>JAWNOD010000175.1:0-2400000 GCA_035046225.1 Drosophila pegasa | reverse complement strand
AAATTAATGAACTGAGATTAAGCAAGACAAATTGTTGTTGCTCTACAAATTCTCTATAAAGGCAAATTGTTTTTCGACCAACGAGCAACAACAGCAACAACAACAACAGCAAAAAATGTATTATTTTTGTTTGCCTGCTGGCCTGGCCTCAAAAGAAAATTTACAATTTATTGTTATTGATATTTTGCGCCAGGCGACACAGGGCAGCAGCAGAAGGAGAATTGCAATTAAGAATTTAAGCGCAAAACGTGGCCACAGAATGCTGCAGCATCGATTGCCTTTCAGGCCAGTTGTCAGCGCCCATGGAAACAAATTTACAGCTGTTTGGAGACAAAATAAATTTTGCATTACATTTGGCTGCCCAAAACGCTTGTGCAGCCTTTTCAGCTCCTCTACTTTCGCTGCGATACGAATCTCGTGTGTGCATGCAATGCAGCCAATTGTAAAGTTTTCACTTGCTGCTGCTGTTGCTGCTTTGTCACAGGAACTGTGTCGGATTCTCCTCTTTTTTTTTTTTTGGGAGGCTACTGCAGAAAATATTCATTGAATTTCCTAGTGACAAACGACAAGTTGTCACTCACTGACGAGAAGGCAACTTACTGCAGTAAATCGACGCTTAAATACCCTGTATAATAAAGGCAAAGGCAAAAAGGTTGAATGATCAAAAGAACATATTAAGAAAGATAGAGATAAGGAGTATGAGGAACGGAGAGTAAGATAAAAAGAAAGAGAAATATAGAGTAAGAGAGACAGATTGAGAGGGGGTAAGATCCTAGATAGAGTGACAGAGAGAGAGAGAGGGGAAGAAACACCGGGTATCGAGAGACAGATATAGACAGAGAAATAAAGAAACTAACAGAAATATATGGTAATGCGATGAATTGAGATAGAGAGATATCGAAATGGATAGAGAGATATAGAGATAGGGAATCGAAAGATAGAAATAAAGGAGTATGGAGAGATACAGAGATAGAGAGATGGATAGATAGAGGCAAAGAGAGAAACCGAAAAGGAGAGGTTTAATATTATGGATAAAGAGACAACTATATAGAGAGATAGATATTCGAAGAAAGATGTAAAGCAAACAGAGTGAGGAAAACAGCTAGAGAATTAATGAAATAAAGAGATATCCATAGACAGTGACATTAAGTTAGACACAGAAAATGAGAAATAAAGACAGAGGCAGATAGAGTTGGAAGATTCTGAATAAGATAGTAATGTCGAGACAAGTACAGAGGAGGGCAGCTATGAAGAAATAACAGAAAGCAAGAAAGAGAGAGAGAAAGAGAAAGATAGAGAAATCTAAAGAGAGAGAGAGAGAGAGAGAGAGAGAGAGAAAGAAAAGGTGCGATAAACCGGCCGAAAGACAGAATACGATTGAGTCAAGTTAATCGCATAGAGAGTGATAGGTTGACAGGTAGACAGGTAGTTCTATATGTGCCTCAGCTGCCAAAGAAAGACTTAGTAGAAGTTATCTATTATCAAAGCTCCTAATTCTTAAATACTTCTATGATATCTACAAAATCTTATAAAATCTAAAAGAGCGAAGTCAAAACCGAGCTCTATTATACAAAGCAAATATTGTTGCTCGCCATTATCTAAACTTCTCGCACTCAGCCAAACATTTTTATGCTTGCTTAATGCACTCGACTACCCCATCTGCACGGCGTTATATATTGAGCGATTAAGCTGTGCTGCTACCCTTGATAGTGGGGCGCCAAAAAAAAGAAAAGAAAAGAAAAGGAGAGCAACAGAATTTTCAAGTTGTTGAACGGCAAACAAATTTATTACCTTATGCTGCATGCATGAGCTGCTGTTAATATAAATTCCAATCAAATGCTGTGAGAGCGGCAAGAACAGTGCTGAGCTGGGCGGACATTACGATTGCGCCATAAGACAGGGAACTCAAAGTTCGACTGCTGCGCTGCAATATAAATAAGCAATTTGCAACAGCAACAACAGCAGCAGCAACTGCGGCGGTAGCCACATAAAACGCAATGAAGCAACAATTTCTACTGCTTTTTTTTTGTGGCAGCAAATTACACGACAAATAAAAGTGGAATCTGTAAGGGGCAGCAGCAGCAGCAGCGACTGACACTGGTTGCAAGGACAGTTTTGCGCAGCTTTAGCCAAAGCGCTTCAAAGTGCTTCTTAACGAAGCTTAAAAGCAATGCCAACAGCTACAGCAACAACAACCACAACAACAACAACCACAACAACAACAACAGTTGCAGCTCCGAAATTGCTGCTGCTTGCTGCGTAGGCGAACAGTCAACAGACCACGCCCACAACAGCCTGACAAGTTTACAGCAAAGCTACTGCCACGGCTGCTGCTGTTTGCTGTTGTTGCTGTTGTTGTTAATAATGCTGTTGCTGATGCTCAGTGAAGCATGCCAAAGTTGTCGTGGTCGTTGCGGCTATTAAATAGGTTTACTAAGGCTCCTCAAAGGTTGCCACACGAAATTCAACTGGATTTGGTTAATGTGTAACGGCTACTTATGGTTAGCTTCAGTCTTATCCTCGCAACGGCCCCTAAAGCCTAAGCGTATTTGGTTAAAGCCAAGCGAAATAGGCGAAGGGCCTGCGGTTCAACGAAGATTGAGTGATGTTTGAAGTTGCCTACATCAAGAGTTGTGATCGCTGCGATTAGCATGAATTGAATTTTGTAGACGAGGCGATTTTGGGAGCGGTTTTTAACTGGAATTGTAGACGAGGCGATTTTGGGGGAGGTTTTTAATTGGAATTGTAGACGAGGCTTTTTTGGGAGAGATTTTTAACATGATTTTGCTTTAATGATGGAGTTTTATATAAATTTGTATAGTTGATTAAGTGATTGGGGTATATAAGGACTTTATGGATTATGGATTACTCTGAATGCAAAGAAAGAGTTGAAATTTGTAATGCGTGAAATAAGTGTATAATATATGGATAATGGTGTGTATAAGAATTTTTTGGATTACTCTGAATGCATTTAAGCTAAAGAGTTGAAATATGGAATACATGGAATAAGTGGAATAGATAAAATTCATAAAATACATGGAATAAGTGGAATGCTTAGAATTCTTAGAATACATTGAAGATATGAAATACTTCGAATATGTGGAATATATCGAATATATAGAATACGTAGAATACATGAAAGACATGGAATATGCATAGTTCATGGAATTCTTGGAAGACATGGAAGCTATGTAAAATTACAATATGAGCTATATGAATACTACTTATGATGTATTAAAATAAATACTCGAAAGGGTTACACGATTTTTAAAGCTACAAGCTTTTGGGATGGTACAAATCAAAGATTTTTTCAGCAGGAACTGCAAAAAAAAAAAAAAAAAACTGGAATACTTTTGGAAGTTGCCTTCAGATTAATATAAATGTATATATGCACGTCCCCATATTCTACAGCTATAACCCTATGATGATCTTAGTTGCAGCTACATAACAATTTGTTAAAAAAAATATATTATGCATACAACCAATTTTAACCCTTATACACTATGGCATTACCAAATCAAAAAAAACTATAAAAAATGTTAATTATACCCCATACTTATCCTTATAAAATTTAGCTTCAGTAAATAAAATATCTATAAATTTAATAGCTTTAAAGCTCTGATTAAGTTTTCAGCTGGCAAACATCTAGCTTCCTCAAGTAATCAAGTCTCAACAGTTTGTTCTAAAAACTCTTATTAATTTCCATTTATTAGCTGATTTTCTTAGTATTTTAGCATTTAAACAGCTTGTGTAGGAGTAACTTTTGCAGCCAATCCTTCTTCATCAATTTAAAACCCCCGCCACCTGCCCCACTTCAGGCGAGCAAAGCGACAGAAATTTAATCAAAACGGAAGGCGAACTAATTTAATAAGCCACCAAACGTTGCTTACAAATGAAGCTATAAAGACTTCCGCTCACTATGAGCGCCCAAGCACAAGGACTTAGCGCAGGATATTCACTATTTTGGCGGTATAAGCACCAGAATTCCGGCATACGCTAAGCGCATTGTAGTCGTGGCCTGGCGGAGCCTCACACACACAGCAGCTAGCTACCATCGCGCCTTAACCCTAGCCACTCGGCAATGCCATTTGGAAAGCAAACCGAAAAGCGTAAATGGAATGCTTTTCACCTGGCCGCAATCTGGGCATCTTCGATGAGTGTGGTGAGGCGCTGCCATTAGATACGCCGCAGTTCGAGTCGAGTCGAGTCGACACAACACGACTTTACCTTCATTTGCGGTTAATTTCGTCTTAGTGCGCTGCGCGTTATCCTTGCAATCCTTGCTCCGAAAGTCCTCGCCAACTGTCACAAGTAAGCGGCAGTGGTGCGTGGCAATTGAAGTGCAACCACCACGGGCAAAAGTTGTTCGGCTTAGTGCAGCTTTCGCCCACGCTGTCCCTGTCTGGCATTTAGCTTTTATTCGCCTAATTTCCGCTGCGACACCCGCATCCCGGCGCTAATTGACGCCGCTTAGCGTCAACCGAAAATCTATAAACATGAAACACAGCACGGCCACTGAGACGCGTCCTTGTGACCCGCCGCCACGGTGCGTCCTCCCCGCTCGCCCGGCTGCTGCTGCACCGTCGCTTGCTTGTTTTATGTGCGCGTCCTTAAGCATAATAAATCTGTTTATCTCTGTGTGCTTAATGGCTGCCAATGTCCTGGCATTGTCCTCGGCCCGCTTAAAACTTGCTGCTGCCTTACCTGCCAAGACGATAAAAACTTTGCTTGCGCCTTTTGTGGCTGGCTGCCGCTGATACCCTCACCAGGGCCAAAGACATTTCAATTTTCTCATTAAATATGTAAACATTTTTTATTGTTCCTAATTGCACTTCATTTATTTTATGAATATTTTCTTATTATTGCACGAGTTTATGTCATTTTGAGCTTGTTTGCCAGTTTGCATATTTTGTCGAAAGATTTCTTTGCTTTAGGCTTTAGGCTCTTTTCTTTTAGATTACAAGGGACTTGAAGTTTTTTTTTAATATAGTTTTTTTATGTTTGCTATGATAAATATAATATTCGTACATTTTGTCTTATAAAATCTCTCATTTAACTTATATATGTTGGCGTTTCTCTATCCTCATTCTCTTTCTTAGTTTAGCTTTATATTGGAGTCACAGATTAATCTCATATTCCTTTGAATATAATGAAAAAAAAACATGTCAGAAATAAGGCCCTTACCCTTACCTATTTTTGAGCAATATTTTTTTCAGCTTTAAATACTTCTTATGCGATATATATAATATATAGATAGATATAATAATCAACTTATAATGAAAATGTAAGGCAATTGGACGAAAGATTCAATTTCTGTATGCAGAAACGATTTTAGTCTTTCTACTACATCATTTAATTCCATATTCAATCTTATTTCTTTCAAAGTTTTCTTAATTTTCATTCTCTTTGTAACTCAATCTTTAAGTCTTGAGGCATTTTTAATTCTCAGAATATCTTCTTAAATCAATTTGAAATTATTTTCACAATATCTTTTATTTGACCCAGTTTTCTATTCAATTTTTTTTCTAGATTGTCCAAACTCTACAAGGATTTTTTATTATCTCCATTCTGCCTCAACCTTAAAATCTTTAGGCGATTCGAGGTCAATAACACCTTCCCCAATTAATTTTAAAATATTTCTACAATAGCATATATTTATTTTAAATCTATATTCAATCGAAAGTGTATTTCATCTTCGTCTACTTTCTCCATCTACCTTCAAATCTTTGTTTGATCTACTTTTTTTCTCGTTTTTATTAAAAAATTTGTCAGTCAAATTTGTGCGCTATTTATTCAGCTTATGCCCCACAAAAAGTCGGCAAAATAAAGCTTTATTCTCTCTGAAATCTTTCGGGGCTGAATTGAATTTCGCGCGCCACAAAGTGAAAAAATTCGGCTTGTTCATATCCTTTGAGGCTTTAGCACCAGCGGACAGGACAACATCGCGTGACCGCCTACAACTTTCATTTCGCTGCTCTGCAATCGCAACCAATCCAATCCGCTCGCTGTCTGTGGCCGAGCCAGTGGACACCGCAAACAACTCCCAAGTTTCGCGTCCAAACTCGAAGGAAACCGCAAAATGGCAAAACAATCAACATGCAACGAGTCGAGTGTTGGAATACATTGTGTGTGATATATATATATATTCTCGTATATATATATATGTGTATGTGTGTGCAGGATGTGTGCACTGGCTGGCGGCAAAGAGTGTGAACACTGAACAAAGGAAGAAGGTGGCAATTGTTTGGATTGACAAGCGAATCCAACTGCAGTTGCCAAAAGAAAATCGAATCGGTTAGTCAAATTTCCACCGGAGAATGTGGCCACAACTTGATCAGATGTTGGTTTTAACTGGATTTACTCTCGGATTACATGAGAGTGGGAACAGAGAAAAGAGAGTAGGGCGGGAGTTTGTATACCTTTGCTGACGTCTTTAAGTATGTGAATTAGGTGCGCTTTTGCAGGTGAATGACACTTCGTATGTGTATAAAGATTTGAGCAGTCTGAGATTTGATTTAATATGGAAACTGATTTTATAGTAATTTATGCTAAAGAAATAGAGGAAGTAATTTATTTTGTGTATAAAATATAAATACAATAAGCTTATGTGTTTTTAAGATATTTATTTGACTTATATTAAATATTATGATAACGTTAATTTGAAGAGTTGTTAGGGTAGAATGAACTAAATCAAAAATTCAAATAGACCAATGCATCAGTTCAGTTCAGTTCATGTAGGCATGGTAGTTTTCTTGAGATCGAACAGGGAGATAGTCGCTCCAAAATGAGTCTAACGCAATAGTCGTGAAAGGAACTGAACGAGACACTATCAGAGAGAAAAACAATAACCACAATCGGCATATGAAGGATGGAGAGACAAAATAAAATAGACTCGCTGTTCTCAGAGAGTGATCGAATAAAATAAAGTAAAACGGAGTCACAACAGCATCAGAATTATACCCATCTCTCTCTCCCTTTTCCTCTGTATCAGAATTATACCTATCTCTTTCTCTCTATCTATCTATCTCTCTCTATCTCTCTCACTTTTTTTCCTCTGTATCTCTTTAGATAGTTGTTTTCTTAATACTAAAGTTTCTAATGTGGATGAAGACGTTATTAAAATAACATAATATTTAGATATAAAGACACTTTTTGTACGAAGTAAAAATTATTAATTACAACTCCTAAGATATTAAGAATGGCAAATTTTTGGGACAACTTGCAGTGAAAGCAAAAATTTTAGTCATATAAAAAGGTATTTTCTTTTATATTTATTATATATGTACATATATTTGGTATTTGTTAGGCAAATAAAATTGTTATAGTATTATTTTATTAAACGGAAATATCCGGAATATCAGAGAGCTTAGTCAAATTTTGTTGCTATGAAATTTCATCAAAAATTGTTGGCTATTTAGTTAATTTACTATAAAGAACAATATGTTAAGACGACATGTTCAAGTCAATAAACTTCCATTATCTAAAGCTAACCCCTAAGTTAACTTTTCAATAACATATAAGCACTCATATTCAAGGCAATCCCAAAACTAGTTTAATATGAAATAGTATGAAACAGTTTTAAATTTATTTCTATGCTCGCCAACAAATCCAATTACAATGCTCAACGTATTTCTGGATAACACAAGTAGCTCTAAGCTTATTAAAGCGCTTAAATAGAAATAAAACAAAACAAGCGCAAACTTTGCGTGTTGTCTATGTGCCTGGGCCCCGTCTCTGCCTCTGCTCCTGCGACGCCCATCGACTTCCGTTGCCTCTTCAACTGCGAGTCTAGCTAATTCATTTTGTACTTAATTGTATTTCCAGTTTCTCAATTTGGGAGTCGAGTGTCTGTTGTACAAATCCAATTCACAATTGGCCGAAAAACTTTGTGTGTGTCTGCGACTTCGCGCCGTTTGGCTGCTTGGCCGTTGCCACGAAGAGGCCAAGGAAATTGTTGGTCAGAAGACTTTGATGAAGTTTGCCAGCGGCCGTGTGCGGGCCCTACGCCCCCTACACCACCGGAAGTGGCAGCCAAAAGTCGAGCCGTCAAGTGCTCCACTCACAGTATTGTGTGCCCCACCAATTGGCAGTCGTTGTTGTTGGCTCACAAGTGGGTAAGTAGTTAAATCTGACAGTTAAAGCCTTAAACTAGGCAACAATATCGAACGTCGTAATTCGCCGACGAAATTTCAGCTATTTTCACTTGAGTCAAAGCTGCAATTGGCACTTGAAACTAGCTAACTTGAAACTTTTATAATAAGCGCATTGAATTTCGATTAATATGGGAAGAATGTTAAGGTAGTTAAATGTTATAGACTGCTAAATACCCTGTAAATAGTTTTGCTTTTGATGGAGAGCTAAAATCTATATTTTCTTGATGCTGACATTAGAAACTCTTAAGTAATTCACTTTCTGTTAAATATTTGGTGTCTGCGAATGATGACAGACATTTATTATTAACAATTTAATAATCTATCCAGTCTCGAGTTTATTTTTTATATATTATTTCCTTGGAATTTTGAGAGCTTTCGTCTCTCACCTTTTGTCGAGCGACAACTTTTATGCAAACGATTTTTAAATATATTCATTGCACCAAAGTTTCATCAATTTTTTTTTTTTTGAAAATATTAACTAAAAGATGTTTTGGGGGGCCAAGCAGAGTAGCTAAAGAATCGATGGGCGTGGCTAACAATGGCAGCTGTTGCCGCATGGCGAAACTTTGGACATCAAATGAAAAAGAAGTGGACTGGAGGCAGCTGATGTTGACAAGGCCCCAGAGACGGGCGCGAGCAGAGGGTGTGGGCTGCTGGGCTAGCTGGGTCGGCTGGTTCGGCTGTGTCGGCTGTGCTGGTAAATGGTGACAGTTTAAGTGTCGACTGTGTAACGGTAAATTGCATGCAAAAGTTGACGCTAGATGGCGCCAGTCGTGCCATTACAAAACTAGCATCAGCTGTGCCGCGCTTGTGCCATTTAATACCGCTAGCTGTGGGTGTGTGTGTATGAAAGTGTGTGTGAGTATGAAAGTGTGTGTGTGTGAGTGTGTGTGAATGAATGTGTGGGTGTGTGTGTGCAATATGCAAATATTAATACTTGCAGAAAAGTAAAACCTGAGTTGCTATAGGCTGACATTCAGTATAATAAAAATATCGACAAGCTAAATTTAATGTGATTTGGAAATAATTATTTATGAATTTAAGTGTGGATTTCGATAGCTTAGTGAAATAACTAGATTTATTTCGAATGCTTATGCTGCTCAAATGGTAACTGCTCAACTGTAATAAATAGGTGTGCGTTTTACTTAAATTTGATAACTAATATTTCCTTTGCGAAAACTCCAACTCCAATTCCGATTTCAATTTAATAAATTTCTTTCAATGCTAAAATTATTTAAGTCTGATAAATATTATTTTCTGATATAATAAATAGGTTTGCGTTTTGCTTTCAGTGCAAAAATTAGTTAAATATATCAATAATAGTTTGTGATTTGAAAATGTTTATTTCATATGAGTTTTATAATTTGTTATGATTTTTTATGGACTTAGCGTTAAGTCTCTTTAGAAAAATTAGTTTTTTGCGGCAAGCTGAATAGATTTGCGAACTTTCACTTTATAGCATAGTTATAGAGTCGATTGCACAGAATTTAGCTTTATATATACAAATTTATTCATATACATGTATATAAATATTTATATATTTTTTTTTCTTCGATCGATTTATAATTAATCAAATAAAATAGTGTATTGTATCTGCTCCAAATCACAGAGCTACAAGCAACAATAAATCTACTTATAAGTTAAGTCTATTAGTATTATAGATATAGGTATAGATTCAAGGCTCTGTTTGGATGATCTGCAATTTATTAGTTCTTAACAGCTCGTCGTCTGCTTTGAAGACTTCTTACAAAATGCGCTAGAGGTTATTTTAGTTAATTTTTTTAAACAAAAATGCAAATTTCTCTTATTGATGCCAAAAGTTGCAATTAATTTATTAAATTCTGAGATGACTGCAGCTAATTATAGTTACTTTATAATATAACATTAAATGTTTTTAGTTACAAAAAGTGTTGTGTAAGCCTTCTAAAAATTTGAAAATTCTACAAACGATGTGGAAGCCAAAACACTAAAGTCAAAACACTTTGTATCGAAACAGAAAAGCAAAGGGAAAACGAAATGTCTGATTTTAGAAATTTGAATAGTAGTCTATTGAAGTTACAGCTGAACGGTTGATATCAGGGCTTTTGTTGTCAAAATCAGAAAGTTTAGTATTTGTTTCTGAATAGTCTTTGATCATTTTAAAAAACTCGACATTTTCTAGCACAAAATTCCAACACAAATTCCGTACGAAATTATTGTGTTTTTGTGGTAAGCGCCAAGTTGCTTAGCGCCTTACGCAAAGCATCCACAAAACAAAAAAATCATATCGTTGCCGTTCCCGATACCGAAAAAGAAACGCGAAACTCCTGCCGGAGCGATCGGAGTCTGCACACAGTCCCGACGCACGTATCCTTATCATAGGGGGACGCAGCTGTAAATGGAACGCGCAAATGTTTACTAAATTTTTAATGGATAGAATGGACAAGAAACTACAGCAACAGCAGCAGCAGCAGCAGCAACAGCAGCAGCAGCAGCTACGCCAACATATGCACGCCCAATCGCACTCGCACGTGCACACACACTCGCATTCGCATTCGCATCAGCATTTGCATCCACATCAGCAGCACCACCAGCAGCACCAGCAGCAGCAGCAGCATCCACAGCAGCATCAACAGCAGCATCCACAGCAACATGCACAAAATGCGCATCAGCATCAACATCATTCGCATTCGCATTCGCACTCGCACTCGTTCCACTGCAATCAGGGGCAGAAGCCGCTGACGCATCCGCTGCAGGCCAAGCTGGTGGCGCTCGAGGCGAAGCTGAAACAGGGCCCCGGATCGAATATGGCGACAGCAACGACTGGAGTGGCAACGACCGCGGCGATGGCAGCAGGGGCAGCAAGCACCGCCGCATCGTCGGCGGCATCGAACGGCAAAAAGTTTGGCACTCGTCCGCTGGCCCTCAAGGAGTCGGCGGCCAGGGAGCGCGAGCGCGAGCGATCCAACTGCAAATATGAGGCGAGCATGGGCATGCTGGGACGCTACTGTGTGTCGAGCACTGCTGGTGGTGGCGGTGGGGGCCGGAATGTTGGTGGCGGTGGCGTCAGTGCCGGCTCCGGCGCTCAGAAACAGGCGACGTCACAGCAGGTGTTGCCGGTGCTGCCGCTGCTGACGCAGGTGCAGCGCGTGAACAACGATCTGACGGACAAGCTGTCGCGCATGGCCCGGCGGAATACAATCAAATTTCGAGAACTCGCCGCTCTGCAGGTGCAGGACAAGAATTCGGAGGCGCTGCAGGAGCTCCAAACTTCCATACCGGAGATAACGAAAATCTTCGATGTCCATTGTCGCATCGGCAGCGGCACCTTCTCCACCGTTCTGCTGGGCACGCTGCAGCGCGAGCGCCAGCTGCCCGAGTCGCAGCGGCGTCGCTTCGCCATCAAGCACCACAATCCGACCAACCACCCGGAGCGCATACTGCGCGAACTCGAGTGCATGTTCCGCATGGGCGGCGACCACAACGTGATCGGCATCAACTGCTGCATACGCTACAACGACAACGTGGCCTTCGTGATGCCGTTCATGAGCCACGACCGCTTCCACGACATCTACCGCAACATGAGCCTGTTCGAGGTGAAGGACTATCTGCGCAATCTGCTGATTGCGCTGCGCCACGTGCACAAGTTCAATGTGATCCACCGGGACGTGAAGCCGAGCAACATCCTGTACAATCGTCGCACGGGTAAATTTCTGCTCTGCGACTTTGGGCTGGCGCAGCGGCTGGCCGACGACGGCAGCCTGATCCAGGCGTCGGATCTGAGCGGTGCCGCCGCCCTGCTGCGCGACATGGATGCATCGCAGCATCAGCTGCTGCGCCACGAGGGCAACAGCGTCCAGGCGGAGGACGAGGCGGCGGCAGCGCACCGCATGCAGGCCGACTCGGAGCACCGGATGCGAGCCGCTGGCGGCGGCACCACCGCCTTCGGCATGTCGCCCTCAATGCTGCTGCAGGAGCCGTCGAAGAAGGACTTGGCCGCCCAGAAGGCGGACACACAGCGCTTGATCAATCGCCTGCGCTACACCAATGCCAACATGGATCCCAATAACTATGTGGTATCCACGAACAATACGCGCAAGGAGATGCACGCCTCGCGGGCCGGCACGCCGGGCTACCGGCCGCCGGAGGTGCTGCTGCGCTACCCGCACCAGACGACGGCGGTGGACGTGTGGGCGGCCGGGGTGATAATGCTGTCGATGCTCTCCTCGCTGCATCCGTTCTTTAAGGCGCCCAACGATTGTGCCGCCCTCTCGGAGATCATGAATCTGTTCGGGGACCTGCAGGTGCGCAAGACGGCCTTCATGCTGGACCGCCTCGTGCTGATCACCCAGAAGGTGGCCGCCCTGGATCTGCGTCGCGTCTGCATGCGCTTCCGCTATGCGAATCACTTCCTATCGCCTGAGTTGCAGCGACGCCATCGACGCGCCGACGGCAATGTGGAGCTGTGTCGTCATTGCGAGCAGCCGACATTCAATTGCATCTGCAAGCACAGCTGCCATGCGCTGGAGTTGTACGAGGGACTGGACATGTTCCCGGCGCAGGCATACGATCTGCTGGCTCGCCTGCTCGAGGTGAATCCGCAGAAGCGCATCTCCGCCGACGAGGCGCTCAAGCATCCCTTCTTCAGCGAGCACCATCGCATCATCACCGGCGTCCCGCTCAGCCAGCTGACGGGGCCGGTGGCCGCACTGCGTTCGCGCGAGTCGCTGCAAGCAGCCGGCTCGCGCACCCTCACCCCCTACGTCGCCTACCCGCCGAACGTCAAGCAGCTGAACAATGTGGAGCTGGGCAACTCGCGTACGGCAGCCGCATCGACAAGCCATGTTTGAGAGTCAGTCGCCGCCTATATTCAGTTCAATTCGCGTTTTTGTACGGCCGTCGCCCTTCACTGGTGCTAGCAAATTTTCAATTGCAAAATCCTAAAAGAAAACGACAAAAAAAAAGCGACATTGCCAGCCAAGGAAAAACAGGATGAAAAAAAAAAACACGATTACGGGTCGGTTGTCGTGTGACGAAATTTAAAATGTTCTCAAGCCCCCAAATTTCCCCAAGCGATTAAATAAGAGTTTTGATGTTTTGTTCTTTTTACCGGTTTTCGAATTTCTCGTTTTTCTTTTCCATTTTTGTGAGATGTGGGACGTAGATTGGTATAGCGATATATATCTTTGATACGATGATCATTAATCAGAATGAACCGTTCAGTTGATACGATTTGTTTTAGCTCATGCATAATCTAGCTCAAGATTTAGGGAGAGATTTCTATTTTCATTTGTTTTTTCGGTTTTTTTTTTTGTTTTTTTTTTTTTATTTTGAATTTATTGTAGTATAAGGTATAATATATAATAAGATCCAGCACAGAAAAGGAATATCTAGAGCTAAAAAGAACTGATATCTCTGCTCATTGCTTTTCACAAAAATTGTATCCTGACGTGGTATGCGTAATAACATTAACGAATTTGGCTTCATTCCCAATGTCAAAAGGATTGAGAATTGGGACATACAAAAAATACATGTTTTCGATGTATTGTATGATTGTACGCCCTGGAAAAGTATTGCTATATTTATTAGGTATTATTGTAGATAAGAATTTAAAACAAATGGCATAGATCTACAGAACGACAAACAGCTCTTCATACGATGTTGTAGCTTAAACCTAGTCGAGTCGCTATGAGCATGCCCACTAGCGGTAAAAGCAGTTAAGCTGAAAAAGGTTGTAGCTCATACATGTTATCATTCGATTGGCTTTAATCGATCGAAATTAATCGAAATTAAATCGATCGACTTGTCAATATTATGCAGACAGACTGAAGCTGCTACTAAAAGAGGAGAAAAATCTCCATGCATTTTTTTGTTTTGTCTACTTAGAGCAGCTCAATCCAAAAACTCCACGACGCTGATCCAGCCGGCTCCCCAGTTGCCCTCGCTCGAAAACAAACTTTGCCAGACTATGACATTCGCACTGCTTTCTTTTAAATTAGTCACATAAATTTAGTGTGCGAATCTCTTACTGTTCTAACTCGCCATGCCTTAAACAATGCAAGGACAAGTTGGCGGTGCCAGGACAAACAGACGCAGACACAGACTCGAATTGGGGGAAGAGAGCATACAGTCCTTCTCTGTCTGACATTTAAGTAATTTTTGTGATCTGTTCCTTGTTCTCTCGAAAAATATCTCCTCTATTTATGTATTTTTCTTTATTTTTTCCTAAATAATTTCTGCTCAATTTTTGGCTTTAAAATAGTATTAAATAAAAATAAAAAATAATATAAGCTGTCCATTACTTATAAATTCAAGTGCAATCTCTATCCCTATCTCTCTATCCCTTCCCTTTCCTTTTGTCCCTTTCCTTGCCCTTTGTGTAAATACTTTTAATATCATTTTCTCTGGCTTACCTGCATTGTTTTTTATGCACTGCACAGCTAATCTCCGATATTTGCATTTGCATTTGCATTTATCATATTTTCTGACATCAATTCCCAATATATTTTTCGCCAGCAGCCATTTTACTTAATTGGTTTGCGCTCAGCTCGAGCTCGACAGCAACAAATGCGCTTAGCATTTTCTTATCGATTTGGCATTTATTGACAGCAAACAAGTTTTTTTTTTTTTTTTTGTTTTTGCCTTCTGGTTCTTATTGTCGGCGAAGAAAACCACAATCAGCACAAAATTTATTGGTTGACTTGTTGACAGTATCAACAAAAGCTCGGCCAACTGCATTTGCGAAGCGAACCTCTGCATATTATTGAACGAAATGTTTGTGCTTCGTTTGAGCCGGGTGCAGGCGTGCATGCGAATCAAGTGAAAGGTTGAAATTGATGAGATTGTTCTTCATCTAAGACGGGGGAGTTGAATAAGTTAGGAGGTGAATAAAGTAATGCAGGTGAATTAAGAAAAAAAGTTGCTCAGATTATTATTGTTTAATATGTTTAATAAATTTTTGTAAGATTCTAGAAACATGTTTGTTGGTTCATATACATTTTGACATTAGGAAAATTTTATTCCTCTTGGTTTTAGGTAAGAAAATATTGCTTGGACTTTGTTTAAGCACAATTTTTTCAATATTTTATTCAGTATTTGATATGGTCCAATTTTTTTTTCAATATATATCAAGATATATCGATATTATTATTATATTATTATTATTATATAATATATATTATTAGCTAAATGACATTTTATTATGATACGAAAGGTATTTTTAGATTATTATATTTTATATATAATTTTTACTATTATAATATTTATATACTATATATATGTACATATATTAAATATTATACATTTTTTAAAGATGGTCTTAAAAAAGTATCTGAATATATTATTCATATATGATTATAATCAAAATAATTTACTTCTACTATATAATATAATATAAATTTTATTTATATAAATTTTATTTACTTTTACATTTATTGACATTCATATACACTTTAAAATTTTCTTTTAGTTTTATTATATAAATTTAATATATATATATATTATTATACAATAATTTTTAATTATTTATAAATATTATTTAATATATGTATATATACAAGAAAATTCGATATGCACATAGAGCGTATCATCATAGCTGCTCTTAATTAACATACTGTAAACTAAGTACAAGCCCATCACTCCAAAAAAACATTGCATACTTTTAGACAGCTGCTCAATAGAATGTTACTGAGCATAGTCTATGTCACTTACAGCTTACTTAACATCCTGTTACCATCTGCACTCAAGCAGCAATGCTCGAAACTGTTGCATACTTGTAAGCTGCAGCTTATAACTAGTGTTACTTAACATTAGTGCTTACGTTTAACAGCGGCTTAGCATTTTACGAGCTGTTGCACCCCAAATGCAGTCGCTGTCCGAATTTTGTGAACACAAGGATTTTAATACTCACACACACACACACAAGAGTACTCACACACACACTGGCAGACATTAAAGGCTTTTAGCGGCTCGTTTGGGGCTTAGTCTCAGTTACCATTACAGCCAGCTGCCATTCGCTTCGTGGCAGCCGCGCTCTCCAACAGCTTTCAACTTCAGCTTTGCATTCTTTTGCAGCATCTGCACAGGCTTCCTGTCAGCCCCCGGGGTGCCATAAACATTTCTCACACTAGCCGTCGGCGTCGTCGCCGTCCGACGTTGTCGTTGTTGCTGCCACAAAAGCCGCGTGCGCAGCTCGCCGGACACAATGCGGCTTATCAGGCCAAGCGGAGCAAAAGAAAGAACGAAAAACAAATATATATATATAGCCGGCGTATATCCGCCCACTCATACAGTCGCGCCCTCTGCCTTCTCCTTTTGGACTGCGGCTGTAAATGGCCGCCGACACCGTCGGGCGCCGCTTTATGGCACATGATAGATTAGTCTGGCCACAGGTGTGTGAGTGTGTCTGTTTGTCTGTCTCTGTCTCTGCCACTGCCTCTGTGTCTGTGTGTCTTCCTGTTTCTGGGTGTGTGTGAGTACGGCTTACGGCAACCTCTGTCCGTGGCCATGTTTTTTCCGTTCTTTTGTTTTTTTTAATTTTTTTTTTTTGCGGCTTTGTCAGACGTTCACTGGCAGATAACAGTAATTATGTAATTAGGGTGGCGCTCAAATGTAGGCAACACTTGAAGAAGCTTTAAGCTGCTACCCTCGAGCTTATTTTTAGAGAGTTTTTTAAACTTTACTTTTAGATATGATGTGGCTAAAGTATGTATTGTAAACTCATTTTGATGAAATGCTTGGTTTTGAAAATTATATAGTATATAATAAAATTATTATATATTTATTTCTACAATTTTAATTATTGTAAGTTTATTGTTATTTTATTATTATTTTTAAAAATCATGATAAAAAATTATTCTACATATATTTTTTATATTATATATATTTTATTTTTTTAATTATTAAATGTAACGAAAATATTCTAATTATACTTTATATATTATATATATTTTATTTTTGTTAACTTAACTATGCTAGATTATGCAAGAAGTCAACAGTAAAGTCAAGCAATGTCAAGCTTCGTGATTTAAGGGGAGAGGTAGATATTAAGTTTTTTTTTTAGAGTCTCATCTTCGACTTGGCAACGCTGCTTTATAATACCGCCTTATTTCAAGCTAATTACTGAGTTGTTGAATTTAGTTTGACATTTTAGTATTAATAGACATACTTTTTTTTCAAGGTAATGTTTCTGTTCCTGAATTTAATCCATCTTAGGACCAACATAATAATGAATCTTATTTTTAGTAGAATTAATACGTACATAAACAGAATTTTGGCATTTGGAGTGAGGATAATCCATAAGCTTAATGAATATAACAATTAATATTTCGAAGAATACTAAGAATTATATACACAACAATTTTAATTTATTTTTCATTGTCCTTCAATTTTTTTATGCGGAAATAATAATTCTATATGCTTAAAGCACTCTACAACAATGTCTAAAGTCTAAAGTCCATCTAAAAATTAGTCTTAATATAATAATTCGTATACAAAATGTAGATATCAGAAGAACTTTAAATATGCCAACAAGTCTGCCACATATACTTAACTAATCTCCTTCATCTCCTTATCAAAATGCATTATCCCATTATGCAATTATGCAACACTACTTATCAAGTACTGGAAACTCCAGTGCTCGCGACAATAGCTACAAATGACACAATCGAGCAGCTCATAAACACATTTGACAACAACAGCTTTAAGGACGACTGAGCTTGGCTCTGCTGACGCACTCCACAGATTTGCCCTCTTGGCGTTTTGCAACACTTAAGCTGCTGCTTAAAGGCCTTGACGCGGCCAACGGGGCGTATGGCTGCGCCAAATGTTGCATGCGGTGCAATGTCCTGACCCCAAGCCAACGCTCGAAATTGTTGACTTATCCACGGCTCACGTCTGTCCCGCTGTCTAGCTGACTCGCTGACTATCTCTCCGACTGTATGTCTGTCTGTCTGTCCGTTTGTCGCTGTCTTTCTGTCATTTTGTTTGTTTGCTCGCCTGTCGCGCTTTGTTTGCCATCCGCATGCGTTGCCACGTTAAGGCAAGTTAATGCGTCATGGTTATCTTTGCACGCTCATCATGAGCAGCCAGGGATTGGGGCAGTCATAGTAACCGAAGCAACAACAACAATGACAACAAATGCATCCATATCCACATCGATGATGACGACTATAATGATGTGGATGATGATGATGATGATGATGTTGCTGCTGCTGCTGCTGCCATTGCCAGCTGCTGACAACGCTGCTGGTGTCGGGTCAGTAAATGAAGAATGATGGACCAGCCAAGCACAAACACATATCATGCACAACCACCCACACACACACACACACACTCATACACACCCACAGCTGCAGTGGCTATAACCATATGACGTTGAATATTTTGTCATCTTCAACGTGAGCCGCTGCAAATGGGATTTATGCAAGTTTTCTCTCTAGAGCAACTTGCAAAAGGTGACAGCAGCTGCTGCAGCTGCTGTTCTGCTTCTTGAACTTGAAAGTTAATTGGAAAATTTTAGCAATTTGCTAGCTTTCCACGTGTTGAACGAACTTCTGCTGCTGCTGCGGCTACTGCTATTATTGTTGTGGCCAATCGTGAAATTTGCTGTACAAAATATGGATTTATGTCAACAGCAACAACAGCAGCAGCAACAGCAACAGCAATGTCATGCTTGGAACATTGCAGTCATTTTTCGCGCTTTTCCTGCATCGTTGTTGTCGACATTGTCAGCTGCGAGCTGTTGGCAATGCATCACTGATTATGAAAAGCTGGCTAAAAGCTGGACTCATGATATATTGCTTTTGTTGCCGCTGCCGCTGATGCTGCTGTCGCGGCTGCTGTTGCTGTTGCTGCTGCTGTCGCTACTGTTGCTGTTGCTGTTGCTGCTGTGATGTTTTTTTTTTTGTGGCATCATTGCTGCCGCGCGACGCTTCTATTGCCATCATCAGCAGCGTCATCATCATCAACACATGGCAACCCTTGAGCCAAGGCGACAATGATGAAGTTTTATGCTTTAACACCTGCAACACACTGACGTTGTGTGTGTGTGTGTGTGGCTGTGTGTGCGCTTCAGATTTGCTGCCAGATTGTTGTTGAAAGCAACAACAGCAATGCAATGGAAACGTTGGCGATTTCCTTCTTTTGTGTTTGTTCTTTTATTTTTCTTATTATACCCTGTGAACTCATTGAAAATAAGGATTCAGGGTATAATGGTTTTATGAAAGCGTATGCTGCTAGCAGAAGGACGCGTGGCACAGTCCATGAAGTAAATATGTTATTGATTAAGATGGAGAACTGAACTGAACTACAGATATCCATTTGACTGTCTGACTCCTGTTTTACTCCTTTATACCATACGCAGTACAAGTTTATCTAATTTTTCGATAAGTCAACCCACTTCATTATTATCAATTATAAGCAATTATTTTAGACTGGCTTTTAAGGTCAACTTTGCATACCAGAAATTATTTAATCTAGTCTTTTTGAAGCTGGGATTATTGAATATATCGATTTTTAGATACCTCCATCTTCAATACCCACAAACAAAAAACCATTTCAAAAAGTAGAGATGGGCTATGAGAAATGCATAATTATTTCAATTTAAAAAACTATTATTCAATAAGTCTATAATGCAGCCCAATTTCAGACGCTTCGTTAAGCGGATTATGTAGTTATGCATCCTTGTGTGTATATGTCGAGTCATGTATTATTTTAAAATATAATATATATTAATATATAAATTTCAATCTCTCCGTAGAATTCAGGGTATTTTCTAGTCGGGCACATCCGACTGCTCCATTCTTGCAGCAACTGTTGTGGCAGCAAGACTTGCTAGGGCACGCTTAAACCATCAACAATAACCGTGCCATTCTTGATAAACTTCGCTTAAATAGCAGGAAAGTTCACGTGGTTCGTGTGGCAGAGCAGAATGACTCTATTTCTGATTTTCAGAAAATTTAAGCAAATGCAACTGAAAGCGATTTATTGATAACTGCAAAATGAATTTATATACTATGATTGAGATATAATAATTAGATAAGTTTATTATCCTAGTATAGTAGTTAAATTATAATTTTAATAGTTAGATAGCTTGAAGAACAAATATTATAGTCAATTGGGGAAGATCTTTACAATTTAACTGAAGAGCAGGAGATAACATTTTGGTAAAACAGAAAATTGGAATTAATTACAAGGAAGACATTATAAATTCTGCTGGATTATTGTTTCCTTAATAACAACTGCTTAAAGATAACTTAAAGACAGGCACAGGATTTGTTACGTTAAAAAAGTAACATTTGTTGTTAATTTGCGTTTTTCAAAAGTTTTAAATTTCTTTTATAATTTCTCTTTTTAAAATAAAATAAAAAATATATACAAAATTCGTCATATTTTATGTGGCAAAACCAGGAATTCTCAAACTTGGATCATTAATGCCTGAAATAATAAAGCAAAACCCAGCCCAAAAGAGGGAAGGCAGTCCATAAAAATGAATTCCTTTATGACTTTCACAACCTTTTCAATTTCCGTTCGGCTGCGCTTTCACATGTGAATCGTTTGCTCCTCTGTTTTTATTTAGTCCTTTCATTTGTTTGCTTAATACGGACAATCAAAATGATGTCAGTGCAGGGTGCGAACCACAAATGACGTCAACTGCTATTAAACAGCAACAACATCGTCGTAAAAAGTAATCCCGAACTGCAAAGCGTCACACACGACAAGCAGCATGATTAATTAGCAGGCAGACAAAGGCCGCTCCAAAAAAAAAGAAGAATATATGTAAAGTGGAAAAAGGACGAGTAAACAGGACAAATCACATTATCCAGCGAAATGCCACAGTTATAGCAACAGTTGCCATTATGGGTGTCAGTTGTGATGAATACCCTGTGAGACATCAGGTGGAGTTAAGGCATATCTGCGGGTCATTATATGCAGAATATGTAATAGGTCTTAGAAATTTAATATATCATTTTAGTGGATATATTTTAGAAGTGCAGTTTAAGTTATTATTTGGATTATATATAGACGTTTATTGTTGCAGTTCAATAACTTCATATGCATAACAAATTCTGTATATTTACAAGGTATATTGTAGCACTCGTCTAGTAACAAGCCCTTGGCTTTACTTAACGTGAATTATCATTGAAAGTCAGCTAAATACTGTCGACTATAGTACATGTGTAATTACAGGGTATATTCTAGACGTGCTTTACTTGACTATGCTTGTACATCTACTAGATTTAGGCTTTAGGTAAAGGCAACTTTATTAAGGGCTTAATAATCTTGAAAATTACAAGTGTAGGGTATCTGATAGTCCACCATCCTGAATTTTCTCTCATGTAACGACTAAGCCCCAAGTCACTTCCATATAAACTTGATATCAAACAACTATTCAGCCCACATTTTACATTCTGCAGGGTATTTGTTAGTCGATCACAGGTCACTCACTCGCTTTACAATTAGCCGTTGGCCTTTCTAATTTTAATTCACCGCAGAAGACAAAAGCGCAACATGTCCAAGCGGAGTGTTCATAATATTTAATTTTTGTCACATTTGACCCAGGCGAACGCAATGAGAAACGAAATGGAATGAAACACACACACAGACAAAGAGAGACGGAGAGACTAAGCCTACCTACCTACAGGTGCGTGTGGTTCGCATTTATGAACTCGTTACACGTAATTAGGGTCAGTGTGTGTGCAAGGAGGGAGAGAGAAGGTGTGTATGTGCATGTGTGTGTGAGTGCGTGTGTGCGAGTGAGTTTATGTGTTTGTCTCCAAACGGATATCTCCAGTTACATATCAGAGCAAGCCTACCTATTGCCGACTCCTGTGTGAGCTGACAATTAATTAGAGTTGGGCGAAACAGCAGCAGCAACAGCAGCAGCAACTGCAGCTAGACGAAATGCCCAGTGGATCTGGGCAAATTGTGCGAACTATTGAAATACAAAACGGTTTTTGGGCAACAGCGCCGCAAAAGTCATAAAGCTTCTTTGGCCGCTTTAATTAGGCGGCCATGTAAATTAGCCAGAAGCGGAGCCGAAAGCCAATGGCTCAGGTGTAGCGCACATGCTGCATACACTATTTATTATCAGCGTTTCATGTATGCGTGGCATATGTGTGTGGGTGTGGCACATGCCACAGGACTCACCACTCCCAGGCCCCCACCCCCCCGCCCACTCCCCCTTCTTTATAGTCGCATTAATTGGCAGTGGGCATTCCATTTTAATTACTTTTTGCAACGGTTCAAGAGCCCCGGGCGGCAGTTCCTAGTGAACAGCGTGAATTATTATGCCCAGCGTAATATATTTTATAAAACGCTGACTTCTGCTGGAAGAGTGTGTGTGCGTGTGTGTGTGTGCGAGTGTGTGAGTGTGCGTGTAAGCCTTCTGAAATTATGCAAGAGCATACATATATATATACATAGTTCACATACATAGTTTGTTATATATACATGTTTATATATGTATGACATCGCTGCCAATGCCGTCGAATTTAATTGAGTTGCATTGTGGCGGCTGCTCTGGAATTTTGGCGGATTGCAGCTGCCAGCCGAGCGCAGGCTGTGCTCATTTATCAGCAGCCAGGTTGGCGGTGAGGGTGGTGGCTGCGGTCTCGTCGCTGGATAGGGCGTGGCTTGCATAATGGTCATAGCTCTGTCTAATTATATGCTTGCTATTTGAAATTAACAGCTCAAATAGCAATCGAAACTCGAATAATTGCTAGCTACAAATGCCTGCAAGCCGTCGAGGGTCAACAAGGCACGACACGGCACGGCATATGCGATAGTGAGCCAAAGGCAGAAACTGATGCAACTATGAATTTCTTGGTTAAATAACAAGGAAAGGAATAATTGTTTATGAGGAAGTATATAATTTGAATAAATTTCTTATTCGTTTTAATAATTGCTTTATTAGAAATGTTGTATGTAAAAGAATATGTAAATATTTTCGATTTATTATATTAGTTTTAATATTAAGAATTACTTAACTAATAAATATTAGACCTATCCTAATTCAAACTTTATTAAAATGAGATGGAATAGGATTTGTTTCATATGGTTTTAGTAATTTTTTTTTAAAATAATAGATCCTATAATGCGGGAATCTCTACTAGGATATCTATACTAATTGAAATAATGCTGTAGGCTCATTATTATAAATTGCATGAATTTTAGCCTATGAAAACATGAAACTATAGTTTTCTTTTAGAAATTATAAAAATTTAATTTAAGATAAAGAATAATTTGATATACAAAGTTTGTGATAAACAAAGAGTAAAAATATGATATTTATAATATTAAAATTCAAACAAAAATGGAAAACGAATTTCATTTTTAAATATTATTAAGAACATTAGACTTCTCTTAAAATGTAATCACATTTTCAATTTTAGTTTGAGTTGAAGTTTCACATTTTCAATTAAAATGTCAAAGGTAATTTGACATTCAAGTGAACTCCAACTGCAATTAGCTCTTAGCAACTTTTCCACAGTTAAAAACTATATAAAATGTACAGGCTTGCAGTAATTTCTGATTATTGCTAATTAAACAATTAACAAGATTTAAAAACACAAAATGTCAGTAGCATTACTTACCTCTTATTATTTGCCTATTTCCAGAGCCTTCCAATTATATTCATTAGCTCACAGATTCGAGCTATGGACTGCTCTTTCATTTTCGTCTTGCCACTTCTGCCTAGCTATAACTATTTCAAAAATGTTTGTCCTAGCTTATGAAAAAGATATCAAAAGTGCTTTAATTTTTACTAAGTTTACCTAAATTCATTCAAATTATCATTTTAAAGACAAAAAAGTATATTTAAAACATTCATTAGACATTTAACAATAATTTATATTTATTTGGATGATATTATTATGAATTTTATATTATATTTAAAATATCCACACATGAAGACATGAATTGAAAAAGTTAATATATAGATAGATAAACTTTGAAAATCAGATTACTAAAATATTTAATAAATATTTCGATTATGTTCAACATGAACAAATTTTATAAATCTCTCTATATACATTCTCAAAAATAACTTTGAAACTAAGCATGTTGGTATTAATACCACGTTAACGTGGCGTGTATATAAATGATTCCTCTCTCTTTTTCTCTATACTCCAAATTAAAGGTAATAGCATCATGACTTTCTAGCTTAGGACAAGCCTTAAAACTTTTCAAGACAAAGACAAATTTATCAAATATATTAGTTTCCTCTTGATTCCAAATTGTAGCTAAAACCCTCATAACTTTCCAGCCTAGTCTCAAAACTCTTGTACAATTATGAAAGCCACATTTTCAACAATTTCAACGAACATTACTCAAAAAACTTTCCTTAGACCACCGCAGGCGACTCGCTCGACGATTAGGAAACCCATCAAAGAAAAAATAGATGAAAATTGGAAAATTGTAACAAATGAAAAGCCACAAAAATGCAGCTAGAAAGTGGCCTAATAAAGAGCTCTCCGTCTTACAACTAGCGCTCAGTGATCACGAAGGAAAGGTCAATGAATTTAGAGATCAGACTTCTTTCTGTGCTCAAGAGGCAGTCCCTGGCTCAAGCGTAATAAATAGCCTGCTCAATAGGAAGACCCTCTATGGATGGCTTGATGGGCATAAGCGTGTGAACCGTACAACACCTGTAAATAGCTGAACAACCCCCACCTGACTAAGTCCAGTTGATTGAGGGTGAAAGGATATTACATGCAGTTCGGAGTCAATTGTGCAATGAAGTTGTTTTGATGCTGCCAGCGACAGCTGCCGGCAACTGACAGCTCCCCCCGATACCCTACAATTTTCAGTTGAATGTAAAACTATATATTAATCAATATTTATGGCAGCTCCGGGCATAATAACACAAAACCGAAGCCATCTATCAAGTGGAGGCACGACGAAACATACACAAATTGAGCAGACCCGAATTGAGAGAGGAAACCTGTTATGTGCGCCAAGTGCAGGGCAAACAAAGCCAGCCAGGTAGAGGCAGGGGCATGGCCAAAGGTAGAGGCAGAGGCAGAGGCAAACGCAAAGGCATAGCTACTACTACAGTTGGATTCATGCTTGTATGCACTTTGACCACAAAAAGGTCAAGACGCTCTCAAACAGACATAGAGCGATAGCTAACGAGTGCGTGAAAGATATACCCTGTATATGTAGGCAGAAGGGATTGACTAGAAAGTATTTTAAATAGAAATTTACAAAGAAACTTAGTCAAGTGCATAAGATTTTGTTGGATTGTGGGAAGGGCATATACGAATTTACCATTTTTATACAATTTTTAGGTCAACTGTCTATGCGAACTCAGCTCAAACTAAAGCTAGATTATTAAAACTTGGTATAGTTACTTGTCTTTGAAGTAGCATAAATATATATTATAAAAGCTAGCACATCAAATCAATAGATTTTAAAATAAGCTATAATCATTATCCTAAAAAGAATAGGCAGTTCTATAAGTACATTTTTGGTCTATGAATCAAAGTACATATATCTTATATATAGAGTCAATTATTGATAATTCGATTCTTTACTACAGTAGCTAAGATTTATTTGATTCCCCGACAGATATTTTAGAATTTATTCTAAACAAAATAACTTCTGCTTCATCTGATTGCTTTATTATAAAACTCCCACTATTTCAGCCCTTATTACCCATCTATATAGATATTTATACTTGTAAGGGCATTTAATAGCTTCGTTATGCTGTTGAGGGTATCTGAACTTCAACGGCCCCTCAGCTGCTCTTACAAATATTGCTCTTTTCCCAGGCACAAGTCGCTCTTAGGGGTTCGGGTCCAGCAGTCCGTAACCAAATAGAGAGACGATGCGAACGGCCTCGGCTCGACTGACAACCGTAAAAGTGTTGCCCGTTGTTGCCTGTTGCCTTTGCAACTGAATGTAAAGTCATCTTCATGCATAAATAAGCGTGCGCTCGCTCCCCCGCTTCTACGAATTGTCGGCCGGCCAAGGCAGTTCACATATATGTTCCATATCAATTTCCATATTAAAATAGTTGAAGGCAAGTGGATAAGGTATTCTGGCAATGCCAGAGTTTTCTTTGATTTGTTTGCAAGAGCAACAGCAGCAGCAGCAGCAGCAGCGGCCGGCACCACTTGCTCGCATTTTCTTTCCCACATCATTTTGCCACCGCAGACGACGTCCAGAAATATATTTCTAATTGAATGCACACAAAAAAAAAATAAATAGAGAAGAAAAAAAAGCTGGAATGAAATGAAATTGTGAAATAGTCATTCAGTTTTTCAGTGCCATGGAAAAACTTTGGACTCTTCTGCTCTTTGGGAAATGCTTAATTTCATTAAATTTCATGAGATGTGCTTTTTTTGTCTTTCTCTGCGAGAGCGAGGGGAGTCAGGTGTGAACTTTGATATTTATTTGGGCTCCACAATTGAAGCTCCATAATTGATTGTTATTTTTGGACTTTAACATTTTGTCTGCTGATGCAGCAGTTTTTTCTCTTTCGCTCTCTCTCAGCTCTTCTCAAATTAAAATTGGACTGGGAATCGAAATGATGAGTTCTGTTATCAGCTCTTAAATTGAAGAATGCCCAATGCAAATGTCTGCAACGTGTCGCCTGGCTTAATGGCTGAAATATTTATGCGAAATTCGTTGAGCAATCCTCACTTTAAGCTAACGGCGACAATTCGCTTAACACAAAATCAAAGTTTTCACAAAAAGCAAAGCAAAAAACCAGAAATAATTTAGCCAGACAAAGTTTTATTGCATTGGCATTGTCGCACAGTTGCTGCTGTTGTTTATGAAATGCTCTTGCTTAGGGCATTGTTGTTTTGGCAGGGCATATGTGAGGGATTTTGTAGAAGGGAGTTGATGGACTTTGATTAGAAATAATGAACAATCTAGTTGAAGAAACTCCTGCATAATGGAACATAATTCGCTTTAAACTTCACTTTGGATTGATAATTGTCTAGAATCATATAATCAGTTCAATCTCTTTTTTCTCTGTTCTTTTATCAAATATGTGACAAAGTTTCTTTAGCTAAATATTTTATTTACTTTGTCAAATATTTTATTCTGAAAATAAGAGTGAGTGAGTAGGCAGTTATAAAATAAATTGAAAGATTTGAAGATTAATGTATGATCTAAGCAGATAGTTGGGCTTGAATTTAGTTGCAATGTAGGTCAATGCTACTTACTTGATAGTATAACCGTTTTCGAAGCCTGATGCGATATATTTGAGGTTTAAAACTGCTAGAGAAAATAGTCGAAGCAAAGTTTATGCTTTAAAGTTATTTTAAGCATTTGTTGACTCAGTAGAAATAGTTATATAAATACATTTATTTTATATATATGTTGTTTGATATGTCAATTATACAAATTAATTATTTTTCTATCAACTGTGCTTTTCCACTAATATATAGATTTTTTAAAATTATTTGTAAGGTTCTGATCGTTTTTTTTTTTTGTGAGTATTTATTCCTCTCTTTTTAAATTATAAAAATAATTATTAAATTAATTTTAAACTCCAATAATATTTTACATTACTTATAGAAAACAATATATAAGTATACATAAATATTTTTACATATCTCATATTAATTTCCTGTTCTTTATTATCTATTAAAATTATTAAATTAATCTCAGACTAAAAGATTCATTTCTTATTAAGCCTCTGCTGCCATAGCCACGTATTAAGCTAGCCTATAATTTAACTATTAATAAGTTAGCTCTTAAATAAATAATAAAAAAATTTTTATATAATTTCCCATACATTTCCCTCACTTCTAACCCCTTTCGCTAGCGCATTCACAATTCGTTCAGTTAGTTAAGAGTTACCCAGTCTATTGTCTGTCACTAACCCTGAGCTGGCGTTAACTGCTGCAGATTATTTGAAATGCAAGTGTCATTAAGTCGAGTTGCTGTGCTGTGGGCATGGCCGGCCATATGGGCAGCAACTGCTCTGGCTAGTGCGCGCAACAATTTATGTGCATTTATAATTGAAAGGGACAAAAACACACAGAAAATTGCAAAAAAAAAAAAGGAAAGAGACGAGAGAGAAGAGGAAGATAAACCGAAGCAGCAGCAGAAAACAAACGTCGCAGACAACGGACACAAATTGAATTGGCTAAAAAGTTTTAATTAATTTATTGTTACTTCAGCTGGCCTCAGCTGCTCAGCCACGCCCCCACACACGCCCAACCACCGGCTGCTCATTTAAATTGTTGTGTGCGTGTGTGTGTGTGTGTTGCCTTTTTTTGTTTGGGACACTTTTCATTTTCATTTCACATGTTGTTGTTGTTGCTGTCGGTTGCTGTTGTTGCTGTCGAGTTAATGCATGGCTGCAAAAGTTGGCTAATTGTCTAGTGTCCAAGCAGCATCCCCTCAAGCCAGGAGACAACTCAATTTGCTGGGTGTTCAAATGTCCATGTCAAGTCCTGGGTCTGGGTAATGGTCAGCCATGAGTCAGCAACTTTCTGGGCCCAAGACAATCGAATCGAAATCTTTGGGTTCACAGCATTTTAGTTGGAGAAAAACAGAAATAACAACAAAACGTTTCGTAATTGAAATGTATCCTAATTAGAACAGAAGGTAGGCTTAGGCTGAATGCTAAACTCCAGCATTAGCATATTGTCGACCGACCCCCTTGTTGGCCATCTCTCAAAGCCAACTTAAGCTTTGGTATAGCCGAAGGCGAAGAAACTAATAAAACAAGTTGTAAGTGTAATCCAAGGAGAGAGAAAAAAGCAACTGCAAGAAAACATTTATTGAATAAATGTTTGAAGTTGAAAATTTGTTGGGGAAAATTGGAGAATTACAAAAGATATAAATGTATAAATGAAATGAAAACAAGATATATAATTGAATGTATATAGAAGAAGATTGATAGAAAATCATAGCTTACATATATATAAAAAAAAGTATATATAACATATATATAACAAATATATAAGCAATTTCATACATGTATATATATGGATAGTTAGCGAAAATGAATTTTGATATCTGAAAAATATACGATGTCTTTTCAAAAAGTATCTCGAATGTTGACCTTCAGTATGTAACTTTGTTAATTTATTTTGAATGATTAGTTCGTTCTTATAGTTATCTGTAAATGAAAGACAACTAATGTCATACTTATTAACAGGTTGTTTTCTTGGAAGCGTTTTGGCTCATCTTCGATTTGTATATATCCCAACAAATGCAGCAAAGTATATGTATGAAATGCTTGCTCAAAAATAAGACAGATAGTTTATATCTCAGACTGAAGATGCATATGAAAAGAAGACATTTCGCTATGATTATTCTAGATCATCTTCTGTTAAGAAAGGCATCAAAATATGATCTAAATAAGATTACAAAAGCTGATGTTTCGATGCGCTTGTCACAAGTGTATAACATCTAATAGAGATTGTTTTGAAGGAGGCAAAACCAGTATTACCATAAAACAAAAAGGGTTTGAAAAAGCATGCCTCATATAAAAATAAGATACTTAGGTACAGATACAAAAAAATGTACAGCTGAATAAATATAAATCAAGATATAAATTTAAATTTATTTTCACAAAAAAAAAAATAAATAAATACCTAAAATATTTCCAAAACACTAAATCAATTCTATGCAATTTATCTTTCAAATCTTTTCTCTAATTTCTGATATTCTCTAAGATATCTCAATGCAAATTGATTTCTTAATATGAAAATAGGTATTTCAAAGAGAATTTTTATTGTTTAAACCAGCTTAAGTTGAGTGCGGCAGCTGCTCAATTCAGCTCAGCTCCAAAGAAATATTGGAATCAAATTTTCAGTTAGTTTTGCTTTGAATTTATTATCAATAAATGTTTTAGTCTTGCTCTGTTTCTGCCTCTTCCTCTATATATATATATATATATAAATGGTGTGTTGCAACAAGCTCTCTGACCGCAGCTTAAATCAAAATGCTGCAATTGCCTGAACTCGAGCCTTTGCCTTTTGCCTTGGCCTGGGCCAACAAGCAGGCGGCAGCAGCACACTCAATTTGTTTGTCTGCTGTGACATTTTTATTGAATTTTAATTTATGCCTTTTAGGAGAATTCTATGGGACACACACAAACACACACACACACACACATAGTTAGAGCTGCAGCAAGAGGCATCTCGAGGGTTAGCTCAAATCAAAAGCAAAAACAAAATCAATGTCAATAACCTGGCCAAGAGCTCTGGCGGCTGCTCTTGTTGCAGTCAACTTTTTCAAAAACTGAAACACACACTCAAACACACACACACACACACATACAAAAAATAAATATAAACAGCAGCAAGAACACAAAAACCAATTTTTAGTTTTTGAAGCGTGACAACAAACGACATTTTCCAACCTGGGACCAATGTCTCGGGTCCAAAGGTCGCCTTGTTTTGATTACCTGAGCGAGAGAGGCTGACGCCCCTTGGCCGTGCCACTGTCCCGTGATGCTCTTTACGGTGAGGATACTATGCAAGTGTGTTTGAGTATGTGAAAGTTAGATATGTTAGTTGAGTATAAATATATTTAAATGTTTAGAGTTCCTTAAGAGAATCAAGTGTGAATCGATATTGTTTTTTTTTAAAGATCTCTTAGTGTTAGTGATACTTGAACTTAATAGTTCTTATGAAAAAAAAAAATAGAAACAAATATTAGAATATTTTTGAATTTGCTTTTTATTTCGTATAGTGCAGCACTACTATTTTTATGAACACAGCCTTCAGCCTGTTTACTAAAGTACAATCAATTCAATTCTTTTTCCGTTCCAGTCAGGAGTATCGATTGCTATATAAGGCATATAAAAAATATATAAGTAAGAGTTTAATATAAAATATATAATATATAATAAACATGTTCTTTTGTTAACAAAAATATAAGTAAGTAAGAGTTAAACTGTTAGTACAGTTAGAAGACTTTATATTCTCGATTCAGCTGAATGAAAGACTCATGAACAGGGCTGATGCAAGCCTTGTCGAAATCTAAGAAGAATTTGAAAGTGTCTCTGAGTATGATTTAAAACATAATGAAATCATCTAGATTTGTATTCTATAGAAGCTATTCACCGCTCAAACACAGAATATAAAGTCTCCTCTTGATTCAACCAATATTAGTTAACAACTTCAATCTCTTTTTTGATCAACTCTACATATATAAAACATAGAAAACCATCTGCTACTTATCAGGAAGAGCATTACATAGTCGACACTCTCTCAAACCTCTCTATGCCCTTTTTCATTTCGATTGTCGCGCTGCTCTTGGCCAAGATCTTGCAATTGGGTTCATTGACTGGATGCCAGCAGGGCGAGGCCAGGGCATACAAAGCGCATCTAAATGCAGCCAGAGATTCTATGATATGATATCCAAATTTATGGCTACTTGGATGCGGCACATTAGAGTGAGCTGCAGGCAGTCCCATTAAACATGATGTCGTTTAATTTGTATGGATTTATGTAAATCTTTTGCCATATACGCTGGGGATAAGCCCAGCTGACGTGGTTCACTGAACCCCGTGGTAGATCCCTCTCTCTATCTTTCTATCTTTCTCTCTCTCTATCTTTGTCTCTCTTTTAACTATGACAAACAACTAGCTGAACTGATAATCCACAAGTGTTGGCAGTTGGCGCGTTGCATGCATCAACAAGTTGCGGCCACAGCTTTGACTTTGTTTTTGCCTCATCATCAGACAAAAACTACACACACACACACACATACTAGTTTCACACTCTGCGCGCTAAGCAAACATGGCATTGGCTAATAACATAAGCGGGCAAGCAAACAAACTGTGCTCGCCCGCCCTCGTTCACAGCCAACCCACCCGCGACTAAGCACTGGCTGTGACAGCGGCCTGAGAGATATGGAGCGAGTGCAAAAACTAATAAAGACAAGTGGCAAGTCAGAAGCAATTGCCCCAGCTCCCAAAACTCAGAGCCAGCGCCAGCCTCCGACCCAACCCCAGCTCCAGCTTCAGCTTCGACTACAGCTTCAGATCTCAGTACCCTCGCATAGTTCCAAGGTCCATTTCCAGCTTTAGTCCAATCTCTGCCACATCTTTCACTTTGCTGCTGCTGCTGCTCCTGCTGCTGTTGCTGCACTTGTGCTGCCAGCCAAAGCCTTTCAGCAAACACATGGCGGAAGCATGTGTGTGTGTGTGTCTGTGTGTGTGTGTGTGGTTGGCTGGGTGTCCCATTAGTGCCGTGCGCTAATCGCCATTGTCCACCCTTGTCAAAGTCGGACTAACAACTGGACTTGGTCTCTGACTTGGACTTCTTTCTCTGCTCTGCTTGCCTTGCATTTATACCCTGTGTGCAGAGTCAATGGGGTATTGCAGTTGATTGGATGTGAAGTGCTTGGAAAGTGCTGTTAAAATCTAGAGCTGAAGTCGAATTGAAAGCGAATTAAATTCGTATTTATGTCGAGCCTTGCTTAAATCTTAACAACTTCGAGAGTAAGAGAGAGCTAGAAGCAGTTCTCAGATTAGAATACTATCTGTGATAAATATATATATATTTATGAAAAAATATAGAACATGTATAGAAATTATTGAAATTTGGATATATGGTAGAAGGCGTGGCTACATCCATAAAGTAGAGACGGATTTATGCCTGCACAGCATGAATAGTTGAATTGATATAGACTCAAGTCGATACTTTGCTTCCTTTCCATGAAATTGAATCATAAATTCATCAAATTTATAAATTATTTGAACGTTTAAAAAAGAACCGCTCATTATACGAATCAGCACACAAAAATTCCAGTTCAAAAATAATGTAATACAAAATTATAAAAAAAAAAAAAATTATATATAATATATTACAAAATTAGGTAAAAATCTTTTTCCATGACGAGCCTAAAATAAAATACAAAATTTTCTAAAAATCTTCTTCCAATCTTCTTCTACTTGCCAAAGATTCAAGTTCAACTTGCATCAATTATAATTATTTTTTCTAATATCTGCACTACCGGGTATCAGCTAGTCGCTTCAACTCCTTTGCAGCACTTTCACTTACGCTGTTTTTTTTCGGGGTAACTCGAAATTGCCAGCATTGAAGCATTTTGGCTCAAGAAAAGGTTCAGCTAAAAGCGCAAATAAATAATCAGCAACAGTTGCCAAATAGATCAACACTTATCAGACACACACACCCGAAGTGTGAGGGTGGCGGTGGTCGTGGGCGTGGCTGTGGTGTTAAATCCGTTTGTGGGGCTTCTGGCATTTCGGGACATTTGGAGACATTTGCTGGTCGTCTAATAAATTGCAATAGATTATTGTCAGCAGCTCTCGATGTGTCAGCGCGGGGGCGCAGTGCACGCATTTGTTATGGTGCCCATTATTATCCTTATTATTATTATCCTGGCGCACATAACTGTAATCTATAAGCTGGCAGAGCACTCGAATATGGCACTCGTTAGATCGCAGCAGATGTAAATCGTCACGATTCGGTTAAATCGCGTGTAAGCATAACAAAAATGAGCCATTTAACGGCCGAATCCTTGACTATCTCGGCGGCTCAGTGGTGATTGTGTGGTTGTGTGATTGCACCACAATTCGATGTGAGCTCGTGTGTGGTTTCTATGGCTTTCACAGCGAGTTAATTGCAATCGGGCCGGAGGGATGAGGGCGACGTAAACCCACAAAAGTTTCAGTTAATTGAAAGTCATCTGATAAGCGCTCCACAACAAATAATGGAAGAAAATCAATTCTAATTGATTTTTTCTCTTCATTTTGCTTCAGCTTTGCTTGCTCTATTTAATTGATTGTGGGCGAGAGAAAGGGAAAAGGGAAATCGACACGTTTTCAGATTAGATCAAATGATTTTTATCGTGCTTTAGATTATTTTGAAGTGAACTATGTAATGTAGAAGTAAATCGGTTTAAGATATTATTTGATGAAGAGAATATAGAAAGTAATATAAAAATATAATATTATGGAAAATAATATGGAATATAATAAAATATAGAAAATAATATTTAAAAAATGTAGGGAATAACAATTAATTTTTAATTAAAAAATACTTATACGAAAATCCGAATTAATAAGCGTGATAAGTTTTCAGCTAGGATGAACAACTATCCTTTATATTCACTTGTCTTAAGTAATAGAATTACATTACAATGTAAGTGAATACAGAACATCAAGAAGAAATCTCATATATTATATATATCCATTATAAGAATCTCTTCACCTTATCTTAGCTTCCTTTAAGAAGTGAGCCATTGACGAAATTTTATAATTTATGTTGTTAGAGTTTAACAATCTAGACTTTTGTATATGCCAAGCACAAATAAAATGTATATTACAGGTAGAAGAAGGTGTGGACAGTCCCACGAAATGTCCAAATAAATATTTTAAATCAAGACTATCAATCAATTCATCCTATGCTTTGTAAATTTGTGAATATATCAACCTGGAAACTACAAATGTTTCTATTGTTATAATTCGATTTAAATTGCGAGATTGTCTTGTATATTTGGTTGTCTTTTAATAATGTTGTCAATAACCTTCCACATCTGACAGCATTAGGAATATGCAAATTGATATCCAAAATCAATAAAGCTCTAAAAGAAAGTGTCTCTCTTAATTAGCTTGATTATTCTTTGAGCATATGCTCATAAAGAACCTTTTAAGCTAGAGACAGCAAATGAAATAAAATTAGTAGAAGTATTAGCAGTAGTAGTAGCAGTAATAATAGTAGTAGTAGTAGAAATAGTAGTAGTAGTTATTCAAATTTAAGCTGTGTCTTACAACCAGTTCATACTCTTAAGCTATATATTTTTGTATTTGGATTTAGATGCCACAACATCAACAAAAATATCACTTTAAATACTGAAGTCTTCGACAAAAGAATTGTCAAGTCAATCATGATTCAAAAACGAACTCTACGCATAGTTAAGGTATTGCCTAGTTGTGCACTCCCTACCAACTCTTACATGTTTTGCTTATCAATCAGTTACCCAACTATCTATGTAGGATTTTCTAAGCACCTTTTCTTGAATACTTAAAAAGCTTGATTATTTTCAAATGCAAAAGCTAAATGTATTTTATTACTTTTAATAAAAAATTTTGTTTCCCGAATTATTCCAATAAGTGCAGTGGCGCGTGTTTCTTATTTTTCCATTTTGAAGTTAAAGTTGAAAAGTTTTTACATTCAGCGAAGCCCTAATTATATGCAGATTTTCTTTCAAAAACCTTTTCAACTTTGGCAACACGCAAAATGGCCGAAGGCCTCTTTCGCTTGCTACTTTTAAGTAGATTTCGTTGTGTTCGGCAACTGTTTGCTTAAAGCTAAACCCGACTGTTGAGGTTGGGTCGCTCGGTCGCTGGGTTGGATGGACGCTGGAGCACTGACGCATCGACCACTGCCAGTGGCCATTGAGTTTCCAATATTGCTGCACATGACATGGACCCTTGCCGAGCAGCAACTTTTAATTGCAGCCACGGATTTGCAGTTGCAGTTGCAGCAGACCGAGCAGTAGCAGCAGCAGCAGCAGGATGAACATCATCCAATACAATGGGCAAACATGCAGCACAGACGTGATTAAGAGATGGGGAGGGGGGGGGGGGGTTAGACAGGGCATGGGCGCTGAGGCAGCAAAAGTTGCTGCAGCTGTGCATCGCTTCGTACGTCGCATAGACAAAACTACTAAATGTCAAAAGTGTCAAAATTTCTTAGAATTATGTCTTGAGAACATCAAAAGTTGCCCAGCAAAGCTTTTTCCAGCTCAAGACTCTGCGGTTACCAGCTGGCCCATGTTACTGCCATCGCCTCCAGTCTGCCGCCTGGGCTGGGTTCAGCTCGGTTTTGGCTTGGTTTGGTTTAGTTTGCTTTGGTCTCGTTTCGTTTCGGTTTGCTTTTCTTCAGCAGGCAGCTTACAAGCCGCAAGTTTCTGCTTGTAACATTTTCGACACATTAACAGATGGTATGGCTGGCACGAGGTGCAAGTAGTGTGGTGGTGGTGCTGGTGGTGGTGGTGCTGCTGCTGCTGGTGGCGTCTACGTGGTGGCTACGTTTCAGGTAGCAAAGTGGAAGCGACTCAAAACCCTTTTCACTGGCCACACACTGAAACGAGGTGTATGCGCCTTTTGTCCTGAAAGATGTGACGCTTTGGGGAGGTTGCTAAAACATATATCTCAGTTTATATGAGAGAATATTTTTTGAGTCTTAGATATCAATTGGAATGGAATCAAATTTAGTCCTGAAATATATATTAATTCATATTCTGCTGACGTTCATCAAAGCTCAGAAGCCTTTGAATCGCATGTCGAATCAAAATTTACCAGCTAGTATGCATAGCATCTGCACTTTCTATTAGTACCTAAAAGGTAAAAGAATAATATATTCTATTTTATATGTTCATAAGAAGCATTTTTTTTTTAATTTTCTTTTTTCTTTCTTTATAAAAAATTTTGAATTGTAAATAGTTGTTATTAAAATCTCAGAACAATAAAAATTTAGATTTAAATTTGATAAAATATAAAATAATAAAAAAATATATTTTTATTTTTTTTTACATAAATAAATAAAAATAAATAAATTAAAATTTATAAATTACAAGAATTTTATATTTAAATATAGTCTCAAAATAATACAATTTTTTTTTTCAAATATAAAATAAATATAAAAATGAAAATAATAATATTTTTTATTATAAATAATTTTAAAAAAATGTAATATTACAAAGCTTATATAAATTTTTTATTAAATTAAATTTAATTAAATTAATTAAAAAATGAATGTAAAAGATAAAACTGGTTTTAGTCATATACATTTTATATTATGTTCTAAGTACTGACATAAAGTAGTACAAATTGCATAAGAACTGAATATAAAACACAAATTATTAGCGATATTCAGATATACAACTACGTAAAGTAAGCTGCTATTATGTTTTTTTTTTTGTTATAAATAGAGTATTCAACTATTCGATAAGTGTCAACTAACTGTCCGCTGTCTTGTGTATTCGTACATACAGCAAAAGCAAAAGCAAAGAGATGTAAGCACACCTTAGTGTAGTATGTAGCATGGGTATTGTGTGTGTGTGTGTGTGTGCTCGTGTGTGTTAGTGATAGTTGGGCATGCGATATGTGAAATTGAGAACTGTAATGCTGTTGTCAACGAAACGTAATGCCAACTGACAGCAATGCCAAGAAGCACCAGCAGCAGCAGCAACATTAACAGCAGCCGCATAGCTAAGTCACGTACAGCAAATGCTGCAGCAGCAGCAGCAGCGGCAACTGCAGAATTGTTACACGAAACTGTTTAATTTTTTTAACTGTTTTCCCGGGGCATAGAAGATTTTGTTGCGACTCAATGCAATTAAGCTAAGCTGCAGCAGCACAGAAAGCTGCCGCAACATGTTGCTGGCACAATGTTGCGCTGTGCGCGGGTGCCAACAGACGCCGCCGGCCAAATGAGACAGCACAGCAATTACAAAGGCAAAAGAGGTTTACCAAATAGAATGGAGTGCTAAGCCAAAGCGCACAATATGTGGCCGAGAGCAAAAGGCGCAGAGAAACCGAAGCGGGCCAAAAGCACTGAAAGCGAAGACTTGAATACAAGAGATGCGGGTGAACAGGCGGCCCTAAGGGCTAATGGCGGGAGGGGTGGGGGGAGCGGGCGGCGGTTGTTGCAGCCAAACTGGGTGCGTCTTGCAACAGTAGACGACGTAGCAAACCTGTTTGCTCCAATGCGTGATGATGACCATGGCTCAAAAGCAACAAAGGCAACAAAAGCAACACGAATTGAAGTCTTGCCCTGACTTTTTTAGTGACGACACAAACCGGCTTTGCAGCTTGCCAACTGGCAGGGGCTGGGGGGTGGAGGTGGTGGTAGGGCATGGAGTGGTACGCTGGCTGGGCGTCTAGAGGGAGCTGCAGCCAAAGTAAACTTCACATTTGCCGTCTACTTATTGTTATGTTTTATAATATTTTAGAGACAAAAGACAGATACACACACACACGCAGCATAGTCGAGGCGACACTTTAGTTATTTTCCACTTCTTCTCCAGTTGCACTTCACATTTCAAAGGCGCATTAAAATGCATGATGATGATAAAAAAAATATAAAAAAAGGAATAAAAAAAACGCAGGCAAGGATGCGAGCGAGCGTTTGCCTTGAGGCGCAAATGTTGCAACTGGTTGGCATGTGCAGCATGCGGCATGCAGCATGTGTGTGTGGGTGTGGCAGCCGCCTGTGGGTGGTGTCTGTCCTGCCCAGCTGTGTGTGTGTGTGTGTGGGTGCGGCACACAGCAAGATGATACATTTTAAATTTCAGGCATTTGCCTGAGCGCCTCAACTTGTTGTGGTGGGCGTTGACGCACGTCTGCCGTGGCAGGCAGTGGGCGGCCGGGCGGACTCTTCTCGCTTGGCGGGTTAATGTCAGAGCTGACTAACTGCGCTGCGAGGCGCAGCCCAGACCAGGACAAGTTGTGCGCTCCTTAAGCTCCAGCTAAAGGTTAAGTAGTTTGGACTAGACTTCGTTTGGTCTTTGGGCTCCAGCTCGACTTGTCTGCGCCCACGCCCACGCCCACGCCTGTCCTTAGCCTTGAACGAGGCAGCCAGCGGCTGGCTGCTTGTTAGCTCCAGCTAAAGTCACTTTTGTTTAGCTTAATTATAATGCATTTAAGCCAGCCAGGCGCTCTTATTGGCCCGATTGGCAGTGCGGCCGGTCACGCAGCACATCAAACAAAGCTAAAAACAATGACAGGCAACAGCAGCAGCAGCCGCAGCCTCAGCAGCAGCAACAATGGCAGCAGCTTCACTCCCTGCGGCCATAAAAATGATTTGACCTTTTTATTCGCCACCAAATCAAAGCCAAAACAAACCAAAATAAAGCAAATCTGTAACAACTCTTGGACCAGCAACGTTGTCGTGTCAGCGCACATAAAAAAGAAATCAACTGAACTTCTAGGCGGTGCAACGACTTGGTAATACCCTAACTATATGAGAGATCGAAGAGAGATAGAAATTTGAATAAAATGAACTTTAAGAGAAAGAAAATACAAAGCTCCAGTTTTATTACTCGCCTTGAAGCTTCATCTAGCGATTGCTCCTGATTTCCCAATGGGTTTATGGTATAATAAAAGATAAATTAAATAAAAATAAAAATAGGTGCAACTCTTATTGAGCTAAAAGCCAAGTCTTTCATATAGGATTTATATTCTAGACCACATATTCAATTTAGCTGAGCAAAGTTAGGCCTTGGAAAGACCCTTGTCTACTAGTTTTACAAAGCTTTGCTTGTTTCAGCTGCTCTGTAAATTAGTCCAATTAGTATAAGGCTCAGTCAACCTTGTGTTAAGCTCAGTTAACATATTTTGATTAACAGATAAATCTAGCATAAAAAAAATTGTTAGGCTTATTGCATAATATGTATTGTTATGTATTTTCGATGTTATATAAAATCTGTATAATATAAATACATTTGAATGCAAATATATCTGGAAACATAGACACAAAAAACTACTTCAACTATTTTGAAGAACTTGGTAGGCTTCAAGGCTAACAAATTCTCTTTTTGATATATTTTAACTTGTTTTAATTATCTATCAATTATCACTTTACAAAGGCAATTATTATATATAGTTTAACTACTGGGAATTTAAAGAAAAGAGTGCATAGTACACAAAGAAAGCAATGAAGTATTTCTTATAAGAAAAGTCTTGTGTATTATTAGTACGTAAAGGCTTGATTGAACAAATGCTTGATTTAGTAAAAATTTAATTTAGTTTTAGTGTTATTAAATATAATCAAATTTGTTGAATCAAACTTTCAATTATTTGTAGAATATTTACTTAAATATAGATATTCTACAACTAGCTGGATTTTTAATGTCAAAATTTTATTATTTTTTTTTTAAGTTTCACTTATTTTTTACAAAAAAATATAATATGCATATATATATATATATATATTGAATTTTTTTATTGAATTTTTTAAATTTCACTTATTTATTTTATAATTTCACTTATTTCTTTTATAAATTATATTTATTTATTTATTTCTTATATTATTTTTATGTAAGTGCTCATAAAAATAGTAGTGCGACATAACACTAATTGTTGGACAGTTGCATTTAGTGTTAAACATGTTGATAATTGAGCTAATCAAAATCAAAAATATATAGTAAAAGAAGAAGACGAACATAATTTATTATAAGAAGTTATTTAGAACATTTCAATCAAGTTGTTATACAATACAAGACAATAGCAATGTTATACTGCCCATAAAATATAAAAGAAATAGCTCCAAGTCTAAGCAGCAGACAAAGGAAATGTAGAAGAAATGCGCAAATGTTTGGCAAACGATATATTTCATTAGAATTAAAGGCGTATGCAGCAGAGTTTTATGCAATTACCAACAAAATGCGAATACCCTGGGGCAGCGTATAAATAAAAATACGGTAAAAGCAGGCAAATGGCAAATGGCAAACGGGCAAACGGGCAGCGGGCAAAGCCAGAGCCAACGCCAAAGCCAAAAGCTGAAACCAAGCCAAGCAGAGCAAAGCAAAGCAATTGAATTCGAATTTGTGTATCTGTATCTAATCTAGCGTGGAGCCAGCCAACAAACGGCCAACAAACGTCGCGTACTCTGTGGCAGCCACTCGACAGTAGCGCACACTGGGGGCGGTGGAGAGGGGAATGGGGGCATGGGGGGATCTGTTTGGTAGCTAAAAGATGCACGTAGCAGCGGCAGCGGCAGCAGCAAACAGAAAAGGAGAGTAAACGCAGTAAATAAATAAAACTAAGAGACGGATGTACAGTGGAAATTCGTTTCAGTTCGCTTTAGTTTTGTTGCTTTTCTGTTGCTTTTTTCTTGTTTTCTTTTTTGGCTTAAGCATTGACCGTTTTTCAAAAGAAGAAGCTGAAAGAAAAACGTGGAGCGCAGCCAGCAAACAAGCAAATAAAAACAAAAGCCAGAAAAGCAACAGAAAACGGCTACAGATGCAAAAGATACAGACGCCTCAGAGTGTGTGTGAGTGTAGGTGTAAGTGTCTGTGTGTGTGTGTGTAAAAAGCGCGCGCAAAGCGCATTTAAAAAGCCAACAAGACAGACAACAACAGGTACAAAAGGTACAGTCACAAATGGCCCAACATTAACAGCAGCACAAAGCTGGGTATTAACAGCGCTGTTAACTGCTAACAATTGGCAGCTGAGAGTTAACAGTAACAGAGAGAGAGAGAGAGAGAGAGAGTGGGGCAGCGCAATGATTGGAAATGAAACAGTGTAGCTGAGCGAATGAGTTGGATAGGTGAGGTGAGAGAGTGAGCGAGCAGACTGCTGCGCTCTTATTGTCTAAGTAGCAACTGTTAAAATGTTGCAGTGATCGAGAAACTCAATTCGAGTTTGAGACCAGAGCAACATGTTGAACTAATGTTAAAATGTTGCTTATGGCAGAGATCAAAATGACTGAGATCATGTAAACATTACTTGACATTTGCTTATAGCTAAATTTATTATGACTAAAATTAATTTTTTTTTTAAGACTCATTTGCTTACAAACTTTTAATCTAAGTTTCTAGGAATTGGGAGCTGTTTCTATGAATTTTGTATATAAAGCGCATAACAAGCTTAAATCTTAAAAATCTTAAAAAGCTTAAAAATCTTGAATTTATTTACTTAAAGCAACATCTTGTTCAGCGACAAGCTGAAGCATCTTCAATGTAAGCAAAGCTGCCAGCTACATGTATCATGTCTGTTAGCTATAGCTTCGATCTACTTTTGTTGCTAAGAGCAGCAGGTTTAGTGAAGGTAAACATGTTGCTTACAGAAATGTTAGGCAGCAAAACGCTGAGCTACAACATGTAGCAACATGTTGAGTAGCTAGCTGTTAACATATGAGGCTCTACGAAAATTAAGCAGCTACATGTAACTGGCTCACTACAGCTCTGATCTCGTGTGACGCACAGCAACATGTAGAGCAGCTGTTAACATGAGTCTCTCTAAGCAACATGAGACTTACTACAGCTCTGATTTAGTTTAAAACGCAACAACACGTAGAGTTGAGTCATATAAACATGTTGGGTGCTATGATCTGCTGCAACATGCTGATGCTTATTAACACAAACTCTATTGCAGCAACATGTTGCTTAGATGTTAACATATGAGCCCCGCTAAACAAAATTACCAGCAACATGTAACCAGCCTCTGATCTCGTGTGACGCACAGCAGCATGTTGAGCATCTGTTAACATGAGTCTCTCTCTGCAACATGTAACTGGCTCCCTACATGTTGAGTTTATTTAAACATGCTGTGTTGTAAGATCTGCTACAACATGCGGATGCTTATTAACAAAAGACTCTCATACAGCAACATGTTGCGCAGCTGTTAACATTTGAGGCTAGCTAAGGAAATTTACTAGCAACATGCCAGCAACTAGCCAACTAACCCTATGATCGAATGCTGATGTTTATTCACATTTTCTTGCAGGAACATGTTGAGTAGCAATTCTACAGAAACTTAACAGCAACATGTAGCTAGCCAATTACAACTTTGATCTAGACTAGCAACATGTTAGATATGTATTAATACGATCTGCAGCAACATGCTGAGCAACTATTATGTTTATATTCCCAACAACTCACAGCAACATGCTGTGCCACGTAAATTTAATTTAGCTACAGCTGAAGCAACTTCAGCTTCAGATCTCAGTTGCCTCGCAGCTAGACGTGTGTTGTTCCTTGCTGCATGCCTAAGAACATGCTGCTCAATTAGGCACTTGCAACTTGTTGCCCGCGCGCGCGCTAAGTGTAATTTATTTTGGCAACTTTGGCCACTCTGGCAACTTTGGCAATCATCTGCTGGAGTAAAACATTTGCATTACTTTGCGCATTTTAGTTGCTTGTTAACTGCCAAAAACTGTGCAAGTGCCATGAAGTAAATAAGCCAAGTAGCAAACTAAATCCCCAGCGCCCTTAACCTTTGGCAAACTCCACAAACTTTCTACCAACATATGTCAGCGCGGGGCCGAGATTGCTGCGCCCTGCAGGAGCTGAGCTAATGTTGCAGCGGCGACAACTTTGGCGAACTTTTCCCAGTTAGCTGTTGTTTTAGCTCTTTCCGCAGCGAGACCCATTTTTGCCATTTGCCATATTTCCCCACACCACAACGGTCACCAGGCCACACACACACATGGACACACACGGACACAATTGGCTGAGGTTGCGCAACTTTTTACACAAACCTTTCGCACATAAATCTCAATTTGTTGCCACGCTCCGAGTGCGAATAGTTTTGCGAATACTGCGCCATCTACTCGCATGAGTCACACGCACACACAGTCTCTTGCTGGCTCGCTGGCTCGCCTAAGTATGAGTGCCGCTGCTTGGCGTGCGGCACATTTGAATTTATGCTCACTCGAGTCCCAATTGGAGCCACCCAACCGCAACATGTTGCACGTTGCGCGCGCTGCACGTTGCACGCTGCTGCGTCAGCGTCAGTGTCATCAACGTTAACAATGCCCAAAAGTCGAGACGCCCTATGCTAGCTTTTTTGACGGCGAAAATATACCCTGTAGTGGAAGTAGTGTAAAGGGGTATGTTGGTGATGAGTTGGGGGTATTTCGTTGAGGTGAAAGCTAAAGACTACAGATTTGAAATATATATTCAATTATTATTTGTGCTATCGATAAATCAGCCCATTTTCTGTTTATCGATAATAATCGATATGCTTGGGCTCGAACTCTTCAACGAAACTCGAGCACATCTGAGAATTAGAGCCCTTAAATGCACATTCTATCAGTTCTGCACAATTTTCACTTCAGTTCGGTATTTCATAGTCGTGCACTCCCCACTCGAACTCTCTCACATGCTTCCCCGCTTGTTCCAGGGTATTTTTATGACCCGTCTAGTGCGTCTTCAATAGACTTTCAAATGCTTTTTCCATCTGCCGCTTACTAATTATTTATGTTATCAATAAATTACCCCATTTTCTGTTTATCGATAATAATCTATACTTAAACTTAATTTCTCTAACGAAACTCGAACACATCTGAGAATGAAAACCTTTCAATTCCCTTTCTATCAGCTCTGCCCACTTTTCGCTTCAGTTCGGTATTTCATAGTCGTGCACTCCCTACTTGAACTCTCTCACATGCTTCCCCGCTTGTTCCAGGGTATTTTTATGACCCGTCTAGTGCGTCTTCAATAGACTTTCAAATGCTTTTTCCATCTGACGCTTACTTATTATTTATGTTATAGATAAATTGCCCCATTTTCTGTTTATCGATAATAATCTGTACTTAAACATAATTTCTCTAACGAAACTCGGGCACATCTGAGAGTTATAGCCTTTAAATTCCCTTCCTAACAGTTCTGCCCGCTTTTCACTTCAGTTCGGTATTTCATAGTCGTGCACTCCCCACTGCAACTCACCCACATGCTTCCCCTGCCTCGTTCCAGGGTATTTTTATGACCCGTCTAGTGCGTCTTCAATTGACTTTCAAATGCTTTTTCCATCTGCCGCTTACTAATGACGTTTTTGGTTGTGATAAACGCATGCCACGCCCATCTAAGCCGCCCTTGGGCGCGCTGTAGAGAGAAATAATAAAAAAAATAGAAAACATTCGCTGATGCGTTGCACGTGCTGACGTTGCGGGTTACATTTCTAGCTGCAACAATTGCAGCAACAGCAACAAGAGTCGCCTGCAGCAGCAGCAACAGCAGCAGCAGCAAAAATTGTTGAAAAATTCTCATTACAAGCGAAGTTTAATCTGCTGCCAACGCAGCGCCCACGGCCTAAAAGTCATTGCAGTTGTACCCTAGCCGCATTGGGGGGCGTGGCAGAGACCAAACGCAGTCAAATATATATATGTATGTGTGTGTGCAGCTCCCCTCGCTCCCCATGCTCCCACACACCCTTGTTGCTTGTGTTTTATGTAAAAAAAAAAACAAAGAAAAGGGAGGCAAAAAAAAAATATGTTTTAGAAAAAATCCATGTAAATTCATTGTTTTGCACAATATGAGTCTGGCTCCCCTACTGCCACGCCCCTCGCCTCCCTTGCTGGCAGTAATAATCGCAAACACACAAAACTGAAAGCTGAACTGTAACTCAATTGTAATGCAAGGTCTTGCGTTCTGCTCGCATCTCCTCGCATTCGCATTCAGCTGCTCTGACAGCTTAACGCCAACGCCCCCCGACACCGCCCCCCCCCTCCGCCCCAGCGCCACGCCTCTCCGCCCACAGTTTGGCTAAATTTGCATGTTTTGGTAACTTTATATAGTTGGAGCAGTCGCTGCTCGTGCTTACTTGCCAGCTTCCTTTCTAGGCGATTCTCATTTCATTATGTTGCAGGTTATTGTTTTTATATTCGCTCTCTCACTCTCTCTCTGTCACTCTCCCTCTCTCTCTCTCTCTCTCTCTGACAGCTGCTGTCATATGTGTGTGCTATCGAAAAACACTATGGAAATGACTTTGCTATGAAATTATAATGAGTTTGACTTGGGCTTTTTTGGATGGGCGTTGACATTGCCGGGAGGGGCGTGACATGATTGGATACCATATTTGGTTTAGCATAAAGTGCATATGACAGAACAGTTCTTAAATGTGTTCACATATAGAGACGAATCTAATGAAGAGCTGCAGTGGCAGTTGCAGTTGACAGTTGCAAATGAAATTAAAATGGAAATAGATCTAAAAGTTCAGATGGACATTGCAATTAGGTATAATGTGGATTAAGTGATGAAGTTAGTCTTTTAAACTAGATTTAGGAATTACTTACTGTGTAAGAGTTAAAAAAAAATGGATCTAATAAACATTAAAACAAGGACCAACTTCCCTAGAAGAGACTGTTTCTTATATGACAAGACTGCTATACATAACCAAAATTTGTTAATAAACCATAAAAATCAAAATAAATGAAGTACTGAATATCTATTAATAAACCATAAGAATTCAAATAAATAAATATTACTGAATATTTAAAATGAAAACCATAAAAAATAAAATGAAGTCTCAAAGGTATTAAATTTAAGAATTTTAATTTAAATATTTTAATTTTAAACCATAAAAAATTAAATGAAGTCTCAAAAATTAATGAATATTTTTAGCTTTTTCAACAGTTTGTAATGTAATTTCCGACTTAAATCAAGTAAATCAATAAATCAAGTAAATAAAAATATTAATCAGTTCTGACAAAGAAAAGTTTCTACCCTCTTAATTTTCATTTTAGATGACTTTCATTAAGTGCTTCAAAGACCTATTTATGTCTATGTTCTAGTCAATGATATGAATTAACCCCTAATCTCAACTAAATTGTTTCTATAAAAATAATAACAGATCTAGCAATAATTTAGAACACTCATTTGCACAATCAACGCAATCATGAGCTCTATTGCTTTTTGATTAAACAGACGTGTGATTCACCCAGTCCATAAAGCGCAGCAAACAGTAATTGTCTGTGGATTTATAAAGAATATAATATAATATAATGTTTCGACAAAAGCTTTTGGCACTTTACGACAATTCTCCTAATTTACGTTCACTTTCAAGCCAAAATGGACTGCATCATAACGTGAGCTATAGCTCGGATTAAGTGCACGATGAGTTGGACGAACGGAAACATTATTTTTATGTAATTAAAGCTACAATAATTTCATTTAGATATACATTTTGATTAAATTTTGAATTCAAATGTCAAACCAAACTTATCCGACTAGGAGATACCGTGAACCCAAGCTCTGAAGATATTTTGTAATGACTGAATTTCGATACAGCTTTTAGTCGATACCAATAAAATGGGTAAAACTATTGAGTATTTGAGACAAGGCAAGTCTCTATTTATTTAGACCAAATATATAAGATAATATATATTTAAAAAAATTATTCTTTTTTAGCTTTTTCAATTTACCAACTCAACAGGTTTCTACGTAGTCAAAGCCAAATAGACGAACATATAGAACAGATAAATAATAATCCTAATAAACACTGTGCTCAATTACTCCCCCTTCTCCATCTTACATAAGTTATTACTAAACCATTATACCCCACCTGTCCCTTTGCAATGAGTATAAAAATAAGTGCATACAAACTTTCAACTTTGACAGTTTTTGGAGTTTTTGTTTTTGAAAGAAATATGAGAATGTGTACGAAAGCCAGATGCCATTGGGAGCTGATAGTAAACATTTTTCCGTGCAGCAAATCTTTTGCGTAATTAATTTAAAAGAAAGGGGGAGAGAGAGAGAGAGAACGAGAGAGAGTGAGAGTGCAAGTAATTAAGTAAAATGATATTTGTCTGTAACAAATAAAGGTTGAGAACTTTTTTGGTTAAACTCAAAGAATGCTCTGGCTTATTTAGCTGGCTCTTCTCCTTTTTTTGTTGTTGGTTTTTTGCTTTTGTTTTTGAGCTGGTTTTTAGCTGTGGCTGCAAATCCTGTGAATGCCTTGCCAAGCTGCAAAACACTTGCAATTACAACAACAACGAAAGCAACGTGAACTGCTTTGTATCCTTTGCGTTTGGCCCGGGCTCGTTTCAGTTGCTGTTTCGCCGCCTCTATTCAGCCAGCCGACATTGTTTTTCTATATATATATATATATATATATATATATATATATACATTTATATATTTATTTGCTAGCTGTTTGCTCGTCCTGTCGCCAGGCGGGCTGCCTTGTGGCTGCTGCTGCTTCTTCATCATCTTGTTCTGCTCCTTCTGCTGCTGCTGCTGCTTTAACCACACACGCAAAATTGAACTGCTGGAGCTGGTTGCATATGCCACTGGCTGCTGCAGTTGTCCATTGGCTGGCAACGCCTGTTGGCTTTTGCCTAGCTGCTGCTGCTGCTGCTGCTTGCCGCTGCTTTTTCCGGCTGCTTTTCCGGGGCTTTAAACGCCTCAGCCCAAAGCTTCTCATTTTAGTTCAGCCTCAGCCTCCGCCTCCGCCTCAGTCTCAGTCTCCTCCTTCATTTACACATTACGTGTAATCATCATTTTCTGGCTGGCAATAAACACATGCTACTAGCTTTGCTCTTTCTACCTCTCTCTCTCTCGACCTCCCTCTCTCTCTCGCTCTCTCTCATTTTCAATTGCCCCAAGTAACTGGACTACATTTTGCAGCGACGCCTTCGCCCAAGTGACGAACTCCCTACAACAACATACCCTAGGCTTTGCCCTCTCCCTCTACCCTAGTTCACCCTCTCTCTCTCTCTCCCTCACTCCACCCTCTCCCCATTTCGCTCGCACATTTCCATAGTGCCGTCGCCTGGCCATAACATGAATTTACAATTTCCAGTGCACTGCACACTGCTCACATTCTTTACAGCATGCGATATTTTTATTGCATGCAAAATGCACAGCCATCGACAATAAAAAAGCAGCAGCAGCCAACGCACTTGTACGACTCAATATTACCCTGTAATTGTGAGAGATTCGTATGCAGAGGGCAGACTGACTGTATATGGAGGAGACGTTGTTGCGGCGCTGGAATGTGAGGGATTTATTGAATGTTTGAGGGATGAAGTGAAGGATGAAAGGATGAAATGAAAGATGAAGTGAAACATGAAATGGAAATGAAATGGAATCGAAATGAAAATAAAATGGAATTTAAATGAAAATAAAATGGAAATGAAATGATAAGGCTTATTTGCAAGAAATTAGTAAAATTATATGTTTTTTGTGTGACTAAATTTTATTTTATTCACACAAAAAAAAAAAAAAAGATTTGAAATACTTTTTAAAAACAGTTGCATACGAGATGATAAGAAAGGATAGAATAAAATCACAAGATTTATCAGATAATTTATAGATATATATTTCTATAAATTATCTGATAAATCTTGTGCTTTTATTATTATTATATATTATTATATTTATATATTTATAATTTATTATAATTTCTTACATCTTTTTGTCCCTAAATCTTCCCCCTAATTATAGTATTTCTTAGCTATATATATAATATATATAAATTTTTTTTATGAATATTTATTTTGCGGCTTTTCGTCTTTAATATATTATTTCCAATATAATTTCCTTTGAAGCTTCAAAATATTTATGAAATTTTATAATATTAACCACTTTCCTTTACAATTTTATGCTTTTTAGTATTTTAATATAATTAAACTAAATTATACATTTTCTTTTCTTTTCAGATAAGTTGCAAAGGATCTTAAAAACATAAAATGTTATGGCAAAATCAAAGTCAATGCAATATCTTTCAATATGTCTCTAATGGATCGGCTTTCATCTCGAAAAAATAACTAGTTCTAAGGTATGTAAATCTTATTGTTTTTAAAAGTTAATATATTAAAAATCATATGGAAAGCACTCAAAAGATTCAACAAAAAATAAATAAATAAATAAATGAAATAAGTTTGACCATAAGCACTCTAAGTAAACTACTCTAGAGACTGAACTTAATAAAAAAATAAATTAAAAATTGAAACATAGGAAAAAATGGAGAAAAAAATATCCAATAGAAGAAATCAGGATGAATAGGAAAAATACCCAAAAACAGACACAAAATATAATCAGTTCAACAATAAACTAAGACGCATAAACATTATTGATCTTATGAGTAAATGCCCTGTATACCCTGTAAACTGCAACAAATTCAAGCTCTTCTTTACTCTCCTGAATCAAAAAAGAAAAAAATACTTAAAACCCTTTCAAGCTACATATAAATAATAATAATACACTCTAAAAAAATATATAATCATTACACTCTCTCTCCCTTACCCTTGCTCTACAGGGTATTTATTTTTGCCAATGCTTTGGTTTTGGTTAAACGTATGCAAAAATATGGCCAAAGGGCATTCAAAGCGCGCGCGTTTTGTTGAAAAAATAGAAGCTTCGATTAAATTTAAAAGGTTGCTAATGTTATTGGCCACGTGTGCTGCACGCTGCGACTGTGGCGGTGACTGTGGATGGCACTGAGCGAAATGAATATGTTATGTGCCACAATAAATAACTCGGTGGCGCCACAGATGCCCGCAGAGAACTTGTCATACAATATGCATATTTCGATTGCAGTTCATAATTGATTTAGGTGCGTCTGTGTGTGTGAGTGTGTGTGTTTGTGCTCGATTTATAATGCAGCTAATCATGTAGGTCAGTTCGCGATTTGTTTTGCCAGTGGACCGAACGCACACAGCGGGTGGCAGCAAACAAAAAGCAGAGATTATCATGCGACATGCATATAGAAATTGCGGCTGCAAGCAAGCAAACAAACAACAAGCGGCCAATGCACAAGAGACAAACAAATTCAAATCAAACGGACAAAAGATGTCACAGTCGCGTCGCTGCCGCAGCTAAAGTGGAACACGACACGAGGCAGCAACACAATGCCAGCGGCCTTAGCAACATCGGCGAATGTTGCTAGCTTGGTGCGCATGTTGCCAAGCGCACACGAAATATGTTGCCGGGGGTGTGCTGCGCTGCGCTGCCTGCATATGCGTGTGTACGAGCGCTGCATATGTGTGCAATCAACGCGGCGTCGTGTCGCCATGTGTGTGTGTGTGTGTGCGCGCTGTTGTTGCTGCTGCCGCTGCGTGGCCGTTTGGCAACTTCATCGAAACAGATACACTCAGTCTGTTGGTAACTGTTGCATTCAACGCTTCGTTCGCTCTCCAGCCGAATTCCCATTTTAACATTCGAAACGCCATTTCGTTCGTGTGCGCTGTGCGACTCGTGTTCGTTTCGTTTCGCACGTTCGTCTATTTTGTTTGGCTTGGGCTTGACTCGGCACGTCGGTTCGTTCGATTTCGTCGTTTCACCCACACACTCACACACATCCACACAGAGAACAGACGCGCGTATTGGTGTGCAGTGCGTGTGCGTGTATCTGTGTTTTACCGGTAAAGCCGAATACTTAACGTTCCACGCTCAACGTCATCAAATTCATAACGTCATTTCGTTTTGGTAGCGTGCGCTGTGCGTGTGTATCTGTAGAGGAGCTGTTGCTGTCGCTATCGCTGTCGCTGTCGCAGTCGTTGTATCTGTAGTTGTAGCAGTGCCCGTATCTGCGTCTTGGCCAGCTAGTCAGCCGGACTTGCGTTCTGTCGCGTCAGTTGTGTGTGCCAATTGGCAATTGCATAAATATTAAATAAATATAACAAAAAAAAATATTTTGTGCCAGATTTTTTGTTAGAAAAAATCCAAGCCCGAGAAAACCGCAAAAAAAAATTTCGTCATCAAATTTTGTGCTGTCGACAGTGCGCGCTAAAAGTAAACACATATAAAAAATATACACACACATACATACACCTACATACACACACACACATAAAGGCTGCAGCGGCCATAAAGTGTTCAGTGCTCCGCTTCAGCTCAGCTAAAGCGACACATTTAATGCTCGAGAAGCTAAAGCACAACAACAACAACGACGGCAAAAATCACTAAGCTCTTTGCCAAATACGCGAGAGTGAAGAAAAGGCAGCAACAAAAACAAACAAAAAACAAAAACAACAACAAAAACCTCAAACATAAAAATCATAATAATAAAAAAAGCGCCTTTGCCAGGGCAAAAGTCACATAAAATACTTATAAAAGTGCACACATAAGGATTACAGGAGCAGCAGCAAGAAGAAGCGGTAAAAGAAGAAGCATCAAGAAGAATCTACAACAACAACAACAGAATGTCACGGATCGTTTTTGTATTTCTGGCAGCCATCTTAGCAGGTAAGCCAAGAGCGAGAGAAGCTCGAGAAGCTCGAGATGATATCACGAGGCGGCGGACGTTTATTTTTAAGCGCTGATTGAACACACACACACACACACAGCACTCTCAATGTATGTGTGTGTGAGTCTGACAATTTATAAATTTTTTTATAGAAACTTGTTCGCTAGTAATATCTATCTAAAATATGTCGTTAGACTGGCTCATTGTATAAATATTTCTCATATGATTGATTAACATAGAAGTGCAAGAAAAACTATTAGAAAAAACGGCCTAAATCGTTTACTCTCTCGATTCTCGTCTCTCGTGCCTCGTGTCACGCGTGACAGTTTGGCGCTTTTTTCGTGTGACCCGTTTATAGAGATTATTTTGGATACTCTGCGAGCAGTGCGCATGCTCGTAGGCTCCACAGCCGAAAGACTTCGTTCGGAGTTCGACGAAGCGTCGGGCGGGCGAATGCCCTCTGACCTTTGGTGTGGGCAACAGCTTGAGCTGCGTTGTGTGCCTCGCTTTTAAGCCGGAAAGGTCAAATGTGCCCAAGTAACTCGGCTTTTAATGAAGCCATTGTGTTGCGAGCTGTTCGCTTCTTCAGCTCTTGGGCAATAATTAATGAAAGCCATGCGAGGCACGCAAGATTCTGAAAGGCTTTAATTATATGGATACATTTAATGTGTGGATCAATTTGATATATAATAATAATAATTAGTTGGGAACGGTATTTGATTTATTGATATTGATATTATTTGTATTCAAATTTTTGGTTTGCTGATGAAACTTTTACAATTTTATTTTGGGGAGTTTTAAAATATATAGGGAATTTTTTGTAACGAATATTTTTCAATTTGAAGCTCGTTTTTCTCTCATTAATTTTGCTTACCTAAAAATATTATTTGTCAACCAATTCTTTCTATGTTTATAAATCTTAGCTGATCGGTTTTTTAGTTTATAATTTTTTTTTTGGCAATATAAAATATAAATAAATTTGTTCAGATAGAAATATAAACAAAATAATAAAATAAAAAAATAGAATAAATATTTTAAAGAGAATCTTAATCCCATTAGAATATTTTTGTTTTTTTCTTAATTTTTCTTTTTTTTTACAAAGTTTTAGTTCAATTTGAATTTATTTTCAATTCCCAGAAATTCTGGCATTTTTTCAGAATTTTTCTTTAATTTCTTAATTTTGTGAGAATATAAATAAACTTGCTCAGATAAAAATATAAACTAATTTATTCAATTATTTTTAAAAGAATCTTAATTCAATAAGAATATTTTTGTTTTATTTTTCTTTGTAAAAAAAATTTTAATTCCATTTGACTTTATTTTCAATTCCAAGAAAATCTAGCATTTTATAAGAATTTTTCTTTAATTCTAATTTTATAATTTCTTAACTTTGTGACTCTTTAAAAATATACTTTTCCCCACATAAATTGCCTAAGCTGCAATTTACTTTTCTGTTTTCTTTTTTTACTTTTTCTGAGTAGCTTGCATGCTTAGCTCGTAGGCATTCCACAATCTTTAATATTCTGTACGTAATGAAAGGCTCAAAGAGTTATGTGTACAATAAAGGTGCTCATGATACATCCTAGCAATAAAAGGACGAGAAAGCCTCTTTCTCCTTACTCACAATTCTGCCCTGCATGTGTATGTGTGTGTAGGTGTGTGTGTGTGGCAGCCTTAAAGTGCCCCATCTACTGTTGGCTGGGTTAAATTTACAACTTGCCAGCGCCTAGCAGCCTATTTAATTAAAATCCTTCAATGTTTTTCAGTTTTTCCCTTTTTTTTGTGTTTCGGTTTGCTTCTTATTAAGCCACACAAAATTTTGTGAGCCCATGCAGCGAGGGCCGCACATGGCGGCTCCCATTCTCATTAGCTGAAAAGAAGCTGCTGCTGCTGTTGCTGCTGCTGCTGTTGTTGCTGCTGTTGATGCTGATGCTGATGCTATTTATGCTGCTGCTGCCTAACAACATTAACAGAGTCGGGCGGCATATGAAGCAGCGACAGCGGCAGCTGTCTCATTACAGTTAACCCCCAACCCCCTCAGCTCCACCTCCAACCCCCAACCACAGAGTTTCCTCACCCTCTCTCGCTCAAGGCAGAAAACCCCACGAAACACACGAACATGACGTGACTTTAAGACAGACACTTTTTGTTCACGTCGTGCTTAGCCTCTGCCGCAGGCAAAACCTTTCAAATGGCGCCCAACGTGTGTGTGTGTCGAAAGCTGACAACCCCCATCCCCGCCCCGTCCCTGATCCCTTTAGTCCGCCGCCTCGCAAATTGTATGCAAAGCAAAAAATCCGCCGTAAAAACAAGCCAAAAAATGCAACAGCTAAAGCTTCTGATTCGCATTCTGATTCGGTTTCAGTTGCTGCTGCTGTTGCTGCTGTTGCTGCAACTTGATGCAGCTTAACGCAATGCAACCCGCTCTGCTCTCTCTCTCTCTCTCTGGCACTTTACACTGAATACTTTAACATTGTTTTGTTGCTTTCTCCTCGTTTATTTTCTTGCTTTTTTATGGCCAAACACACATCAGAGCTGGCATCTTGTAATTATAAATGTTTAATGGGCTGCTGGATGCAGTTCTATAGAAAGCGGGAGAGAGAGAGAGGGGAGGGGGGGGGGTAGTGGGCGAGTATGTCCAGACTGTAATTTTTGTAGCCCATCTGTACTTGAGCAAAACTTGCTGCACACGCTGCGTATTAGTTGTGGCTCGACATAACCAAATGTCAAAGGCAAAATAAAAAAAGAAGCGATTGCAGCTTATGCATTTTAATGGCCGCAAATTGAGGCATGCCTCTGCCTCTCCCACTCTCCCTCTCTCTCTCTCTCTCTCTCTCTCTCTCCATCTGTCTCTATAATAAATAAAATGGCAAACAAAAAGCATGCATAGAAATAAATATTTGATATTTTGGTTGCATTTGCTCAGCCACTGTTTTTGGCAGCCCGGCAGACCTGACGCTTCCATGCATTACTCGGTAAGCGATGGGGCATCCAGTTGGGTGTGCGCGAGTGTGTGTGTGTGTGAGTGTAAATTGATATCGATATTTTGTTATATAGACATGATTTATCATGCATGAACATCAATGGTTCAACTTTGTAGGTAATTGAATCTTTAGGAAGACCTAAAAGAAATTCTGAAAAAAAAAGAGTAGAGGAAAAAATATATGTAAGTGGATATATATATTTGTATATATATACGTTTATTTATTCTTAAAGCCAGAAGTTTTTATTGCTTAAAAAAAATGACAATTTAAGTCAAAATTTATAAAATCTAAGTAAAAAAAATAAAAAAATAAATATATAGGTAAATTTGTTACATGACGAGAAAAAACTTTAAAAATTAATATGCAAAAGCTTAATTAAATAAAAAAAATGACATAAAAAATAATAAAGCAAAATATATAAAAAAAAGTTTTTTTTAAATATTTTTTTTTTAATATTCTAAGTAAAAACCGTATAAGAAAAATAATAGGTACATTTTAGAAAAATTTAAATTAAGTATATTTTAAAAAAATGTGAAAAAATGTAATCCTAAAAATAATATGAAAAAATATATTATTTAAAATAATAATAATAAATATATTGTCTAAAATTGTATATAAAAGTATATAACAAATCTCTAAAAAGAAGAAAATAAAAACTTTGCTTTGATCATATTTGATCATTGTAATAATTGATCATATATACATATATACATCCTTATATACATTATAATAAATATATATATTATATAAAATACTGCATATGTATTCCAAATATATATTTTTTATATATTAATAAATTTTTAAAATATATATTTTTCTCCAAATTAATAGACATTTATATAAATTACTTACAAATGCATATTTCTAGTTCTTTAAGTGAAAGCGTATTTGCATAGTCTGTGCAGGTTGCTTAGCATATTCCCTCAGCATTTCATCGTATGGTAATTGCACGTACATGCAGCATATAAGAAGCAGCACGACGGAGAGACAGCATTCTCATTCATATTCATAACATCCTCGTTTCGTTAGAGTTTTTGCGTTGCTTTCTGCCCGTGCTTGGACTTGGACTCGACGTTTTTTCTTCATCTTTTCTCTTTTTTTGATCGGGCTTAGAAAACAAAATTTTTGTAACTGAAACTGAAACTGGGCGAGTTGAGTTGAGCAAATGGTGTTGGCCCAAAGCGATTCGCAGGTGAATGGGCTCAAGACAAAGGCTTAAACGCGCCTCCAGCTAGCGCAGTGAGCAGAATTTGCCCAGTTACTTGTTCTTAACTTTTTTGCTTCCCTTGCTGCTGCCGGTGCTGCTGCTGCTGTTGCTGCTTTTGCTTTTGCCTTATTCAATTTCCGCTTTTTAATTGCTTGCCGCCCTCTTTTTTTTATATTTTTCATTTTTTTTGACGCCTTTAAATTTGCAGCTCATTTTGTCGGTCGCTTTGGGTCTGTTTTGGATGCCTTCGGTCAGATTGGCAGCAGAGCACTGGCAATGGCAATGGCAATCGCTCTCGCTCTCTTTCTCTCTATTGATTTTCTCTTTCAAATTCACTCACCCAAATTGCGGATTATGTGGCACAAATTGGTGTCGTTTTTCCTTTTCGGGGCATTTTCCACGTCGTTCTGGGCGCATTAACGGCAAGCAGAGTTTGCGGCAAATAAAATAAACAAATTCATGACTAATTTGCTGAAAAATGACGGAACAATGTCGCCGGCGACGAAAGACAACTTTTTCAACATGCATAAAATGCAGCTTTGTGTAGCGCTTTACATGCCACACAGGAAGTTGGCAACGGTTTGGGCCAAGCTGGGATTTTCGGGGCAAAAGGCACACAGATCAAGAGAGAGACAGAGAGAGAGAGAGAGACGGACTGGTGCGATATTGACAAAGCGTATGTCAGGCAAATTAAATATAATAGCAGACACAAGCGGGCCCCCTTAGTGCAGCATACACACATACATACACATGTATATGTATGTAACAAACAATGAAACATTTGCGAGACAATAAAGAAAAGTTGAGAGCTTATACAGAAGTTTGCCAAGGGTGTGCGAGTGTGTGTGTTAGGTTGTACTTGCTTAAGTAGAGCACAGTTTACAGTTGACAGCTTACAGTGAGACAAAGTTTTGATCGATTTGTACGCATTGTCTATATGAGCACGTACAGTAGCACTTTGAATAAGCGCACGATGAAAGAGAAAAGTTACGCTTACGCATTGGACCTGAGTCACAGTTCGAACTGTAAGCAAAGCATATTTATAGCATCTCTAATTGGGACTCTTATGTCTTCGAGGAAGTTTTGAGCTGTGATGAAACTCGCATTTCTTATGCTCAAGATTTATAGTATTTTTTATTGAGTTTTTGCATTTTATAATGTGTTAACTTAATTTGTATTGGCTCTTGACTGTATATAAGGTGAAGAAGTAATATATCTAGATATATTATGAAAGAGTATTAGTGAAGCCTTATAATATGCTTCTTTCTCTTGAAAAAAAAAAAATACTCTTCAATCTAAATACAGATTTTGAGTCAATTAAAAAATATTTTGCTGTATGAATTCGTTATCTATTTACAATAGATTTTAGAGTATTTATCCAATAAAAAGTTTTGCCCCAAAAAATCGGTGTCTATTTACAATAGATTGCAGAGAATTTATCCAATCTATTGTAAATAGGTAACGAGTTTTTAGAGCAAAACTTTTTTTATTTGACTCAAAATCTAGAGGCTCAAATTGAAGAGTATTTATCCAATCTATTGTAGGTAAAGGATTTTTAAAGCAAAACCTTATATGGAATCATATAGGGTTCATACAATTCGTTCTCCTTTACTGAACTTTTCATAATATTTTCTAGTTCTAATATATTTTCAATCAATTTTAACTAGTTAAGGTGCTTTCTTAGAGTACTCAACGGAAATTTCTCGTCTCTACTCACACAAATTCATGCTACTCAAAAATTATTTATAACCAAAATAATCGTTTATCTAATCGAAAAGTAGTGAAACGTATTCACAAAGTTCTCACAATGCCCATAATACTCTCTTATCTAGTAGTTAAGTAAGTCATACTACTCTTAGCACTCAACTAGCACCCATGTGTATAAGGCTGACTCATCTGTTCTACATATCATATTATCTCAACTCTTATACTCATGCGCACATTGACGTCACCTATAAGCCGCTCATTATCTCACTTTAAGCTCCGCTAAACCTATCATAGACTACACCATGGAACTTTCTCAGTGCAGCTCAGACTATTCCCTATCACATCAGCTGAATCAGCTGCAATAATTATCTATACTATATATCGACTTCTCATATCGACGACCCACTTTAGTCTCTCTGAATTTGTACTTATTTATATTCTTTCCACGAAATACGTTCGATTCCATTATTTTTATACACTCGATAACTACAGTAATTCCAGTGTGTATAATATATAGAAATAGTATGAGTATATCAATGATTCAGTAGCTCATATTCGATTCACAATTCAAGTCGAGTCGCCGCTCGTAATTAGTCACGCAGAGAAAACTGTTTTTACCTCTCGTCATCTCTCTCTCTCTCTAGCTAGAAGTTTTTCATTTAGCAAAAAAAAAATAAAACTGTTGTTAGTCATGGGTACGGTCTGTGTTTTCTGTATGAATGCATTCACGAATGCCATTCACAATCGAACGGAATTGATTGTATTTGCTTCTGCGTGTGTGTGTGTGTGTTGGCTTTGATTTAGGCCACGTTTAGCTGATAACACAATGCACCTGTGCAGCAACAATTTGTAATTTCCATTATTGCTGGACGCTTCTCGTTTTTGGGGCAGCCACACACACACATTCACACACACACACACATACATACACACATATTTGACATATTTGTGTACATTGATTTTGTTGTGGTCGCACTGGGTAAATGCGATTAGATAAGCTTTCTGCTAGTGGAGCTCTTATCAATATCAACATTTTGTATAGCACGCACACATACGCACACCCACACACACACGTTGTGTGCTGTCAGGTTACAGATAAGGCCGCTTTATTGTGTCATATATATGCGTATATCTGTTCATATATGGGGCATTATTCACATGCAATTTGCTTTGTTTGGAGGGACAACAAACACAATTTCTGCTTGTCTTCATCTAATCGAACTCTGCTGCTGCTGTTGCTGCAATTGTTTGTGGCAAGCAAGAAGTTTGCATTTGGGCTGGCCAATAACAATGCTAATTAGTTGGTATAAATAATTTCGTATCTCATTGCTCAGGCCAAATTGTGGCAGAGACTGCTTAAAAATGTAATTAAATTTTAATAAAAGCCCGCAATAGCTGCCGCCTGCCACATGCCACTTGATGCCATTGTGCAAATGTCAAATTGATTAAATTTTAATCAATATAGACAGAATTTTATTATTTTTCTATCTGTAGTATGATATGACTTGCTAAATGAATCATTCAGTTGAACAATCCATGGATGGTCAGCAGCTCTATAAAATTGTTATTTCACAATGTGGGCAAGGCTTGTGGCAGTGACATCTATGCTGCATGTAGCATGTAGCATGCAGCGTGTAGCATTTCGAATGCATTTTTGGCATATTATAACATAATTAGATGTGCAATTTTAATTAAATTTACATGCCCAAATGAGCATATATGCATTAGAACCCCTCCCCCGACCCTATTTACCTGCCTTTCAGAATGTGAAATAATTGAAAATAATGCAAGTGCAACGCAGTGAATTATAATTAATAATTATTTCAAAACAAAATGCATTTGTCCAAACAATGAATGGCAGAGATAATAAATATAACAACTGTGCAAATAGCCGAACATAACTTAAAATAAATATTAATAAAATTGTAAAGAAAAAAAACTATAGATGTATTTATATATCCAAATTCCACTAATAAAAAAAATAGTAGTAGTTGGTTGGGAAGCTCTCTATAATCCCTTGTAATTAATTTAATTATTGGCTACAACAGGAAATGCTCACATGTCTAGCTGACCTATTAATGAAAGGGGTGAAAATATGAATTAAAGTTATATAAATAATTTTGATTAAAAACAAAAATAGTAATTATAATACAAATAATGAATTGTGAATTATAATTGATGAAAGATGAAGGATGAGTGATGAGTAATGAGTTATGAGCAATGAGTAATGAGTAATGAGGAATGAGGAATAAGGAATGAGGAGAAATGAGGAATGAGTAATAACTAATTGTAAGTAATTTGTAATTAATACAAAGTAATATCTTATGAGTAATGTAACTAGTAATGACTCATGAAAAATGAGTGAGGATTCATGAAGAATTTATAGTTAATGATAATTTATAAAATAAAATAATTAATAATAAATAATGAAACATAAACATTGAGGAAAGAACAGTGAATAAAAAAAATTAATAACAATTTTCAGTAGCTTTCTTACAAATGAACAATGAGCAGTAAATAATGAGTCATAATTAAAAAAAAAAAAACAATTTTTTTTTTCATTTAAAATTAATAGTCAATACTGAATAATAAATAATAAATAATTAATTTCGATTAATAAATAATAAATTAAGCATAGTAATAATTGAAGAATAAATTAATAATAATAAATAAATTATAAATAATAAATGAATGATAGAAATTCCATTCAGTTCATAGTAAACTATTAAAATATTATTATTCCAATTATATATTTATGTAAATGATATAAAAGAACTTAAATTAATTTAAATATAATTTTAAGTAACATTTAAAATTTCAGTTAAAGTTAAAATGACGAATAGTCGTTGCCCAATAACATTTTCTTTTCTCAGGAAAAGAAAAAACCTTTTTGTGAAACGTGTTCTCGAGCTTTGCAACACATTTCCTCAGACAGTTTATGTATCTATATATCATATCGCACCTTCTTCAGCTGTTGTTGTAGTTGCTGCTGTTGCTAGGTATGCAACCGCAGCTTGGATCGCTCTGTTCAAAGTTCAAAGACTCTGGCTCTCTCTCTTTCTCTCACTCTCTCGCTGTCTCTCTCTAGCTGTCCCTCTCCCTTCTGGAGTTGTGGCTTGTTCTTTCTTTAGTATATTTTATTATATTTTATTTTTCTGTTCAGCCTCACCCAAGCACATGTTTACAACTTGTACGCGAACAAAGCTTCTGCGTGGCTCCCCTCACCGCACCCGCAAGACGCAGCTGCTATCTTTCATATCTAAATGCTAAACTTTTGTGTAGCTCATAGATACACACACACACACACACACATAAGAGCACGCACGCACACTCATAGAGCAACTTGTATGCGGAGTCAAACAGTTGCCAAGTTGTTGCTCACGAACCGGTTCCTCGATTCTGCTCGACTAGTTTCCATTTTTGTTCATTATAACTTGGCGCTTGTTCTCTTTCTACAACTTCTGCTGTTTCTTCTGCTTCTTCTTCTGCTTCCTCTTCGTCTTCTCGTTATTTCTTAACATTTCCAAAGCTATTTTCAGTTGTGGTTTCTTGGTAGTTTTTTCTTAATTTGCCACAAAATGTTATTAGACCTATATTTTGTGTGTTTTCGTTGCTCGCTCTGAAGCGTGAAAAGCGTAACAAAAGCACGCACACATGCGCAATGATTGCCACACCAGACATCCGCGTGTGTGTGTGTAAGTGTTAATCATTTTAACTGTTATTGCCATTGCTGTTCATTGTTGCTGCACTTATTATTATTACTGTCCATTATGTTTTGTTATTTTTCCATACATAGCGCTATGCAACTCACTCTATTTGTTCTATGGGTGTTGCCCCCTCTATCAAGAGAGACAGAGAGAGAGAGAGAGAGAGCGCGCTCGAAATTGTTAAAAGTTAATTATTTGTGTTTGTATTGCTAGCACGTTGTATTTGTACAACTTTTTCGCTGCTTTTTCTGTCTCTTTCTTTCTTTCGTTTTTTTTTCTGTTGCTTCTCTGTTCTGCTTCGACTTTTTGCTTTCCTGTGTGACTTTTGGTACAAAATAAAAACCCGAAAAAAAAGAGAAAACCCAAACCGTCAGGGAGTCAATTTCAAAGTTTCGACAGTTTGGACAGCCGCACACACACTTGTTTCCTCATACACTGTAAATTAAGCTGAAATGGGGCGTATTTGTTGTAGAGATTTGAAGGAACTTTAGAGATAGATAAGATAAGGCACAATACATGAATAAATAAATTAAGATATTTAAAGTTTGTTGACGTGAAACCTTACAGCTTGAACACGGTTGAAATTCAAACTAAATGTCATCCCGATATCATTCTGTTGTCATCCTGATATCATCTGAAATCTAAAAACTTTGAGTGATAAAGATAGATTGATTATGTTTGATAGCAGAGAAACAGAATAGCCTGATTATATTTTAATGTCAATTCTCATGTCATCCTGCTGTTATCCTGCTGTCATCTTGTTGTCACCTCAAAATCGTCAAAAATTATATATAGCTTGATAATATTTGAATGTTAATTCTGCTGCCATCTTAATTTTATATTGATATCATCCTGATGTTATTTTAAGCTAATCATGATAAATTATTGATAGAAATATCTTAATGTTAGTTATACTGTCAGCTTAATGTTATCTTGATATGATCCTGATCTTATTTTAATCTAATGTTGATGATTTCTTGATGTTCTCCTAATGTCATCATAATGTGAATTCTTGATGTCATCCTATTGACATCTATTAACTATTATTCTGTCAATATTATTCTTGATTGTCATCATAATGATATCTTCTTAGTATAGTATTTTTCTGTCAATATTAATATATGTCTTGCATAACCTAATATACCTTTAATATTACAGAATAATTATGCTTATATAGCACCCATTTCTAAAACTTACCATCCACAATTCCCACCTCAACAACTCTATAAACCACACTTAACTCAATTTCCAACTACAAACAGCGCATTGTGCAGTCTGTCAAGCTCGCCTGTAGTGCTCTCACTATTATTATTTTATATGTATAGATATTTGTGTACTATATGCTGTAACCCATTTTCCAGCCATGACCCAACTCTGACCAACACACACACTGGGACATATTTTTTGTTGGCTATTTATCCAGTTATTGTGTTCTTTTTCTTCACTTTATATACACACACACACACATATATATACATAGATAGGTACGAGGAGACAACTAAAATACATCCACATAATTAAAACCTTTGTAACTGGCACTTGAGCTGCGGCTTTGGTCTCCACTGCTAATGTCTAAATTGTTGGGATCGCTGTTTGTCCTGCAATTAAGGGGACGGTGACAATTTTGCTATGACATGACAGCAGCTCGTTAACTCTCGCTTGTGCCGCAGACACACACACACTGACACACACACCGACACACACACACACACCGACACACACTCTCACACACACATAAAAATTGACAATTTAGCACCAGCTTGGACAGCATGTCGAGTGGTTGGGGCAAAAGGGGTTTATAAGGGTGGTGCTGCTGCTGCTGTGTCCGCAACTGAGACTGAGCATGTCCGGCCGCTGCAATCACTGCAATCTCAGCGCCTTCGAGCCGAGACTGGGCCAATGTTTAATTTGATAAATGTGCCAGGTTCGTGCGAGAAAAACAGTTGTCAGCTGGCGTGTTGCGGCCGCAGCTACTGCGACAGCCACTGCCAGAGCCGCTGTCGCACTTACTCATTTATTGGCCAGACAATGAGCCCAGTTGTTCATTAGCAAAATGTCTGGCTGACGAGCGAACGACTTTTGCTTCAACAGTCGCAGTCCCTCCTCCGCCCATTCGTCGCACTCAATTTTCTCATCAATGTGCCGCTCGTTCGGATTAGGATTGATGTGGGCATATTAACGTGTCTGACACTTTTGCATGCAATTCTGAAGTGTTTGGAAAATGGTGCGAAATAAACGAAACGAGGTGGAAACTGCCTGAGCTAATGGAATATCGGGGCAACAGCAGTTGCAGCAGGCTAACACGAAGTCAATTAGAAAAGACAGCAAATAGACAAAGTGATGAGTTTTGGAAGGAGGAAGTGGAAAGGCATCTGAATTGCTAATAGGGGAACTATGGAAGTGGATCATAGATCATCATTTAGGAAAATGGAACAATTGAAATTGAAAGTGAAGGAGAAGGAGAAAAATATCGAGACTAATGGGTAATTAGGGAGAAAACATGAGAATGGAACAAATGGGAAATGAAGAATGTTAGATAGGAAAGAGCATTAACAATTTTTTTTTTATTTTATGAAGCAACATGAGAATGGAACATTCTAAAACAGGAAATGAAGAAGGTTAGATAGGAAAGAACATTTGAATTTATTTTATTTTATGAAGCAACATGGGAATGGAACATAATGAAAATGGAAAATGAAGAACGTTAGATCAAATAGAGCAATTGAATTAATTTTATTTTATGAAACAATATGGGAATGAAACATACTGAATGTGGAAAATGAAGAACGTTAAATATGAAGGAGCATTTGAATTTTTTTATGACGCAACATGGGAATGGAACATACTAAGCAATGGAAAATGAATAACACTAGATATGAAACAGCATTTAAATTTCATATGTATAGTGGAACAAATGGAATGGAACATGAATATGCTGAAACACTGCAGATTATGTTTAGTGGAACAAGTGGAATGGAACACGAATTCCTTGAAATGCTGCAAATATTATGTTTAGTGAAAAAACTGCAATGGAACATGAATATATTGAAACACTGCAAACGAAACAGTGAATAATTACGTGTAGCCTTACAAACGCATAAAGATTTCGATCAGCACAGTCAACACATTTGTGTTCCGCTGCCTTTCCCCCTGTCAAAATACGCAAAATGTGCATTAGTAAAGCCTTTCTCAGCGCTCAGCGCTCAGCCCTCGGGCCAGCTCACGAAACGGGGGCTCAACGTCAAGAAACGTAAAGGGCAATTCAATCAGAAAACCTGCTGTGCGTGACTAGTCCAATACATTCCGAATGCAAATGCCAAAACTGACCAGGCCACGAACAACACCGACGCCAGCGCCATTAAGAGCGAAAAGCCGAGGCCATAAAATAAAATAAAAAGAAAAAAGAGTTTCGTATCCCCTTCCACCCCCCCTAAATACGAAGCATTACGGCCTAAACGAGCAATAGTCGAGTAAACTTTCAAAGAAAAACGTATAAAGTACATAGAATTAAAATTAAATTTAAATAAATTTCACGAGGCACGCAGGCAGAGAAAGAGAGAGAGAGAGAAGGAGGGAGTGGGGATGGGTGAGATTTTCCCTGACATAGACATACGATTTTTTATTCTATGGAAGGGGAATCTGTTGTATTTTTTATGTAATTACTTTCTAAGTGAGCGAGTGCGTGAGTCAGGCAAGAAAGTTTTTCAGCTTTATGGCGTTGTGTTTTGTGTTTATTTTGCTTTATTATAAGCCTGACAGCAAACAGCTGAAAGTTTTTTTCTAGCCCCTCCTAACTAACGCTGGCCCGGAATGCCGCTCTTAACTTATCGCATACTAAATACGTATATATACACACATTTTTTTCCTATTTTTTGAGGCCAGACAAGTATTTGCTTGATAGTGCTGGCCGCGCCGCTGCTTAATCAGTCGACGCACTTCGCCTTTTGTTGCCAACCTGCAAATAAACAAAAACTAAAGCAAGACAAAAACAAAATAGTTTAGAGCGCGAAAATGTGAAAAAGTATGGCAGCTGCAAAAAAATGTTTTAAGCTCACTCTCTGATTAATTAGCTGGGGGCGTGGCGTGAAGATAAAATATAACTAATTAACTAAATTATGTAATTTGTGGATAAATAAATGTAGATAAATAAAAAATATATATAAATAGCAAAAATATATAATAAAGAAAAATATATAAAAAAATATATATATATACAAAATAAATATATGTAAATAATAAATATATAAATAATAATGAGGGAAGCCATCTATTGACATCTATACAGAATTGTTAGAAATTTTTATATACTAGATTTTTATTTGCCACAACAAATTTCACTTTTAGATTTGACACCTTTCGCTACACACGTCTGCACTACTTGAAGTTCTGTTAGTCTAGTAACTTTTGCCAACAGCTTTGCTTCAACTATTAATTAAGCTAACGCTTGAGACTATTTTCAAGTGCAAAGTTTTGCACAGAGAAGTACCCAAAAATAGCAGAAATTGATACCTTAAACAGCCTCATCAACTATTTCCATGCTTTAAACTCTTGAAACTATTTTGGTTGCTCTAAAGCATTCACTGTTGTTGTTTTTGTTGTTGTTGTATTCTCTACACCCAACTTTGTTGATGCAACAATTTGTGAACTGCTATCGTCTAACAGCTCAGGCACTTTAATTGCTTTAATATGAATTTGAGACTCGAATTGCGTTTTCATTTTCATTTATAGCGCTTGCCCTTCAAGCACTTTCACTTCATAGAATCGCGCTCGCAGCGAGTTCTCATATTTCTGTAGCTCAGCGCAACGGTTTATCATTCAACTAATTTCCGCATTTAATTAAGTAATTAAACGTAGAAAATTAACATGCACACAGCAAACGAGACCCAGCAACAACAAAAAAAAAAAAAACAGAAACACAACAAAAGCGAGTTGGAAACAGCAACATAAAAAGCTCTTCAAAAAATATAAAATACAGAAAAACTTTCACCTCGACTAAAGGCACAGACACAGATGGAGATACGGCAAAGGGCTGTAGATATGTCTATGCTACAGCTCCACTTTTACATCATGAGTTTTTTTTTCGGGCTTGAGTTTTGCTGTGAAAATTACATAAAAATATTAAATAATAAAAGCGAGTAAACAACAATGCGACAATCTGTTGGCAACTGCAAAAGCGAACATTCAGCAAAGCAAACAAACAAACAGAATCAACATTTACAACAATCGCGCCGAGCTGACAATGAGGGCGGCGCAAATAAAAGTAATTAAAATGTTTACAAATTAAATACATTAAATGCAAATTAAGTGCAGCCAAAGCGATTTTCCTTTTTCACCATTTACCATTTTTTATTTGCATATGCCCAGCGGGCTCTTTAAAATTTGTGGCAGAGAGACGCCAACATATGCCCAACATTCACTGCTCGTTGCCCAATTTGAATTGTCTTTTCATTAAGAACTATTATTTAGATTAATTGTTTTTGCATTCTCATATTTTTGTGTGTCGTAATTATGCACGGCAAATAATAATAGTAAAATAATAAAAGGCTAATCAACAAATAATTGAAAAATGATTTCATAATCAAATTATGAAAATTATTTAACACATATTTCTAGGTAATGTATATATATAGGTTTATATATATATATATATATATGTATAAATATATATATATATTGTCATTACCGCAATGCAACGCGATTTATTTCGCAAATTCGTACATATATTGCCAGGGCAAATTTGATTAAAAATATAATTGCCCAATGCAAAACAATGCAAATGCGGAATGTGGCCCGACTTAATTAGGCTCAAATAGGGCTTTGGTCAGAAATATTTGCCAAAATTACGCGCCATGCAAAATATGCCAATAATTTTAATTGTGCTCGCAAATTGAACCTTAAATGTCTGCAAATGCAGTGATTAAGTTTTCGCAAATGATGTGGTATGCCGTGGGCCCTACTATTGTATGTTGGACTTTAGCAAAGACAAGATTAAATACGACAGACAGACAATATTTAGAGCAGAATAAATATAGTTAAAGGAAAACATTTCTATAAAAGATATAATAAATAAATAATTGAAATAAAGTAAATATTTTACTAAAATAAAAAGCTTAAGAATATAAAAAATATAGAAATATAAAATATATAAGAAATATAAAAAATATATATTAAATATATAAAAATGCTCTGTATGCTGTATGCTGTATGCTGTATGCTCTGTATGCTCTGTATGCTCTGTATGCTGTATGCTCTATATGCTGTATGCTCTGTATGCAGTATGCTTTGTATGCTGTATGCTCTGTATGCTGTATGCTCTGTATGCTGTAAGCTCTGTATGCTGTATGCTGTATGCTGTATGCTCTGTATGCTGTATGCTCTGTATGCTGTATGCTCTGTATGCTGTATGCTCTGTATGCTGTATGCTCTGTATGCTGTATGTTCTGTATGCTCTGTATGCTGTATGCTCTGTATGCTGTATGTTCTGTATGCTGTATGCTGTATGCTGTATGCTGTATGCTCTGTATGCTGTATGCTGTATGCTCTGTATGCTGCATGCTGTATGCTGTATGATGTATGCTGCAGGCTGTATGGTGCATGCTGTATGCTGTATGCTGTACGCTGTACGCTGTATGCTGTATGCTGTATGGTCTGTATGCTGTATGCTGTATGCTGTATTAATGTAGCTGTATTAGTGTAGTGATTGAAATTACTTTATTTATTCATTCTTTTTATATAACTTAAGTTTCAATAAAAAATTCCAGATAATTTTAAAAGTTAACAAATACATATACAACGTGTAAACTTTCTTTTCCAATGCGCTTAAAAATCGCTCTCAAATAACAAACTTAAATGAATTCAAAACAAAGATAATATATAGCAAATCCCTTAAGCAACTCTTGTCTGCCCTACTCAGTGCCCTAATGCGCGCTGTGGCAAGCCGTGCTGTTGGTGTTGCAAAATATATGCACTCCACAAGTTGCACGCACACACACACAGTTTGAGGCGCTGTCAAGTCAACAACTTGAATGGCAACGGCAACTGCAACAAGAAGAAACAACAACAAACAAACATTCAGCAACGACTCGCAAATGGTTTACAACTTTTCCGCTTAACTAACTTAAAATCGCATAAAGTGAGAGGTGACTCGACTGTTTGGCTAAAAACGAGCCGACGAGGGGGCCGTGAGGGCGTTCGGGGGCGTGTGCCTTGTACATGGCCAGCCCTCAGCAAATGGTACTAAGTATCTAAATTCGATTTGGCTGCACTTAAGCGCGCTGCACTGCGGCGCTTAAAGTTAAAGCGGCAACAACAGCAAAAGCAACTGTAACTGCCGACCCACTTTGGCCGCTCAGCCAGCCCACTTGAGTGGGTCAAGTAAAACCTTTTTGTCAGCGATAAAAAATTCGCCAGCCATGGCTACAGCTGCAGCTGCAGCAGCAATAGCAGCAGCAACAGCAACCACGGCAACCAAGTCCAATTAAACGGTTGCCATTGCCCATAAAGCGAGTTACTTGAGGCCCGAACGCGACTTCTGGCAACGAGTTCTCCAAGTGGCTTTTTGGCGGTTTTCTTGGTTTTCCTTGCACTTCTCGCTTCGAATACCCTATGCGCATTGCAAATGCATAAAACGTGGCCCATGCAGCAGCTGCCTGTCGCAGACGAAAGGTAGTTGCAACTGCGGAATATACTCTGTAAATCTGAATGGAGTTTTTTGACTTGAGAGATGAGCTTGAATTTCAGAAACTTCTTGGGGTTAATGTTGTAAGAAATTATTTAGAAATCTCTACTACATCAATATCGATAAATATCGATATTTATACAGTTATATGTACACAGATATGTATATAAACGATAGATCTGTAAGCGCCTTATCATAAATTAAACCTGCTCAGAGATAAGATTTAAATAATGTGCATAAACTTATCATAATTTGTTATGCTCAACAATCGATTAACAAACCAAAATGACTTTTTTTTTGTTTCTCAACAAACGAATTAAATTAAATAAATATTTTTCATAATATCCTTACAAAATGTCATATATTTATATATATTTTTATGAAAATATGTCTTTATAAGCAAAAATTAGATACAAAAATATTATTCATAATTTGCTTTAATTTATTAATATTTTTATTTATTTTTTGCTTTATTCAAAATGTGTATATTTTTTTAAATATCAATATGAACTTATTAATTTCAATTTTATTTATAATTTTTTTTCTCTTAGATTTTATTTATAAAAAAATAGTAATATAAATTGATATATATTTTTGTTATATATTTTTACGAAATATGATATAAAAAATTATATTTTACATTTCATAGATTAATTAATATTTTAAATTAATTAACCTATTACTAAAATATTTTTTTTTAATTTTAATATATATTTAGAAAGCCAAAAATTTTTGTAATTCATTTAAATAATTTAAATGAAGTGTACGAATATCTTTACAAACCTTTTTGCAAATCCCATAAAATGAGTCACGCTTTCATCTAGGGCAACCGCTAGTCGCAACATTCGCAGCACTCGTGGCGGCACTTTTACGTGACTCGATTCTTGGGCTGTTGCCTACGCGGCGCGCCACGCCCTTTTTGGCAGTTTTCATTCTCATAGTTACAGCGCGACGCCTGCCATAAAAATGCATAAATATTGCGGTCGTTAGTTTGGGTCAACGCCATTAAATATGTTTTTTTTTTTCGTTCCTTTTGGTATTTTTTCGGTAGGTCGCCTTTTGTGTCTGTCCGCGTGGCATTCGCTTTTTGGGTTTTCGGCTTCTCATCTGTGGGATTAGTGGAATGAGTCGGAGGGAACTCCACTTTAATTGCCACTGCATGCAAATTGCGCAATCCACTTGGCCATTCAAAGAGCAAAGCCACAAAATCGCTGATATGGGAGCTAACGAAATTTCCATTTCCACGCGCATTTCGCTGACATTGAAATCGTCGAATCATATTTATGAATGAAATATATTTGGCATGATTCACAGGCGTAAACACTCATCGCTCGGGTCGAACAATATATTCATGAATACGTGAGGTCCCGGTTCGGGGCTGTGGCTCAATTGCACTAATTGAACATGATTCAGTGAGTGCCCCAACCCCTGTCGCCCCCCTCGCTTGCTCTCTCTCTCTCTCTCCCTCGCTCTCTGCCACTCTAGCAAATGTCTCTAATTAAGCTGAATATTCAAATGAGTCGCTATTAAAGTGTTTCTGCCGATGACGTTGCCTTCGGCCTCACAGTGCTGCACAAAATTTGTGGTACGCTCAAGCCGAACACTTTCTGCCATAAATAACCTATCAGCGTTAGCTCTGAGTGTGTGTCTGAGTATGTCTGTCTGCTGCTGCTTTGGGGTTTTGGCCATGGCTGAGCTGGGACAGTTTTTGCCCGTGTGCTAATGACATAATGAATCCATGAAATTGAATAGGTGAGAGTTATTTGTTATGATAGCCAAAGGTATGTGATAAACAGCTAATTTGTGGCCTTGCCGAAAAGTGTGGGAACATGGACTGGAGTGTGGGGATGGGGCAGGACAAAGAGCGAGCGAAAACAAACCAGTTTGCAGCCAAGAGCTATAAATTGCTTGTGCTTAAGGATGGGACAGTCAAAAGAGAGGGACAGAGAGAGAGAAGAAACAGGTTTGCCCTTATAGAACATTTAATTAGCAGGAAATTGGCTGTAAGCTAATCATTGTAAGTAGTTGAGAATGAGACAACAAAATGAAGTGCGAAAAACTAGTTTCCAGCTGCAGGCAATTAATTGTAGGCGGTTAAGGATAACATGGAAATGGCGAGAACAAAGAAAGGATAAAAGAGACTGTAAATAAGGGAAGTTGCTGACGGGAAGTGACCTGAATAAATATATATATTTTTTCATATAAATTAAATATAATGATAAAGAAATTGCTTAAAATAATATTAAAATTCTCAAGTTATAGAAATCTTTTCTATATTGAAATATATTTTATATAAATATAAAGCAATTAACTAAATATAAAATAATTATATAAATATAAGATAAATTGGCATTCAATATTAAATAAATTTTAATTCTTTAAAAAAATTAAATTAAATATAATATAATTTTAAAAAATCTTTCAAAAGTATATTGGGCCATAAAAAATTTAGAAACGTAATTTACTTAAATATAAATCAATAATTTAAATATTAAATAATTATTTAAATACAAAATAAATCTGTGTTCAACATAATTTTTTTTTTAAATATAAAAAAAAATTTTAATTATATATATAAAATAAATTTAAATTAAATATAAAATAAATATAATTTAAATGCAAGCTCAAATAAAATAAAAATAAATTTAAATTAGGTATAAAAAAATATTTATAAATATACTTAGCTCTATTTATATGCCCAACATTTAACTAATTAATTCCAATACTAATTCCTCTCTCCTTCTCTTTCTATCTTTGCAGGTAAATAACCTTTAAATATGTCACACAAAACTGAACTTTGAAGGCTCACGTAAGCACGGGTCGATCTCATTTCGAGCCAAACGTTAAAACTCTCAAGAAACACGCCAAACAATTTATTTATTTGAACCGTGAACCCGGCCAAGCGAAAGTTGTCCATTGCCTTGCGCGAGAAGCGAGCCCACAAATCTTTTCTGATGGCTGCAGGGAATTTCGATGCGAGGCACGCCTCGCACAGTCAGCCAATAAATGTCACTTGTTGGCGCGCTACCGGAAAACTATTAAAAAAGAATTATCACCCGCTCGCAGAGAGGTGGGGCGGGCCCAGTAGAAGTAGAAATAGGAGAAGGCGTCGTGCGCCGCAATTAGAAGATGCCACGCACTCGAAATCAAAAGAGAAAGAAAGTCGCCGGGAAAGAAGCAACAAAAAAAAAAACTGCGTGTAAACAAAACAAATTTCTTTCCTTACTTTTGTTGACACTCGCGCGTCAAAACGGAAGCAAATTCCTAAACAAAAGAGAGTGAGAAAAAGATTTGAAGAAAAGTTTACGCTTTCATGATTTTTGAATAATTTTTGACGTCATTTTTTTTTTGTTATGTTTTTTGATTGTTGTTTAAGTTGATGGCGTTGACAGGCTCAAATGTTCCGCCTGTTGACAGCTGCTGCTGCGGGCGAGCAGTGGGAACGTTTGGCAATGGAACACGGGCATGCTACATGCGTGCCGCAGCATTTGTTTATGCTGCAACGCATGCAACAGCTCAGGCAACGTGCAACGTAAACAATGCGTACGACAATAGGCGGGGCAGGCAGCCCAGTCAGGCAAACGTTGAACATGTGCATGTGGGTGTGCCTGAGCGCCTGTGTGTGTGTATGTGTGTGTATGCGTCGGGTTAAAGAACAACAAAAACAATTGCACGTCCATAATTAAAGCAAAACAAACGCATAAATTGTGGCGGGTGTTGAGCGGGAAAGCAAAGGTTGAGCCATAAAAATGAAATGATTCGAATGTCTTCAAAGCGAGAGCGACTTGTACAGTAAACACCTTGAAATTGTTCATTAACAGGAAACGGTGTGCGGGCAATTAACACTCGCCCGGGCCAAAAATAGTTTCAACTAAACGAAATGCCATTCAATGGGATTTACGGCTAGCATTCACTTCACAGAGCCCAATTGCAATTCGATTACAATCAACTGCAATCAATGGCAGCAACAACAACAACAACAAGTGCAACACACACTCGCACACACGCAAATGTCAATGGCCTCACTTGAACTGGTGTGTGTTTGGGGGGCGTTTCCGTGCGCTTCAATGCAGCTGGCTGTCCGCCCTTGTCGAGCCGTCAAATTGTTTTCCGGCTTTTGTTTTTCACTTGGTTTGTCTTTTTTCATTTTTCGAAGTTTTTCTGTTTGCGGTTTTTGAGTTTTACTTTGATATGGCAAAAACGATTTTCGTTTCTTTTTTTTTTTTTTGGCTTAAGCGCGTGAGGCTCGCATTGCCATGGCAATGTGTATGTGGGCGTGGCACCACTGCACCACTGCATGCCATTCTCATTTCCATTTTCGGTCTACTTTGCGCCAAGCTAAAAAGTTCCATTAAATTGTGCCGGCGCACAGCTTAAAGACAAAATAAATCTATCAAAAGTCAACTAATTGAATATTTGTGGCAGGGACAGTTGCATGGCCGCCGCATGGCTATATCCGAGTGAAAGCGAGCTGCAAAATCAATTGACTTGCAACGAAAGCGCACCAATTGAAATCAAATGTTTTGTGGCTTGAATCAAATCCACAAAATATATTGTTTACATTTTTGTTGCTGTCTTTTTTGGGTTTTTTTTTTTTTTTTGTATTTTGTTTTGTGTATGTGACAGTGGCATAACAACATGAAACCAATAACAACAATGAGGGCTAACAAGTGTGCGACGGAGACGAGTTTTGGACTAGGAGATGCCCTAGAATGAGCAGAGAGTAGATAAACCGAGTTGAATTAATTGATATAAAAGATATTTAAAATGTGAAATAATTTAGTTTTCTATATGAGAGATTGGGGTTTTCTTGCTCTTGATTTCAGCTTAAAATTTATCCACTACAATTTCTGTATCTGTAGATGTTATTGGTTTCCAGAGAGACTCAGACAATGGGCCTTTCATAACTGTATATCTTCTCTTTATTAACTATTTGATGAAAACATTTGACGCTACAGATATTTTGAAATAGACTCAATCTGATAGTTGATGCATAGATACATAGATACATAGATACATAGATACTTAGATACATAGATGCATAGAAACACAGATACACAGATGCATAAATTCAGAGATACAGATATACAGATAAACTTAGATACATTCAGTTACATGATCCCTGAACTCGTCTTGCCTTGCTCTCAGCCTTGCTTCCCTCTGTCGATAGCTTACTTGGCCATCGTCTAATTGGTAACAGGGTATGCCAACACACAGGCTCACATTTAGCATTATTATTGTTGTTGCTGCTGTCTGTTGCCTGTTCTCTGTTGCCTGTTGTTGTCCAGCTGGTTTGGTCAGAGCCAACCACAATCTGTTGCACACATGATTTCATTTTTATTTCCTATTAAAATCACATAAAAATCTAACACAAATACTGCCAGCAACAACAACAACAACAGCAAACAGAAATATGTCAGGCAGGGAAATTGATTCTAGATTCGCAATTTTTTGGACAAATCCCTCAGTAAGCCACACTCCAGCGACAACACTAAATTCGATTTGTGGCCTGTTGTTGCTTTAATTGATATATGTGATTTCCAATTAATAACAAATGCAAATACAAGTGTATTTCTAGCCGTTGTTGTTGTTGCTATTGCTGTTACTGCTGTCTGCATTTGTGGTTTTAGTATCTGGTAAATATTGCCCACAATTGATTAGTTATATATGTGTTATAAATTCATTTGCTAGTTTTTAGCTGAGAGTGTCACTTCGTTGTGTTGTTGCCATAAAGTCGTTGGTTTTAAAGTGTATTTGGCATTCCTGTGTGGTGGGTGAGTGTGGGTGTGGGTGGGTGGATGAGTGGGGGGCGGTATATGGTTGGCTGTTGTAATGCATAAGCTGGCAGCATTAGATTTGTGATTGAATTTAAAAGTAAGCTATGAATGCCAGAACATGAAGAGTTGGGCATTTAAAGAGTTGAGTATAGTATGAAGACTCTGAAGATTTTGTGCTCAATGACTTTATCTCGTAAATTAGCTAAGCTGATATACAGTAGAGTATTAAGATTCTCAAGATTTTATGCTCAAAGACTTTATCTAGAAATAAATTAGCTGAGCTGATATACAGCTGTGTGCGCAAAAATAGCAGTGCCCTTAACCTTGACTTCAAAGTTGATATATCATATTAAAAAGACCAATTTTTTATAATTTTATAATTTATATATATTTAATTTATATATAATTAATTTATAAATATTATATATAACAAAATAAATATCATTTTGAGTTGAAAAAAAAGGCCCTCATTTGGTGCTCATAAAAATTTTGGGAATCTCTGTTAACATCTACTGCACTGCTATTTTTGTGCACACATTTATTAGCATCTACTATGCTGCTATTTTTGTGCACACAGTTGAAGATCAAAGAAGATCTTTTCACTCGAAGAGATCATTAATATATGCCCAGCCCAGCTATGGCCAGACTTGCCTTAGTCGCTGCCACCTTCAACTCGTCTATGCCCCAACATCTTCAAGTTCTCATACCCCACTCACCACTCGAACCCCTTACCTGATCGCAGCTGCATTCCTGGCCGCACTCTTGATTAAACATTGTGCATTTTGCTCCACGCTTTATTTTTCTTTCATTGATCGGCAGCTCTTTGCGCCATTGATAATCCCTGCAGTGTGTTGCCATGCTGTCGTGGCTAAAAATACAATGAGTTGGGCTGGCTATGAAATCAAAAGCATCTTAAGCTGCTGCTGCGCTTGCCAGCCGGTAAAGCTTCCCAGTATAAACATGCCACATGCCACATGCCGTAGAGCGGCTCCAGTTGCTCCGCAGGCGGCAGCCTCCATCTGGCGGTGCTTGCAACCAATTTGTTGGCCCTTTGTGTTCATTATTCTTCATTATTTGTATTTTGATTGTGTTTTTCATTATTTTTTTCTGCCTTCACTTGTTGTTGCCCCTCACGAGGGGCTGCCTCAAGAGTTGTATATTTATTGATCGAAGGCTTGGTTACATATTCGAGAGGCATGCCACTTGGCTGTTGCATCAGCTGGGCGAGTGGCAGACTAGCTGCAGCTATTGCCAAACTATTTATTATGCCCTAATTAGTCATCTAGCTGCTCTCCTAGAGGGGCGTGCCAGTGACAATTGTATAAAGCATATATGTATGTATGTGTCTCCTCTCCGGCTGCAACTCTGCTGTTGTCTGCGTTGCATGCGTTGAGCACACGCCCCGGCCCTTATCAGGCGCTGCCAACGTCAGCCTCAACGTCAGTCTCCGTTAACAGTTCCGCTCTGGAACTGCCGGAATTGTTGCTTCGATAGACAGACACAGCGGGGGCACCGGCTGTGCTGTTTGCTCTGGATTCTCCGAGTACTCTGACTTCCCTTTCCCTCCCTCACTCCCTCTCTCTCTCTCGCACTCTGTATCTCTGGATGCTCTGGTATGTTTCATTTGTTTCACAAGTGGCTTCAAGTGCGGCCGCTGCTGTTGCTGCTGCTGCTGCTTCTTTTGCTGCTGCAGTGTTGTTGTTGTTATTTGTACTTTTTGTTGCATTCTGTTTATGCATCTTTGTCGTCTGTCGTTGCATAGTTTCGTTCGCTTTGTTTACCCATCAATGAGAGCTGACAAGAAACATGCGACGACGCCCACAACAAACGAGCATCCAGTTGTGATTGTTTTTGTTCGAAGGCATTGTTGTTGCTATTGCTGTTGCTGTTGCTGTTGCCATTGTGGTAACTCAGCTGCCAGCTCAATTTAATTTGCTTTAACATTCATTCCTGTTTACTTCTGTAAACTGCTCTTCAGCTTAATACTCGTTTCTGTCTCCCTTTTTTTTATGAATATGTTTATAAAATATATCCGTTTAGATTTGACAGCTCGCTGATTGAAATGGGTTAACAGCATTCATTAGTCCGTTTTGCATTATTCAGGAATCAATTGAAATTCATGCGCTCAATCAACAAAAGTTGTTTCTATATATATGTATTGTGAGATGGGGAGAAAGGAAACGGCAGACTGTGAATGATATAGGTGGAGTTTTTATGAAAGTGTTAAAAGAAAACTTTGAAAAATTAAAACTCTTAAAAATAAGTATTTTGAGAACTTGAAAATCTCATTTATATAATTAATAATCAAATTTTGGTCTTAGTTGAAGGTGTTAAAAGACAAAATCCGTCAAGTAACGATACGTTTTTAAATCAAAATATTATAGAACTTTAAAATTAAATTTCTTAAATGAAAATTCTAATTTTGAGCATAAATGAAAGGACTGAAAGAAGAAAACTAAATGGGAATTTAAGGCATTTTATTCTAGCGCTTTAATTTCTTCTTACAATATTAGTTAAATTTAAATTAAATTTTTAGACAAAGATACAAAATCTGAAATACAGTAAAAGATATTATTTCAAAATTATTGCAAATGGACAAAAAAAAATCAAATTTTATACTTCAATAATTTAATGAGAGCTTAAAATAAAAATTATTTTGTTTTGAATTTTTAATAAAATCTATTAAAAAATAAAGGTAATTTCCAGTAAAATTCATTGGAAATCTATAAAAAATCGCATTGAACAAATTATGCCACGCCCAAGCACTTCAATCAGTCTTAACTGTCTTTAACTGCCAATTCTTAAAAGTGACTCAAAGAAGCCCAATAAGAAATAGCCGCCTTAGATGACTAATCAAATTCTTTGCTCAACTCTCAAGTACAAACGATTCTTGATTATAGAACAACCAGAAAAAAAATGCCTTGTCAGGTTATTCCCTGAAAAAAAAGAACAAAAACAAAGTACAGTTAAACCAAACCTCAAATTCCGGTCAAATTGAGTTCAAGTTCTTTATTTACGCTTTCCTAAAAAAAAGCATACACCAGAAAAACAAAAACAAGCAAAGAAAATATAATTGTGTTCATTTGCTTTATTTGCTTGCGTGCGTTTATAATTAAAACATTGTCTTTCAATATTTTTTAAAACATTTGAAGCAAGAAAAAAAAACCAAACAACAACAAACGTCCAAGGTTCATACAACACAGCCAACTTGGGCGGAAAAGCAGAGTTAATTGTTTGGGAAGCAACAACAAAAATAACATCAGCAACTGCGCAAAAAACAACAACAATAAAGCATAGCAAAAAGGTAAAATACGCTGCATAATAATTATGAGAAAACATAAAAGTAAAAAAAAAGCTGAATTAATTATAAGGAAGAGCGAAAAAGAAGAAGCAGTGAAATAAAAAATCATCCACAAAATGTGCAGAAAAATGTCAAATAAAAAAAGAATTATAATATCATTGCAGTCGGGTGTAATCGATTTCGTAATACTTGTTCATGGTTTAGGAATTTCTTAGGAAAATATTAATAAATATCTATTTGCCATGCTTACCATAAAGAGCAACTGTGGTTCATCGGCATAAGTTAGGGAACCCTTAGGGTATGACTGTGAAAGATATAGATCCTTATAGATATGTATTAATACTTATAGATATATATATTTATATATAGGTATACCTAAATTTTTAGATAAATGAGGCAATCGATAAAGCAATATACAAATATCAAACATATTATATCTCTAGCTTCCATATAGACAAACACATCGTCAGACAAGATATGACATACTTTGCTCAAAGCCAATAAACCCTCTTTCATTTCATTAGCGAGCAATAGAAGAAGTGAAGATAAAGTACGAACAGACAGCATTTCTGTGGGTTTATTTGGGATATTTTCTATAACAGAAACCGCATCTAAATTCAGAGTTTTTTTCTGTTAAACAGTGGCAGCTAAAAGTTTACAGTTTTCATTGGCATTAATCAAGTCGCAATTAGCAGCTGCCAAAAGTTGACACACCCACTCTCGCTCTTTTACACTCGCTCTCTCCGCCTCTCTCTCTCTCTGTCTCTGTGCTCCGATTCCTCTTTTGTCTGCGGCTTAAATTGTCGCTGAAGGGCAATGAGAACCTGACAGTTTGATTGGGGCTTGGGACACATGTGTCTTACATACAGCTTGTGGCATACTTATATATTATAACTTGTAGCCCCAAAAATTCATTTAGATATCGATTATGCTAAAAATAAATGGAACAGAAGCTTTTGTGGTTACGCAATTTGACAGCCAAATGCGTATTTAGATATGTTTAATACGCATCTAATTATAATTTCGGGTATTTATTTCTGATGTGTAACTTGCGGGTCTAGAAAAATATATGAAAGCATTTTATTTGATTAATTACTGACTGATTAAGAGTCTGATTAACCTACAGACTGACTGACGGATTGACTAACTAATTCACTCACAGAGATTCATAGAGTTACTAACTGATTGGGTGAGTGATTAAACGATAGACTGGTTGATTAGCTGACTGATTAAATGACTGAGAGAGTGATTGATTGAGTAAGTTATTGATATATGGATTGATTACTTGCTTGATAGTATTTCAGCTTTATTGACTTACTGATTGAGCGTATGACTGGCTGATTGACAGCTTAATTCGCTAAATGACTGATTGACGTACTTAGTAATTGAACTAGCTGACTGACTGATTGAAATTCTGAATAACTGATTGGTTGAGTCAGTGACTGGTTGACTGACTCATCAACAGACAAACTGTTTAACCGGCTGATTGACTGCTTGATTGATTGAATGAACGACTGAAACAGCAACTGACTGATGACTGCTGATGATTAGCTGACTAATTCACTAAGTGAGTGATTGACTGTGTTAGTAACTGATTGAATTGATTGGCTAACTGATTCAAGCCCATGTTATTATTTGATTGAGCAAGTGATGTACTTAGAGACAGATAGATTGACTGGCTTATAGAAAGGCTGATCTCAGTGATTGGCTGATTGAGTGAATGCATGACTTAGTTAATGGTAGACTGACTGACTAATTGAATAACTCATCAGCAAATTATTTGACTGAATGATTGACTTATTCAATAAAAATCCAATCTAATAACTACTTTACAAACTGATTCAGCCTGACTGACTTCTTGATTAGTTGACTTCTGTCAGCTAAATTTGCATGCCTCATCAATTTTCATAACTAATTAGATCAATCAGCCTGATTGAGCGCTGTGAATTCAGCTCTACTTCAAAATAATTATCATCTTCCACCTATTTGCACAAAAAGAGTATCCCAAATTCGACTTTGATCTTAAATTTCTCGCTTAATTCTTCAAATTGGCACAAATTAAATTGTTTGCCAATCGTTGAGTTTGTTGTGTAGGCGTCGCACATGTCTCTGCGCTCTCACCTATTAAACTCGTATTGGAGGTGGAACCGTCTGTCTGGCGGGCTGTAAGTCTTTGGAACGCTTTAAACAATTTCCTGCAATTTGCTGTTGCTCAGCTTTCGTCGCACTTGACAAATCAAGCTGAAGCGTGAAACGTTGCTTTTTCCAGTTAATATGCCATATATTTCTCTAGTTTCGAGAAACTGTTGGTTCGGCTGGCTACATTTTTGTAAATACGACAAAACAATTAGAATTTAACTGGAGTGCTGCGCCAGCGGCAGCGGGCGGGCACAGGAAACTTGGGCCATGTGCGCAATTCTCATGTGAAGAGAGCAAAAAAAAAAAAACCAATTTATAGCAATTTTGTTTTTCTTTTTTCGGTTTCTTTTCTCATTTTTGCTGGCTGTTAGCATTTGCTTTTATTTTAATTTGCTATAACACGCAACTTGCTGTTGTTGTTGCTGCTTAGTTTTGTAGGTCTCTGGGTCTCGCAGCTGCTGCGCATTGCGAAAGCGAGTCATGAGAGCAGACTGTGTGTAGAGGAGTAGGAGCAGGGGTCACCGGGGGAGAGCTGGCAGCGGCCTGGGGAGCAGAGGCAGAGGCAGACGAAGACAATTACAAGCAATTAGAAATGAATTGCTTGAAAATGGCAACTTTGGAAACAATGCAAACAAAACTAAAGTTTCAGTTTGCCCCACTGTGTGAGTGTGTGCACAAAGGGTGTGCCAGTGTGTGTGTGTGTGTATGTGCGTGTGTTATTTATGCAAACTTTGGTGTGCACAAAGTCAAGGGTTCTGCATAAATTTGGTTTAAGTTTTAAATATCACAATTAATGCAGCAAAAGTTAAATTCTAATAAAATGCATTGAAAAAAAGTTTGAAGCGAGGAATGAGTTAAGCTAGAAAATAGCTAAAGCATTTTTAATTTGTTGAAAGCTTAGCTAATCACAACTGAATTAGCAGTTATTCAGTGCTTAACATAAGCTGTTAAGTGGTTAAGTTAAATAGAATTATGTGACAACGAGGTGTTACTGGCGACATTAGCAGTAGTTCAATTATGTTAATCAGAAATTCTTTTAGTACAGACAACAGCTGAATGAGGTTTGCTAACATAAGGAAAGTTTTCAGCTGTTAACACTATGTTAATGGAAAATGTAATGAGTTAACATAATAGGAAGTTTTTGTAGTTTATTGCAACATTTTTATATTTATTTTAAAAGAAAGAGAAATTATATATAAAATATAATTATATACAAATATATGAAATAAAAACAAAATAAAAAAAAATTATCAAATATAATGCAAAATATTAAGTATAAAAAAAAGTATTAAGAATATAATTAAACATAGAAAGATAGATTTTAAAAATATATAAAATATATATGCAAATCAAAAAATATTTAATATAAATAATGTATATCTAACAAAGATGAAAAACATAATATAAACTTTACAAAAAATATATAGTAAAATTAATACAAAATACATTAAAAAAATATATAATAAAAACTAAAACAAATGAAATTGTATCTAAGCATTTTAAAATTATCTCTCATATCTCAATTAGCTACATCCAACTCTACTCACCAACATCATCTCTCTATTCAACCCAACCCAACATCAAATAAAGATAAGCAACATACCACAGGGCATAAAATAGTTTAGTAAAGCATTTTCGGGCTCTAACAGCCTTTTTGGTATCTGTTTCGTTTACACTAGACAAAAAAAAAAAAAAAAAAAAACTACACCAGGATAAGCTGCAATTAGTTGCAAAATTTTTGTGGCAAATATTGGACAAGCCCCAGCGCCCATGCTGCTAAGCTGTGCGTTCCCGAGGGCAAGTGTTTTGGCGCAACTGCCACATGCAACTCACACTCGCTCGCTCGCCCTCCTGCTAGATACATTTACAGATGTAGATAGCAGATACAGATACAAATGTGAATACGGAAGACAAAAGGCAGCAGCAGCAGCACGAAATGCAACGAAAAAAGCTGCAAACAGTTAAATGGCGATGCGTGTTTCATTCGTGTTTGCTGCTCGTTGTATGCACAATGAATGGCAACTTGTTGTTGTAGCTGTCCACGACAGCAACAGCAACAACAACAGCAGCAACAACATGACGACAACAACAAATGAGCCGCAAATTTTGCATTTCTTTTTTATTTCATTCTATGCTTAGCTATTTTTGTGCATTTTCAACATTTTGCACATTTTTAAGCTGGGCAAGCGTGCGCGCACTTTTTGCACCGACTGTTGCTCGCTTGCTGCAAGTTATCAAATTGCTGTTGCAACTTTAGCTATTGTTGTTGTTCTTGCTGTGTATGAAAACGTAATTAACAACATTTTCCAGCTTGTTTTGTTGTTCTTTTTATTATTCTTTTTTATTTTATGCCCTACCAAGGGCCAAGGGCTGAAGGCGTGGGGGGAGGGAGAGACTTTAGCCGCATGCCAACACAAAATGGCATAACCTATGGTCCCGTTTGTAGAATGTTGCTGTTGCTGCTGCTGCTGCCGTTGTTGTTGTTGTTGTTGTTATTCGTTCTGCTGCCAGCAATTAAGTCACTTAAAATGCTTTTGCTCTAGACTCGTTTTTAATGATTAAGTTGTTGCTGCTCTTTTGCATATATAGAAATAAAGAAGAATAGTAAAACGAGAAGTAACTGACTAGCAAATACTGTGCACTTGGATGAAAAAGAGGTATAACATGAGGAAATGTAACTGAAGATAAAGATGAAGTATTACCAAAACTAAATATCGATATTAATCGAAAAGTGATCAATAATCTTATAAATATATCTTATCAAATAAAAGTTGCTACCTGCTCCCCCTTGCAAACAAATATACCCCATTAAAACACGCTCATTTCGTACACAAACTCAATTGAAGTGGATTGTCGGCTCGGCTGGGACTCTTGCTGTGTAGCTCTGATTGCACATCGAGTTAATAATAATAATTAATAAAAACAAAGCCGCAGCCCCAGCCCCAACTTGAGTTCAACTACAAAAAAAAAACACACACTTGAATGAAACGAATAAAAAGTGAACACAATTTCAATGCTCAATTGGTAAAGTTCAGGCCCAGGCTACTTAAAGGGGGAACTGGCCACTTGAACCCCTCAATGACTGGCGGCAGCAGCAACAAATTAATCTGCATAAAGCTCCAAATTGCCATACGCACTGAATATGTTGGGTGCCAGTCAGGGCTTGGGCAGGGTCAACTCGGGAGCGCTACATGCCTAAATGTTATGAGTAATCAGACAGTATTGAATGGGCCCCACGTGAAATGAGTTCATGGCATTATAAAGATGCGATTATAGCTACTTCAGATACGAAAACCAAATTAGTCGAGGTATAATTAGAAAACAAAAAGCGTATGACTAGCAGAAATTGATGAATTGCTAGTGGTAGTATTATTAGGAATGCTAGGGAGAGGTAATAGGTAAGTTATTTGTAGTTGTGGGAGTAGAATTATTATAAATAAATGGGAAGATAAGTTGAAATAGTTGTTGGAAGAATATTAATATAGGTAATTGGAAAAGTAGTTGTAGTGGGAGAACTAAATATAATAGAAGTAGTTGTGGCTAAAATCCTCGGAATAATAAAAGTAGCAGCAAAAATAGTAGAAGTAATGGTAAGGCTAAATGAAGAATTATAGTAAATAGTAGATGGAATAGTAGCTAAGGTCGAATGATAAACAGTCCTAGTATAATTAGTTGTAGAAATAGTAGTAGAAATAGTAGTGGAAGTAGTAGCAAATGTGGAAGTAGTAGCAAATGTTGCAGTAGAAGAAATAGTAAAAGTGGTAGTAAGAATTGTCGTAGATGTAGTAGAATATACTACCATTCTTCTGCTTATACTACAATGTTGTAGAATATACCTTCATTCTTCTACTTTTACTACAATATAGTAGAATATACTACCATTCTTCAACTTCTACTACAATTTTTACTACTATTACCTCTACTTAAATACAACAAAGGTTGTAATATTTTTTGGAATAGAATAATTGTAGGAAATATATGCAGAAAAATTCGTAGTACCAGATTTCCACCTTAGTAACTACAAGAAGTAGAGGTAGTAAGAGTAAAGGACCTAATTAATTCTTTAAAAGGTATAATTAATAGTAGCAATAGTATTATATTACACCATACATATCGAGTAAAGCTCCCGAATATATTATCATAATCAAAATACATAAGCTCGAAACTTTCTTTTCACATCCTTCAAGTCTCTAAGAAGTTAATAACATTTTCTTTATATATACAAAAGATCGAGAAAAGTAAAAGTAAATTTGTGCTGTGCTCCCGCTAATTTCTGCCGCCAGGGACTACCCTCAATCTTACGCCGCTCGCATGCATATTAAACGCCCATAAATACCTTTCCAGATGTTGCATAACTCTCTCTTTCACATCTTATCCAAGTCTTATCTCTTTGTCGAGCTCATAAATTCATTTGCTTTATTGTCAGTCGCTGCTGCTACTCAAATTCTCTCCAGCGCTGTCTCTCTCTCACTCACTCTCTCTCTCTATCTCTTTCTCTCTTTTCCCATTCACTCAGATCGTTTATCTGTCTATCTTTATGTCTTATGTGTGCAGCACGCTTTGTTTTCAGCGCAGTCAGCTCTCCCTCTCGCTCTTCCTTTATCTTGCTCTCCCTCTCAGTTTATCTGCCTCTGTTAAGCAGTCTCCATTGCCTGGCTATGCTTGCCGCACGCTTCACATGGCGTATGCGTAATTGTCTCAATTATTCACCGAAATGAGCCGCCATGTAATGTGCATGTGAGAGTGTGTGTGAGTGTGTGTGTCTCTTTGTATGTATTTGTATGTTTGCAAGTGATTTCATATGCGCCTTGTCTACAGCAATGCCAACATCTACAGCTCCCCTTTCTCTCTCTCCTTCTGCTCCTTCGTCTCCCCGCACTTGCCGCGCTGTTTGCATTTGGAGCGCTGTGCACAAATTACATTTGTATGCGTTTTGTGCACCACGCATTGCAATTGCAATCGCTGCATATAAATTGCGCCACAAATGCAAAGCCACAACAATTGTGAGCCCCCAACCACCCCCATCGTCCCACCGCCCACCACGCCCCCCTATTCGGCTGTCTGCTCAGTGAGTCATTAATGCGCTCGCCTTGGCTGATGACTATCTTTGCTTATGCATGTTGCCCGACTGCCTGCAGGCCACAGCGCCGCAGAAGCCAAGGCCCAAGACGGAGCCGTTGAAGCCGTTGGCCCGCTCGCCGCAGACAGTCGATTTGACATGCTGACGTTGTCATCGGCCAGCGTCGGCCGATCTGCACGATTTATTAGTGGAGCTGTGCTTTACATTAAACTGAAACGATAAATGCAAGCACACACACTCACTACATATTCATGGCTATTCATGAGTGTGTCTGAGTGTGTCTGTGTGTGAGTGCGCCTCGATTTTGTTGGCAATTTGTTGCATGCAACAACGCCTGCAGCCGCTGACCACCGGCTGTTGGCTTGTAATTAGAGCTACCGATTGGTATTGGCCTGGTCAAAATCATAACTAAACCGCTGCTCCGATTTCGCATTTGATTTGTGCGGTGTTTGAGTTGATTGTTGTGGCTAATAAGCCACGTCCCTCCCACCGTCCACCGTCCACGGCCCAACGCCCACATGCCACAACTCAAGCCACAATTGCCTCTCGTGTCTTGTCTGCGGCTGCAATTGATGAATTTCGTACAATTTCCGCTGCAAACACTAATAGGAATTTCGGACGGTGCCGGAAGTTATAGATTAATATTGAAAACTATCAGAGAATAAGTGCAAGATTTTAGATAAGAGTTGTGTGTGTGTGGGTAGCGTATTAAATTGTAGATCATACGTCAGGTCTAGATCCGAACTGACATTTATTGTTGTGAGTTTGAGTTGTTGCTCAGAAATATGAGGCAATAAGTAGCTAAATTGTTATGTGAGCTGAGATTTTTGGAGATTTAGATATGAATATGGAAATTTAAAGAAGTTGATGTAGGTTGAGTAGCTAATTTAATATGGTGTTAAACTCTTACTTAATAGAAAAGTTCAAAAACAATGATAAAGGAATGAAAGAGAGTCTGAAAACAGATTTGATGTAAGAGAAAAGTAACCAAAAACATTAATAGAAATGTTAATTAATTAACAGACTGATTTAGCAAGATAACAGAGTGCCCAAAGGCTTTGGCCTAAAATTCTTAAAATTTGATAATGTTTGATATAATTAAAAAGTTGACATCAGAAACAGAAATATTACGTGAGGCTTGAGGCTTGAATATATGAGAAAATTTAAGAATGATATGGATATTGACCTCACTTTAACACAATAAATGTCTTATGACTTGATAAAATTAAAAACTTTACAGAAAGATAAACATAAATGTTAACTGATTAACAGACTAAAATCATAGAAGCCTAAGACTAAAGATAACATTGACAAAAGCATTGGCATTTATTTCAGCTCCATAAAGATGTTTGCCTAAAGATATGATTAAAGAGTTGATAGCTTGAAATGTTAACAGAAACAAGCTTAAAATGTTAACAGAAAGAAGTTTGAAATGTTAACAGAAACAAGTTTGAAATGTTAACAGAAACATTAATTAGAATGTTAAGCGATAGCTCTATAAATATTAAATCTCTATAAATATTAAAATTTTATAAAAAGCTTTAAGTGACTGTAAAAAAATGTTAAAGGGAAATAAAGCACAACAAATAAATAAATAAATAATTAGAATGTTAACTGATTAACAGACTGATTTGATATATTTTTAAGCTCAAAGCAAAAGTTAACAATGACAAAAACATCATTCATTCATCATTCCCTTGAGATCTAATACAATCAGGCACAATTATAAAATAGCAGCTGCTATAGCATAACAGCAAAATTTACATTAACATTAACATTTTAACACTAACATTACCAAGCTCATTAACAGCCAATTAAAACAGGCTTTGCTCTAGCTACTATTTAATTGAACGAAAATAGTTTTATAACTCTCAAATATTTATCGAATCACAATTTGTCGGCGTATTTTATTATTATTGGTAATTAATTGATTTTTATAGAAATCAAAACAAACATGCTGCACAGTGTCATTGGCAGGCGGAATGACCTCGGGATAGCAGCAATTATAACAAGTATAAAAAGCCAGTAAAAAACAACAGCAAAATGTAATAATTAAAAGCTAATTAAATGTTGCCTCTAAAAAAAGGCAGCTCCATAAACCTGTCAACGCTGTCAGGAGCAGAGTTTATAAAACTTTCACAAGACGCGCCTTGACATGAGCCATAAAGGCCAGGCGAGACCCGGCCAGGCCCGTCGCGGCGCGACCAATAATTAAAATTAAATATGAAATTATTATTACGCGTTTTTTTCTCCATCTTCTAACATCTGTCACAAGCGAGTGTCAAAAGCGAAAATGACTTTCGCTCAGGTAATGGCAATTTGCATGCTCAAGCAGCTGCCAGACGCTAGATGGCGCTGCTGCAGCTGCAATCAATCTAATTACTGTCAATGGCGCCTTCGAGCTGCAGCGCCTCCATATAAAAGTGAGAGGGAGAGAGAGGGGAAAAATGAGAGGAGTAGAAAAACTCAACTAAAACGAAAATGAAAACGACAAAGCGCGCACTCACTCCAATTAGAGTGCCACGCCCATCGACTGGCATTCATGTTATTGGGTCGCCCGTCGTCTGCTGCAGCGCTGCGAGTGCGTTCAACTGGCGGCTGTCAACTAAAATGGAAAGCCCACATCAATTAGGCCAGCTGCAAGAGTTGCCTTAAAAAGCCTCCGAGATCCGCCTGGACGCCACTCGAGGCTCGAGGCCATTGGCCGCGACTGCAGCTCGGCTTTGGCAATTAATTTATGAGCTCAGCCGCAGCTCAGCTTTCACATCTGGCCATAGATAAGCCTGGTCGCCTCGCATTTGAATTCGTAACTAAAGTCTGCTAAGCCCGTTCGAGCTGTCTGTTGCTGGTCTCAGTCACTTTTATGGCCTTTAGTTGCTTTGCTTTTTATGATGATGCTCGCAGAGGGCAGCAGAGGGGGGGGGGGGGGGGGTGGGGAGTAACTTGGCTAACTGCAATTGCAACTGCATTTGTGCAGCTGTAAGCCATGCTAATCCCATCCAGCAGTTTGGCAGCAGTGACCAGAGCTCTGGCTCTGGCTGGCACATCAAAGTGAAAGGGTTTTCTGGCCACCAGCCAGAGCGGGCCAACAACAGCAATATGAACAGGCACAGCCGCCGCCACACCTACACCCTACGCCCACACACACACACACACACACTCACACCTATATGCTGTGTAGCTGCCACACTTTGGTTTTCGCTTTGCATTTGTTTGTTTATTTGCGTTAACCTATTACACGTTGTCCCCAGTCCTACCCTCCCTGTCTCCCTCTGCCTTTGTGGGCAACGCTTTGAATGTTTTGCTATTGCTGTCTAATCCTCTGCAATTTTGACCGAAGCTGCAAAAACATAAACAGCTAACCTGGCCAGCGAATGACTTAAGCCCTTGAAGTCAAAGCCGAATTCGAGATGCACTGGACAAAGCTTCGTTTTGGGGCGACGTTGGAATGATTGACAGTGAAATGGAACTGATTTAGGGTAATTTTGTTTCGATTCCATTTTTTCTATAGGCGCATAAAGGATGTGTGCTTAGGTAGCTCTTGGCTTTGACTCATTCCAAGGGGTATTGAGGCATCGAATAGCAATTCATTGTATTCCAATGTTCCATTCCGCTGTTTCCAAGAGCATAAGACTCTTAGAATTGCTTAAATAATAATCCCAAGCTCTTATGCACTTATTTTATTGTAATATTTTTCATACTGTTCCATTCCATATTAACCCATTTAAAGCAATGTTTCATATCATATATTTAGTAATAATATATATTTCATATTGCTCCAATTTATAGATAATATTTCAGCTCTTATATTTAGAAATCATATCTATTTCATATTTTTCTTTCTGAGTTGACCCTCCTGAAAGACAATTTTTAAGTTTTTTCATGCTGTTTCATTTCATATTGTTCCATTTCATGGACAATATTTTTGCTCTTATATTTAGAAATTATATCTTTTAAATATTTTCTTATATTTCCTAGTTACTTATCTTTAGTAATAACATTGTTCATTTCATACTGTTTCATATCATATTGTTCCATTTCATAAGCAATCTTTTACCTCTTATATCTATTAATAATATCTAAATCCCATTGTTCCATTACAAATGCAATCTATCATAAAATATAAGAATTATATTTCATATAGTTTCATTCCATATTATTCCACTTTGTATTCAAGCATTTCATGAGCAATCTTTTTATTCCGTTAAGATTCCACAATTCCAAATGTTCACGTTCCATTCCAATTGTTTCTTTAAAATTCTCAAGCCACGTATATGCCTTACTTAACTAATCACAGCACTTAAAGTCTCGACAGCAGCGTTCCATTCCTTGCCTGCCTTAGTTCTCTCGCTGGGAATGTGATAAGAAATATTTAGGCATTTATATTGTAAATCCCGAAATCGTTAGCCATTTCCGAGCTTTTCTCTGCTCCACTCTCTATCTCAAATCTAGGTGCTGTTTTTTTTTCCTGCCGTCTATTTGGACATCCTGCTCACGGTGCAAACGGTATGAGAAGCCCATAAAGCTCGCTGCGAAATGCAATTCAAATTGCAAAGCCAACACGCCAGGTGGCGCTGCTGCAAATCGAGCTGGGCGTGGCGCAGGTGGAGCAGTGGCTACCTTTTGTTTTGCTGCTGCTGCTGCAGTTCTCTCTGTTTTTGTACCAAAAGCAACACGGCCTGGCAACACTTTTTGGTGTGGCTTTCAATTTGGCTGCCTTTGCCGTTGCTTCCGTTTTTGCAATTGTTGTAGTTGTTGTTGTTGCAGTAGTTGTTGCTGTTGTTGTTGTTGTTGCTGTAAAGTTTGCCATTTCCGGCGCGCTCATGCGTATAATTTTTGCTTGAGGCTGTCGCTGAGCACGAAACAATACGTCAAAAAAAAAGAGAAGCGGGCCAACAAACAAAAGCAAAAGAAAGCCAAAAAAAAAAGAAGCGAAGCGAAGTAAAGCCAACGTGACGTATGCGCTATGTACATAAAAAAGAACTAAAAAACAACAATAACAACGACGGCGACGATAGCGACAACTGGGAGTGGATTTTCGCCCAGTTTGAAGTCCGAAATGTGCGGCTGATATTTGGGGCAGGTTGTAATTTTATGCAATGCAATTGAGTTTTTGTTTCAGCTTGACTTTTTTTTGCAGAGAAAGAAAGAGAGAGGGGGCGAGAGGGAGAGGGAGTAAGGGGGAGTGTAGGAGTGGGAGTGGAAGTGGGCGTGGTAGTGGGCGGTTGGGGCAGGGGCTGATTACATTTTCTGGCTGTCACTGGACATTTGGCTTAAAGCTTAAATTATGGCTTACACATTGACAATCGTCACATGGGCAGAGAGAAGGAGAAACAGAGAGAGAGAGAGGGGAAGAAAGAGAGTGGGAGAAAGGCATGCTGGCAGTTGGCTGAATGGCAGGCAGCACAATGAAGGCGCAGGACACAAGACTGGACTGGCAATCGCACTCGGACTCGGTCCTCGGTCTCAGCTCAATTTTTATGGCCACGGCCATGGCCAGGTTGGCATTGTTGTGCGCCTTTGTTCGTGCCCATTTGGCAAAAAAGCAACAATGCACTCAGCCAGCACGCCCACGCCCCACGCCCCCAAGAACAACAACAGCTACGTGTTAAAAACTGTGCGCAAAAATGTGCATTTAATCAGGCAGGATGCCGCCGCAGCAGCTCGGACCAGAGATTAAGCTCCCACGCTGCGCAGGCTGAGTGCGTTTCAGCGTTTTCTTCTCTTTTCTTTCTTCTTCTTTTTTTTCCATATTTTTCCTTTGTGCAGACACTTGAAGTTTATTTATCTAACTTTTGCATCAACACGCAGCAACAAACTACCGAAACCTCAATGCAATCAAGTTGCACAGACTGCGTCCCGGCATGCCACACCACCTGCTGCTGCGCTCATGCAGCAACAACAACAGCAAACGCAGCAACAACAACAACAACAACAACAGGTGGCACGTACAGCTCGTTATGAGCTGGCACTTTGCCCCTGGCCCTGCTTGAAGGTCTCATATGCCTCGTAGCCATTGCTTATTGTTAGATTATCCCGCGGCGCACTTTTGCGGCTGCCATACCCATTTCGCATAACTATAACCAAGCTCGGTCCCAGTCCCAGTGCCAGTTCCATTTCCCACTCCACACGCCAGCCCTAACTCAACTCAATCCCTCGGATCGCTACCGAGCGTCGGCGCATTAGGCAATTTCTTGCAGGCACATTACACGATTTACTTTTCCATTTCCAATTCGAATCTCAAGCTATGCAAATTGCTGTTGCGGCACAGGGAGCCATGGAAAACACAGAGCCAACCACCAAAAAAAAAGAATATAAAATAAAATAAAATTGAAAGAACGAAACAAATAAGACGCCGACACGGCCACAATGAGGCCAATGATGAGCTACAATCACGCACAATGGTTGACGCTGGGCTTTTAAGGCAATAAAATTCAAATAAAATAAATATTAATATAATAAATAATAATATTCGATAAATAATCGATGGGTTATCGATTCATTATTTATATCTTTAATTTATATAAATTCTTTATCGAACTTAATTTTCTTGATATTTATGAACATCTAAAAGTTATCGATAAAAATATAAATTATTAACGTCGATTATATTTATATTTGTAATCGATTTATTTGTAATCAATTAAACTGAGCTTGTAATGTCATTAAAATATATTTAGATAGATATATTACCTTCCAGCTGTGATACATTTTACTATCGACCAATTGTGATGTTTCATTAAAATACAGCGTTAGATGCATATTTATATTTATGCGTTATAGATTAACACATACTTGTAATCGATAACTAGGAATATAATATCGTTTGATATTCATTCCTATTAGTAAGCTGCAGAAAATGTTTATTTCAATTCCAAAAATTTTACATTTTTATTCAATCAGATGAATTTGTTATCGATAAACCTCGATATTCCATTACAATATATTTTTATCGATATATATTATTATAATAATTTATATACAAATATTTATATAAAATCACAGTCGCTAATTATCATAAAATTTTTTGGATAAACTTCAATATGTTCTATACAATCCTTATCACATATTGCATCTACTTCGTGCTTTCATATCCCACTGTAAATCTGTACACTCACACACAGGACTCACACCCATACAGAGACAGGCATTCGCAATACATTGGGTTGGCTTCCTTCGCTGCACTTAATGCACACGCTTCAGGGAGTTTATTGAAAACTTTGTCGTGGCGAGAGCAAGTGGCTGGCATTGTAATAGGCCGGAAGGGGGTGGGGTCCGGCGGGGAAGGGAGCGAGGGTGTGAAGGAGTGGATACAGGAATGGCACACACACAAAAGACAGGTATTATATGTACGTTGAGCATATTTGGCTGCGCGCCTGAGCAGGTTGTCGGCATCGGCGTTGCCGCTTGAATGCTGACACAATGCAGCGCGGACCACGATTGCCTTCGCTCCATTGTGTGTCTGCAGCCCTTCGAGCAGCGCCCACCTAGCCGCCGTACAGCAGGCTATGGCTGTCGCGCGTCTTAAGTAGCTCAGCGCTGGGGCTATACCCCGAGATACCGTGAAACGATTCGGTTTAGAGATCTTATGAATGCGAAGCATGTTGATAACGCGTTCGCCTCCCCCCTCCAGCCGTGCGCTGGGGATGCGCGGTACGTGTCCGGGACACGTTATGGTCATGCCAAACGGATGATGATGGCGATTATGAAGATAGCTGCAGATGCCAGAGATGCAGATAAAACGCCCGCGCATGTGACTGCCAAAGGAGCTCCTCCATTTTCCTATTGATTTCGACTAAAGTCCTCGACTCGAACTGAAAGGAAGCAGACACGCGGACAAGCGAAAAAAAAAATGCAGCCCATTTTGGCATTGTTAGCCAAATGGAATGCTGCGGCCCTGCCATTCTCTCTGTCTGCCGGCAAAAAGTCGAAAGTCTGAGCTGCGAAGTGATTGCCTGCGTATGGGAATTGAGCGCGAAAATAGCTTCATTATTTAAAGTACTTAGAAGTCGGGCAACAGGCAGGATGTGTGCAGCAGCCAGAATTGAGCTGTGCATTGTGCCGGGCGAGAGTGAAAAACCGAAATGGAAATTGCCTAAATAATTTGTATGCCCTCGAGGCAATTCCAGCCGCATCGAGCAGCAAACTGAATTGGCCAAATGCAAAGGCGACAAAAGAAAATATGAAACAGACAAAGTTTTTGCTTGTTGAACTTTAAGGAAGTGACATTTATTCGCATTTGTCAGCTCAGTGTTGGCAAAGGGCTTCGAGTCAGGTTAAACAGTAGTGTGAAAAGGTTCAGTGGGAATTTTGTTAAAGAAAAAAAAAATACGTAAAGTGTAAGGGTTAAAGGGATTAAAAGGACTTAAAAGTTAATTCAAATCTGAAATAATTTAACACTTAGACTTTAAATATTAAATTTGTTTCTTTAACAAACATGTTTATATTGTTTTAAATGTTAATGTAATATTAAATGTTATGGGTACTGTTACTGCTAATCAGCTGTTACATCCGTTAAGCTCTGCTGTTACTGTAATCACTACTATTATTCTGAACAGGAATGTTTGGAATGAATTTTCCTCACTTAGTCTGACATAAACTCAACTTTTTTTATTTATTGTCAAATTTGATATTACTGCAATCTATTCTCCTACTCTAATATTTGCTTCTACTGTAAATACTACTTTTATTGTGAACACTCCTTGATTATCTTCTCCTACTATACTCTTTGCTATTACATACTTCTATACTGCCTGCAGTTACTGCAATCTAAGCTCTCATGTTAGAGTCAACTAGGCTGTTAGCTCTCCTGTTAATTTATTCCCTGCTGTTACTTTAACATATAGTAAACGCTAATGTTAATGTAAACTCTCATAGCTTCGTCAACATTGCTGTAACTGTTAGCTCGCCTGTTATTATTGTTCTTTGCTGTTGCTGCAATCTCTGCTGTTATTAAGAATGCTGTGAATACTGTAATCTCTTTACCATCATAAGTTCTGCTGTTAACTGCAATCTCTTCTAATACTGTGCTCACTGCTATTGCTGCAATCGGTGATTGCTGTGATCGCTGTAATCGCTACTGTTTCTCATGCTGTTACTGTTACTGTTACTGTTAATTCTTCTGCTACTGTAATCTCTGCTCTTACTGTAATCTCTGCTCTTACTACAATCTCTACTCTTACTACAATTTCTGCAGCTATTGAGCATTCTCCACTCACCGTAATCGCTCCCATTACAGCAATCTCTCCTAGCACTTTACTCTGACGACTACAATAAATAATTCCCTTTAAAATAAACGCAATCTCGTTATCGAACCAGCTATCAACCTTAAATGTCTGTGCATAACTTCAAATCGAATTGCAACCAGTTTCCTGAAGTCCATCAATGCTTGCAGATATGCAAAGCTCGATAGCATATTTATTAACAGTTTTTATTTATTTATTTTTTTTTTGCTTTTGCTTCTGTTTTTGCTTTGTTTTCTGCAGTATTTCGCCATAAACATGCACAATACCCAAGCAGCTAACAATTGTCACGGTGCATTATTAAACTTCATAACATTGCATTTGCCATAGAGGGCGAGACAAACAAAAAAATATGCATGTAAATCGAATGCATGACGAAATATGGCGACAGACGACAGACCAGAACCAGAACCAGAACCAGAAACACGACCAGAACTCAAACCAAGCACAGTCTCCGGCACACACACAGCTCAAATCCGATCAAAGTCTGTAACAGTGTGGGAGAGCAGAGAGTTGAGAGACTCGGAGATGCCCTGTAAACTTATTAAGGAAATGTTAAGGAAATGTTATGGAAATGTTGAACTTAGCTATAAGGCGACTAAACGTAGTCAGCTTGATTTAAATTTAATTTTTTTATGGTTCCTTGATTCTTCCTTTAAAGCGAATATACCCCATATATAGTTCTTTCCTAGCGCATTAAAAATAAAATGCTTGAACAAAATACTGGCTAGCAGAGAATTTGTCAACGCTGCAGGAAACCGGAAACTAGCAACAGTTGTTGTTGTCGTTGGCGCTATCGTTGTTGTCATGCCTGTTGCCAGAACTTTATTTGTCATGCCCAACCACCCCCTATACCTATATATATTATGTATATATGCATATATGTCTGTACCCCACCTTATCAGCGCGTTAGTTTTTTGCTCGCGGCTTTTGGACTATATTTTTTTCGCTCTTTTTTGTTTGTAATCGTTGAAGGTTCAATGTACCTGAGCAGAACATGCAAAATGTATGTAAATTGCAGCATAATATATACATGAGTGAGAGAGAGGGAGAGGGAGGGAGAGAGAGAGACCGGCGATAGAGACATTTGAGAGACTAGCAGAGAGGGCTAGCAGCTGCGGGGCTAAGTGTAAAAGTTACTATATTAACCACCTGTGGCACTTTTTTTTTATCTCCCCATTTGCCAAGCGCACGCAGCAAAAAGCGCGCGCGAAAAAATAGAAAACAACAACAAAGACAACAACAACACAGTGTGTTTATTATGTGTCTACAATGTGTGTGAGTGTGTGTGAGTGTAGTTGTCTAATGGGGCATATGTGCGTTCGACTACATAATATTAAGTAAATAAAAGAGTCTTTTTTTTTGTGAGCGCAAGCCCCGTGAAATTTGCAGTGAAAAATAAGTTGCTTTGACATGTGAAGTTGTTGGCATAGCAAAAAAAATAGAGAGAGAGAGAGGGAGAGGGCGAGAGAAGGGGAAAAAAAGTCACAGGTTTTTCTTTTGTCATTTTTCATATTTTCTTGGCTTCTTCTTGGGGCTGGCTGGATGACGGCATTTGCATAGATAGAACAATGAAATGAATAAGACATGAGGCAAAAACGAACATCCTTTGTGGTTGGACGTATAAATATAGATAATAGAGACACAATGACGCTAACAAAATGAACTCAATTGACAGTAAAAAGCTGAAGACGAGCAGCAGTTGATGGGCATCAAAATTACAGACGACTGAGAATGGGAGAGGGGACTATTAGATTCTATTATGCATTGAGCTGAACAAGTTAAATAAGATAATGGAAATTTGAGTTTTTTTTTTTTAAAAGATTTTATTGTTAATGCTACGAAAATGTAGAAGAATGGAATTTATTATAACAGGTGAAGGTAAGCAGAATTTTTTGCTATTTTTGACAGAGCTGAAGCAAACAATGAACGATGAATTATCGATGTATATTTATATTTATATTTATTTATATTTAGCGGTTTTATATAACGAAGTCTTCTTGTTTACTTCTGAATGAAAATAAAACTAATTTTTGTTTAATTTCTTCTCTTTACAGGTATGTAACATGAACACAATTCGTCTTTAATCTTAAATCTTGTTCAGGTAAATATCGTATATATATAAAGAGTACGAATTGAGCCTATACATAGATATATATAAAGAGTTTTATCTTTTACAACATTTGCTAAATGCAGCCGTGCCTCAGGCAAACAGCAGAAAAAATAACTCGAAGCTAACTGCAAAGCTGAAAAAAAAATATCTGAGAATGACAAAAATATTCACACTTACAATTAAACATAAAAAAAAAACAAAAAAATGGAGAAAACAGGGATAAAACTATAGAAAAGAAAATGAGAGAAAAACGTGTTGGAAAAATGCAGACAATTGTGAATGCTGCGAGATACGCGCTCAGAGATTGAGAGCTAGAGCAGAGATAGGAATTGTTAAGGGAAGTAAATTAATATAAATTAATATATTAATATATATAAATAGATATTTTTTGTAAAATTTCAAATACAAAATTCAAAAATGCTAATAACATTTACTTTTATGTAAGTTCTCATAGTTTTATAAGCCAAACACCTTAGCTATATCTTAGAGCTAACACACACTATATCTTACCCAAGTCTTAAAGCTATTTCTGCCTCAAAGTTAAGCCCATGTTCAACTCCCATCAAATCTTCATTTCCACACTTCGCACGTATATACTCGTTATTAAAAACGTGAGCGAGCAACCGGACTAAAAATATTAGACAGTGGCCAGCTGGAGCGGTCTGCACTTTATGAGGCTGAAGGGCGTTTGTCTGCTGGCAATTGGGTCAACAGGGCCATAACAGCAGCGGCAGCAGCGCCATCTAGCGGCGCTAAGCGAATTACGAATGAAGCGCACAACTGAAAGTGGCATCAAAATGGAAACGCACTAAACGCAATCGTGTTCGGGAATGGTCCGAGAGCTGCATACAAAGTGCAGACCAAACAGCTCGCAATTAAAATGGGGCCAAAGAATGCCTGAACAAAATAAGCCAAAGCCAGCGGAGGCACTAGCTGCCGCCTCGTAACTTCAGGTGTCTGCAAATGAAATTAGAAAAAAAAAAAAACAAACACACTCACACACCAATACACACACCTGCGCACCTTCAATCGCTCCACTCCACTTGACCGTATTAAGCCGTGCTGCTGCAGCTGCAACCGCGGCCCAGAAACGTGCGACCATTCGAGAGTCGGCGGGTCGCTGTAGCTGGTCATGACTGTGCAAACACACACACACACACACACGAGTCTTTGTACATATATGCTCTATAGTTATAGCTTTCACATTCCGGCGCTACACTTGACCAAGTTAACTGGCAGTCGCTGCTGTTTGGTCTCGCTACGGTCTCGCTCGGTCTTTGGTTCTATGCCCGCCTGACCACTTAGCCAGCCAGCTCCAAGCCACTTTCCCAACACACAGCGTTACACTGAGGCCAACTGACTGCAGTTTATTGGATTCCATTCAGCGGGCCTCAAAACTCTCTCAACTGTCGCCAGTCGCTTCTTCTCTTTTTTCTCATTTTATTTTTTGTAACTATTTGCTAAACATTTTAACATCTCTGCGCTGGCCGCGCCGGCTCATGGCTTTAATGAAAAACACTCGGAAAGCCCTAACTGCTTTTGTTCGGGACAAGTTTAGTGGAAGCACTACGCAACAGCTAAACATTTTCGCCACTCAAGTGGGCGTGGGCCGGGGCCGGGGCCTGGGCCTGGTCGCGGTCTGTTGGGCTTTTGACACTCTCCGGCGGTGTCGTCGCAACCCTTTTGTCGGTATTAAGCGAGCCATCATCGAGGCGGCGACAGGCCCGAAAAACACCAAATAGTCCTTTAGCGTAATTAAACTTTGGTTTTTGCGCCCAGCACGAGAGCTTTATCCACATTTTTTATGGCATCGATTTTGATTTTCTTTGTGAGCGCCATTGGTGGGATTTTTGTGCGGTTGCTAATGAAGAGCGGATTAGTTTCGGTGTAGTAAAAGGAGGTTAACGGTTTATATAGAGTGTGTAAAGTCGTTTGTGAGGGGATAAATGAGATATAAATGCATTGTAATTGTTGAAACATTAAATATGGGCTTAACTTTAAAGCAGCTAACAGTGTAAGCGGTGGAGGAGGTTAACCGAGCTTAGCAGAGTAGAGGTGAAGAGAGTAGAAGAGAGCAGAGCAGAGCCCTAAAAAGTAGAGCTTATGAGAGCAATCTTCACAGTGAAGAGCAGAACTTAACAGAGTTGAGTTTTACAGAGTTTTACAGAGTTAAGTTTCAGGGAATTGAGCCTAACTCAGTAGAGCTCCACAGAGCGGAACTTAACAGAGTTTAGCTGTACAAAGTTGGGCTCAACAGAGTGAAATTAAATACAGCAGAGCTTAGCAGACCTGTACTTAGCGGAGAAGAGTTTAACATTGTAAAGCTTAACAGAACGGATGTCAACAGAATAGAACTTAGCAGTGCTGAGATTTACAGAGCAACACTTAACAGAGCAGAGCATAGCTGATCAGAACATAGCAGAATATATGATACCAGAGCTTAGCAGAGCATTTTTACAAAGAGAAGCTAAACAGAGCATCTCATTACATAAGTAAAATTATGTTAACAAGCTAACAGAATTGGTACAAACTAACATCTCTGAATTATCTTAAGTTTATCTGAGAGCAATGACGCTATTTAACAGCGCTGATCTGAAAATTAATCTCAGTATTACCTTGATTCTCGCATTATGATAACTTAACAGAGCTGCTAATCATGTGACTGAGTTTTTCAACAGTCAGCTGACATAATGTCAGAATTAAGTTAACATTGAGTAATGTAGAGTCTTTCAACAATGCTAACTCAGAGACAAGCATTAAGTGCAGAGCTGTTAAAGCTAATAGAATAAGAATTTTTCAATTATTATCAACTATTTAATGCTTTTCTAGCTTAAATAGAAGCTCCCCCAACTCTAAGAATATTTAACGATCTATCATAAAATCTTTCAAGCCTTTGGAAACTAATAGAATTTTAATTTAAAATTTCCAATCCAAATTACCAATCTCTTTGGTCCTCTTTCACTTTGACTTAAAGCTAATATGAAACATTAGTAAATATTAATCAGCAGTGAAAACAATTTTCTTGAAGTAATTGCTAAAGCAACTTCCATTTCATGCACCTTAACTTAATCAAATCTTGACTTAATGCCCAGCCCAACGCTGGCTGACAAATTACACAATCCAAATATTAATTTAACCCCAAACCTAATGCAGGCAATGTTACAGTCATTAATAAAAGTCGCTTACACCATGAAAAAAGAATGAAAAAAAAAAAATTGTGGAAAAAAAATAATAATCATAAACAAGAAGACAAATGATTAGCTATAAATTTTTGGTCTGCCAACGGGAAGTTCAAGTAAAATGCAAAGTCTGTGGGAAAAACAAAGAGCCCGAGCGACAGATGAAACAAATTGACTTTCACTTTAATGATGTCTTTAGCAATGAACACATAAATTAATAAACATAAAAACTGAACATTAATAAAAAGAAAAGAAAGAGAAAAAAAACGACACGAATCGTGGCCAAAACGCAGCCAGCTGACCAAAGCGCATTCACATTTCCCGCGACCAATGCAGCGCCGAGTGCTAAATGGCCTTTCGAAAGACTTTCAAATTTAACACTCACACACACACACATAGAGTTGTCTTTGTTTATAATATTATAAAGAAAAGCCACATAACAAAATGAAATGGAATAAGACAAAGCAACAACAACGAAGCGATACCATATGCAATCGGGCCATGACTTTCAATGGCTGTTGCAGTCGCGTCAAGTTAACATGCAGCAGCATGCAACGTGCAACGTGCAACATGCAAATGTTTGCTGCGAGTCTCTCGTGGAGTCATGTCGTGTCGCTCAACCATAACGATAAGCCTCCCATCCCCCCCTGCGGACTCCATGGCGCAGCGCAGCTCATAAAAGTCTCGCCTGTCAGCTCATCCTCTGCTGACCCCACAAAATGTGGGTCAACTGGGCCGTTGGACGCGCCTTTTATGGCCAAAGCGACGGCGAGTGAAATTTTTCGCGCTTTGATTTCGAGTCTTCCATCTCCCTCGCTCTCTCTCTCCCCACATATATGTGTATTATATATATTTTATTGATCTCTGCACTTGGCTTCTATTCAGATTTATGACTCTTAATTAGCTGAATAGTTCGGTCGCTTTCATGCCACATGCAACATTTGATTTAGAGCCGCGCCAACAGCCGCAGCGACAGCTGCTGAAACGCCTGATTGCTTCCGATAACATATTAAATAATAAATTAATAAAAGAAATGCTTAACAATTATTGATATCACTGTCAGAAATGTAAAAAAAATTAATTCGGAAGTGGAATATATATAAAGTGTGCTGAGCTCAGTTTTAATATACCCTGTAAACAGCTTGTCGCATTAGAACTCTAGTTGAGCTCAAACTGCAGCAGCTGCTTGGACAGTAGCGTTCTCTAGGGACAGCTGTCGCAGTTAGCTAGTGCTTAGGCAGGCAATTGGCTATGATCAACTTGGTGATACCGTTCATTTATTTAAATTATATTTATGTATATTCAAATATGAATATATTTTTAGTATTTGAAATACTTTGTGAATAGAAGAAAATTATTTAGAAAATTCTTGAACTCTAATTTTTGAGGTAGGCTAATTACAAATATTTTTTAGCTGAGGAAAAATATTTAAAAAATTCTTGTATATTGTAGAGGTAGGCTAACACTTACATGATAAATTAAAAAATACTTTCTGAAAAGAAAAAAATATTTCCAAAAATTCTACATGATAGATAAGTTAACAAATACTTTTTGTACTGACAAAAAATATTTAATAAATTCTTTTATATTTTAGAGGTAGGCTAACATTCACATAATAAATTAATAAATACTTTCTGAAAAGAAGAAAAATATTTACAAAATTCTAGTAAATTTTAGAGGTAGACTAACATTTACAAAATAAATTCAAAAATATTTTTTGAAACGAAGAAAAATATTTTAAAAATTCTAGGAAATTTTAAAGGTATGCTAACATTTACATAAAAAATATTTAAAAAATTCTAGTATATTTTAGAGATAGGCTAACATTCACATCAATATCGGTCACTATTTATATGCAGCATATGCATATGCATGCATGCATATACTCTAATAATAAATCATCTACAGGGTATGCATGTCGTTTATAGTTAAAGCTGTTGCCGGAAACGTTTTGCAGGACAACGACAAAAGACAACGACCAACAGCAAACACCAACAACAACAGTTACTGTGTGTGTGTGTGTGTGTGTGTGTGTGCGTGTGTACTTTTTCATGCATTTCTTTTCACTTTTCTTTTTGCATTGTTGCCATTTTTGTATGCATAAAAAAAATAAATATCTATGCAATCTTATGAAATTTGGCTCCATGACAGTTGCCATTCGGCTGGAGGGCAGTGCTCGTTGGCCATTGTTGTTGTTGTTGCTGTTGTTGTTGTTGCTGTTGTTGCATTATCATTTGTTGCCTGAGTGCACTTTAAATAATCGTCGAGTCAAATTGTTGCGTGTGTGCTTGGGTCTGGGTCTGGGTGCGGGCAGTGAATGCTTTACCTTGACTGCTGCAATTTTTATCAAATTTCGTTGCTGCTGCTGTTGCGCCAGCTGCGCCACAACGACGCTGATGAGCTTTTTATGGCCGGGTCATTAGGGGGCGTGGCACGCAATAGCTGCTGCAACAGCCACAGCAACAACATCATCTTTTGTCTTGTCTGCTTGCCAGCATAGCATTAGCATCATCAGCAGCAGCAGCATCTCCTCCCATACTGCATCGTGATGTGGCTCTGCGGAACCAGTTGCCTTTGAACCGGTTTTTGGGCGTGGTTTGCGTGTGCCAGCAATTTGCTCGAACGTTTAACGATCTGTTTATGGGCCCCCAAAACACAATAGTTGATTTTCCCTTGAAGGCGAAAAAGGGTTCCCTACACAAAGGTAGCCACGCATACCTACCCAACGTCCACTTGAACCGCAATCAGCTACTCGAAATCTAGCCCAAAACTCCTTTTTTTCAAGTGTATTGGCCATGAATTCGACATGGCAAACAAACAAACAAGCAAACAATTCATATTCATAGCATTTACGAATACTATTCATACATTCAAATGCAGCACTCGAACAACAAAATAAAAGAATCATCCAACAATGTGAACAACAACAGCCCGGGCAATGGTTCCACCGAACTAGTCAGTCAGTCAGCCTCAGCCTCAGCTCTACAATAGTTCATTTTAAGCTATTCTATTGCTTTCTTTACTCATTCTTTTCTTTTTTCATTCTTTCTTTTGCATTTACCTTTTGCTTTTGTCATTGTCACTGCCGCCAGTAGCTGTGTTGTTGTTGCTGCTGCTGCTACTGTAGACGGTAGCTTGCATAAATATTATGCGCTCATCTATTATCAGTTGATCTCTCTCTTTCTCTATCTCGGCCGTTAATTCAGTTTCCGAGAACGAGGAATGCCCTGCCCAAGCCGCACTCTCATGCCGCCTCGCTCGCTCAGCAGCTGCCTTCTGAGCTTTGTCAGTATTTATGCTCTTTTCACAATTAGTATGCACGTTTACAGTTATTGTTTTGTTACTCTTTAAATACACTAAGCGACAGGGTTTTGAGGCAGGTAAGTTAATTTGTATATTAGGATAAATTGTTAAATAAAAAATGATTTTTATAATTTATAAATACTTTAATTATTTAATTTAAATTATTATATTATTTAATTTAAATTATTATATTACATTTTAATTAAATTAAATAATTAATATAATTTAAATTATTATATTAAATTTTTATTAAATTAAATAATTAAAATAATTTTTTTAATATGGCAATTTAATCAATTAATTCATTTTAATTCAGAATTTAATATTTTTAATAATATTAATATTTAAGGCTATTTAAAACTTATTTAAATTATGATTCTAATATGGCTTGTAGCACAGTGTAATTTTTGTTATAATTCATAAATTTAATATTATTAATTATATTAAAATTTTGAAGCCATTTTAAAATTTATTTAAATTATATTTTCAATTTGTCTTGTAGCACAGTGTAAATTTTTTTTAACATATTAAAAATATATAAAGCTTAGTTAAACTGTATTAAAATAATAATTTAAATTTTTATTTAGAATTCATAAATATTTTGAGCTTATTTAAATTCAAATTTCAATTTCTCCTGTAGCACAGTGCAATTACGTGCATTGCCTGCGGCTCAGTGCATCTCTTTGGGCCACATTTTCTGTTACGCTCGATTAAAGCCATAAAGCCTTACCTCTTGCCATTGGCCGTGCCCTGCGCCACGCCCCCCAACCCGCGCCCTGCTCGAGCATCAACAAACCCTCTATCATATTTATGCACTTGGCATTTTTGCATTTATTGCCGCTTTGTTTGCCCTGCTGTTGCGCCCCACACTCTGTCGTGCAGTGTCCCCTTTCGCTCGCTCCCTCTCTCTCTCTCTCTCTCTCTGTGCTTCCCCTTTACCGTTGCAATGATTTTTCAATGCCAAGCTACAACTCTTGCTTCCTGCAGGCATTCCCTTGCCTGCCCGCGCTCCCTCTCTCTCCCTCTCCGTGGGCTGGCTCTGCCCTGACGCAGTCGGTCTTGTCGGCTTAGTGCGCACACCAACTCTGCTTCTGCTTCTGCTTCTCCCTCTGCTTCTTCCTCTGCTTCTTTTTCTACTGCGTCTGCTTCTTATGGCATTTCATACAATGCCCGCACAACATGCACTTCATTTCAAATGCCTTTCGCCTGCCGCCGCGCCACTCAGCTTTTCTGCATTTGCTCGGCCCATTTCATGTCTTGAAGTTATGCCCAGCGTTGCCAGAGTCAGCCAGAAGTTAAGCCCCGGGCTCAGAGCACTTCCTTCCTGCCTTGAACTGGTTTGCGGCTCCGTCCACGCTGAGCCCCGTTCGCAGTGTGGGTAAACGTTTAACTCTGCTGATTGATTGCAGTCAACAATTGTTTGTTCTTTATACAACATTTATTTCCAGTTAGGCGGTTAGTCATAGGCTTTTTTTGCTGTACATACATGCATGCATGTGGGCGTCTCTCTCTCCCTCTCTCTCTCTCTCTCTCTGTTTGCTTATGCTAATGTATTTCCATTCCAGCTTTCGACTTTAAGTTTTTGCTGCTGGCCTCTTGTTATCTTTAATTGGCTTTCCCACTCATTTATTGTAGTCGTAAGCATTGTTTGTTGTTTCTTTTTTTTTTTTTTTTGTTCAGCATACGGTCTAGCCATAGATCAACAGACACACACACACACATACATATACATGTACCCAGTCCACGCCCACGTCCACCCCATAAAACCAACTATTATAATTGGCCGAGTGTTTTCAATGTGTTCAATGATTCATGGGCGTTTTGATTTTATTGCCGCTTGCATTTTGTATTTTCTGCTCGGAAAATACTCCATGAAAATGGTTATAGGAAATTTGTGAGCAATAAACCTGGCAATTACTGGAAAAATACGGGGCACTACTAACCACCTGTAAGTGGGCAATTGCATGGAAACAAACAGGGGAACAGGGGATTTTCTCTTTTTAAGATAGAACTTTAAATATTTTACAACACTGAACACACACACACAGCCTTTAAATGAATTGCAATGGCATGCAGAGCTTTTCAGAGCTCACTAATACTTGTGCATTTGCTGAAATATTTATCGAGTTGAAAATTTATTTGTATCGCTCACTCTCAGCCTCCCATTCGCATACCTAACTAATTATCATAGAGTTGATATCAATTTTCATTTAATTAAAATCCTTTCTAGCTGCAGGCAAAACGACAAAATGGCAAAGTGTTCAAAAGAGCGACTGCCCCAACCTCCACCAAAAAAAAAAAAATAAATAAAGCAACTACAACAAAAAAAGAGCATAAGAGTTAAATGAATTCGACGCTTGGTTGCGTTTATTGCTGCCTTTTTAGTTACGGAAATTGATTGACATAATAAAATAATCCTTGAGAGTTAATTGAAATGGACGAGGCGAGCAAATGTGTAGAGAGAGAGGAGGAGCGGGAGAGGTAGACCAACGGACAGCTGAATAATGCGTGACAGGTGGAAAAACCAGATGAAAAAACAACAGCTAAAGCAATTAAATGAAATTAATGCGCATTTTATTGAAATGAAATTTAACTGACAAAAATTGTGCAGAAATTTGCTGAAATTTGCTGCGCCAAATTAATTCGATTAGTGCAAACGGAACTGAACTGAACGGAACGGAGCGAGACGGAACTCTGGCAGGCCTTAAAGCGGCACCAATTGAATTCCCGAAAATTGCCAAAAATGGTAGAGAAAAAGTAAACTCTTTCTGGCCATTACTCAAAAGTTTTGGTCTCTTGTTTGCCATCAATCAACGCTGGGCGAAAACAAAGCCAGAATCGCATAGAGGAGCAGCACAGTTTCCAGCTCAGTTGAAAACTTGAGCGAGTTGCTCCGACTGCTGTTGTTGTTGCAATTGGGGCTATAATCTGCCCGAGGCTTACAATGCGGCAAGAAATTTTAATTATGGCTGGCTTAACGTACCAAACTTTAGGCACGGCCAGTGCCCAGCTGCACCCCCTACCGTACCCCATACCCTGCCCGCACGCATCCTTAGCCCTAAGCTCTGACGCCCGACAACAACATCTTCGAATAGACAAAGTTTTTCGGCAACAATTTATTTATTTGCCAGCACAACAACAGGCAAATAAAAAGACGTTAGCTGGAAGAAGTAAACCCTATTCGGAACCCTTTCGTGTTTGCGGCAATTATTCGCTGCTAGGACATCTTGTTGCCCAACTGTCAAGCATTTTTAATTGACTCGCAATACCCCTGGGTGCCCGGCATGCCGGAATCAAACACGCATTTGAATCCAATTTTAATTGCCCTCACACTCTGTGTGGCCCCTCTGTCTCGCTCGCTCGCTGTCTCTGTCTCTGTCTCTGGTAGCTGGACTCAAACTTGGTCAACAATTTATTGGAATTGCCGCGTTTTTTGAAGTTTTTGTTTTCGCATTTCGCTTTTCAGGCTGTGTATTTAATGAGAGACGGGTTAGAAGGGGTATATTGGAGTTTAGGGAATTTATGAGACGTGTCGAAGACGACTTTAAAGATGTCTATGACTTAAAGTCTCGAGACTTAAGTAGCATCTACCTTCCTTCGCTCTTATGTCCTGTTCTAGCTCTATCTATATTTGGGAATTCGTAGAAATTCTAGTCACATCTCTATCTATAGCTCACACGAATCGAATTTCCATCATGGAATGCATATATTTACACCTTTTTATAAAATCGATAACTATCGATAACTACATCTCCTCGACTATAAGATTTTCAATTATCAAATAGAGTATAAATATCTTAGGGTAACTCTTAGTCAATTACAACCTCACTCTATCTCTCTATGGTTTCTCATTTTGCTATTGTTTATACAAACCGCCGTGCGCTCTGCCGTAAAATTAATGCTCCGGCAGGGGCGGGTACGGGAACCGGGAACGGGGCGTAGCAGTCTTCGGCTTGAAGCAGCGTTGCCCTTTTCCCTGAGCCATGCTGTTTATTTTTTATCTCTCTTCTATTGTTTTCGTATATTTCCGGCTCAATTGTTGCACTAAATACTTTGCACAAACATCGCCTGCCCGCAAACGGAACCAGTTCGCGTGCACGCCAGCTCATTTGAACATATGCTAATGCCCCCGAGCAGGAGTTCGGCCAGTTGCCTGCGCTTCAGTTGATCTCTAATAACATATATCCAAGTAATTGTGCATAGAGCGAGCGTCGCATCATTATCAACGCTTGAGCGAGAGAAACGAGCGTAGCGAATGCAAATGACGAATGACATTTGATATGCATCTATCTGCCAGCTACTTTTCGGGCATATGCAGGAATAGGTTTTTGGCCAGCTGTCGCTCGTAATTGGATTTGGAATTAATCGCTACAGCGATAGGGTTTAAGGGGTTTGACTTGACGGGTAGTTAAGCATCTAGTTAGGCTAACGATTCTAATGAGAATTTGTTGAGTGACGGCTAAGTAGTTGGTGTAATGAATTCCCAACTGTGAAAGCTCTTAATGGGCAGATCATTAGAGTGTAGGAAATTAAGAAAAACTTTTACTTAAGTGTACTAAAATGTTAAGCAGCTTAACTATTTGATTAATCAGTATTTTAGAGTTATAAAAGAGGTTTAAAGAGGGGGAAAAAAGCTTTTGGATTAGGCATTAAGCTTACTTTTAAAAATAATATACTTTCAAATGTCAATTATGAGTAGATCGGATAGACTGGTTAGATTACTTAGCTTAAAGTACAATTTCTATAACTTTTCGAAGTTAACCAGCACTGTATATTGTCGCACTCCTTTGTTAAACAACACTGCATCATAAAAGCACATGAGACTCAACTCCCAGTCTGAGCTGTAACTAACAATATTTATTTCCACACACAATTTTTTAATATTTTTATCTGATCGGACACTCTCACAGCAATTGACTTCGCTTGTAATCTTGTTCGTATGTCATGCACCTCTCAAACTGTATTTTAAATGTTAATTCGGCTTTTAAACCAGATGAAAAAAAAACTTCCATCAGGTTAAATTTGATTGATTGCGCCACGCTGAAAAATTGACGATGCGACCAGGTTAAAAACTTTAATACGTTTAGCAACGCCTGCTCCCATATCATACAAAAAAAATCTCCTACAAACTTTCCCAAAAGTAACGAAAAAAAATGCCTTTAAGCAAATATTCGGCGAAAAAGTTAATTAAATTGAAAGCATTCAATGGTCGCCATAGCAACAATAAAAAGTAAAAAACAGAAATTTACAACATCGAAACTGTTTCATGCAAATAAATAGCAAACAAATTGAATCCAATTGCGAATAGGGCACTGCAAATAAAATAATGTAAATAATTGCAGCTACAACTTTTTATAAAAATCCATATATATTTATGGATATGCATATATGTTTGTATATATATGTGTGTACATAAAATATGAACAATGTCCGAAAATGGACATGACACAAATTAGCCCCGAGCTGCAACTCTGCTCTCATCAGTTACCAGTTTTACATATGCCACTAGTTGTTAAGAGAGAGAGTGCTCAGAGAGAGGGAAGCGATACATCCTCTAATACCCTGTAGTACATATAGGCAAGAGCACGTTTATAAAAACAAGATCTAAGCTGACGTATAAAAAATTAAATAAAAATACATATGTATTTAAATATTTTTCTATAATATATAAAAAAACATATAATATACGAAATTTTGAAAATAATATTTATGGATTAATTTTATTAATAAATGAACTTATATTCATTAATAAAAACATAATAAATATAAATATAATTATAATAATATTCATATAAATGAAAAAAAAAATTAAAAAAATATCTACTATATATAACGAAAATGTATATTTATTATATATATTAGTAATTTTTTATTTTGATTTATATAAAGATTTTATTTTTGTACTAAATATATATATTTGTTTGATTTAAGCGCTAAATTCTTAAATAAATAATATCATTAAAATTAAAATAATATCATATATAAAATCATAAACGTTTGACTAAATTAAAAAAAAATAATATAACGTATGTAACATCTATAAAATATATAAAAAATACCAAGCAAATATATAAATATTTTTGGCTTAAAAATTAAATCCATTAAACTATTTTCATATATAAAAATAAAGCAAAATAGCTCTTTAGTAAATACAAAAACTCACACCAACCATTATTTGTATAGTTGGGAAAACAATTTATTTTGTTTGAAATGATTTTTTTTGTATATGGTGAGCAAATATTAAATCTTGTTAAAATGTTTTCGAATTTAGCAAAATATAATTGAAGAAGTGAGCAACCAAAAGGAGGAGAAGCAAATGAGGAAAATTATATTTGCTTTTTCACAGTCTCGAGCGACTGCAGCAGCATCCGATCAGAGTCGATAATTTGTATACCGCGTGTTATATTCATTTGTTAAAAGTTCTTACACACTTTATTGAATGCAATTCACGGCGCAGCGAGCGAGCGAAAATGGTGTGTGAAAGAGGAAAGCGTGAACAAAAAGCGAGTGAGAAATGGCATCGAATGCAGTTGTAAATGGGAAATGCGCTTTAAAATGCGCTGCAATGCGTCTTGTTAATTTAATGCAATTTATATTGAAGCTGAGTCCTGCCGCCGCTTGACTTGGCCCCGTTTGTTGATTGCGGGCCGTTTGTAAGGATTGCGGTTGAGCAGCCTTTTGGACAACTGCCACGCAACGCCAGCGCAATCAGTCGACAGAAGTGTTTGTGCCACAAATGATTTTGCCAGCAGATTGCCTGCCGGGCGCTGTCTATTGTGATTATGCGATGCCAGCTGACAACTGGCCTTCAGGCAGGGAGCATTGCGCAAGGGGACAGGAGGCGTGGCGCAGTCACACGGAAGCGATGACAGCAGCAGCAGCTACAGCAGCAGCAGCAACAACAATAACAGTTCATTACGGCGGCCACAAAAGTCGGGCTAGGATGAAGGCGCCAAAAGACAGCAGAAGCAATTGCAGCAACACAGCAACAGCAGCAGCAGCAGCAACTGCAAGCAGAAGCAACAGCAAAAGCAAAAGTATCTGTCAGATGCAATTTTCAAATTGCTGAGATACTCTCACGGCATTTTGTACGCTTGCTTAAGCCCCCACACACACACACACACAGAGACGCAATAAAAAAAAATGCGGAAAACTGTGAAAAGCCATGAAAAGTGTTAACTGAAATCAAGTCGTCGCCGCAGGTGCTGGGAAAATGGCAAAAAGTTGCCAGCAATTGAAATTATGCAATTGCAAAATTTCACTCAACTGCTGCAAAGTTTGTGTTTAGGCCACACAGCCTTGGCCCAGTTGAGCAGTGCAGAGAGAGAGAGAGGGAGAGAGAGAGAGAGAGAGCTGAAAATAGTTAAACATAATTGCCATTCATGATGTTGTCTTATCGAGGCGCTGCCATCGGCCAGCCACAACAGCAGGATCAGGATTAGGGCCGAGAGTCAGAGTCTGAGTCAGAGCCAGAGACACAGTCGGACAGGCAATTGGGTTTAGTTTTAAGCCACCGTTGACAGTTGAGAGAGGGCCATTAAAACGCAAAAAGATATACAGCCAACGATACCGACTCACAGCCAGATAAGGCTAGAAAGTCATTCAATTAACGTTCGCCCAGTAGTCAGCAAAATGTCACTTTTGACATTTATTAACTCACAATTCCTGGCTCGCTCGGCGTCCACTCCTTCGGCCAATTGTTCAATGCGGATGCGGGCTCTGTGACCGGAATACGAATTACTACGTGAAGATAAATGAAGATGCAGCGGGAGGCGCTCGGGTTGAGCTTGGATTTGGCAATTCATAGAAGCCACGACCAGCTCATATTCTTAAGGCGATTTCTGACATAAGACCATATCATATTTTAAGTGTTTTCAAAGGCCTTCAAATGCTGCAACAGTTGAGATGCTGGTCGAAATGCCTTTAAATACCCAAATCGGCTTAGTTCTCAATTTCCAAATTCTCTCTTTCGCTTTTCGTCAACCACAACAACAAGAGTTTCCTATGGAGCGCGCAATCAATCAGCTTTGAGGCATTAACAAATGAGAAATTCCATTTAAAATATTTCCTTCTCCCTTTGTCAGTTGTTATTCACTATTTGGGTCAGCAGCGGGCGTAGATGTTCCCAGCATAATTCGATATGTTGTCAGCGCTGCGAATCAGTTGGAGCGCAATCTGCCATGCCTCTAATGCCATTCCTCACATCCATCCATCCATCCATCTATCTAACTATCTATCCGTCTATCCATCTATCTTTAAAATGCTTCTATTGACATTTTAGCTTTCGACTGTCGCAGCTCTAATTTCCCAGTGTGATGGGGCGAGAGTGAGGGAGCGACAATTTTCATTATGTTGCGTTTTTAGTATTTGCATCACATTCGCGACATGTTGCAAGCTTTTTGCTTTGTTTGCCCACATTTTCGTTGCTTCGTTCTTTTTGTCGCTTCCCTTTTACGCTTCGGCGCTCAGCGCGTTTCTCAGCGGGTCCATTCGCAGTCGCTGCCAATGTCATCTGTCAATATTGATTTAAAATCAATTCATCTACAGCTGGCGCAGTTGCTGCTGTCGCTGCTGCTGCTGCTGCCGCTGCTGCTGCTGATTTGGTTGCAGCTTGAGCTTTTCATTAGCCGCCGAGGAAAGTCGGTCGTGGCACAGTAAACATTCTCATGCGTACGTCGCTCTCTTATTAAATTTGATGTATGCATGCTTGCCGTATTAATCAAATTTAGTGCGACGCGCCCCGAAACGACAAGTCAGACAGTCGGACAGAGCTGGATAGTTGTCAGTCAGAGCCAAGCCCTTTTGAGTCGCGTCCATGACACTTGTCCATCAGCTGGGCAAACAAACTGGCCCAAGTCATGAGCCATGGCTAGACCCGCACCTCCCGTCCGACTGCCTGCCCGCCTGCCTGCCTGCCACTCATTTCAATTGAAACGAACGTCATTTGAAACGTGTATACCCCACCCCGAAACGTCAACGAGCTCAACTTCAACCGCAGCGATTACGATTACCAACCCAGTTCTCAGTTCGCAGTTCTCAGTTCTCATTTGCCGGAGTTCAATGCTCCAATATGCAAATTGAGTCTTGTTATTGCTTTTGCTGTTGCCTTTGCCATTGTTGCTGTTGTTTCTGTTGCTGTTGCTGCTGAACACGCACTGCAGCAGCAGCAGCAACAGCAGCAATATCTTGAAGAGGCGCCTTAAAGCGCCGCCCGGCCCTCTGCTGGCCACGTTAAATACAATTTTGCGGCCATGTTTTTTAAGAATTACAACGCGAAATACTGTTAACTTGGGCCCTTACACATGCAAAGCCCCCATCGAAATCCGCGAAATGACCATGCAGTCGCACGACGACAACCAGCCGAAACACTCGCTCGAGCAGGCATTGATTAAATCGTTGCTGCACACAACTCTCACTTAATACCCTATCAATTAAGGGAGCAACTGAAATTATAGACAAATTAATGTGGTATAATATATATGTGCATATAATTCTTTTCTTGATTTATGAGGCTATAAAATAACAAAAAGAAATAAAAAATAAATCAATTAAAGCGTTTTAAAATAATAATTAGTGGATTAAAAAAAAATAGCAATATTAAAGCGCTGAGAATTATAGGATAATTTTGCAAGAACATATAAAATATATTAAAATTACATAAATTCACGTGCTTTTAAATATATAAAAAAAAGTTATATTTAATTGTAAAAAAATATATTAAAATAGAAATAAAATTTTAATATAATAAAATATACAATCTAATTTTTAAATGTAAAACAAAAAACAAAGATAAAATTCTAAGATAATTAAATAAAAACAAATGTTTTTTTAAATAAATAAATAATAAAAATATACATATATAAATATATAAAAATTAAAATAATACAAATATTCATATATAAATATATAAAATTTAAAATAAAAAATATACATATACAAATATATAAAAATTAAAAAATTATTAAAATATTTTTAGTTTTCAATATATTTTATTTTAATTTATTTCTGTGTTAAATTGAAAATTATTATGTATACAAATTTCGTTTTAATACGTATTAATTCAATGAATTCATAACATACTAAATCTATATTTCTTTAAAAATATAGTATTTATATAAAAAGGAATTAAAATGCTTAAAACTATTTTTATAAATATTTTCTTTCCTTGTCTTGAACTGCTAAAGCTGTTATATGCCTCTATAACCAAAGATTTTTGACCCACATTCAATACCTTAACTGTCTTCACTGCCTTTATACAAACACAAAAACTCTTACCTTCGTCCCATACTTTTTTATATATTTAGCCAAAGCTGTAATACAATATATTTTCATAGGCTTTTTGCACATTTAAATATATGTTTTACAAGGTAAACGAAGGCAAATCAAATGAAGTCATAAAGAGCTGTTCGATATATGCTTATATTGAAAGGAATATTATTATGCACAGACGCACACATAAACACTCACTCACACACACACACACATATATTTATATATATATGTATACGTATGTACACACTACCATCAGCCTTATAGGGTATCAAAGGCTTTGCTGCTGCTGCTGCTGCTCCTGTTGACTTCTCATTTCAATTGCATTCAGAACACTTAACAATTTACTACCAACTACGCAACCGAATTACACAACGTATATACTATCGTGTACATAGTATATGTGTGTGTGTGTTATATATGGTGTATATAAATTTTCACGCAATAAAGTCAATGGCTTTTAACTGAGGGGGCGAGAGGACGCACGCAAAAAATAAAAAACCTGGTCCGTTTATAAGGCAGTAAAATACATATAAAATGTATTATTTTTTTCAACATTTTCATTAAAGGAGGCAAAAAATGAATTGAGTAGCGAAGCGCTGGGCGGAAAAATTGTCGTTAAAAAATGACAAACGGTAAACACTGAAAGTTTTTTCATATTGAAAAAAAAGAGACGTGAAAAAAACTGTGATTAATCCGTGTGATAGTCGAACGCGTTTATAACAATTTAATTTGAAGTTTATTTGTGTTTTATTTTGGTGAGCAATTTGAAATTGATATGTGCAGCAATTATCGATTGAACAGGCGAATTCGAATTGCATATTAAATAACAACATTTTAATTAATATTTACATTTGACAATAATATTTCAAATTAATTTGCAAGCAGAAATTTGACCGCAAAATATGCGAAACAATTAGACAATTGTTGTGAGTCGCCTAAGTGTGTGGATGTGGATGTGTGTGTGCGTGTGTATTGTTAATTAAATTACTTTACAGTTTTATTGGGCCATTCTTATGCAAATGTGTGCTTAACTTCATCGTCACACGACATTCACTCAATTTGCATAGATGAAGAAGTTAATAATCATTTACTGCTGCTGCTGCTGTCTTTGACTTATCTTCAAGTCTCGCATGTAATCAGCAGTAAGATTTTACGCATTCCAAGTGTGTGCGTTACGTGTGTGTGTGTGGGATTAAATTAAATTAAATTCTGGCATAAATTTTGAGTAAAATTTTAATTGCGTGTGTGTGCTCGTATGCCTAACAGTTATGCCTAAAAATACGCATATATTTATATGTATATTTGTATCTGACAGATACTTGACTCGCTGTCTCACAGATACTTTTGCCACGCCGCCCACTCGACGGGCACGTGCTCGAGTTACAAATGAACCTTGATTCGCTTTTGACAGGCCCAGGCAAGGGAGAACGAAGTTCGCTTCCGAAATTGTCTGCATTATTGCTATATTAATTAACAATATCGAAGCAGCTAATTAGCACTTTACTTGGCCCTGAAATTTGCCTGTGTTTTAAATTAAATTTTGATCAATTTACGGCATTTGATTGATTGATATCGATATTGAGCTGGGCAGTTTGATTGATTTCCATCCAGATGAAATTACGTTCTAGAAAAACATTTGAAATGCCTCAGCATATGTTTTTAAATATTTATAGATTTAATTTTTATAAATGGAAAAATATTTTAAAAAATTTAAATACCAAGAAAAATAAATAAAAATGAATAGAAATAAATAAAAAATAATAGAATTTATATATAACAAAATAATAAAATAATAATAATTGGAATAAGAATAATAATAAATTACAATAAAAATTAGTACAACAAATAAGAATTATAATATACAAAAAAAAAGAAAAAAAAAATTATAAAAAAGAATAATATTAATAATAAAAACAAACAAAATAAAACTTATAATATGTACAAAAAAATAATTATAAAAAAATGAATAATATTAATAATAAAAATAATAAAAAAATGGATACCAATACCAATAAATATAAATATAAAATATAAATACAAATAACATTAATACTGTTAGTAAATCAAAATATTTATAATAAAAATTATCATCAAAAATAAATAAAAATATTTAAACTAATTATAATAAACTGACGTCATTGCCATCTCAATTAGCATATGCTCTAATAGCTCACACATATGCCCATCGGATGCTAATCACAGACATACATATTAATGGATTTCCCATTAAATGCACTATTTTGTATAGCTCCCAGTTTAGTATATAGCTTAAGCCGCAAACTACTTCATTGTTGCAGATTAAATTGGTTTTTGTGCAATTTATTATTAATGTATTTCAATTTTCATTTACATTTACAACTGTTGAGCAGAAAACATGGATTTTCCATTCGACTGTGGCCACTTAGCTGTAGTTCTTGGAAAATCGACACTTAAGTAATAGACATTCATTAAGGATAAAGGCCTACCACACACACGCACAGAAGCACACAGACCCGACGTGTGTAAACAGAATGTGTTTAATTTGGAAAAGGCCTAAAAGACATGGCACAGAGCGAAGTCTGAGCAGCAGAAGTTACATTAAGAACAACAACAATTTAATTACATTAAAGTTTGCTCTATTTAATCAGCAACAATAACAGAGACTGCCACATGAGGCATGGCATGCATGAGTGTCCCTTCCCCTGCCCCGTCCCTTTCCCTTTGCCAGCTCGGCATTTGGCTAATTGATGTGCCACAAAGTTTAAGCAAATATCAAAGAACATTTCGTGTGCAATGCGCAATTGCTCGCAGGCATTTCGAAAAACAATTTAGCTCAAGTTTTCAGTTTTTAGCCAGATGCTCTAATTCACTTAGCCCAACTGCAACTAGAAACTTGTCAAAGTTGCAAGCAAAAAGTAAAAAATAAAAAAATAAAGGAAAATAGTAATAAAAATTAAATTTGGAGAAAATGCCAAGGAAAGTGCCAGCAACAAATTGCGATAAAACCTGAGGCAGGGAAAATGTCAGCAAAACTGAAAGCTGACAACAGCCAAAAAGATGCAGCTAAGCCAAGGTAAAATGTAACGAAATGGGACAACTAACTGGGTGAGCTAGGAGAGAGTGGGAGGAGAGGTGGGGAGGCGTCAACACGTGCAGTCAATTTGGTGTTAAGAATAAAAAACAACAACAAAGTTTTTGGCTATTATTAAATTTGCGAGAGCCCAACTAAAAACTTAACATACTAAACTGCCAGCTGCGGCGGCCACGCCCTACGTCCCCCTTTCAGCACCTGGCTGCAGGCCAGCAATAGAGGGGCGAGGCAACATTTGAATAATTACTAAAGTTGACTGGAGCTGGAGCTGGAGCAAAGGGAGAGCATGCAGCACTTTATGCTAGCTGGCGATTTATGTGTCTCCAGAGCTGCAGCGGCACATGGATGAGTCTATGTGTGTGTGTGTGTGTGTGCTGTGTGCTGTTATGCTGCGCTTAAAAGACGTGTGAATTTATGTACTGAGATGCATTTTAAGTGAATTAAATTCCCCGAGCTGCGCACAAAAAAAGAGCAGCGATATTCGATATGCCGAACAATTTATACACTGCCAAGCAAGGTGGATAGTGCAAGAGAATAGGAGTAAAGCGCTTGCTGACAGAGCTAGCTTGAGTTATAATGAGATATTAGGAAAGTTTTGTGCAAGAAAATAATAATTATTTTTTAATAGATTTTTGTATTTTAGTATATGAAACTTTGATAAAGTTGTAAAAGAGAGTCATGAAAACTTCTCAAATGTCGAGCTATAAATTGTTGTATAAAGAATACACTCTCCATATACTAACTTAATATTCAAGCATTACTGGCCATATCAGCTACATAATATAGGACTCAAATTTAATCCATTTCCATTCCAAAACAAACTTATTCAAGCTCTCCCTGAATTAAACTCTCAAATAAAGACTTAAATTTCCATTAAAAACTAACACAACTCAGCTGTTTCTCAACTTTATCTCTTCATGCTGAACAAGAATATATATGCTCGTATAAAAACTTTTCTCTTTCGCTGCTCTTCACATTTCAACACAAAGTTATCAAGCCCTTAAAATGCGCTCAAATGCAGTTGACAAATGTTGCGCAGCATGTTGCGGCAACATGTTGCCCGTGCGCAAGGCCAGCGCAACATACGAAGGCGTTTGCTTAGGGTTGCAGCCGTCGCTGCTTGGCAAACAGCCAATGGCTGCAAAGCCTAAAAGATAATATCTAAAAAAAAAAAAAAAAAGAAATTGATGGCTTTGACGCCGCTGCAGCTAATGATGTTCATAACGCTGATGATGATGCTGTTGCTGCTGCTGCTGCTGTTGGTGATAATGATGTTGATTGTTGATGATGTTGGTGATGCGTGGAACAACCCTGCAGCCGCAGCGCTAGCCAAAGCAAGCCTAAACCAATTTGGCACGCGAAAATTGCATTACAGCTGGCAAATTTAATAAACCAACAAACCGAGCAAGGCGACAGAGTGAGCGAGCGAGAGCTAGAGAGAGAGAGAGAGGAGGAAAACTCAGAAGGAAAACGGCTGGCAAAGAAACACAAACAGCAACGTAAGCGGAGGCAACCCCAAAATGTTGTCAGGGTTGTCACGGCACACCACAAATGTTAAAAATTTCACAGCCTGAACTTTGCTACCATTTTTACTTCACTTTTTTTCCTTCCATCAGCCAGCCCAAGGGGGGTTGCTTCGCTTTTTATTTGTCGACGGGGATAAAATCAAATAAATAAAGCCGCGCCACACACATTTTTCGGCTAAATGTTTGGCATATTTCGGTGCGTGTAGCATTTGCATCGCCATTTTTGATTTATGCCGCATAGAGAATGGAAATTTATGGGTTCTGCGGCCATTAAAACGTGAGCTAGATTCATATATTTTCCGATGGCTTTTGGTTAGCAATAGTTACTAGCGATATGTGCGGCTAAAATCTAGCTATTAAATAAAATGTTAGCTAGTAAACTACGCTGCGTGGATTATTGTAAAATCTGGCTAGATTTTTTTGCACAGCCAAAATTTGGCTATTAAATGGCGGCATTTGATCGACTAGAAAAATCAACTTGCAAATTCAATCGAAATTCCAATTGTGGCCACAGACGCCACACATGCCACACACACGCACACAGCCACAGCCACAGCTGTGCCCCTCCCCCCACTCTCCCTCTCTCTGGAGCTGTCAACATCTATTCAATCGCTATTTAAAATTTCATATCCAAAATCAGAGCTAGCAAAAATAAATATAGATAAAGTGTGACATCAGCAGCAGCAGCGAGCTGCTGGCGACAGGTGAGAAAATCTATTGAAAATTGTAGTTAAATATTTCAATGCCACGCCCACCACACACACACTCACACACAGAGAGTAGTGAAAAATGCATGAGGCAAGTTCATTAGTTTGATTGTTGTTAGCTGGTTTTGGCTGCTTCTGCTCAGAGTGTGGGCTGTGGTGTTGCATAAAGGACCTGTTAACCGCAAACGTTGCAGGTAAAACTCATGCATAGTTGACAGCGGCAGCAGCAGCAGTGGCGGCAGCAGCACAGGTGTAAAAAACGAAAGGCGCAAATATGAAATATTTTCGAGTCATTTTCGTTATTTTTTGGCTCGTTGCTGAAATGCTTTTGGCATTAAAATGAAAATAACGTAATTCGTAATGAAAGCCGACTTCAAAACATGCAAGCACTCGCACGTACAGATAAAAGTTGTTGCTACCAGAGACACACACACACACACCCATACACACACTCGCACACACACTCACTTACGCATTCACACACTCACACTCACTAATGGATTTATGCAATGCCTGCAGAATGGTAAAAATTCCTTTGGCTTTTGCAATACCCTCGAACAGGAAGTTCGTCAAGCGGGAGTTTTTAGCATAAAGAAAACATATTTTTGGTTTATGTGCGAAGCGTTTTATTATCTTGCCCAACTGCTTTCGGTTGAATAAGTCAAAGTTTTCAAATGAATTTTGAAGTTTCGCTTCGTTAACTTTTATTTGAATTTAGATTTGATTCTAAAAAAATATACGAACTCTTGGAGTAAGTCAATTGAGTAAGGAATATACTAAATTTGCATATATATAAATATATATTCCATGTCTCTTGGTGCAGGCTTTTGTGCAACCTTTGCTTAATACATTTGTCCTGCGCCTCTTTCATGAAATATTTCATGCTGGCACACTCTAAAGCTTTGATAGTAAGGTGCGAAGGGCAATAAAAATTCCACAATGGCATTAGCTCTGCAGGCTTACACACTCGCACACACACAGGGACAACACACTCTGTGTTTGTTTGCATGAATTTGCGGCGCGTATTTGCGGGCAAGCAATGTCGCACACGCGCGCAGTTGCTAAAAGTGAAATGCAATAAAATAAAATGAAATGCACAGAATTTCGCACCAGCACACACACATACAGAGAGTGTGTATGATGATGTATGTGTGTGTGTGACTGTTTTTATTTATATTTATTTATATTTATGCTATTATTTACATACAAAGTCGCAGCACAACTGCAGCTCTGAGCGGGAGTTGGAGGATGGGAGAGAGTGAGGCAACTGTACTCTCAGCTCGGTGCTAAATCGTATTACTGCACGCGATTCCCATGAAAGCCATTAACAGAGACAGCAGCAGCAATAACAGCCAGAGCCGCAGCAACAGCAACAGTAACAGAGACTCCAAAGCGTAACTCACTAACTCAACGGGGCAGCTCCATATACCATTTACGAACGCCCATCGACCATGTAGCATGAATGTATATTTAGAGAAATTAGCAAGGAGTTTAGCAAAGGAAATTCAATTGAAAGGGGAAGAGAATTTATAATAGGCCTTTGCCTTATGCCTATTATAAATTCTAGCTAGATGGCATATAAAAAAAAATTTAGTTGGAGAAAATAAAAGACATAAATAAATATTTATATAAATCTCTATATAAATGATATATGAACTTCAAAATAAATTAATAATAAGTATAAGAAAATTCTAGCTGGATGGCATATAAAAAAAAAATAATAATTTAGTTGATATAATTAAAATAAATATCTTAAATCATTCATATAAATCTCTATATAAATCATATATTAACTAAAAAAAAATTGTTTTACTTAAGTCCACACTTAATTCTCTGAAACATAAAAATATTTCAGTTGAAGAAAATAAAAGAGACATGAAGCACATATGAACTAAATAATAAATTATCAATAAGTATAAGAAAATTTCAGCAGGATGGCATATAGTAAAATAAAATTATTTTAGTTAAAATAAATAATTAAATATTTTAAATCATTTATATAAATCTCTATAAATCATATATGAACTCAAAATTAAATTAAATTTTTCAACTTAAGTCCACACTGAATTCCCTAAAACATTTAAGTTTCATATCCCAAAATCTGCCCAAATGAATTGCAATTCGTATGCTAAGCACGCCCATGCACCGCCTGTTTCTCTCAGTGCATAATTGCCCATATATAGTACATAACATATCATGCATACAACATTCGCAAATATCTCTGTATGTAGACAACAGTTGGCGGCCATAATAAGCCATGCCAAAAAAGCGAAACAGCCCTTGGCCCCCACTCCTGCCGCCACTACCCCACAACCCCCCAACTCCCTATGCCAGCCAACTGCGAATAGCCGCAAAAAGTTTATGCTGGCTGGGCTAGGGATAGTGCGAGGCACTGGCTCACTGGCTGCCTGGAATGTGACCCACAGTAATTAGTGTAATAAGCCTCAATGTACACACACACACACAGACACACTTACTCTGTCTGTGTATGCGTGTGTGTGTGTGAAACTGTGGGCAAACTAAATCCTTTGCATCAGTCTCCATGCAGCCATTTTGTGTGCTGGCCAAAAAAGCCAAAATCCAAACGGAATTGAACCGAATGCCTTGCAAAACTTTTATTTGCAGTCACTTTTTTCATGGCATTTTGTAGATATGTGATTCGGTCGGAGATAACTTGCCAACTCCGAGTCATATATCATCTTTTTTGTGCTGTGCGAAAGGCTGGCGAAATTTAAGGAACTTGTTGCCCCAGCTAAATGCCACAAAATTAATAATAAATTCACACAAAAGCGGATTTGGCAATAGCTTCTTGTAATTCTCAATGTGTTTAAGCATGAAAAAGACTTAAATGTACTTTAATTGGACTTATGTCTACATGATGCTAAGATCAGAAGTTATTTGAAATGAATGCTCTGAGAGTTCTTAAGTTGTTTTTAGCATAAAGTAAATATGTAACTGGCAAATTAACATAATGTTAACTCAATGTTAATTGGAGTTAAATTTACTGACTTGCGCTCAATATTTTATAGTTCTCAAGTTGCTTTTAGCATAAAATAAACTCAGTGTTAATTGCACACAAATCAACCTCATGTCAACTTCATGCTAACTAGACTTGGCACAGTTAAGTTGTCGTAAAAACATATTTTTTAGCGACATTTGTCGACCTGTTTTTACCATAAAAAAAACAGTGAAACAGCGAGACCTTCATCATAATTTACAACTAGAACATTTTAATATTTTTAACGTCTTTACGCAAGCTGAACTAATTAAATTTCGTCATCTTTTGCTTACAGGTAATTACAATGTGTTCAATTGACAATGGCCCAGGGCTGGCAGCCACAGCAGAGTGAACTGTAAGTGTTTCGCCACGCCCCCAATTAGTCGCGCATTTAGCAGCAGCTTGCAAATTTCTATATATATATATTTGCCTACATAGTTGGATAAAAACTAGTTTCTATTGAATTAAAAATCCATCAAAGACTCTTGTGGCTCGTGTTTTGTGTTTGCGAGCGGCTCGTGACACGACAACAGAGTCACTTGCCCCCCTGTTGTGCCTCGGCCTCAGTCAGTCGGGCACAAAGGGCTACTTGTGGTTGGCTCCTTCATAAAAGTTAAAATGCAAATACAATTTGCCACTTAAAATCAACATAAATTGAAGCATGGACGGGCAATTGCAGGCAAAGAGAGAGGAGAGAGAGGAACTGAGGGAGAAGGGCTAGGTTAAGCAGGACGGGGAGGCCAATCGTTTCGCATTCGAGAGGCACTTCAAACAATTTACAACAAAAACGAGGCCGCACACACAGCACAGAGATAAGAGACACGAGGCAAGAGACAGGAGACAAGAGACAAGCGACAAGAGTGGAAAGTCAGCAAAATAAAAATCAAATTCTAGAGCCATAAAAAAGTTCAAACTAAATATGTGTGGAGAGCTTGTGCGGAAAATTACGGAAACGGAACTGTGGCAAATTCTATGGAAAAGGTTATCAAAAGAATAAAGCTGCGCAGCAAAAGTGCAGCACGACTAGGCAATACTCTACACAGAGAGAGGGAGCAGAGAAAGAAGAACTTAATTCAATTATTATAAAAAATATAAAATGAAATTTCAAAGCATTTAAAATAGTTACAAGGGAACAACTAAAGTCTATTTATAGCAACTGTATAACAGACTTATGATCTCAGTCTTAGAGTATTAACAACAAAGGCAATAAAACACATGTCGAGTGTATTCTCAGCCATGGCAACAGCTCCATTTTGGGCAAATTCATTTCATGGCTATAAATATAAAGTGGAAGTAGTCTGCTTCGATTTGTTGCCCCGTAACGAGGCTTAAATGATTCGCGTGTCCATATGTCTGTCAAAATTCTGTGAGCAGATTAACTTTGAAGTGCATTAGATATTGAAGGGGAGCTGACAATAGAAATGAAGACACAGAATCGACAATTGAGAACTTCAAAATTAAAAAGGAATAAAATAAATGTTTCAAAGTGCTTGACACTTAGTTTTGGCAATGACAGGCCTGAACTTGAGTTTAATAATATTTTATTATGAACTTTTATTGTCTAGCTTAAGTATTTAAAGGTTTCTAAGGACTCAAGTGAGACAGTAAATATTTATGATTAAATTTTACTAAGCTCATTAAAATTGACCAAAGATTTGTTGTTAGGTCTTTCATATTTTGAAAAATTATTTTAGATACTTAAAAATAAAAATTATATTTTTTATAAATATTTTCACTATAAAAAATATTTTAAATACTTAAAAAATATTTATTTAAATATTTAACATTTAAATGAATAAAAAAATATTAAAAGTAAATAAAAAATATTTTAATTAGGATTTTAAAAAATATTTCAAGTATTTAATAATATACATTTTCTTAAACATTTTAAATAACTATTAAAAATCCCAAATAATATTTTAATATTTAATTTAATATTTTAAAATTTTTAACAATATTTTATCTACTTAAAAATTTAAATAATACTTGAAATACTTCAAATTTATAATAATCGCCCATCCATAATTATCTTACTTAACTTTCCCTGTGTCTGGGATTATCCTCAGCTGCTGTCATGGCCCGAAATTGTGATATCTATATTTAATGCCAGCTGCTACTGATTCTCAAGCCATAATTACCCAGTCAAAAACTCACACACACGCACACACACTCACACACACATGGGCTCAATTGTAGTCTCTAATAAATTCATAATTGACAACGCCCTTCAGCTCCCCTCTCAGGGCCCTGCGCTCGAATGACAAATGCTGCGAGGCGGCGCATTTCACGCATAAACAGGCCGCACTTCCACATCCTTCAGCCGCCTCCTGGCCAACTTCCTGCCACGGCTGCCGCTGCTGCTTTGCAAATTGCTGCGCTTCCTGCTTCGTTCGGGCAAAAATGTATAAAAAAAAGGGTTGTCGCTGTACGCACAACCCTTCGGGTAATTGCAAAAACTATTAAGCCAAATTATGGGTTTTAATATACGAGGCGCATAAAATGCCGACTGCCGGCTGCCTGCCTCGTCGACTTCGGCTGCACTTGAGTGTTTCAAGTGCCGTGAAAATCAAGCACACGCGAAATTATTATATAGATTTGCAGCCGGGCTAAACAACTCCGAAACCCCCTGCGCAGTTTGTTTGATTGCAAAATGTTTGCAGTGGCAAAAAAAAAAAAGGCGCCGCTTCGAATTATATATATGAAAAATGCAAGGGTAATATTTGCTCGACCTATGCACGTGCAGCTCGCCCCCGCTTGCCCACAGATCAACTACATTTTCACATAGAGTAGTTTTTTTTTTTTATTCCGCCCCCCAAATGGCCCAGAATTCTGTGGCATTCCCATGGCGCTCTTTAAACATTTCAACTTCGAGTCCTTCGAGAGACATAAAGGAAAGAAAAAAGGGAAAAGGAAATAAAATTGAAAATTTGGCAAATATGAAAAAATGAAAAGTCATTTTCACATGCAACGTGGAAATTTCCCTCTTTGTTTTTTGGTTAGTTAGTTTTATTGTTATTTGCTGCTGCTACTGCTGCTATTGCTGTGGGGGGCTCTGGCAGTTGGGGTCTGCCAACTGCTGCATAATTTAAGCGATGTATTTAAGCGGAATTATTGACTGTAAAATTCGCCTGCGGTATAAGTGGGTGTAGCTCGGAGGGGCGTGCCTGTGTGTCTGTGTGTGTGTGTGTTTGCATTGTTATTTCCTGTAAATGGACGAATTTGTTGTTGTAAACTCGGTATTTGGCCAATTCCATTCGTTAGTTATTTAGTCCCTTGCTGATTGGTAGACTACAGCCATAAATCACAGATAGTTCATAATTTAAAACATTCGCCATGCATGTATACAATTTCAACTAACTGCTAGTCAAATATTTAACTAGCAGATTTTTTTACACATTTTAATTGACATAATTAAGGCCCGGCTTGCATATGCATGCTAATTATAAAATAATATAAACAAATTATATTATATACGCATGTCGGCATTCCGAAACATAACATGCGCACGCAAATGGAACGTGTTTGCTCGGTTTTAGTCGCTTGTAATTTCAACATGCATGTCAAACTGTAGCCTAACAAATATTTAACATGAATACTTTGTTTTTAGGCAAATGCCACTGTGCATATTTTAACATTATTTGCCAACATTTTCGAGCATAAAAAAAGAAGAGCTTAAAGTGCGTGTTTTGCACGCTGTCTGATGGCATCTATTTGTGTATGTTTGTAAAGTTAGAACGCTAGAGCGAATATGCTTGTTTTACATAAGCTAAGGCAACTTTAAAATGTGCACAAATATGATAGGGCATATTACTGGAAATAGTTTAATATTCATGTTAAATACTTTGCAATATTTTATTCTATATTCATATATAATTTTTAATAATGAAAACAATAGAAATATATTTTTTTAAATCTATTCAAATGAGCCTACATAAAATGATTTCTTACATTATTTATGTTACGATACATTTTAAATTGTATTTTAATATTATATATAAATTTATATTATCTTGAAAAAAATATATAAAAATTATATAACATTTTTAATGTACAGGCCAGACATTTTTATTCATCATTTATTCATCATTACTAATTAAAATATATATGCGAAAAAAAAAATTGCATCCAAATCGTATTTTTTTTTTCTTTGAAGAGCTATGAACTTTGTAAACCTTTTTTAACTATCAAATCTATTCAGTTGAGTGTATAATATTTTATGAAATAAAACTGAGAATAGTTTAGCTTGAACTAATGAAAAAAAATTTAGATTTTTATGTTAGTGTGAAAATATATATTATTGATCTGTTCAACTGTTCATCCTTGACTGTCTTTTCTGTATATCAATCTCTGTAGCTATATAAGCTTGAGCTGAAGCTTACAGTACATCCTATAGCAGGCGCAACTTGAGTTTGTTTTAATTGAATAAATAATTAATTATTTATTAATTAAATAATTAAATAATTAATTATTTATTAATTAATTATATTATGAAGTAAAAAGGATTAGCTCCTGCAATTGAATAGCCTTTTACTTTAAGAGATTAGACAAGTTGTATAATATATATATCAAAACATATATACATTCATTACTTGGAATACCTCTTTATTTTATCCACAATACTATGAGAAGTTGTAGACCAGCTCCAAGCCTTTCAATCCTTTCGACAAGAGCACTCTTACTTATAAAAAAAATCACATCAAAATCTTATACTTTATTAATCTAAATCTGTATCTCAAAAATGTCTTATCGCCCTAACATACATGTTAAATTTAGCTGGCAAGGCATGAGGGGCTTGAGGTATTAGCTAAGGAATGCTGCATATGAATGCCTTACTTAAGTAATCGCTGCTGGCATTGTTTTATGTCTACCATCTAATGGTATAGCTGTAGCTGTAGCTGTAGCATTTGTAATCCAGTCTGCATTGCGGTGCTACGAATCCACTCGGTCGGCGCTCGCAGTCGCCCTTCGCCTTCGCCCCATTTACACTTGCAGCAAGATAAATTGCACTGCACTTGGCTATAAATTAAATATATATATAATTTTCTCCTCATTTTTTTTGGAAATCTAACAGAAATATTCGCTTGAACGCCTCTTAAGAATTGAAATGCTTGGCTCAGCAGACAGACGCAGCCAGCATCCCCGCGCGACGACAGTCCGGTCCGAGTCCTGAGCAGTTGCTCGCCGGAGTTGTAGAACAGACGGCGGCTGTTCGCTGCGCGTCGCTCGCTGTTCGCTGTTCACTGAAATTTTAATAACTCAATTACGCACACATTTGAATTCATTAGCGCCACACGAAATAACAAAAACAACAACAACAACCAGCGGCTATTGGCAAATATAGCAGCAGCCGAGAGATAGATGCGGCGAGGGGGTTTATGCAGGGGACGGCAGGGGCAAATATAATAAAATGTATATAAATCAAATTTAGCGCTGAAATGGCAAAAGGAGTGCGAGGATTTAATGAAAGCGAGCGGCGAGCGGCGAGAGGGAGAGCCAGAGCCAGAGCGCTGGCATCCTGAACCTTTGTTAGCCCACGGGTTGCGTGTGCGAACGAACACAATTCACGGCAGGGGTTTCCTTTGCCTTACTGTTTCTTTTTCTCTTCTGTTTGGCAAGGGCTGCTTTTTGGAAAATTATTGCCTGTGCCGAAAGCATTTGAAAAACTAATAACCATGTACGGATTTCATAATAAATCAAGTACAGCAACAACAGCAACAGCAACAACAATAGCTATTACAACATATTCATCTATGCAAAGATTTCGGAGAGCCGTTAAAATGCATTGCCAGCCGTCATTACATATGTTTCACTGTACAGTACAGCACAACAATGGCTCACGTTTCATTCACAAACAAATCGTGTTTCCTGATTCTGACCAAGGACTGGTATTTGCCAATCGGCTAATAAGGTCAGATTTTTGCGCTCAGGTAGCGCAATTGGCCTGTGCTCTATAAGGCGTAAGACCCCATCCCACTGTCGATTGTCTAATGCGGCTTAAGCCGCTCCGAAAACTCAGCGGCAACTCAGCCATTTGGCTAAGCACTTCCTGCATTGTGTGCAGCCAGAAAGAGAGAGGGAGAGGGAGCGGGAGAGGGCGCACTGTGAGTGAGATTAGCTAAGGCTGCTTGACTGCAGTCCGCAGCGAACGCTTGAATGGATCGCAATCAGCTGCTAGGGGCAGCTAATTGACAGCTCAGCCAGCGGATGAGGTCAGCTGGAAATCAATGGATAGTGAGTGAACACACATATATAGGGATTTATGCAGGGCGCTGATTCAATTTAGCTGGCAATTTTCCCGCTCGAGTTTTTTACGTTTTACTTACAATATTGTGATCGTCAATAGATTGGTGTAAATAGCGGACCTTTAGTTGGGAAAATTGTAGTTTCAAGTATTATAGAAATAATAAAATATTTTTTCTTGGATAGTTTTTAGTATATGATACAAAAATATACAAAAAATGATTTCCCGTTTTTAATGGACTCAAGGTCTAATTAAAAATATTTTTAAAAAATATTTATTAATGTATAAAAATATTTTAAAATATTTTTTAAATTTGCTATCGATTTATTAAATACTTTGCCAGAAACTGAAGGAGTTTTAGTTCTTAGTTGTTGCAAAGTAAAATATAATTTAAATGGAAGAACATTTTTGTTATTTATGTGAAAGATTTTAATAAAAGAATAAAATATAAAAATTATTTAAAATGTATTTACAAATACTTAAAAATAAAATTCTTAATTATTCTTAAATGTTGCAAAGTAAAATATAATTTAAATAGAAGAAAATTTTGTTAATATTGGGAAAGATTTCAAGAAAAGAATAATATATGAAAATAATTTTTAAAATATTTAAAAATATATTTACAAATACTTTAAAATGTTTAACAAATATTGTATTTATTACGAAATAATTTTATTAAGAACCTTCGCCTAATTCTATTTATATAATATTTTATTTTGCAAAGACTTTTCTTGTTTGCCTAAGCCAAACATGAAATATTAAACATAAGCTCGTGTCCATTCATGTTTTAGCCACTAATTAGGTAGACCAAATATATGAGCCACAACCACACTTAGCCAAACACACACACCCACACACACACGCACACAGTGCGCCCACAGGCGACACGACACCAAACACTGCTCAACGACCCTATTAATTAATTAAATTTTGAATTTTGCATTTTGCATTTGGCTGCAAGAAGCAGATCAGCTTACAACAGAAATAGATATTTATATATATATAAATTATTTATGTATATATATAGAGAGAGAGAGAGACTAATGTAAGTGCGGCTGACCAGCCCAAGCATTCGGTTTCCAGTTACCATTGACAACTTCCTTGGCTAGCAGCTAGATGCGTTCGCTTTGTTGACTAATTGAAATTGTAGCTTGGTTTGGTAAAAATAATTTATATTCAACTGCAACTCGGGCAGCTCGCATTACGGCTGACAGACACCTGTTTGCATTTGCCCGGTGTGGCAATGTGTGGCTGACAGATCTGCCGAAAGTCGAGTGGTATATATGTCTGTGCCTGGGGGCCCGCTCTTGATGTCTCAATTTCGAAATGGCCGAGCTAATTACATTTGGACTGACAGTTGTGATGCTTTTGTTATATCCACTTTCTATGACATAATTCCTGGTCGAATTTCGCCTGAATGCCCCTGCTCATAGACACCCTGACACACACACACTCACTCCGCTCGATGGCATAATTAGGGTGAGCCCGGTTGAGCTGGGTGAGCTACCCTCTTAATGCGTAGCCACACCCCTCACTTGTGTGCACAGCTGGCAGTCGGCGAAAAACCCAATCAAATGTAAAGCATTACAATTGTTAAATGAAAACTTTTGCTTTTTAATATCAAATTATGCAAATGTTTCATTGAGCTCGCTGCATTTTCACGCATTAAGCGCGAAACTTCATGAAAATCACAAATGCAGGAATCACAAAAAAAAAAGAAAGAAGAAAAAAATCCAGAATAAAAGAAAGGGAAACAATAGCTAGCAACTATTTTGTGGCATGCTCTAGGTGTGGTAGTTGCACTAAAAAATACCCTGGATTTTTTTATGTAATACATTAATGTTTCTGTATTATTTTATATAGGTTTCATAAACAGATTTTTATCTAAATATATTTTTATGAGTGAACAAAGTCTAAAAATATTATTAAAAAATGTTTTTCCTACTTTGTATTATGTTAGAGTCTATAAGAATTAATACTATATAATATAAAAAAATCTCTCAGTTTATATAGAAAATGAAGCCTCACAATATACCTAAATTTATATGAATCCCTCTTTCTTCTATCTCTCATCCATCTCCCGTCCATCTCTCATCCATCAATCTAAGCTACAATTTCTTCACAATGAAATCTCCTTTCATATTCCACACAAATTTTCGAACTGCCACAGGCTACCCTTGGCTAACACCTGGGTTATCAACAGGGTATATTAAGAGGGTGCACCTAGCATTTGTTACAAGTCGCGAGGACCCCGAGGCGAACAACTGCTCTATTCATCCGCGCTTCGCCTTGGTGCGCCTTGGTGTGCCATAAAAAATGCAAGTCAGCAACTGCAGAAATCCTCGTGGATTTAGCAGCGATATTCTCTCAATGCTTAAGCTAAAAGCTTTGGCGCGCTGAAATTTTTGCGTTGATTTCTCCTGTGTCGTCAGTGCAGGAATTTTCGTCTTTTGTGGCACTCGAAGGAGTTCGACTTGGAGTTTGGGCGAAATATTCAATAGTCACAGATACTAAGTTCATGAAAAATGCAAGCTATTTGCTCTGATTTTTATTAGCTAATCGAAGCACACGTGTATACAGAATGTGTGTGTGTGTGTGTGTGTGTGTGTTTGAGTGTGTGTGTGGGTGTGTGTAGTGACAAATCAGAAATTAAGCTTCAATTTTTAATGTGACCTGAGCTCACATTTTGTAGTTTGAGCTCTTTGCTGATTGTTTTCATTCACTGAATGTTAATGAGTCGAATGCATGTTTAATGCAGTTGGTCTAAGGAGTGAGGTCCCCAGTCTCTAGTAAATTGAAGGCTGATAAATATTAGAAGGGAAAAGACGTTTGGTTTATTTGTCCTTAAGTAAATGGTATTCACTATGGAAGTATTAAACGGAACTTGAGTCAAGATAAAGTTTTTAGTTCCACTTTAGTCAGCAAAGTTGCTTAAGACGATTTTTGAATGAAACTTTATGCATTTCATTTTGAAATTCTTTTGAGAAATCATTGAAAATTGTTTGAATTTTAGAAAATAAATTCTATTAATTTCAAGCTCTATCTTTTTGTGTACATTTTTTGCGAAATTCTTTTAAAAGTTAAAAACATTTTTTGACATTTAAATATATATTTATTTAATAGTTAAATAAATATTTTTTACTCATATAAAACTCTTTCATTTTCATAAAATTCTTTTCGAAATTCTTTTTCTCCAATTCCAATTCCAAATCTCTCTGATTCTTCTAAACTTCAAGCTCAGCCTTAAATTCTTTTGAGAACTCAAAGAAATTCCATTTCTCCTATTTCAATTCCAATTCTCTCTGATTCAACCTTAGTTCAAGCAATTTCCCTCTGTGTATTATCGAACTGTCTGAACTGTTCGCAATGTGTTGTGAGAAATTCAAGTGTGGCCAAAGGCCGTCCGAAAAGCATAATTAAATATTTCAGCTCTGGCCGAACTGTCTTGAACAATTAGTGAAATTCGGTGCTCGAGCGGAATTGGAAACTGCTCGGAGCCGACTAGAAGCCAGGCAAACCGCAAGGCGGGCAGCCAACTTGACGGGAAACGAGGGGCGGGCAGTATCGACAAGGACAGCTCATCATCATTAACACCCAACGACAATTGTCGTAACTTGGCAACTAGGCAACCAGGGATTGGGTTAGGGAAATGAAACTCTGGCATGTGGGCTGCCGCTGCCGCTGCTGCTGCTGCTGCTGCTGTTAAAGTTCTGTTGGAATTGTTGCTGTGCCAGCATAATAATGTAACCAGGGAATCGTTGACGACGTAAATCAATGCAATACACATATTTACTATAACCAATGAGTGTGCGAGTGTGTGTGTGTGTGTGGATTGAAACAATCATTAATTAATGTCAATCGAATCGAAATGAAATTTTGCGACAAACGTTTTCCGCTTGAAATCAACGCAAATGAGCAGCCCTCGTAATTATCACCATCATCATGACTATCATCATCATCATCATCATGGGCAGGAAGAGCATCTAGGGGTAAGGGCTGTCTGCGGGTCTATGGCAGGTAGACCAAAAGTCTACCCCAGCCACGCCAGACATTCGTTTGCTAAATGAAAATTATTCTCAGCCAGCAGAACTTGGCCACTATTTGGCAGAAGACAGTGGGAAAGAGGGGAGAGTGGGGAGGGGGAGGGGCAGCCAGCGATGTTGGGGATTGACGTAACGGAAACGGAAGCAACGAAAACATGACAACAACTTTTTGGCACAAATGTCGCTTGCAAAAATCCAGCAAAATGTCCTGCAATTAATTATCGCAATGTTAGGGAATATTTTTGGTTTCCTTCAGCTTTTTACTCTCCTTCTTCTTCTTTTATTTTATTTACTTTTTTTTTCAAATAGCAATGTGTGCTGCATATTGATGTTGACATGAAATTCCAAGAATTACATTTGCCTTCAGCACAAAAGATAAGCCAGCTAATTGGCAATGATTGCCAGAGGAGAAATGCTGAGCAAAAGGAAAAACTGCGAGCAAAATGAAAAACGAATTGAAGTTGTTTGAATGCAAATGCAGAAAAGAATGCCAACTTGAATAGGTAATGAAAATATGAATGGAAGCAGTAGATAAGACCGTTAAAGTATGTCTGACAATGCTAAGAGGGTGCTTAGATATTTCAAAGCATCTGAAATGCTTGCATTTAATACTTGAAGGGAAATGAGAAGCTGACATTGTTTAGGACAGTGTTGAGAGAGTCTTAAATTGTGTTTTAAATTGTGCATCATAGAAGGGAATTAGAACTCTGAAGCCCAATATATTTTTTGTTGCTCTGTCAGTATAGTTCTCTCTCTCTCTCTCTCTGTTCCATCCGCCTCTTTAGCTCTCTAATTATCTTGACTCTTTCTCTCTTAGTCATTCTATCTCTCTTTTTCACTGTCATACATCCTCTGCCTCTCTCAGCTTAATGCAATGACTATGTTTCTCTCTCATACACTCTCAGCTTGTCTCTGTCTTTCCCTCTCCTCTCTCTTTTTCTCAGAGAGAGAGAGAGGGTGTCTGAGAAAAGCACTCTCTTTCTTATTCTATTTCTTTTTCTCTCAATAGCTTTGTTTCAAGTACTCAAAACAAAAAGAGTGTAAAAGAGGGAGGGATACGGAGAAATAGTGAGATTTCGCCAAGGACTTCCCTTACCTTCTCTCTCTATCTATTTCTCTCTTTCTTAGACGAACTCACTCTTACTATCTCTATGTCTCAATCACTGCCTTTCGCTCTCAATCACTATCTGCCCGCTTCTCTCCCTTTCTCTTCCCTCTTTCTTTCTTTCCCAGCCACTCAACCACTACTATAAATCTCTCTTCTCAGCACTCAAACCATATCTTAAATATTTAATGCCACTTCGTACGTGTCGATCTCGTATTTCGATTTCCTATGCACGTCATGCGAATCCGATTTCCGAGAAGAGTAAAGCTTAATTATAAATAAATGATATATGAATCGAATTACGCTTGAAGTCCACTTTAAATGATGAAAAAATGATTTTGTGACTGGCAAATTTTGAATGGGGCCACGCCAGAGACGTCAATTTAATGAGTTTCGCTTTCTTTGCGTTTTCGTCGAGTTGAGTTGTTTTCAACTATGCTTCCATTGTCATTTGAAACAATTGTTGAGCCCTTTTCCGATAATTGTTTTTTGTTTCATCTCGGGCATTGCGGCGGCGTGGCTTTTATAATATATTGTAATGCATCGACGGGCTTAAAATGAAAATGTGAAAATACAAAACTATATGCAGGGTCAAAGGCATCGAAGTGTTTGACATTCATAAGTGTATTTTGGACCTTAATTAAAATAAATATATATGTACCGAATGTGTGCTTAAAACTGAAACAACATTGGCATTAAAAGTAGCTGCACACAAAGTGCTACAACAGATGCGTTATTAAATGACTGACGAATGTATTTTTGCAGACAGCAAAGTGTTTTCACTTGTCAGCAGTAACAACAACAACAACAACTGCGACAGCAACATCATTTACACCACGAAACACAACATAATTGCAATTTAATGCAGTTTTACAGGCTGTGAGAATCATTCGATACGTTCATTAATTAAAAACACTTTTCCATCTACATAAATCTCACTGTCTCCATCTCCCTCCCTCCCTCTCTCTTTCTCTCTTTGTCTCTCTGTCATCTGAACTTTTCAATTTGGCAAAGCTGCTTTTCAATCCACATCAAGAGAATCAGAAAAACTAAGGCCTCGGCGCCTGTCAAGCCAATCGCAACATTTATTAAAACTAACGCCCCCGCCTCTCGGCCCCTTTTAGGCATTGAAGCTTTTAATTAGAGTTGCCCCAGCAACCCCAACGCCCACCCCGCTCTCACCCCGTTTCGGTCTTGGCAAAAAACTTATTCCATCATCATAAATCTTGACGCCGGCCCAAAGGTAGACGAGCTGCCTGGCCTAGACGAGGCGGCCAGGCGAGCGGGCTTACTCCATAATTAGCCCTGTCCATAGAGCAAACGGGAAGTCAGCCCCACCTAGCCCCCAACCCCCCTTCCGCCTGCTCCTGCACAGCACAACATAATTATGCAAAAGTGTGAAGCACAGGCAAAAAAAAAGAGAGAAAAGTGAGAAAAAAAAGCACAAAGTTGACTAAACAAACAGTTTCTGAGCTCAACTTTTGCAACATAATTCGTTATTTATGACTTCAATTATGTTTGCCCGTGGCCAGCGCGCACACACACACAGCTACCTATACACACACACACACAGAGAGAGTGTGTGCAGGTTAAACGGGCGCAGTGAGACGCATTTAACCTGCAGGCGGCTGTCAGCTAAAGCGCCTCGTGGCTTGCTACACATTTGTCGCCACCTTCAATTTGAGCAGAGGCAAAGGTGGAGCAAGAGAAAGCGAGAGAGAGCGAAAGAGAGAGCGAGAGAGAGTGTAGAGACACTGAGCCAAGGTGCGGTCACCTTTCGCTTTTAATTAGACTTTCAACAAAGGTCCGAAAAACAATGCCGCCTCTGCCCTCGCCACCTGCCACGCCCCCACACACACACTTCCAGTGACAAACGACAGCCCACACCTGGGAGTACTTTGCACACTCCGCTTTTATGATAAATTACACAGGGTAAAACTTCGGAGACCGTACTTGAGGCGAGCGCCTTTAATCGCATAATCGCATGTGCTCAGGAAATCAATTGCGCCTCAATTTGCGACAAGCCGAATATTTAATCTAAATTTAAGGGAATGTCACTAATGCTATGAAAAGTAGAGCGGAAAGTAGGCGCAATAAGTTTTTAAGGCGACTATAATTTTTGGAAGATATCAAGAATATAGAACAATATATAATAATAATTTAAAAATATATTTTTAAAAAAATTATTATCAAAATATATTTTAAAAAAATTAAAGAATGTAAGAAAATATATTTTTTATATATTTTCAAAGATATATAAAATTTTAAAAGATTTCAGAGTATATTTTAATATATTAATAAAATGTTGTTTTGTTTATTTTTATTTTTTAACAAATTAGTTGAAAAAAAATATTAAAATGAGTTGAAAACTCATATAAATAAATTTTATTTTATATTTCTTAGCTATTTCATTTAAGATAATTTAGTTGAAAATTATATTTAATTAAAATGGGTAGCAAAAAAAATATTTATCATATATTTTACATTTTCTCCATTCATCATTCTTTAAATAAATTACTTGAAAGTTTAATCCTATTAACATAAATAATACATTAAATATATATGAATATTTTTATATATATATTCAACTGGAAAATAAAAATAAAAAAAATATTTTTACCTACTCCACTCTACCTTCACTCTACTTCTCCTCAATAGTGTCAAGTCATTCCTTAAGATTGATTGAGAAATATAAATTTAATTGACTATTTGAGAAATTGGAAGAAGAATTCGTAGGTAATATGAAAAGTCTAGCATTATGCGAAATATTTAAGTTAATATGCTTTCAGGAACAGATTTAACTGTTATTATTATTGTCGGCTTTTGCCAATTAACAGTTGCTGAGTAACAAAAAATGCATGTAACGGATGATTATGTCATTGTCGCTCATCAAATTATGCATAATGAATTGCATATAGTATATATTTATGCTTTTTGTTGCTGCAATCCCTTTTCAATGCGCATTAATGTCAAAATATTTAATAGCGCTGCAAAATACATTTTAATAGTCATATTATTCGAGCGATGAGTTAATGAAAAAATCACATAAGCTTTAATTATGCGAGCGTGTAAAAAGCAAAATAAATACAACAACTAACCAGGTTAATTTCAATGTCATTTGCAATTCACATAAAACAAATTTATGTTATCAGCTGATTAAAAAATGAGTATTATGCAAATGAGATTTGACAGTGCAAATGACAAGTATTTTATAAACAAACAAACAAACAATAAAAAACGACTTTAATATTGTTATGCAATGGGAAAGTAAATTACTTTTGGCGTACTTGAACCGAGGGCAGAGGTCGCCGCGCAATTGTCAAGCTGAGCTCAAGGCTGATCCATTGAGACACCCACGCTAATGCCAAGCAAAGATTGTAGACCTAATCACATTTGTAGTTTGTTTCGTTGTGTTTCTATAAGAAACATAAACTCGTATTTTAAGCACACTCAGCTCTAGCTCTGACTAGAAGCGGCTCACCTTGAGCTCTTGGCGCTTGTCCAGTAGGCAGCCCGTCTAACTGCAACTGCACTGAGACCTTGAGCCAGCAGCGGCAGCCTCAGCCACAGCAGCCGTCAGCTCATTTTCCCACAAATCAGCGCTGTGAATGGTACAACAAAAAATAAAACACGTTTCCCACTTCGTTTTGCGCAATTTGCATGAGAGCAAACAATAACGAAAAAAAAAAAAATGAAAGAAAAACTAAGCCATGGACAGACGCGCGTTAACCTGTCTAACTATATTAAATTGTAAATTGCCGCTATTTATGTTTGTTGTATTTATTCAGCAGCATGGAAAGCATTTAAATAGCGACAAATATTGCATAAATTAAAATGAAATGCTGCAGCTGAAGTTCTTCGAGCCGCCTGTCCTGTCCGTCAGCTCGTCAGCCGACTCCAGGCCAAAGTTCAGACTCAAGTTCTTTTTTCTTTACATTCGCTGCTGACACACAAAACGCAGAAAAAACTTGGCCAAGTTCTTTAGCACTTTGTCAGATGTCGAGAAAGAAAGAGCAACGCACAGAAAAAAAAGTTCAAATCGAGTGTCAATAGACGAAGATTGGATGCTCTAAGATATGTTAGAGAATTTGTGTGAGAATTTGTGAAGAAAAAAACAAGTGTTTAAATATGCTTTCAGTTTTAATAAAATTTATTTATTTTTTATTTAATATATTATTTTATATAATATATTTAATTTTGGGTTTATAAAAAAATATAATAAAAAATATAATAATTATAAATTAGGCGTTTTGATGCGGAATTTATATAAAATGTATTTTAATTTACAATATTTAATTTATATTTTATGTGATTTGTGTAAAAATATGTGATATAGATGATATATTAAGAAACATTTCTTAACTCTTTTTATTGTTTTATAAAACTTGCTGGAAAAGCAATAAAATCGGTTTGCCTTTGATAAAGTTAAGTAAGCTTGATGCTATGAGACTTTGAAAGCGCATATATGCAAATTAGGTCTGACTAAAGCAGTTTTACTTGTTTATTCAGACAAAACTAACAACTTATGCTATATAATATTACAAAGACTTCCGTCTATTGTGACCATTCAACTCTCTAATATAGTTAGAGCATTTGAAATAGTGAATCATGCAATTGCTAAACTTTCAAGTTGAATTTGAATAGCAAATATTTCTCTATCTCTTACTCTCTTTCTCTCCTCATATCTCCCCTTCTCTCTATGCGTTACACACTGCATGACACATTTAAAAGACCCTTGTGAGTAATATAATAATTTATATTTTCCACATTTCATTTGCATGACATTCATAATCAAATTCGCACTGTGACCGAAATTTCCAGCAGACAAAAATTCTCGCACAGAAAAGTAAATAAAAATAATAATAAAAATAAGAGAGTAAACAAACATAAATGCGGCACATATGTGACGCTTTAATTTGCAGTTAATTAAAATACTTTTGGCGTTGGCTCGCTATGAGTCAGGCAGCTAAGCAGCTCTTTAATCGGTTCAACAGATCAGCGCAAAAAATGCAAACTCGAAAGTTTTCGGGGCTGGCAAAGGGAAATGAAGAAAAAACCGAGTCGAGCCGAGTTCAAAGACACTTTTGGCATGACAACCGTTAGTTATGCTTAAGTAAGCACCGTTATGAAGAGAAAAAGGTAGATTACAAAATAAATATGAAAAAAATGTTGAGCATAGTTTTTGAGCTTGCGGCGTTGACACATGCAAACAAATTTCTTTTTCCCCAACATTTAAAGGCAGACAAAAAGTAGATATAAATATGCAGTAAATGAATATATATATGTAAATATCTGTTCATATTAATTATGCAATTAAAATGCCGCATGCATCTGCCGCACGCACGGCCAAAAGGTGTTAAATACAAAAGAAATATGCCAGCAATTTTGTATTTAATTTGTATGCACGTCGCATTACACTTAATACTCCTGTGCAAACTTAAAGTCATAAATAAATAAAAGTCAACTGCAAGTGTAATTGCCATAAAAGACAAAGGATTGCATATCAATTTGAGTAAACAAGAGAGATACCATATGAGACAACTTTATGCTAGCAATTGTTTTTGGGTGTTGTAAATATTTAGGTATGGAAATATTTAATAAGAGCTGCCATTTGAATTATGACGCAGATTTGGCTTAAGGAATATGTGTGAAATTATTAAAAAATAAAAATTTATTGAGGTTTTCTTTAAGAATCTTAAGTTAAAAGACAGATTAAGGCTGACTTAAAGTGATGAATATTTAGTTGACATAGTAAGACTTAGAAAAGTGAAAGAAATAAGTTAAAGTAGCTGGCATAATAAGAAGTTGGCATAATAAGTAGTTGGCATAATATCGAAGTTGCTAATTCTATTTGGCCTGTCAAAAAAATAGAGAAATCTTAGCTCAAGCCTGAGTCATTTTAGACCCGGTAAAGTCTATAGACTAAGAATTTACTCAAAACTTAATCAGTTCTCTGAAAGGACACTTCAATTCAAGCTTCTCTCTGCTCTAAATAACTTATTTTTATAAGAATTTGTAAGAGATTTTACTTATAAATTCTTGGCTTTAATATCAGCTTTTATTTATTCATATATATCTATCATTTATCGACCCTTAAGCTACCTTGAATTAACTTCCTAAAATTTAATAAAATTTTATACAACTTTTATTCAAATTGTCACTTACTTTCCTTACTCTAAATACAACAACAAAATTTTAATTTAAATTATTAATTACATTAATTAAACGTAATGAAATATTCAATTTTTTATGCTCGACATGCCCAAGGCTCGTGCAGCCACGCCCACCTCGCACTCTTTAAGGTTGGGCCACCGCGAGGGCATGTCAACAGCCGTTGGGATCAATAACCTTCGGGCAGACGAATGGCAATTTCCAATACAAATTGTGCGCAATACATAGTACTTTATTTGTATATACATTTTCTCTTTTCTGTTTTTTTTTATAGGTATTTCGCTTTTATTTAATTGTTAATACGCACTTGCAGCGATAATTAATTGATTTGATTCGTTTTCGAAATGTGACTTGACGATACGCAGCCATTTGTCAAAACAGTTTTGTGCGCCGCGGTTCGTTGGCACATAAATTATGAGACCAAAAACCGCAGATCAATTTATTTTGTGGCCAGAAAAATGTTCTAGACATTTTGCCTCGCCGCACCTCACCTCGCCACGTGCCCTGCGTTGGCCTGTTCTGTCAACGTTGCGCCGCAAAAACAATTAAAACTAAGCCCCAGACATTTTACGAGCGCCGGCGACGACTGCGTCTGGACTATTACTGGGCAGAGCTCCAGCTACACCTCCTCGCAGTAGCTATTGCCATTAACTTTATTTACCTTTTGGCGCTGATTTGGCTAACAATTTTTTTCGCCTGTCTCTGCGTCTGCAGGTTTGATAAATGTTTTGCAAATAGCAGGCGACACTTGGCGTCCAGCCAAGCGACCTGAAAGTAGGCAACGCTTCATACCCACCCCCCCCTCTCTCTCTCTCTCTCTCTCTCTCTCTCTCTCCCTCTCTCTCTTTGTCTATAAATATATTTCGATTCTTTATGTTGTCGTAGCTTATGTGCATTAATAACTGTCATTCCGTATGCGCGTCCTAAGACCATTTCAAGCTGATTTCTTTCAAGAAGAAGCAGAAGAAAAAAGTAAGGCAAAGTGAATCGAATAAAATTCCTGGCGCTGTCTGTGTTGCTCTTTTGCATAACTCCTGGCGCAACAGGACTGCCTCACCTGGCTGGCTGGCATAAGGTGCGGCAAGCTGGCGCGTGTATATAAAAATTATGTTAATAAGCCGCACTCTGCCTCGCATATGTTTATATATTTGCAAGCGCCGACTGAACTGAACTATGCTCCACGCATACCTCGTGAATTGATTGTGTTCCGCATAAGTGCTTTGCTCTCAAATATTCTGAATAATCTTAAAGCTCTTTATGCACAACTTTACATAATCCCCAGCGTATTTAGGCACGTTCTATATTTAGGGTTTTCTCGCTCATAAATAAATATTTTATTATGTATTGATCAATCTGAATACCCTGTAAAATGCATAAACATTTCAAGTCTCTAAAATCAGAAGAGGAGTTTGTTAGTCTCCTTTGCTCTCAGATATTGTAGGGTATTAGGCATAACATCATTTCACTCTTGCCTTCTGAGCACATCCGCCTTGTCACATTTTGCGTGTGCGTGAGCTTCATGCATTAAATTATGAAATTAAAGGGGAAAAGCTTGGCTGTGGGGCCTTCGAGACCGGCAGCCGGCAACTTTTCGCTGTTGCCTGTCGCATAGCAGAGTCGAAAACGGATTGCTTTGAAGCAGACGGCTCAAAGGGTTTGAAGCGAAGGTTCACACGTGCTAATATCGAATACATCAAATTCCGAGAAATATCAGACAGATTATTATATTAAACCAAATTGAAATTATGCTTAAAATGTGATCTCCAGATTAAACACATATTTGAGCCGACATTAAGAATCTTTAACAAAATATTCTACTTAAAGACTTGCAAAGTAAATGTGCTTCAGCTTTAGTTACAGCTTAAAGTAATTTCGAGAGTTAAAGCAATTTTGCTCGAGTTTATTTATGATTAAAATAATGTTATTTTGAGTGAATCGAGTAGTCCCAAATTGATATTGTTTGAGCTCTGCTGCCCTGTGGCCAAGTGAAGGACTTCAAGTTGAATTGAGAGGATTAAAACGCTTTCAAAATCTTAATAGAATATGAGTTGGTGCTATGCATATTTATCACTTAGTTTCCAGCCATGAACAATATAGATTTTCAATCAGAGCCAAGCCAAGCTGAAGCTTAACAATTGTTGAGCCCGATGAATGTGAGTGTGTGTGTGTGTGAATGCAGCTTTATATAAATAATGAGCAGAATTTGCTTTAAGTTATGCTCACTTTCAGTCATAGTAACGGCTGTCACAACAACAAAGGCAACGACAGCAACCAGGACTCTGGTCAAATGGCCTGACCTGACGCATATTAATGCTCGTTCAGAAAACTAGCGCAATTAATTTGAAATATTCGTAATTGGGCAAAATACATTCAAATGCAACAACAGGCTGTAAAAGGCAAGCCCTCTCCCTCTCTCTCTCTCTCTCTCCCTCTCTCTCTCTCTCTCTCTCTATGTGCCTCTCTTTCACACTCGCATTATATATAAATCGGTTTTGCAGTTGTTGTGCTGTAAAATTTATGAGGAAAATGCACCGCAAAATTTATCACATGTCCGGCAAAGCGGAGTTTTGAATGGCAAATCGCTTTTATATATATAAAGTATATAGTATATAGTATATATATGCAGCGTGTGTATATAGTTAGCGTTGTATTTGCATAAATTGCTCAATAAGTCAAGAGGTCCATAGCCGCCCAGCTCGACAAAAGCCGGCAAACTTTGCGGTTTAGCCCCCCCCCCCCCGTTCAATGCGCAGCTCCCCTTTAAACCACTTAGCCCCCCCTGGCAACCCCCCCACTCTGCTCATTGCATTAATTATGATAATAATTCTTGGGGCTTTAATAAGCATTTGGCATTCTGTGGGCACTTTGCTTGCCTTTCTGCCCAGCTCGAGCTATTCAAATATGCGAACGGCTCGCCACTTGCAGTCAGCTCTAGTTGTTGTCATAGTCTTGTTCTTGTAGTCGCTTGTAGTGCCACTTGACTGCATTGTCAGGTAATTACAATAAGACGCTTATAAGCTCATCGAAAACTTAAGTGCCAAGTGCAAGAAGTTGTCTCTGCATAGCAGCAGCAGCAGCAGCCGCCGCAGCAGCAGCAGCAGCAGCAGCGTCAGCAACTGCTAAGACTCGGAGATACTTTGCCTCGCTGTCTTTGTGTTTTTGGCATATTTTATAATAATTAACTGAAAGCTGTTCAAGTGACTGCCAGCTGTATCTCTCCACATACACACACACACAGGCAATTATTGCCAGTGCAATGACAGAGAGCAGAGAAAAACTATAAAGAACTCGAACAACAGTCCGACAGTTGCAGCCGTCCGAGGCAATTAAATTGGATTTTGTGCGAATGTTAACAAGATTTCTTCTCTTGCCTTAACATAATTGCAATGTTGAGTTACTTAAATTGAAAGTAGAAAATAAACTATGGAAATTGGAGATATTGGGTCTTTGATCTAAGAGCATGATTAGTTTTCTGTGCATTATTACTAAGCATGAAATGAAAGCTTGTATCGAATAGAGAGAGAGAGACGTGTCTTAGTGTTGCTAGGCTAACTTGTTGCCAACTTGTTTATCTATGAGGAATGTATGTTAAGCTGACTGGATTGTAGCTAGCTTAACTTGCGTGTATCTGCATCTGTATCTGTAAGTGATGCAGATAATGTATCTGTATCTGGTATCTGTGTCTGCCTCTGTGATTCTAAATCTGTATCTGTAGTTGCAGCAACTTTGATGGGATTACTAAGTTTTTACTAAGAAACAAACTGCACTAAGTAAGCTCGGTTTTTTAGAGCAATTTAAAAACGATTTTTTTACTACGCAAATTTTTTTTTTAAATTATAATATATAATATATATTGCATAATATACAATGAAATATATTTGTTTAAAAAAAATTGTTCAGACTTACCTTTTTGCATATTTAAATTATATGAAATCCAAAAGATACATGTATGTTTCATATGTTTTCATTAATGAAAAAACTTTAAAAATTCTAAAAAAAATATATAAATATATATTATAATTTGTATAAGAAGAAAGAGCATAGACTTCACTTCTTGCATATTAAAATTTTATGAAACCCAAAAAAAAAAAAAAAACTTATGATTCCACTAAGGAAAATAACTTTAAAAATTCGAAAAATTTATATTTTAATTTCTATAGAAATAAAGAGTTCAGATTTATTATTTTGCATACTCAAATCATATAAAACCCGAAAGATACATTAAAACTTCAATAGTTTTCGACACCCAAACGCCCATAGAAATCGGCAAACTCACAACTAAACTTCCTCTAATACAAATTCAAATTAAGTCACTTAATTCTACTGCTCAGACTTACATTTCTGCCCATTACTCAATGGGCAGGCAAGTGCCCAACGACTTCGACCTGTTCTAATTGGCATTTGATTGCTGCGCAGCAGGAAACACTTCACGGGTTGATTAAACTCGCGGTGCCTGCGCAACTTTCACCTGGCCAAATGAAAATTACGCTCAATACCAATGGAAATTTGGCAATTTGGCGTCGTCTTTCACTTTCATAAAGCCCAAGTCGGCGATTAGTGAAATGCAGTGCCCAATCATAGATGGCGCTGCGGTGCAGCGATTGCCCTTGCCGATTTCGAAAGCCAAGCCAAACTTGAGGCCCGTTCGCGACGATTGAGAGGAGCTGACTGCAGACAGGGTTGGGCTCACTTTTACCGCCAACTTTGTGTGGCACGTGTGGCAAATGACCTGCCTAACAGAGAGAGAGGGCGAGACAGAGAGATGGAGACTTTTCGCAAGCTTTTGAGGCTGGCTTTGATAATTTGTCGCTTAACACTTTTCATTATCCGGCGCATAAATCAAATGAAATATTTAATAAATTTGGACACCTTGTACATAAAGCGTGATTCATACAGGCCATAAATAATGCTAATAATAAATAAAAGGAAAGCCAGAGACCGCGACCCGGCAATTTGATGTAACAACCAATCATTATTAATAGCCAAAGAAATTGCACACACGCCATGTTAGCCCGCATAATACAAAGCAGCAGAGAGCTGAAAGCAGAAAGCGGGAAGCATAACAGCGACGGCTTTTTGCGCTTTTGCTTAATTCGTGGCCAAGAGTCAAGCTTAAGATGTGCACACACAGATATCACATATCAGCTCGAGACTAGGATATAATCGCGCTTTCCTTGCTCATAAATCAACAATAATTATTAGTTTTTTTTTTTTTTTTTTTTGCCTCAATATTTTTTTTATTATTATTATTTTTATTTATTTCTTGTTCATTGTATTGCGCTGCAGGTGGCAGCGACAACAGCAACAACAAAATATCGATAAGTCCACGCTGATAAATTGAAAATTACGAAGGAACACAACAATGCAGCGTCGCGCATGTCTATCTATGCCACAGACATAAACATGACTCCAGAGCCACAATGTGTGGCTGATTCCTTTCTTTATGCCCAAATTGCATGCCGACTTCTTGTGGCCTGCCACCCAGCCGGGCAGTCAGGCAGCCAGACAGCCAGCCGCGCTGGATTTGGCTTATTCCTTTTGACCTGTGCCACAGACAGCCGCACACACAGTGGGGCAAGCAAGCAAGGCTGGTGCAGCAAATGATGATAATGAGAGGGGGTAATCTGTATGAAGCATGCATAAAACATGCAATGCAGACAGTGCAGATTGAAGGAGAAGAGATAAACAGATTTTTATATAAATGTAATTTAATGTGACAAAATTATATACATCTCAAAATCTGTGTTCAAAAAAATAATAGTGCGATTGATAGACTGATAAAAGACAATATTTTGAAGACAATTTAAAACAAATATTTTAATTAACATAAACTGTTATTCATTTAGATTCTTGTTGTTGCTAGTTTAGCAAAAGTGCAATGTGTTTAGGGCATGAAAAAAATTCATAAAATTTAGTTGTTCATAAAAATAGTAGTGGCTACTCAAAAACTGGTTTACTTTCGCTTAACTTTATATATATCACTCTCCAAACTGACCAAAAACTAATTAATTCTGAATGAAAAATTGGGTACTTTTTTTTAGTAATTTTCTTCTTTACATTTTATTCTAAATAAAAAGTGGGCGGCTTTTTATTTGCCATCAGAAAAATTATCATTTATATGTCGTGTAGTGCAGCACTATTATTTTTTTGAGCACAACTTTATATTCAGATTCAGAGAATCAGTTGACTCAAACGGTTCTCCTCTTAATGTGCCTAAAACAACTATATTAAAGTCTGCCTTAATAGATATTATTTTATATATATAGCTTTAATATTTTACCAACTTTCAATTGAGCAATCGCAACACTGTGCAATAGAAATTCGAGAAAATTTCGACTGGGTGAAAAAAAAATTGTTGCTGCGACTGCCCCGCGGGGCGGAAAATCAAATACTTGAACGTTATATTTAAGGAAAAATCACGTTTCACATAAAAGACGCTAACGTGGCCAAAGTCAAATGGAAACAATAGCCATGCAAAAGGGGGCGTGCCACTTGACCGCGATTGCCCGCCGCTGGTCGGCAAGTTGATTTTATTGCGCTTTAAATTAAATATATTGTACAATTTATATAGAAAGAAAGTGAAGTGAAATGATTTTGTGGCTGCACACACACACACACAGCACGTATGAGTGCAGGGGGTATAACAACAACAAAACCAAAAAAAAAAAAAACCAAATCGAAAAGCAACTTTTGCACAGAGCGCCAACTGAGCCATGACCACTGAACTGGACAGTGTCCGTCCGGCAGCAGCCGCCGCTGGGTCTGGCTGAACCAAGGCGAAAACTGCAGACTTGGCATCAAATAAAGCACACATATTGCGAGCAAGAGTGTGAGAGAGAGAGTTGGGGGGGGGAAGTGGAAGAGAGAGAGAGATAGAACATTCCACTGAAAATGCAGCCAGCTCGAAAAAACAGAAGAAACTAAATAAATAAATATCACGATGCGTTGCAATACGTTACAGGGTATAGATGGCCTGCATGGCCAGTCAGCAATAAAGAGAAAATGTACTAAAATTATCGACTAGCAAATACCCTGAGTGAATCTCTTTTATGATGTAATAATGAGTGAGGTATATATCTATACTTACTTTATCTTCAGCAAGCATCATACCCTGCTTAGTCCACTTTGCTAATGGGCATACACATAGAATCAATGAGTCGAGGGCTTTGAGTTAAGTGATCAACTAGCAAATACCCTGACAAAATCTTATTTATAATCGAATGAGTGAGATATATGAAAAATGATATAATATTTAAGCTCTCTCTTTGATATATCTATAGTCCTTCCATCTGTTACTTTATCTTCTGAAAACATCATACCCTGCTTAGTCACTTCACTAATGGGTATACCACATAGAATCACTGAGGCGAGGGCTCTTTGAGGGTACGACTATGTAGCCAATCCACTCGGCATCCGTTTGCCATTGTCGCCATCATCTTTGTTTTCATAGCTGTGTCGCTGCGAATGTGACATTCCACAGTTTGCCGGGGTGTGTGGGGGGGGGGGGGGGAGGGCGTTGGCGACAAGTGCTGACGCTTGAAATTCTAGCTTAAAACTGAATATAAATTCAGCGATTTAGTTTATGTGCAGAACTCTAAGTGGTTTCATTGCGCCGCAAGCTCGAGTGCGAAATAAAATAGCAAAGAATTATTGAATGGGACACAGGGAGAAAAATCACTCGCAACTCAATTGTCAACAGTTTGGCAGCAACTGCAGTGGGGGAAGGGGGAGAGGACAGAACTGGGTTTTAAATTTCAGCCAGGCTAACGGACCAGCTGGCCAGCTGGCTGGCTGACTGGCTGACCCGCTTTAAAGCCAAACAAATGCAAATATCAAAGACGAGTCCAATGAATTGGCAGCCGGCATGCAAAACAAGCATTGTTGGTGTTGTTTCCTGTCGTGCTGTGCGAGTGTGCCAGTGTGTGTGTGTGTGTGTGTGCGGCTGACCAAACAAAAGTCTTGGCAGGCCCGCACGTCGGCCAGACAGAGTCAGTCAAAAAGCCAAAAAGCGCAACGAAATTGAAATCAATGCACGCCCAGCTGCACTTGGCTGCCCTTCACACCAATCCCCCGCCAACTGGAAGCGCCCCTGCCCCTCACCCTCTCGCTCTCTGGTGGCCATCTGAGCAAACAGCTGCAGCTGCAGCAGCAGCAGCAGCAGCCGACTCATGTTTATGGCACATTTTGCAATTTTGCGGCTTTCATTTACAAAATTAGTTAGATTGGCATTGTGCAGGCCAAGGGGGAGAGGGAGAGGTGGAGAGAGGTGTCAGGGAGCGGGGTGGCAGGGGCATTATCCAACTGCCAATTGCGGCAGTGTGAAAAATGAAGCCTATGCGGAAAAGCGCAAAAACAACAAATCAATCGATCAACAGCAAAAAGAAAAAAAAAATGAAAATTTCAAGCCAAATTTGCTGGCAACAGTTGGATAAATGTTTTCCAAACAAGTTGAAAGGCAGCGAATTGATATGGATACTAAAAGCGTTATGCTTGAGGTGAACAGAAGTGAATGTTTGCCCAAAAATAGACATAAACAGATGCCCGAAGGGGTAGGGTAAACAAAGATGCATATTGGAAATATCTGGTTCAACTCTAATGCAGGCGTAATTGCGCAGAAAACGATTTCGAGAACAGCTCAAAGTTTAAAGAAAACTTTCCATGTTGCTAAATCATTTAATTTGTAAGTTCTCAAATCGCTTCAACATCTTAATTGGCAGCAGAAACAAAAACAGAAAAAAAAGCAAGTAAGAAAACTCTAGTCGGGCGTGACTGACTAAGGGATACCCTGAGCCCTGTCGAATCTGGGTTTTTTTTATAGAATTTGGGGGAATTTGGGGCCGGTATCCAAAATATAACAAAATTCGAATTTGCATAACATACATATAAAGCTAAATATAAAATTTGGTGTCTCTAGCTTAAAAGATAAGGGTGATATATAATTTTTTAACTGAATTCCGATTTTGTTTTTAATCGATAACAATCAATCGGGAATAGTTATCGATTTAAAAAAAACTTGATCTGCGCGTGCTGTACACGGGCCTACAAAAAAATGTCAAGTCTCTAGCTTTTATATGTTCGGAAATCGACGCGTTCAAACATACGGACAGACGGACGGACGGACAGACAGACGGACAGTGCCAAATCAATTTCTCTTGTCGTCCTGATCAAGAATATATATACTTTATGGGGTCTGCCACGCCTCCTTCTGCCTGTTACATACATTCAACAAAAACATTATACCCTGATTTCCCATTTTCAATGGGCTCAGGGTATAAAAATGTGAGTCAGAGAGAACTTTTGCAAATGCCATTGCAGCTAAGTTCTCCACAGAGACAGAGAGGGAGAGGTAGAGGTATTTGAAAACTGTTTGGCAAGAAAAAAGATGGCGTAATTGAAACTTAATGAGTGGAGACAGCAACCGCAGCAGCAGCAGCTTCAGCCACATGCATATTTGAGGCTGGCACAACTTGTGAGCAAAGTCACGCCGAGCGTGTGTGTGGGGTGTTTGTCGTGCGCTGTAACTGAAGATACTTTGCGTATCTTAAAGATGCAAAACGTGCAAGTGTCGGGCTGAGCGATGGCCGGTCATTAGGCAAGCGCTGCCATAAAGCAGTTATAAGATACATTTACCCTCCGCCTCTCTCTTTCAGGCCATAAAATACCAGTTAACAGACATTAGATACTTTTTGTGTGCATTCATTTAACTCATTCTCCGTTTTTTGTTTTCGTTTGCAGATGCGCTCAGCTTTGGCCAGGTGAATGTAGAGCCCAACACAGCGCTGCTCAACGAGGGCGATCGCACCGAGCTGCTCTGCCGCTACGGGCGCGCCATCAACTACTGCCGCATCGAGATACCCGGCGAGCAGAAGGTGCTCAATTTGTCGCCCGTGTGGAGCAAGACGCCCGGATTTACCTACTACGGCTCCGGCCTGAATGCCGGCCAGTGCGGCGTCAGCATCGAGCGCGTTAAGGCCAGCAACAATGGCCAGGTCAAGTGCAGCCTGGGCGTTGAGGGAGAGGAGCTCTCCGGCACCATAGATCTGGTCGTGGCATGTAAGTAAACCAACTATCGATTTCATACTTTTGTTTTTTGTTTCTCCCATGCAATCTGCTCATCTCAATCTCCTTGCTCATCCATGCATCTTTGCTTCATCTCTTTTTTAGTGCGCCCGCAGCAGCCCATCATTGAGCTCATCTCGAAGCCGAATCGCGATGGCTTCTTCTCGGAGTCCACCGAATTCCATGCCCGTTGCAGCGTGCGCGATGGTCGTCCGGCTGCCAACATTTCCTGGTACATTGACAACATGCCCGCCAACAAGCGCACCAGTCCACTGCAGGTCGTGGCCACGCCCACCCACGATAACGTCGAGCTCTCCACCTCGGTGCAGGACATCCAGTGGCCGCTGACAGCCGATGACAGCAATCGCAAATTGGTCTGCCGTTCGCATCATCAAACCGATCGCGAGAGCGTGCCACCCCAGGAGGCGGCCTACATCATCAATGTGCGATGTAAGTAGTTGGCAGGGGTATATATGACTATGTAGTCAGTATGTAAATCGATATATAAATCGATTTACATTGGTATATAGTTAATATGTAAATCGATTTATATAGATCGATATATATCGACGTCATATTTAATTCGTAATTGGAATACCTTTGACTATTTATATAGTATATATGTTTATCGATAAATATATTAAAATATGTCATATCAAATTCAAAATGAGAATACCTTCGACTCTATCTTTTATGAGGATATTCTAACTATGCATAAAGTACATATTTTTGTCGATATATGTTGAACTGTTTATCGAGATTTATAATGTACTATATATCGATATATATGGAAGTCATATTCAATTCGTAGTTAGAATACGCTCGACCGTACCGTTGTTGAGGGTATTCCCATTATGTATTTACATTATATATGTTTATCAATACATATATAAATATATTTCGATATATATAATTCACTATATTTCGATATATATCGAAGTTGTATTCAATTCATAATTAGCATACCCTCGATCATATTTTTATAGAGGATACTCTAACTGTGCACCTAATTGCGTACGATATACACGATTTTTATCGATATACATATTGAATTATATATCGATATATCTAGAAATCATAGTCAATTTGTAATTAGAATATCATATCTCCACAACATTTAATAACTTCTATCTTTACATTAATTGAAATCAATTTGCCTCCCCGCCCGCAGATGCGCCCGTTCACCAGCCGGAGGCATCGGTCTATGGTCTCTATTTGGAGCACACCGCCATTGTGAATATCACGATTCGTGCCAGCCCGCCGCCAGCCATTGAGTGGAACATCGATGGCACCATTGTGTCGCAGGGCCGGACCGAGGGACGCTATTCGGCCTATGAGCCGCAGTATGTGGGCAATGATGAGTACAATGTGACCCTGGCGATTGCCGGCCTCACGCTGGAGGACACGACCAAAACGTACAATCTGCGCGCCAGCAACGAGCTGGGCACCACCGACTACCACGTGCGCATCAGTTCGTCGAGCAAGCCGCCCAGCAGCAGCTTGGATGTGGCTGCCATTGTGGGCATCGTTGTGGCTGTCGCTGTGCTTATCCTGGTTGTGCTGCTCATACTGTTTGCGCGCGCCACCGGCAGATGGTGCTTTGGCGGTAAGTAACCAGAGCGTTGGTGCCTCCAGCTCCCGCTCTCTCTCTCTCTTTCTCTCTCTATATCTCTCACTCTCTCTTATACTTGGGGCTTTCATCACATTTTATTTGTGCGCGGTTGCCCTTGCCCCAGCCCCCCATCATCATCATCATCAACATCAACATCCATGTACTCGGCTCATTGTAGACATCATGCCATCATCATCAGCTATGCTAACAATAATTTCTGGCCCACAAAACCTACCCCAAAGCCATCTGGCCATCGCTCATCTCATTTGCCCCAGCGCACAGGCACAGGCAGAGGCACATGCACATGTGTGTGCGAGTGGGCGTGGCAGGCATCGCCACAGCCAGTTGCTAACTTTTAACTCATTGTGCGGCTTTTAAATTTTAATTAGCGTCGAGTTGCAAGCTGGCAGTGGCAGTGGCAGCGGCAGCAACTCGCGCAGCCTTAAAAACTCATCTAATTAAACATACTTTTCATATTTCAATTCTTTTTTTCCCCCTTCATTTTTTTTTGTATTTCACTTGACTTTTGGGCGACTTGTTCTTTGCTTTACTTTGTCTGCTTTCTAATCTTTCGTAGCGCTGCGGGCGCAAATTAAGGGATTGCGACAGATTCTTTAGATGTCTTTCACTTTTTAATATGCGTTGCTTGCAAAAAAAAGACACAAATTAGCATTAAATGCTAAGAAAATGAATTTCTGGGAAGTAATCAAGCAGCAAGTGAGAAAGAGCTAGAGATTGGTCATAGGTGACTGAGCAATACCATGGTGATAGGTGTGAGATGTGGGCCCATGTGACAATATGATTTGGGATAGATTTTTAGATGAATTTAAGATTTGTTTTTGGGCATAAAAGCTAAGGCTGAATGGAAGATTAATACATATACCTTAACTTATGGGAACTTATTGGAATATATATTACAAATCTCAAGTCCATGACGAACAAGCGAATATGCTCTCTTTAATTTCCGAGCCAGACAAATTTTTCCAACAATCTTTATTTCATTTTTTTTTAAATGTGCATAAAAAATACAAATTTAAATGCTTTATATAACCAATAATCATCAGCAATAAATATATATATATTATATATATAATTTACTTGTATTACTAGCAAAATCTCAATTATATATATTATAAAGAAATATACGAAATTAAATGTACACTATATATAGCCTTTTGTATATATGAACCTGAAAAATGTCTTTAAAGTTTTCTTTTAAAAATATTGCAGTAAGAGCAAAGCCCGGTATCAATGGGCTTAGGCCATAAAATAGTAAACAAAGCGCCCTATTAAATACCTATAAAATTGCTGTTTATACACAAGGCCAACACACACACACACACAGCTTATAAGAAATACCTCGCTCAGCATGTTAATAATACAAATACGAAACAAAAGCCAAGCACAAACAAAATTTGAATATCATTTTTGTTTACCATTCTATATAAATGTATTTAGCATATAAAAAGAAATAACAAAACGACAAATGTTAAACAAAAACACAAAAAACCTGTATAAATAATGTAGCAAACACACAAATACTCTGCCTTAAAAAAGTGTCTACAAATGACAACAACAAGAAGAGCTAACATATGAGACGCTTCACAATTATTAATTACAACCATTTTATTTTATTTTATTTTCTTAATTTTATTTCTTATGTGTTTATAATTTCTATCAAAAAAGAAGAAGAAGAAACTTCGATTCTGGTTTTTGCTTTTTTCTGTTTCACTTTTAACTTTAGTTTTCTGCTCTTTTACTCCCTCTACTTTGTTGCTTTACTTGGTAAATGGACTAACCCCACACGTTCTTTTAGCTTTCGGCTCAAACCGACTAAACTGGTTCAGAGGTTGGCCCGAACGGTTGCGTTCGCTCGTCGCTAAATGTTAGTTCTTGTTGTTGTTGTTCTTGCAGGCGCCACACTCAATACGGATCTCGGTCCCGATTCGGAGGCCCAGATCCATCCCGAGCAGCAGGACGACGAACTCGACGGCCAAGACAACGGCGATGAGCACATCGATACCACGCAGCAGTCCGAGGAGGCCACGCCCCCCGTCACCGACAAGCTGGAGGCGCAGAAGAAGGCGGACCTGAAGAAGAGCGCCGCAGCGACCGCCGCGGCTGTGATTGCGGCCGGCAATGGCCAGCAGTCAAATGGCGCCGATGCACCCAAGCCGCCGAACACGTCCGTCTGAGCAGAGTCCGGCTAGCCGCTGCTCTAAGCAAACCAACCTTAAGATACCTTAAACAACGCTCTCTATATATTCCGCTCAGAAATCTCAAAGGCGCACAAAATATCAACAAAAAAAGCTAAAACTAAAACTGAAAATAGAAAGAAAACCTTAAGTTGGCCAAGTATTTTGATAAGCACTCTAAGCTCTCCGCACTTAAGTTAAGATTAACAAATCTCGAAATGGAAACCTTAGGAATCTCGCAACCTTAATAGAACCGTCCGCGACCCGAATATACATTTATATATATTTACACTTATACACTTATATATTCACATATTTTCTCCACCTTTATTACATATGTAAATCACAATTCGTATTTTTTGTAACATAATTTTTCACATGTGTTTTATAATAATTTTTTGCCAGCAATTAATTTATTTTAAGCTCCGACCTGCCAGCATTTTGCATTTTTATCTACCACACAAATTCGTTTAATTTTTTTAGCCCGCTCCGCAACTTATTAGTTAATAATAATAAATATGTTATAAATGAAACTTGGCTCGAATAATTAGAAGAGACGTACATAAATTATATATAATAATATATAGTTGTAAATCGTAAACAAATTGGCTAAACAAAAACATATTACTTTAATTTGCTCACATTTATTTTGCAGTTTTTAGCGATTTGTATAAGCGAATGAAAACAAAGCGTATATAATTTTAAAGTTAACAATAAATTGTGTTTTTATTTAAATAATCAACCAGTTGGCTTGCAATTCATTTGGCTGCTTCGGCTTTTGATGATGGCGGGGCTGCCCTTTCCATGACCCATTCCCTTTCCAGGCTGCATAAATTCCATTTCTATATCAACTTTAAACATTTTCCAGTAAATCTTTTTTAATATTTAGTATTAATTGCATTTTCTTGTGTGTCTCCACAGGTAAATCTATCAAGACGCCCACAAACGAAACGTAAGTACCCCCCAGAGCAGTTCCTCAGCCACTGTCAAAATAAGTTCAACGTGCAACGGGACCAGGTCATTTCTGTAAAGTCATCAAATAACTCTCCTTAACTGGACAATCCATACAACTAACCCCATCATAACGGTATCTGTTCTGTGCATCCTTAACAATTAGAGAGCTTTGCATGACTATTGTTGCATGTGCTTCCACTTCTTAATGTTGCTACCCAAGGCAATTCGTTTTAGTTAATTTGTATATTTAATTTTACAATTTTCATTAACAAGCGCAGCTATTATTATGGTAGTATAGCCACCATTACCATCATCATCATCATCATTATTATCATTAGCTTTAGGCTAGTTTCTTAGTGTTCATAGTGCAAAAATTTAGTCAGCGTTTAACCTAAGCACATGCATACACACACACACACGCACACACACATACATATTTTAATATTCATTCACAGCTTCCACTGGCAATTAGATTAGAAAAAAAGGTGACCATATATCCAGGAGTGTACAAACAAATTTTAATTTATTATAATTCAATATTTGCTGCAGAGAAAGTCAAACAATTTTTTTTATTTAGCTTAAGTAAATAAATTTAAAACCTAAATAAATAAATACAGCATTTTTTGTATAAGCTTTTTGGCAAAATTCAAATCAAGCTGAACAATGGAAATGCAATTATGTTGATTGTCAGTGGAAAAAATACCCAAAAATACTAAACAAAGTTTAGCGTCGAAAAAAGAATTGTGTTTTGTCTCATTTTCGTTTCGTGACGTTGTCTTGTCTATTTGCAAAATTGAAATCAAATCAAAATCACTTTGCTAAACAAATTTCACGCTGCCACACACACAGACATCCACACACACACACAAACTCAGACATCCATACACATACACACACAACACCCTCACACACTGCTCGCTCGCTCGTTCGCCTCTCGCCTCGCCTCGCCCACCAACAAAAAAAATGCTCCCTAGTCGTACTAGTTGCAGTCTGTCTATCTCTCCCTCTCGCTCTCTCTCTCTCTGTCTCTCTCTGTCTCTGTCTCTCTCGCACTATTCACTGTGCCGTACCGCAAAAAAAAACTACAACAATATTTAATATGCATATACTAAAACGTCAAGTCGCTGTCCAAGCCATATACCAAAAAATCAACAACTGAAATTGTCCATTTCGCAAATGCATCTCAGAACCAACAACAACCACAACAACGACAACAACAACCACACAATTTCCCATTGTACTTATTTTGTGTACTTTCATATGGACAACATAACATCCACCGAAAAACTAAACTGTCAAAATAAATTCCAAACTGTCAAAAATTTGTTGCTCTGCCCCAAACATTGAACCACTCAACCAACTACTCAAACCACTCAACCCACCCCAACCATTCGCGGACTCCATTTGCAGCGCGAAGCAGCTCGATTCCGGCGAGGCGGCGCATCATGGCCAGAATGTGGCGCTGCTGGAGACGCCCAATGGCATCACGCTGCTAGGCGCCAGCAAAACGCGCGAGGCGAACGGCAACGGCAATGGCCATGGGCAGAGCCACGAACGCTTCTCGGTGGAGCGACGCGTGCACGACGAGGATGATTCATTTGAATATGGCACGGATCGCGAGAGCAGCGTCTATAATCCCACCACAAGGCCGCTGCGTAGCGTGCTAATGGGTCAGGCGGGCGGACGCAACACGCAGGCGAGCCGCAGCGAGCCGGAGGCGGCGGCGGCCAACGACAGCGACACGGACACGGATCTGCTGCAGCGCGGCAGCCAGCTGGGCATACCCGAGTCACGTTTCTCGCGCTGGCTGCCCAAGGATCAGCGCGAGCTGCTCGAGAAGCAGGCCAAGCTGCTGTCGGGACGCAGTCAGGCGGTGGCTAAGCCAGCACCGCCAGCCACGCCCCCGAAGCCAAGCAAAAACTCTCAAGCAGCAGCAGCAGCACAGACGACAGCAGCGACGGCAACACCGAGGCTGCCGCAGGAAACGGAAATTTAAATGTGTGTGTGTTTGTGTGTAAACATGTGTTTAGGTACAAGAAATGCCACAAAATTGAAGTCTAGAATTTCTAATTTATTTAGTTCACACACAATGCCGCCACGTTACGTAGCAGCGAGCTATGCAACTCGGCAAGCAAAGCGAAACTCATGACAGCTTCATTCACACACACACACACACTCAAACACACACACACGAAATACACACACATATACGAAATCTTGACATAGTTGAGAGCTTTCACCCAAAAAAAAAACAGCATGAAATTTAGACATGAAATTAAGAATTTTTCGAATATGTATGTAATTACTAGAGAGTTGCATGGCCAAGTCTGAGCGTCAGAAAGCTAAATGTTATGTTACTCAAGCAGTCAGAGAAAAAGTAGTAGAAAAGCAAAAATGAAATTGATTTAGTTTTTTTTAACGTATTTATTTGGAACAAAGTTAAAGCGTGTGTTCATCTTAAGCTGTGCCCACTGTACTTTATATATTATTTTCATCACTTCCTTAAGAGAGCCAAAACAAATTTTCCTTTATTGCAATTGTATTAATTCGTTTCTAATTAAAACATTTAACCTAAGTTGAAAAGTTGAACAATTAGCTAAGGTCGAAGATGAAGACGTAACGAAGCGCGTTTATTTATTAAGTTGTAGTTAGTTGACTTTTTTTCGCTAAGGTTGTTCTTTATTTTATACCTATATATCTATAAATATATATATATATACACATATATTTTTAATAAATTAACAAAACCAAAAACTGAATAAATGCCTGCGTGTGTTCCATGGTTTGAGGGTTCTTTTTCAACTGTTATTTTTTATGTATTTATTTTTAGATATTTTATATATTTTTTAAATATTTTTTTTTCAATTATTTTTCCAACTATTTCTAACACAAATGTTTTCGTATGAAAACTGCATTTTATGGGATTTGTTGAAGCTGCGTGCTTTACATTTGCAATATGGCTGGCCAGCTAGCGAACACGTGCCGCAATTTAACTGCACACACACACACACTCGTTCACTGCAATAGTTTTTTAATAGTTCTTTCGAACGGGCAACTGAGGCAAACAGACGCAGCCAGACGGTTGCCAGACATTCAAATGAGCCAAAAAATTATTTATAGAATATATATGGATACACTTAACGTGTGTTGCACGTCTCACTGAGCGTGTGTGTGTGTGTGTGTGTGTGCGGGTGTGCGGTTGTGTGGCAAACAAATTATGCGACTATCAGCTAACTGGCATCTGCACAGCGCCAGCTTTGAAGGTCAATTGCGCACAAGTTGAGCGAGGGTCAATGGCAAAGCCAAAGGCGAAAAGTTTTTAAAGCAGATTTGCATGAATTCACAATTTCAGAAGAAACATGTGCTCAAAGGATAAAGCAACTTTGGCAACTTAGGGACTTTAAACTGCGATTCTTTAAGTCTAGCAGAGTCGGTTTGCAGAATTTCAGCAGAAAATGTGCTGAAAAGTTAAAGCAGCTTGAGAAATTTAAGTTGCTTTTGCTCTGTTGATTTTTTAAGCCTAGTTGACTCCAAATTTCTAAAGAAACATGTGTTTAACAGATGAAGTAGCTTAACAATTTGAGGACTTTATATATGTCTAGCTCTGTCGATTTTTTAAGCCTCAGAATTTGAGAAGGAATATTTGCAAAATATATAAAACAGCTTAAGCAGCTCAGGTGTTTCTTGTATTTTCTAGATTTAATGCCTAGCGGCATCAGAATTTAGAATTTTCGAAGAGTTATATAATAAAAATATAAGATAAAAAGATAAATGAACTTTAAAAGCTTCGATTCTTTAGGTCTGGCTGACTGTAATGCTACACAGCTATGGCCAAAATTTATTCATATAAATTATATAAACTAATGTATATATGACTTTACTTAAATGTATGTAAAAGTACATTATCTAAAACAAAAAAATCAGTTTGAAGACTTTTTCTTATTTCCTTTGCGCTCCGTTTTCAATAAAAAGAGAAAATTCTTTAAATAAACAGATAAAAATAGTACAAAATGTTTTAGGATTATGAAGACCTTAAAAAGTCTGTAAAATATCAGAAAATTAATCAGAACAGATAAAAATAATACAAAATGTTTATGATTATGAATACCCTATAAAGTCTGTAAAATATCAAAAAATGAATCAGTCTTCTTTTAGACTTTGCCTATTAAATTATGTTATTGCCAGCATTTCTTTGATTTAAATTTTTTAACTTCAAAAACTCAAAGCTAAAGCCTTAAATCCGCTACAAAATCTCTGCCCCACTAGACGCATTCAAAACTATTTAACAGATACCGCGCTACACTCAACTCAAGCTCACATTCCTTTATAAGCCCCCCTCTCTCACTCGCTCTCTCTCTCTCTCTCTCTCTCTCTCTCTCTCTCTCTCTCTTAATCCCTTTCTCTTTTCGTAACCTACCCTTGAGCGAGTCCCCTAATTAGTTGCAATCGAAAACCATATGATTTTTGAGTTAGCTGAAGGTTTTGGTTTAATTGGTGCCACACAGCAAATAACAGTTATTGCCGCACACGCTGCAGCCACTAACCTGGCCAGACTCGACTCTCTCTAATCCAAAGCACACACAGAAACACACCTTCTATCTAACCCACGACTAATACCGCTTTAATGGCTACTTCTGGGGGCTAGCCAGCCAGCCAGCCATCCTGCCTATGCTATGCTATACTGTCTGCTAATCTAACTAATGTCCCGGCTGCACGACAAACAATTATTTTGACACATTTAATAAGTAGCCCCAAAAGCTCGTAACAACAACAACAACAAAAGCACAAGAACGAAACGCCAAACCCTTAACCACAATTGAAACCAAAAACAGCAGCGACACCGAAAGCGCCGACATAAAGGCCACCTCCACCTCGACGGCAACGGCGACGACGACGGCAACGACAACGGGAGCTGGTCCTGGCGCTGGAGCCGGCGTTGGCTCCGAGGATGTGGGCAACAATGGCAGCGACCAGGAGGCGCCGGCCGGCAAGAAGGCCAAGCGTTTGCCAGCCTTTGCTGCGGCCATTTTAAAGCGCTTCAATGAGAGGGATGGCGGCAAGAAGGATAACAATGCTGAGACGCTGACAACGGCGACTGGCGCAAATGACAACGACAACAATACAACAACAGCAGCAGCCGCAGCAACAGCAGCAACAACAATCGATGGCAATGACAATGAACCAAAGGTATACAAAAACTGAACCAGTCCTTGAGTGGGCAAGCACACAAAAGTCTCGCTCTCTCTCTCTCTCTCTCTCTCTGTCTCTCTATCTATCTCTAGCTGTCTCTTACTATGCGTGTCTGTGTGTGTGTGTGTGCGTGTTTTCTACACCATTTAGCTTAGCATACTCTTAGGCCGAAATATATATATATACATAATTTATATCGATTTATAATTTTTCTATAATCACAATTTTTTTTGCTATTTGCTCTCTTTCTCTCTCTCTCTCTCTCTTGCTCTCGCTCTCGTTTTGGCTGCCACACAATTTTTGCTTAATTTTTAATGCTTTTCATTTGTAACTTCGTCGCATGCAAAAAATTTGTGTAACTTGTGTAAATACTCTGTCTATATAATCTGTACAATCTATCGATATACGCTATATAAAGGCTATAGTTTGGCAGAGCACCTCGCCCGTGTGGACCTTTAAGTAAGAAAGCTAAGCATATAGAAACACGTAGCGCAGCAGCAAAAAGGTATCACAATTTGCCCTTACACCAAAGTAAACAAATATAAATAAATAAAAATATGTACAATATATTATTATTGTTTATATTTCTTAGAGTTTGCCTTTTCTTTATTGAAATTTAATGGCAATTTATTTTCTTGCCCGCAGCAAGACAAACAACTCGTCTATGCTGAACTTGTACTAAAGCCCGCCCAGGAGAAGACGTCAGCTGCAATAACAACAACAGCAGCGCCCGCAGCAGCAGCAGCAACACCAGCAAACGCAACAACAACAGCCGCAGATGCAGCTGGCAAAAATGCAACGGAATATGCCGAAATAGTCTACGTGCAAAAGGGCGATGGCAAGAAATAAAAATACTCTATAAAATGCCCAATGAGGCTGTACCAACGACAGCAGCAACAACAACAGCAACAACATTTAAAAAGTAAAAGAAAATATATATATTGTGAGCTACAACAAAATACAAAACAAAAAACAAACACAACAAACCCAATGCATAAACGTAAAATAATATTAAAAAAATTAAATAAATAAAAAAATAAATATGAATCTTAAGTGTGGTTTTTCAAAAACTCCATTGAATGTGTGTACTAAAAAAAAAACAAAATCTTAAAGCTAATTACAAGACAAAACGTAATGAATGTGTTAAAAAAAAGAAGCAAAATCTAAAAAAAAAAACTTTTTTCCACATACATAAATATATAATTAAAAACAAAACATACGCACAGCTAAATCCATACACAGTCCCACACATACACCTAAATAAAATTTACAACAAAATAAAACTAAAACAAGCAAAAAAAAATTAATAAAAAATTTAAAATAAATTTACATAGGCAAAACACAAATAAAAAATAAATATAAAAAAATATATAAAAACTAAAATGAAAACCTTAAAAAAATATTTGAAAATCTCAATTATTTACATAAATGTCTCGCAATTAAGCTAAATGTAATTTAAGCCAAGAAAATATGCAAAAAAAAAAAAAAACAAACAAAAATCCTTCAAAAAAATATTATTTATTTCATACCGATTTTTTATACAAAAATGAAAACGGATTTTTTTAACAACTTTTTGATAAGCATTTAAAGAGAAACAAAAAATACACAAACAATTCGAGCAGCCAGAGTAAAGCATTTAAGCAAAAGCAAACAATACAGAGAAATCGAAAAAGAAAAATGTCATTCATCAGGCTTCATCATCGATAAATATAGATCATTGTCGAATCTCCACGAAGGCGCAACAAAATTGTAACCGAAAGTATTTTATGCTAATTTCTATTCACATTTTCCAATCCAATTCTGGCCTATTATTACGTTATTAATTTAAAAGTGAAACAATTAAATATATATTATATGATTATGATAATTATTATGTCTAATTTAAGCGCAGCACTAATTACAATATTATATATATATTTACTTTGATTATTGATTTTTTACATGTAAATTATAATTTGTATAAAGTTAAGCCGAGTAACTTTTTTGAATAAAATTCTTTACCATAAAACTGTGTCGAGGACTTCTTTCTCTCTCCCTCTTTTGCAGGGCATGCTTAGAGATAATCCTGAATTGTTATCCTGCCAGTAGCACAGCAGACGACAATAGAAGTGGAGGAGTTGCTAAAGGGATGCATTTGATATGCCCAACAAAAGGAGGCCCAGACAGTACGCACACTGACACCGCGCGCGGTCGTATACTTAATTTCTATTATCATGCAATCCACATGCTGTCTAGCATGTGTGTGGGTGTGCGTGTGTGTGTCTCTCTGCTCATGCTCTCGCTGTTTTCGAGTGATTTAAGCCACAATGCAAGGCACAAGTTGAGCGTATTTTATTTGTTTAATTAAAACTACAAATTTGATGGCAACAGCTGCAGGTACAACACATACACAACACATATAATAATAGCTACTAAGGCAACTGTATGAATTATTTGACTGGCAATGAAATGTGAAATCTACGAGCAAGTAAATTGAAATGGAAATCGAGTTTATGGCACAAACATGGCAATTGCATGTCTGCAGCAGTCACGTAATTGAATACGAGAAAAACCACATTTGAAATTTGCAAATTTGCAATGCGAGTGTGTGTAAGGGGCGTGCTCCTCTCGGCTTACTTTGATTTAAGGCTTAAGCCGGGTGAGCCAAATTCCCAGGACAATTGCAATTACAAACAAGTTAGCTGAAGCTGAAGTGTCGACGACTGCAACATACTCTGGAGAGAGAGCCACACTTCATATTACGACTGACATTAAGTGGATTACTAATGAAATGGAATGTAACTCTATAGCTATACTATAGCTTCAATTATATGAATATATAATAAATTATCCTTCGCCTCTTCAACAGCGTATTATGGCAAAAGGAGTAGCATACTTTTGAGCGCTGTCTACGCCTTTGCTATTATTTTTCATGTCCATCAAATCTCAGACTTTGTATAATGCAATTTGTATTTTTATTTATATATATATCTTCTTTTTTTCTCAAAGAAACATCAACTTTTGCACTTGACTTGGCCAAAGTGGATGAGGCGGCTCTGTATCTGGCTGGTCCTGTGGCTTTGACTTTTCAGCTCGGATTTGGCTTTAGCTTCGGCTTTAGCTTTAGCGTTTGCTTTGGCTTTGGCTTTGCCTGGCTGCTTGTCAGTCATGCGCTGGGCGCACTCAACTTTTTCTGACATTTCAATTTATAAAGCTCAAAATCTGCGCATTACCCCGAGCCTTTATACATTAGACGAATAAAAATAGAAAAAAGGCGACTTTGCATTTTTATACGCTACGCACAAAGTTGAATAGAGTATATTGGCTTTGGCTACACATTATTAGACTTCAATTTAAATAGCTTTACGATTAAATAGCTTTAGATAGATCAATAGATCGATTAATGATCTCGCATCAAACAGACAACAGCGCATTGCTTAGTCGGTTAAGCTCGTCCACAAGTCTCTGACATGTTTTTTGGGCGCATTTGACTATTTTTTGGCTATGTCTGCGGCGACAGCGTCAAAAGTAAAATACAATTCTTGCATTTTGCTGCCTTTCGGCTGTACATTGCATTTGACTTGGAATCTTTTTACCGACTGCAATGGCAGGAGCAGCAGCACTTGCTACGACTGCAGCTAAACTTCAAACTGCAAAGGCGCCCGAGGCGAATGCCATCACTGTCGGCCGACACGGCTGCCGAATGCATTTCAAATGAAGCATTCGACTTGTACGACTTTTGTTTGCGACAAGTTTGACTCGGCTGCATGCAATTCCAATCAATTCTATTAGCCATCTCTTCCTCGTTTGGCTCACATGCAGCACAGAAGTTAGCCGAGCTTAGACGTTGCTGTTAATTGAAGATTATCTGTCAAAAAGTATGAGCACGTCATCTGTTCTTCTTGCGACTACAGTGGTTGAGACTCAGTATTTAAATTAAATTAAATAAGGAATATACTTGGTGATCACATTTATTAGAATGAAATATAGTATTTACATAAAAAAAAATGTTAAAGATACTTTTGTATCTTTAAAATACTTATGTTACCTGGTAGCTGTTTAGAAATTTTGAGATAAATTAGAGTCTTTCAACAACTGATTTGTAGCCGACAGATAGACTGAACGACATTTGATAGAAAATCTAACTAAAATATTAGGCGACGATTGAGCAGCAAAAAGACTCAGCAAATAATTTTTATTAGATTTTTATGGCTTACCAAATAATTTTGTGTAGATCACTTTCTTGCTGTTGATTTCTGTATCAGGCGAACAGAGGCCAGCAGCAACAAACGGATGACAAAATATTTGTCTTTCAATGAGCCATAAAAACTAAAAATTGATTTGCATCATTTGTTTGCTGCTGATTTCTGTTTTCCTGTTAATTCAGCCAGATTCGCTGTTAAGTCTCACCAAACCCAGCGATCAGACGACGTCAACGCTCGCTTCTGTTGAAAACTTTACAAAATCCCAATTGTTTCCACATTTGATATAAATAATAATACTCATTTGTTTTGTTTTTCATTGATTTAATGTTTTTTATTCAATTTTCAATAAATTCAGTCAGAATATAAATATCTATTTTTATACGCTTATTATCTAAAATTGTCTAAGAATGTATCTTAAAGATACATTTAAATTTGTAGCTGCGCACACAGATACTTTCTCGCTAACAAATCAAACCAATTCAAATTGCTCTTATTTATATACATTATTTATATATCAAATTCAAATGATGTTAAAGCTCCCCAGCAGCAGTTCGATTGATTCTGCGATCTCTAGTGAATCCTTTTCAACAGTTTCTGTGTCTCAATTTGGGAGGGCATAGTTGTGCCCCAACCCGAGTCGCTGCCTACATAAGCAATGTGCGACAAGTTTTAGCAATTGCTTGGCAGTCACCCAGGGGAAGCTCAGTTGAAGCACCTGAAACAACAATAACAACAACAACGAAAGAAGCAACAAAACGAGATGAACAGAGGGGATAGCTGGAAACTTTGTTCTCTGCTTGTTCTTTGCTTGTTGCTTGTTTTGTCACTTTGTTTATCTCTCACTCTTTCGGGCTATTCCTTGAGTTGTCTCTACTCTTAATTTTTGATTTTTGTTTGATTGTATTTGAGTTGTTGTGTTGCCTGCCAGCTGTTTGCCTTATGAATCTTGTAGTTTCTATAGCGAGTTGGGAATGGACTGGATATTCCCTCTTTGTTTACAATAGTTGCTTGAAGGCAGGGTATTCACAAGTCGCTCAACTTGTGCATGGGCACTCGAAACTATTTTCTTTTATGCAAGTGATAAATGTATGTAGATTTGATGTATGTGCAATTTGGCAAAGTAAACGCAGCCAAACTTGTGCTCACTTAGTTAGTAAGTGGGCCTTCAACTTACCTCTCAGACTAAGTCAATTAATATTCATGAAGAGAATGGGGCTAAGGAAAGAGAAAAAATGGCATTATATAGATTTTGATTTGATTTGACTGAAGTGACGCTCGATAGCTATGATCTGTAGGAGAATTAATATATCAATTATTTAATGATCGCAATTATATTAAGATTCGGTTCACCCCATATTAATTTCGATTTACAATTCAAGCCGAGTTAACAATTCAATTAAAATTTGTCCTCAAAGGAAATAAATGTAACCAACACAAAGGTTAGAGGTTATTGGGCAATCGCATTGCCCTTCCATTCTAATGTCTCTGCTCTTAGTTATCGTCGTCATCGTCGTCGTCATAGCTTGCATTGACAAATTTATGCCAATTTAATCCATACATAAGCGCATCTAAGCTCGTGCTTAATTAGTTGGTAAGTTGATGTCCAAGTTGCGCTTCTATGGTTATTCAATTAATGGCCAGACACGGGGCGCCAGCTCCGCCCACGTTCTGTCAAATGCTTTATTATTGCTCAATTCCAGTCGTCCTGGGCCATATCATTTGTTGAAATGCACTAACAGACACACACATGCACAACCACACGCACACACACATGCACACTTAGTGGGCGTAATTAATGCCACGTTTATTTTAAGCTGATTATGTAATAAGCCAATGCCACATCGGCTAGTGCCGGATATCAGTTGCATAAGTGCACGGCTCGCATTCAGTATAATGGAATCCATACCGGACTTATCCTTAATGATATTGCCAATTTGCTAATGCATTTGAAAAGGACATTAAAAAGTTAGTATCTAACAAAGGAATTTTAATTGAATTTTGAATTTATTAAACAATGCGGATTTAAAAAAAAAAAAGGTAAAACTTTTAGAAGTTATTTGTTAGGCTTTCTAAATATATAATAAAATATTTGTAGTCCATAGGCTACTTGATCTGGAGAAATTTCCTTTAATGCTCACAGCCTACCACAATATATTCTCTCTTATTCTCATCTAGCTTTCAGCTTCCTCACATTCTTTAACCTGATGAAAGCAAGCTGGCATTACTCAAACCTCAACCCGCTCATTATTAAGTTCATATGTCAATCAAAAGTTTGCCAGGATATTCGGCGCGCCTACAAACTGTTTAAAAAGTAGCCCAAAAGAGCTTTCGCCCAAACAGCTGTTCAAGTTGGCCTTATCAACACGGTTAGCATCCACACACCAAGTGCGCGCTCTCTGCTGAATGCGAAAGCATTGCGAGTGTCTGCTGACAAAAGAGCAAAAGCTTTCACCAACATTTGCATTACTCTTAGCTGCGCTCTCTTAAGCTGCGAGCTTTTTAAGAGAGCGTCAACTTCTAACGGTTGCCAATCGGAGATAGCTAGTGTATGAATTCTAGTTAGATTCTTATTTGGGCAACAATTTGTATGAGCCAGACTGCCTAATTGATGAACTCTTAAGAGCGTGAAAGGCGAGTTTTAAGAGCGAGGCGCCGAGACTGTCACACACACGCACATCTAGGCACTAATACAAATAGAATGTTGGGTAATTCATAAAGGAACTGTGCCACTTGAGCAGTCAACAAGCTTTTGCTTGTGTCCTTCATAATTTCAGCGCGCTCTGTGCGAGTGTGTGTGTGTGCGTGTGGGAGTGTGTGTGCTACTTATGCACTAGCATTTTAAGTAGCAACAGGTCTGCTTTTAAAAACTTTTATGCTATTCAACATTTTTCAATGCCTGTCCAAGATGACTTTTATGCTCATATTTAGATATATATATAAATATTATATAAAAGTTATATTTAACATTTATTTGGCTTATTCACAAAGTATAATGTACGTTGAAATTTGAACATTTTGTGGCAAAATAAGCCAAGTAATTTCTGACTACAATTACGCTTGATTGCCACGAAAATGTGTAAATTAAAACATGAAATAAAAAATATATTTATATATATATATATATAGGGAGAGAAAAATTAAGAGAAGTAATGAAAGCAACTAAAAACTTTCGTCAGTTGGTTTGGCAACGGCGCCGTGGTAGCCGTAGGAAGCCGTAAAGGGCAACAGTGCGCATACTTAATTATATTCGTGTTGTTTATATTTCTTCAGCTTGTTGCTATTGTTGCTGGTGGTGCTGGTGGTGCTGGTGGCGCGGGCGGTGCTGGTGGTATGCCTGGCACTTCTGCTGCCATCCTCAACGCAAATTTCTTTTATAAAATTTGTGGTTTTAATAAGCGCAAACCAAGGCAAAAATAATATGCCAAAGCCAAGAGCGTAAAAGGGACACAATTAATTACTCTTGCAAAGAAAAATAAACCAGAAAAATAAATAACACAAAAAGAAAACAACAAAAACTGCGCAACAAGTTGAAGTTGAACTTCTGTTTGCCATTTGCTCCGTGAAAATTAATGTGTAAATACGAAAAAATACCAAAAGAAAAGAGAGAGAAAGAGAGAGAGAGAGACACAAAAAGCAACAGAAAATATTTGCCAAAGTTTATTTAGGCACGTGCGCTTAAAGAATCTTATCAAAGTTTTCACTTCAATTTGGCAAAGGGTTTCAAGTTTAAATTGGACTTGACTCGACTCGACTTGAGTTGAGAATGTTTCAGTATCTTGCACGTGAACAGGATATTTCTTATACATATATGAATATATGTGTATATATATTTATATATATATACTTTTTCGCAACTCTTTAACTGTGTCAAAAAGCTGTGCACGTAAGGCTGACTAAATTATAGATACCGCATACAGATCAAAGAATCAATTATGCGAATTTGCAATTTCTTATGAATTATTTTTGGAACTTTTTGCTTCTGGACACTTACGTGTTTATTATTAGTATATAAATGTATCTAAATTAATATTTCCATTTTACAAATTGTAAAACTCATAAAAAAATCGCATATAGTATAAAATATAATTACCTTCCTTCCACTTCCTTTCGATCTATTCATTTTTTTTTTTTTTTTTTTTTTTAAATGTAGGTTCTTTATAAATGAACAGTATTTTACCGACTGTTAAACTCCTTTAAAAATAATTTAATGGACCACTTATATTCGTTAAAGTTACGTCCGATTAGGCCTAGTTTTTGAAGCTGACTTTGCTAGTGTGTAAGACGAAACGGTTAACGGCTCCTAGATGACCCTAATGCTCCTGGTAAATATACCTGGGTGCTAGTCCTAATGAGCCAAAATTCCCAAATAAAACCGATTAAATTCGTTCAAGTTACGGTGCATTTGCATTTTACATAGCAAATTACGCCCGCTTGTAGACGAGACATAGAAAGGTTCCTAGATGACCCTACATACATACATACCTGCCAGTATGCACACACACACGTAAATGGTGCAGGCCCAGCAGAAATAGCATCAAATATAGGAGAAATACCAGGCGAACATAACGCAGCAGCAACAAGACGATTTTGATGAAATTAGGAGTCTACTAAGTCTTTGTTTCTGCTCAGTTTTGGTCGCCCTTGGTTTCAGCTGGACTCTCAGTAAATTCTTGCTCTGAGCGTGCAGAGCATACAGGCGTGCAGCGAACAACCACACACACAGACGGCAGCGAACAACCACACATACAGAGGTGCAGCGAACAACCACACACACAGACGGCAGCGAACAACCACACACACAGACGGCAGCGAACAACCACACACACAGACGGCAGCGAACAATCACACACACAGACGGCAGCGAACAACCACACACACAGACGGCAGCGAACAATCACACACACAGACGTGAGTCTTTCTTGCTGCTCAATTTCGATCGCCCTTGGTTTCAGCTGGACTCTCAGTAAATTCTTGCTCTGAGCGTGCAGAGCATACAGAGGTGCAGCGAACAACCACACACACAGACGGCAGCGAACAACCACACATACAGAGGTGCAGCGAACAACCACACACACAGACGGCAGCGAACAACCACACACACAGACGGCAGCGAACAACCACACACACAGACGGCAGCGAACAACCACACACACAGACGGCAGCGAACAATCACACACACAGACGTGAGTCTTTCTTGCTGCTCAATTTCGATCGCCCTTGGTTTCAGCTGGACTCTCAGTAAATTCTTGCTCTGAGCGTGCAGAGCATACAGAGGTGCAGCGAACAACCACACACACAGACGGCAGCGAACAACCACACACACAGACTGCAGCGAACAACCACACATACAATTATTTGATGCGGCTTCTTGCTGCTCATTTCTGGTCGCCTGGTATTCCAGCGAGATTTTCTATTAAAATTCGCCCAGTTCGCTCACATCAAAGACGTGCATACACACACATACATATTTGCACACACATTCACACGCACATACGCACAGTCTTCTTACTGCTCAATTCTGTCGAGTCTCGTTGATAGCATATACATTCATGCATACGTACATAAATATATACATACATACATACATGCTACATACATACATACATGCCTGCATGCACATACACACGTAAATGGTGCAGGCCCAGCAGAAATAGCATCAAAATATAGGAGAAATACCAGGCGAACATAACGCAGCAGCAACAAGACGATTTTGATGAAATTAGGAGTCTACTAAGTCTTTGTTTCTGCTCAGTTTTGGTCGCCCTTGGTTTCAGCTGGACTCTCAGTAAATTCTTGCTCTGAGCGTGCACAGCATACAGGCGTGCAGCGAACAACCACACACACTGACGGCAGCGAACAACCACACATACAGAGGTGCAGCGAACAACCACACACACAGACGGCAGCGAACAACCACACATACAGAGGTGCAGCGAACAACCACACACACAGACGGCAGCGAACAACCACACACACAGACGGCAGCGAACAATCACACACACAGACGTGAGTCTTTCTTGCTGCTCAATTTCGATCGCCCTTGGTTTCAGCTGGACTCTCAGTAAATTCTTGCTCTGAGCGTGCAGAGCATACAGGCGTGCAGCGAACAACCACACACACTGACGGCAGCGAACAACCACACATACAGAGGTGCAGCGAACAACCACACACACAGACGGCAGCGAACAACCACACATACAGAGGTGCAGCGAACAACCACACACACTGACGGCAGCGAACAACCACACACACAGACGGCAGCGAACAACCACACACACAGACTGCAGCGAACAACCACACATACAATTATTTGATGCGGCTTCTTGCTGCTCATTTCTGGTCGCCTGGTATTCCAGCGAGATTTTCTATTAAAATTCGCCCAGTTCGCTCACATCAAAGACGTGCATACACACACATACATATTTGCACACACATACACACACACACAACATGTGCATATGCTCTCCAGAATGGTGGCAAAAATTTTCGGCAAAAATTTGACCTTGCGCGCCTTCAGTCGAAAAACTAAAAAATAATTCGCATAATTTGCTTGCTGCTGCTTTCTGTTCGCCTGGTAATTCAGTGCTATTTATACCCTGAGCCCATTGAAAATGGGAAATCAGGGTATAATGTTTTTGTTGGATGTATGTAACAGGCAGAAGGAAATTTTTTTTGTAGATTTCATTGAAATCCGTTTAATAGCAAAAAAGTTATTAAACAAAACGTTTGGCTACTTTGCAAACTTACGTGGCAGCAGTGCCAAGCGAACGCACTTTTTCTATTCATGAGCGCACACATACAAACGCTCGCATTCTAGTCGATTCGAAGGATCGCAAATTACGTTTGAATTTTTTTGAATTATTAGCTGCTGCTTTAGTTTACATTTGCCACAAATGCTTTAAACTTGAAATTTTTGTATAATTTTACGCTAAATATAAGTGAATTGTAAGACTCCTCACGGTGGAGCATATCTATTTATTTTTTGTAGCATACTTTCAGGCTGAACATTTAACATGTGAAAATTATGTTTTGTTGCATACTCTAGAGGGCATCTATTTTTAGCCTCAGAAGATTTTTTATTTTCTATTTATTTTTTGTAGCATACTTTCAGGCTGAACATTTGAGATGTGAATATCATGTTTTGTTGCATACTCTAGAGGGCATCTATTTTTAGCCTCGTTACGTCTTTAGCTCATTTGCACTGAAATACCAAACGAACAGAAGCTTGCAGAAGGTACCCAAAATTGTCAAAAACTATTTGAGTGACATGCAATTGACGCATAATTTCGGGCGGCAACATATATTTTAGCTTTGCATGTCGAATTTCCACATAAAAATAAGCAAAACACCAAGCGAACAGAAATCAGCAGCAGGTAAACAAAATCGATCAGAGTGAGCATTTTTGCAAAGTGAAGCTGCGAGGTCAACCAATTGAGTGGCTTTGTAACTGACTACTCGGAGAGCGCTACGCCACTGCAGGGTCATATAGGGAGGCTGCATTTAGTTGGTCGGCCGTCGCTATTCGCCACCAAAGAGCAGCAGAAACACCAGGCGAGCAGAAGTCAGCAGCAGGTAAACAGAATCGCGCTGAGTGAAAATTTTTACAAAATTCGTCTCAAGGTCATCCAACTGAGTGCAATTTTAGCTAACTACTCAAACAACTCTAGGTCATTTCTTGAGTTGTTTGTCCAGAATTTGATCTCCGCGTATGGAGGGGGCAGGGCAGAAAAGGGGCATGCATTTGTTTGACCATTACTTGCGCATTTGCAAGTAGGAGTGCTTTGGGAATTTGGGCTCATTAGGACTGGCTCGCAGGTATTTTGACCAGGAGCATTAGGGTCATCTAGGAACCTTTCTATGTCTCGTCTACAAGCGGGCGTAATTTGCTATGTAAAATGCAAAGTCCACCGTAACTTGAACGAATTTAATCGGTTTTATTTGGAAATTTTGGCTCATTAGGACTAGCACCCAGGTAATTTGGGGCCGGTATCCAAAATATAACAAAATTCGAAATTGCATAAAATACATATAAAGCTAAATATAAAATTTGGTATCTCTAGCTTAAAAGATGGGCAAGATAGAATTTTATAACTGAATTTCGATAGTGTTTTTATTCGATAACAAAAAAACGAATGAATTAATCGATAATCAAAAATAAACTCGATATGCGCGCTGTATATAGGGATCTACAAAAAAAAATTCCTTCTGCCTGTTACATACATCCAACAAAAACATTATACCCTGATTTCCCATTTTCAATGGGCTCAGGTATAAATAGCACTGAATTACCAGGCGAACAGAAAGCAGCAGCAAGCAAATTATGCGAATTATTTTTTAGTTTTTCGACTGAAGGCGCTCAAGGTCAAATTTTTGCCGAAAATTTTTGCCACCATTCTGGAGAGCATATGCACATGTTGTGTGTGTGTTTATGTGTGTGCAAATATGTATGTGTGTGTATGCACGTCTTTGATGTGAGCGAACTGGGCGAATTTTAATAGAAAATCTCGCTGGAATACCAGGCGACCAGAAATGAGCAGCAAGAAGCCGCATCAAATAATTGTATGTGTGGTTGTTCGCTGCCGTCTGTGTGTGTGGTTGTTCGCTGCACCTCTGTATGTGTGGTTGTTCGCTGCCGTCAGTGTGTGTGGTTGTTCGCTGCACCTCTGTGTGTGTGGTTGTTCGCTGCCGTCTGTGTGTGTGGTTGTTCGCTGCAAGCCTGTATGCTCTGCCCGCTCAGAGCAAGAATTTACTGAGAGTCCAGCTGAAACCAAGGGCGATCGAAATTGAGCAGCAAGAAAGACTCACGTCTGTGTGTGTGGTTGTTCGCTGCCGTCAGTGTGTGTGGTTGTTCGCTGCACCTCTGTATGTGTGGTTGTTCGCTGCCGTCTGTGTGTGTGGTTGTTCGCTGCACGCCTGTATGCTCTGCACGCTCAGAGCAAGAATTTACTGAGAGTCCAGCTGAAACCAAGGGCGACCAAAACTGAGCAGAAACAAAGACTTAGTAGACTCCTAATTTCATCAAAATCGTCTTGTTGCTGCTGCGTTATGTTCGCCTGGTATTTCTCCTATATTTTGATGCTATTTCTGCTGGGCCTGCACCATTTACGTATGCATGAATGTATATGCTATCAACGAGACTCGACAGAATTGAGCAGCAAGAAGACTGTGCGTATGTGCGTGTGAATGTGTGTGAAAATATGTATGTGTGTGTATGCACGTCTTTGATGTGAGCGAACTGGGCGAATTTTAATAGAAAATCTCGCTGGAATACCAGGCGACCAGAAATGAGCAGCAAGAAGCCGCATCAAATAATTGTATGTGTGGTTGTTCGCTGCACCTCTGTATGTGTGGTTGTTCGCTGCCGTCTGTGTGTGTGGTTGTTCGCTGCCGTCTGTGTGTGTGGTTGTTCGCTGCCGTCAGTGTGTGTGGTTGTTCGCTGCACCTCTGTATGTGTGGTTGTTCGCTGCCGTCTGTGTGTGTGGTTGTTCGCTGCCGTCTGTGTGTGTGGTTGTTCGCTGCACGCCTGTATGCTGTGCACGCTCAGAGCAAGAATTTACTGAGAGTCCAGCTGAAACCAAGGGCGATCGAAATTGAGCAGCAAGAAAGACTCACGTCTGTGTGTGTGGTTGTTCGCTGCCGTCAGTGTGTGTGGTTGTTCGCTGCCGTCAGTGTGTGTGGTTGTTCGCTGCACCTCTGTGTGTGTGGTTGTTCGCTGCCGTCTGTGTGTGTGGTTGTTCGCTGCCGTCAGTGTGTGTGGTTGTTCGCTGCCGTCTGTGTGTGTGGTTGTTCGCTGCCGTCTGTGTGTGTGGTTGTTCGCTGCACGCCTGTATGCTCTGCACGCTCAGAGCAAGAATTTACTGAGAGTCCAGCTGAAACCAAGGGCGATCGAAATTGAGCAGCAAGAAAGACTCACGTCTGTGTGTGTGGTTGTTCGCTGCCGTCTGTGTGTGTGGTTGTTCGATGCACCTCTGTATATGTGGTTGTTCGCTGCCGTCTGTGTGTGTGGTTGTTCGCTGCCGTCTGTGTGTGTGGTTGTTCGCTGCACGCCTGTATGCTGTGCACGCTCAGAGCAAGAATTTACTGAGAGTCCAGCTGAAACCAAGGGCGATCGAAATTGAGCAGAAAGAAAGACTAAGTAGACTCTCTCCCGCTCCTAATTTCATCAAAATCGTCTTGTTGCTGCTGCGTTATGTTCGCCTGGTATTTCTCCTATATTTTGATGCTATTTCTGCTGGGCCTGCACCATTTACGTATGCATGAATGTATATGCTATCAACGAGACTCGACAGAATTGAGCAGCAAGAAGACTGTGCGTATGTGCGTGTGAATGTGTGTGCAAATATGTATGTGTGTGTATGCACGTCTTTGATGTGAGCAAACTGGTCGATTTTTGATAGAAAATCTCGCTGGAATACCAGGCGACCAGAAATGAGCAGCAAGAAGCCGCATCAAATAATTGTATGTGTGGTTGTTCGCTGCAGTCTGTGTGTGTGGTTGTTCGCTGCCGTCAGTGTATGTGGTTGTTCGCTGCACCTCTGTATGTGTGGTTGTTCGCTGCCGTCTGTGTGTGTGGTTGTTCGCTGCCGTCAGTGTGTGTGGTTGTTCGCTGCACGCCTGTATGCTCTGCACGCTCAGAGCAAGAATTTACTGAGAGTCCAGCTGAAACCAAGGGCGACCGAAACTGAGCAGAAACAAGACTTAGTAGACTCCTAATTTCATCAAAATCGTCTTGTTGCTGCTGCGTTATGTTCGCCTGGTATTTCTCCTATATTTTGATGCTATTTCTGCTGGGCCTGCACCATTTACGTGTGTATGTGCATGCAGGCATGTATGTATGTATGTAGCATGTATGTATGTATGTATATATTTATGTACGTATGCATGAATGTATATGCTATCAACGAGACTCGACAGAATTGAGCAGTAAGAAGACTGTGCGTATGTGCGTGTGTGTATGCACAAATGTAAATGCATGTATAAATGTATGTCCGTATGCCCTGCCCAGTAAGAACTCATAGAGAGTCTAGCCGAAAAACAAGGAGAACAGAAATGAGCAGGAGAGTGAGAGCGCAAATAATTTTGGCATTTTATGGAGAGTAATTTTTTCATTTAAATCGTTTTATTGCTGCTGACTTCTCGCCTGCTATTGTAGGAGAGTTTGCGAAGAAATCATGAGCCTACACAGCATGCGTGCGAATGTTTGTGCGCATGCGTGTGTGAATGCGTGTGCGCATGTGTGTATGCCCGTATGCACTGCCCAGTACGAACTCAGCGAGAGTCTAGCTGGCGGTGGAGAGGACACTCACACACCAGCCAATCAGTGCAGCAGCTCACGGCTGTGCATCAAGGCCATCGAAGAAATGAGCAGAGAGAAAGAGGGTGAGCGCAAATAATTTTAAAGTGTTGTCACTTTTGCACTTAAATCGTTTTCTTGCTGCTGACTGCTGCTCGCCTGGTATTTCTGTCAAAATTTGAGTGTATTTTAACTAAGCCTGCCTATATATGTGTGTGCATGTACGTGTGCATATTTGTGCATATGAATGCATGTATGCTTGAATAAATGTTTATGCTATGTAGACTCAACTAGATTACAACGAAAGCCTAGCAAGAAATATCAGGAGAATAGAATTGAGCCAAAGCCAAATCAAGTCGTAGAAAAGCTAGAGTTAAGCGCTACCTTGCCCATTGGAAGCGCACGTTATTATTTGAAAGTAAGAAGTAAGAAACTCTAGTCGGGCGTGATCGACTAGGGGATACCCTGAGCCCCGTCGAATCTGTGTTTTTCATAGAATTTTGGGGAATTTGGGGCCGGTATCCAAAATATAACAAAATTCAAAATTGCATAAAATACATATAAAGCTAAATATAAAATTTGGTGTCTCTAGCTTAAAAGATGGACGAGATATAATTTTATCGATTTTGTTTTTAATCGATAACAATTATTTGGGGATAGTTATCGATTTTTCAAAACAAACTCGATCTGCGCGTGCTATACACGGACCTACAAAAAAAATTTCAAGTCTCTAGCTCTTATGCGGACTGTAATCGGCGCGTTCAAACATACGGACAGACGGACGGACGGACGGACGGACGGACGGACGGACAGACGGACAGGGCCAAATCGATTTATCTTGTCGTCCTGATCAAGAATATATATACTTTATGGGGTCTGCCACGCCTCCTTCTGCCTGTTACATACATCCAACAAAAACATTATACCCTGATTTCCCATTTTCAATGGGCTCAGGGTATAAAAAAAAACACTTCCTTTCGATCTATTCATACTTCTCAGCGTCCATTTATGATTTGGTCGACAAACAATGTTGCCTAGTTTTGTGCGCTCATTTTATGCCCCATTTAATATGCAGCCTAAAATGCTGCAACAATTTTGGTCAGAAACCAAAGCAATTTCAACTTTTTAGTCGTTTCGCGGAAATATAAAATATATATAGAAATACACACACACACACACACATGTATAAATTTTATATTGCAATTTTTATACTGTGGCAACTTTGGGCATTCGTTTATGGCTGGCATCTAAATTACATGTTGACAAATATTTTATGGAAATATATTTAGAATAAATGGCGAACATTTCTGTTCAAGTGCGCACAGAGTCGCAGATATAAATACACATATTTATAATGAAGTGCAGGTGCAGGTGCAGCTGCAGGTGGAGCAGCTGCTGTTCCCGTTGGGCACTCACCTTCGTCCTTCACGCGCCCTATTTGCTGGCGGGTTTACGAGCTGTCCCCGTGTTCTTGTTGCCTGAAATGCAGCTAAAAATAATATGCGACCCACAAAGACCGCAAATCTAGCTCAGCGCATTTAATGTCGACTACAACGGGGCGGTGCTGTGCCACCCAGCAGCCTGGCACCCTGGCCGGGGCGTGGCTGGAGTTCAACAGTTTTGCGCAATTTCACTTTTCAAACAGTGACATTCAATTTTCAACTGAAATGTTTTGTGGCTATGAGACGGAAATTGAAAACGTCGCAAAATGCACACAGCTCACACACAAATGTCCTCTGTCGGAACTCTGTTAAATTGCGCCGCATAATACACCACATATACATATACATATACATCTATATAAATATATAATAAGCTGACTTTATGGCGAATTGCTGCAGCTGCATTTGTCTTTTAATTACTCAAAGCGGCAGCAGACAAAAGCCCGCCGCACGAAGAAAGTGAATTGTTGCGCAGCTCAACAGCAGCGACAACAACAAGAACAACGCTAACAAGTTGTTTGCCTGATCAGACTGCTCACACGACTCTCGCGCTGTCAGTTGGCGCTCGTCAACACGCATCAGGGTGTAGCATTTCAGGCAAAGTATTTAATTTCCACAGCACACACGCGTACACAGAGGACGGGCGTGAATAGAGTGGGGCGAGGGCAAACAATGGAGGCTGCCGTGAAATGTGTGCCAAGGCGAAGGCTGTCGGGCGAGCCGTTGCAACCCTCGAAGCCTACAGCAAGCAGAAAAGCGAAAGGTAAGCTCACGCCACGCACAAAACTATGCTACAGTTTTTTGCTGACCTAACTTGAGCAAGGAACCTGAGCTAAGTGCAGCTGGTTGAACAATGTCTAAGGGCATTTTGGATAAATTAAATTTTAATTATAGAATAAATAAAATATATAAATAAATATTAACTTAAATATTATTTAAAAATTTTTCTATATATTTTTGTTAGAGCATAAAATCCATTTATATAAATTTAAATAAATATCAGCTCACATATTCTTTAATAATACATGACATATTAATCACAAATTAAAATATATATGTAAATTTAATTAAATATCAACTTACATAATATTTAATAATACATCACATATTAGTCACATATTATCAAAATATATATATATATATAAATTTAAATAAATATCAGCTCACATATTATTTAATAATTTATAATACATTTTTGTTAGAGCATTTCGACTTCAGTTTGACAGCAAAGTCTCGCCTGCCTTGTGTATTTCTGCTGTTTCTTATTGGTTTAATTTTGTCACGTTTCTGGTAAAAGAATAAAAGAAAGGTGGCCAGCACAAGGCACGTGGCGGAAGGGGGCCAAAATGAGTGCAAATCATTTCGTTGGCGCATTATACGGCTGGCAGGCGAGCAGCGAAGGCGGAGGCGGACGGAAGTATTCACATAAATAAAAATAAATAGCAAAATTTGCCATTTCGTGCAGTGCCTGGGAAAAGTTGTCGCTCTCAAAAAATGTATTTTAGTTTTATGGCTTAAATCAATTTAAGGCAATGCAAACAGTTAAAGCTGCTGATCGGACGGCAGCCAACCAGCCAGCCAGCCAACGAGCCAGGCTGTATAGAATATGGAATATGGCTGTGGGGGTGGAGGTGGAGAGGTTGGCATTGGTTATAAGCCGGATGTTGTGGTTGACCCCGCCGCCAAGTCAATAAATTCTCATTGCTTGAGCCATAAATCAGCATCACGGCGCGCTAAGTGTCATTTTTTGTGACAACGGGATGGCTTTTTACCTGGCCAAGAGCAGCATAAACAACTGAATGGTGGGCGGACAGGTGGGCAAGGGCACGGGCGAGGGCGCGGGCGCCGGCAACTGGCAGCTCCACAATGCGCGTTATAATTTACACCTTGCGGAGCGACAGCAACTACAACTGTCATTTGACCTTAGCCCAGCGGATGAGCTGAGGGTCTGCCCTGCTGGCCATGGTTAGTCGACTGTGAGCACAGCATAGCGAGGGAGGATGAGGGAAGGGAGGCAGGCAGCCAGCCAGCCAGGTGGAGCTGCGTGCTGACGGTTACATAGTGTCACGTTATATATTTTACTGAAAAGCGCAATTGCTTGATTTGAAAATTGGCTGTGATGGCTTTTCATTTTGAGTGACTGATGCGAGAGAGCAAAAGATGAAGCGACGACTGGAACAGATATAAAGTGCGTATATATACATTTATCTAATATATATATATGCATGAAAGGTCGCTAAAGGTGTAATATAACATTGCAGCTATGTGATTGATGCTCGGCGCCAGCCATAGATTGCATTAAGGTTTACTGAGTGCACGGCAGCAGGGGACAAAATTGAGAAACCAATTACTTTCAGTTGGCATCACTCTCATTTTTATAGTCACAGTTGAAGATGGTCTCATACCATCTCTCAAGCTAATCTAATGGGCAAACTACCAAGACAAATAGCAGGTGAAGTCTCTCTCTCTTAGAGAAAGAATAAAAATTTTACATAAATGCTGCTTCAGCTTATGCTTAAGCTGAATCAAATGTTAAACTAAATTTAAGCTTAAATATTCTATAGAAATTAAGTAAGATGCTCAATTAATCCCTTTGGATTTGGCAAACAATTACAATAGGTATATACATAGATATACATGCCATCCACAGCTTACTTCCTACTCATCCTCGCACTAAATCCTTTTAATTTATGGAGATGTGCAACAGGCTTTAAACCAGCTCAATATGTTCTAACTCTGTACCTGCTCTGGGCTTGCTTTAAGCGCAGCTGCGCTGATTGCCGTAACAACTTTTGAAATTAAGTCGCAGCCAGCGAGGCAGATGGGCGAGGGCAGAGCAGAGGGCAGAGCGGTCCTTGCGTCGCCGCCCTGACAGACGGGCGCACAATTGACGCAATTGCAGCGATACTTTGATTTTATTTCATTTGCAGCCAACGAATGATGAGGACACAGAGCACGAGCAGCAGCAGCAGCGGCAGCAGCAACAAGGAACAAGAATATCAAACAACGCTAGCCTGGAAAGGAGGGGAATGCTGAAGGGTGGCCTGGCAACGCAGTCCACGAAACAGTTGCCAATAAAATTGCATTGAGAACGCTTAACCAAGCGGCGTGCATTAAATTGATTCCATGCGCCAGCTACATGGCTGCAATTTTATAGCGCGCCCCGAAAAATATGCTACGCTTTTTGAGTCGCACAAAAATATTGTCTTGCCATACACCACACACACACAGGCATATGTATGTATATATATATTTATATACATATATATATATAAACATACATACGCCCACATATACAGTCAAACGAAATGTAATTTTTGTAACGAAAAATGGAAAAAAAATGAGTCAAAATTTATAGCGTGTATATGACTTGGTCATACCCTTATCTAGCATCAAATGATTTAAGATTAAAATATAAAGTGAATATAAAAAAAAAATGGCTGATTCATTGTGAATTAAATTTAAATAAGTATATAAAAAAATTATAAATTTACAAATTATTTTTTAGCTAAATTTTTTTTTAAATATTTGATTATTGTACGCTCAACACATTTGATTTATTTATAACAATATTTTATTTTATTTAAAATATTATTTAATAAATACCTTTTATTTTAATAAAGATAAAAAATTATATAAAAAAAAAACTATATACAATTTTTTTTGACTAAAAACAATTTATATATATTTAAAATTAAATAATTAATATAATAAATAATTCATATCATTTTAAATTAAATAATATATATGAGCAATTTCGAGTAAAATGAATAGACGCATTTTTTTTAAGGCCTTCATCTTTCTAAAAAAAAACGTTAACTTTAAAGAATATTATAAAATAAGTTAATAATTTACTGAATTATCAACACATCACCATGAACTCAATATGCCCGCTTGAGCAATTAGTTGGGGTATTTGAAAAAAAGCAAACGGCAATGTGAAAAGCAAAAGTGGCATGCGTGAAAAATACGTGAAAATTGCTGGCGAGCTTTGTTGCCATTGCTCTCGTGGTTCTTGTTCTTGCTGTTGCTGTTGTTGGCGTATTCGATTTTCACGCTCAATCCCTCAATCAACACCAGCGACTCGAAGCGATGCGATTTTCGCATGCCTTTAAACTTGTTATTTCGAGTATATCCGCGGCACAATTCGCACCGACGCCAAAAGTTGGAAGGAGCCGGCGGCAGCAGGAGGTTGGGGGCTTGCATACGGCTGGGGTGGGGCTGCGAGCCAAAGAAAAATACACGCACACACAGACATCCACTGGCAGTCGCGGCTTTGGCAACAAATTCGCTTGTTGTTGCCAGATTTCTTTATCTCTTTTAAGCAGAACGAAAAACAAACAAAAGTAAAAGCTGGGATAAAAAAGAGCGCATTCATATGGTATGTATAAGCGAGATCTATTCAATTTGCAAGTTCGAATCGTTTGGCATGTTTAGCAGCTCACTGAGCAATTTCCCATGCATGGGCAACGGGGAACTGCAGTCCAGGTGGGGGGCGGCGGACGGGAGCTAAAAGAATTCACTCAGCTTTTTTCTGCCAACTATCAAAGGCTCTTAGCTGGATATCTTTAATTAATTATGCTATTAGCCACGTTTACAGAACACTCAAGACGTCGTCGCTGGAGCGAAAGCCGCCGGGTCATAAAAGTTCATGAATATGACAAACACTTAGGAACGCGGTGGGTGAAGGAAAGGTTGCTGCGAGACTGCATTAAGTGACGGCTGAAAGGTGCTCGCTGCAAATGCCTTTTCTATTAGTGCGAGACAGAAAAAGAAACGCGCTCCATTTGGAATGCAATAAACAGCAGACGGGTGGAGCGCTGTGTGCGCATAAAATGAGAGATTTCCCGGGCAGAATGAAACCATAAAATGTTTAAAAAAATTTAATATATAAATGAGGAATAACAATTAAAATAATATATATTTTTTAATAGTATAAAATAAATTTTAGGAATTAATATCTAATATCTATAATAGCCCTGCTAGGCAAGGTCATATTTGGAATTAATTGAAAGAATATAAATTTTATAATAATAAAAAATGCATTTTAGGAATTAATATATAATATCTAGGAATTAATATATAATATCTAAAGTAGCCCAGCTAGGCAAGGTCATATTTGGAATGAAGATTTCTTATGATCTCACTCTACCTACCTACATCATTTTCTCTCTAGATATATAAAGAAATATCTCTCTGTTTCTCTCTACACGCCCAGAGATACATTTTTCTGTATCTAAGTTTTTCTCTCTCTATCTTTCGCTCTTTGTCTCTATCTCATTTTCTTCCTTACTCTCTCTATCTCACTCAATATATATATATATCTCATTATCTCAATCAATTTATTAGCTCAAAAATTCAGCTGACAAACAAACACACAATTTTCTTTTATACTCTTATTTATCTGAAAATGTCAATCTTATTATAATGTATCTTTTTGTCATTCATAAAAATTAAATGTAATTTAAAGCATCAGCCTAATTCCTTCGGCGTGTATTGAAACAAAAGCGAGCTCAATGCGATGGCAGTTTGCGTTGACAGGTATCCAATGGCAAGCGCTTAATAACACGAGCCCGCAGCGAGGCATCAATCAAAAAAGCCACACTGTGTGTCTCGCTGCTGCTCTAAGCCACTTCCTTTTACACTAGCCTCAATCATGCTCTGAGCCCCGCCCCCACGCCCCCCTCTCCCCTCTCCTCTCTCCCATCACACGAGCGGTGTAACCTTCAAAATGGCTACCGCAAATTGGCGTTGAAAATCGATGGCTAATAGGCTAGTGTAGTATGTATGTGTGTGTGTTGGTGTGTGTGTGTGAGTGTTTGTGTGTGTTGTTGTGTGTATGTGTGAGTGTGTGTGTGTTGGTGTGTGTGTGCTTTCGGGTGTGTGTGTTGGTGTGTGTGTGCTTTCGGGTGTGTGTATTGGTATTGGTGTCAGTTATTGTGATGTGTCAATGGGAAAAGGCAGCGCAGCAGTGCAGGAAACAGGCACCTAGAGGTGTGAGTGAAAGCTAGAGAGAAAAGAGCAGAGAGAGAGAGAGAGAGAGAGAGAAAGAGAGAGAGTGCTTGTGAGCTTGTGTGTGTGCATCTGAATTTGATTTAAGGCCAAGTTTCTGAGCTAGTTCTTGGCTAAGTGGCCTGCAGCTAGCGAGACATTAGAAAAACGCGGCAAGCGTGAAAAAATGAAACAGGACAAAACACACTCTCTCACACACACACACACACACACAGGAGCAGCAACACTAACACCAACACCGACACACACTCTGACACAGATATTCTCATGCATGTGGGGCCGTCAACGGCAGTCAAAGCACAGGCAAAACCGTTAGTCAAGTTGAAAGATTGATTAGTTTTTAACAACTTGTGACTGGATACTGCCGGGCAGCAGTCGGAGGCAGCGGGCGATGCTATGCGAAGGAGGGCAGTGCATAGGGAACTAGTTCCAACACGTGCAGAGAATTAACACAGCAACGAGAGCTTGATGACGAGCCCGTCGAACGGCAGCAATTAGCACAGGCAGCAGCAAAGTTGTCAAAGCTCCCAAACGTCTAGAGATGGAAGAAGTATTTTCTAAAATTCTAATAAGTATGCGATGCTAACAGGAGGAATATTTGGTAGAGTATACATAGATAATACATTTTATATTATACAAAAAATATATGTTAATATAAATATAAATGTAAAAAAAAAATATAAATATAAATTTTATATTAAATAAAAAATATATGTAAATATCAATATAAAATAAATTATAAATTATATAAAAAATATATGTAAATATATATATATATATATAATTATATAAAAAATATATGTAAATATAAAAAATGAATGTAAAATAAATAGTAAATAAATGTTATATTACATAAAAAATATATGTAAATATAAATATAAAATAAATTATAAATTATATAAAAAATATATGTAAAAATATATAAAAATGTTAAAAAAAATATAAAATAAATTTTATATTATATAAAAAATATAAGTAAATATAAATATATATGTCTTAATTAGAATAATATATTTATGTATTTATGAAAATTAATAGTTTCCTCAGTTCTGACTTTAAAATTGATTGACTGAGTACGTAATTGATTAGCAGGCTGACTGATTGATATATTGTCTTAATTATGAGTGTCTGACTGACTCACTAACTCGCTGAGTGTTTGACCAGCTCACTGGCTCATAAGCTGATTCACTCATCTGAACCACTGACTGTCTGATTGCCTGACTGATTTAGATGCTAGCAGCCAAAGCTACATTGACTTCATTTATGTGCGCTTGACTAACTGAAACTTAAAGAAAATGTGTTAAAATATAGCATATATAAATTAGAAATTCTCTATTAAATTCTATTTAATATTTGCATCTTTCACTATCCCCGATACTTTCTTAGCGCCTCCCTGCCAGCTTTAGCTAGTGCTGCAACTAAGAGCAAGTCTGCCGTGGACGGCTTATAAGAAACATTGTTAGTTAGAAACTTAAATTTGCTAAAAACTTTGCTGACCCACCGCAGCTCCGACCGCCCGGCCGCAGCGCAACCGCTGCACGAGCAACGCCCAGAGCAGCCACCTATCGCCTACCCATGCATGCTTTATGTGTGGTCGCCGGAGAATGCGTTGGAGAGCGGGTGCTCCGGGGGTACTCGGGCTAGTCACACAACTGCATACAAAATCACATTTCATATTTGCATACGAAATGTATTTGCGCTCTGCGAAGCACAACAATAAACATTGTAAATATTTTTTATATATATCAAATACATGTATATACACACACACACACGTGTATATTTTTTACTCTTCATGATGTGCCCGGTATTTCTGCTCTTCCCTGTTCCCTCTTCCCCGTTCATTTTTCTTGCTTTTATACCTTGTTGCTGCTGCGTTAGTTTTTATTGCCGTAGAAAATATATTATTCAATTCGGTTTTGTTTTTACCATGCGCATCAATATTTTTACTGTTGCGTTATGTAAATCAATGTATTTGAGCGTGCGTCACACATTTGCAAAATTCGAAATTGGGTTAGGAAAAGTGCAAGCAAATTTATCGAAAATTGCCAGGAAAATGCAGGCATAAATAATTGACAAAAGACTTTAATAAGACTTTAGTAATTTATATTACAATTATATTAAGTAAACTTAAAAGTTGAGTTGGTATTAAAGAGATTAAATATTATTAATAAATAGATTAGGTTAATCAATTAAATTTTATACAAATTTTACATCATATATATTGGATATATATATAATATAAATATTATAAATTTTTATAAATAAAATACCATCTCTGAAGCCTTAAGAAATGCGAGTAATTAGGTAATTATGCTCGTGCCAAATGAAAGTTAATTGCTCAGCGAATGGAATAGACCTTGGGAGAAGTGTGACTGCGAAGCTTTTAGCAAATACAGCAAGTTGAATCAACTAATTTGCTTGAGAGGTTGACATTTTTAAAAGCCCAAGCAACAACAACAGCAGCAACAATAGCTGCACGTGTTGCACTAAAAAAATGTCGTTGGGTAATTGGAAAAAAAGTGGGAGCAACAACAACAACAGCAACAGCGACAGCAACTGGAGGCGGCAAGGAAACAGATCCTGTCCAGCAGATAGCTGGCGATTCTAATTAAATTCATGCTCGCACTTTCGTTTAAGCAAATTTACAGGATGCAGGCGTGGCGGCAGAGGCGCAGGCACAGGAGCTGATGTCGGGACTCGGGGACAAAAGTTGAAGGCAACATTAATTGCAAATCCGCCGAGTCCACAGAGACAGAGAGAGAGAAAGGCAGATAGAGATAAATAGAGAGAAAGAGGGAGCGGGAGAGCACGCAAGGTAGTTGGCTAGAGAGATCCTTGGCAAACGCCTCCTCATCCTTGTCGTCCTGCTGCTGCAGCGGCTGGCTGTCCTCGTTGGGCGCATATCCTTGACCCGTTTTGCTGCCGCTTGCCGGGCCGCAACGCCGCAAAATTAAAACGGCTTTTTCTTACTTCATTTCATTGCATTTCATGAACAATTTAAGCCAATTGCCAGCCGGCTGTCCTAGTGTCCTTGCGCCCAGAGCTTTATAAATTAATTTTTGAAAAGCAGTTTACTCTGCCCCACAACAACAACAACAACAACAGCAACAGCGGCAGTGGCAACAAGAAAGCCAACTATGCGCCTGATTCAACTTAGGCTGCAACTTTTATGCAAAACATTTTCCCTATTCAACACTTAATTACAATTTTTTCTCTGCAAAATGTTAAAAGTTTAGTGCATCATAAATGAAACTTGATTCGCAAAAGTTAAATATTACTGCAAATATATCTTAATTAGAGACGGTATAATATAAGCTTAGCATATAAATGCCTCGAACTAGCTGAGCTAGAAATCTGAATTGAATATCAAAGTCAAATCAAGTCGATTTTCAAACAGATTTATGAACTTAGCCAACTTTAGGCACCCGTCTAGACTCTTTAATTGAATTAGGCGTGCAGGTAACAGTCGAAATAAATATTCAAATCTTGGCGCAGAACATTTTTAATTAAAATCTCGCAGCTGTGCCACAGAAACTAGCCGCAGAATCTTGCTTACACGCCTAACCGCAGTTTAATGTGGCATACATTTTGGGCGCCAGGCCAGACGGGCTTCACCTTTTTATTTACGACTTCAATAACGCGTCGCCGCCATCATGTGTTAGGCTCAAGTGGGCGTGCGGCATACCTCAGTGGTGGGCGTGGGCGGTGCGCAGCTTTCGGCACGCCAAGTTATTAAAATGCGGCAGCTTTGTGCTCGACTCTCGGATATTTACTGTCGCCGTGCCACACGGCAACTCGCGACAGGTGGTTGCCACATGAATGGAAAGGGGGGAGGGGGGCGGTGCTGGGGGGCCTGGTGGTAATCTCATTAATAGGAGGCATTGACTTTGAAGAGCTGCCCTAATGGAAATGTAACAAGATTTTCCTGCAAAGATTTAAGCATATCGCAGCGAAAACATACTCAGGCACTGAATATTATATAAGATATTTTCCAATGAGAGATGAGTACTTTCCCCAGAAATAGCTACCCAGATTTCAACCTATTCTCACCTGGGCCAATATGTCTAGATTTGACCTCCAAACTTATTCAAGAAAAAGAAAATGTTTTTTCTAGCATTTGCTTTCTATCTGCACAACAACAGACAAGCACACACACTTGGACAGACACACACACACTCACACATGCAGCGGAGCTTTTCAATTGCCAAGAAAAGTTGTTTGCCTCAAGTTTCTCTTTTGTTGACTTTTTTGGCCGACAATTTTTTTTCCTACTTTCCATACCCTACATTTTAAGGTAAATGGGAATTTGGGCTATAATAGTTCCGTGGACATTTATAGTATCGAGAGAAACAGGCATGCCTGAGAGCATATATATATTCACCTATATATATTTGTCCAGGATATCTCATAGTCGTTCACTCCTGACTCTTTATTCCTTCGCATCCATCCGAAAATTCACAAACATCCCTGTCCAGGGTATTTCATAGTCAGGCACTCTCTTGCCTTGTTCTTCCTTACAGCTTTCGAATCGAGGCGAGAATTAACAAACATCGCAAGTCTAGTGAGAGAAACTTTAAATACGAGTAGTTCATATAGAGAGCAGGAGCCAGAGCAACTGCTGCAAAAAGAATTTGAATATTTATAAACATTTTTGCATTTTTGGCAGCTGCAGCTGCAGCAGCAGCAGCAAAAGTCTTTTTCATTGAAAATTTGTTTATTCGGCCAAGTTGAGGCCAAGTGCCAGAAGTCTCTAAAGGGGCCGTCGCGACGCTATATATGGGCGTGGCGTACATATAGCGTGGAGTGGGCTCAAATCGCTTGCAGGGCAATAACAAAACTTTGGCCTAAGTCAAGCAAATACTACTTTCAACTTGTATTAAAAACAATTTTTATTTCCAGTTTCGAGCTCTTTTAGTTATTGTTGAGCCAAAAGTTAACGCTTCTCTGTGCGCCCAGCCATTGCAAGTCTATTAAGAAGGATTTTTCAACATGTCCAATAGCAATTGTTTATTAAGAGTGCTGGAATGAAAACAAATTTTATACTGCTTGACAATTGAGTTAAGAATAATAGTGGAGTGTATTTAAATGAAGAAGTTGATGTTTAATTATAACAAGTGAGAGTGTTGCAGTTGGACGCGATGCGAACAGTTTCAAAACAATGGAAGATACAAGTTGATTCGATTTGCCGTCCCTAAAATGGAAGTAGATATATATACTAAAATCATTCTGATCTCATCTGAGTATATGTTCCTAGCTTCAAGACTCTAGCATATTAACGTATTTGGAACATAATATATATTATTCCACGATTTGAGGCTTATCTAATGGGCATATCGAGAAACACTTGATACTTTTTAAGACTTTTATTGAAGTTAGAATGAAAATTTGGAATAAAAATATAAATGTAGGTGTACTTATATTCTTATTCCAAATTTTTATTCTAGCTTCAATCGACACGAAATGGATAGACGGACGGACAGAAGAGCGGACGAACAGGCGTTCAGCAAGACGTGCTCTCCATGCCCAACCAATACAGCATAAGTATCAGACTCAAAAAAAAAAAAACAAAAGCAAGGAGAAGCTATGCACAATCTAATTTTAGAATCTAGTTTTTAGAACTGACTTCTAAGCAATTAAAAAAAATATTACTTATTAAATTGATGAGTTCAGCACAAAATTAGAAAAATATTTACTAAAAAATGTTAACAAAAAACTCTGGCAAAAATATATTAAAAATTGTAAGCACAAAAATAATATTTGTTATCCACAAAATCATTCACCAAAAACATTTCGGCCATCAAACAAACAAGAAGAAAAGAGTCATTTGTGTTGCGTTTAAGCCAAAGCAAAGATAGGGCTTAAATAAAAATAAAAATAAGTTTGCCTATGTGTGGACTAATCCGGCAGGAAATAGAGCGTATTCCAGGCGGTGCTTTCAATTAAATGGAGCTGCATAGAAGCGCTGCGAACTAAGCTGCAAAGTGGAGCTCCACCGGGCTCCATCAACAAACAGATAGACAAACAAACAAACTGACAAACTGACAAACTGGCGCGTCAAAAAGCAACAAATGCGTTTAATCAAACATGCAGACAGAGGCGGGCGGGGCAGACAGGTTGCATGCAACAGCATCAAAGGCAAGGCGGGGGAGTGGGCGTGTCAACCTAGTTGCCGAGAGCGTGTACACAAAACTGGGCACAAAATTCCAGGCAACAAAAACACAAAAAAACACAGCAAGCGCAAATATTTGTCAACTGTAATGAACATTTCATATTTTCTTCAGTGAATTTCCTCCTCCGCTCGTTGTTGTTGTTGTTGTTGCAATGCTTTTCAGAGCCCATTTTCTTTTCAGCATGCTAAAAGAGTGCGTCCGGGTCTCAATGAGAGCAGCAGATGAAAGATCCCCCAGCCCAGGCGCCAGCATTAATAGAAATGTAACGTGCAGCACATGTTGCAGCCCCGCAGGCGACTCGGCTCGATGCGACTCGACTCGCCCCTCAGCTCTCTCTCTCTACCTCTCTCTTCATGCAACTCGTCATGTGCATCCTGCGTATGTCGGCAGTCACACACACATTTGCACCCATGTATTTGCTCTTATCACTTAACAACACAAATCGGTGCGAAATACGTAGGCAGATTCTAATTTATTTTCAATTTAAAAAGGTAAATGTGCCAAAGCCTGCCAAAAGGGCGTTGCTTGCCTGTTGCCCGAGTGGGCGTAGCAAACAACAAGCAATTGCCCTGAAGCAAACTATTTCAGCCAACAAATTGTTGGCACCAACAATTTGGAATACCCTGTAACCATGGCCACAGCTTTGCCTAGAGAAGAGGATAGGCGAAAGAGTATATAAAAAGCTGCGATGGCCTACATAAATTTCTATTTTTAAACTGACTTCATTGCGGATCAAAGTACCTAAATGCCAAAATATTAAATATAAAAGACGGTAAATGCCTACAGAATTTACTTTGGATACCCTGTACCCAATGAAAACAGAAATGGTTTAATGGAAATGAAAGAGTCGTGGCAGACCACAAAAATTATTTATATACTTGATTGGAAAGACTAGCTGAGCTGATCAAGCTCTTTTAGTCTGTAAGTCTATCCATCTATACAATCATTTATCATTTATCAAACTTTGCTTTGATTTGTTAAGCCCAGCTCGAATATATGGGACATGGGCTATTTCTTATGCATATCTATAGAGAGCAAAGAATGAGTTCAGGGTATATTCTAGTCAGGCAGTCCCACATAGTACACTCTTACTCATTCCATCTGTTATCCTGTACATTATACTTATCTCATCATATTAATATCTCTTACTTATTCCATCCTTTGTCCTGTACATTAAACTCGTCTCATTATATTAATATCTATTCACATTAACTAAAATCTAAAGCAGAGATTGTCTCACAATCCCTTTACAGAGTATCTGCTAGTCGAGCACGCCCAACCGTAAGCATAACCACACCTACTCTCTTTTGTGATGCTCTTCGTGTTGCGCTTTGTTGTAGAACAGGAAATATGACACAAAGCAAATGCTTGTGTGCTAAAGTTAAAGCCTCACAGCAAATTGACGCCTCAGGTGTACTGTGGGCATTTGCTAAGTGGGCGTGGCCATTGCACTGGTCCACAACAAATTGTTGCTGTGCAGCAGAGTGAGCTGCCAAAAATATTAAAATTCCAACAAAGAGAGAGAGAGAGAGAGAGAGAAGGATGGAGAGAGAGACAAAGTGTTAAATGTAAATGTCTTAAATGCAAGAAGACTTAACCACAAAACACTTTTGCAATGAGGCAAACATTTTAAGCAAAATAATGAAGGCTGATGGATGCTGCCACTTTGGAAGCAGATTTTCTAACTTCAGGGAATGCCTGGACTTGGGCAAATAGATGCTTAGAATATATTATCAATGAATAATAGAAAAGGGATTTTTATTTAAAAGACAATATCATTTTTCTGTAAAGATCTGCTTTGCAGTTTATTTATAGGGAACAAAATCTTTGAAAGGCAAAAACTATGAAGGATGTGAGTATAGTATATTAAAGACTATCAGTAGAAAATTATTTTGTCAGAAAATGACCTGACATTTAATGGAGAAAATTAAAAAAAAATCGCTTAGAAGTTTTGCACAGGTAGAATACTTTGTCAACTCCTTCATTTCACTTAATATAATTCTATTTATATATTTATTTTATTATTATTATTTATTTTTTTTCCTACTTTTTCATTGCAGATTTTTAGCCTAGACTCTAGTCTAAATAAAGTGAAGAAATATAAAAAAAAATAAATAATAACAAAAATAATTATATAGCGCATTTATCTCTAAGTCTTAACTAATGACTGGACCTGTTCCAATATAATATTGTTTAATTAAATACATTTAAGAACAGAAAATATATACTTAGCTCATCACATTCAACATTCGACAAATTCGAATCTTAACATATTAAATGTTTATAAGCTCAAGGCTTAAGCTGTCATCCGATACAAAGCAAACAGAGCAGCAGCAACAGCTTATTGAGTTGTCGTCAGATACTCTTGAGCTGCTGCTCCCCGTGCACACAACTAATAGAAGAGTCAAGCTAAGCGCTGGCAAGATACGTGATTATCATATTAGCCGCAAAGCATATATCATAAACCTTAGACGTGTTTTCAACTCACGTTCTGTCCTGGTTTATAAACCACCTGACACATTTGCTGTCCGCCAAAAACGCTTTTACCAAAATTTAAGGGAAAACAAACAACAACAACAAAAGCGAAAATATTCCATATATGCCATATTTTTAGCTCTACGCGACGGAGGACAACAAAGAGGTGAGGACCTAAACACGCGGCCCGCTTATCAGAGCAACAACAGCTGCGACCAAGCACAGACGGCGAGAGAGGGAGAGACAGACAGTGAGAGACAGAGACAGAGAGAGCGAGAGCGAGAGTGTGCTACAATTTCCATTGCATAAGCCAAGGCGCGCGCCTCAAAAATTCCCGCAGCCATTTTATTATTATGTGCAAAGTTTTTTCAGCGCGCTACAAAAATAACAAATAAAAATGAGAAACAAAAATAAAACAAATTCAGCGAAAAGTGACAAATGCTAAAAAACAGACAGAGGTGAGTGCTGAAAGCGGGAGAGAGAGAGAGAGTGAGAGAGCAGCTGGAAGAGGAATGACAACGACACTTGATGCATGATGGCAGCAGGGTAATAATGACAACGACCACGACGACTGCAATGGGGCAGATGGCAGGCAGCAGGAGCAGAGTCAGCAGCAGCAGCAGCAGCAGCAAGAGCTCAAAGAGTCGAGGCCAGAGTCCTGCCACGCAGCAGGATGCCAGCTTTGCCAGCTTTCGCCAGGAGCCGCTGCTGCTTCTACTTTTGCTGCTGCTGCTGTCTCATTTGCTGCATTTCGCATGCAAATGCTTGCAACGTGCGATAAAATGACGCAAGAATGCAATAAGCCGCAGGTAGCCACAAGCAAAAGCTGCAAATGATGAAGCAGCTGCATCTTTGCTTTAACATTTACAATCTTAGGCAAGCGGCAAGCCAGGAGCGTGGCCCATCTATCCAGATGGTAATGAAAGCAGTGGGAGCCGTTATGATATCTATATAAAGTAGGGAAGTAAGGTAATCAGGTATATATAAAGTTGAAATAGTATAAATACATATCTTAAGGGCAGTTAGATGGAAGAAGTCTTAGATGGAAGAATGTGAATCTATGAAGAGCTAACATCAAGTTTGAAATTGGATTCGAGAGCATCAATTCTAGATACTTAAACATTGTCAAGTATATTCATTTTCGATATTTAATATCGAAAAATATAATTGATAAGTATTAATCGATAACAATGAAGAAATCATGGGGTATATATCTATAGATTCATATATTTATTGAAAGGCATAGGCAGAGAGAGAGACAGGCAACTAGGAAAAAAAAGCTCACTTCGATATGCACTGCTTATAAATATAATTTATCGATTAATCGATAATAATAAAAAAGTGTCAGTATGTATGGGACACATCTATCTACAGACTTTTATAAATATTGAATATTGAATATTGAATATTGAATATTGAATTGAATAGTTAATATAAACTTATTTTCAATCAATAGATATATCTCCATATAGTTTTCACATCATTCAATTTCCTGTTCTCCACCTAAAGACATCACAAAGACTTCACCTCAAATGGAGCATATCAGCTTGGAGGCATAACAATCTGGTTGAGCACATGGCTGTGGACAATCTGCTTGTATATGAAACTTGGCCAACAAAGTTGGCAGCATGGCAACAGATATTCGCACTCGCATTCGCATCCGCTTTCGCATCCGCATTGATGGATTGGGTGAGGCAGCATGCAAAAGCATTTAGCTGTTAACTGAATGCCGCCAAATGCCAGCGAAACTATTTGACACCCGAGACAAGTTTTAAGGCCAAGTTGCAGTTGAACAAGTTTCAGCGAAATTTAGATTGATCTGACGGAGCGCCGCCGAGGCAGCTGCCTTATTAATTTGCCAAGACATCTTTTTGGCCAGGACTGAGAAGCAGCTGCGCTCGAAGTTTAACGACCATGCACAACTTGGCGCCAGCTAAAACGTTTAGCATCTTTTCAGCGCGAGTTAGACGTGAGCAAGACAGAAGGAGACGGAAGGAGAGAGAGGGAGAGGTAGAGGAAGAGAGACAGACACACACACACACACCCAGTCGCACTTCAATCACTTTAATTGAAACACGAAGTCTACTCATTTATCTACATCACCTGCAAATATTGCTTTTGCCCCTGCTTCGCAAGAGGAACCTGCTTCAGCTATATGTGCCGAAGCTGATAATGATGAAAGCTGCCGCACAGCTGCCTCAGTCTGTGTGTGTGTCTGTCCCTGTGCGCTTCGGCGTTACTGAAGTTGCGTGAAAAGACTTCAATTAGGCGAATTGTGAGCAACAGCAAAAAGTTCCAAATGTTCTATACACCACGTACATATAGCCCCGACGAGGCTATGCACTAGAGTATGCTTCAGCTTATGCTTATAGCATATCACAAGATATAATTATATTCTGGTCTATATTCTTGACAATTAAATGACAATTAAATACCTGGGTAACTTGGGCATAGCAACAAAATTTCTACTAATCTCAACAGTTTTGACTGATTCAGTTGCTTACAGGGTATCATAGCAGCCGTTACAGCAGCTTGACAACAGCACGAGTACATAAACATGGTCAGCACAGAGCGAATAGCAAAGAAAACTCAACAAGTATTCGCATCGAGTTGAACCAAAAGCGCGTATGAAGCTGAACAACTGCTCGAATGGAGCGAAAACTGACAGCTTAACTGAACAAAAAAGATGCTGTTTGATACTTTAAAACCAAGAAGCTCTTAAAGCATTTTAGAAGTATTTTTCTCTTTAAGTTAAAGTATTTAAGAACCTGAAACAAAATGAAATAGTTGTCATTGCTGGCAAATATATAATAAATATGAATCGTAATAAAAATTATATTTAAGAATATAAAAACAGAATTTACTGACTATCTACGCAAGACATGATCAAATAATATATCTTTATATTATTATATTATTTATTATACTAATATATATATATTATATTATTATTTTATAAAGTGTCTATAATTTAAAATATAGATCAACTCATCAACTCATGCTAAAGCCTGGAGCTTTTTTCAACTCTCATCTCTAGCTGTTGAATCAAACATAAAAATTCATTACAAAATCATCTTGTAAATATATAGTAAATAAATAGTCAATTTAAAGGCTATCAAGCTACGTTTAAAACCCTAAAATAAATGTTTGATTCTATTCTTTCCTTGCAAACAAAAATGTTGTCAAAACACACAGAAAATTCCTAACAAAAATTGTAATTATCTCTGTTGAAAAGCGATAGCTAACCTCGTATCAAAAGCTTTAATGATTGTAATAATGTTTATTTGAAATAAAGCAGAACAAATAATTAAATAAAGAAACGTTTGATTTTTTATCGTTAGTAGGAGAATAAGATGAGACATAAAAAAAAAAAATACCATGGCATGTAGAAGCTCCAGACAGACTTAAAGACGGACGGCCAGACTTAACAATATCGACTCACCTTGTCGCTCTAACAAACATAGAACATATATACCAAACATAGAACATATATACCATATGACACGCCTCCTTCTGACTGTTTCCTGCACAATACACTGAAAATATGTAAATAGATTTATGTAGAAGCAACTTAAAGATCGAGTCAACTTTATACTTAGTACACGAATTAATTATTCTTCATAAGTAGCGACTGCAACAACTACATTTATCAACCAGCTATTAACTGCTCTAGGTAATATTCAGGCACAAAGTAAGGAATTTTACTTTACAGCCTCAAGTTTTAGCAATGAAGTTCAACATTTGCAGCGACTCGATTAAAACAGATTATAATTTTATTCACCTGCGCCATTAAAGCTTATCAGCTTCTTAATGGCAACAATTGCTCTGTGGCTTTAATGGAACGCATTTCCTCTGGTTCGTTGAAAAACTATGTCAAATCCTTTAGCAGCTATCATTTGGCCATAACAAACCGTCGGCATTTATGGCCGCCAAATGGCCAAAGTCATAATTTAATGCCGTCTCTCCCTCCCAGCGGGACGAAGGTCATAACTTAATAATGCCTGCGCCTGAATGCTGATAACCTGCCCGCTTTGGCTAACGAGCGGCTGTTATTAAAGAGCCGGCGTTTTGTCAAAATCAAGTGGTTGACCGAGTGTAGTCGAGCCGGGCCGGGCGCCGACTAATGGCCAATCAAATTAAATTTGTTGCCCCAAAAACTTTGATTTAAAATAAGCCAATAATTTCGCAATGGCTCAGGCATATTTTGCCAGGGTCCAAACAAACAGCAGCTGCTGACTCATTCGACAGCTGCTGGCTCATTTGTTGCCGTTGCCCTTGCTGCTGTTGCTGCTGCTGTTGCCTACTATTTTTATCACTAATAGAAGGTCACTTTGTTGTTGTTGGGGCTAAAAAGCAAACGCAAGTTCTGTGGGCCGAAATTGTTGACAAATTTCAAGGCGCACCTGCAAGACAAATTATGCGAGCTAGGGAGAGCGGGCGAGGAGAGCCAACTTTGTGCAAGGTAATGAAATGATGACAAAGCGGCCAAGGCGTTGATAGCCAACCAGCAAGTGGCTACGGCCAGGACTAAGGACATAAAACGAACGCCGTGTCTAGTCGGGGAGCCGGAAAACTTTTGTTTGCTCTGCGTTTGGACTTTCGGCGTGCGATGGAACATTTTTTTGCTCTACCGTCATTAATTATATGCTCGCCGAGCGGCAAGGCGATCGGGAGCAGCACGAGACTGGCTCCTGCAGGTTAACTGAGGTTATGCCCACACAGAGAATGGGAGAGAGAGGGAGAGGAATGTATATGCTGCACACTGCGACTTGGCTAATACGGATTGGTATTTGTGTTTGTATTTGGCCTCGACCATTGCGGACATCTCGAGCCTGTCTCGTAAAAGGCAAATGCCGGGCTATTTAGTTGATTACAAACACAATTAGCTACGGTTTATTTGATTTTCGAATCGCAAAACAAACGTTTGCCTCCAGCCAATGGGCAGCGATTTCGCTTCGAGTTCGTCTGGGGAATTTTTAATTTATTGTTCTCTGCTAACGCTTCAGCTAATCAGAGTTCAATTAGGTCAAGAATTTCTGTTTCGCATTTAAATGCTAATTTTTGGAGCATGGATTAACAGGAATTTATAAATCTTCATCTAGACATAGATATAGATTTACAAATGTATATATTTATTTATATATATATTTATATGTATTTATATATTAAATTATCTAAAAAGCTGTCATTAAAACCTTAAAGAGCGCACATAAACTGAGGGCGCTAATAGAGTTTTAAAGGTATTTCTTGGCTTGACTTGAAATTTTAAATATTTTTGATTAAGAATATGATTTTGACTACATAATAAATACTTAGCTAAAAACTAGTACACACAGGCAGATATCATGAACGTTTTTTGTGGAGGTTTACAACTTTAATTTAGCAACAATTATTTATTTAATATCTGATAGCTCTATTCGGTGCGATTCGGTGAGTTTCATTTGAAGTGGATAGAACAGTGTAACTCCTACAAATTTTTAATATATATTCATCAAAGTAATAGTTCTGTTTATCTAACTTACCATGCACTTGATCCATTTTATAATTTGCAAAATAATAAAGCAACTTTCTAGTTGAATCGACATGTAAATAAATACTAAATGCTCACATTTGGGATGAGGATAGTCTACTAGATTTGTTGAAACTCTTATTTATGCCAAGGTTATTTAAACTGTACACTGTAGCTTATATTTACACATATATATTTCAAGACTTAAATTTAAAGAAATACACACAATTTATACAGCACTGAAAATAATTCAATATACTGTATTTCTGTATCTCTGTGCTCAGAATTATATATGAGAGTATATAAGACACAAACACAAATTTTCTTTCCATAAAATTGCTAAACATCTTGAAAGAGAAAACTAAACTGAAACAGAGTGAGAGACAGGGAGGAAGCCAGCTCTAAACTAACTAATAAGTGCCCACACTCTGCCAGAGCAATAAATAAGTAAATGACTGTAAGAAGTCACTTTGATTTCATCTGAAGACATTTTTCATTAATCTTCAATTAGGTTAATGAGAGCCCTAATTATGTTTGCCAAGCCACTGAAAAATAAACACATTTACATATGTGTGTGTGTATTTACATGTATATATATATATATGTGCCCCGCTCTATTCAGGTACTAATTGCTGGTCTACTCAATCAGGCTAAGTACCCAAGTTTAAGAGCACTTTAATCCGCCTGGCTGGCTGCTCGACATGGCCTTGGCAATCGCGCTGAAGAGCGCTCGTCGTACATTTCTTCTCTCTTTCTCTCTCCTTTCGTATAAATCAATCAAATGTTTTGCAATGCAATTGCCAATCAATAAACAGACCCCAAAAATAGCAAAGCAAAATAAAATAAAAAAGTAAATAAACTAAAGTTGCGGCAAGTGCAATTTATCACTGCAAAAGTAGAAGGTGCCAGCCACGCCCACTGGCATATCAATTTCAGACGCCCTCTGGCTCATTTTTAATGCGCGACGACAGCGCGCGCCTGCATAATTATGCATGATCCGGCCTCCAATGGAGCCAACAGGCAGCAGCCGCCACCCGCTCGAATCGAAAGTTCGCAGCATTTAAGCCACCAATCAGCGTCAGAGTCAGCAGCTTAGGGGGACGCCTGGGGCTGGAGGGGGGGCTGAAGGGGGGCCACTAATGCCAACACGATGGCGCCTGTTTTGAACTTTGAAAAAGTACGTGAAGTGAGCTAAGTTGCTGCAGTGCAACACGGCTGTGGATCCATGGATATGGCTATGACTATGGCTACGGTTACGGCTACGGCTACGGGTATGGCTACGGCTGTGGCTGTGGCTACGGCCATAACTGCACCAAAGTATGGCAATCATTTTGCGCTTTAAGGCAGCAGGCGTCGCGACTGCTAGCCGCTTGGAATGACCAACATTTTCAATTACAACAAAGGAATGCCGGTCATTATTTATTATGCCGACCGCATGGCCTCCACCCGCTCCAGCCCTCCATCTTCGCGTGGCGCTCCTCTCTCGGCGCCTCAGCTCATTTCAGCCGTTGAGCAACTTAAACCCTTCCAGCAGGACGACTGTCGCTTGGCCGCCTCGGCTTGGCTTGGCGTGGCGTGGCGTGGCTTGGCGTTCATTCATCTAATATTCATGAAGAAAATGTTGCGCTCGTGCATATACATTTTGCAGTCAGTGTCTGTACGCCGTCATTTTTCACAAACAGCCCAGCAGTCCGCAGCTTTTCATAATTTTCTGTTTATAAGACGTGCAGGCTGCACTTTTTTCCCGCCGCGCCCACCGCCCACTGCCCCCGCCCTCTTGAGCTTGTCAGCTTTATGTGTTTTATGAAATTTTTCGCAGCATATTTTGTATATATTGTATTACGCTTTTGCTTAATTTTGTGCGCCGCTTGTTGTAAAATGTTCGGGCGAAAAATGCGCTCATAAATCAAACACAGGCATTTTTCTTACAGCCCCCTAGCACCCCCACCCCTCCCCCCTCCTCTCACACTACCCACTTGCCATTTCCTAGCTTGAGTCCTGTGCCAAACGAGTTCATTGGCTCGGTAATTTTTTGTTTTTGGCAAAAATTTTAATTGCATTCTGCAAAACCAAGTTGTAGTTCTCTATGCCAACTTCTCAATTGAACAAAAGGCCAGTCAGCCTGCCGAAGGACAAAAGGTCATACTGTAAGAGTTGTCTACGGCAACTTGAAGACTTAATACCCTCATATAGAAGTTGGTTCTAATTAAAGTTGTCTTTTTAGCTAAGAAAAGAACTAATATTTATGTTGGAGGAGTAGAAGTCAGTATAAGAGAGATATTTAAAAATGTATAAAAAAAATAAAATATATAATACATAATAATAATATATTCATAAACAATTCAATATTCAAATAAAAAAAATTCTTTAAAATTAAATACCTTCCAATTAAAGCTTAATTAAAATACCCAAAAAATATTTATATTTTAAATCTTTTTAGTTATGCCTAAACTGAATTATATTGTATATACTCAAAAACAAATTTATTTGAATTTAAATGAAAATCTGTAAATAATTATTAGCTACAGACATTTGTTATTTAAATTCAAATGCAATTCTGTAAATAATTATTCAACAATTATTCAAAAAAGGTTGGTAGTATTTCAGTTAAAGAAATCTAAATATTTAGCTACTCTATCTGGATCTGCTAACCACATTGCTGCTTTGCCCATAGAGTAGGTCAATTAAAGCTCAATGTGCCAAATTGTGATTGACAAAAGGCAAGAAACAAGCTCGACTATATTAGTATGACCCCGTTTCGATTTTTTTTCCTCCCCCAACCAGAGCACAGAAGCTGAAAAGGAAAACCAGAAATTAAGTTGCCAAAGGACACGGTTTGCCCAAAAGGCAAATGAGAAACAATATGATGATGAAAACGATGACAAGCAGAAAGAAAAGAAAGGAGTCGGGATATGGATGAGCTATTCGAGTGGCGAATATTAGATGCTCTGTGGAAATGATATTTGTGGGATACATATATGTAGATAAGTCAAAAAGGTGCAACTTAACTATGATAACTATGAGCTATGAATTGTAGAATGGACATTTAAATACAGAATAATTTATTTGAAATTGTTTATATGAAATTTATAGAGAGATATTTAGATAAATAGAAGGAATACACATAAATATGCTGAAATTAATCTATTTATTGGATATTTTTATGAACTAATCGTATAGTAAAGCCACAAAAATTTAATATAATTTAATATAATTTAAATATATTTATTTATTTAATTCGTTTATTTATTTAATTTATTTTATTCATTTTATTTATTTTAATTTTACTATTTATTTTATTTTATTTAGGTGATGCATTTTATTTATTTTATGTATATTAACAAAATAAAAATTGTTTCTGTTATTTAACTTTATGTTATTTATTTATTTAATTAGGTTATTTAGTTCCAATTGCTCACAAAAGGATCCACAGAGAGTTACAAACATTCATTCCCAACAATATTTATAAAGTTCAAACAAAAATATTGTGCCCCTGCATTCATAGTCCATTTAACATAATTACAATGTACCACGCTCCCATGTAGTGTATTCAGCTACAAGAATATGCTACTAATTTGCTGGGTTCGTATTCATAATGTTCGTGTTGTTATTATTATTGTTGCGGCTACATCCGTTAGCGCTGCCTAATTGTTGTCCAGCCCTGACACAGTGCCACAGATACGAGGCAGAGAGAATTCCAAACAATGGCAAACAAAAGTAAATGCAAACCCTTTTTTCTGTTATTGTGCCCTGGGCTGGGGGTGGGGGTGGGAGCGGGAGCGGGAGCTTGTTGCATAAATCCGAACAACAAATAAGTTTGAGTTGACGGCAAATGCGGCGTATGCGTAATATTATTTGTGTTGTGCGGTCACAGTGGTCTCTCGATTTGATTATGTAACAAATAAGCCACACAAGTGGCTCACCCAACAACAACAACAGCAGCAGCAGCAGTAGGCCAAACAATAGAAATATACGATATATATACATATAAATAAATTTTTGATTTATTTGAGCGTGTAAAGGACACACATACACACACATATATATGCACAAACACAGACACAGGAAATCCAAGTCGGAAAAACAGAAGCGGCAAAAAGTTTTTATTTTCGTTACAATTGTAGGCCATGCCACGCCCACGCAATTCCTGGAACACCTCGACGATAATCCTGTTAAAATTTGTTTGTTTCCAGCGGGCCAAAGTTTTCTTGCCCATTTCGTATGCCCTAACAGGGGATGAGTGCATTGTGTCAATAAGTGTGTGAGCAATGGCAAAGAAAACTTGGGCTTTCTTGAAAAATATGTGGAGATGATGGAGTGAATTGAATAATTTATAATAAAGTAACTTTTGAGAGTAGTTAGATTATAGTTACAGCTGTAAGCTCTGTCAAAAATTAAGTTCATTTATGGGAAATATTTATGTTTTTTTTTTTAAATATTTTTAATGAATAAATAAATTTGTAGAAAATAATAATAAAATAAAAACAAACTATATTATAGAGCTTACAAGAAAAATATCTAATATGAGTTATATGAAACCCAATTATGCTCATCAGATATACTCTATATAACTCTATCAACCTCATCAGTTACAAACTCCAGTTCTCTGCCAATACAAAAGTTTCTTTTGTGACCTGCCCGAATTACACACTTCCAACTATCATTTCTTGGGCTCCAAAAACTACTGAGGGTATTTGCTATTCGTTCTGTTGCCTCAAGCTTTGCCATCTTGTACGTTTTTGTTTTGGTTTTTATGGCTGCAACTTTGGCAGGTTAACCAAACTGAAATCGATTTAGGAGCCAGCCAACAGGAAATTGATTTCGTATGCCGTCGAGAGGACTGCCACGACAACCTTCCCCCAAGTCCTGCATTTGCCCTCTAGCCCCCCCCCCCCCCTTCCCCCTCATCGAGCAAATGACCCAATAAAACACAAAGCTAGCAAAATGTTGCTTTGATTTGCCAGCAACGCGCAAATTAGCTGCTCCATAGTTTCTTCTGGCCCTTTTTTTATATCTCGCTATAAAATGTTTTCGCGCGAATTTTAATTTTGCCCCGGCCATCCCTGCTCGGGCGTGCCGTGGCTGCCCTTTGTTGTTTACCCCAGAGCACAAATGTTTGCTTTTGTATTTGCTTGTAATTCATTTCAGCGTGAAACTTCATTTGCCAGCAGCCCGATTGGGGTTTCCATTGTGTGCGTGTGCTTTTCCCCTGCCGCGAGAAGTGCCCTCAGTCAATTTTCAATCTGGCTGCTTCAAAATGCAATCGATGTATTCCAATTTGTTCGTTCATTAGATTCGATTTATTAATTAATTTCGCGTGCAGCACACAAACAGACTGCCACAACTTTGACAGTGGCCAACTAAATGCTGAAAATTCAATTTAAATTGCGGCTGAGCGCACAAGAAAACAAGAGCAGTAACTACAGGAAAACTAGGAATAATGAGGGGTCATTATTACGTGATTACAGCAATACAGAAAAAGGAGTAGAAAAATGCTTTAGAGTGAAACTCGCATTGCTTAAGGATAAAAGTTTAAAGTGGAACCTAGAGCTAAGATGAAAATAGTTTAAAGAATGAAATTCTTGTTAAATTTAATAATAAATAATATAAATAAATAAATAATAAAAGGCAATAAGCACATTCCTGATGAAGTCAAAGTAAAGACAATAGTAGACTATAAATGTGCAACAGCAGAGATGCTTGGAAACGAGTCTGTGAGTTCGCAGAAAAGCCTTTGCAGACCTGGAGACAGGTGCACGGATGACATTGCTCAGCTAGAGCAAAAGTGCGTTGAAGGATAATGCGGGATAACTGCTAGTTGCAAGAGGACAGGCAGCCCAAGTAGCATAGGGCTTTCAGTCGCTAAGCAATAATACAGTCCGACAAATCAGTTAGAATGAGGACTTGACATAAAGCATTTTTAGCCACCTCAGCCACAATAAAAAGAAGAAGTATATAAATAAATCCTTTATGTGAATCTGAAAACGTCAGAGAACTGTAATCTCTTACTAAGGAAAATAGCTGCCATCAGTTTAAGCTTTCACTCGCTTTGACGCTCTTTTTAAGGCTTTGATAAATTGGAAAAGTTGCTTGTTTTAATTGAAATAGATATGCAGCATATGTTATAAATCTTTGCTAATTAGTCTGCCATTGAATCAGTCGGTCAGCATGCTACTTATACTACATGAAGTCTTACTTTGAGTTGATGTCATGATGTCAAAAGCAGAAGGTCAAGCTTAATTTTCGTTAAGCTTAGCCAGCTGGAGCTCATAGCAGCAAATATATTTCAATTATTAATTCGATATATACCTTAAACACTTCATGCATTAACAAAACAAGAGAGTTTCAAAAGTTTTGAAAATTTATGTTTAATATTATTTATATATATATTTATTTGAATATATTCACTGTAGACTTTTTTCAATTTTTGACTTACTAACTGAGAATTTTATAAGCTCTTAAATTATATTTTTTAACGATTCAAAATTCAGTAATTAAATATTTTGTAGTATAATATACATAAAAACTTTGGCAAGCAAAACAAAAACATTCTTTATCTCTGTTCACCTTCAAATTCAATAATCTTTTTAATAAAACTTGTATAAGCTTTTAATGATTTAACACCATAAATCCACAGTGAAAAGTAAGTTCAGTCTGTAATATTTATTCTATTATTCTATTTATGCTCACAATCAATCTGCACTTAACTTCAAATGCGAAGTAATCAATTTCACTTTAGTTTTATGTGTCAAGCATATGTTGCACGTTCAGCAGTTGATTGAACTGCAGTGCCAACTGTTACCGCATCACATGCGGAGTCTCAGATTGTAATTGTAATTGTAATTGTGCACGAGTGTGGGGGGAGTGGGGAGTGTGGAGTGGGCGAAAGTGGAACTAGACAGCAATCGTAACATGTTGCATGTCCTGTCCATTTCCTACACTCGAGTTTATGGACACTTGAGCTGACTTTCCATGGAAAACAACTTACTAACTATGCCGCACAAATGTGGCACGAGCAGAAGTAGGCAAAGTGTCTCAACTGTTGCCTGCTGTTTATTAAATACTTATACACACACTCATACACACACTCACACACACACACACACCCTGCATAATGAGCAACTCTTGCAGCACATTAAACGGACAGAAGCAACAAATGTGCTTCATGTGGCAGCAACTTAGCAACTTGCCACTCGACTTAATGACGTTTCACAGCCACTCCAGCTCTTCTCATATTTTATTATTATTTATGCTGCAGATGATGAAGCGCTTTTCTCGCTGTTAACAACTATTTATGCTTATTAAAAGCAAATTATACAAATACTCAAATATATATATATATATATATATATATATATATATATATATATATATATATGGAATATATATATATATAAATATATACTGGACTTTTTTTTTGGCAAACTGACTTGAATTTATGTAAACGAAAAGCAACAAATTATTTGCTGCTAACAAGCGAAAGCCAAAGGCATTTGCCAGCTTTGAGTTGGTAAAGACAAAATACTCTACCAAAGCAAATAAATAAATAATAAATAAAGGGAATAAATAATAAAGATAAGGAAAATATTCTGGGTTAATGATAAAGTTATAAATTTAATTTAAAGAATTCTAATATTTAAGTAAATTTAATTTTTTGCAAATTTTCTATTTATTATATTTGAGTATGGCATAATCCTGCTTTAAATAAACAACAAACAGCATCAATCTTATCAATCATTGCCAACAATTCTTATGCCATAGAATTCCTGAACTTTTATGTATTTGAAATGGTTGCGAACAATTTTTAATAATACCTGCAGTAAGGGTATGTAAACGGTAACAAAACTACTCGACTTTGTAAAAGCTTCTCCATCATCAAGTGGAAACGCATAAATTTGCCAAAAGTTCGTTTCAACCAGAGAGCGACAGAGAGAAAGAGAGAGAGAGAGAAAGAGAGTGGAAGAGGGAGAGGGCGGTAGTGCAAGCAAGAGAGAAACTAATCAATCTTAATGTCACAACGAGCAACAAATTTTTAGCTGTTGTTATGCCAAGTTGTTTCTCTTTGCTGTTGTTGCCTTTTTTGATGTCATTAGAAAATGTTGCAGGTGAATGGAATGCGAACGATCCATTTTCCAAACACAGCGCCTAACAGGCAATGGAAAACTTTGCAGAGAAAATTTAAATGCTAAAAAAATTGAAAATGCTTGACTTAGAGATACCTAAACCAAATTTCAAACTGATATAATTGTGTCAAAACTTATATTGAGCCAACCATCATGTGGCTTGACTTCTTTAACATATTTAAAAATTTGAATTGAAACATATATACACATATATATACAAATTTCCATGATAACCTGTTACAATTCTGTGTAGGGTATATTTATAAAAAAAAATGCGAAGGTTTTTCGCAAGAAGAAAAATCGAAACGTTTAAACTTTAACGCTGCGATTTCTTTAGCATTTAGGGGCCTGAGCATGTGTGGGGCATGGGGGAGGCGTGTCTCTGTCTGCGTCTGGGTACACAGCAGCATTCAATGAATTTGACAGTGCGTTGGACGCATGACAAACGTGCCGGCTGGTGATTGATGTCTCATCATTCAGCTTACAGCGTACAATTCCTTCATCTTTTTTTCTACTTTCCTTTTTTTTAAAGCCGTTTTACAAATGTTTACAATGTTGCGTGATTTGCAATTGAATAAGAGTGCAACAGCAGCCCTGACAGACAGGACAGTCGACGGGTGGGGGGCGGGGGCGGGGCCGATGGGCGACACATGGGTTAACTGAAAAGTTTGTGTGAGAAATGACAAGAGTTTTCGGTACTTATAACAGAGACAAAAGAGCTTACGAGTAAGATATAAATAGAATAAAGAGATATTTTTGGTGAGCTAACAAATATGCAAACAAGGGAGATAAATTGAAGGGCGTTACAATGAAAGAGAGAGAGGGACATACGGGGGTGAGGGAGATGAGAGAGAAATGGGACTTAAAAAGAGGATATTTAGTGTAAGGAAACGTGCTTTTATCAAAGATTAAATGCTCTAACTAATGCATGGTAAAGTTCTGCCCAAAAATGAGGAGAAATTTAAAGAGTAAAGGTACAGACGGAAGAAAGAAAGAGAGAGAAAATATACTGAGAGAGAGAAAGATAGAGAAACAGCGGCCGAAAGGAAGAGAAATGACTGAAAAAGAGAGATTGATAAAAAAGACTGAAAGAGAGAGAACGGAAGAAAGAAAGAGAGAGAAACTGAAGCAGAGAGAGAATGAGAGAAAGCTGTAAGAGCCACACATTTTTCCAGTAAACTACTTTATTTTCCTGCAAATTTATATTTATTAGGTATACTAAAAAAGGCAAAATTAGAACAACAAATAGAAATTCCAAAGGAAATTCTTGAGTCTACCCGCTCTGGTTGTATCTCCGAGGCCCCCACCTTTTCTCTTGTATTTACCTGTAAAGTCAAGCACATACAAAACACATTACCTACAAAGCAACAACAACAACAACAAGAGCAACAGCAGCAACTGCTCCACGATTACGTGCCATTGAAGAATGTTGGGAAAACAAAGTTAGCGTTGAAAATTGACAAAACAAAAAAAAAACAACAAAGTCGAAAAAATACAAATTTAACCTTGAAATGTGTTCGAAGCTGACTCGAATTTAAGCTGAGCTACGTAAAATTGGGTGTGGCGTAAGGGAATGGAGAATGGGGAATGGGGGCGACTCTTGACTTACGCGCAGTGTTTTTTCCCCCATTCAAATTTAGAGCGCGACGGAAAAGCGAAAAGTTCGCGCACAAATCCCATAAATACGGGCAGTTGCCGCCGACGCCAAAATAAATTATCTGAAACGTTGTTGCAGCCAAAAAACAATAGCAACAGCAACAGCAACAACAACAGTTGCAACAAATGCTGCAACAAAAATTGGCATGCAACATCCGGTAGCGGCTGCGCTTAGAATTGCAACAACGCCGCAGTCAGAAAACAAATGTCGATTTGAATGTCAGAATATTATTTGGAGCCCCAGGCAAAGGCGCCGCACGAGCCACGTCGACTATGTAGGCGAGTGTAGGAGCGGGCGGGACACGCAGCCTCCGCCCGGTTTTGTGTGTAAGCCAGAAATGCATGTCAATGAAAATATCAACGGCGAGAGATATGCAAATATGCAACAAAAATGAATTTTCAATGTGGAAATGGCCACTGTAGCGGGGCAATAGAGAGGGAGGGAGAAGTAGAGAGACAGACAGAGAGAATAACAGTTTCGCTTTGTACATTGGCCAGAAATGATTACAAAACTTTTCGCAAGGTGCGTGGCAGGAATTGCAGTTGCTAAGAATTTGTCAGCTGTCGTTGAAGCATTGCTCAAAACTATTATAGAAGTGAGAGAATATTTTTTATGGCTAGGTTGAATTGTAAATAGATAACATGAATGAAGAAAAAAATATAAAAATAAATGCATTTTAATTATATGAGTAGATGAATTTACAAATTCAGAAAATCCCTAAAAATTAATAAATTTAATTAAATAAAGGAAGTAAAAGAATTATCATCATTTATCATAAATGAATTATCATAAATTCCCATAAATGAAGAGGACGCGATTGGATGTAAATAGAAATAAATTGCAAACAAAATAAATATTGAAGACGAGAAAAATAAGATAAAATGACCTAATATAAGGACAAAAAAATGGATGGGGCAAACCCTAACCCTTTGCAGCAATTTTATAAATTGCTATGAAAAATAAAGAGTAAAGAAAGACACATAAATGTAAGCAATTTTAAGAATATTAACATTTGATATTACATATAAATATAAAACTGTATTCTATAAAAGTAAATTATAGGCAAAATTGAATGTAAGAAACACTCCCAAAAGATAGTGTGAATATAGAAATAAGATTTGTAGCAAGATAAGCTGGGATGTCACCCATATACAACTGTCTGCAACTCGGCAATTTTCAATTTCTTTCTCTCGAGCTCAACATTTACAGTTCGTGCAGCATTTCAGTCGGTTACTTAAGATCTGGGCTGCCAGCCGAAATGTCCAACAAATAGAAATCAGAAGAAAGGCAGTCGACAGTAAATTCTTTGGCAGTGCTTTGGCGAGGGACCTATACAATTGTGTCCAGCTTAGTTGGATGGCAAGAAGTAAGCTTTGAATTTTATATGCTGACGTTTGATTATCGACACGCTTTTCTGCGCTTGCCGAGCTCTCTCTCTCGGCCCTGTGTCCCCAATGGACCAATCTAACAGTAAAAAGTGCTGCCATGTGGCAGCAGCAAAACAGCTTCCGAGAAACAGAAAGCAGCAGAAGCAGCAGAGGCAGCAAAGCAAAGTAAATGTGTCTGCCACATAAAAACAGCCTGAAGATGCCAAACATTTTGTGCTGCTAAAATATGTGTGTGTGTGGCGTGTGGAAGATGGGGGGATGGGGCTATGTGTGTGTGTAGACCGAGCTGTGGCCGACTCTTCTGCTGTTTGACAGTCATTTTCCAATAACTTCATTTTTCCGTTGTTGAGCAGAGATTGTGTTGCAGATTGCAGATTGCAGATTGCATGCAACAGCAGCGCAGCCAGCTGCCAGGAGATAAGCACCCAACCCCGGCCCGGCCCGACCCGACCAGACCTTGCCACACCATTGTGCCGCCCGGGCCAGGCCTTGTTATGCGGCTGCCTTGGCAACAACAAAAATTGCATTACATTGATAAGCGAAATCAGGTCAATGTGTGTGTGCCTCTGTAAGTGTGTGTGTGTGTGTGGGTGTCTGTCGAGGCGTATACGTAATGTAAAAAGTTTTTTTTTTTCTTTCGCTCTTGCTCTGGCATTTGTTTGTTTGAGGAAATTCACATTCTTTTGTCTGATTCTATCGGCTGACTTTTCTATAAGCTCAGCTTTCAGGCCAAAAATGAAAACTATTTCAAGTATTCCTAAGTACGATGTTGTTATAGTAAATGTTTTAGCTTTCCAAGTGAAAAGCAAAAAGAATTTTGAACAATTCTAATGCTGGACGAGGGCTTAGGCAGGCTGTGCTCTAAAAAAATATGAAAATTTATAAAGTATTAAATATTGAGAGGAGAAATATCTAAAATTTCGCCTTAGACAAGAGAACATTCACTTCCCAATCCAAAAAAATGAGAAAAAGTTAATAGAAAGCATATCATACTCATTGCTGCACAGCTCACTTTTAATAATGATTAATTGTATTTTTTAGCAGAATAAACAATAAGCCCGATAGCCTTTTCACAACGACGAAAGGCTAACTAACAAATGCGCTTTAAAATAATGTTTAATTAAGGCATAACATATGGCACAAAGTGCTAGCAATTAACACAATTTGCATTATTAGCAGAATACCCCTTCTGGCATTGTTAACAATTTGATTAATTTGTATTTTGCTTTTCGCATTCTCACCAACTGCATTAACGTGCAATTAATTTTTTATTTGTCAGCCGCGCATCGGAGCGCCATTGTATGCATTTGATGGGCCCGAGATCGCGCTCGACTAATTGAAGTGTAAACATTTCAATGGCTTTCGAATCGATGCACAAAACGCATTAAATAATTATGCGCAACACAAAAATAGCAAATTGCAGTTGGCGACAGCTTAGCGACTGCACAATACTCGCTCAGAGGCAAAAAGAAGTTGAAGTTAAATTAATAGTAAAATTAATAAATTAACTAAATTTGAAAGAACCAAAGGGAGAGCCATATAAAGTCAATCTATCGAAGGGGTCGCGAAATGAATATCCTAGGAATTCCGGTCTCTTTAAAGTAACTTTCTGATACGATACACCCCTAAGAGTAACAGAGTCGCTCAACGGAATACTTTTGAAAGTTCATGGCGTAGTCAAATTGTTTAAAAAATATCAATTCTTCACCAAGGCGTATACTTAATATTAATTGGAATAAGTTAAAAACAAACTGATTAAATAATGAAATAAAAGCATATTAAATATTTAAAAAAAAAACAAATTGAATGACTCAAACAATAAAGGACACTACTTGATTGCTGAAGTCATTGAACATGTTGAAATTCCCATTTGCCCCTATGGAACACATCAAAAGACATCCTCCTACATAGCTTCAAAACCAACACACTCTTTTTCACTTCATGAAACGTCTATAAACTCGATAAGCCTGGCGCTAGCTGACCAGCCAACTAACCGAGCAGCCAGACCAATGCAACTAAATTGCATTAAATTGCGTTAATCAAATGTCAGAGAAAAAAAAAATAATTGAAAACAGAATGGAAACGAATAAATGTGTGTGAGGAAGAGAGGGCGCGAAAGTATCTAGTGTGGCATTTAAAAGTCCATCAATATGCATTCAGATATTTAAATTAATAATGCGCGCATTATGAACGACGTGCCGTGGGCGAGGGCGGGGGTGTGTGTGAGGGCGGGCAGAAGTGCAGAGTAGATACAATTAAACCGTTACTTCCATGGCACGCAGTCGCCATTTTATTTCTGCCGCGACGCTGATTACACTTCCGCTTTGGGAATCCCCGTTTATGCCGCTTGCGCTGTGCATTAATGAATTAATTGTTCCACCGGATATTTCAAACATTTTAGATTTGTGGTTTTTAATTTCCTGCAAAATAATCGACAATAAATGCAATGGCTGAGCGTGAGAGCGAGACTGGATATATTGAATTTAAGATGAGCTATGCAACGAGTGTCGAAAATAAACTTTGGAATTGCTAAACCAATTTGTGTTAGTTTCCTCACTCTAGCACTCTATCTTTGTAGAGAATTGATATACTAGTTTTTATCTATTTTCTCTTTCTATGTACCTCTCTATATATATGATAAGAATACGAATTACAGTAAATATTTGAAATGTGAGAGAAGCATAAAATTGGAAACAATATATGAGTTCTCATAAGTCTCTCTTACTTTCTACCTATTCTTGTATATACATATATATATTTTTACACATATTTGCAAGTTAATATAATATCTTTATTATCATCGGCTTTTAACTGATTACCAAATATCTATAAGTGAAATCTACCTAATTTTCTTGCCAGGGTATTCAAATTCCCTTTCACTCGCATCATATCTGGCCGCTCTTTGTGGCTGTCAAATAAAATTATTTTCAAATGTTAAATATTTTGCGGTCATCGCTCATTGGCAGTCTGACTTTAAATGCCAAAAGCAACAGCAACAGCAACAACAACTCAAACATTGTGACAATAGCCACAAGCTGCCAAATGAGTGACATGTTTGTGAGTCAGTGTGTATGTGTGTGGTGTGTGTGTGGTTGTGTGTATGGTTCTGTGTCAGTCTATCTATGTGTGTAGTGGTTAAATTAGCCTAAGTGCAGTCAACACCACTGAGAGCGGCTGCATTTTACGATTTGGGCCCAAAAACTTTTCGCTAATAGAAAATATAAATTTTTGAAGAAGGCAACTTTGAAATAAGTTTTATAATTGAGAAAACTATTTGTCAAGCTGACGAACAGATGCTCTATATATAAGATGCTTTTATATGAGAATAATGGCAAATAAATAGGTTTAAAATCCATTAAAATTTTAAATTCTCAGACATTGATAGAATCTTATAGAAATTAAATTTTCTACTTAAAATAAATGTAATATATATTGTAGACCTTAAACAGAGACTACGTAGAAGCAAACAAATATATATAAAAAATATATATGCTTTTAAGAATTACTTTAAAAACATAAATCAAAAAAAATCTCTGCATAAGTAACACATTAAAAGGCATTTTAATTTAAATAACTTTTCATTTCAATTGAATATTAAATAAAGACTTATTCCAACATAAATCTAAAATTCATATGAAGTAAGAGAAAAGCCTGCTTACTTAACTTTTCAATATATTTTGATTTTTCTTTTCTTTTATTTGATTTCAACAACAGCGGGCCCCTAATGTGGTCCGTGATGTGGCGTCTTTTGACGAGCTGGGCACACATTCAATTGATTAGCTGCAAACAGCAGTCATATGTGGCCATTAGTTGGGCCGCTCGCTCTCTCTCTGTACATTTCCCCAGCTGGTATTTAAACGGAAAGGTACTTTAAGAACTCGCCCGGCGACTTGGCAGCCAAATGCCACACAACTAACGAAAGCCCCCTCGCGCCACCCTTGACACCCCCTAGGCCTTGGCAACCTGCTTAAGCCGCTTCCAGTTTCTATATTTTCTTCTTTCTTTTCTGTGCACTGAGCCCACAAAACATATTTCCGTTTCATTTACTGGCCAAAAAAAAAAAAAAAGAAAAGAAACGAAACGAAGAACTAAGTGAAAAACGCTGGCCAAATACCGCACAGCGCAACAACTACAACTACAACCAGAAGAAGAAGAAGAAGAAGCAGACGAAGAAGAACTCCATAAACAGGCGACCCAAGTAAAAATTGCTTGTAACCTATTTGGCAGCAATTTCATCGAAGCCCAGAAATTTGCTCGACCACAAAAATTTCGCCAGCGCCAAAAACTTTCCTTGGCGTTTTCAGCCACAACGTCCCACTAGTTGTCCTGTCGTCCTGTCAGGACGTTTGCATGTTTGCCCGCCGCACTAGCTTGTTTTGCTACTTGGCCAAAAACCAGAACCACACCAACTGCAATCGGGTCGCAACGAACTCAAAATGGACGTTAGAGTGTCAATGGGAGTTTCTAAATTGAGGAAATAGTTTTTGCATGAACTTAGATCTATTGTGGAGGAAACTACTATGAAGTCTTCATATATTGGACTTCATATATTGAATAGCTTTGGGTCATTAAAACATCTAGACTTTACGATAATCTAATCTATATCTAATCCAATCAAAATTATCTTTGTCTAAGCAATCATAGTCTCTAACCCACCTCTCCAGACTCTTTCATTCGCTAACTCGCATTCACATAGATCGCAGCTACATATACCCGTTTTCAACACTCTGCGCGTGTATTAGAAAAAAATAAGAAGAAACAGAAGAAAAAATATAAATGCACGGCAGGCCGTGGCTACTTCATTTTCAGCTTTATATTTTGCAGTTTTCAAGCCTGCGGCAAACCCGCAAGGCTTTGCAAGAATTTTTGGCACTGTCCGCTGGTTTGTCTGCTATCTCTCTTGCTCGACACTTGGCTGCCGTCTCGCTCGCACAAGATAAACAGCGATTTGAGGCAAAGGTCTTGTGCTGTGCGGAGCTCACCGCATAGTTGTGCCTAACTACTGACGCTGGCCCGCTCGACTCGCGGTTGGCCAACTCCAAAGGAGACGCGAACTTCCAATTTTTTGGCTTTGTTGCGATAGCTGCGCAGCTTTTGCTTCTTGTTTACTTTGTTTTTGTGCATTCCCATTTCGCTTATATGTGTGCATGTTGGCCATGTTTGGCCTATATGTGTTCATTGACCGCATTTTTTGGCGCGAGCCGACAAATTTTGCAATTTTTGTTGGGTTCGCTGTTTGGTGAGGCATAAAAATGCATTGAAAGTATGCAGAGTTTTACATTGAATACGGCGCGCATAAAGTTCGATGAGTTTGCACAACAGCCGGAAGTCTGGCAGCTAAAGATATGGTTTAATCAAGTTACGCCAGAGCACACATATGGCTATGTTTTGCATATAGTCACATTTTGCATATTTTTAGAGTATTTCGTTTTGACAATATATATAAACTATGAAAGCGAAAAAGAGTAGAAATCAAAGGAAGATTTTCATTTAAAAGTTACACAAGTTTGAATCATAATAAAAAATATAAATATATTTTAAATGTGAATGAAATTGACTTTAGTAAATAAAAAAACTTAGGACAAATTTTGGAAATACAATTTTATTATGTTTTAAAAATAAAATGTCAAGACAAAATCCACAAAAAGTAACTATCAGCGGCTAAATTTGTTGACAAATGGAGTCGAGTTGCTAACTCAAAGTTGTACAACTCTAAAAAGAACACTCATCAAAAATTAAATTCTAGTATATATATATAACTTACTTACTTATTTTATATTTAATTTAGATTTATTAGGAAGACAAGCTTTTAGTCTAAATTAGATACTTGCCTTGTTTATTTGTGTTTATTACATATTGCTGAAGTATAAACTGGCTCGAGTAAAAGTCACAAAAAAAAACTAAATAAAGAATCTACATTAACCTAAGATAAAGTAAACTCAGACTAACTAAAATACGAGCAAGCATGCAGCTAATCTGAGCTCAAATCTTGAATCAGTAGCAATTTATAAATCCTTCCTGGAACTCTGTTTGCTTAGCCACTTAGCTGCTGACATGAATTTGATTTAAACCATGTCATAAAAGATTTTTTGCAATATTTGGCAATATTTTAATGGATGACCATTCGAATGGCTTTTACGGCGCATTAATGAACTGAAAATTGAAAATGGGAAACTGAACGCCGAACACTGAAAGCTGAGAGCTGAGAGCTGAAAACAGTGCCAACGCAGAAGTTGCCGCAAGAACGCACCACAAGCCATATCTGGGATACGAGAACAGTTTATCTTGCGGGCCGAACGAGTAATAAATAACTTTGAAATGACCGCAACAGTTCATATATCAGTCGGAGCCAGCCACTTCCACACTTCCATAGATTTTTCGCAGTCAGTCTTTGGCCGTTTCGGCTTTCAGTCGAAGTCAGCAAAGACTGAGAGAGAGAGAGAGGGAGAGAGAGAGCTGCGGCACCAAGCAAAAATGGCAATATCAACACTCTAATGCTGGAGGGTATTGCTCAAGTGTTAATAGCTCATAAATATTTTAAAATGTTTAGCAAATTCCGAGAAGCTGTCTTCAAATCCCAGCCAAAAACCCTTGCAGCTAGCTCAGTCTCCATCTCTCCCTCTCTCTTTCTCTTTCTCTATCCATCTCTCTGTGTGTTTGTGCGGTCATAAATGGCGAGGACATCCCTTAAGTGTGACATAATATCTGAAATATTTTGTGCAAAGTTATACAAAAGGCTAAAAAGGCATCATCAGGCCGTGCTGGAGTGGAAGGAAATGCTGGCCAGCCACATGTGCTTGCCTTGCATGCCATTTAATTTTGCAAAATGTTTGTTTGATGTCCCTAATAGGCTTAGCGACGCTCTATATCTGCCTCCTGCTGCCAAAATATGCTCAAAACTTGGCCCGCAAGTTGCGCTTGCCGTCGCCCTTTTGAAGAAAGCTGCAAGTCAAACACAAACACTACTTTCTATACCACGTACAAATTAAAAGCGGATATTTTGTTATAGCTAACTGCTTTGATTTGATTTGTTGAGAATTTATCTATTTATTAAAATAAATATGAGTATAGAGATGGACACAGACGGCTTTTAGGCTGTGTGTTTCTTGAAGGTGCATGTCCAAGATTAAGTTTCAGCTGATAATTTGCATATTTAAGCGACAGAGAGAAATAGATAAAGTGAGAGAGTGAGAGATAGTCAACATTATGCACATCTTTCTCTCAAATGTTGCGCTCTGATTTTCGCTTTTGTTTTCCTGTCCTGGCTCGAGTTATCATTGTCAGACTTAAGCTGCTTTCAACTCTTTGCGCCGGGCAATATGAAAGATGTCACGAATTAGGTGTCGCCACCTAATGTCTAATGCCTTTAGTTTAAGCCGTCTTAGCAGCAACTTTCTCATAATGCGCAGTCCAATGGCTGGCCAAAAGCACGTTTTCATTTTGAAAGCAAGTAAGAATATTTCAGTCGACCGCAGTTGGCCATCAAATATACATTCACGGTTGAAAAAAAGCTAAACCTAATCAAATATTTATATTTACAGATTTTTTGATTTGTATATATCTGTCTTCAAGAATATCAGAAATCATTATACTGCAGATACTCTACAATTGTTAGTAATGTTTTCGATTTGCGATAATATTCCCTATACTATTTTAGTAGTTAGATTTGAAAGAACAGATAATCGCTTTTCCCTACGAATATTTTAAACCGAAAGCTCAATTTTTTGTAAAAGTTCATTTTTTTAGAATTACTATTTAAGCTTTCTTATCTACAATTGGTAATGTGTTGTCTTAGAGTCCTGAAGTATTTATCTTATTTGTCGTTTTCAATATAGTTTCTAATAGCTCTCCATTTCTGAACTATGTCAAAGGAAATCAGAAAAGCATTCATGAACCGACAATCCACAAAAGCTTCGGCTCAAGCACTTGTTATAGCATTTGCTAAGAAAGAGAATATATAGAAGCTGTTCTGACTCTGTTCCCCTGATATTTGCTAATTTTTCATCAAATTCAATATGGAAAATTTATAACATATAAAAGAAAGATTATAGGATAAGAAGCAGCAGTGGGAGAAAGAGTCTCAAAGTTTTTCAGTATTTTCAAACACAATCGATCTCTCTGCTACTCCTAATCCTCCTAATCTTTATCTCATTAAAGTAGAGAACTAAAATTTATAATATCTGTGTCGTAATTCCTGAGTGTTGCATTAATTTAGTATAAATCTAAAATTGCTTAAAATGTATAAACGTTAATGTTTCTTTGTGCATGTATGTCATCGTCTCCAGCTCGGATATGCATGGAAAATCTTGAGGAAACTTGGAAACTTTTCACATTGAGGTTGGGGAAAGTTTGTCTATTCATTAACCTAAATACGAGTACAGAGACGGACATAGACGGCTGTAAGGCTGTGTGTTTTGGCGGCCCAAGTCCACGATTAAGTTTCAGAAGCTAATTTGCATATTTGAGTGACACAAGCACACACACACACACACACACAGAGAAGTGGCGAAATGGGGGCTAAAGAGTTAACATTATGCACATCTTTCTTGCAAATGCTGCGCTGCGACTTTCGCTTTTGTTTTCTTGGCCCGGCCAAGTTATCATTGTCAGCTTTTAGTTGTGCAAGTGCTTAAGCTGCTTTCAACTCTTAGCGCTGAAAGATGTCACGAAGTAGGTGCCGCCACCTAATGCCAAATGCCTTTAGCTAAAGCCGCCTTAGCAACAACTTTGCGTTGCCGACAGCCTTGACTGTAGTCAGGGTATCTGGTAGTCAAGCACACACCCCCATAATCATACACGACTTCCATTAGCGAGCACGTTATTATCTAATCAATTGGCGTCGCACGATTGTTACCTTTGTGTACCCTGAACCGCAAATCAAATACGCCCAATTAAACAGAGTTTCATCTTAAAGCCTTAGCTTTTACCTCCTCTCTCTCTCGCTCTCATTTTTTTTCTAATTATTATTTGGCTAAAACGGCCTTTTCAAATAGATTGCGTGAAATCAGCGCTAACCAATTTTCAAATCAATCACAAAGCTCTGCCCACAGTCAGCCATTGAAGTCAGCTCGGGGCGCTTGGCCAACCTTTGCGCTGCGCATCGAGCGCTTAATCGAGCGTAATGATTGCGCTTATCTCTGGTCGAGGCGAGGCGAGGCAAAGCAATTGCTATCTTTTACTTCTTTTGGCCATTCCGGGAAAATGTGTTAAATTAAGCGCTCATTATTTTAAGTGTATGCCCCGAGCTGGATACAAAGCGATTGTATTGAATATTTGTGCCGCAGCCGGAAAAGTTAAAGGAGAACTGGCGTGCTTAAGCTTGAGGCTCAAATCCTGTGGGCATCGCCGCACATTAATGAACACATGTTCACAAAACATTAAAATTAAATGTGCTGCTCATTAAAAATTTAAAACATATGCAAAACACACGCACACACATGGTCCGCAGCAAATGTTGCATGCCACAGCAGTCAGAGGACATTCGCATCCCAACAATAATAATGAAGCATTTACGTTAAATGTCAAAAAGGGTTTTCATCAACGGATGGGCCGCCGGGCCGGGCCGGGCCGGGCCGGGCCTGATCTGTAGGCCCAAAAGTGTTTTGGTCATTCAGGCGGCGAGGCGACGAGGCGGCGAGGCGGCGAGCCGTGGCACATCTATAAAACAAAAACCAACATCGACGGACAGACTAAATGGTTGACAGACGCAGAGACCGACCGACCGGGTGAGTGACATGAACATGGCACAAGTTCAATTCAATTTCTGGGCCATGTTTTTGACATTTCCATATATGCAAATGAGTGTATGCTGAAAGCCGGCGAATCAAACAAGCCAACAGCAAGGGTTGAGCCAGGCAGCTGGAGCTGAGCTGAGCTTATGAAGCGTGCGTAATTGGAGCACGTGTCCTCGCTCATTTCTTATTTACTTATGTCAACTATGCAGTAGCTTAAGCCATTGAAATCAATTGAACTTGAAGCTATTTCTGGAAGTTCTACAACAATTCGAAATAAAAGAAGATTGGAGAAGTTTTGAGCGAGGAGAGTACCACATTAACAGAGGTATTTGAAGTCAGTTAATCTTTCTTGAGCTGTCTATTTTAATGGTTTACTTGGACAAGTTAAGAACTTAAAGACTGAAATCTTTGGGTAACAGGAATATATAAGACTGTGACTTGATTTTAGAACTTCTTTGTTTCAGTGCCTAAAAGAGTGGAGCAAATCAGCCAAGAAACAAGAGCTGCATTATATGAAACAAATACCATAAATAATTAAAACTAAAATATTAACTATAATATTAAAAAATATTTATTTTATTTTTCTATTGATATTAAAAATTATTTATTTTATATATTTTTATTGATGTTCTCAAATATTTTTTATAATTGTAATTATTATTCATATTTTTAGCATGTGTTTTTTTTTTTTTTAATGTTTTTAAAATATATTTAGAAGTGACTCAGAATCAAATCTTGTTTTATTTTATGAAGAAAAAAACAGAGTCTACTAAAAAGCTAATTGTAGGAGAATAGCTCGAATAATATAGAAGATATTAAACATTTATAGAGAATGTCAAGCGAGTGCTATCCTGATGAACCACAGCGTATATCTTTTTTTAAATTCAAGCCAAGCTTTAAAAATATATATACGAAATTCAAATTGTATTACAAAATTCATTTTACAATCAATTTTCTATTTAAAATTTATAATTAATTTAGATAGTCAACTGTTTGTATAGCTCTTGCCGAATATATTTCTATAGCAACAATCTCTACGCAAAATTCCAGCCGCGCAATGCCGGGTAGCGCAAAGCAAAATTCAAATTGTCATAGCTTATAGATTGGTCATGTTTTTGATGGGCAACGAGTTAAGTCGAACGTTTAACGCAGCTAAATGATTTACAGTGTGTGAGAGAGAAGGAGTTAGAGAAGGTGTTGAGAAAGAGAGGGAGAGAGAGAGCAGAGGCAAAGCTGTTCGGCGATACAAATGAACATACGCAATGCGGCAAACAAAAGCCAGCATAGGATACACACACACACATAAGCACACACACACACACATACACACATAAGCACACACACACACACACGCACACACACACACCCGTTTATATGGAGCTGATATAGAAAAGGACGGAGCACGCATATGGAGCGAAGGACATCCGTTCTTGCCACTAGCGACGACAAATGTCATCAAGCAGTCCAAATAATAATAAAATATACACTTAAGCCTCGTTTTGTGTGCGTCCGCCGGCCCACAACTGTGCGAGCTATGGACGCGTGTGTGCGCTGTGTGTGCGTGTGTGGATTTAAATAAAACGGAAATTTATTTCGACAAATGGCATTTACTTGCAACGGATGTACCACCATTACACTGACACGGAAAGGCTACACTCTCGCCCCAAGACTCAGTCGCCAACCGTGCGCAATTTAAAGTGCCTAAGCGGGAGAAAGGCAGGATATGCCTATGACAACGACCTAAACATACACTGTAATTAAATTTGGAATTTATTAAATATAAATTAGCTTAGACTATAGAGTTATTTTTGGAAAAGAATTTATTTACATCTATTTTTAGCAAATTCCTTTTCTATATATAGCCATGCTCTCTGTGCTTGCTAAGCTGCAAATCTTTGCTAACCGAATGTGACAAGCCGCACAGCGGAATAATGTATCCCTTTAATAGAAACATCATCTAAACTGTACGCTGATGGGAGGCAATCGCAAGCCCAGCATGACAAGGACTGACTTACTGCTGCAGCCTCGTTTCGTCTCGGCTCGTCTCGTCCCGTCTCGTCTGACTTGAGAGTTGAGTCGAGTCGAGTCGAGTCGACTGACTGAATGCCTTCAACGTGAATAAGTGGGATAATGGGTCAGGCTAAGCCACAAGCAACCCAATTGGAACCACTGAGCTGTCTCCGTGTCCGGAAACCCTCACGCAGCGCACACACGCGCGACAGTTGTATGATAAATTGTATAAGATATTGCAGTAGATTTTTACATACGAATATGTGTGTGTGTGAGTGTGGTCCCTTATTATAGCTGGGGCATTTAGCATTCATGAGATAATAAAAAGCAGCCCAAAAGCCACTGGACAACAACAAATGATTTGGGCCAACTGCTGTGTCATGTGTGAGTATCTTTGTTTGTTTTTTTAAAGCGCCACATTGCGTATACGCAATATTGTTTAGCGAGCAAAAGTCAGTGCGCCGCCTCCAGCTGTTGATAATTTAGGGACCTAACCAACGCACACACACACTCATGTGTTTTGTTTTCTGTGGAAATTTCACTTTGATCCATTTGCCAGCGAACAGATTGTTTGTTCGGCTTTGGCTTTAGATTTGTATTTTATTTTGCTTTTATTAAAAACAAAATGTTTTATATGCATTTGGCTATTGGGGACTTGGCTTTCTTTTCTTTCACTTTTTTTTTGTGGGTTTGCTTAAAAAGGGTTGGCAGCCATTTCCTTGGCGTGAAAAGCGGAAAAATGCCCATTGCTATCGTGCTGCGGCGCATTTCCCCCGTGGTAGAGCCCTATCTATGTGGCTGATAAAGTTCTCGCTTGGAAATGTGCAAGGTAACCAGCCACCAGCAAGTGAAAAGGTTGAACACTCATTTTGAACACAATTAAGCATTTAATGAGGCATCCACATACAAACTGAACTTCTTCCTCAATTATGCAAATTAAATATGCTCAACATGCATACGCGACTTGCGGACGGTAAGATATGCCGTTAATATAAATTAATATTGATAAAGTATATTGCAAAAGCAAATTTATCTTTCATATTTTAAAAAAATATGGACAGTTTAATGAGATGGAAAATGTCGAAATTGAAGGAATTAAAAACTAAAGAGAAAGATCAGCTGTTCTTTGTCTTTAAACTCTTTGTCTTCTCCTCGTAGTTCCTTTATTATATGCGCATACATAATACGATCTCTTATATATAATACGATGTAGATAAATGATGCCTGATTCTCACTCTTATGAGAAGGCAAAGAGCAACTCAGCAGACTCCCTTTCTTCTTCCCCTCGCTCTCCAATTTTCTCTTTTTTGAAAGATAGTGAATCTCTCTCTATCTCTTTACCTTTATTCATCTGTCATTCAATCTATATCTCTCTTGCTTTCTGTATGTCTATTTTTTTTCTAAATATATCTCTCTATTGTATTCAATTGATCCCAATCCTTCTCCCTCTTTCGATCGTTATCCTTCCTTCTCTCTCTCTCTCTCTCTCTCTCTCTCTCTCTCTCTCTCTCTCTCTCTGTCAATCATTCTCTGTCTCTCGCTCTCTCTCTCTCTCTTTTTATCTATTTCTCATTTTCATTCTCTCTTTTCATTTCTTTCTATCTATTTTCCCCTCACACGATCTCTTCTTGCTCAATCTTTCCCTCCCTCCCCATCATTTTCTGTTCCTCTATGTCTCTCTCATACTCTCTCTCTCTCTCTCTCTCTCTCTCTCATACCCTCGCCTTAAACTAACTTTTTTTTTTCTCTCTCTCTCTCTCTCTCTCTCTCTCTCCCTCTCTCTCTCTCCCCCAACTCCCACTATTCCCTTCTATTCCTTCTTTTAAAACTGAACCATTTAGCAAGCCATTTGGCTGGCAAGCTCGACTGTTAATTCAATTATGAAACATCATTATCAAAGACCGCATTGTGTCTGTGTAGACCATAAACGCATTACCGCCGCGCTAATGAAGAGTTATGCAGCAGAAGAAGACGCAGAAGCTGACTAGACTTCAATAATAAAGGCGGCGCCTATAAAAATGTTGGCCCATTAGCATAAACGAGGCGAACTTCAAACAAGCCGCCGGTCCTTTTGCAGTCCATTAAAAGTGCACAGAAATACGCACACACACAAACACATAGACATATCTATATACACGTACATAAGTATCTGTTTATATATATAAATGTGTGTGTGTGTGTGTGTCTGGTTGGCTGAGCTTAATGTGGTCAAGGTAAAGTCGTTGAAAGGACGCGTCGAGGGACTGGGCGTAACTGCAGCAACTTCTGCAGTCAGTTGCTTGCATTATTAATTAACCCCAAACAATTAAGAGTAAAATGTTTTCACAAAAAAAACAGAGAAAAGAGTAAATATATAAGAAAAGAAATTTATGTAATTACAAACAGAGTTTTTGAGCTGGAAAATGGCATAGGGACTGCGCATAAAATATTTAAAAATACTTTAAAGACGCGGGGGGGATTTCATTTGCAAAGCCCCACCGATAAACAATGTAGATTGTAATTAACTGGACCGGCGTAACACGCAGGTGGACTGTGAGTCCTATCGAATGCAAGTGCGCGGCAAGGTCCAAGTACGTTGCTGAGTCCTGGGCTTAATTGCATGCGCACAGGACACGGGCTAGCCTGCGAATGAATGAATGACATTCATTTTCGTGCCTTCTTTTTTTTTTCTTTTTTTTTTGTTGCACTTCCGTTTGCCACAGCGGAAGAAGTTGCCAGATAAAAGCAAGCTGGAGCCGTAGGGGCGTAGGGATTGGAGGGACGCGGTGTAGCCGGCAAAATGGGCAGGAGCATAAAGTTACAGGACGTGAACACGGCTGAAGGACTCAAGCGCACTCGAATTTCATAAAGCATTCTCAATGAAAATAATTAAAATGCGTCGAACGTTCAAAATCAAGCAGCATGGAAATTTAATTGTATTGATGGCAGCAGCAGCAGCAGCAGCGACAGCGACAGAGGTAGAAAAAGGGCCGCCCACGCCCACACGATAACGAATGGATTCCCAGTTGCATTGGGGCGATAAATGAGTTTTCTCGCAGGTGACAATGTTGAATGCAAACAAAATACCTTAAATCGAATGCAAACGTTGATAAATTGCAGCAACACAAAGGAATGCGTAAAAACAATTTCGGCCTGTTTATAGGTCACAGAAAATTATCAACTAAGTGCTCAGGGTATAAAATTTGCTATGCGAAACACAAATACATAATTTAATTAAAATTCGAGCAATCAGGTCATTGGAGGAGTGCTAACGTTTCTTTATTTGAGAATAAGAGAGAACAGCTTGTAGAATTGCATAGATGAGCTACATACCCTGTCCCTTTTTTCCCTTCCATTCAACATAACATCGACTTCACACGCTATTAAAGGTATATATATATATATATCTTTTTCACAATACGAGTAATCAATGGACCTGGATATAACCTAAGGCCACAGCAATTCCAGTACAGCAAACACACACAAACACACACACACACACAATCGCAATGGGAACGCACAGCTGTCATTGATAATAAACAGCGAAATGTAAAATCATTGAGAATAAAAAACAATTCATTGCAGACAAAATACCCTGGAAACGATTAACAAATGTAAATTCATGAGATCGCAGACTTTGTTAGGCATATTAACATGCATGCATATGCATATAGAGCTGTGCTTGTCTAGCAACAGCTGCATAGCATTCGTTTGCTCTCGTTCTATCATTGCTCGCTCGCTCTCTCGTTCCACACAGCTGCTACGCTCACCAAATTCATAATGGCTGCTTTTCTAATGGGATCAATGCCATGCCGACCAATGACGTTTCACGAAGCTTGCGCTGCAGCGACTACCTGCAGACCAGACACATAACGGGATCTAAGTGTGGACAGTGGGTAAGCAAAATACTTTACATAGCTATGAAGAGAAAGGAGAGAATTGAATAAAAATATTCAAATCTGGCTCACTGTAAATAGTGAAAAGATCAAACATGGCCGCAAAAACAATTTAGGTTGCCATGGAGCAGAAAGGGATAACTATATTGCCTCTGACTATCTTCTTCTTCTATATGTTACACATATTGTGCGATAGTTGAAATACTCGGTTGAAAAATATAAAATCGAATCATCACAATAATAGTCGTGCACCTTTAACAAGCGGCTACAAAAGCCACTGCCACAGCCCCAGCCACAGCCACAGCCGTAGCTGCACAGCCACAATAACAACAACAACAGTCAAACATGTATTTTTTATCAATCACAAAATAAACATTAAACTCGACTTTATATGGCGACTGTAGTGGGGGCAGGCAGAGCCACAATGCTGGCATATTTTACACTTCTGCTTTCAATGCAAACACATTTTTTTATTACAATATTATTGCTGAAGGCATAACATGTGGGCGCCCTCCAAACAGCGAACCCCAAAGTAAAAAATGAATAAATATTTATACGTATTTGTTTATGCGTACTTATATGAGTATGTATTTGTATTTTAATCTGCACAGCCTTCAACATAATTGAAATGAAAGCAACGCCATTTGATGAGGCACCTCACCCGTCCCCGCCCCCTCTCCCTGTCCCCTTTCCTTTTGTCTGTGTAAATATAAAAAAAAACGCTATTTTTATGATTTGTTTGACAAGCGCACAACAACCCCCCCTTGAAGTGGAGCACCTAACAAGATTCGCGGCAACCCGAGTCCAAACATATTTTCCACATCTTTTCCCATTTTTCATGACGCAAAATGGCATTGACAAAATACACAAAGGAATATAAAAAGAAAATGAAAATAAAATATTTTCATACATATACATGTTTAGATGTGTGTGTATAAGTAGATATATTGCCAGCAACATAAGCACAATAAATGAGCGCAAAAATCAATTGACAATTTATTGTTGAAGGCATAAAAAATGAGCTGCAACATGGACTAAAATCTATATTAAATTACGAGACAGCCAACCAAAATGGTCAAATGATAATAATAAAAACAAAAAAGTATCCCAAATTTGTGACTTTCAATGCATGCCTAGAAGATGCCCTGTAAGTACTTGAAGTACTATATCTATAAAATATTTATAAAAAAAAAAAAGAGATATCGTGTTTTTAAATAAATAAACTAAAAAATAATGTATTATACTGACATTTTTTTCTAATTTTTTTTTTAGAATTAAAAAATATAAAAAAAAATAAAAATATTTATACTTTTTATGTTTTATAAAAATTTAAAAAAAATACTTACATTTTACAAAAATATAATATAAATCGTACCATATCCTGTATGATCTTTAATATCAAATAGTGTTTCTTGAAGAAATCTGAAATTAAAAATAAAGGATAAGTGTTTACCTTCTACAGAAAAATAAACAGTATTTCCACTTCAAATATTTTTGAACACAACTACACAAGTCAAGTCTAGATTTAAAGATCGTATTGGATTAGTAAAAAATAAATACAGTCAAAAAAAATCATATTTATAAGCTACTTTCCCATTAACTAAAGTATCGAAACTATAGAAAAAATCTTAAATTTTTAATCATAATAAATTACAAACTTAAATTCTGCACACTCTAATACACTCAATACGAACTTTCGCATAATTGTAGGGTATACAAGCTATACAACACTTACGAAAACATTGTCACACAACTGTGAATCGACTTGAACGAAGCTGATACAGATCAAAAGAAATATATATTTAGATAAAAAGCATATTTAGGCATGCCCTTAAGAGTTCGCACATATTTGGCCAACTTTATGATACCCTTTATGGCCATTTTTATGTGTTCAGGGTATTAAAAAAAGAAAAGGAGAAAAGTCGCACGTCTACATATATACATATATCATATATATGATATATATATATAGAGGCATTGATATAGATGTTTCAGTATTGGCCTTTTATTTTTTGTGGCCATTGTTGTTGTGCTCAATTGCCTTTAAATTGTGCCGAGTGTTAAGTGGCGCACGTTAAAAAAACATTTAACGTTTTTATTTACGCTTCAAATGGGCAGAACTGTTGCCACAGCTCGAGTGGGCGGCCGCCAGGGGGGCGCAGTGGCGAGGCAGAGGTCAGCGCAAGGCAGCGAAAGTGCTTTGTCCTGGCCATGGCATAGATACAATAGAGAATATACCAAAATACATACATATATATACGTATACATGACATGAGTAGGTATTGGAAATGGCGAAGAATGGCCAGAACAAAACGGAAATTAAAATAAAATATGACATACGGAATTTTATGTGCTCGGCAGATAGTGCCAACTGTGTGCCGAAGCACAAGATAGAAATGAAAATAGAAAAAGAAAAAGAACTCTTATTTATGCATTCACTTACTACGAATATTGAACGAAGTTTTGTGGCCATATTACACAAGCTCTAATCAAAGAGAGCAGAATAATAGTAGGAAGTGGAATAGAAGGGAGAAGTGTATCTTTGCAAAAATATGCTTTCTATATCTATCTATAATGGAAGCTTCTTCTTTTTTTACTTATAAGGTGTATTCTAAAAGTAATGGGAATTTTTACTTCAATTTTTTAGTTTAAATGTTAGCCTTTCACATATATTTGTTTGCCTCGTCTTCGATTCTTGCCTATCGCATAATTTTGAATAAATAATTTACAACATATTTATGTCCAAAAATCAAAATGGCAATGAAAGCATGAGGGTAAGCCACGATTGAGGAGTTATAGAGTAGAAAAAGCTGGAGAGCAAACAAACATCTAAGGATAAGCTGAAGAAGATCAAAGAAATATTCAAAAAATTGTTTAAGACCTAGGCTCAAGTATATAATATCTGACGGAGACTTTTTTAAAGGAATCCAAATGATTATTCATAAATAAATATTTTTTAAAAAGATCCCTATATATGAGAATACCATGGAATTCTTATAGATTTCTAAAAGTAGCAAAATTATTATATCTTGCAATATTCACATAAATATACAGCCTGCTCACCTGTTATTGGTGATTAAAAATAATTAATATGCGAGTTAGATCAGTTTTTAGCCAACAAGGATAAAAAGTTATATGAGCGTAGAACTAAACTCTAGCCAGAAAGATTGCAAAAATTATTGAATCCAAATAAAAACCACAAATTATTTTGAAATGTTTTGCTTATTGAAAAAAAAATGTGTTTAGTTGCTCTAAAAAACGACATTACTCAGGCATAATAATGAATAAAAATTTAATACTTTACACATTTTTAGTACTCTTTCAAGCTATTTGCTTTCTGAAGAATTACATTGACAATTTAGTTTCATGCCATTTCAAAAATCTTCTCTGATAAACTCTGTATCTCTGTTTATCTCTCTTACTTTCCCACCCTCAGATTTATCAATCAACATTTGTAAATTTTATGTTTTAAAAAAGAACTTGGACATGTAAATATTTCAAATTCAGAGATCTTACATTTCACTTACTGGGCAACAAGATCCACACTAAATCGATATACCCAACTACCACTTATTATTCATCATCTATTTTATCAATAACTCGCACTCTCTAGAGATACATTCAGCTCTCGTGATTCAATTCATTTGAAGTCAAGTTGAAGATAAAATTGTGAATTTATAAATTAGTGTATGCGAAGGAAAGAGTTGTGTGAGGCTAAGACTCCATAGAACTCTATTCATATTTGGACACCTACTACGCACAACATTTCAGTTAAAATCCACGTGAGAAGCAAAAAAGGATATAGCCATATAGAATGTATCGGAATATCTTAACGGTCGTATCGGCGCAGCTGCAGCAGCAGGTGAATCGGATGCTGAGGCGCTTGGTCAGCTGCACGGCTGCCCAGCTGCCGCGGCCGTTGGCGCCGGGGCATGAGGAAGCGAGCGTTGCTAGGCAGGTGCCACTCATGGAGGAGGTGCGTCTGGTGCGCATAATGCTCGACTATAAGCTCTATAAGCTGGAGCTGGGACCCGATACGCTGGTGGCCATCACCGCGCAGGAGGCAGCGCTCTACTTGAAGCAGCTGCTGGCCATCCGACGCCTGGAGGCGACATCTGCGCAGCTCTACAAGGAGCGTTTGGTGCGCGGCTTCTGCCACCTGTCCACCGGGCAGGAGGCCTGCGCCGTCGGCCTCTGCGCCGCTCTCCGCAAGGAAGACAATCTGGTGGCCGGCTATCGCATACATGGACTCGCCTACTTGATGGGCGCCACCGCTGTGGGCGTGCTCAGCGAGCTGACGGGCAAGGCGAGCGGCTGTGCCCAGGGCAAGGGCGGCTCGATGCACATGTACGCGCCCAACTTCTACGGCGGCAACGGCATTGTGGGCGCCCAGGTGTCGCTCGGCGCGGGCATCGCGCTGGCCAACAAATACCAGGGGACCGGCGGCGTCTGCCTCGCTCTGTACGGCGATGGGGCGGCCAATCAGGGCCAGATCTTCGAGTGCTTCAACATGGCGGCGCTGTGGAAGCTGCCCATGGTCTTTGTCTGCGAGAACAACAACTACGGCATGGGCACCAGCGCGTGGCGTGCGTCCAGCAACACCGACTACTACACCAGGGGCGACTTCCTGCCCGGCATCTGGGTGGATGGCCAGGATGTGCTGGCCGTGCGCAGCGCCACGCGCTTCGCCATACAGCACGCCCAGCAGCGGGGTCCCTTGGTCATGGAGCTGTGCACCTATCGCTATTCGGGCCACTCCATGTCCGATCCCGGCACCAGCTATCGCAGTCGCGAGGAGGTGCAGCAGGTGCGCCAACGGCAGGATCCCATCAGCCGCTTCCGCAAGCTCTGCTCCGACCTAGCCCTGCTCTCCGACCGGCAGCTGCGCGTCATCGACGACAGCGTGCAGCAGGAAATGGAGCAGGCGGTCCACGCGGCCAGGACCGACGCGGAGCTGCCGCTCTCCCACCTCGGCAACGACGTCTACTCGGGCAACTGTGCCCAGCTCAAGCTGCGCGGCGTGATTGACCACAACCTGGAACACGCTCTCAGCAAGACGTCCAGCATTCACAACTAACTGTGTTTCGCCCACTAATATAGCGTATCATAAATAAATTTTCTAACTTTATGTCTGCCGTTGTGCCCATCACAGGGTATGCCGATATAATATTTTCATACGTATCTCTCAAGCCTTGGCTGCATTTATATTTATACTCGACTGTGGAGCACTTGTCATAACCTCCATTAGGATTCGTTTGCTGTTGTCTGCCCCTCTCTCTGCCGTCCTCACTCTCAGTAATTTATGCTAAATGATCAACGGCAGCTGCTTATGTCTACGTTTTATTTGCCAAGCAAAGCGAAAACAATAATTTAGCGTGAGGGGGGGGGAGGACAAACTGCTGCACAAGCACAAAAAGCGAAGAATAAAAGTGGGGTCGGGCCGAAAGGGGTAAACAGGAAGCGGAAGTACGCCCGCACACACACACGCACACACGCAGAGGGAGCACAAACTCATTTGCCTTTGCGCTCACGTTTTCTGCAAAATTTATGCCAAAAAGCAGCATGCAATACATTTTTCTCTTCACTGCTGCTGCCGTTGCTTTCTTTTAGCCGCCGCCTAAAAGTATGCCACAGTTGCGGCAGCTTACGGTATGCTACACTTATTGTAGGTCTCAGTTGCTTGCGCCACCCGCCGCTGGGCGGCGCTTTGCAAACAAAGATTACAAATTACATCGCTTGCCGCTCGCAGACGTGTGTGTTGATGTGTGGCCGTGTGTGTGTGTGTGTGTTTGCTTTTAATTTTTATGGCTTTCATGTTGCTGAGCTACCCCACCACATCTGCAGACAAATTGTAAATAAATGTATTTTTAACTTTAGTCACCTAACCTCAAAGTGTACGCCGGTTCCACTGTGCGGCAAAGCCTGGCAAAAATGACGGCAGGCGCAAAACGGAAATGAGATATCACACACCACTAAATGCATAACGTATCCGGCATCTGTAGGCGGCTGCCGGGCAACCGGAAGCACCTGGAATGCTGCAGCCCGCCACCTCCTAGAGCCAGGCGACATTTCCACGCCAACGAGCACCGTAATCAGCCTCATATGCAGCCCGTTCCCAGAAACGAATCCTCGATTTGTTTAAAAAAACCCGAATGCTTATATTTGGCCACGCCGAACAGAATCCGAGTCGTGCCGCTTATCCAAGAATCGTAGCTAGCGTTTACAATAGTGTGTGTGGATTGTGGTTGTTGTTGTGGTCATTCTTCACGTTGGCTGTGTGTTTATAAGCAAGCCGCCTCTTCTAATGAATTTACTTCCTATTCTGGTTGTTGCGCGCCATGTCCTTGGGGAAGGAGCGCACTGGCGGCGTACGGATGCGACGTGCCTCACGGGAACGATTGCGCACCACCTTGGAGTGGATGGCGCAGGAGACGCAGTAGTGGAGCTTCGCGTAGAGTTTGGGCAGCACATAGGTGTCCCAGATGCTGGCCTCGCTGATGTCGCGGACAGCGGCCGCCTCCACAATGTTGCGGATGACAAACTTCTTGATCGCCTTATCCTTGGGCACGCAGCGGGCACAGTTGGTGCAGCGCACGGGCTTCACATGGCCGCGATTGTGCTTGTTGCGTCCACCATTACGGCGCTTCTTCGTCATTTCGGCAGCTGCATAATGTTCAATGAGCACTCGTTAGCCATTGTGGCACACATTTATAGCTGGATGGCAAGCATATTTACCTTATTTAACAATTGAAAAATCCACGAAGTAAATTCCGCGTGTTCACGCCAGGCGACACTTGTGCGAAAAGGGAGTTGCCAGCTAGAAATTTTTCTTTACCAGCAACTCTGGGCAGCTGGCGTTGCCAGTGTAAGGCCAGTGTTGCCTTTCAAACAATCGTCTGTGCTATTAGCGCTGCGTTCAGTCAACTCAACTGTTGTGTAGCTGGGCAGATCTTTTGTTAAAGTTCGTTAAAAAAAATTACAAATTTATCATACGTTTCTAAATATTTATACGTTACTAGATAAATGAATATAAATAACTTATATATAAATTACTTTAAAGTCTTTATATTATACTATTTATGAGCTCAAGTATTTTGAGGGTGGTATATATACTTTAAATGGCGCCAAGTGGTGAATTTCACGTTTTCCCCACATGTTTATGTTTCTCTTTGCGGCATGTGCTCCAATTGGATGATCTTGCCGCTTAATTTGCTGGACAAAAGCGAACTAGAGCTGCAACGCTGTTATATACCCCACCAGGAGGATGACGTTATAGCCACCAATGGCACTTGGTGCAAATGCGTGCTTGAGGACGGCAGCTACACCATTTGTCGCGTGGAGCAGCGCGCTGGAGCTGAAAGAAGTTGCTTCGTGGACAATGTGGTTGCATCGGCGGGATTCACTGCCAACAAGCAACGTGTAAGCTGCCTGGAGCCCTTGGCGTTAACAACCCACGTGGATCGAGTGATCTGCATTGTCAACATTACGGAGCAGCTGCTGCAACGGCCGCAAATCTCTTTGGAGGGACTGCATCGGGATGTGGCCATCTTTATGCGTTACCTGAAGCTAGTGAAAGGCTGCTCTGTGCAACATGCGCGTCTGCTGAAACTGGGCATTGCCAGCATTGAGATTTACGATGTCCAGGGCACAGATCTGACGTCCAACAGCTGCTTCGAGCTGACGTCGCTGGAGATCCTGGACGTGCGTCTGCCAGTGGCAAAAGCCTTGCCACGCCTCGAACGCTGTCTGCCGCACGGCTTTGAGGCGCCCCTACAGGCGCTGGAGCAGCTGCTGCGAAGCATCCAAAGACCTCAATTTAAAGGATTCCCTCTAAATGCACTTTTAGTCGGTGCCATCGGATCGGGGAAGAGCTGCCTGCTGGCCGAGTTCCTGCACCGGCACAGCTGCAACTGCTTCAATATAACCGCCTCCCAAGTCCTGCGCTCCCAGCCCGGCGAAACGGAAGCGGAACTGCGGCGCATCTTCCACTCGGCCCACTCCTTCCAGCAGCTGCTGCAGCCAAAGCAGCCGATTGTCATACTTCTGGAGGATCTGGAGCTGTTGTGCCCCGCGAATAGCTCCTCTGACGCCCGGAACTCGGGCAATGCCATGCGCATCGCGGCGCAGCTCTACAGGCTCATCGATGAGCTGCCGCAGCGCGGGAGTGGCATCGTGTGCCTGGCCAGCAGCAGCGCACCCAATGCAGTGCATCCGCATGCTCGTCGCGCTGGTCGCTTCGGCTATGAGATCAGCATCGATATGCCCACGGAAGAGCAGCGCCGTCTACTATTTGCCGGACTCTGGCAGCAGCAGCTCGAGCAGGATCTGGAGCTGCTGACGCCCTCACTGCTCGACTATGTGGCACAGCAGACGCAGGGCTATGTCATAGCAGATCTAACCCTTCTCCTGCGCCAGCTGCAGCAAAAGATGCTCAACATACGCCCCACGCTAGCCGAGTTCGATCTGCTGCTAAGGAATTGCCTCCTGCAGTGCCAGCCGAGCGCCTCACGCGCTACGGATGTGCGAGTTATGCGGCTCTCCACGGGCTTCGAGGCGATTGGCGGCATGGCTGCCCTTAAGCGCACGTTGGAGGTCTCCGTCTTGGCCGCGCTCCGGCACAGCGAGGCGCATGCGCGCTTTGGCCTGAGTCTGCCGAAGGGATTGCTGCTGTATGGTCCGCCTGGCTGCGCCAAGACGAGCATTGCCAAGTGCCTGGCCAAGGAGGCGAACATGACCTTCATAGCCAGCTCGGCGGCGGAGGTCTACTCGCCGTATGTGGGCTGTGCGGAGCGCTTCATTACGCAGATCTTCAACACGGCGCGCAAGAATGCGCCCTGCCTCATATTTCTGGACGAGATCGACTCGCTCGTCGGACGTCGCACGGTTGGCAATGGCTCGGGTGGTGGCAGCGGCGGTGGCGGTGTCCAGCTGCGCATCCTCTCCACGCTGCTCACCGAAATGGACGGCATTGTCAGCGGCGACAGTCTGCAGCACATCCTCGTCGTGGCCGCCACCAATCGTCCGGATATGGTGGACGATGCGCTGCTGCGGCCCGGTCGCTTCGACAAGCTCATCCATGTGCCGGCGCCCGACTTGGCCTCACGGCTGGCCCTGCTGCAGCTGCACGCGCAACGCATGCCCTTCCACGCCAACGTGCAGCTCGAGGAGATTGCCTCGCGCACTGAGCGCTACTCCGGCGCGGATTTGTGCAATCTCTGCAACGAGGCAGCCATTGAGGCCTTCCAGCGCGACTTCAATGTTAGTCACATCGAGTTGCAGGACTTCGAGACGGTCTTGGCCAGGCAGAAGTCATCCCTCGACCAGCAGCAAATCGAGAGTTACTATAAATTTGCAGCCAGGCACTTATAGGCTCGGGAATAGTACGAGGATTCTACTTGAATTTGTAAATAAATAAATAAAATAAAAATGATAACATTTTGTGTAAAAATATATTTGATAGAGTCTTGAAAATTTTAAAATTAAAATTGGAAATAAATAAAAAAATATATATAGTAAATTTTATATAAACATTTATAAGATTGAGAATCCTGAATGTTTTTTAGCTTTCATTTTTAAATACTAAAAAAAAAATATTTTTGAATGTTTTTAACTTAAACTTGTAAATAAAATAAAAAGAATATTAAAATTGATGTAAAAATTTATAAGATTGAGAATCCTGGAAGTTTTTAACTTAAATTTGTAAATGAATAAATAATTTGAATTTTGTCTAAAAGAATATAAGATTGAGAATCCTAAAGCTTCTAGGCTTTGTAAATAAAATAAAAAATTATTACACTTTATATAAAAATCGAATTATGTACCTGGAAGCATTTATAAGATCTTTAACTTTGTTGATATATAAGACATTTATTCTAATTTATTTAATATATATTTTTAGTTAATTTCATTCTTTCACAAAATTTTAATCCAGTCTTGGAATGGAAAGATTCCCTCCCAAATATATATTTATTTAAGAATCCTTCGTCTTTTCTTTATACAAAAATCGAATAATATACCTGGAAGCATTTATAAGATCTTAAGCTATGTGGAGATATATATAAACATATATAAGATATTTATTCTGAAAAGATTTCATATATTTTTGTATTTCATTCTTTTACGAACTGTTAATCCAGTCTTGGAATGGAAAGATTCCCTCCCAGACTATATATTTATTTAAGAATCCTTCGTCTTTTCTTTATAAAAAAATCGAATTATATGCCTGGAAGCATTTATAAGATCTTAAGCTATGTGAAGATATATATAGACATTTATAAGATATTTATTTTAGATTCCCTCCCAGGCTATATATTTATTAAAAAATCGATCTTCTTTTTTTTGCTTTTTGATATATTTTGTACATTTACAATTGTTGCTGCTGGGCTTAGATCGTTTCTTTGTACACAGTTTCGACATTAGATTAGATGGGAAATGCATTGGGCAGCTGCTGGGCCGTTGTTGGGGCTGCGCCTCAGCCGCGCTCCTTGGACACGCTGCGTCTATGATGTTGCCGTCTGGGTGAATCACGTCGCTCGCGCTCTCGGCGCGAATGCCTCGCATTACGCTCTCGTTCCCGCTCACGATCCCTGTCACGCTCCCGCTCACGATCCTTTTCGCGCTCCCGCTCCCGTTCCCTATCTCTGTCCCGTTCTCTCTCCTGATCGCGCCCTTTTTCGCGTTCGCCATCTCGCGGTCTCTTGCCACTGCGACTCTCCTCTTCGGCCCGCCTTCCTCGACGTTCGCGCTCTCTGTCCCGCTCACGCTCTCGCTCTCGCTCCCTCGCTGGGGATGCCTCGCGCCTGCCATGGCCATGTCCGTTGTGCTGCTGCTGACGCGCTGGCGGCGAGGCGCTGGGCCCCTCCAGATTGAAGTCATCGCTATCCCGCTGCTTGTGCCGGGACGTAGCTCCCCTTGATTTATTGTTGCTTTCATTGCGCTGGATTTTGGCCTGTGGCTCGGCGACATCGCTGTCGCTGCTGCTGCCACTGCCGCTGCTGCTGGAGGATGGGGCAGCGGAGGAGCTGGTGTCGCTCTCGTTGCCGCTGGCCGCGCTGCTGCTGGAGCTGCTACTCTCCGTGTGTTTGCGCTTGCGTTTGGCCTTCTTTTCAGCCGACTTTTTCTTCTGTGTCTTCTTCTTCTCCTTCTTCTTGGCCTTTTCGGACTTCCTCTTCTCCTTCTCCTTCTCCTTCTCCTTCGCCTTCTCCTTGTCCTTGGACTTTTTGGCCTTGCTGTGCTTTTTCGAACTCTTCTTCTTCTTCACACTTTTCTCTTTGTGCTTGCGTTTGCGCGTCGGCTCACTGGACTCGGAGCTGGAGCTGGATTCGCTGTCGCTGTCCTCGTCGCTGGTGTTGTCCTCGCCGCTGCTGGAGGAGTTGCTGCTGCTGCTGCTACTGCTGCTGCTGGAGGAGGAGGAGGAGGACGAGCTGGCAGCTGGCGCCGCTTCGCCAGCGGCTGCTGCATCCTTGAACGGATTACCGCTGGCCAGGAGCTCGGCATTGATGGCCGGCACTGCCTTGGGCGCATTCTTTAGGAATCGACGCAGATCATCCGTCAAGCCGCCCAAGCCGATGGACGTGAAGAAGTTGATGGAGAAGCGTGTGTTGCGCGGATTATCCTTGGGGAACAGACCCGCCAAGCTGTCCAGCAGCACCTCCTCCTTGAGCTTCGAATTCAGCTTGCTCAGGCCCATATACTCGGCCAGCTCCTGGAATAATATCTTGATGAAAATGCGACTCGACGAGGTCGTATCATCCTCGTTCAGTTGGATGCACTCCAGCACATCCCAGCTGATGGCGTCCGTGAAGAGCAGATGGGCGAAGAACTTGCTGACATTGCGCAAGCGATTCGTGTCCAGGCGATGCGTCGTCTGATACGTGTCCTTGAAGATCTCCTCGAACGGCGGTATGTAGATCTTGTTGATGCTGCAGAAGCGCTGCGCCAGCAGTCCATAGAACTTCTCGTAGGTGCGCTGCTCGGCGCAGCAGTCGAGAAACATGTGGCACAGCTCCACCTCCTGGCCCGGCTTCAGCTGCATCTTCATCAGCTTGTGCGCGCACTCCTCATAGTCCAAGCTCGAGTTGATGGTCAAGTAGATGGTGCGACGCAACGCGATCAGATTCGTCTCCGTATTGTCAATAATATCGCCAGCGCTGCCCTTCTCGCCATCCCCGTCCTTGCTTGAGCCAGACTCGCCATCCGAATCGCTGTCCGAATCCGAGCCAGAGCCGGAGGAGCCCGAGCCAGAGCCGCTGGCATCGCTGCCCAATATCTCGCGGCTCAGCGCCTTGTACTTCTCCTCGTTCTCCGCATAGTTGTCGTCAAACTTGAAGACATCTGCGAAGGGAATGGGGAGATTAGTGGATGCCTAGATTTTAGGTCTCTTGGTTCACTCACTCAGCATATCCTCTGTTTCGGTGGCCTCGTCCAGCATCATCAGGTGCGTAAACTGATCATCCTCCTCCACCAGCTCGAGATCGTCCACAATGGCCGGATGGTCCTTGAAGCCATCCTTGCGCACCTGAAAGAGCACCTCGATCATGTACTGCACCCGCCTGTCCAGCTTGCCCTCGTGCAGAATGTTGCGCAGCATCTCGAAGATGGCGCCAATGCCCTTGGAGGAGACCTCCGTCAGCTTCATGCCGCATTCCTTCAGGAAAGATATGGCCACCTCCACGGAATCATCGGTGGGCATCTCCACGAGCAGCGTCAGCATCTCCAGAGCCAGTATCTCGTGCGCCACACGCTGGTTGACCAGGTGGCCAATGAAGCGAGTGGCCGACATGCAAACCATCTTGTCGTTGCGCCGGAAGGCCCGTCGAAACTGGATGATCAAGCGCTTGAGCAGCAGCTCTCCGATGTTCGGAAACTTGGAGTTGATGATGGCCACCAGCGCCGCGTAGACGTGCGTGAATGTGGGCGAAGCTGCCTGCGCCTGGATGATGCTGCGGCACAGCAGGCCACGTCCTCGCACAATGTTTTCCCGCAACAGTTCCCTGGTGATGATGGCGATGTTCGTGACGTTGACCTTGTTGATGTAGCCGTGGATGGACTTCTTGAGCGCCTCCCAGGCGATGCGCTGGTACGCCGCCGAGGCTTTGTCTGTGATCTCGGCCTGCATCATGCGCAGCTTGGCCGGCGGTATATAGGCGCCGCCCGTGCGTGAGGTCAGCACGTCGACGGTGCGTCGCTGTCGCTCGCTAATCTTGGCCGTCGGCTCGCTCACGGTGTCATTATCCGCATTCTCAGCCGGCGAGCTGGGCTTGGCGGCGCCTGCTGCAGCCGACGGCTCATCGGTCCGCCGATGATGATGTCGCTTCTCACGCTCGCGCGCACGCTCCTCATCGCGCTTGTCGCGCTCCTCGTGCCGCTTCTGCCGCTCGTTGCGCCTTCGCTCCAAGGAGCTGGAGCGCCGGCGAACCGGACTCACGCTCCGACTGCGCGTGCGTCGTCGTCGCTGGCGACGTGAAGGACTCGTGCTGCGACTACGACTGCGACTATGCGATGCCTGTCGTCGTCGTCGCCGTTGCTTGTCCTCCTCCTCGTCCGCTCGACTGTGGCTACGCTTGCGCACCTGGCTGGCTATTTGCGGCGGCTGCCTGGGCGGTGCCTGGGCCACGGCAGACTTCAGTTGCGGCTCTTGCTGCCTGGCCAAGTTGTTGTTAGCACCAGCAGCAGTTGCTGTGGCTTCCACGGGCTGAATATCATCCTCTTTCTGGAAAATTTAGTTGAGATTATATTAGATATAGTAGATTAGGCCTCATCCTTGGCTACTCACATCGGTAATTTCACCCTCCTCCACATTGGGTGAGCTACTAGGAGCAGCAGCCTCCTTGCTTGCTCCATTCCCATTGCTGGTAACAGTTTGCACTTGCTTCTCTTCCAGCTGCTGTTGCTGCTTGCCCTCATCCTTCTCCTTCTCCTGCTCTGGCTTACCACTTGGCAACTCGACTTGTTGCTTCTCGTCGACTGGAACTGTTGTTGTTGCTGTTGCCTCTGCCTCTACAGGTTTTTCAGGCTCCGCTGCTGCTGCTGCTTCACTTTCTTCTTCTTTCCGCTCAGACGTGTCAGCAACGTTTTTATTGTTGTCAACAGACTGCGATGCTTCTTCTTCCTTGTCACTCGACTTCACTTTATCCTTAGCTGACACTGCTTTGACAGTCACTCGCCTTTTCGCTTGCTCCACGTCTGCTGCTTCTGCTTCATTCTCACTTGGTCGCTTGGCGCTGCTGCCAGCGTTGCTGTCGTCGCTGCTGCTGCTGCTGTTGCTGGCGCTGCCGGCGCTGCTGGTTGAGCTACTGTTGCTGCTGTTGCTCTGACTGGAGCTGTCGCTCGCATCACTATCGGCGTCACTGTTGGGCATCCTGGCTACCGGATGCACAATTCCAACGCGTAACTTCACGAAATTCGCTGTTGAAAATTTTTGCAGCTAAACGTTGGCAAACGCGGCCGCTTGGTCAGCGGTCGGGATTATGTGCTGTTGGCAACCCTTAAAAATGGCAGCGCTGCACTTTGCAAATATTTATCGATAAATTAGTGTGGAACTGTGGTGGCTGCTCGATAACTTATTAGATCAGTTGGCGCCAAGTTTGAAAAGGCTTTGGGTATAATGAAATAATGTGAATAATATAGTAGTCCCTGAAAAACTAGCCAAATTAAAGTTAATTTACAAATCTAAAAAAAATGTGTAGCCTCAGTTTATATTTTGATTAAGTCGAGGGTAGAAGATAAAACGAACTCTTCGCACATTTACAAATATATCTTTATTAACCGAACTGTGTTTTAATTCATATATTTCTTTTATAATACAATACGTTTCAAGTTTTCGGAAGCCAACATATATAAATTTCTGATATCAAGTAAATTTTTGTAAAATACCAAGCAAGTGTACGGCCTCTTCGGAGGCACCTAGACATGGCATATACTCGTCTGATCAATGTAGTCTCGACCAACAATACGAAGCCGACATGGTCGCGCCAGGCAATCCTGAGCTGGTGCAACAAGTGCCTGAGCTGCGACATCCAAAAGATCGATGATCTGTGCACCGGCGCCGCCTATTGCTGCCTGATGGATGTCCTGGTGCCGGACTCGATTAACCTGGCCAAAGTGAAGTTTAGGTGCTACCTGGAGAGCGACTACATTAACAATTTGATACTATTGCAACAGTGCTTCAACAAGCATAAGATCGACAAGAATATACCAATCTATAAGCTGGTCAAGGGCAAATTCCAGGACAACTACGAGTTCGCCGTGTGGTTCCGCCTGTTCTTCGAGGCCAACTTCAATAAGATGCCCGAGGGCTACGACGCCATAATGAAGCGCAACTACCAGGTGCTGGGCAAGGAACTGGCCAGCACACCGAAGATCCAGCGCGGCAACACGGCCGTCGCAATCACCCCGAAGGCGAACCCCGATCGCAGCGGCACTCCGGTCGCCCAGGAGCCGACGGTCCGCGTGGCGCCCATCACGGCCGTGGCCAGGCCCAGGGCAACTGGCGGCCAATCTACAGACTTGAGTCGACAATAATCAATAGTTGAAGTTATTTTTGAAGTGTAATGGGTAACAGGCGTGATCAAATTAAAGAGCTGGTGGGCTGTATTGCAACAATAACGTAAATACATCTATATATTTAGGCTGCACTCCTCGTAGCCTGGTCAGTACGCACTAGATAGAGAATAAGATTAGGATTATGCTAGGGAAGGGATCAGATGTCCGTATGCCGCCTAAGCACGCTCCGGCTTGACCGGCGCCGTCTCTGGCCGCTTGGGCTTCACGTCGTCGTCGCTGCTGCTGCTCGACGAGGAGCTGGAATCGTCCGCCTTGGTGCGCTTCTCGGGCACTGTGTAGGGGAACGTCTGTGACTTCTCCTCGACGGACTGCTTCAGGCGCAACAGCGCCGTCCGATTGATGTTCTCGAGCGAGACATCCTTGATGGCATTGGCCAGCACCTCCAGCGCCTTGTCCGTGTTGCCCTTGTTCGTCTGTATGTCGATCAGGCAGGAGTAGGCATTGCCGATGGCGCCCTCGCTGATCTTGCTGCCGCGCAGCTGCGAGATGACCGTCGTGGCCAGCTTCTCGTCCTGCTGCTCGCGGGCTGTCTGCAGCACGCGCTGGAACATCAGGCGTGGCGCACTGGACAAGTGCTTGTCCCAGATCTGCTTGGAGGCCACCTCCTGGCCGTTCGATATCAAATGCATCCACAGCACGTTCATGGGGCCCAGCTGGTTGTGGGCGGCGTATTTCTCAGCCACGGCCTCGTCTGGGAAGGGGGATATACAGATTATTTACAGTTAATATGGAGGATCATCATCCACTTACACTGTGCAATCAGCTCGGGATGCTTGTCCAGGATGCCGACTGCGCCGCCGCGTGGAAACTTTTCAGCCAGCTTGCCCGCCTCCTCCGGCGACTTGACCGCCTCGATGTCTGTGCTCAGTTGCTTGAGGAACTCCTCCGCCTTGCCGGCCACGATGTAGGTGTGGCAGTAGCGATTGTCGAAGGACACGAGACGCTTCTGCTCGTCGTTCAGCTGCTTGCCGATGTGCTGCATCAGCTCCAGGTCGCCCGCGGCTGCAACTTTGTTCAGATAGAACTTGAAGATCTTTGGCTGCGGATGCTGCTGTCCACTGAGCAGCTCGTCCACATATTTGGTGGCCTCGCTCAAGCGATCGGCGCGCACGAGCAGCTCAATCAGTCGCGACGTGTCCAGCACATTGATCTTATCTCCGCTGATGATGCGCTCCTTGAAGGCAATGGCACTGTCGGCATCATTGGCCTGGATGGCGCGACGGAAGCCGGCTATGTTGGAGATCGGCTTGGCTGCTGGCACGGCCTTGGCTTTCGGTTCCACCTTGGTCTCTGCAGCGGGCTCCACTAGCTCCTCTATCTTGGCCTCCTTTTTGGTCTCTGTCTTAGCTGACTTGCTGCGCTTGCTCTTCGGCTGCTGCGTCTCGGGCACCACGAAGGGCACATCGATATTCTTGCGCTTGAGCATCTCCGCCAGCTTCAACAGGAATGCATCTGTGGGCGTGACAGCCTCCTCTTGCATCTTAGTCCACAGTCCGAGCGCCTTCTCGGTCTCGTCCGCCTTGTCGTAGCTGAGCAGCAGCGTGTAGTAGATCTTGTTGCGATCAATGTGACCCAGATCCTTGGTAGCCTCAATCAGACCCTCGAGCGGCTGCAGCATGCCCTCGTTCTTGTACCGATCGCAGGCGTTGCTGATGCGCTGTGGCCTGGTGCGCAGACCGGGCGTCTCCAAGATCTTCCTCGCCTGCCGCACGCGTCCGCACTCGACGAAGGAGAAGACCAGATCGTACAGGCTGTTCACCTCGCCGTGTATGCCGGTGCTCAGGTCTGTGAGGCGCTGCAGATTCGCAGCGTCCTCCTTCTGGATGAGCCGGCAGGCCAGCTCGTTCTTCCAGGGCGTGGCCTTGTACTGCTGGCAGATCTGCTCGAAGGCATCGATGGCCTTGGGTATGTCGTCGCGCGACAAGTGCACCTTGATTAACGGACCCAGCAGCACGTTCGTGGGCTGCGCATAGTTGCCCGCGACGAGGGAGTCGAAGAGCACCTTCAGCCGCTCCGCATTGCCCGACTCGGCGATGGTGTTGAGGATGCGCCACACGGTGCTCACATAGTTGAAGCTGCCCTCGCCCTCGCTGAGCGGCGCGTCCTTCTGGTTCTCCCTGAGCAGCTGCAGTGCCTCCTCCATGCGCTCCTCCTGCAGCAGCAAATCCACCAGCCTCACGGTCTTAAAGTTATCCAGCTTGAAATTGGCGTCCGCCGTGCGCAGCTTGTTGTACTGCGCCAGGGCGTCCGAGCTGCGCTTGTGCTGCGTGTACAGATCCACGAGTTGGGCATAGATGCCAACTGGGATCTGGAACGTGTCCTGCTCGAGCCGCTCGATCACCTGCAATGTCTTCTCCAGGTTCTGCGAACGGAAGCAGGCGCTCAGCAGCTGTCGCTTGATATTGTTCGAATTCTCGCCCTTCGCCTCCACGTTCTTGATGAAGCGCTCCAGTTCTAGAGAGATTAGACGAGTTCATAATCAATCAATCAATCGATAGCTATCAATCTCTCCCACTCACCGTCGATGGTCAAAGTATCCAAGGCGCGTTTGCCGCTGTTGGGCAATGGAATCGGCTCCAGCTCGCCCGAGCTCAGCTTGCCCAGCTGCTCGGCGATCTTGGGTGTCATCTCGGAGCCGAGCAGCTCGGACAGAGCTGTCGCCCTGGCGCTGCTAATGGACAGACCCTGCTTGACCAGGCCCTGCAAGATCTTCTCCACCGTAGGCACACGCTCCCGGCGGAAGTAGAGGGCCGCATCATAGACTAGATTTCCCACCACGTCGGGTGTCTGGCGTTCGGGCGTGGCTGGTACTTCCGCATCACTGGCGACTTGCTCCGCCTCCTCAGTGCTCTCCCGGCCAGCGCGCAGCTGCAGTCCCTCGTGCATTTGGCGCACGCAACGTATGAAGGAGGCAAAGTCGTTCGTGTGGGCCAGCGCCAGGACGAGCGGCTGGCGGAAGATGAGGGGCATATAGTAAACACGATTGTGCTCCATAATCTTGGCAGCCTCCGCAATCTGGTGGGTGGTCAGCGCCGCATAGACAGCGGACGTCACGGCCGTGGAATTGGGTACGCCCGCGTCCCGGAGCACAGTGACGACGCGATCCCAGTTCTTCTCCTTCAGGTTGGGTATGACATAGTCGCGCACCGTCTCCGAGTTGGGATTCAGTGCGAACTCCTGCTGCATGCGACGCACCACGTCCAGCACCTGGTTGGACTCCACGGAACAGAACAATGGCCAGAAATAGTGCTGACGGATGGGCAAGCCCAGATTCTTCATCTCCTGCAGCAGCGGGAAAGCATTGTTCACCACACCATGCGTCAGACCCGCCTCGGTGGCAATGGTCAGTGCCTTGGGATTGAGGCCCTCCGCCTGCAGAGTGCGGCAAATGCTCAGGATCTTCTCCACCGGCCGGTTAGCCTTGACCAGCTGGCGTATAAAGAAGGCGCCCACATCGACGGGCTCCCCGTTGACGCGCGTGCTGCGCGGCATCAGGCGGAGCAGCTTCAGGGCCACATCCTCCTGACCCTTATTAACCAGGCGGAGGATAATGTTCACCGCATCCTGGTTGAAGCCGGGCGACAGGCGCAGCTTGCTCAGCACCTCGTCCACATGCTCCCCATGTCCATTCACCGCCAGTGTGTAAGCAATATCCAGTAAGTCCTTGTCCAGCAAGATGATGTCCTTTGGCTCGCACTCGGCGAGCGTGGACTTCAGCGCTTCGATATCGCCATGGCGGGCAAAGGCGCATATGAGCGTCGTATAGGTCTCGGAGCTGGGCTCCAGGCCGGCCTGCTTCATCACGCCGAGAATGCCCCTGGCAGACTCCAGATCATTGGCCTGACATATATGGAGAGGGATTAGCTGAGATTTGCTATGGTGGACAGCTATTAGACTCACCTGCGAGTGTCCCAGTATGAGGGAATTGAAGACATTCTCGTTCACCGGCAAACTCTTGCCGCGCATGTACTCCAGGATGCGCGTGGCTCCCTCTATGTCGCCTTGCTGGCAATAGCGTGCGATCAGGCGCTGGTAGGTCACCCGGTTGGGCTCGATGCCCTTGGCCTCGATCTCGGCCAGGAAGTCGGTAGGCGCGAACTGATGCTCGTTCTCCAGATACACACGCAGCAGGGCATTGTAGTGGGATATGTCCATGGGCACATTCAGGGCGTTCAGCGTCTTCCAGATCTCCTGGACGAGGGCGGTGCGCACCTCGGGCAGCTCCTCGGGCACCAGATTGCCGCAGCAGCGTATGACCAGCAGCGACTGCGAGCTGGTCGCTGTGCGATGTGTGCGTATCTCATCCAACACCTCCTCCAAATCCCGCCGGGAGATGCGGCCGATGCGGCGCGCATCCTGATCCAAGCGACGAATCTGTCGGTCCAGGGTCAGCTCCGCCTTGCTGGCGGCAGCATTGCTAGCAAAGCCACTGTTAAGTAGTTGAGGAAGAATAAAGTTAATAAAATATTTTCTCTAATCTTTGGGGCTCCTCAATTTGAGGTTATGTAAAGCTGGCCAAACATTCAATGCGATTTTCTCACAGAAATCGTGAGGCAATGCCGCTTGACTGAATGATGAGCTGCGGCATTTACAGCAGTGCAACAAATGACGTCAGTTCTAGATATTCTCTTGCACAAATAGCCGCATGCATTGCGTAATGCCGGGCAGCGACTTCGGAACTTACTTCTGGAACTGTCCGCACATGCAGGGCGCCGATTGGAGGAGATTGCTGCTCTCGCAGTCGCGCACCGAGTTGACCACCACGTTGCGCGTGAAGCCGGCGAAGTAACGCAACAGTTTGCCCGTGCGTAGGATGGATGCCATTGTAAACTATTTATCTATTTCACCAATAAAAAACAATACTAGGAATCGTTGCGAGGCAGCGCGCACACCAGTGACGAAGCAGTGTGACCGTCGATCTGAAATGTGGAAAATACCAAAAGTGCAAGATGCGCAAAAGTGAGCTAACAGCGGCAGAGCTTTAACAGTTAACAGAATAGCCCGACAAGACTAACAGAATGCTGTTAAAAATGTAGAGAAATCCCTAAAATAGAAATATTTGAATTATGAATATGCTGTTTTAACTAGGCTTTAAATAAATTCAATTCATATCTTAATTCATAAACACCCTTGACTATATATTTACTGTAACAATAATACAAGCGTAGTTAACTAATATAAACTACATCTTATTTATTAGTTATATTTAATTTAAATAAATTCACATTCTGCTTTATTTTTTCTCCCTTTAAAGCAAATCTCTTTTGTGCTCAAAGATTTTCAAAGAGAGTTTGCCTTAAGAGCGTATGGCATGCGTCGCTCTCTTTGCTTTGCAGCGTTGTCAGCAAAGAGCAATTCGGTGTTTTTCTTTTCGCATGTCGCGTCATTCCATCACTGCAGCGCACAGTGGACTCTGAGCACAATCTTTCAGGCAGAATTTATTTATCGGCGCATACTGGGCTCTGTTTTTAGCTTATATATAAATATTACAATTAATAGTTAATAAGAGATGCTGCCTGTAATATGAGACGTATTAAATTCCACAATAATTCATGCACAATTTTTAATGCAGTTCTTTAGCAATTTCGCCCATGGTGCAGCTTTCTTTTGTCGTCAGCGTCGCTGGTTGCATTCATTTGCAAAAGATTCGTTGCACATCGCGGTCGCTTGCGCTTTTCGCTCTCTGCTTGTTCTTCCACTTCCATTTGCGTCGCATTGACTTTGCACAGTTTACTTACACACACACACACACAGACATATTTCAGTTCCTGTACTTGTGTTTGTGTTTGTGCATTTACAATTTCTGTGCGTGTGTGTGCTGTGTGTGTGCTTGTGTGTGTTGGTAACGTTCAAGTGCTCGCGGTTTGCGCATAATTTCTTTCGGTTTTTCGCGACGTCACCGCGCCGTCCGTTACATTGCCGTAGGGCTATTGCCCGTTGCCGTTGTTGTTGTTGTTTTTGTACTCGCTGCTTCTGCTGCTGGCTGTCTTTGTTTGCGCTCTCTTTTCTTCATCCATTTGCATTGCAGGTGCGTTGTACTTTTACGATCGCGCCGTGTGGGCGGCGCATTTTTCAACACTGGTAAGCATCCCATCGTCGACATCGCTGTCGCTGTCGCCGTCGCCGTTGTCGTCACCTTCCGCAGTTGATTAAATTTATTGCATTCGATTGTTGCACACATACGCATAATAAGACTCACTCACACACACGCACGCACATGAAGACAGCATTACAACAATTACGTGTGCACGAGCGAGAACGCACACGGCGTAAGAGAAAGCGAGTCGGCGTAGGGGCGTGAGTGAGTAGACGAAAGATGAAAATTGCAATACACACACACATACACACACGCACACAAACAAATTTGCCACGCAAAAGCGGCCGGCACTTCGAAGCTTCCCCTTGCCCAACTCAATTCGCCTCAGCGCTCGCTCGCGCGTGTGTGTGTGTGTGTTAGTGTGTGTAATTGTCTGATTGTTCCCTGCGTGTGTATATGTGGATGCACTTGGTGCGATTCATTTGCTTTTATTACCATTTTTGCTGCTGCTCGCCGCCGCCGCCACCGCCGCTGCTGCCTGCGTTGGCGTCTCCTCGTTTTGGGCTCTGTGCTTTTGCAATTGCACGAAGCGGCCGACGGCGACGCGTTGACTTTGATCGGCATCGGCTTTTTTTGCTGCAAAATATGGCAACTCTGGCCGACAGTTGGGGAAAAAGTTCTCTACCCTTTTGTCAGTGTGGAGCGCGACTTTGCAATGTACGGCAACGGCAACGGCACAAACTGCATTTTGCAAGTGACTAAAAGAAAAAAAAAAAAAAAAGAATTCCAAGCGAAACTTAAACAATATAAAAACTAAAAAGAAAACTAAAGTGTTATTTACTACAATAATATAAACAAAATAATTAAAATTATTATAAATAATTAAAAAACATTCATGAAACTTAACAGAAAACTAAAATGCATTAGCAAAAATTCATTAAACAATTGTTAAACGGCTGAAATCGAACGAATTTCAGCGCTGTAAAACGCATTTTTCCGCATTGACGATGACCTACGACAAAGGAAATGAAGTCACACAAATACACGAACAACAGACACTCACACACTCACACTTGCTCGCTCGCTCACTCAAGTGCAGCTAGGCAAGCGAATAAGTAAAACAGACGCAATACAAAAACCAGCAAAGCAGCCCTAACAACAACAGCAACAACAACAAGGACAAGAACAAGAAAGCGTCAGCAATGAAAAAGCAACAGCAACAACAACAACAGTGGCAGCAGCGCTGTTAGCGTCGACGTTGCTGCCGCCGTCACCGTCATGCTTGCACTGCGCATGCACATGCACACGCATACCAATGCAATAAGCTCACTCGCACCGTGCACTGTGTGTGCGCTTGTGTTGGTGCGCTTTGTTCGTTGCTTGGGTGCAAAAAGACGGCAAAAAAAATGGAATATAGAGGCAAAACTTGAGAAATTATTCTAAAAATATAGGAAATGCAAGAAAATTGAATTTTGAGCAAATGCAAAAATAGGAAGAGACTGAGTTTAATTTATTTATAACCAATTGTGTGAGTGTGTGTGTGGTTTGATTTAAATATATATTAATTTCGCTTATGTATTATATTTAATAATTTATTTTTATTTATATATATATTTATATATATCAGTGTGTACACACTCAAATTTAATATGCGCGTCATGCTCCAACGGCAGTTGAATGCACTCAACGCTGATAATAATAAATGAAAGAAAAAAATATATATATTTAATTTATACAAAAGAGATTAAGTTGTTGCATTGACAGCTGCTTTTCCGCATTTAACAATATATAAATATATATAAATATATATATATATTTTTTTATTAACAATTTAGCAATATTTTTGATTTTTCATTTGCCTTTCTATATGATTTATTTATTTACTTGACGCCGTGACTCATGAACCAAGTATTTTGTGCATACCTGGCTTGCAAATGACCTTGAATTGCTGCATTATAAGCACAGATACATACATACAAACATAGTAAAGAATAGGCAATGGGGGATACATACGACTATTCTATATATATATATACCATATACCATATACTACATCCCACACACACTCTAAATTACTCATCCGTTTTCAAAGAACTCACCGCAAAAATCTAAACTTATGCAAGTGCACATAAATAACAACAATAAAAAAATAATAATAAAAATAAAAACAATAAAAAACTGTCGTGGAAATTTAAAACTGCGCACGCGTTGCAGAAATACCTAATAAAAAAAAAAAAACAAATTGCAAAAGTAAAAACAAATTTAAATATAAAAAAGAGAAACTAAAAAAAAAACTATTTCCAAGAAGCAAAAAGCGAAGCGCAGCGCTTCGAGTGCGAAAGGGATAGCAGCTGTTTGGCAGTTCGACGTCGCCTTCGAGGGGCTAAGGACAATGGTTCAAGTGCAAAGAGGATGCCGCAACGTAGTAGTGCAACGCGAGGCAGCTGGAGGCGGGCAATAGGTGCTGGCAGCTCGCACAGGAACCAGGGAGACAGCGCAAGGACACGCCGTTTACCGTGCTCGTGGTGTGGTGAGTTTCAATTGCATATACAGTGAACTAGCGCTAAAGTGAACTCTAGTTTTAGCAAAAACATAAAGAGACATTTTAGTCAAGGGGGTGATCGATATATTACTCAAGTGATTTGAATCAATAATTCTGTTAGCTGCCATTTTAGTGCGTATTTACTGTATTGCGTATACGCGCTGTGGTGAATTCGTAGTTATTAAAGCATCGCTCCAGCTCCATTGAACAACTATTTATAGTATGCAGCCCCTAAAGCGAAGCACTACCGAGCACTCTGCCCTTGAACGAACATAATTCGCTCTGGCTGCCCACACACACACACACACAAGCCGAATGCACTGAAAGAAATGGGGGCAGTGAGTTGGAGTTGGTTGGAGAACTCGAAGAGATTGATTCAATAATTTACTAAAATATAGTTAATATATTATCTCCACTTTATTCATTTTAAATTTAAATTTCAAATTGAATTTAGTAGTAAATTTCTAAATTTTATTAATTTAATAATTAATTTTATTTGCATTGAACTATTTAAAAATGTACTTTAATATAATTAATATATTTTTTATACTTTATTAACTTTAAATTTAAATTTCTTCATTTATTATATTAATTATTTAAATTGAACTATTTAAAAAAGGTACTAAAATATAATAAATATATTTCTTATACTTTATTAACTTGAAACTTAAATTTAATATTGATTTCAGTAAGATATTTCTCAATTGAAGAATTTATTTCACAATCTCAAAATCTAAGTTTAATTACCTTTTGACTTCTTCATTAAGCTGCAACTTCATAGCTTTTTCTGCCAGTGTACTTGCAATACTATCTTTCTCTCTCTCTCTCTCTCTCTCCATCTCTCAACACGCGCTGCAACCCAATCCAGTGACAATATCTGTGCACAGCTGGAAACCAGTTGTTTCTTCTCTGAGTAGCTGCATATGTCAAGCGCGTCGAGCATTGATGCCCACGCTTCTTTGCCCGTCCCGCCCCCCCTTATATATAGTTGCCGCACGCCCATGCCCTTTGGGGCCCAATGCCCAATGTCCAAATGTCCTTGCTAAGTGAACTCTGCATGCGATGACATTGATTTTAGTTATATGCATATGCAAGTGGGTGTGCGTATATAGAGCTCTGTGTGTGTAGGTGTATATATATGTGTGTGTGTGAGTGTGTGGGTGTATAAGTGTAATATGTGTGCGTGTGCTCTGTGGTTTCCAATTGCAGCGGCGCCTCAACTGTCAGCTGCATTAGCATTTCAACTTAGCTTTACGCTCTCTCTCTTTCTTTCTCTCTTTACGGCTCAATTAATTGTTTATAGAGCTTATATTAAATAAACAGCATAGGAAATATGAGGCAAATATTGACAAAAATTACCTAACTTGGAGCACTTTACGTCTCAAATAGCTCTGTTGTTGTTTATAAAGAGCAATTGTAGCTGTGTCTTTGGGTTTTGTTTACAGAGTGAACTAGTTTTGTGTTGAATAATATATTTATATTTATTTATTGTGTATTTACTTATTTTTCAACCAATTGTGCCAGTTTTAGTGGTTTAAAGTTGATGAATTTGAAGTGGAAATTGAGATATGTTTCCCAAATGAAAACTAAAACTTAAAGAGAGGTTTAGTTGATGCTACTGCATTATATTATATTACATTTATTTATCTAAATTATATTAGAGATATTTATATTAGAAGTAAAATGCAAGCAATTGCATGATTCATATATATCTTAACCAAAAATTTTTGAACAGCTTTGAGCTCTCAAATTTATAGTTCTCTTATAAACTATATAAGAAAAGATGGCTGTAAAATGGTATATATTTATATATGATATAATATGATATGGAATTGATTTTATTTATTTTATTATATTATAAATATTATACATATTTAATATATGATATGCAATTGTATGTTTCTACATATACAATCTATTGTATATATATATATTTTTTTTTGATATATGATATGTGATATATGATATATGATATATGACATATCAAATACGATTGAATTTATATATAAAACTGTTTCATATTTCATACATTACCTAATTGCTCTATCAATATCAACACCAATTCACAAACTATTTTTATAAATGCTTAAATATATTTTAAAAATATTAATAAAAAAAAAAAATAAAAATAAAATTTCAATAAATTTTGGCTCATTTAATTTATATTCTGAAAACACATTCAAATTAATTTCAATAAATAATACGAATACAAATCATATTAAATTCGAAATAGAAGAAAAATTCAATAAATGTTCGCTCATTTAATTTATTTTCCGCGAAAACACACTCAGCAACACTTGACAACATGGCGTATGCGTGATTTGTAGCAGATAAAATCTTTGGGAAATGGGCAACATTTGATTGAATCGCAAGCATCGACGGGCTAGAAAAAGTATCTGTGGGATACACAAAGCGGCTAGAGGCTGGCGACTCTCGCCAGATGCAATGGCAGCAACTGCATTTTAGTTGTTCTTTTGCTTGTTCTTGCGCGAGTTGCTGTGGCTAGTTCTTCTTTCTTTTTTTTTCCTCTATTCTCTTTTTGTTCGCGGAGGCCGCCATTGCTGCGGCAAGTCGCGACGTTCTTCTCGGGCAATGCCGAGAGCCGCGGCGTTGATAATGGCGATGACGTCGTTGCCATGGCTGCTGCTGCCGCTGCTGCTGCGGAGTACAGTCATAGAGCGAGACATGAGCAGAGGCGCATGGAGAGACGGGTGGGCGGGAGGGTGGCGGGGTGCACACTCTATAACGTCGCATCCATAAACTACACAAATTCCTTTAAAAGCGTAAAATGCATTCGATAGATACACACACAGCGCGAGTCGAGGCGCACACACACAGCTACAGATACATTCGCACAGTTGCAGATACAGATACGGCTACAGATGCAGACGCCGATACGGATAGACCAGCTATATGCGAATGTATCTGTAGCTGCATATATGTAGCTATGGATGTAGTTGTATCTATATCTGTAAATGTATCTGTTGGCGTATCTTTTGCAGTTGTTGCTTTGGCATTGCTCATATTTACTTGAAATTCAATTTGCAAACATATCTGACGATGTCTTTTGTTTGCCCAAAGTTTCAATTGTTTGCTAGTTTGCTTGTTTTTATTCTTGTTGCAGTTGTTGTTGGTTTTGTTGTATTTGTTGTTCTCTTTAGCTGTAAGAAATTCGTAATTAATTTGCGCTGCTTTTGCTTTTTATTACGCATCAGTTTTGATAGATTGCCACGTATGTGATTAGACGACAATATATAAATATATATATAAAAATTTGTAGAAATGTAAACTATATATATATGTATCTTTATATATAATATATATTGTGGTTATGTAGATTATATGTACATATATCTTTATATATAATATGTTTATATATAATATGTTTGAACAAATTTCAATGTTTTATCTTTCATCTTTCATTCTTAGAAAGAAGAATAATAAGTTCTGCGTACAATATTTCTTGTTTCAGAAGAACTTCGATGAATATTGAAAGTTTTCTTAGTTCTAACTAAGAAGAAAAATTTTATATATTAAATATGAAATCCGAGTATATTTATATATGTGTATATATAGCTATGCTCAGTAAAACTGAACGCACTGAAAGCGCTGAATGTTGGACAGCAGAATTTAGTGATAAACCCAATATTTTAGACAAAATTTAATACAATTAAGATTTAACATCTATTCTTATTAATTAGATGCTTTTTTTTGTTACGAACTTAGGACATGTGCACTTCAGGGCCTGAGAATAAAAATATTCTCAAAGTCTAGCTGTCCAAGAAAACGATAGTGTCTACAAAAAATTGAAAAAAATTATGAATATATATTTATTTATGTACATATCTATATGGTATGCATAGAAGTTCTTAAATTCTGATCTGTATAAATTATATAATAATTTGGATATATATTTGTTACTTTTTTTCTTCCACTTTTCATATTTTGTTTCTGTTTAAGATCATGTTTCCAAGTAAGAATATTGAATCGTTTTCAACAGATCAAAATTGAAATTAAAAACTCTCTTTGACTGCTATGTATACTATATATATTTAAAATATATACTATACAATTGCCATATATACAATATATACATATATAAATACTATCAATATAAAATATATATACAATATAATGCATTCACTTTAAGGCCCAACAGCACTCACACAAAGTGCTTCAATATTGTGCCCCGTAATTGCAATTTATTAAAAGTTACCAAAAATCGTGTATACGCCATGTAGGCTCTACATGGGCTAGGCTGGACTTGCAGCTGGAGCTGCCCTCAGCACTCCTCCACACATACAGCCAGCCAGCTTGTCATCAATTAATAAACAGGCATAATCCATGCTGGTGCACTCAGCCAAGCCATTAGCTGCTCGAACTGCCTTTTGCTGCAACGGCAACTGCGGCCCTTTCGAGCTCTGGGCCGCAAGCTAAAGGCTCAGTGCCTCGCTTGACTGAATGCTGCGTTCGGTTTTTGACCAGCTCAACGCAGGTTAACTCAAGTTAACTGTAACTGGAATTTATAATGTTTGCAGAGCAGGAGAATACTGCGTATTTAGAGCGTGACAAGAGAAGGGTCAAGCTGAGCGCTTGATACCCTATTCGACAAGTGCAAGAATATATATACTTATATATATAAAGAACTTTCAAAGTCAGCCACACAATTGGGGCATTGCGCATTCGTAGGAACTTGCTTATGAGTAACCCTAGCTCAATGTATATAGTCAATATATATATATATATATATAGTGCATATAAAAAAAAGCGAGAGTGAGAGGGAGAGAGTGCGAATGGTAGACAAGCAATTGCAAATGGCAAATGCATTGTAATGAATGTCATCCGTTCATTAAAATTATGTCATGCTCGCATATTTTGACACACATTTGCACTCACACACACACATGCACACACACACACTCTCACACACATGGAGACACTTCGTAAGCCCAGCCAACAACTGCGCCTCATTAGCAATAGCAAACTGAACCACCCCGGGCATGGCCCGCCCCCTCGCTTCGACTGACGCACGCTTTGTTTCCGTTTCTATTCAATGCGATACCCTACTAAAAAACAACTCCTCCTCCTCCCCCCCCCCCACACACACACACACAGACACCCTCGATTCGGCATTTTCAGCTGACCAATGGAAATCGAGCGACGTTCTGCTTCGAATATTTTTGCTGCTTGTTTATGGCTTTTCGTACTTTTGATGGCCTAGCATAGATTGACGTAATGTCGCCTGTGCATATAATGAAAGAAATGATATATTATAGATATAGATATAGATATAGATATAGATATAGATATAGATATAGATATAGATATAGATATAGATATAGATATAGATATAGATATAGATATAGATATAGATATAGATATAGATATAGATATAGATATAGATATAGATATAGATATAGATATAGATATAGATATAGATATAGATATAGATATAGATATAGATATAGATATAGATATAGATATAGATATAGATATAGATATAGATATAGATATAGATATAGATATAGATATAGATATAGATATAGATATAGATATAGATATAGATATAGATATAGATATAGATATAGATATAGATATAGATATAGATATAGATATAGATATAGATATAGATATAGATATAGATATAGATATAGATATAGATATAGATATAGATATAGATATAGATATAGATATAGATATAGATATAGATATAGATATAGATATAGATATAGATATAGATATAGATATAGATATAGATATAGATATAGATATAGATATAGATATAGATATAGATATAGATATAGATATAGATATAGATATAGATATAGATATAGATATAGATATAGATATAGATATAGATATAGATATAGATAGAGAGATAAAGAGATAGAGAGATAGAGAGATAGAGAGATAGAGAGATATAGAGATAGAGAGATAGAGAGATAGAGAGACAAATTGACAGATATAGAGATAGAGAAATAGAGAGAGACAGATAGAGATACACAAATAGAGATAGAAACAGATAGATTGAAATAGACGACTAGAGATAGACAAGACGTTAGAATGATTGAGATAATTTATAATTTTTTTAAAATTAATTTTCAATTATAATTCATATATTTTTATTTTACATTTCTGCTCTTACTTTACGTTATTTGCAAATCCTTCTCGAGTATTCCAATTAAAATGTTTATGAAATTCGTGATATTTACGATTCCGAGTAATGCGCTCAGCTCTCTCTCTCTCTCTCTCTCTCTCTCTCTCTCTCTCTCTCTCTCTCTCTCTCTCTCTCTCTCTCTCTTTGCTCGTTGCTCATGAAGTTTGACGACGCCAATTGCATCATTTTGCAAGTGCTTAACATTTTTAAGTAGCTGTAAATAATGGAAGTAGTTGGAATTGGTTTGCATAGATGTCGCTCGGCGTGCAGCGCTGTCTCTGTCGCACTTCCACTGCAGTCTCTATGCCATGCAAAATGGCCGACTTATTTCTTTGCGCGCTTTGGTCACACTGCAAAATAACTGTTTGCATTCGGTTGCTAAGGCGCTGCAGCAGCTGCTGTTGAGCTCTTTCATCGTTGTTGTTTGTGTCGCCTTTGTTGCTTTTGTTGTTTTCCTATTAATTTTTTCTCGCTCATTAATTTCAATTCTCCATTTAAATAGCTGTCGACCGCTCGCTGTGCGCCATTTTTTTTTATTTTATTGACGTTGCGTCGTTTATTTGAATTTCAATTTGAATTTGAATTTTCATTCTGTGTTCGCCTTTGCCGCGTTGATTAATAATTATTAAAAGTTGCTAACACCAGCTAGACTCTAACTATTATTTACCCAGCTTAATTGGTGTGAACAAAAGAGAACAATTAAATATCAGATAGCAGCAATTGAAACGCGACTAACACAATGGAAATTGCATTTGGCAAGTGTTTTATCAGCTAATTGAGGGATGTATTTAGCTTTATATAATATTCAATTAGAGTTATTAATATTAACAATTATCATGCTGATGAATGCTGATATGTGGTTAAAGGAGACTTAATATATATTTGAAATGACAGCTGGTCTAAGATGTAGGCGAGGTCTGTTTGATAAGTAAGGTGAATGTTGACAATCTTTTAATAACAGCTAGTTAAAGATGTATTCGAGGTTTATTCGATAAGTAACACTCATTGAATAATGGCTTGTCAAAGATATATAAGAGGTCAGCTTAATAAGTAAGGCGTATGTTGATGATCTCTTAATAACATTTAATTAGAGGTATATTCGAGGTTTGCTTGATAAGTAATGCGAATGTTGATCACCCTATAATAAAGATATATGCGGAGTATGTTCTATAAGCTTTTATTATTATATTTCGCAAAACCGCATATAAGACATGCAGCTGGAAAAAAGATATTGAATGGAATACCACTAATGATTTCAATATTTCATTAAATTTCTGAATATTATAATTAAATGTAGACGAATTTCCTTAGATATCTAAGATCTTTTAAGATATCTATTGATAAATATATATTGAATTTAATGTGGAATAAGTTGAGTGAGCGTGGGTGAGAGTAAGAGTTGAATGATTAATAAATAGGTGAAGATTGGATCATATTCTAATTTTGAATGATAAATTAATGAGCCTAAATTATATATATATATATATATATATATATATATATATATATATATATATATATATATATATATATATATATATATATATATATATATATATATATATATATATATATATATATATATATATTTTTTATATATATATATATATATATATATATATATATATATATATATATATATATATATATATATATATATATATATAGATTAAATAGTATACATTAGGTTGCTCATTAAGTAATTTCGTATTTTTTAAACAGCTGAAAGCAATGCATTTTTGCAAAGCCAACTTCAAACTTAACTGTTTTACCGTGAAATTTTTGAAGTACAAAATTTGGCTAAGGTTATTGGAATAGTTTAAGTTTGGAGCCCTATCGAAGATGGAAGATCGAAAAAAATTATATTATAGAATTTTATTATCTATATAATATAGAATTTTATTATATATTATATTATAATATTATATATAACCTTGAGCTACATAATTTCAACCCATTAGTTCATCATTCACAAATCTCAAATTCAATCAATATTAATACATATATTTAACTCCCATTTGTACATCAATCTCATCTCTCATCCAATCCAATATTCTCCAACTTTGTTAGCTCAACTCAATCCACACCAAATACAATCAAATTCAACTTTGTATTCCGTTGTGTATATATAATTTGGTGTATGCTGGCGATATCAATTTCAGCATCTCATTTGACCCTTTTGGCAGGTTGCTTATAATAATGATGCCACATAAATTGCGCGCCGTGTTGCATACACTTATCTGCAATCTTGCCACACCGTCAAATCCCATAAAAATCAACAGATTTTTGTCTTTAAAATTGCGCACAAATTATATACGTTGCGAGGTTGCAAGTGGCTCTTGGGCAGCCGCTGCAGCGCTGCTACCCTCGGCTGTGCCTCGCTTAACGGTACAGCTAATTTATGCCGCAAGTTTTTGAGGAATTGCTCTCCAAAGCGCAAAGGCGGAAGTTGCTGCTGTTGCTGCTGTCCAAGAAGCCAATTGAATGCAACAACAACAACAACGACAGCAGAAGCATTGTGGCAAGTGGCATGTTGCAGGTTGCAACTCTCTGGTGAAAGGGGCGCATTATACCGTTGGCTTTCCTAACTCTGTGTGTGTGTGACCTGCACTTGTTGGCCAGCAGCAGCAGCAGCAGCGGCAGCAGTTTAAAGGCCAGCTGCATGTGTTTAAGCCCTGGCTAAAACTTGTTTTTTGAATTTCGGTGTGTAACACGCGGCGTATGCGTAATTAGATTTGCTTTTGCTGCGCTCGCTCGCTAATTGGCCCAAAGCGCATTCCGCATTCTACCCGAAGTTGAACCGAAATGAATGCATTAGAGTGCGGCGTTTGTAGTTGATGGACTATGGGATACCTTGCGCTAAAGTAGGGGGGAGTAGGTGGGGTATAATGCAAGGGTATTTGTAGGAATTCGTTGAAGTGGAAGAAAATATGTAGAATGTTTGCTAATATAATATAGAAAATTAAAAGGAATTGGGAGAAGGAAAGCTTTATAAAAATTTGATAAAGGAAGTGCAAAATAGAACGCATATATATTTAGGTATTAGACTAAAACAGATAGAGTTTTTTTTATTTTTATTTTTTTAGCATTCACTATTATTTTTTTGAACAGCTAAATTTTGAGAATTTTCTCTTTCACAAGCGCTGCAGTGCACATGTCCTAGGTTTTTTAACAAATAAACATCTTAATTAATAAGAATAGATGTTAATCTTAATATGTGTATTGTCATTTTTTTTTAATATTATGTTTATGACCAAATTGTAATGTCTAATATGAAGTGAAATTTTGAGCTGAATATATGTAGAGATATATTATTGGATTTGATTTTTGACTTGTTCTTAGTTCAATACCCCTTTTTGTAAGACCCTTCCTTGTTGATAGTATCATTAAAACTAATTTTATGAGACCCTAATTCTTTTTAGCCTTTAACATATTGAATATTATAAACCGAAATCAATTAAAAATATTCAGTTGTATATAACAACTTGAAGATCTGCCTTATTTGAAAGATTTGCATATCAGTTTTGTTATTTGGCCACATATCAACTGTAGCAGGGTATCTACCAGTCATATACACCCCACACTTTTTGAGCAAAACACACAAACTGTGTGTCCTGGGGCAAGGAATCGCAAGAAATGATACGGAAAAAAAGGAGAAGAGCAGAGAAAAATGTAATTTCTGGTTTAACGTTCACTGATCCGCATTCTGCTGCTGTTGCTGCCGCTTCTAGCTGCCTCATATGTTGTGCCTCGCTGGGGTGCCACAGAGCGCTGTCGATGACGTTGCACTTTTGTGCTATTCTTTGCTGCTCTGATGTTTTTTCTTTTTTTGCCTTTGCAACGTCAATAAACGAGTTTTGCGGCGAGCCAAGCGAACTGGCCAGGCAACGCTCTATTGGCGGCAGAGGCAGGCACAAGGTGTTGCCAAGAGAGGGGCATGGGGTAGGGGGAGGGGGGGAAGGGTGGCAGTGTGGTTGGTATCGGGTTTTGGCTTCGACTTTGGTTCGTCTACCTTGTGCGCTGTCGCTGCTGCTGCTGCTGCCGCTGTTGCTGCTGCTGCCGCCTTTTGTTTAGTTGTTGCCATGTTGCATAGGATTTTGAACCCGTTTTTGTAGTCATGTCGACCCTGTCTGCCTCCATGTGGCGCGTCCATAACCTAACCTAACTTTTTTTTATAGCCTCCAGATGAAATAGCGTGCGGTAAACGCTTTGTTAGCTGTTTGTTGTTGTTGTTTTTGGTGTTGCTGTTTGTGTCTCTTTGGTGTTGCATGTTGAGCGAGTTGATACCCTAACTGTAAATATTTTTAAGAATATTTTAAAAAATATAAAAATATATATAGATAAATTGTTTAATTGCCATTCAATAATAAAGTTTATTCATTTCGCTGCAAATTGTGATCAATTGCTGCAAGTGCGACTGAGAAAGCTCTAAAGTGACAGCAAACTATGCACAAGTTGGAGTGGGATGGCTATATGAATGCGGCGAATTAAGTAGGAACTAAGCTCGTAAATTAGCTGTGCATTATGAGAGTCAACACTTTACCCTCTCTCTCTCTCTCTCTCTCACTCCTTGGCTGTCAAGCACTTCAGAACTTTTTGCGTTCACCTTTCGCTGCTGTCTTCGCTAACCAATGAAATGTGCGCTTAATGAAAATAATTGCATTTTTTGCATAATTTATGACACTCACGCACACAGAGGGAGAGGGAGAGAGGAGAGAGAAGCCGCTGTCACCCACACACATAACTCATTGTTCGGTTGAAGAGCCTAAGAAGGATGTGCGGTTCGCTCTTCTCTCGGCTGGGCAAAGTTATTTTGTGGCACATGTGTGGGTGTCAAGCACCGTTGCAAAGGCAGCGTAAAATGCAATCAACAACAATGAAAAAATGCAAAGGCAACAATAACAACAGCAACAACAACGTGAGCTTTGCGTATTTCCTGTGTGTGAATGAAAACAGCAGCCGCAGCCAGCAGCAGCAGCAGCGGCAGCAAAAAGAAATGAGCGCAAAATTCAATTTCTGCAAAGCGTTAAAGAGAGCTTTTGTGGAGCTGGACTAAAGAGCGAGGCAGAGAGAGCGCGCGCATCAGGCAAAAGCTCTTGGCGCTCTCTCTCAGTGCGCTCTCTTGCTCGCTGCTGCGCCGCACGTTGCGTGTCATTGACCTTTGAAATTGCATTGCATGTGGCTTCGCTAATGTCGCTGTCGCTGCTGGCGTCGCTGCTGCTGCTGCTGTTGCTGTCTTTTGCTCTGCTTTGCTTTTGCTACGTCATTCTACGTTATTTCGCATTGCCCACATGCCGCGGCCCTCGACGTCTGCTCTGTCTGCCTGCTGTGACTTCGTCATCAAGCTCGCACACACACACACACACACGCGCTGAGCTTGCGAGCGACACGTGTATTTGTTTGTGTGCCTTGCCATAACATCAAATTATATTAAGGCAGCTGAAGCGAAGAAGAAGAGGAAGAGAGGATACGAAAAAGAAACCAGCACTGCTTATCTGCTGATCCCCTCCCACCCCCGCCTCGTCTGCTGCGCCTTGCAAGTTATTTTAATATCTTTCAATATCTTGCGCTTTTTGAAGCACTTTTTTTTTTCTTGTTCCTTGTTGTTGCTGCTGCTGCCGCTGCTGCTGCTGCCTGCCTCGATAATCGCTCGATAGCAAACAAAAACTTTGACAATGGTTGGGCGACAACTCTCCGTCCGAGTCGCATTGTCTAAGTGGACGAGCGGCAGCGGCAGCCGTCGCACAAGTTCATTGAACGCCCCGCAGACATAAAAGCAAACTCAATAAACGAACGCACAGCGCAAATAAACAGCAGCCAATAAGAATGAGAAAAACGAATACGCAGATAGAAATCGCAGCCAGGCAGAAGATGCAGAGGAGACCAAGACCAAGAGCAAGACCAAGACGAATGCAACAGCAACAGACGGAAACAAAAGACAACAAAAATGAGAGACGTAGTATAAGTAGCAGCTACCGTTTATACACACACACACACATACACAGTGACACTCACTCACTCGCTCTCACTCACTCGCACAGTTGATTTTTTAGCATGATTATCGCAGTTGCTGATGTGCCATAAAACCGATTCAATCTTCATATAACAGGTGTGTAAAAGCTCATTACGAAAACTGTTATAATTGAAGCAGCTAAATGTGTTTGGGAAATGAAAACAAATAAAGACTATAATGATTAAGCGTTTGACATTAAAACTGTAATTAATGCAAAAAGTAAAAAGATTCATTTTATTTCATTTCACTTTGTATTAATTAAGAATTGTGGAATCTATCAAATTGTTAGAAATGTATGGGAAGAGGATTGGAATGATCGAAAAATATGCCTAAAAAATCATATAATATTTTTTACTAAGAAAATATTAATTTCAATCATTAAATCTGATAAAACCTATGGGAAAAGGAATGGAATATGGAATGGAAAATAATTATAAAATATTTTTTACTAAGAAAATATTAATTTCAATCAGTTAACTTGATAAAACCTATGACAAAATGAATGAAATTATCGGAATGTATGACTACAACATTTATATAATATTTTTTATTAAGAAAATTTTAGTTTCAAGCATTCAATTTGATAAAAACTACGGGAAAAGGAATAAAATATGGAATGAAAAATATTTATATAATATTTTTGACTGAGAAAATATTAATACCAATCATTCAATTTGATAAAAATCTATCTGAAAAGGAATGAACTGATCGGAATATATGACTACAAAATTTATATAATATTTTTTACTATGTAAATATAAATTTCAATCGTTTAACTTGATGAAACCTACGGGAAAAAGAAGGGAATGATAGAAATATATGACTAAAAGAAATTTAAAATGGAATGGAAAATAATTATATAATATTTTTTTATAAAGAAAATATTAATTTACGCTATAAGGCGAGTCAGTTTTACTTTAAACAAGTAGGAAATAAATCAAAATTTAATATATATTTCTAATTTTATTTAGTGAGTTGAAGTAGATTTTTTGAATTTGTAAATAATTGCTAAATTTAAATTAATTCCTAATTAAAAATAAATACATAAGTCTAGAGAATAGATTTTCAAAATGAATCACTGAACTGAACTAGTTCTTGTTTTACAATAAATTTATATATCGCCCGTAATAATTTTACAAAAATTAAAATCTAATTGAAATTGCATTAGAAATTCCACGTCTAATGATAACAAGCTTATCTTATCACATATCGATGCACTCCACGCATCAGAGTTCGTTCGTCATTCACAGTTATGATTTAATTGCCTGAAAGGCCGCGGCGACAATATTGTTCAATTTGTGAGCGACAAAAGAGCAGTCATAACAAGGGGCGAATCCACTGTCCAGACTCGAAAGCAGAGCCACAGACGAGACGTCAGGGCGAGCGGGGGAGAGGGGAGAGAGAGGGCACAGGCACATGCACATGAGAAGGAGCAGTCAGTCACACACATACGCAAGCGAGAGAGGGAGAGTGAGCGAGCATATGTGTGAGCGTGTGTGTGTGCGTGCTTGTGTAGCCATGACGCGGCAGCACAACCATGACCCACACCAACAAACAGGAAGCGAAACGACAAAATAAACGCGAAAACAGCTTTGCCAAAAAGCGGCAACTGTAAAAGAAATGCATGCAAAAGACGGCGAGCGGGAGAGCGAGAGAGAGTCAGAGAGTGAATGGGAGTGAAGGAGAGCAAGACATTTACTCGCTTCAACGCCAAATTTCAATTACAATTACCAACACGGCGAAGGCCGAAAGCAAAAACAAGAAAAAAAAAGAACGGCGAAATATGCAAAGCGAAAAAGCGAGCGTGGGCAGAGGCGTGGAGGCGTGGCAATGCAGCATAGTGTGAATGAAGCATAAACTACGAAGTAGAAGAAGAAGAGGAAGATGAAGCCGAAGCCGAAGCTGAGGCAGAAGAAGGCGAAAAAAAAGAACGTCGCCGTAGCCCAGACACAGCCAGACACACAAACACACACACACACACACACATACATATGTACGCACATGCATGTGTGTGTATGTGTGTACATATGGCTATTAAAAATGGCTGCTAACATGGCTGCGAACATGGCAGGCAGCGCAACAGACAGAGACGAACACACACACACAGAGTCACTCACATAAGCTCAGCAGCAGCAGCAGGCAGCATTTAAATCGGAGCAGCTCTGGAGCTTCTGCTGCTCCACGAATGAAGTTGCAAAACAGAACGCGCAAAGGTTAATCAACTCTGCGTTTGGCTTTGCCAACAACTTCCCAACTCGGCACTGGGATTTTTCGAATGGGCAGAAGAGTCGCCTTCGCCAACGTGCGACTCTCCGGCGCGCACCATGTTGTTGTCTGTGGCAAAGGAGTTGGTAACATGCACAAACAACAACAACAACAGCAACAAACGGCATCTAATTGAATTGCTTGCATGTGCCGCTTATCTCACTGTGTGTGTGCCCGTGTGTGTGTGTGCAACTCCCATGACAATGGCATTGAAAGAGCAGCAAGCAAGCAAGCAGTGACCCAGCGCTGCGAGAGTGACAGGCGAGAAGAGAGCGAGAGCAAGAGAGAGAGCGAGAGCGAGTCGTTGCGCTTAAGAGAGCGCGCTTGCAAATGGCGTATTGCATAATTGTGTGCAACTGAGCCTCATGGAGGTGCCATAATTTCTGTGTGTGTGTGTGAGAGAGAGAGGGAGAGAGAGAGTGTGTGTGTGTGTGTGGCATTGTGGTTTTTGTGCGGAGGCGCCTTTGGCCTTGGTTTTTTAAAAACGCCAGCATTTTCCCTGGGGATGGAATTAAATTAAAATAAAATAAAAGCAATATAAAATAGAGTAAATATTTGTAAAACATAAAATGCAATGAAAAAGGAAATATAAAATTGGGTAAATATTTGTAAAAAAAGAGATAAAATGGAATAAAAAAGGAAACAAGTCCTGATAAAAGCGAAATTTTAAAGTAAATAGGGAAGCAAGGAAAATATTTAAAGAATTAAATAAACTTGAATGATTTTAAGGGATTTAATGAAATGAAAGATAAAAGTTTTTCATATAAAAAGGAAGTTTTATAACAAAATTCGAATTTTTATTAAATAAAAAGGGATTTTTTAATATGAAATAAAATATTAAATTATTTTAGGTTGTACTATATAATTTCTATTGCAAATATTTAAGAAAAGAAGAAGTTTTATTATTTCATTTTTGTTAAAGTTATTTTAAGTAAGATTTAACTTATACATTTTTTTCAAATTATAAAAAAATTTATTTTTTGATTAAATAATTTGTATTTTGTAAACTAAAAAGTTTTTATACTAAAAATCAAAAAAATTGAAATAATTAAAGAAAAATTCATTTCAAATTATAAAAAAATTTATTTTTTGATTAAATAATTTGTATTTTGTAAACTAAAAAGTTTTTATACTAAAAATCAAAAAAATTGAAATAATTAAAGAAAAATTCATTTCTAATTAAATTAATTAATTTTATAAAAAACATTTTTAATAATATATAATTTATAAACGAATTATTTCATTTAAAAAAATCTTTTGCTTGGTAAAAACTATTTTTATACCAAAAAAATAAATAATTTTTTATTTTCAATATTTAGCTTTTACCAAATCAAGCAAAAAAAATTTGTTTTTGAGCTCTTCACTCATTAAACAACAATAAATATATCCAAACATTTTCAACGTTTCCTGCACAAAACGATCTAATTTGCGTTTCCTGCTCTCATTTTAATGTGAGCTCGACTGCGAATGCAATGCCCGCAAAATGAATCAGTAAATAAACCAATTAAACAAGCGAGTTGCCATATTTAAATGGCCTGCAGGCAAACAGAAACACACACACACACACACACCTGCACACCCGCATTTAAAATGAAAATTAATAGCCGGCGAGTTCATTTTCCATGCAAACATTTCCACATGATTGCGCGCAGTCAAATGAGAATTGTTGATTAATGTGCAAATAATAAGCGAATTTCGATATTGTTGGCCGAGCTGTGAGAAGGAAAGAAAATGAGCAGGCTTACCAGGCGTATGCATAATATTGTATTTTACGCATTTCCTCTATTAGCTGGAAAAGTTTTGCTTTTCGCGTGCAAAACAAAAACAAAACAAAAAGTAAACAAATGCACGCTAAGAGCGAGCGAAACAAGAGAGAGTTGGCCTAAGAGAGCGCGAGAGCGCGCAAGAGAGCTTTGCCAGAGCTGCAGGGGCAATGGCAATGGCAAGGCAAAGCTCATGCTGCTGGCAGAGCAGTTACCGGTTTTTTTTTTGCGCGACGCCAGCGCCGACGTCGGCGTCGGCGTCGCAACATAAGTAGGAAGGAAGCGCGCGCGTGTGTGTGTGACGTCGTCGTTGGCTGTGTGTGAATTTGTTGAGGCAGGTCCTGGCTAAAATAGGTACAGCCAACGAACTGCGCGCAGACACAGCGCGACGACAGTGTGTGTGTGTGTGTGTGTGTATGTGTGTGTGCTGCTGCTGCTGCTGCTGCTACCACCAATGGGTGAAGACGCAGCAGCATTTTGGCAGCGTCTCGCTGCTGTACATATGTATGCAACAACAACAACAACAACGACGGCGGGCACAACAAGCAACATATAGCCAAAACACTCGATAGATACAGCGACACACACACACACACACAGACACACATGCGCTCAGCTGCAGCAGCGCAGTCGCTGCACAGCAGACGCTGCCGCTGCCGCTGCCGCTGCCGCTGCCACGCTCAATGGCATTTCAGTTTCAGTTTTTTGTTGTTCCGAGGCATTTGCCGTTCAGGAAGCGCAACGCCAAGTTGCCCAAAGCAGCCAAACTAAAGCTAACACATACACACACGCACACACACACATGTGTGTGCATACATGTGTACATATGTGCATAGCATATCTAGCTAAAATAGAGCTAAAAGAAACGTAGCTAGATACGACTAAAAGGCAACTTTTAGAGTGCAAATTGTTTTGTTTTTCGTTGTTGTTGCTGTTGTTGTTTCGTGGCTATTTTTGTGGGCTGTGCATGTGTAATGGCAGCTGAGCGAACGTTTCTTTGTTGCAAATTGAATTGCAGCTTGCAACAAGCAGCAAGCGGCTTACGTGGCCAGCAGACGTAAATCTATAGAGGATTAAGCTTAAAAAAAATATAAAAAAATATATATAGGTATTTATGCACCTATAAACTTGCAACAAAATATTATAAAAAAAAGCTAAAACTCTTCTCTTTCAACTCTTTACAGCTTGCCACAAGAAGAACTTTGCCTGGTAGCCGCACGCCGCTGAAGTAAGTTTTATCTTTACCCCGTACAGAGATTACAAAAAGGAAACTTTTCTTCTTTCAGCTTTGACAATTGGCAGCAACAGCAGCAGAGGCAACATGGAATTTCGCAACAATTCGCAATGCGCGTGCATCAATCGAAAGAACTTAGTAAATCCCATGAGAAATGGTGCATACTCACATATGGACCATTAACAGAAACCCGTAAATCCGAACTTGTGCTGTTTTATATCTGTTACAAGACCGGCATTATGGGAGTCTGTCAATGCAAACAACTTGGTTTTTGGCAACACAGCAAAGCAACGTTGAAAAGAGTATAAGTTAAAGCATAAACTAACATGGAAACTGTTTTATAATCAACAAACAATCAAATGATGAATAACAACAAACAGATTAAATCCACCAAATAAACCTAATATATTCAGTAATCAAATGAGATAAGTAATACATAAAACAAACAGCATAAATCTACGTTAATGTGAGAGAATAATCCAATTCTTTATAAACAAATACTTAAAAAAAAAACATAGAATAACCAAAGCAAAGTAATAATCAACTATTTTTATATTTTACACATTTTACATAATTAACAAATATATATAAATAAAAACTAAAAATAAATAAACATGTTGTAAACATTTAAAAAACTATATATTTATATTAATAAATACTATAAAATATATATATATAAATATATATATAAAAAATATAAAATATTTTTTAAATATCTAAACAAATAAAAAATACTTATTGAAAATATAAAATAATAAAAGTATATAATATTAATATTTATATTATAATAATATTATTATTATACTATACTTTCAATCAGTATTTTTAATATAGTATTTAAAAACACCAATTAATACAACAAAAACATTTATTAACATCTTTTATGAACAGTTTGAAAATAACTATAAAATATACTTAATTCATTGAATCCATATAATAATATATATTATAAAAAATTAAAAAAAAAAATACCTGAAGAGCTTAAACAGAATAGAAAAAGTAATGGACTTCGTTTTAATACATTTAAATCAAAGTGCAAATAAAATTATTGTAATACAAATAATAACATTATTTATAAAATATAAAATAATAATATTTAAAGAAAAAGTTAAATAAAGATAAATAAATATAAAAACATTTAATAAATGCGAAAAAATACTTGTATAAGTCTTAAGCATTTATTAAATATTTTATATATTTTTTTATTTGTATATATCAAATAAATAGTATAAAAAAATACAAATGTTTAATATTAACCTAAAATTCAAAACTAAAACTCGAAAAAAAACAATTTGAAACAATTATAAAAAATATATAAATAAATATAAAAATGACATCTCTTAAAATTTTAAATAGTAAATAAATAAACAATTAAACAAATAAACGCAAACTAAGCCAAATTAATTTTTATGACTTATTCTCATTTGACTTTATATAAAAAATAAAATATAATTTATTAGCATTATAAATAATTATTAATTTAAATTTAATTTATATGTAAAAACATGCCTTATTTAACATCTTATATTTTCTAACATAATCCCTAATTTCTCTTTATTCTCTTTAAGTTGTTGCTTTTGTATTTTTGTTTTGCCCAATTCGAATCGATTATGAACCCGAAAATCCGAACCTAAACACCAACTGACATAAACCACGCCAGCAAAAAGGACTACACCAAGGACCTTTTTCTCTCTGGCAAATTGAGGTAGTAGGTTGTATAGTAGTATTTATGGAGCATACTATACAGCGTGCTAGCTTTCTTTGCTTGACTATAAGCCGCAAAGACAACCCACACACACTCGCCCAGCCATACAATGTGTTCGTTCGTTCTCGCTCTATGAATTATCCTTCTCTCTCTCTCTTTCTGTGTGCGTGTGTGTGCTTGTGCGAAAGTGTTTTCACATTATTATTATATACGTATATGAGATCTGTTGTCATGAGAAATTCACTGCATCTTACACATTGGTATTAGTGACATGTGCAAATGTTTGTATGGCTGATTCCCTGAGACCCTAACTTGTGACTTTTAATACCAGTTTCACAAGTTTTGATCTCCGGTATTGGACGCAAACTTGCTGATGTTAGTAAAAAGTACACATCGAGCTCAATCTGCATATATATCTATGCATATATATATATGTGTCTAACTGGATACGTCTAGATGGGCTAACAACGTTTGTATACACATATGAGCCAGACATTCCATTCATGAGTTACTTCATTTTATACGTCTTTTTTTTCTGTTGCGCTATCCAGGTGTGAATGTATGAGGTATGCTGTCTGATTGGATGAAAATGATGTGGTGATCTGGATATACATATATGAACGTGATTCCTTAAGTTTGTAAGTATGAGCGCAACTTAATCAATGATTGAGTAGCTGTGGATCCCAATCCACAAATATTTGTAAAGTAATTAGCAGATTAATTATAGAATGAATTCTGACATTAAAGGATTTTCATCACATGATATTTCTAATCAAGTTGAATATCTAGTAAGACAAGAAAATTTTTAGTTTGTATTTGAATAACGTTTGGTTCTTATAACATTTATTCTGATAATTTAAGATTGAAGATTTAAGAATATATTCATCAAGTATATCTAATTGACCAATTTAAGATTGAAGTCTTAAGAATATATACATCAATTATCTGTAATTGATGAATATATTCAATTATTCAATTATCTATAATTGATGAATATATTTTGTAATTATGTGTAATTGATAAATATATTCTTAAATCTTCAATCTGAAATTGATTTATTGGAAAGATAAGATACTAAGATATCGAACCTGTCACACTCACACTCAAATGTTTATTTATTACCTCCCAAGAAACTTTTATAGAACATTTTTAGGTGCATACATTTAACAGATCTTTGACATTTCAGGGATTAGGCCTCTAGCACATTTATATTGACATTTACTCTTCTTTATAAAACAAGCTAATCTTTAAACAGATTTTTGTAAAAATTAGAAACAGGTATCAGTATATACTTGAGGATGAGTAGTTGATGAACTAAAAATTCTAATAATTCTTTAAAAAATATATAATAGAAGCCAATTTTCATGAATAAATCTACAATAAATAATAAATAATTATGTTTCTATATTACTTTTAAGGTACTCTTATAAACAATATTAATACAGACCAGTTTTTTGTTAGGTTTTTGGTATTTCTCCTACAAACGTTTTTGACACAGCTCTGTTAATTTAGCTTTTGGGACTTCTATGCAGCTCTTATACATTTTTTTTAAAGACAGGCTAGTTCCTATTTTATTCGTTAGTTATTATGCATATAAATCATCATACTACGAAATTCATAAATGATTTCTTTTAATGCAAAAATTTGTATTACAGGCACAGCTCAAATGTGAAAGATGACGCGGATGGATCGGCGTAAATGCCTATATGTAAATCATAATATACATATGCATTAAATACAGCTGTGATGTATGCAGTCAATTGGATTACTAATGGGACTCTCAAGGAAAATGCGGTCTACAAATTATTCGTCAATTATATAGGAATGCATACTATTATCTTAGTTTCTAATTATATAATTAATTAATCTGTAAGACCTGTTCAAAAACTCATTATATTTAAATTTTAATTTAAATGCATAAATTTATAAATGTATAAATATATATAAATGTATTAAACATTAGTTAATCAATCCAATTTTACACTATTATAAAACATTTCAAAACAATTTTCATATAATGCACCAATATAAAACCATTTCAAAACCTTTTAATTCCACAACACAAACTTCTTTCACTCAAAAGAAACACAAACAACATATTTATGCTTAGATTAACAAACATTTATTGTAAACCCAAAGTTGAGTTGTCTGTTAACAGATGCGATACACACAACAAAGGATTAAAATAAAGCTTATCTAAAGACTACGAGCTAAACTAGTTGAATAGTTGTGAATATGAATATGAAACTTGATGTGAGCTAAACAATTTCATTGTCGTTTATAATAAGTGTGAAAGAGAGCGAGCGCATACGAAGTGCACGAATAAGTATATAAGTATATAGTAAAGATCGTCTAGATGCTATGAACGCAGGGCGGCCTCACTGATGCGTGCACTTGTTGTCCTTGGACTTCTTCTTACGATCCTCACTTGAATTTGATCGTCGCGTACCCTGAATTGGCATGTAAGGCGGCGTAGGGCTGGCGCTTTGATCTGCAGACAGAGAGATATATTACTATATAGCAGCTAAATATCGAGCAGGCTTTAAATACATATATACCAAAGTTGCCGGACTTGGAGTACTTGAGATGCGGCGAGACGTCGTGCCCGCTGGACAGCGTGCTGTCATGGGAGCCTGCCTCCGAGCCATAGTGCTCCGAGCTGCAAGTGGAGAGAGAATAAATTTAGTTGGAGCCATTAAAGTCTTCGATTGATCTTCGTACCGCGTCATGGAATTATGCTGCTGCTGCTGCAGCGCATCGGCAGTCAAATGCAAAGAGATGGGTCGCTGCTGCCCGGGTCGACAGCTGTCCACGGGCAGCGTATAGATGTCGTCGTCGCCGCGCGTCAGGCTGCTGGCAGCTGCGGCCGCCTGTCGCTGCTGACGCTGCATGGAGCCGTGCGACGAGCTGCTGTCCCGGGTGAGACTGCCGTTGGTCAGGGTGCCGTTGGGCTGGCGCTGCTCCCCACGGCTGCTATTGAGCACATCGATGGGATTCGAATAAGCCTCCACGTCGATGTCGTTGGACATTTGTGACCCAGACATGCAGTCCTGCGGCAGCGCCAGCAGCGGACCGCAATGCGAGCCGTTTGTGCCGCAGAGCAAGCCGTTGACGCCATTGGCGCCAGCTACTGCTCCCGCTTCCTTTTGCTGCGACTTGCGCAGGCGCGCCTTCTCCTTGGCGCGCTTCACTTTGGCTTTCTCCTGCGAAAGGCGAATGAAATTTATTTAGTTTTTTGTTAATATTTTTATGGAATAGGACAGGAATAGAATGTAAAATATATTTAAATGTATTTTAAGTATAAGAAATGATTTGTATATTCATTCTAAATTAAAAGGATGATGCAAAATGTATATAAAAAATATATTTTACTGTTTAAATAAAATATTATATATTTTTATGTAAATATGAAAATAATAATTTGTTTATTAATATTAAATTAAGAGAATAATGCAAAAATCGTATATAATAAAATTATAAAACAATGCATTTAACTATGAATGAATAGAAGAATACAAAAATCTAATAGAATCTTATATATAAAAATAATTTAATAAAAATGGTATATATATAAATATATAAGAATAAATATAAGAAATGTTTTGTAGTTAATTATTACATTATATAAAGCTTAAGATGTGTGTTGAGGTTTATTTAGTCGTTGAGAAGAAAAAAATTTGTATCTCGATTAAAGATATGAGAAAAACGTTTCCTATGGAAAAGCAAATTAATATTTTATGGATCTTATATATGAAGAAATCCTTGTTAATAAATATACAGATTAAATTTCAATTTATAATTTATTTTATTATAAATGGAATTCCTAATTCCTCAGTCGTATGGAAATTGAAACTTTTGCGTAAAGCATAAAAGTATATAAAAAGATTTTAATTTCTGAAGAATGTAAATATTTATGTGCATATAAAATATATCGAATAACGCATTGTAGCTGCCTTCTTGATATCCTATACATGTATAAAACATATACACAAAGATGTCCTTAGGACAAGAAAGATATTGAAAGATTGGAGCTCTGTGGCTTGGACAACATCTATCAATATAAAGACATTTTGCATATATTTCCTCTTAGTCTATATATTTCATATACTTCTCTCTTATCATACCAACTATTTTTGGTTCTTCAGAGATATCCCAATGACCGTTATATATTTATTGTCTGAAATGATCAACTAGCTGCATCAGCATAAACCTATTTCAGTGAAGCATACGAAATTCCATCAAACTTTTACCTTAACTGCAGAAATTTTGAGTTTCCGTAATTCGAATATATTTTTTCCGTACTTGGAACAATGGAAGGAATTAAGTTAAGAGATCATTGAGGATATATAATAATGTATATACAGCGTAAAAAGAAGAATAGGGTAACTACAGATTATTTAACTTCTGTTTAACTCACGCGCTCCTGCAGCATCTTGGCGAGTTCCTTGTCCTGCGCCTCGATGGCCAGCATGCGATCGCGTTGCTCCTGACGCGCGCTGTCCTTGCTCTCAATGGCCTGCAGGCGACGTGCCAGCAGCTGCAAGAAATGAATCGACATGAGTAAAGAATAGACTAGTTCAGATGCATATAGAAAACTCCACCTCATCCTTCTGCTCTTGCTTGAGCTTCTTGCTCAGCTCGTGCAGCTCCTCGGGCGGCAGTCCGATGTCGCGCAGGCTCGCATAGTCGCAGGGATCCACGTAGAGCTCAATGTCGTCCGCATGCTGCTGCATATGCCGCTCGACGGCCTTCGCATTGCCTAGCCCAAAGTTGCCCACCATCTGATCGTACTTCTCCGGCGAGAGTTTCTGAAATTTCGGTTCGGTACGCAGTAAGTTTTCGTGTGAGGCCGAGCGCTGGGGCATGACTGCATCGATAGCAGTTGCTGCTGCAGCGGCGCCAGCAACTGCCGCTGCTGACAGGCCGCGTATGCTGTCAGCAACGTCGGCATAGTCCACCAGCTCGTCTATGTCAGCTGCCTGATGATTGATGCTGTGTGTGGGTGTGTGCTGAGATGTAATGCTGTGCAATGTAGATGCTGATGTTGGTGTAGTCGGTGCAAGGCGACGTGCTGATTGATGTTGCTGATGTGCGTGCTGGTGGCGTGCTAGTTGCTGCGGTGCAATCGTTGTTGGCGCGTGCTCAGCATCACTCACCAACAGCTGACTGTGTTGTGGTTGTGTCTTTTGTCTACTGGGTGTGCTAGCTGCTGCTGCTGCTGCTGGTGTTGGTATTGCTGTTGCTACTGCTACTGCTGCTGTTGATGCCGCCACTACTGCGGCTGCTGCTGGCATATCAACAATATTTGGTATAAGCGATAATCCTACATAGTTGTCTGTTTGTGAAAAGTGCTGTTGCTGCTGACTGAGATATCTAGCTTGCTGCGAGGTGCTGGCCTCGACGCGGCTACTCGATTCGTGCTGCAGTTGCAGCTGCTGCTGCAATATACTTGCTTTGGCTGGTCGCGGCGGAGGGCGGCTCTTGTCCCGCGTTGCTGGCGGCGGCACCGGCGGCAGATTCACATAGATTTCCTGCAATTGTGTTACGGATTAGTTGCGTGACAGACAGGAAATGTTGCTTATGTTAAAGGAAATGCTAGACTTATTTAAAGAACAACCGAAAAGCTAGCTAGTCTATAGAAGAAACATACAATATTTTCATTTAAGTTTTAGATATTCGATTTACTCTTGAAAGCTGTGGACAGTGGGCTAGGCTGCTGATTTCTTGGCCTTACATTTTAACTGTCTTATAATCGAGTTGTAATTTAGATCATATAACAATTCTCTCATAAAACAATCTGATACCAGATAAAAGAGTTAAATAAAAGTAGAGTAGAATGTGAAAAAGTTATACTCCATGAAGAATGGAATATAAAATGGAAGAGGAGTGTAAGAATGTTGGGAAAATGATAGCAGAGAGAGAAGATGCTAGAGTAGCTAACAAGCAGATCAATAAGGATTAACATATGATTGTAATTAGCGTATAATAATATGATATGTTAATTGATCCAATTGGATTCCACTTATAGGCTCTTCTTTCTCTCTCTCTTCAATCTTCCATCTCTACCAAAATTTTCTACATTCTCCTTACACTTTCATCTATCACATATTCAATTCTTTATCAAGTATTACTTTTTCCCCATTTATATCTACCAACATTTTCTACATTACTCTTACATTCTCTTCCATCATATATTCAATTCCTAACTTAATTCAATTCCTAAGTATAATTTTCTTATACTCTACTCTACTCCAATTTAACTCTTCCATCTGGCATCACTTCTCCTCATGACCCTGGCTCATTTGCCTGGCCAACACACCTGCATTTTCTGTGCAATTAGCTCGCTTTGCTGCAGCTCCTTTTGCTGCTGTTCCTGCAGATCGCGTTCCAGCTTCTCGGCAATTTCTTTGGCCACACGTTTATCATGCTCCTCCCTGGCACATGAGAAAAATAACATACATTAGATCCAGACACAGAGAAAAGCTGAGGAATTTCATATATATTCTTACTGTTCTGTGAGGCGTCGTCGGTAGGCCTCCACCTGCCGCTGGGCCTGTTCCGTTTCCTTAATTTGCTCGTGCAGAGCCGTGGGGAAATCTTCGCGCACCGTCGCATTCCTGTACCGATTGCCCTTATAAAAGTCGTTAACTGCACGAGGAGAAAGAGAGAGAGAGAGAGAGAGAGAGAGAGAGAGAGAATGGGTCTTAAAGTGCAATCTAATGTTGTAAAAGGCTCAAGGCACTTACTCTCCTGGGACTGCAGCTTGTAGGCCAGGGCGCCGTCCTCACGCACGAGCCATTCCTTGCAAACTGAAACGGGAAATGGAGAAGATGCTTAAGTTATTAAGGTTTGCTCTAATCACCTTTTGATGGCTCGGCCATAAAGCGCCCGCTTGCCCAGCTTGATTACAAGTCATAAAGAGGCAACGGGAGCAAATTTCTAGATGTGACTGACTAGAAGCTACCCTTACTTTTATACAGGGTAACAGAAATTCTAAATTTTAATATATATTATCTTTAAATTTACCTATAGAATAGGTCTTAAATTAGTTTTAATATTTTAAAATTTCAGATCTTCAAACATATGTATTTAAAGGCAAGTACAAATTGAAGCAGTGGCAATATAAATACATTTTTTTTAGAAAGGAGAAGAAGGCAAATGCCTTTAAAAATATTTTTAAAGGTCTGAAAATTTGAAAAATATTAAAATTCATTTAAGAACTTATTTTTAAAGCAATACAGAGTTTAATTTAAGTTTTCTTTATAGATAAAATAATCATGCTAAGAATAGATAAAGATTATTTAGTAATTAGTCTTAACAGAATCTGTTTTGACAATAACTTGTCTTTAGCTCTAATTATCCAATAAGAAATGCCTCAAAATATGTTTTATTTTATGTAAATAAGGGTTCAATCTATATAAAGCCCAGGCATAGATCTCTTATAAATAGAAATAGAGAAATTAGATGAGTTATTACAAATATTGAAAGAAAAAATTATTTTACAATTCAAATTTTAAGACATAAGCTTATTACTATATATAACCCATTTTTATACGTACATAAGACACAAGCCTCAACTCTAACAACTCAACTGCATATCACACCTGCTCACCTGCTGCCACTCCATCACACACAAAGCACTCAGTCCAATATACCCTTTCCATCAAACCCTTTCAATGGCCATACAGTTTATAGGAATATCTCTGCTAAACGCCAACTGATATTTTAATGCATGCTCCCAATCGCTGAGCCTATCAAATTACCCAAACCGAATCGGCATCTAATGAAGCACCGCAAGAGCATATTATAATCTCGTAACAGACCAAAAAAAAATAAAGGAAAAGAAGTGGGAAAAAGTAGAAAAATAAATAAACTGCGATGAGTCACGTCTGCGGAGTGAAGTGGCCGGCGGGAGGCGGGGATACTGAACAAAGGCATTCCATTGAGGATGCACATGCTCGGCGCGGTTCACGGAAATGCGTTTCGATGCAACTCCCGATAGGCTTCAGCTCACACAAGTGGGCGGGGACGGAGTGCGGCTATTGTGGGCGGGCGGGGGCCGAGTCGTCGGATGTCAGCTTTTGATCGATTTGATGGGGCACTAAGATCTGGCGCTGCTGATAAGCGAAAGCGTGGTACAGAAATTTACTTTTAATTATGTGAGTGTGTGGAGAATTTTTCTTTTTTTTCTCCTCTCTTTTTTTTGTTGTTGATTGTCAGCTTACAAGTAGCAACGGTTGTTGTTGTTGTGTCTGCCTCTGCCTCTGTCTGTGTCTGTGTCTCTGTTTATGTTTTGTGCCTCGCTGTCATTTATCATTAGTCGCGGAGCAGTTGGTAATTGGTTGCTTTGGGGCAAAACTCTATCAACTAAAATTGTGTATGATTTACAAAATGGAAAGTGCCACAGCAGAAGAGTGTTTCCTTCTCTCTCACTCTCTCTCTCTGTCTATCGCATCTATTGCTTCAAGCTGTTGCAAATGAAGCCATGTAATCAAAGTTAACTTGATTTATTGGCTTGGCTCTATTGAGTAGTTTTTCTGGAGGCAGTTTTACAGATCTTTAATTCGAACTATCTTTGACTAAGTCGAGAATGCCTTTCGGCTATAAATATTTTTAGAATCGTTTAGTTTCTTTATATATTTTTAAGCTTTCCACTCTTTTTCCGCTTGCTAATGTGAATTTCTTAAAATTACTTCAACTTTCGCTCATTTAGCCTATCTGTTCAAGGGAAAGTCGTTAAGACATCTTTCTAATGACTTTTAGAGGAACTGCCTAATCAAGCACTAAATATGTAGTTAGTTAGTATTGCAATCAGCTTGATTGCTTTTTTAGTATTCTTATCCCACTTTCTAATAACTCACATCTATTTCCTCATTCCTATTCTAGTCTAGTTTATTAGACTTTAATTTGTAAACATTAATATCTGTTCTCTCATTAGTTTCTCCACCTCAGTTTAGATCTTCAAACGTTCTACAAATACCCCTATATCATTCTCAGACAGCTTTTCTGACAGCTCAACATATTTCTCATTAATTTTCATTAACAAACTAGTCTGATATTTCATTCAGTTTTTTTTTCCACGCATTTGCCAAGCGAAGCGGGCATATTTGTATTTAGTTTCAGAAACTTTATACTTTGTTTGTAGAGTCGGTGATACCCGAGTTAAAAAAACGTGCCAAGATAATAGTGCAACGATTACTGGGCAGGTGTTGAATAGCTGATAAATATTTATGTGAGAAAAAGCTGAAGTTTTAGTCTTTAAATGTGAGTTGAGTGGATGGAATGGGGGAGTTGTAGTAGCAGTAGCGGTAGTAGTGGTAGCAGTAGTAAGAGTAGTAGCAGTCGTAGGAATAATAGCAGTGGTGGTAGTAGTATTTGTAGTAAGAGTAGTAGTAGTAGTAGTAGTACTAGTAGTAGTAAAAGGCATAATAATAGTAGTAGGAATAGTAGTAGTAGTAGTACTAGTAGTAGTAAAAGTCATAATAATAGTAGTAAGAATAGTAGTAGTAGTAGTACTAGTAGTAGTAAAAGTCATAATAAAGGTAGTAGGAATAGTAGTAGTAGACGTAATAAATGTAGTAGGAATAGAATAAGCTGTTGTACTTATAGTAGTAGGAATAGTAGTAATAATCGTAATAAAAGTAGTAAAAATCGTAATAATAGTAGTAAAAATCGTAAAAATAGTAGTAAAAGTCGTAATAATAGTAATAGTAGTCGTTATGATAGTAAAAATAGTCGAAATAATATTAATGAAAGTAATATTTGTAGTAATAATAATATTAGTAGTAGCACTTAGTCGTTTAGTAGAATCTTTGAATAGAGTTTATGGACTCTCCCTCGTTAAATGTACGGAATATTCTCAGATAACTAAACGTCGATATCGATATTAATCAATATAATTTTATGCAATGATCGATTAGTTGAAACAAACTTGATCTGAAGCTTTAAACTCTCTACCTTTTGCAGTCTTAAGCATTTTCTATCCATAAGTACAGACAGAAGAAGAGCATAGCGCTATATCAACTCGACTTTTAATCCACATTAAGAATATATACTCTAATGTGTCAGCCAACCCTCTCTCCGCTTTCTACAAACATTTCAATAAACAATTCAAACTGAATTCATATTCTTATAGCTACACTTCAAGAGCGTATTAGGCTGTTGGTTATACCCCACTGCAACAGCTGCTGTTCTACTTGTTGTCTATCTCAATGCTCAACTGTCACGCACACCCAGTCACTTGGCAATCGCCTTAATTTAAAGGTTCTTTGACTCTTAAACTGTCACTCGACAATTAGCCGCACTCTGACCCGCAATTGGAATTAGCTTCGTTCCTAGTTGAATTATGGCTGTTGCAGTTGCAGGCGCTGCTGTTGACGTTGCTTAATTAACTGCAATTTGCGGAAGTGCAAGAGCACTGAGAGCGCGCTGCAGTGTTGCAAGAGTGCCCCAACCTCCGTACCCGCCTTCTCCTGCTCTCCCTCCTCCCCTTCTTCTCTCTCTCTCTGTAAAAAGAAAACATTTGCAGCCATAATCAATTTAGCTGTTTGCTTCTACATTTGATTTCTCACTGACCTAAGTATGTAACACTCACTCTGTGTATCTGCTGCTGTGCATAAACAAGAGCAAAAGTATCTTTTTTCCAAGTTTTGTTGCCCCACTCGATGTCGGTTCGGCGTGATTGCTCAGGTTGGGGCCCGACTCGTCTTACACATTTGCGCTGACTCCAGCATTCGTATGCACATATTAACCCCAGCCAGTCGTGCCCCCCCCCCCCGCTCGCTCCTCCTGCGCCCCCCCTCATGGGTAAGCAGTGCTCAGTCTCCCCAGCCCCATTGGCATGTGTTTATTGTGCTTTCAGCACACATATTACTTACAAAGTCTCTTGTGTTGTTCTTTCGTTTGCGCTCTGCGCTTTGCTTTGCTTTTTTATAATGCCCCGCAAAAGCGCAGCTTTACATACCCTGCAACTAGCTGTGGTTCGTGAGGTATATTAGTTTGTAGTTGACTAGTTTGTGATAGACTGAGATGTTGCTTTTTTTCTTCAAATCATATTAATCTAATTCGGATTTCACATTTTATAATGTTTAATAATTTGTAAATTTATATTTTATATATTTGTAAATATTATTAGTCGTATTTTATTAACCTAAGCTCAAGCTGAAGGTTTTTAATGAATATGAAGCTAAATTCAAAATATATTAAAATATGGAAAAATTTTAGTCTTTATTGAATTTATTTGTTTATCTAAATTTATGTGATTTTTTTTTTGAAAATGTTGGAGTGATTTATAACTAGTTATAAATATAAATATTTAGATTATTATATTTAGTTACTTTTTGATTATATTATATACATATTATATTTATAAAAAAACATTAAAAAGTTGTAAAAAAAAATATTTAAATTTATTAAAAAATATATGCATATAATTTGAAGTATTTTTAAGAGCTTGTCTTTGGTATTTTTTATTAAATTAATTATCTTTTCTATATTCATACGTGAATTTGTATATATTTTTAGTTTTTACAGACTTCCAAAATAATTTCATTTTATTTATCAAAAATATATCTTTTAAAAGTAAATTTTTAATTGTAATAATGCTGGCAATATACAATTTCTAACAAATAAAATGCTGATAAATATTAAATAATTTTTTATAGTTATTTAAGATTTCTAAATAAGCTCTGAAATATATATAATTTTTTTCAATTATAAAAATATTTGTAATGTATTTTAATTAAATTAATAAAATCTTTAATAATTCATCGACTGATAGGTCTATGAATTTTTTAACTTTTTACCAAATTCTAATTTGTAAATCAATTCAGAAACATTATTTAATTTAATTTAATTTAATTTTGTCTTTTAAAATTCATAGAGTGCCCCCATAGTCGCGCCTGCCATTAGCTAGAACACTTGCTCGTTATTATGCGCGGCGGGCCGCGCTTCGAAAATGGTAAAAATAAGTTAAACTTTGCCTTTGACTGGTCAGCAAATGTGGAAATCAACTTGCAGCACATTTTGCGCTGGCCGTTAAATAAATTCTCTGAGTTTTTATTTAACAATTTGTTTTGTTTTTTACGCGATGCAGGAAATGGGCTGGGCAGTTAAAAGATATGGCAAATATGTCTAGAACGGCATTGCTTGGCAGCTGTTGGCGGCAATAAAAGAGCCGAAAATGCATTTTCCGTAAGAAATTTGAAAGTCAATTCATTTCCGCTTTGACGAGGTGTCAAAGGGAAAAACAACTCACAAATCACAAAAAGTAAATATTATAATGACAACTGATTTATTGTTCGACATATATATTGTGAATTATATGTATTTACCTTGCCCTGAAACGGGTTCTCTTTCTTTTTCTTTAACAGTTAACCCCAGCACAGCAAAGGTGCTGTGTCGTGTGGTGTGTGGTGCATGTGCCTGCACAATGTGGGTCGCCACCAGCAGCAGTTTATTGACTTGCCCAAAAAAAAACAGACAACAAGAGCTCTTGGAACGGGTTAGTAAGTCAACAGAATAAGAGTCTCATGCGTCACGCGGAGTTCTCTGAAATTCCAACAGCAAAAACACATTGTTTCTTTCGGTTTTTTTGGCACACTCAGCTGATCTTGGTCAAGATCTTACCTGCCGGAGCAGACACAGCAAGCAGCGTAATCAAAGAATTCCCAAAAACTCATAACATATTTGCCAGAATCTTGCCATCTTCTTGGGGTCTTAATGCTTTTTTAATTAAAGCTATATTTTTAAGCTTATTTTAATAAGCAGCAAATGATTAAAGAGAAGAAATGAGGGTAGAACATGTTGAGTAATGTCAAAGTGTTTATGGAAAAATATATTGTACTCTATATATATTTTATAGAACTTTGAAATAGGTACCAGCAACATTTCTAATGCTTTAATGATATATGCCGTCATATTTTCTAGTAGCAATTACGCCTTATTTAATGCCTAACCACAAATGGAGCTATTAATATGAATGCCATTGTTTGGAGTCCAAATTTTTAATGACTTTTAGCTGAGTTTATTTCAGCAGATTCTATACTCGCTCACGAAGTGACAAGGGGATACGTTTGAGTACTCTTCTTCTTCTATAAACATTTACTGCGATTGGTAACCTCGACTTATAAATAAGCTTACTGCGGACGTGTCTGATTGAGAAGTATATCTACAATAGTATAACAGAAACACAACTATTTAAGATGTTATACCCTTGATATTTTAATAATTTAATATCTTAAATATATTAGATATAGAAATAGATTTTTATACAGAATAGAACGCTAAATTTTATAAAAAAAAACACTGGGAGATTTTTAAGAAAAAATATTTATAGGAAGATATGTAGCATAATATTTGCAGCAATAATCAAAAATTGAAGATTGGCTGAGCAAAAATGTTTATAAAATCTGGCACGCATGTGGCAACTATTATCGATTTGTATATAGATATGCACTGATGATCTACCTATTGGGGGCCTGACAAATCAATTAAGTCGAGTCTTAGAGCTCTAAGCCCCAATATGTGCCGAGTAGTCAGTGGGGCACGATTGCAACACTCCTAATTGGTTTTCTGTGGATTGCATATGAACTGCTGTGAAGTGATGAAAAAACTGATTCAAGCTTAGAAAAACAGGTAGAAATATCCAGTAATAAAATGTTGCTTAATATTATAATTATTACGATAAATATTCCTATGAAAGTAAGCCAAAAAATTACTAGGAAAAATGTGATTTGTCTGGAATTCTTAATAAATATATTTTGTATATAAAATATGATTATATAATTTCCAAATGAATAATCTCCCTTTCACCTAGAGATCTACAAATAAATATTTTTGTATATAATAAACATTTTTGTCTAATCTCCAAATTAATAATCTCCCTTTCACCTACAGATCTACGTTTCAAAATGAATTAAGAATTCAATCTTGATGAGCCAGCCAGCCACTCATTCTTCATGTTTCAGGTATTCGTATCATGTTTCAACGTGCTACCTACCTACATTCAAGTGTTGCAGTTCGTTGGTGAAAGACCTCCAGCTGCACTCAGTGCGCAGACCTTTGATGAAATCCATTTGATAGCAGACCTCAATTAACCTTCGCAGTGCATTCAATTCATGAAATTCATTTTCAGTTCGCAGCGCTTTGCATTGCATTGCGGTTCTCTGTGGCACTTGTGTTTGTGGGGCTTCCCTCAATGATTTTGCCCATCTCTCTCTAACCCACCCGCTCTCTATCTCTATCTCTTTCGTTTTCATTTGGTCTCTCTCTCTTTGGCCAAGTTCAAATAGCGGTCTATGCTTGAATGGTTCGCTCTGTGGATCGCGTGAAGCGTTACACAACGAAAGAGGATATGTAAAAATCGAAGGAAAGAAAACCTGAACTGAAAATTGATGCATATGCAAGCCGTGGAAAACTATGGAAAACCGAATTGGAAAGTCGAAGGAAAATTTATGAGAGGCAACGGCAGCAAAAGCAGGAAAAATGCTGTCGACGCTGTTGCATTGATTAGCGGCTGAAAGTGGAAAAACCTGACTCAAGGTTGTTGAACATGCCACCGGAGCCAGCCAGGCGGGGGCAGCAGCAACAGTGCGACGCTTGCCACAAACAAAAATGTGGCTGCAACGGCGACGCCGACAAGATGCGACGTTGACTATTTGAATGTTGCAGCTGATGGATACACACAGAAAACGAGCTGAAGATGCAGCATATGTGAGTGTATATATATATATATATATATATATATATATATGTGTGTGTTTGTGTGTGTGTGTATTATGTTGCCAAGCATTGACCTTAGCCACGGCCAAAGCCGTTAATAAGGAGCTGCCGCTGTGGGAAGAATTTAGCTCATTATGCAGCAGAAAACACTTTAAATGCGGGCTGATTGATTGATTGACAGGCTGATTGAACGCTTCGCTGAGAGCTCTGCATAAACACGCGTCAACATTTATGCGTTTGACTTAACGAATTAGCGTAATTTGATCTGTGATGAGGGACGCCTTTTTGGCGCAGCTGAGCCACAGCCAAAAGCCAAGGCAAATTAACGTAACTTTCTCCGAAATTGAGGTCTACAAATATGACTCTTCCATTTGCAGAGCACAATTGTGTGTCACGTTGAGAGTCAAGCTACTTAAAGCGAGCAACTAGCTAGCCACAGAAGACAAAGAAGTGGAGAGAGAGGAAGAAAGAAAGAGAAGCGAACGCGTTTCCCCTTTGCGCAGCCGGCTAAAGAGTTTGCCTTGAAAACATGTCACAAACTTGTTCTAAGCTAATAATTTTAGCTAATTCTATAATCATATATTTCTATTCTTAATTGAGTCAGTGAATCAGCATGAAGATTAGCTTGTGTAATATAATAGACTATAAATATCTTAATGAAGATATGTTCTTTTGTAAGAATTTTAAGGTTCTTGGTTATGGATTAACTGAGCGAATTATTGCCATTGGATTTTTTATGGATATGGATTATAAGCCGATTAAAATTGGTTGTTGGAATTAGAGTTAAATGATTTAATCTCTTTGGCTTTTAACAATGATTAGACTATGATTAACTTTATTGACTTTTCCCATTGGAGTTATATGATATTAAATATAATATGATATATTATAATAAGATATATGATATTAAGTATAATATGATATTATAATAAGATATTATATTAATATTATAATATCCAAATACTACGTATTTTTTAGTGTGTTTTTTTTAATTTTATTTATTTTATTTATAAATTTTATTTTATTTTTTAGATTTTGGATTTTTAGATTAATTTTTATAAACTTGAAGTCTAAGTATTACATATTAAATATTAATATTATATATTCTCATACATTATATGCTCTTAATAGCTATACTGCTACAGTTCTTGCTTAGGAAAGGAGTTTGCTTTGAAATATAAAAGCTTAAAAATGCAAAAAAAAAAACATCTATCTTGTCTAGCAAAATAAAATAATAAATAAAATAATAAATAAAAATAATAAATAAAAATAACAATGAAGATAATTTAATCGCATTCTTTAAACGGCATATAAATATTTCAATGATCGTGCTCACGATTCTCTTCGCCTTCATTAAGGTTAAATCGCCAACGTAACTCCTCAAGTTAAATTATATGAGACTAATCGAAATGATAAGATATCGTAAATATTTATGTATATAAATATCTTTATTTATATTTGAAAGATATCGCCTGTATACACTTCAAAAATATATTAATATATCTCAAAGATAGCGCTCGATTTCGTAAGAATTCCATATGTGTAAATGCATCTGTGCAAAAAGTTATTAAAATAGCTGCGCAATGTAAAAGTTGTTTAATCTTTTGAGCACCGGTTTTTTATGGACGCTAACAACTTCCTGAACAGCGTGTACAGCGTATTGAAACGAACTGAATCGAAATACTTGGAAAATATAAGCAAAATTTTGTAATATACAAAAAGAATTTTATGTATTATGAAAGTCATTAATATAAAACGTTTTCTTGAATTATTAAATTTGAAATGTTATATAAGATATTGACTATTTGCAAGTATAATTATAATGGGAATCTAATTATATATGTGCCAATAGGTTATATATGGTACATTAGTTATTCTGTTAACATATTTATTATGTGAAAGTCATTATGAAATATAAGAGAAATATATAAGATATTGATAGAACAAGCTAGAGTCTAGAAAGTATTTTGTGTACTAAATCTACATTTTCTAGGTAAAATATAATTTCACCCCAAAACAATATATCTATATATATGTATTTATATATTGTACATATATCAAACCTTTAAACGAAGCCAATTAAAAAGTAGAAACATATTCCATAAAAAATACATTAGAAATTACTATAAATCAATGGCTAAATATATTGAGTATCCAGAGACTTGACTACGAATATCGAACGTTCCATCTCAGCTCCTCTGATAATCATCTAAGGATTACAACAATTACTAACCTTATCACGAATATCTAGCCGAAAGATTCACTTTTTATAGTTTATAGTTTAAGCAAACTTTCATGCTGAGTTCTGCGCCCGTTTCCAGTTAGTCTTTGAGCTCGAGAAAACAAAACCCTTTTAAGACCTTTTGTATGCCAAAACAATTATGTAGCTAGCAGGAACTGGAGATTGGGCATTGTGAGTCTTTGAGGTGGCAGCGCTAAGCTAAAGCCAAGTGGAGACCTCTTTCTGGCACTTGCACATCCTGTCGCCGACAAGTGAATCATTCGTGGCATGCAACAAAGCAGACGAGACGAGCAGTGCAAGAAGAAACAACAAAAACATGCCACATAAACTGCAGTCAGTGAGGCAGCTCCGGCAGCTCAGGCAGCTCCGGCATCTCGTCAAGCAACTGTCGACTGTTTCATTCTGCTCCTTTGGCTCCTACTCCGGCCGCCGTCACGCCCCTCTGCCAGCCCTCGTCCAGTTTGTCAGGCAAAAAGAAGAAAAATGGAAAAAGGAAAAAGAGGGCAGCATTTGAGTGGCAGCCGAGCTGCGGCTACACATTGTGGGGGTCTCTCTGCTCCCCCTCGCTCTCTCTCTTCGTCTCCCTCTCTGTCTCTTTTGTCTTTTGTTATGCGTGCTTGGGCGCAAATGAAGCGGCTGGCCGAAGCAGTTGCCAGCGGGCAGGGGGCAGGGGGCAGCTACTGTCAGCTGTTGCCCGCTGCACGCGCGTATCTTTCGGATGCAAAGATACATTTAGAGTGGGGCATTTTGTACATCTTTCTAGCTCGTTGCATTAAATGGAAAGCGCTTGAGGCACAATTTTTGCACCTCCGGTTGTGTGGGGATTTTCCCTTTCAGTCGTTAGCCCCCAAATAGTGTAAACTATAAGCCGACGAGGGCGGCAACATAAGTTTTGCGGCATTAAGTGTAATTTCTTTTCCTTATTTGCTTCAAGATGCATTTCATAAAAGTTGAAAAGAGAGAGAATTCTGAGTAAAGATGAAATAAAAAAAAATTTCCAAAGATATTAAACCTTAAACATTAGTGGCCGCCCTCGCTGTTTGTTTATTTTCTACCGAAATTTCTGCGTTTTATGTTTTTGGAAGTTGATGTTTAATTTGTCTGTGAGTTGTTATTGCTGTTGCTGTTGCTGTAGTTGCTGCTGCCGCTGACTGTCAGCTCATTGTTTTTGTTTATCGTTTCATGAGCACAGAGGGAAGAAAAAACTTTCAAAAACATAAATTGCACACAGAGCGCCCCTTCGAGAAAGACGAGACAGAGAGAGAGAGACTGAAAAAACAAGCGAAAGAAAGTTCGTTGGCTTTGGCTCCTCGAACAACAATTGCTTTGATTAGCATAACACAAAATTATGACTAAAGTCACTTGGAAGCTTTGGGCCAACTCTTTGTCCCAGATGTCGTAAGATTTCTTTTTTAAAATTTTCAAAGTTTCGTTTTTATTTCAGCTCTGCACACTTTTCTTGCTTATAAATATTTATCGCCAAGTCGAACTTTGTTTAAATTTATGCAAATTTTTGTTAGTTATATAAGAGATTTTGCCATGCAGCCCAATAAACATGCTGCTCGCTAATGTAATTAAGATCGTTTTGTTTATTGGTGACTCAGAACTTAATATTTGTCGGGTTTTTTTATGCCTGAGGGAGCACCTAGACATAGACTTGATGAATACCAATCACACATTGCGATTTAAGATTGATTTATTATGAAATCAATAAATAATTATATAGTCATATCCACATTTTGAAATGAAGCATTATGCTCAGTTGCTTTTGTCTTTTGCTCGTCTCATATGAGAGCAAACCAGAGCTTGACTTGGTACGTGAGTTATATAAATATCTTATCTGAAAGACATTTGGTCTTTTACTATATATCTTATCTAAAAGACAATGAGACATTTGCTCTTTCTTTTAATGGGGAATGCGGAAGAAAACGTTGACTTGATCAATGATAGTGGAGGAACATCTTTTATTCAGCTTGACAAAATTGATGTGAATTTGGTTGATTTCAAATGCAGTTTTGGAGAGACGAAACAAAACTTAAACAAAAAGTATATAGATACAATTTTTTCTTATAGCAACACTTTAGCAGAGAAAACTTTTTTCACATAATTTGAATGAAAGTATAAATTTATTAATAATATTATATAATAATTGAGTAAGTCTCAAATCCCAAAGGAAAACAAGTATAGATATTAAATATAGAAATAGTAAAAAGTTCCTTTTTTATATATATAAAAAAAAAAAAATGTGTATAAAATTAAAAAAATATTCTTTTTATATATATCACAAAAGTTAAGGGATAAAAATAATGTGTATGCAATTTAATATTTAAATTTTTTATATATATTACAAAAATTAAGGGATAAAAAATGTGTAAAAAAATTAATATTTGTTAAATTTTTTTTTATATATCACAAAAGTTAGGGAATAAAAAAATGTGTAAAAAATTTAATATTTTTCAGATTTTTTGTATATATCACAATAGTTAATGAATAAATTCATTTAATGTAAAGTGTATTTATGGTATATGTAAATTTTTATAAATTATAATAAATTTGAAAAATAATACACTATAAAATATGTAAAAAAATTGAAAAAATATTCCTTTTTATATATCACAAAAGTTAAGGGATAAATTTATTTAATTAAATGTATATATGGTGTATGTAAATTTTTAAAAATAATAAAAAAATTTAAAATATTTTAATCCAAAAATTAAAGTTTAATAATATATAAATAGTAATATAATAATTACTGTACTTATTATTCCAATTAAATAAAAATTCAAATAATAATTACAGTGGATTATTATATTTATTTAGGAATATTATTATATTTATTATACCTATACATATAACATATTTACAATAAATTATTTGCTGCAGCAGCCAAGGTAAATTAAAACTTCTCACATTGCCACGCTAGAATTTGATTTCTCGCATCAATCATGTCATGTATTTTATGTGTTAAGTAGAGTTGGAGGGCCTAAGGCCTACTTATTGTGCTTCTTTTCGAAAACGTGTTATTATACTTATTACAGCAATTTAACACCGCAATTAGAACTGCGACTCAATGAGCCACTTCCGGTTACAGCGATACGACGCCAGAGAGCGCTACAGTTAAAACTCACCCCGAGCTAATTGACATAGTTTCATAGTTGTTGCAGAACAGGTCTGCCAAAAACAGTATGCCCCTCCCCTTCCCTCACGCCCAGCCAGCGGCCATCAATTCATTTCAAATGACATGCTATCTCTGTTTGTTCACTCAGGCAAAGAAGCCCAAGCCCAAAGCAGAACAAGCAAAATCTGAGCTGAGCTGAGCTGCTGTTGTTGTTATTGTTGTCTCGCTCGTTCGCTTACCCTCATTAACATGTCCCGATCGCGGCAGTGCGTCCTTTTTTGGCACTGCGGCCGTTGTTGTTGTGAAATTGTTCATCTTGCTCGGTTTGGTGAAATTCTCTTCCCGAACTTGTTGTTGTTGTTCTTGTCGCAGTTGAACAGGTGTTTTAATTATGAGCTCAAGGACGCGACGTTTTTGTTGCTTTTCTTGTTGTCTTTCGCTCAATTTCAGTTTCAGGTTTCGGTTTGATGCTGCCGCAGCTTCGCCTTCCAGTTGAGCGACGGCGGCGGCGCGTCGCTTTCAATAGATAAACAATTAAGCAGCGGCCAAACCCGACTTTGATTTTGTTTTTTTTTTTTTTTTTTGATAATTTTAGAAATTTTTCACTTAATTGCGTCGCTCCGGCTGCGCTCGTTTATGCTGTGTTGTGTGGATTCCACTTGTGCTTAGTTATGTTGCTTGCAACGCATTTCACTTTCACGCCACGCGATTTATTTATAAATTTCACACCAACATCAACACACACACGCACACACACTCACAAACACAAACAAAGCGCGCGCGCGTCTTTGGGCAGCAGCTGCAATTTTAGTCTATCGCTCGGCAAACACGTCGCACTTCGACCGCAAATTGTGAACGCGCTCGCAGCTCATGCAACAGCGAAAGCCGCTCAACGAATGCCGCAATGGGGATGGCTGGCTTGGTGCCTAATCTATCGATAGGTCGACAGTTTGCAGTCAACTTTGGTTGTATTCAAAATGTGTTGAATCGGAAAGGTGCTGGCTATTGCTATAGCACTTGAATTAGCAGCGTAAAACGTATTTACTTGAATTCCTATTTTTTCTATAAGCATTAAAAAATGATAAATGTAATTATTTGCGTACATTTGTGTTCATTGAGCACACTTTCAAACTGCCTACAACTATCGATATATCGATAGGCACTGCAATAGTAGAGCGCGCAAAAGCTGCCAATTTGAGTTAACAGTGCTGCCAAGCAACGTAACGAAAATTGAATTTAAATTTAATGTGTTATAAGCAATGCTAATTAGTAATTTGGGTGAATTTAAAAATAGGCATATAATATATTATTTTTATTTTCAAAATAGACTTTTTTATTTCGTAAAACACACATTACTTTATATGCCAATGCATTCATATGGGCATCCACTTAGTGCAGACATCAACCTTAGTCAGTTCTCGCATCACGTTTTAAAACTCTACAAAAAACCACTCAAACTTGTTTGCTTTGGCTAAACAGCAAAAACAACAACAACAATTTATTAACAAATAAAAAAAAAAAGCAACAATAATGAGCAATATTGTTATTGTTTTGTATTTGTTGACTTATGACGTCAAGTGCTTGTGCATAGTTACAATTACGCAGCTCTTTAGGCATTAACTTCCTTAAAAATTGTCATTTAATTTTTATTAATTTCATTTTTATTAATTTATTTTACTCTTTTTGTTTATTTCGAGTGAAAGTTCATTCATAAAAATAAATATTACAAAAAACGTATGAAGTCAGGTGACGATGGGCTGCTGTGCAAATGACTCAACGTCTTTTTGCTGCGCTTTATCAGAGAAAAAGAAAAAAAAAAAACTTTTTTATATTTGTAAAATATTCACTCAAAACTAATATTGGAAATTGCTTGAGAGGGCTCTGCAGCTAAGCTCGACTCCAAGAATGCGCGAATCAAGCTCAAAACAAAATAGAAAAATACCTGTAAAACACACACACACACACATGCATGCCTATGCATATGTGTGTGCATGCATGTGCCTAGTCAAAAATCAGTTGCTGCTCACACACACACACATTTGCACTTTACAACACTCATTCCGTAAAGTAAACAAGCGACAAGTTGGCTGCGCGCGCGAGCGTGTGTGAGAGAGAGAGAGAGAGAAGTGCAGATTGAGTGTCTAGCAGCTACGGCATGTTGATGTATGTATGTGTGAGTGCGTGTGTGTGGGCGCCTGCCTGTGTGTATGTGTGCGCTTCGAGCTCTGCTTGGTAACATTCGGCCCGGCGATCGTGTCTGTTGCCAGTTTCGCATCGAATGTGGCTCAAAGCAAAACGTTTGCGGCAGACAACAGAGAAAAAACACTCAAAAGGCCAACAAAAATAATAAATAATTGTGTACTTAAATTAAATTAAATAAAAATAATTAAGTGAAATTATAAACAAAAGTGTGAATAAAAGGAAAAATTTAGTGTATTAAAATATAAAAATTTCCAGAAATTGTTAAGGAAATACAGCCATTTTTTTTCGCTCAAGTGAAACTAGTTTGTAAAGCGGCTCACACACACACACACACACACACACACACACATACACACACACACGAACTTAACTCAAATCGCAACTGGAATCAAAGTGAAGTCAACAATTCATAAAAAAAAAAAAAACAAAAAATAACAAAAGCAGAAGCAGAAGCAGGCGCTCTGCCAAGAAGCTGGCCACAAAGGTGTGAATCATAGCACAGGTAACGACTGCAGCTGCTGTCCAAAATAAATCAGCTTCTTCAGTGCGTTATGTAAAACCCAACAACAACAACAACAACAACTGCAACAACAATCAAAATTTAAAACAAAGAAGAGAGAGAGAGACAGCGCCCCCGCACTGATCTGATGTCCGGTCGAGAAATGCGCCCCCTCTCGCTCTCCATCGGCGCCTCGCTGCTGCCGAGCTTCTCGCTGGTGAGCGCGGCCAGCGGCGGCCGTGCGGCGCCTGGCTCCGGCCAGGACTGCCACGGCAAGCTGTGCCATGCCGTCAGCGAGTACTGCTCCATGTTCGTCGAGAGCTGCATGCCGTGCGCCGACATCTGCGACGCCAGCTCGCACAACTACCACGCGGACACCTGCGCCAAGGAGTGCTCAGGTGAGACAGCAAACTTTGAATGGCATCGTGGAGCAAGGCAAATGCTTGCTAGGCCATGCAATTGTTGGCTATAATTAAAGCTTACACAGGTGTGCTGAGGTGGTTCTATACACTGTTTATGTGTGGGAAATGGGGTATATTGGTTTCGGAGTTGAATATATATTGTAGATATTATAAAAACAATAGAAAAAGAAGAGAAAAATAATAGAAAAAGCAAAAGAAAAATATGTGTGTGTATATACGAGGGCAGTTTCATAAGTTTGCAAGCTGAATAGATATTATAAAAATAAAAAATAAAAGAAAAGGAACAAACATGTTTATACGAGGGTGTTTCTATTAAATTATGAACTAAATGCATGTAGATAAAAATGATAAAAAAGAAACGAAAAATATTGGAAAAAGAACATTAAAAATATATATATACGAGGGCAGTTTATAAAAATAATAATAATAATAAAAAATAATAAGAAATAATATGAAAAGCAAAATGATAGAAAAAGAAAAATATGTATACGTACATATATACGAAGGTAGTTTCATAAGTTTACGAACTAAATGAATTATATATCTAATTATAAGTTTAATAGAAAAAGAAATTGAAAAAAATGGAAAAAGTATATACGAAGGCAGTTTCATAAATTTACGAACTGAATAAATATATTTGTTATAAAAATAATACAAAATTTAAAATTCCCATTTTCAATGGGTTCAGGGTATAATAATAGAAAGAGAAAGCTATGTATACGAGGGTGGTTTCATAAGCTTATCGAATTATAAGTTTAATAGAAAAAGAAGAAGAAAAAAAAAATAGAAAAAGAACAATATGTATATACGAGGGCAGTTTCGAAAGTTTACGAACTGAATGAATATATTTGTTAAAAAATAATAAAAAAATAGAAAAAGAAAGCTATATATATGTATATACGAGGGTGGTTTCAAAAGTTTACTAGCTGAAAAATTATAGAAAAAAAGATTCGCTTATTATAAAAGTGTTAAAAAATGTTTTATTTACTATCTATATGGCTAGGCTAGGCTAGATGTAAGACAGCCACGCCCACAAATCACTAACATCGATAACTATATAAATATCTATCAATAACAATAAGAGTCTAGACGTTAACATTCGACTCCATTAGTTCCCCTTTACAGGGTATTTCTTAGTTGGCAACACTTCAACGTTTTGTTTGCGGTTTTTCCGCTGGGCAGCTCGCGTCTAGAGTTCATAGCAGTTAATTGCAGTCACTCTTGAACAATTGATTAGCTCATTGTGCGGGCTGGCCAGGCAAACAATAATAATGGAATTCACAATTTAACAGGTATTTGCTTAATCAGTTTGTTTGAGCAGCTTTTTTCGCCTCTAAAGTAAATCTGAGGTGCGAATGTGGAAGCGAAATCGTTGTTGTTACCTGCTGGAAGGCTATCTCTGTGCATCGTCACTTAGATAAGGTATCTAGAGAGAAGTCTTTGCTATGGAGACTTCGCTGCTTTCAGTTAATGATGAATATTATTATTTTTGGATACCCTGAGCCCATTGAAAATGGGAAATCAGGGTATAATGGTTTTGTTGGATGTATGTAACAGGCAGAAGGAGGCGTGGCAGACCCCATAAAGTATATATATTCTTGATCAGGACGACAAGAGAAATCGATTTGGCCCTGTCCGTCTGTCCATGTGTTTGAACGCGCCGATTTCAGCCCGTACAAGAGCTAGAGACTTGCAATTTTTTTGTAGGTCTGTGTGTAGCAAGCGCAGATCAAGTTCATTTTAAAAAATCGATAACTACCTTCAATTAATTGTTATTGATTAAAAACAAAATCGAAAAAATATATCTCGCCCATCTTTAAAGCTAGAGACACCAAATTTTATATTTAGCTTTGTATGTATTTTATGCAATTTTGAACTTTGTTATATTTTGGATACCGTCCCCGAATTCTCCCAAATTCTATGAAAAACACAGAATCGACGGAGCTCAGGGTATCTCCTAGTCGGTCACGCACGACTAGAGTTTTCTTACTTGTTTTTTGCTAAAATTGTATTTAATTTTTCATATATAATACCTATACCATCACAAATTCTAAAAGCTCTTCTTGATCTTGATCTCCTCTACAGCCTACAAAACCTTCGATCCTCTGCTGGCGGATATACAGAATCGGGTGGTGCCCAAGCTGGACCAGATACGCATCGTGCTGTTCATCATCCTAATATTAATTTTCATCAATTACATGGTCAAGTTCCTGCGCTGGCTGGGCCTCAAGCGCTGTCTGCAGCGCTGCGTGAGCCGGGTGCAGGCCAAGGCCCAGCAGAGCAACGGGAAGGAGCTCAATGGCATGACCATACAGAATCCGAATGCGTTCAACCGTGACATCGAGCGGGCGCCCTCGCAGATCTACAGCGTAGCAGGTAAAATTTGTGGAAATTTGACTACCTGACTGAGTGTTTATTGAGTCAATTCCCTATCTTTTTTATAACCAGGCGTTGCCGAGGGCTCAGTCTTGACGATGGCAACTCCCGTGAGCACTCGGTATCCGGCTGAGAATAGCACAACACCAACGACTGTCGTCACCGAAGTCGGCTACGGGCATGGCTACGATAATCAGGCGATGGTCGTAACGCCCGTCACAGAGAAATCCGTAACGGCCACAACGTCCACGACGGCGGGCTTCTGAGCAGCATTAGCATTGCGCGAAACAGTGTGCATCACATTGAAACTAGTGATATTCCTTCTACTTAATAAGCATATAAGCAACGTGTCTTCGAATGATATTGAATTCTGCTGAATGAAAACACATACATCTCTATATATATATATACACATTAAATCATATTAAATAATCATGTCTGAGCATTTTTGAATTTTCGATAAATTGTGGTGGCTAATCGATTTACATTGCAGAGCGCAAGCGTAAGTAGCTGACACAAGTGCGATAACTTGTGGTGGCTCGCTGATTACGTTTCAGTGTTGGAAAATGGGCTTAAGATGTAACTGAAATTGGCATTGGATTTCACTTGTTCGATAACTTGTGGTGGCTCGCTGATTACGTTTCAATGCTTGAAATTTAACTGTAATTGCTATTGCCTTTCACTTGTTCGATAACTTGTGGTGGCTCGTTCGATAACTAGTGGTCGTTACGTTTCAGTGCTGGAAAACAAATTTAAATAAAATGTAACGGAAATCGACATTTTAAAAAGCTTATTCCAGCATATTCACTTAAAAATATTGTCATTTATTTAAAAAACTCGCAATTTGAATCGTTTTCCAACACAAATGCTTAACGCTAATATTGAAAGTTGGCAAACTCTTACAGCTAACGAGTATAACTCATATATGTATGGCTATTATATGGCAAAATTTGTTTAGGCTGTTGAATTTTTTCTTGACTTTTCGATATGCAACTAGCAAATTTATGTATATATGCTATCAAATGCTTGATTAAAACTAACAAAGTCCGTTTGCTTACTAACTAAAACGTGCGAATCTCATAAATCAGCCTTAAAAATACTTATATATATAACCGTAAATAGATGGCTAAATAAATAGATTAAGACTACTTTGCCGTATTTCTCGTTTCAGACCCAATACTGGTTTCGGCGCAGCAGCGGATTTGTGGGCGGCGCTGAGGGCGGCGAGCTGACCGAGCCCGAAATCGAGATGCTCTGCGGCACGGATGCGTAGCCGGCAAAGTCGTTGGCCATGTCGCACGATGAGCTCCAGGTATCGTGGTCGATGTGATAGGGATTGTAGCGCTGCGGCAACATCATTTGCTGCGGATCGCACTGGTCGTCCGTCTCGTCCTCGTCCGGATCGTAGTCGGGAAACTCGTGCTTGTACGACTCCACCGGAATGATCTTGCAGTGGGGTATATTGCTGAAGCCCGGCAGCGGCGTCGAGTTGCCCGTTGCCGGCACCGAGTCCGCCTCGGAGCTGGCATAGTGATGATGGTGATGGTGATGGTGATGCTGCGGACTGACCGAGGTCAGGTCGGGTGGACAGGGCAACGGCGGTGGCTGATCCTTGGATATGTCTGCCTTTCGCTTGCGCATATTCCTCATCTTGAGCAGCAGCAGCACGAGCAGCAGGCAGATGAGCAGCACGACGAGAGCACAGCCCACAGCTAGGTAGTTAATGGATATATCGGCATTGCCAAGGTGCACTGTCTCCGTTTCCTGCAGCGGGGCGCGATACTCGATGGCCACCGTCGCCTGCGCCGGCTGCACCGTCTTGATGAGCAGCTGATAGTCGAAGCTGTCGCTGTCCGCCTCCGTCTCGTCGACCGAGGCGTGCGGCACAAAGTAGACGACGCCGCTGCGCAGCTCCTTGTACGAGAAGATGTTGGTGGAGCGCTCGTTCTGGCCATCGCCAGCGCCATTGGCTCCCGCCTGCGTCAGGCTCGTGCTGCGTATGATCTTCCGCAGCTGACCCGTGGCGGGCATGCGCGTGATGACGAACTTGGGATTGAACTTGTTCAGCTTCAGCGAGAGCGGATTGTCGTTGACCAAGTAGCTGCTCAGCCGGATCTTCCCGCCCGCCGCACTCGAGCTGGACACCGCCTCGCGCATGGCTATGTCGTTGATCTTGATGACCGGCTCCACATTGACCACCACGTCCACCTGGGCGGCGTAGTTGGTGCCGGGCACATAGGCGCTCACCTGGAACGTATCGTTGGACCGATTCAGATCCGTCTGCATGTAGCTAATCTGCGAGAGCTCCAGCTGCTGCTGGCTGAACCGCAGCGTCGGCTGATGCTTGTAGAGAATGATGCCGTAGAGCGGCGAGTTGGTTATGTTGTAGGCCAGCCGGTCCAGCTGGACATTGGTGTTCAGGCCAATCTGCTCCAGCCGCATGGCCGCACTGGTGGCGCCCTGCTGCAGGCTGACCGGCAGCTGCGTGCTCGCCGGCAGCAGGCTGATGGGCGCCACCTTGATGGTGAAGATCTCGTAGGCCGGATTGAACTGGCCATCGGTGACGGTGAAGCAGAAGGTCGTTGACTGCGGCATGCCGAAGTGCACATAGATGATGCGATCATTGTTGATGTCCGCCTGGGTGAACTGATTGGAGAAGGCCAGCAGCTCCTCGGCCTGGCCGTCGTTGTTCAGCTTCTTGAGCACGCCCAGCGTGGGTCCGCTCATCACGTCGTAGATGATCTCCTCGGGCGGCGTATCCTTGTCCTCAGTCAACAGCACGTTGCGCGTGATGGTGCGATTCTCGCCCTCAACGACCTCCATCTGGGGCAGGTGCGTGGCCAGCTGGAAGGGCTGGTCGTTGATGGGATTTATGGACACGGGTATGGTCAGATTGCACAAGAAGATGTTGCTGCAAGGGGAATTGAATAAGATCTATAACAAGTAAGAAAACTCTTGACGGGCGTGACCGACTAGTGGATACCCTGAGCCCCGTCGAATCTGGAGGGCCGGTATCCAAAATATAACAAAATTCAAAATGGCATAAAATACATATAAACTTTGGTATCTCTAGCTTAAAAGATGGGCGAGATACAATTTTTTAGCTGAATTTCGATTTTGTCTTTTATTCGATAACAATTAATTGGATATAGTTATCGATTTTTAAAAATAAACTCGGTCTGCGCGTGCTATACACGGACCTACAAAAAAATTTCAAGTCTCTAGCTCTTATACGAGCTGAAATCGGCGCGTTCAAACATACGGACAAACGGACGGACGGACAGACAGGGCCAAATCGATTTCTCTTGTCGTCCCGATCAAGAATATATATACTTTATGGGATATGCCACGCCTCCTTATACCCTGATTTCTCATTTTCAATGGGCTCAGGGTATAATAAGATTCTCCTGCTGCAGGACTTACCCTTGGGTCAGGTAGACGCCCATTAGGATGGTGTCCTCTAGGGTGTCCGTGTGATCGTGTATGTAGTAAACCTTCTTGGTGAAGAAGTCGCTCGGATGATAGCGTTGCATCGCCTTGAAGTCGTGGCCCAGCCCAATGCTGCCATGGGATGGCTTCTGTGCGGCCTCTATGAACAGCTCCGGATTGTTGATGCCCGCCCGTGTCTTTAGGTACTCCAAGATCTTGGAGAAATCCAATTTGATGGGCACCGAGCCGCCCTCATCCACCGTCAGCTTCGACACGGGCAGGAATCGCAGCAAGCCACCCGATGATACGGATATCTCGATGTTGAACTTCTGGTCCAGCAAGCGATCGCTGCGCTCGGCCACCACGTCGAAGTAGAAGGAGTCGTTGATGCGGAACTCCATAATGACGGCTGTGTGCTCGTAGAAGATGTGCCCGTTGTCCACGTCGTTCTGCGTGAACTCGCTGATCTCCTTGGCATAGCCGTTGCCCAGGTACTCGTTGACAATCCGGCCCAGACTGGGCGGCACCGTCACATTGTAGCGTATCTCCCGCTCCTCGTCCGAGCACTTGAAGTGCAAGTGATCGCGCAGGATCTGCTTCTTGGTGAGCGGGAAAACGTGCAAGTTTTCATTGCGCTCGACCAGGATCTCAATGGGCTTAATCTCTATGTTCAGCAGCTGCGTGCTGGTGTTGAAGAGTCCGTCCGTGACCAGGAAGGATAGCTCGTTCTTGCGCGAGTTGGCATCGTGTATGAAGTAGATCTTCTCCGCGTTGATCTGCGCCTGCGTAAACTGCTCGATCTTGTGCTGCGTGGAGGACTTCTCCGCCAAGTAGCCGCCGTAAATGTGGTGCACAAGGTAGGTGAGGTTCTCCGGTGGTGTATCATAATCCTGGGCCACTATACAAAGGGATGAGGATGTTAAATATATATATCTCTTCTAGCAACTCCTCGAACTTACACAAATCTGTATTCTTGATGACGTAGCGTCCTCCGTTCCACACCTGCAGTCCCGTGTTGGTGACCATCATGGGCTGCTCGTCGTTGACCGGCACCACAGCGAACTCTAGCTCGAAGGGCACACTCTCCTTGTTCCTGGCCACGGCCACCATGGTGAGGCAGTCCGTGCTGTTCTCGCTGCCATTGTGCACGTACTGAATCGTGCCCTGCTCGAGTTGCTTCTGCGTAAAGCGCTTGACCTTGGAGCTGCCCGCCAAGACATGACCTGAGCTGGGCGTTATGGTGACTATATACTCCAAGATCTTGCCGCGATAGTACTCCGAGTAGGGCTGTATGTCCGTGGCGCTGATCTGCACCGTTTTGCCCTCCACCACGGAGATGATGTTCGTGTGCATGTACAGCTTCTCCGGTATGATCACTATCTTGAGCATCAGCTGGCGCAACCAGGTAATGCCGTTGGTCACATCGAAGACGAAGTAGTCGGAGGATTGGTTGACGCCCGCCTGAATGTAGAACATCTTTTCCGTATTGACCGACGACTGGTCGAAGACCTTGCAGTTGTACTCATCGTCAAAGGACATGGACTGCATTTCCAAGTAGCCATGCATGGGCGATGACGTGACCAGGAAAGTAATGTCACCTGGCGAAATGTTGGGATGTACGACCTGAAGGAGGGACAATTGAGCGATCAATAAGAAGTTGAGCTATAGTAAAGTAATCTATTACCTCTAGCACATCACGTGAGATCAGCACGCTCGTTGACTCCTCCACGTAGAGCGTGTGATTCTGCTTCACCTGCAGCGGCTCCCAGTAGGCCGAGGGATAGATGCGAAAGATGACCTCGCCCTCAGCTGTTATGTTCTTGATGTGAACGCGATATCTGACGGAATATTAAATATATATCATTTAAATATATAGTCAGGAAATGTTTTGTCCTTAACCCACCTCACTTTATCCATCGATGCGATCTCCGTATTCCAATAGACCAAACGTTCGCGCTCGATATCCAAGTGAGTAAAGTTGCCCAGGGACGTGAAATTCGTGACCTTGTGCATAGTCGAGCCATTCTCACCGCGCTGCCCGCTCAGATACATGAGGATGCCGTAGGAGGGCGGCTTGATGACCTCGTAGTAGATCTCGTCCAGCTTCATATCCAAGTTGGTCTCCAGCACGAAGTCTTTGTTCTTCAGTATGACGAATTTGCCCTCCTGCACGATGGAGGCATTGGCTGGCAACATGGAGACGAACGGATCTGAGGCGCGTATCTCCAGCTGGCCATTGACCTCGTGCTCCCGATCCGTGACTATGAACGAGGCGGTGCCGACATCGGGTCCGTTGTGCTGGAACATGATGCGGCGATTGGCAATGTCATCCTGACTAAAGCTGTCTATGAAGTGGCCCGACTTGTAGAAGGCGCCGTTGGTGCTGGACACGTGTATGTAGTGGATATCCGTGTGATTGGTGTTCACGTCCGCGTCGAGGTACTGCAGCGCCGTGGGATTCAGCGTGCGTATGCCGTTGCGCACCACGTGGAAGACGCGCTCCACGGCGCTGCGGTAGGGCTCGTTGTCGTTGACCAGCTTGATGTGCACCTCCATGTTGGCCACGAACTGCAGATCCGTCTCGTCGCCGGAGAGGATGAGCAGCTCGAAGCCGTCCAGCGTGGACTCCGTGTCGTCGTGGCAGTAGTAGATGTCGTTGCGGAACAGCTGCTCCAGCGTGAACAGCTCAATGGGCGTGGTCAAGCCCGTCTGCTCGTCGTATTTGCATATCAGGCCATGAGCCGGCGGCACCGAGACATGGAACTGCAGACTCTCGTAGATATTGAATCGGATCTCAAAGTGATTCTTCGTAATCAGCGCCCGCTCGCCCTCCTGCACCTGCACCACGTCGAACTTCTGATAGTGCAGCGAGTGCGTCAGCTCGGTCAGCGGATTGAAGATGATCTGCAGCTTGCCTACGACGTCGTCACACTCCGCCACGGACACCACGAACTCCAAGTGATCCATGAAGCTCGAGTAGCAGCTGTGGTGCGTCCTGTAGCGTATGCGCCGCTTGTCGATGTCCAGCTGGGTGAACGAGTCCATTTCCTTGGCCGCCTTGCGTGAGCCCTCCACATAGATGCCGCCGTACTTGGTCGGCTTGGTGATCTTGTAGATGACGTTGCGCGGAAAGCTGCCAATGGGCACAGTCTCATAGCTCAGCAAATTGTTGGTCAGCTGAATCTCACGCGTTCCATTGATCGCAATCACAGCCGGCGAGGTGCTCGCAATGCGCAGGCGCGTGAACGTGATGCGAAAGTCAAACGTTTGCGTCGTCACAAAGCCAAAGGAGGCAATGAACTAGGTGAGGGAAGGAAGGTGAAATTTATTATTATTTATTTATATTTATATAAAAATTAAATAAGTATTATATTATGTTGAAGAGCAATGTATGAGTAATGGATAAAAATGCAGTTGATGAGGTAATAAATAGATGGGAACTGGACTGATCTATTGTGGATGATTTGTCCTTTGAGACATTTGAATAATTGAAGGTGAAAATGTGAAATTGAAGTTTAATATAGATATAGATTAGTAAAGAAATATATGCAGCTTATGGGGTCATAAATGAGTAGGAAATGGATTGATGGGTTATGGGAGATTGTCCTTAGAGGCATTTGAATAGGTTTCCTATAGGATTTTATAGCAATTGAAGATACAAATGTGAAAGTGAAGTTTAATATATTTTGTGGTCGGTGAGTGTTAGAAGCGTAAAGATATTGATGCAGTTGATGAGGCAATAAATGGATGGAAAGTGGATGGGGAGAGTGACCTCAAGGATTTTGAAATTTGAAAATCCTGAGGGATCTGCCTACAAGTGAAGCTAAAAATTTGGGACTTATACTCCAGTGATGTCTTGTCTTATAACTTGTAAGTAGTATTTATTATACAAATACAGATTCAGTGTATAATTTTTTAAATTAAGTTTAATTTGTACATAAATAGCTCAGGTGTTAGGACAGCAGCTGGTGTATCCTTAATTCTATGGAGCTAGACTCATGTGCTGTTGTATACACCTAAGAGACAACTCCAGCTTGAACTTCCATTATTCATAAATATATAGATATATATATATATATATACTATGTAGCATACGGTATATATATTTACCCACCAATTACTATATTAATTACCCCACTAGCTAATTACCCACCTTAAATTCGTCTTGCCAGGGGAAATCACTGTTGTGCAGGTAGCGTATGTGGCCCAGCAGGAGCTGGCTGTCGGTGAACCACTCCACGTTCACCCAGGAGCCGTCGATTTGTCGCAGGCGCTGCAGAACGCCATGCTGCGGTGGCTTCACCACGTCGTAGCGGATGTCAATGTGCTCGTCGACTGCATTCGTGCCGATGGAGAGATTGGCGGGCGTCAGCAGCAGCGAGCTCTTGTGTATCATGATGAGGCCCGTGTTGTTGACTACGCGCAGCTCCAGCGGATGCACTGAGACGGGCAGATAGACTGTGTCGCTGGTCTCGATGCCGTCGGAGACATGGAGCAGCAGCTGGTAGCTAAAGGACTCGGTGGTCGTGGAGTTGTACAGGTAGGAGACCTTGCCCACATTCACGTCCGCCTGGGAGAAGGTCATGGTGTTAATGCCGCCCACCATGAAGCGACCGAAAGCCTCCTGGGAGTTGGACGAAGGCATTATGGTATAGATCAGGTCGCCAGGCTCGCTGTCCGGATCGACTATGTTGAACAGATCTACGTCGAGTACTCGCTCGATGCCCTCGATGACGCGCAGGATCTTGTGCGAATGCAGTTGCAGTTGGGGTGGATCATTGACAGCCGTGATGTTCGCGTGCAGCAGGAAGCGGTGCTTGCCCAGAATATTGTCGGGTATCTTGTGCGGATCGCCGTAGACCTGCATGTCCAGCGTGGCATGGTCGTTGAAGTTCTCCAAGCCATTGTGCACATACTTGAGCTTGTCCGTGGCCAAGTCGACGAGATTGAAGCTGCGACAGGGCACGAAGTTGGCCTTCTCCGGCGAGTAGTGGAGCAGCTGTCCGAACTTGGGCTGCTGCACCACATGGAAGGCGATCGACTGCTCATTGAGGCTGGGATATCGGCGTGTGTCCAGCAGCACGTCTATGATCTGAGGGGAGAGAAAGGCGGTGCCGCCCTCCAGCAGTTGCATGGGCGAGACATAGAGCAGTTCCAGCTCCGGGCTGGTTTCCGTGAAGATCTGGGGGCAGAAAAATATAGTGAAAGAAGGCATAAAAGGGATGGCAGTCGAGCTCACCTTGAAGGGACCCTGGAAGTCGGCCTTGATGCAGTAGGACTGATCGCAGTAGCAAATGAACTCGTCCACGCCATGCTGGCTGCAGATGCCGCTCTTCAGGCAGGGACTGTGCTCCACACACGGATATTTCCACACGCAGTTCAGGGCCAGATGCCGCGATATGGTCATCTCGGCGAAGCCCAATGCCAGGCTATTCACCTGCAGGTTACGCATGCAGCCCTTGAAGCTTAGGTCGTTGATGCGCAGTCCCTTGTTGATGAGCCGGCGGCGCATCTCCTCCTGCACGCCGCCAAAGAAGACGCTCTTCTCGAGATTAATGGTCGCCTTGGTGTCGTTAGCGTGCTCGCCCCGATACGTTAACGCCGCATCGTCCAGCCGCAGCTCCGCCATGGCGGCATTGTAGCTCAACATCACACGATGCCATTTGCCATCGGAGATGGTCTCATTAGTCACGAACTGCACCAGGCTGCCGGCCTTATTGAATGTCAGCTTCAGCTTCTCGTCCTCTATCTCCAGCAGCAGAAAGTCGTAGCCGCCATTGAAGAAGACCGTGCCCGAGTCCGTCATCGTGCGAAATTGAAACGAGAGACTGAAATCAAATGGCAAATGAACCAAGTGAACATTGTGAAACTAGTTGAACTTTGGGGCTTAAGTTTGACTCGATAGGCTAATCGGTTCTGTTGACAATGATAAGTTAGTAAAGCGGAGGCTGAAGCTAATTTAAAGTATAATCAAAGGTTCTGTAATAGGTACATAATTGCTAAGATAAATTGCTGAGATAAATTCCTTGAGAAATAAAGCTTTAGAAGAAGCTTTAAAGAGTATTCAATTTCTGTCTGAATGATTAATAAGCTAAAAAAAAGTAAAGGAAAAATTCTGATTCAAGAGATCTTTCGGATATCCGATTCAAGCATTTCATATCCATAACTCGACAGCTTTAAATAGAAACAAGTAAGAAAGTTCTAGCCGGGTTCCCCGTCGAATCTGTGTTTTTCACCAAATTTGGGGCCGGTATCCAAAATGTAACAAAATTCAAAATTGCATAAAATACATAAAAAGCTAAATATAAAATTTGGTGTATCAGGCTTAAAAGATGGGCTAGAATTAATTTTTTCGATTTTGTTTTTAATCGATAACAATTAATTGGGGATAGTTATCGATTTTTTAAAATAATCTCAATCTGCGCGTGCTATACACGGACCTACAAAAAAATTTCAAGACTCTAGCTCTCTTATCGTCCTGATCAAAAATATATATACTTTATGGGGTCTGCCACGCCTCCTTCTGCATGTTATATACATCCAACAAAACCATTATACCCTGATTTCCCATTTTCAATGGGTTCAGAGTATAAAAAGTAAAGGAAAAATTCTCATCTTTCGGATAACCGATTCAAGCATTTCCTATCCATAGCTCGACAGCTTTAATTATAAAATATATTATCCTTAACTATGCTCACCTTTCGCCCGTGCCATGTGATTCCTTGAGCATCAGTGCAAAGGAATCGTTACTCAGGTAGCTGATGCTGTCCTGAATGCCGCCATCGAATTCGTTGCTGCAAGTCCAGCCCACTCCGGTGCTGGTCGTGTGGCCCGTGCGATCTTTGGCGCGCTTGATGATGTTGATGTTGTTGTAGAAGACCTGGCACCATAAAAAATGAAAACGAAGCAGAGAAGATCGATTCGATTAGACAAATGGCGATTGGCACAGTGGGCGGCACTCACGTCCGATATGCAGCCGCGAAAGCCGATGACATCATTGAGAAACTCGGCCGTGAAGTCGCCGACGCCGCCAAGGAAGGTGCCAAAGTGGACATTAAGAGCCAGTGAATCGGCCGGCAGCTGCTTGCGCATGATGTGACCGTCCACCTGCAGGGTGACATTATTCTCGAAGCGCTGCACGGCCACATCGTGCCACTCCAGATCGTTGAGCGGCTGCTTCTTGGGCGAGCGCAGCTGCAAAACAGGATTAAAAGTCTTGGTTAGCGAGGGGGCAGGGGCGGGGCATGTTCATGGTAACTAAAATATGCAACAGGTTACGCTCGCACCTGAACGACATCCCGTTCGATTTTATAGCTGAAACTGATGAGGCCATTCTCCAGTCGCAGCAGGCAGTAGTCGGTGCGACCCGCCGCCAAGAAGAGAAATGCGTCCGCCTGCCTGGTGCGAAACTTGACGCGTATGTTCGTTGACATCTTGGCCTCCTGCAGCGGCATCGATACATATCCATCGCCGAATAGCGAAACTGTAACACACAAATAAGAGCAAATTGCAATAGACATTTCATCAGATATGGATGCACCGCCCAGGCTGCACCCCAAGTGCCGCCAGTTCCACGCGATTGACTCTGATCGTGCTGCCCCTTCTAGATATTTGTCCAGGCATTCGGCCAGCTGTCAGCCTGTCACTCACTCTCTGTGCACTCTGTCGATCCGTCTAGCTATCAATCTATCTATCTACATATCAATCCATCCATCTATAGTTCCATCGCGTACTTGATTTGCTTAATTAGCTGTGCGCCTTGAGAGGGCAACCTCTGCCCATATCGCGTGGCCCCATTCTCCGGGCTCCAGCCTTGCCATACGCCCCGTCAGGTTACTGCAATTTGTTTATTTGTCTAGCGTCCATCTAAAAGATCTAAAGTTCCGAAATCTTGTTATCTCGTCAGTTTTAGTTTTCTATTTAGTTGCCTGTAGTTAGGCCTTTAACCTTAAACAAGTCGAACTATGGGAAATGAAGGGCAGCTATTATAAGCTTGTTTAAGAGATTTTTGGGTTCTTAAGTTGGGAAATTTTATTTTTTTTTTTAAACAGAGCCCAAAATTTAAAAAAAAATATTTTGCTTAGTTTAGAAAATGTTTTAAACAAAATAAAAAGTTGTTTAAATTTTAAAGACTATATTTTTTGAATTTAATTATATATGCTAATTTTTAAGCTAGGAAAAAAATATTTCTTTTAAGTTTAATATTTCTTTCATCAAATTCAAGCACTTTTATTTTCTTTTTTAAATTTTGAACTAAGAAAAAAATATAATTATTAAATTTATCAAATTTGAACCAACAAATTATGTTGGAAAATTAAAAAAAAATATTATCCCAGATTATAACTTATAATATTTATTTTGTAATTTTTTGTAGATTTTGCTTTTATTTTCTTGCCTCAGCTATGATATATTTTATTATATATACTGCAATCATTTTCAAGAAAATATATTTTAATTCAAAAGAATATTTCTAATAAAATATATCTAAATATATAATTGAATATCTTATTCACATTTGTCTGCTTCTTGTATTTATTTTTATCTAATTTTCGCCCCACAGTTTCCCTTCGTTTCTGGGAAAGGCAAGAGTCTATGCGCTGCTTTTCACAGACATGCACAGCTAAAATTTAGATGTTTTTCTTATTTTTTTTTTTTTGAGCATCTACGTTTCAAGGCAATTTGATGATTTATGACCCGTTTCTTTATACATATACGAATTTAGTTGTCACATTTTAGGGCTTTATTTCGGATTTAGTTTGTTAGTTTAACAAACGATATACAAATGCGCTCAACTTTGGCATCGATTTGTAGCAGAAATCTCTGTTGCTGTTGGACGTGCACATATTGACCTAACCCACATTGAGATATTCAGCTGGATATGTTTGTATTTTGTTAGCTGCTTGAATAAACATTAAACAGTTGCACACAAATGTTGCACGCACACGCACAGAGGCACCACGGACAACAACAGTCAACAAGATAAACAAAGCAAAATGAGATACAAATAATTCGGTTGTTGTTGCGGCGATCAGCGTCGGCGTTGGCATCGGCGACGCCTTGCGTTGGCAGAGCCATTTTGACGCCAATTAGCAGCAATCAGGCGTCAAAAGTGTCGGAAAACCTAAAAAACACTTTCCCAACTCGATGCATTGACCTACATTAAGATATCGTCAAGAGCTGAACTGCAAAACTGTAGTGAATGAGAAGCGGGTGTGCTCGACTAGATGATACTCTGTAGCAAAATAGAGTGGTGAAGGTATGAGGTTTGGGCGCAAATTGTGGAGTTTTTTTGGGGAGGTAATTATTAAAGATTTGCTGATATTTGATGGTCTACAATTAATGTAGAAATCAAAATGCAAATACCGAAAATTTAAACATTATTTAAGGAAGTTGGTCAAAGGGCCGTCAAAGGCGTGATAAGAGAGTAGCTACACACTAGTTGGGATCTGATATTTTTTGCTTTTAGTATCTTGTTTAGTCTTGCTCCAGTCAAGCTACGCTCAACATACGTTGGCATATTGACAACTTGAGTAAAGCCTATGCTATTTGTATATCTGAAAATCAAGTCTGATGCTCAAATCGATCCCCAATGAAAAACTATAATTATCAATCTTATGGCATGTGTTTGATACACGATCTGGGTAAGTATAATAGAGCTTAGCATGCGATTTAAAGCTTTACACATACAGAAACCTAAGTCTTGTTGTCCCTTTCATTAAAACCTCTAGACATAATTAATATAAAATATAAATTTCAAATCGGAAATGATAACTATCGACTTTATGGCATGTTTTTTGATATATGACTTAAGAAGGTAATCCTGAGCTAAGTGTGCTATATTAAACCGTACAACTAACCCTAAGCTTAAGTCTTTTTATGATCCCTAGCTCTAAGATAATTAGAAATAATTAAGAAATGATTGCATATTTTCAATGGGTTCATTGATAGACAAGACTCAGACTCAGCACATCATCCAAATCAAAGATTTTCTCTGCCCATTAAAAGCAACAAGGCCCCAATTTATCCCTTCTTTGAAATTGATTTCGGGTTATCAAAGGAAGCTCGAATGACATGTTTTGGATGTTGTTTTCGGCATAAACAAAGTGAGCTTATCCGGAAGTGGCATCAGTAATTTGCATCCGAAGACGACGGCTGCAACTCAAATGTCGGCGCCCGAACAAATGAGACGTCATCATCGGGCGACGGCACAGCAGCGCAGACCACATGCCATAAGTTGTGGCAAGTAGCGCGTTGCAAGAATTATGGCAACAGATGCGCTGCAACCGGCTGGGGCCACCCCCGCGCGCCGCCAGTCAAATGTGAAATTTATGTTTATCTCCCGCACCAGCGCTCCATGGCAGGTATGCTCGTGGCAAGCGAATAGGTATTTATGTTATGGCCAATGTTTGTTTTATTTGAGTTATATGTCGCGCTCGGCCGTCCAGTTGCCGTTGCCCAAGTTTATATAGATTTTATGCATTTGCTTTGAAGGCGACATGAGCTCGAGTCCCCCCCACCTAATTAACGCACCTTAGGTGGGCCTCAGGTATTCAGATTTCGCTCGCGTCTCGTGTTATGGCATTCATTACAACATTTCACTCCGACATTGACAATTTATAATTTTTGATGCATTTTCCTCAACTTAATTTTGACTAATAATGTCACAGTTTATGTCGGGCCGCTGTGATTTGTGAGCTTGCTGCGTGTTGTTCAGCGAATTGCAGTCGGAATTTATGGAGCTTGCTGCAGTCTCTACGACGCTGAACTAATTGATGGAGCATCGGCGAGAGGTGGACATAGTTTTTTGATGCTATTTATAGAGTTGAACTTGTAGGCAGATATTAATTTTTTTTTTCTTTTTTTTTTGGTGCGACTAAATTTTTTTTATCTTTTAGACTCATTTTTCGAACTATCTAAAAACTATCCATGTCTGATAAGATATTATATTTCATTTGAAAAATATTTAGACATATCTTTGTCTTGATATTAGATAAGTATATCTAATATATACATTTGGAATAATTCCCACAGAGAACTTTCACTCCTCCAAAGCAATCATAAATGAAGTTAATATTAAAGAGCTACAAAATTCATCTCAACTAAAGCTAGTTATCGAGAGGAGAACGTTAATTTTAACAACTCTTTTTCCTAAGTATGCTAATTGCAATAGTTAACACATGCTAAGCATTCAGCTCGTTTCATTTCTCAGCTCATTATGGGGCTCAATCATAGCTGAGAATCAACTTGATCTTTATGGCCAAGCCAAAGCTGGGCGATGCCAGTTATTCAACACTTTCACAGCATTCGGCCCCTCGTGTGTTTTATTCCCTAGATTTTATGGCGTTCGTTCTACAAGTGAAGAGATCAATTTAAATCAAATAAAACCACCATGACCATATAGCAAAACACATTTAAGAAACCATTTGCCCGGTTTATGGCATGCCAAGCCGCAGCAGATAAACATGTGGAATGTGCATGGAGAGCCTTGCCTCGAGTCGCCCCGTCTCGCCTCGCCTCGTCTTGCCGCGCCACAACGCAGCCTAATTAGACCCCGGGGCCGCATAAAATTCAATTATTTTCTTTGTCTATCAACAACTGAGAAGCAATAATCGAGAAACGGCCAGCGACAAATATCAGAGAGATAAATTTTCACATGACTCGATTCCGGTAGCCATTGACAATGGGCCTGAGAATGTCGCCAAAATAAATAAGAATCGTAAATTTAATGATTTTTAAGCATAAGTGCAGCTGCACATCTGCATCTGACATTTATATATATTATATGGGAAGTAAGCATAAATAATCGAGGCCGGGCTGCCTAACTGTTGATAATACCTAGAATCAATATAAGTGATATATATTGGGCAAATGGAAATAAATTTGATATTTCATATGAGCTTAATCCATTAGTAGTCCAATTGATGATACCCATTATCAAGTATTCTTAAGCATCTAAAAATGAAAAAAATATTTTATGACCCATGTGCAGAGTTGTTGGGGGTAGGCTTTCTCGCTGATAATGCTCTCTTATTAATGACTTCTTTAGCATCTGATACGTAAATACCTAAGCATTGAAATGTATAAATTTCTTTATATATAAATACAGATATTTGGGAAACGGAGACTTTTAAATATTTTATATGAGTCGTTCTGACGATGCTGCCCAACTGAAGATATCAGATTGTATGGCTAGAATACTCTTTATATAAGATATAATTATTATACAATTATACAATAATTAATTTGATTTGTATCAAAAGCTTTTTATGATTACTGAAAATGTTTAGAGAAATAAAGCACAACAATATAATATTATATAATAATTAATTATATCATTTACGCTAGAGTCCAGGATTTGACTAGTTGACATATGTCACTCATTCTCTTTTATATTCCCACTTATGTCTTAGCTCGCTTGGCTCTATATATTGCGTAACTTAGGAACATTTTGTATAAGAATTATGTAAGTATAGTAGAGTCTAGAGTAGCTGGCGGAATTTATCCGTCTTCATATTTAGCTATGTCTTAGTTCTCTTATATCTATTATAGAATTTATATAATTTATATATCAACTTCTTCTTTGTATGTGGAAAAGTATATAATATTTCAGAAAAGTCACTGCTGTTTTTTACCTTTTAAAATATATGCCTAACAAACTAAATATTTAATCTATACTTATCGATGTTTGAATCAATATTAATTGTATAAAAAATATCTTTTAGCTTCTGTTGACTCAGCATGCCTGTAGACAAACAAACAAACATACTTGAGTAGATGCATAAAGAGACTCAAGCTGATTAGAGCTCTAAATTGTGATGCCATATCTATACATTTATATAAATATACATATAGAAAATCCTGTACAGCTCCATGGAATACCTACTAATGAGTTTTCATTGCCTACAGGGTATAAAAATAATGAATAATCAAGAAACAGCAGGCAGCAGCAGCAACAGCAGCAGCAGCACATGGTGCGCCACAGAGTCAGCTATAGATACACAGATACATTTGTATCTTGTGTATGTGTATCTGTATCTGTGCAGAGTGTTAAAATTGGCACAATGCGTTGCGCGTGTAAATGTTGTACATTTTATGTAGTCGAAATAAAATTTCAGTGAAAATCGCAAATAAAGCGAAAACATCAACAAATAAGTGGAAATTCGCGCTGACTCTTGCCGCATGATTCATGCCGCGGCGCAAGTGACGTCACACGCCAACTAAAAATATACTACGAAAATAAACTTATATATATATATATATATAAAAGCGCAGAAGCAGCCAAAATAAAGCGTGTATATACTCTATGGATACAAACAATATAGATAAATATATATATATAGGCATGAGAATTAAGAGCGGCCTGCTGCTGACTGTTTGTTGCTTGTGTTCGAGTTGCAACATTTTGCGGCATGCCACAGCGCTGTGTGGAGACGTCACTGTCGACGACAAAAGTGCGCCCCAAGTCAAATGTCAAGCGTGAAAAATGCGTTAAGTGCACGGCGACGGCGCAGTGTACTTAAGTCGTTGGATTTTACGACGAAAGCGTTTACCAGGCAGCCACAACTTGAGAAAGTTGCGCCCTGAACACTACAACAAAAGAAGAAGAGGCGGCTGGAAAAGAAATACCTCCAAATGCTGGCACAAGACCAACTTGAGTTGGCCGCAGTTAGCTTCATCAAATTATATAAAACTTAGCAAAGTTTTGGTTTTTTTTTTCAAATTTTTGGCAACTGCTTTAGTTATGCAAACTTTAATCGAAAGCGGGCTAGTTATCATGCCATTCAAGGCCAGCATATATATAATGCTAGTGAATTGGTATTTCCCTAGCAACTATTTCATTCAATTTTTCTAATTTGTTTAGCTTTTCTATTTTAAATTTTCTTCGTGGGCCGCAAAATCATTTAGAATTAATTTAATTTATTAGTTCTTAACGCTTGAAATAGTTAGCAATTTACTGGAAATATTTTGAGATTTTATTTATCTGTTTTGAGTTAGGGAAAACTATTTGCGCTAGTTTATCATATAATTGATATGTATATATGACTGACTGATCGTAGCTTTAATAGCGATAGTAGCTGTCTAATAGCTGAGTCTGCTAGTTGCATCTGTGTGAAAGCTTTATAAAACTGTTATACACTAACTGCTAAGCCGTTATACACCAAGTGCTATAACTTTTGTTATACATATATTATTGGTGAAGCTTTAAATGCTAAATGGAATACTTATCCAAGTATATATTTGAAAAGCATTCAATACTGTGCTACTGTTATACAGTAACTTTTTCGATATATCAATAAATTTTCTTCTTGTTATAGTTAGGTCTCTAAAGGCTACTAACAGCATGTTTATCAGCTGAAAATATTTTATAACTTTCCTACTGTTATACAATTTAAACATTAAATTCTATAATATTATTAGTGAGCTGAGTTCATGACTTGCTCATGTCTAACATCGCTTTAAAACTGAAATTCTTTAACTGTTATACACCAAATTTTCAGCATTTTCCCATCAATTTTAATTGTTATACTTGTTTTTGTTGAGCTATTCAAAGAAAATACCCAAAAGCTTTCATTGCTGTCAATTTAAAGCTTCCCAAAACAACTCCACCTAAACTGTTATACAATAGCTATTCTAACAATGTTTACTCACAAATAACAGCACTAGTATTGGTGAGCTTTCCGAGGCTGCCCACATGGAGAGTGCGCGGCTGTCTAACTGTTTGGCATCTGTGATTTGTGTCTGTGTGAAAGCTCTCGAAAACTTTCTGTTGCGCAGCTGCCCACAGTGCCTGCCATTTAACGAACATGCAATGCAAATGAAAAGCGCAAAAAAAGTATCTTGACTGCACCATTTGCAACTCTTTATTTTGACTTTTATTTATTTGTTGGCAGCTAAGTAAATGCAATTTGGACATGGCCCACGTTGCAGCAACTCTGGCCGCTGAGCTGCTGCAGCTTCTGCTCGAATCGAGTGTCGCGTTTGCGGCCAATTCGTGTCTGGCCATATTTGTAATGAGCATAAATCGTGCGTTGATCATTTGCCATGATAAATCGCATGTTTATGGCCGAATGGTATTAGGTTCTGTGCGACAGCCACGCGGCTACCGACTGCGATTTCAAGAGCGTAACATTTAATTAACTGTTCTGCAGCGCGACTCACCTTTCATAGATGCGGCCGTCTGCAGCAATTGCAGTGCGACTAGCAGCAATCCAAATCCATATCCAAATCCCAATCCCATTCGGTATCCGCAGAGTCGCAACATGGCGCTGCAGCTGCTTTGAAGTTATAAAATGTACAGCAGGCAGGAGCTGCTTTCGTTATTCGTTTCTCTCGGTTTTTCGTAGTTTTTAATAATTCTGCGTGTTAATTGATTTTTCATGGGGCCACGCATCCGTCGTCGTCGTCGGGCCCTGCTGTCCCTGTTTATGTGGAGACCAGTGTGCTCATAAAAATAGCAACAACTGAGACGCGGCGGCAGCAACAGCAGCAGCACGTCCTGGTCTACGGCTACATAGACAGATGCTGCATGTCATTTCGTTGACAGAACTCATGCGTTTGCACCAAGGGGGGGCAAACAGACAGACAGACAGACAGACGGCCGGCCGGTCGGCCGGAGGGACAATCAGACAGCCACACTTATAGACAGACAGGCCTTTGAAGCTATCTATATAGAGAAGTGCGCTTCGCTCTGTCTATTCAATATCGCAATCTTTGCTACGTTTCTCCTTTGCTCGATTACGTTTCAATTTGTTGCTGAAGCATTTTCATTTTTCACACTTCGAACACTTTTTCTGCGCACTGAAAAATTATATATATGTATATGTATTAGTATATATTTATCAGTTATTTTTACTTTTTATTGTTTTGATTTATTTGGATTTTTTATTTGACTCGTGGCTTTCGCTTGTGGTCGGGGCACTAAATTAGTTTTTTATGATCAGCTTTAAATACACAATTAAATATTTTAATGGACGCACATTTATCAACAGCTGACATTTGACAAGCTGAACTCAATTGAAGTTTTATTGGTTTATTAAACTATTTGTAAGTAGAACTCAGCTTGGGCTTGGCATTAGTGAGCTTCAAAAAGCTCCCGTATTAAATCATATAGGGCTGAAAAGCTACTGTTCGTATGTGTTTGCAGAGATATTTATTTTTTATTTTGTTAAAAAGTTTATACATATTTGTCAATTAATATATATATTTTAAATTTTTCTTTTTTCCCATGTTTTTAGATATATCTATTTTTTATACCCTGAGCCCATTGAAAATGGGAAATCAGGGTATAATGTTTTTGTTGGATGTATGTAACAGGCAGAAGGAGGCGTGGCAGACCCCATAAAGTATATATATTCTTGATCAGGACGACAAGAGAAATCGATTGGGCCATGTCCGTCTGTCCGTCTGTCCGTCCGTCCGTCTGTCCGTCTGTCCGTCCGTCCGTCTGTCCGTCTGTCCGTCCGTCCGTCCGTCCGTCTGTCCGTCTGTCCGTCTGTCCGTATGTTTGAACGCGTCGATTTCAGCCCGTATAAGAGCTAGAGACTTGAAATTTTTTTGTAGGTCCGTGTATAGCACGCGCAGATCGAGTTTGTTTTAAAAAATCGATAACTATCCCCAATTAATTGTTATCGATTAAAAACAAAATCGAAATTCAGTTAAAAAATTCTATCTCGCCCATCTTTTAAGCTAGAGACACCAAATTTTATATTTAGCTTTATATGTATTTTATGCAATTTCGAATTTTGTTATATTTTGGATACCGGCCCCAAATTTTCCCCAATTGAAGTTCAGTCTCAAATATAGCCAAAATGCGAATGAGTTGGCACTTTTACTAAACTGGCAAATATGCCCATAGAATATGTTGATCATATGCCGAAAATTTCATTGAAATCCGTTTAATAGCAAAAAAGTTATTAAGCAAAACGTTTGGCTACTTTGCAAACTTACGTGGCAGCAGCGCCAAGCGAACGCACTTGCACACACACATACAAACGCTCGCATTCTAGTCGATTCGAAGAATCGCAAATTATCAGCTGCTGCTTTAGTTTACATTTGCCACCGAACCTCGCCAATGTCAGTTTTTTTAAAAAAATGAACTTTTTGTATAATTTTACGCAAGTATAAATGTATTGGAAAACACAGGTTCGACGAGGCTCAGGGTATACCCTAGTCGGTTGCGCCCGACTAGAGTTTTCTTACTTGTTTTAAAATTTTTTTATGATTTTAATTTTTATATTTTTTTTTAGATTTTTTTTAAATACAAATTTTGTTTTTTATTTAAAATTTCCTTTACATATTTTTAAGATACTTTTTTTGTAGTTTTTATATAGTTTATACATTTGTTTCATTTTCATGTTTATTTAAAATTTCAATAATTTTTTTTTAAAATGTCAAACCTTAATTTTTTGATTTATTTTGTAATTAGTTTTCTCTCTCAAAGTCATATTTCTTGTTACTTAATTCAATTGCTTCAGCATTAGTTGGGCATAAATCTTTTGTAATTCTTAAAAAGAATAATCCGCCATTGCTTGCGTGGCACATCCCAAGCCAATTTGTACAATCCCCACATATATATCATTGATTAGCGTATCTGGTTATTTTATGGACACTTAATTGAGTTGCTGCAGCGCACTTCCCTTCATTCTCCCCTCCTCACCCGCCCCAGTCGCCACGCAGCCACTTCACTTGAAAACTGGCGCTGAGTAATATTTATTGTATTTTGGGCCAAGTAAGAGACGCCCATAAAAAGCAACTTAAGTGGCATGCCACGCAGCTTAACATTGTATGTGGCATGTCGTGTCTTTTTTTCTCTCTCTGTCTCCTTTTTTTTTTTGCTTCAATTTCTTATTTTATTTTTATTTGATGGCAACAAATTGCCAAAGTGGAATTTCTAGTTCATGATTTGGCCAGGCAGCAGCGCAATTGCTGTCAAAGTTCAATGTGCAATGCCTGCTCGACAGCCTATTTAAAAATAAAGATTTTCTTTTTAAATAAAAAGTCGAAAGCATAAAGATTAATTGGATGTTATCAACTAAGCAATACGCTGCTGGTATTGACATTTATATTTGAGGTGAGAGAGTGTCGCTTGTGCAGGTTAAGATTGTTAGTTAGGAGATGCGACTGTTAGAGTTTCACTTGAGAAAGACCTTGGAAAGTCTCTCTCTCTCTAAGGACTTTCTCAAGTGAAACTCTAACATTCGCATGGGCTTGGATACAATGTTTCTGATCGCAGTTTTGAAACATTTCATGTATAGATTATCATCTGTATTTAGAGAAGATCATCAGGCATGTTTATGAAATCTAAAATCTAGCGTTGCATATCTTTACGTGTTGGAGACATAACTTATACCGACCTCTATCTCTTATACCTTTCCATCTATCTCTCTTTTTATTCATCTATCTCTCTATCTATCTGCCTATGTTTTTATCTATCTTTCTTTCTAACTTTATATGTTTTTATCATCTATCTATCTATTTTTGAAAGTTGATCACTATACTACTTATAATTTAAGGAGTTTTATCTGTCTATCTGACAAATGTTGAAATCTTTACTCTTTAAGACAAATTTAAAAAAATATTCAGACTGTTCCAGGGTAAACAATTTACTTGACAATGGCTTACATAAGAGGTGAATAGTTTCTTTATTCAACCCAATATACTCCTTACAGATCTCCCCAAACAGCGTATCGAAGAGATATCAAAAGGCCAAATAGGGCGCATAAACACTTTCAAGTTTAGATGCAAATCAACAGCGACGCAAACGTAAACGCAAATCCCTTGGGTGGAAGTCAAAAATTGAACCTAGCGCCCAGAGTGGGGAAGCTGTCGAGGAGGCATTTCCCGTTAGTGGTGCTGCTTGCCTGGCTGCCACGGCGCACACCGCGCTGCCGTCACTTGGTGCAACATTCGTGCGACGAACGTCAACAACTGTGACTGGAAAATGAATTATTTACGCCTTGGGCAGCTAAAAATACGCAGACAAGAAGTCGAAAAGTGGGGAGACACAGGCAGAGAGAGAGAGAGAGAGAGAAAGAGAGAGAGAGAGAGAGAGAGAGAGAGAGAGAGAGAGAGAGAGAGAGAGAGATCGGTGAGCATTATGAATATGTTCAGTATGTGGAGTATGTTTATGAAGGGAATGCAAATGGCAACTTCAGGAACTTCAGGTTCGACATCCTGGCGGGGTCAACTGCTGGCAGCCGCGGCGGCTTGTTAGCGCTCGTTCAAGCTAATTTTACTAGTTAATTTCAGCTCCACAGCTGCATATGTATGTGCATATTCCCCAGTTGGAGTGGGTTGTCATTAGTTTTATGGCCCGTCAAAATACAATTTGAGACGGCGACGCAGTGCACCCAGAGTGACAATCGTTGGTGGATTTTTATGAGGAGCGCGTGTTGCCAGCGCATTTACATAAAGTTTCATAAATGTATCTGAATCGGCGTGTCTGTGCAGCTGCATCTCCTTTGTTTTTTGGGAAAGCTCTGCCGCATTGTTAGCTACTTTGGCCAGAGAGATATATATTTTATGGCAATTAAAATTAGTGGCAGCCAAACAAAACGCCGCTCTTTAAGTAGTCCAAATCGATTTGATAAGCCAAAATGCTTTGAGCTGCGGCTATTTTGGATATAGAGAAAGACAGAGAGAGATCAGTTTTGCGTAGGCGTCACCTTCCCACGCCGATTTTCGACACTTTTCTGAGCGCCTGAATGCAGATGAAGTTGACTTTGGCTTTAGACATTCGAATAATCTACTGATTCATAATTGAAAATTCAAGATGAATGCCTAATGCAAAGGTTTACTTTGTGTTTTCTTTTGAGTGGGCGTAAGACATTTCAAAATCTATCCAGCTATATTCGTATTACTTAGCTAAAAGATGGCCTAAGTATGTGCATTAAAATATATTTAAGGTTTTAGAGCTTTGCTTAAAAGTTGTTTAATCTATTGATTTATGTTTATTGTCTAAGGATTGTTTACTTATGAATTTTTTATGTAACTATCTTCTTCTTTACTTTACATATATTAATATGAAATATGTAAAAATATTATTTTTTTTAAAGAAATTTTTTATGTTTGATATATTTCTATCACGAGTCTTATATACTTTATAAATTTATTATCACAATAATTATTATATTACAATTAATCGTAATATATATTTCAAATTTTTAAGAGTTTGGTAACACAATTGTATTATAGTTTTGTGGTTTTTAAGAACAGGAAAATTATTTTTAAAACACACTTGAAATACGAAAATAGTACGACTTTGTTGTATAAACATTATTTTGCATTAAATTATTTATTGTTTTGTTTGTTTATTATTAATTTTAAATTAAAACATTTTTTATTCATTTATAATCATTTATTTAAAAATTTTGATTTTAGCTTTTAAAATATGTATAAATATTTTTTATATCGTTCTTTACTTAATGAATTGATATTTTATACTTTGTATATATCAAAATATTTGTTTAATTTTATTTTTATTTTTTTAAGCAATTTTTAATTATATTATAAATTTTGTTTTATTATTTTTGAGAACATATCTTCTTTTTTTTTTTTTTATTTCATCACATTTATAAAACGTTCATTTCCGTTATAAGAAATATTTGTATTCCAATTTCACATCTGTTGTATATTTATACATGTATCCATATCTCTCAGAGGCCCCTTAGCACCACAAAGAGCATCCATATTCACGGTCAATTTGCATTGGTTGTTAAGAACTACATGTGTATGAGTGTGCGTGTGTGTGTGCGTGTGTGTATGTTCTGCACATATCAACACATTGAGTTGCATTTTCTCAAATGCAACAACAAACGCTTCCATTCAGTATTTCTTTTTATCCAGAATTCTCGATAAAAACGACAAAAAGCGCCGACAGAAGCGAACCAAACCGAACGAAAAAGACGGAAAATAAATAACTTAAAAATAAATTAAATTTTTTAACTGTGCGGTGAATGGGCTCTGCGCGCTTTTCCACTTACTGAACAGGCACACACACACAAACACACACACAGAGACTCGTTCAGATGCGCACACTCACATTCGGTGTGCGCAGAGTTTTTCCGCGACGTTTGCCGCCACCCGCAACAAGAACGAATTCGAATTCGTTCGATAAGCCAAAGGCCGACCAGGCAAATGAAAAGCCAATGCGCGGCGAACAACCGAAAACAACAACCGAAACAACAACCCAAAACAACCAAGCGGCCCGACGTTTACTCACAGACTAACTGACTGGCACCCGAAACCGAGCCGCACCGAACTCGAAAAAGAAAATTCCGCACGCAGTGCGCAATGCGCAGTGAGACAGACCCCGAAACGCCGAAACATCGCAAGACCGAAGACCGAAAGACCCCGACAGGCCACGGCGCACCCGCGAGTCACTTTTACGCGGTTCACTCAGCTCCCTCGACTCGGCGATCTCGGGGCGAAGGCGACCAGTCCAATAAGCATGATTGTATCTAGATATACCGAAACAGTGATGAGCTCTATATTTTCAATTGCAAGCGAGGAGATCATAAAGGGGTGTTAGTAGAGTGTGACTATGGCTATGGTATATGCAATGTGTTATAGTATAGTATAGGATGATACGATATTTACAGTATTATATGGTATATTATAGAATTTTATTATATGGATAATCCACCACGTTAAAGTATATTCTGATACGGTATAGTATAGTATAATGTAGTATGGTAGGATATAAGGCATATATAAATATAGATATAGATAGATATATATGAGGAACAGTATAGCAATAGTAAATTATAGTATAGAATGATATGATAAAATATATAATATTTTGATGTATAGTATAGTACAATATATACAATATATTATAGTACAGTAAAATACATGGTATAGTATGAATTGTTATATATATAGCATAGCTACAAATAGAATAGATTGTAATAGTTGGATACATCAGAATCAAAAATAGTATAGGTAATCGTATAAAATTTAATGGGTTTTTAGTGTACTCTGTATATTTAATATAGTATGTCTGTATTCTAAGATTTCGTATTATTTAATATAATGGAGGTTTTAAAATGACTATATAGAAAATGTAAATATTTCTATACAGTATATATATTTTTTAGGTGGAGTTAAAGAATGCCTTTATCTCAATAACTTATTATGATACTTTCTCTAATACGAAATGCTTATCTCCATCTGTGTAACACTTGATCTCTATTCTAGATTGTTGTGATCGTTATTTCTTGCTTCAACAATGTTTTGTGTCGGCATTGGAGATCTCAATTCAATATGGTTCTAAGTATTCCAGAAATCTGATTAGGAACCTGATTTAATGTATAATTCTCTATAAAACTGATTATATTTCACTTAAATTCTTTTTCCAGTTCTGATCAAATATTATTCACATTTCTTAAGTATTCACCGTGAAATATTGTTGAATATTCAAGCACTGATGAGCTGCTGGCGCATCTCTGGCGCTGATGAGCGGCCGAGTTCACTGCAGTACGTACTCTGTACTTGCGCGCTGTGGAACACGATGATCATCTAGAGATGTTGTCGCTGCTCCCTTTGCAATCTTTGTTGGCTGGCAGCGAGCACGCGAAAAAGAAAAGAAAAACAGAATAAGCTCGCGCGATTGAGCAATTGCGAGCGCCAAGAGGCTGAGGACTTGAAATTTTTCAATTTGTTTGCCTCTTGCTCGTTGCTGCTGCTGTTGCCGTTGCTGCTGCTGCTGTTGCTGCTGCTGCTGCTGCCGTTGCTGCTGTTGATGATGATCATCAAGTTTGTGGGGCGAGCTGCGAGTGAGGCACACATGTGGATGCAATTTGGCGGCTGTGGCCATTGCCACATGTTGTTTGCCTTTGCGACGTCGTCAACTCCTTAGCCCCTGAGTGTCGTTGTTGTTGTTGTTGTTGCTGTTGCTGATGAGTGATAAAAATCGACTAGAAATTTTTTAGCAGCCTATTAAGTTACATAAGTCACAGGGGCGCATCGTGTGAAATATCCTTTTGGCGTGCTAATGAACCCTTTGACACCAGCAGCGGCGGCGGCGGCGAGGCCGTACCCACCATTCATGCCAACGTGCCACATGCAGCAACGCAACATGCCACTGGCAACACATGCCCCATAAATCAGAGTGGCCAACGGCATTCGCTGCGGCTCAGCTCATTAATAAATAACAGGAAAACGCGGAAAATCAAAAATTTACCTATGAAAATGTGGAGCATAAAAAGATAGTAGAAAACGACGCCCATCAGCTGCATGTGTGTGTGTGTGTGTGTGTGTGTGTGTGTTTGTTCTTCGATATCGGTTACACACGCCCCCATCCATCCATCCATCCATCCAAGTCTGCTCATCTGCAACCCTTAGAGGTTATATTTCGGGGTGTGATAAGGCGAACGACTTGCAGGCACGCACAATTTAGAGCGGATCCAGGAGGAGTTGGAGTCGGAGTTGGAGTGGGAGTAGTATCGAGCTGCACCCAGAGGGGCAACCACTTGAATACTATGCATACACATATGTATATATAGATATCGAATATGCATGTATCTGGGTTAGGCCACACAGCTGTGCGCCCTGTGGCATTATGTGTGGCATGTAAAAATATAAGCACATAAAACTGCACTTTTCCTAATTGCAACAGGGAGAAGCAGGAACAGAAACGAGAAAGAGAGAAAGAGAGAGAGAGGGCGAGGGTCTGCTTTACAAATATTCAAAAACCAAATCGGCGATAAAGTCGCATGCATATAGTTCAAGTCAAATATATGCCTGTCAGGGTAAAGATCTAGCATATGCACACGTGCGCCGCTAATTGCAGTCGCCGCAGCAGAGTTGCCCAGAGCTGGGTTGCCATGCTCAACTATGAATGCCGAGAATATTAACATAAAATTATAAATTTGAGTGAAAAATCAGGGAAAGCAAGTTCAGGCGAGGTCAATTGAAGCAGCATAAGTATACCATTGCTTAGAGCTCTATGAATATTATGATCTTACATGTAACTTTTATAGACTTAGACGCTTATATAAGTTCTCATAAATAGTACAAGTTTTTATGGAAATTTTTTATATATTTATAAATTCATATATTCCATAAGTCTTCAATTTAAAGTGGTTTTTAGTAGTTGTAATTTTTATATATTTGATAATTAATTAAGGAAAATATTACAACTTTTTTATTTAAATATTCTATATCATATATATTCTATATATATTCCATTTAAATCTAAAAGTGGTCTTCGAATTTGTAATTTTTATATAATTGCTAAGCTCATATTAATTCCTATTTTTTAAAATTAATAAGAGCTTTGCAATTATATATACAAGTTTTTATAGCAATATTCTATATCATATATTTTATGATTTTTCTGCAATTCAACTCCACACTGCAATAGGCCTGGCAACCCTGTTGAATATCTAGAAAGGAAATGATAAGTACACTTACACTTACCTACGCGAAGGGCGCATCCTTTTACGCATCAACAGTTTTTATAGTCGTTGGGCCTATCACTTGGTTAATACGCTGAAATTTCTTTGGAAATGTTTTGGGGGGCCGTAGGAAGGGGGCGTTGCTCGACCACACCGTGAATCACTTTTAGGGCGTGTAACCAAAGTGCATCCATGTGTGTGTGCGTGTGTGCCTCAGTTTGTAATTTATGCATTCGTGTAGGTAATGAACTTGGAATTTATACGCAAATACCATGTAATTTGCTCATTAACAAATTGTTATAGGTTAGACTCAAACAGGAGAGTAAGGAACATGCATTTGGGGCTCATTATCAGGTCTGGTCATACTTATCTAGTGTTGTTAAACACTTATAGAGCCACAGCTTGTGCTGCATTTTCATGTCCTTTGCACGCCGTTCTCGAACCACTTCAAATTCCCACCCCTGTTGCAGCGCGATTGGAAGGCGTCTCATGTGTCCCATTATAACTCAATTTTCCATTTTCAATTGCGTATAATTTTTTTTTGACATATTAAATTAATATTGACACATTGACAGCTGCCGGCTCGTCAAATTTGCCGACGGCCTGCCAAAACAAACTCCCACCCGCCCCGCTCTAACAGCCCGTTACGAAAACTATCAACGAACATGTCCAAGTCTCAGTCTCAGTCCCAGTCTCGGTCTCGCTCTCTGTCGGCGCCTCAGTCTGGACGAACGGCTGTCGCTGTCGACCACCCGCTGACAATGTTCTATGCTGCGATCAACCAATGCGGGCGCTGATCGAAACTATCAACGAGAGCATGAGCGTAGCAGCGGAGTGACTGACTTGCTGATATCCTGTGTGAGGTTGTGCAAGAGAGATGTGTGTGGAAGAGAGTAAGGTTGGAAAGAGTAGTTAAGATTAAAGTGAAGAAGGCTTGAATATAGAAGATTATAGAAAAGTGTCTAGCGTTGATAAAGTAAAACAGAATTGAGTATCATAGAATAGAGTAGAGCAGAGAAGAGTAGAGTAGAGTAGAGAAAAGTTGAATAGAGTAGACTTGAATTGAGTAAATATTAAGTCGATTAGAGAACAGCTGAGAAAAGTATTCTAATATAGCTCTCAAGTTCCTTAAAACTCCTGCTTCAATTACTCTAAAATTTATATAATTTATTATTATAGAAATTTTTAGAATAAAGCAAGTTTGCGATCATCGAAGTAACCCATTTACTACCTTATGTTTGTACTTAAAAGTCGATAAAAAAACACTTTAATTACAGGAAACAATGATATCAATTGTATTTTGGAACACAGAGCGGGACTTCTTAACTTCTAAAGTAAATATGAATTCATTATGGAAGCAGATCTTATCTTATGCTAAATTACAGCCCGTACCTAAAGATAATTACAATTTACTTTATACAATCTTAACTTGCTTCCTTATCTGCATACAACACACTTTGACCCAGTTTCAATATACCCTTTCGAAACCCCAAACCCTCTGTACAGGGTATTGAAAAATTAAAAATATTTGCTTTAATTTGTCGAATTCGTGCGCTAATCATGCGCAACGTTTACTTTTGGTGAAATTTTTAATTGCCGCTTGAAACGCCAGAGAACAAATGTGAGCCATGGGCTTTACTTCCGTGGAAATCGGCAGAGTCATCATTATGGGCTTGTGTGCTGTTGTTGGGGTGTGTGTGAGTGAGTGTGCGTGTGTGTTGCGTTTTCCCTTTATCTAAAGCGCGCCTGGGAAAACGCGAGCTGGCTTAATTGATAGTTAGATAGATGGATGGTTGAATGGCCGAGTGGAAACACATTACAAATGACATCTCGCACAAAGGTTCAATAGCTCAATGCGTATCTGTTTGGATTTGCCCAAATTGGTCGATGGGCTCGAAGTGCAAAGTAAACATTAAATTGGCGCAAACTAACAAATTGACCTTTGTTTTACTCACTCCAATGGCTGTTGGGTTGGGCCAAAGCCTGTATATGGTGTTTTGCGTGGTCTGAAATGGAAGATCAATTGATAATATATTATAGTATGTATATATTTATCTATTTTATAACTTGTAGTTTGCACCTCATAAAAACCGAAATTTAAAGTGAATTAAGATTAGAATTAAAAATAAAATGTAATTTATTTGAAAAAAAGAAATTTAAGATTTCAACTATCATTAAAAGCTCAAACTCTGAACTTAAGGAAATTTGTTAAGGATTCGCAAAAAAGGAATTAAATTTAAATAAAATGCATTTGAAAGAAATAGATATAAGACTTTTAAAACATCTTTCATAACTCAAGGAAATTCTTTAAATATTCACAAAAATATATATAGATTATAATGAAGCAATATCTTTATATGAACTCAAACTTCAATTGAATCTGCACTCTCAAATGAGTTGTTAGCTCAATGCATTCATTTCCGTGCACTTTATGCTCTCTCTCTCCCTCTCTCTCTTTCTCTCTCTCTCTCTCTCTCTCTCTCTCACTCTCTCTTTACACATCACAGATCTCCTGGCATTCGGTGGCCAATTTATCTCAGACATAGATGTGTACAAAGTATCTTTATGGCTCTGCTCGCGAGTTGTTCTCGGACACATTTCGTTGCACGCAATTCGATTTCATTGCACCGTGGCAACATTTTGTTTCTTGGCTGCTTATGAATGAACTTTTCGCCGACGGAGAGAACAGTTGGAGTCGACTCTGGACTGGGCTGGTCGCTGGCTGTACCGCTGTGGGCTGGGCAGTCCATCATCGCCCACGCCTCGCTCCGCCATGTCCCGCCATGACCTGCGGTCTTCCTGCAGTTGCCTTCGTGCTCGCTCCACTGAAGCGTGCCAATTTTTATTGAAATGTTTCGGCATCTTCTGTTGTGCGTTTACGTATTTTGGTCTCGCGAGAGGGTATTACAAATTTCTTATCAAGTGTGTAACTGCGTGAGAGGGAGAGATAGAGGGAACCTAAAAGTTTGGAAGTTCTCTTTATATTCGAAATGATTTTGTAAGTATTGCCAATGTCTATAAAGTTTTTTTATTGAAAGAATCCTTTTCCAATTTGGTTTTAGATAATTTCAATTAACTCAAAAATCTTTAAAGTAAAGATTCTACCTCCAATATATCCAAAGAGTATTCAAGCTTCAGCCTGCCATTCACCCTTCATTCGCATTCATCTTTAATTTGTTGCATGTTTTACTCGTGCCTTTTTATGGCATTTTTGGTGGCGACACAGCAGTTGTCGTCGATATTTTTACTGCTCTGTTTCTTCGCACATTTAAATGATTTCAATGTTAATTATTTATTATTATTTTTACTTTTCGCTTTCAAGTTCTTAACATTTATCAGCTGGCAACAAATTGCAATTTGTGTGCACTGAAAAATGTCGCAAGTTGAGGCAAGAATAGTCCGGCTTAAATTCTGTTTAATTAAATAATTGATTTATTTATATATATTTTCTCTCTCACGATTTTCAATTGTTTTTAAAACAATTGTTTGATTTTACTTTATTTGAGTGCTTTCCAATGAAAAGGAAATGCTTGCACTTTTCGCGGCGAAAATCCCAAAATCGTTAAACGAAACAGGTTTTCCCTGTGACTACAAAATGCAATTTAATTTGCTTTTATTAAATGAGACTCAATAAATTTACTTTTCATTTCATTATTTTTGTTTATATATTTTTTTAAATATTTGTTAAATAATATATATATAATATTTAATACCATTTACTTCCCGCTCAACAGGTTTTGGTTGTTCTTGAATGCGATCTCTCTACACATGAGTTAAGTTTCACTTCATGCATTAATCAAAGTCTTGTTTAAGGTGTTAAAATATTTAAATTTATGCATAATTATATATGGGATGTCAATGTCTAATATTGATTAAATTTTAATGAATGTAATTCGGGCAAATGTTGTGTGAGCTTTGAATGATAAATGATCTCTTCAATTGATATAAAATATATACATATACATATATAAAATATGTCAAGAAATAGGAATCATTCTTAGCTAATTTTTGATTTTTGTTTATTTGTTTTAGCTTTTTCAAACCTTGATCGAATGATGTTTAATCTTAAAATAATAATAAGATAATTCTATATATTACTTTAAAGAATAAATCAGAATATTTGCCCAATGTCTTTTGTTCTATCTAAAGTAGTTTACAAGATCAGCACGTTCATGGGACACAGTCTATGCATAAATCAGCTCGGCTGTTGAGCCTACTTAATGATGCATTCTTCTGTAAGTTACCTTCTTCATATTGATTGTGTACATAAATCTTTTTGGTACCTCTGCCTTGCAAATGATCATGATCGTGACCTGCAAAGCAAATTAAAGTCCGTTCATCTCAATTGAGAGTTCAAGGCACAACAATAACTGGTTAGCTATATTACATTTCAATACTCACATTTTTTTTGTATTAAAATTCGACATCAAAATCAATTTTTAACACGTGCATCAGTCACATGCGGCAGACAGCTGAAGCGATCAATTGATCGACTGTTCGGATCTGTTCCACTGCAATTATTTGGCAATGCACGGGGCAATTTATAAATACAATTGCAACAGTAATACAAATATTTGTATATAAACATATAAATACTTACATACTTACATACTTACACACAAACAAGGAAACACAAAGCAGAAGCAAAAGCAAATGGCAACAACAACAATCGCGTTTTGTATTTGCTTTTGCACGTCATCGTGTGCCAGGGCTGCATTTGCATTCATTTGGCACGTCCAAGCAAAGCAAATGCATAAACAGTTATTTATTTTGCGTTTGCATTGACTTTGCTGCAGTCGACGTCGTCGCTGGCTGCACTCGCAGCGCCAATTAAGCAGCAAAACCTCAGGTGCCTGCAGTTTGCGCGGTCAGTGATAACTGCAACTTGCCCAGCAGCGGACGCGCCGATTGCAGTCAATCAAAACGGTGCAATTTTTAAAAACTAAAAAGTTAAACTTAAGGTGACTAAAAAAGTTTTTAATATATTTAATAATCAGTTTAAAGGTGTAAACATTTACAAGTCAACCCATTTTTAGTGTAATGTAAGAAGTTAACATTTTTGGATGTAAATATAAATTTGAAAAAGTTGTTTGGAACGCTTAAAATTGAAATTCATTTAAAATAAAATAAATTATTTTATTTATGTGCTTTAATAAAAAAATTATAAATTTCATTCAAAGTGAACTTACAAAACTAAAGTTTTATTGAAATATTTTTTTTATTGGTTTAAAGTAAATGAAAGAATAATAAAATATAAATTGGTTGGTTGAAGAAAACTTTATATAAAAAATAATTAGTAAAGTATTTGCTTAAATAAAAACCCGTAAAAAATGTATAATAAGCTAAATATATAAAATCTCAAAGCTGAAGCAAAAATGTTCCGTTATTCAAAATGCAATATCCAATAAAAATTAACACTTGATTTGATATTTGAGAATATTTTAAAAGATAGATCATATAAAATTATTATATTCATATTCATATATCATATAGAACTTTTTTCATTTTCTCCAGTAATTAAAACTTTTTAAAATAAATAAATATATTGCATTTCAAAGCTGATATTAAAGTTAATTTATTGACTTATAGAAAAAACTTCAAAGTCTTCCTCGGCTATTAAAACAAATCATTCTAATTTTTTTTTTCATAATTAAAATTTATAATAGAAAATGTTTATTAGTGTAATTTTTTTTAAGATTTTTACAGCTGCAACAAATTGTTCATAAATTAGTCAATTAAACGCGAGACCTTAAAAGCCAAATGCATTTATGTGTGAAGTTGCAACTGGGAACAGAGCACGAAACCTTGGTAGACTGTGAGAGTTACACCTGAGCCGGTGCTGCGGCACGCCAGTAAATAAAATAAATAAACTATTATTAGATATAACAGTAAACATGCATGTATGTGATATGAGTCTCGAAATTCTCGAAACTAAATTCGATACATAATATAGAATATCGTATATATGCACTAGACTATGCACTATATATATACTATATAGATTTTCGCGACACTCAATGTCGTTGAGCGCTATAATTTATTTATTTGTTTTTTGTTTGTTTTATTTTATAGAGCAACAGCAATTGAATTAACAAAAAGTTTGTCATTTACATATTTGTTCAAAGAGAATTTAGTTTGTATTTTAAAGAGACAAATTGTTAAGTCTTTAGACTTAAAGACTCAAGTATTTATAATAGGTACAATTAGGTGTTAATCTGCCATTAGGAAATGTTATCCAATTAGAGTCTAGCCATATACGTCCAGTCAGAATGCGGTCCCGCCTGTTCTACTTTTTATGCGCAATTCATAAATTATATGAATATTATTATAATGATGAAATTTAGCTGCTGCATTTCAATCAAACATTTTAATCAAATACTTGATCAAGAGTTGAGGAAAATGTAGAAAATATAACGAATATTTAAATACTCTTGGGTAATTTAATTATAGAAAAAATATATATAAAGTTGTAGGTGGGAAAAAATATAATGGGAAAAGGTGCAATAGAAGCCATAATTGAGGTAGATAAATAAATTAATCTTATATATAATAAATAATATATAATATATATAAAAAAATTAAACATATATAATAAAATATAATATATATAATAATAAAATTAAACTTTAAATTATTTTATATATTTTTTTAGGATAGTAGCAGAGAAATAATTAGAATTTTTTCAATTATTTTTATTATTATTATGACAGATTTTATTAAATATAATATTATCATCCAATTAATGCACCTTCAGAGAAAATAGAAAAGTTATTTTTTGATAAAAGTGTAGAGTAAAAAAATGTATTATTCATATACAATAGATACATAGATTAGATTATAGATTTTTTATAATTATTTTGATTGCTTTTCATTAAATTATACTTGATTTTATCTGCAAAAAAATGTATCCACATCAAATTAAAGCATCCTATTATTGCCATTATTGATTGACTTGAACGAGTTGATTGATTTTATTGATCTAATGAATATGGATAATTTTTATAATATTATTTATATATTTATATAAATCTATTAATCATTGGAAATTTTCCCATTGTGTCCATTTACAAAACGAAATTGTTGTTTAGACAAATGGAAAAAGAAGTTTTAGCTATAATAGAGACTATATATCATATATCTTATGTATATTTCCTGCTTCGATTAAATAGCCTAGTCAGGGTATTAAGAGTCTGGCATTGCCCGACGAGATGAGGTAATAAGGAAACTTAGCAACATGTTTATCATTTTGCGTAATCAAACAACATTAATAGCAAATGTTTATGCAAATCCGAATGGAACTGGATATATGCATGACATACAACTGGCACTCATAACTGGCATTTCAATTGACGTTTCCAGATGCAGCTGCAGTCGAGATCTTGGCTCTGCTGCGCAGTGCTGGCCGTGTGTGGGTTCTACTGCGCGGAGGCCGCTCGCATTCTGTTCATGGGTCCCTTCCCGGCGCCCAGTCACTGGATGTGGCTGGAGCACTTCCAGCGGGATCTGCTGCGGCGCGGTCACCACGTGACCAGCCTCAACAATCATCCCACAAAGATGCCGCACGAGAACCTCACCGAGATCATACTCAATCCCAGCTTCGATATACCCAAGCACTGTGCGTATATTTGGGGATTATTCAGATTTATATTATATATATATTTAATCTTCCTTCCTACCTCCCAGTTCCCAAGAAGAACGTCTTCACCATGCGCTTCGCCAGCGACTTTCAGAATCTGCAGCTCTGGTGGAAGATCGGCGAGATGACGACGGAGCATGCGTTGCAGGATGTCCAGGTGCAGCGCCTCATCGACAGCCAGGACGAGCACTTCGACCTGGTCATCTTGGAGCAGTTCTTCCACGAGGCCTTCCTCATGTTCGGCCACAAGTTCAACTGCCCCGTCGTCACCATCGGCACCATGGGCTATGCGGACAACATGGACCATGCCATGGGCCTGCTCACGCCCTGGTCCTTCATACCTCACCTGCTGCTCTCGCACACGGACAAGATGACCTTCAGCCAGCGCGCGTACAATTCCTATCTCTCTCTTTACGACGCCGTCATCAGACGCTGGCACTACATGCCCCGCATGCAGCAGCTAGCCGAGAAGTACTTTGGAGCAGCTATCAAAGGTGGGTAACCCGAGATCCAAGTCCTCATCCGCCGTTGCTCTATATTGCTTGTCCCTTCCAGGTGCCCTGCCCCATGTGCTCGACCTGGAGCGCAACATCTCGCTGATGCTGATCAACAGCCATCGCAGCGTCGACCTGCCACGCCCCAGCATGCCGGGGCTCATCAATGTGGGCGGCGCGCACATACGGCCCGCCCAGCGGCTGCCGGCGGACATGCAGAGCTTCATCGAGAACGCGACGCACGGCGTGGTCTACTTCAGCATGGGCTCGTACATGAAGAGCACGGACATGCCGCCCGAGAAGACGGCGCAGCTGCTCCAAGCCTTCGGCCGGCTCAAGCAGCAGGTGCTGTGGAAGTATGAGAACTCGTCGATTGGCCAGCTGCCGGCGAATGTGATGATTAGAAAGTGGATGCCGCAGAACGATATCCTGGCGCATCCCAATGTCAAGCTCTTCATCACGCACGGCGGCATCTTCGGCACCCAGGAGGGCATCTACTGGGGCGTGCCCATGCTGTGCATCCCGCTGTACGGCGACCAGCACCGCAACACGATCAAGTCGGTGCGCGAGGGCTACGCGCGCTCCCTGGTCTTCTCGCAGCTGAACGTCGAGGATCTGGTGAGCAACATCGAGGCGCTGATCTACGAGCCCGCCTACAAGCGCAGCGCCCTGGAGGTCTCCAAGCGCTTCCGCGACAACCCGATGCATCCGCTGGACGAGGCCAGCTACTGGATCGAGTACGTCATCCGGCATCGTGGGGCGTGGCACCTCAAGTCACAGGGCGCTCACATGCCGCTCCACCAGTACCTGCTGCTGGACGTGATTGGCTGCGTCCTGCTCGCCCTCTGGCTGGCCGTGTGGCTGCCCTGGCGCATGCTGCGCAGGCTCCACCACTGGTGGGCGGCGGCAGCGGCGACGGCTCAGCAGCAGGAGGCTAAGAAGCGTCTGTGAAATGTCTGAGAAATAAATGTAGAATATGTCCTTTAGTCACAACCAATAAAAGGTGATATATAATTATAGAAATAGGAAATGATTTACTATAATTTCCCTTTAAATTGATATAAATTATAAGAGTGTTGTAGAAGAGATGGATCTAAGCATAGGCAAAAGAGTGAGAGAGCTTGGTAGAAATGGCCTTTAACAGAGTAACTTACGCCCTACAAGAGAAATATGCTCTTATTATAGTATAAGTCATTTTGTGTGCACGCTTATAATTTATAAGTAAGAATAATTGCTTGTATAAGACTAAGCAACAGCCGTATAACAGACGCGCGCAGCCTGCATTCCTTTTAAGCTACTCTCTTTGCTTGCATATTCGTAGTTCGCATTACGTTCTCAAGCATGTTATAAGACTGAGCGTAAGCTTTGGCTCAGTGTGTGGACAGCTGCGGAGAGCGCAGGTCCAAGTTCAATTGAGCGCAAGTGTTTGACGCGTTTGTGAGTGCAATATCATTGCCTACTTTTAGGCAGCAATAAAATTAAAAAGAACAGCTAATTAAATATAATAAAACGTGCGGCATACTTTTGTGCAACAGCAAGTAAATAATATACAATTTTTAATTTATATATATAATATAATATATTGTGATAAACGTATAAAAATGTTGTAATCTTCAATTTCAATCTTACATCTTACATCATCAATTTAATCTTTCATCTTTACTCATCAAATGGCATATCTTAACGAGTGTCTACTGTACTTTTGCAATCTCTTAAAATTCTCACTCACACACACACACACGCGCACACGTAGAGTTGCCGGCATCAGTTAAAGGTAAGTGGCATAGCTGTTGCCCAGCATTATCTATGTACAATTTTATTTTTCTATTTCTATGAATAATTTATGTCCCAATTAATTAAGTCGAAATAGGCAAATGGAAAAACTTAACGAAAACAAATCCAAATCGCATGGCATATTTTGTGCGCGCTGTGTTGCCAGAATCACGAACTCACAGACAACTCCAGCCTCGCCGCTCATAAAACGCCCTCGCACTGCACGTTCTTTTTGCCTGCCTTTTTATGCCAAGTCAAGTCTGCGGCTCATTGTCACACGCGGAGCGTATGGAAACTGTTTAGCTATGCTGCAAATGGAATGACAAGCTTTATATATATGTATATAGAGGCAGAATATGCGCATAAGGGCTGACTAGGCTGGTGGGTTATGGTTGTTTGGTTGCTGGGTTACTTATCTCTGCTATATATATATAAAATGCAGAAAAATAAGCTTGATATTTTGATTTCATTTTATTTTCTAGCTTATCTTAATGAAAGCATTTTTAATTTGAAGAAGTGTAACTTTTGCGAATGAAGTCAAATTAAATTTTTAAAATTAATTTTTAGAATTTTAAACTCAAATGCCAGAATAACAAAAATCTTATTGACTAAATTATGCAGAAATTGTCAGAAAATTATATATTTTTTTATTTTAATTTTTTTTTTTCTATGTGACTAAGGTTTATTTTATCTTTTAGATTCATTTTTTTCAAGCTTTCAATCTATGTATGAATGTATATTTGTCTTGTAGATTATATATTTATGCTTGCCAAAAATTCAATTCTTTTAGATCTCAACAATTTTTGCGCTTTCTATAACTTTTAAATCGAAAATCTGACATTATTGGAGTGAAAATAATGTCCGAATTACTAAAATTATAGATTTTCGAATTTGTTATACTGTTATTTTATAAGCATGTTATCAGGAAGTTGTCTTTATTGTAGTGCTTGGCTTGGCTTGCGAAATAAACATAGGTCGAGCTCTAATTAGCGTTGTCTTGCTCAAATGATAACCAATCCTTAAACGTGGAATTTCAAAAATTTGTATCAAGTTTTGATAAAGATGTTAAAAAATTCTAAAAAAAAACAGTTTTTATATAACTTAATAAAAACTTTATAAGTGACCATCTCACTGTTTCAACAAAAAAGTTAATTACGTTTCGCAGAAATTTGTATGACTGCGAGACGATCATAAAAATATGTAATCAATACCTCGAACATGACAAAAAACCTCAAGGATTAGCTTGAAAAATTCATAAAAATGTAAATTAAAGCAAGACTCACATTTTATTATATTTATTATAATATATATTTCAATTATTGAACTTCCTGAAATGTGAATTGTTGTCAGCAGGAATTATAATAATAAATAAAAATAATATATATTATAAAATATAATAAAATAAATATAATATATATTATTTTATTATATTATAATAAATAAAAATAATATATTATAATATAATAAAAATAAAATAAATATAATATATATTATTTTAATGTATTATATTACATAAATATAAATTGAATATAATAAATATTATTAGATAAGCTGGCGCCTTTCACTGTACTATCGATAGTTGTATAACTGCAGTTTCTATTTAGCTGCGACATTTTCTATTGGCCGCATTCAAATGATGATTTGATTATGGCCAAGTTAATTGCCACCATCTTTTAGTCTGTCATTAACATCAATTCGAAGTCCACAATTCAATTTCATTTTGTTATCGTGCGATTTCATCACTGAGCTTGTTTGTTTCCCGTGCTATCATAAATCTGAGTGAGCTCAAGTCCTTGAGAGCGCATTGTTAAGGTTTTTCTTTTTCGCATATACGCAAATATATATAAATATATATATAAATCTATATATATTGTTGATCTGCGAGCCGCTTGCCTTTAACATTAGCCACATGATGCTCTCTGAGTAACAGTCGCTGCTTGGTACGAGACTTTCTCTGCATTAACTTTTCTTGTTGTTGTTGTTGCTGTTATTTCGTTGTTTTTTTTTTTTTGGCAATTTATTCATCCATCATTATTTTCAATAAAACAGTACTGTCTATATATATACAATATATATATGTATATTGTTTCTTGAGTCTTTCAACGACTAATCAAATGTGCCAAGTCGATTCTACTCGCTACTGTTCGTTCGGCTGGCATTCCGCCTGCTCCATTCACATGGCTGGCGTTTATGTCACATGGATCTCATTCACTTTCACCTGCGATCACCTTGTGAAGGTTCAAGTGCGACTCCATTGTCTTTGTTGCTGTCAGCGGCGTGCCCTTACCGGTTCAGCAGAAATGGCCAAGCGAAAGAGACTGTTCGCATAAGTTGGCCGCATCTTCAGCATTTCCTCAGCTGCTTAAATGGCTTTTGTGTAGTCCGATTATAGATGGGACAATTAATTAAAAAACAACCGTATAATTTAGCCGATCCCCCGCGCCCCCACCTGGCGCTGGCGAATAACTCGCCATAACTCAAATCAGCGCCAAACTTGAAAAGCAAATATTCAATTTTCAACACTTGACTGCGTTTTCGGAATCAGCCTTTTGTTACATTCGACTTTATATCTATTCCCGCCGTTAACGGCATTTAATCACCTACACACAAGTGTGTATGTGTGTGTGTGTGCTTCAAATATCATTTAAATGGTATTTGAATGTTTACGTAACGAACAGAAACCGGACCTGTGCACAGACAACGTGGCGCTTGAATGATGCCCTCTGTGCCTGGCACGCGCACTTTTGAGCCTCCAAAAACTTCGATTCTTGAGGGGCCACTTTACAGCCGCGAAGTATGTTGCTAATAGAAAAGTTGAGCATAGAAAATGGATAGATACAAGTTGATACTATATGGTATACCCTGTTTTCATTGATTTTTTGTGTGAGCTCTTATTTTTGTGAGTTTGAAAGATATTCGAAGGACTCAGGAATGAAGAATTAGGATAGTCATCTATTATATAATAGACTAAGTATTATTTTGTAAAAGAGAGTGAGACAAAGAGAGAGGGAGAAAGATACAGAGATAGAGAGAGAGAGGGAGAGGGAGAAGGATAGAGAGATCGAGCGATAGAGAGTTAGAGAGATAGAGAAATATATGTGTATATGCTGCTTCTAGCTTTAAATTCATTCATTCTATCTCTATAACAAAAATATTATGAAATATTATGAGATATATTATATTTTAACAGCGGAGTTAAGGATAAGAGGAAAATAAATTTCTTTTCACTTATTTTATTCCCTTAGAGCCATGTTCAATGCATTCTTATAAACAAATGAGAGATCAAATTAGACTTAGACAGATGCATAGGTAGATGAAATGCAACTCAAATGCCGAAATACTAATGTAAATCTTTGCGATTGAGAACTTTGAGAACTTGTCTATTTAATGACATGTTTATCTACTTTATCTACCACATGAATCTGCATTCTTGAATACTTCCCATGCTTACAAGGCATTTCGAGCAGATGTAACAAATAAAAGTGCCCTAGTCGGGAGTGCTCGACTAAGTAATACCATCTAACATATAATTTATATCATTTTACTTTTACATATACAATAACAATCAGACACGTATGCAAAAATATAAATCTCTAGATTTATAGCTTTCAGCTTAAAGACAAATATGCCAAGATCAGCTCATCGCGTTATGTCATCATGAATATATTTATTTTATTACATCTGCCACGCCTCCTTCAGCCTGTTACATCCACTCTCGCAAAACCCATATACCCCAAAATTGCAATGCGTTCTGGGCTATAAGAATAGAACATCAAGTTCCAATTATATAATCTTTTGGCGCCAGCCCGCAAACCGGCTAAACTATTCTAAGCAAATTTACATAAAATGCCAACGTCATAAAAAAAAGAGAGAAAAAAAACGTTGAGTGCTGACTATAAAAACTTTCGGCAGACGAAATCGAATTTTCAAGATTTCGGGTTAGATTTGGTAATGCGATTAGTGGAGCGCTCGGGGCGCCAAGACGGACACTACACATCCGCTTTGATAATTAGCAAGTGCTTCAGCTGCCTCGCGACATTTCAGTGCACGGCCAATATTTACCTCAGCAGATCAATTCGGTAATAGAAAACGAATTATGCCAAAAAAAATGCAAACGGGTCGCCAGTTGATCACATGAAGCCAATAAATGCCAAAAACAATGACAAAAAGCAAACAAACGACTTTTGGGGCTGCTACTGCTGCTGCTGCTGATGCTTCTTATGTTATTTTTGTTTAGGTTCCTGCTACTAATGTCGCGGCGTGGAACCAAAAACAAAAATAAATTAAATAAAACTAAAAATGCCATCGACTGAGAAAAAAAGAAACAAAATGAAGTCTAGCTGCGAGAGCACGTGATGCGCTGCCACAATTCATGGTAGTTTTTGGAATTTACTCATTGAAAATGGAAATGTGGGGTAGATGGGTTGTGGGACGTTGCTTGTGACAGGCTAAAATGAAGGTGTGGCAGGAGGTAGAGCTTATGTGTAGATATCTATTATATTTTTGATTGGGAAGATACGCTGAGGCAATGTTGGCGTGACTATAATGTCTGTCTGTCCTTTTGCCTGAGCGGTGATATCTTGTTAACTGACAAAACTAGATACTTGAATTTACTTTACTATATATATTTCTATAGGCTATATGTAGTAAGAGTTTATCACTGTTTTGTGATAACTTATACCATTTTCTTATTTTCGATAGTAATTGATCATTCCATTTAGTTTGTTTAGGCATCACTTGAGTGCCACAAAAGCTGGAGCAAATAAATTTACAGCGTAGTTTTCTGTGATGAATATATAGATCTATAATATTTCAGATTTGTAATACTTCAACCCTTTAAAAATGCAAGCTTTGGTTACACTCATCCAGGTGTCATTATTATGGTTAAAAAATTGTATCAAAAAATGCATCCAGAATAAAACTAATGAACAATTGATTTAAATTAGTAAAGTCCTTAAACGATGTTTGCAAAAGCTGCACAGTTGGAAGAGCTTATATTTATGTGTATGTGTGTGCATGTGCATCTATATGTGTATATTTGTGTATGTGTACTAGTGCATCTATGAGCGTATGTGTAGCCTGAATCAATATAGAATGATTGCAATATCAACTCTGCTCTGCTCAGTCAGGGTATCTCTTCGTCGTATACTCTCGCACAATTGCTTGTTTTTCTTGAGGTTCCTGCTACTGACGTCGCGGCTTGAAGACACAAAAATTTGTTAAAAAAACTTCAAATGCCATGGAAAAGAAGAAGAAAAAACAAAATAAAGATGAGCTCGAGAGCACGTGATGCGCTGTCACAGCTCATGGTTGGCTTTTTGTTATTATCTATATGTTTTTATATTTTTCATATTTTTTTAGTTTTTGCATGTATTTGTAGCTGGCTGGCTGTCTTTGCAGTCTGTGCAGCTTTTGTAATTAGGCGAGCGACTGAAATGCTCATTTAAATGTAATTTGAAATCAGTTTTTATTTCGTTTCTTTCGTTTTAGTTTGTAGCTTTTTGGTTTTTGTTGGTCAGCTGAGGTGACAAATTAAGGCCCCGGCAAGGTCATGTGAGGGGCGTCCATTAGCCATGAAGCTGGCGCCTCTACACACACTCTGTGCGCATCTTGTTTCGTTTTGAGCCTCTGAACTCTCGACTCTGTCGCTCCATCTGTCTCTCTGCCTGTCTCTTTATTTGCCACTCGATTGGAAAGTCGTTGCTTTGTGCTCATTGCTGGGCATTGCGAGCGCCCTTTGATAAACAAATGATGCAAAACATAATTTGAACATAATGCGGCGCCATTATGCAAATCATCATAAATACATTGACCTGCATTAATGCCAAATATTTGCCTCCGCTTGTGTCTGCCAACAATAACATTAAAGAAGTTGTTTGCCAAATTGTTTTTCGTCGATTTACAAATGTTAAGGCATTTGTTGGCCTGGAAGGCTGAAACATGTGCCTGACTCGAGTGTAGCTAACGAACTATGCCTTGAATCGACTGACGATGAGTAAGACGAGTTGAATATAGAAATGTATATGGCAGACAGAAGGGGGATTTACATGATTCTCAATGAGATAAATATATATTCTTGATTGTTGATTGGTTATAAATCAATGACCGAGTCGATTTAGCACTGTCATACGTTCATATGTTAGGGGATAGATATGAATACAGACAACTTATATATATAAATATGCATAGACAGTAGAATTTCACCCTATTAGTACTAGATTATAAACATCTAAAGGCATATATATGTTGTTCTCTATATATATAATACAGAGACATATCCTTCCATCCATATATATTACAAAGAAGTCTTTCCATCTATACAAATAAAATAATAAATATTTCCATCTGTATAAGACGTATTACTATAGAGACATATGTATATCATTCTATTTGTATAAGACGTCTTATAAATATAACATAGAGACGTCTCTTTCCATACATATAAAACGTCATATATAATATGTAGCATATATAAACATACGTCGTCCCATCTAATATGTATGAACGCGTCAATCTCGGAACCTACAAGAGCTAGACACTTAAAACAAACTTGTTCTACGTGTGCTTTTAGGCGGATCTTAAGCGTGAATTAGGCTTGTTTCAAATAACTTGTTCTTTTATTTGCATGAAATCGTTAAAAAAAAACAGTCTCGAGCGTCAGTCTTTGGAGTACATACAACTCAAACGTTCAAGCTACACATAGCATATTCAGAAATTTTAAGTACTTATTTTATTGCACAAATTTTCTTATATTTTTATTATTCTTTCTATTTTATAGCAATTTGAATGCACTCCATATTCCACAAATCAAAATTGATATTCCAAAATAAAAGCTAAATCTTAGCAGTTCAAGATAGTCTGCAACATAAAACAAAGAAAGAAATATTAATAAGGAACTATATTTAAGATTGTGAAACAAAGCAAATAAAATAGATAGTTTGGAATTTCGCAAAGTATTTCCTGATTCTAACTGTGCCAAGGCTCCTTTAGCCATATTCAATTAGTTATATTTAACATATTTAAGTGACATTTCGATTCACCCATTAACATATTTAAAAGACATTTTTAGCCATCTATGCAAGGTATAAATTTAACTTAGCATCAAAACAAATTCTTGAATAGCAAGTTCTGTGCACTTTTCAGAAGGAAAGCAACAACAACTCGAATAATATTGTGATTAAGAGTTGTTTGAGCAGCTTCAACTGAATGTGTTTATATATGTATATATAGATTTGCCATTGGCCGATAAGATCTTACTCAGAAAAGATTCTTGCGGCATTAATCATTACGAGTTGTTCGATCCTATCTAGAATCGAGACGGAGTTTTATTGCGCCCGTATCGAATGTTGTAAAGTGCGCAAACACGAGTCTGGCTGAGTCTGCGATTACTTCGACGACAATTGACAAATCTTAATCAATTTTATGATCAGCCATTGTCACCTGTCGTCCGTGTTTGCTTTGGAGCTTAGCATGGCGATGCTAAGCAAACTGTTTGAGCTGCCCATTAGCAGTGTCTATGGTCGCGCTTCCCGCCACTGGGGATGCCCAGCTGCTGTGTGATTATGCAGATACATTTGATTTCTAATGCAAGGCAACGCCCACCAGATGGGTTTGTTTGCAGCTAACTAGATACGAATTGCCCAACTGGCGGGCGAGTGAGCGAGCGAACGCGCGAGACCTTTGCCAAGCTTACATCACAGAGCAGGAGTCGTTACCAGCTCGACCCAAGAGCCAGGTCCGAAAACCCTGCTCAGAGACTCGACTCTGGCGTATAACTTGTTTGCTGCGAAGCGACGCGACGCTTCGACAGCAATAAATATTTGCCTCTTCACTCAGCTTGTTGTTGTTGCTCCTCTTCAAGCTGCTGTTGTTGTTGTTTCTTGTGCAAATTACAAAAATAATAATAAGCGACACAAAGCGCGTGACTCCTTTCACAAGCCCCAAAAAGTGCACACAAAAGGTGTTAAAATACATGTGTATGTATGATCGGCATATACATCTATATAGCCAAAAATTGCCTGACCGCAATCGAGAGAGCACAACAACAGCGTGGCCCCCATTGGGCTTTATAAATTGGCCTGATTTTGCTTTCGTTTGGGTCCGCATGCTGTGTTGACGAGTGTTCGGCGCATCAGTTTTACTTTCTCCATAGCACAACACACACACACACACACACACACGCAGCTCTGCTTGGGGCGCCTTTGCTTAGGTGTGCGTGAGAGCTGTAACTGTGCCGGCAGCCAAAAAAGCTCGCTTCTCTCTCGCTCTCGCGCTGGCTCTCTCGCCACCTCTCTCCATCTCGCGCTCTCTCCGTGCCGTTCGCTCTACCGGTTTGGCGTGGAAGCTCGCGGCCGCATCCGTTTTGGCTCGTGTGCTTTGCCTTTTAAGCCCGACCACCAGCTCAGCCAGCTTTCAGATACGTTTTTGCTGTGCCAGCGTGCAAGTGTTGGCTCCAGCTGTCTTTAACCTGCTAGGCTATCGGTAACGGCTTTCGGACGGCTTTGTCGGTTTTGTCGGTTTCGCGGTTCGCGGTTGCGTTTCGTTTCGTTGCGGGTCTTGTCGCTGCTCGTTGGGCGGTCTGAGAGTTGTGGGCCGTGCGCTTGGTGCAAATCACATTCACACCGATCCCAAAATAGGCTCGTCATCGCTTTGGTTCTTTCAATGTTGTGCTCCGTATTGCCTGCGTTATGCTAATTACCGAAAGGATACAAATCGTTGCGTACATTATCGGTTACAATCTCTTTGGCAAGAAGACGTCTGACGTTTGTTGAAACAATTCAGCTGCTCCAAAATTAATTCCTCAGCGCTCAAAGTGTTAATTCGCAACAAGAATTTCAATTGCAAACGCGCCCTAAACACACATCACGCATCATATTTATTGTTTATCAATTTGCAAAACGTGCCAAATATAATTTAATAATTCTAATCTATTTATTCTCATTAACAAAGAGCTAATTAGTTTAAATATAAATTATTAAGTCGTAATCTTAAATACAAACAAAAAGCCAACGCAACACAGAAAGAGTGAAGGAGAGTGTGTGAGAGAGAGAGAGCAAGAGTTTGCTTCAAAATGAATAAGCAACAAATGCTACTTAGTTTACTGTTATGGTGAGTTTACACATTGTCTATAAGGAATTTGTTTAATCACCCATTGTTTCCATAAGGAATTTATGATATAAGTGCAGCTACAAATTAGCCTGACAAGTTTTATGTAATACAAAATATAAGTATGCATAAAAATATAAATAAAAAATATAAAATGCATTTTTATAATAATAATAGAAATAATCAATAATAAATATATAAGAAATTTTTATTTTAATAACATACATAATAAAATATAAGTTGAAAAAAAAAATTTATTTTAATATAGATATTAAATATATAAGACATTTTTATATTAATAATATTAATAATAAATATTAAATAAAATATAATTAAATATTTCAATAATAAAAGTAATAAAAAATGCATATACAAGACATTTTTATTTGAATACTATAAATTATAAAAACATAGACATTTTTTATGAATAATATAAACTTTAATAATTCTAAATTAATACCCATTTTTTTTAAATGATTAATAATATAAATAATAATTAAATAATACTTTATTATATAATATATATAATAAATAAATAATACTTTATTATATAATATATATAATAAATAAATATACAAGACATTTTATTTTAATAAAGTGCATTTTAAATAATAAACTTATAATAAATTTTGGACTTAAATAATATAAATATTAATAAATAAAAATATATTAGAAATTTTTGATTACTGAAAGTAAAAGTTGATAATAGTATAGATTATATACATTCTATATATAGCCAATTATTAGCAATAGTAATTAAGAAAAGTGTTAATTTAATTCGCCGACTATGACTCGTAGAGCTGCTAACAAATACTTGAATAATGTTTAGATTGCTCACTCAGCTGCATGATAAATCTGCTTGAAAATAACTTGAAACTCATACTATAATGCCCATTGGCATCTCTTAGCTCCCGCCTTTAGACACCTGTAATCTGAAAGTCCTTCAAGACTTCCAATTCTTGTTTCACCTTCAGCTGCAGCAGTTTTTGTTTTTTTTTTCGAACACGCCCACAAATGCAATCGCAGTTTTGGCATGGCCTTGCCGCTGCCAAGTTCGTTGCCTAAGTCTTTCGTTTGAGGCCCACGCAATTGCTCCAATTAGGCAGGCAATATGCGAAAAATGTTCATAAAATATATACATATATTACATTTAAATACATTTTAAAGCTCATCTGTGCGCCGGCTAAGCCTTGACAGAGTCAATAAACAAATGTCAAGCAGCAACAAAATGTTGTTGTATCTCACGTATGTTTTTTGGGCTGTAAAGCACTCGAGAAAACTTTGTAGCAAGAGTTCTACAACAACGCGTCGTCGCAATAAGTGACTTAAGTGTGTCAACTAGACAATGTCAGTGGCTCGGCAGCGATGCCAGCGCCGCCGTCGACGTCGGCAGCACAAATAATGCTGTGCTTAATTTGCCAGCGTTTACAAGTTGCTTGGCTGCATTCTGAGTGCCGCCGGATGACTAAGCCAAAGAAGTTACAGGCAGGCAGGCAGGCAGGCAGGCAGCTAGGCGGCCAAGGCTGCCGTTACCCCTCCTCCTAATATCGTGCAGATCAAGCATGAATATCTATGCAGCTGCATATATCGCCGCGCGATAATACAGTTGCGTAATGGGCATGCAAATTGCGCTGCGATTTGCATAGATTCGGCTTTGATTAACAGCAGATCGCGAACAGAAGAAGCAGACGAAGACGAAGGGGAAGAAGAAAAAACTTTCGAATGGCTTGGCAGCTGCGTGTGAATTGATTGTGGTTGGCCCAAAAGAGCCGTTAATGAAATTTAGGCCGAAGATCTATAAATTAGCTGCACTCTCTCGCGCAAATTATGTAAACCATGGCAGCCAAATTATGTCAATGCGGTTTCTGTTTTGTTAACATTAACGAAATGGAAACCGAACCGAGACACACAGAAACAACAACAAACGACAAAAAATCAAGTCATGATTAGGTAATCGTTCCAAAAAAACTACCTGGCACGACACACAAACATCAAAAGGCACTAGTACAACAACAACAATAACAATGTCCGAAGACCAACCTCTAAAAGGTCTTTCGTTGTGTTAAAAACTTTTTCTCTTTAGCGCTGGGCATCTTCGTCGAACGCGTGCAGCGCGAAATGAAAGTGAAACTTTGATTTCTTTCAGACGCTCGACAGAAAAAAAAACAGCGTTTTCTGAACAAAGAAATATTCAAAAAAGATTCAAATTCAGTTCGATATTATGTGATCTTTTCCTATATGGCAAACACTTAAATGTGCTGCGATTAGCATGCTCATGAATATTTACAAAATATAAATATATAAATAAATAAAAGTGGGCAGCAGCCGCAGATAGTTTCGAGAGGAATTTCGACAGCTCGCTCGCCATCTCAATGCAAATTCTAATGCTTTGCATAATTACGTACGCCGTCAAGGATGGTCAGGGGGACAGGCGCGTCGATAGGCTGCGGATCCACGCCGCTTCCGTTGGCACGTCTTAAACGTCTCTCTGCACAAATGATTAATGATGCGCATGGGCCACTTGTAGATAGCTCCGACTTAATGTTAGGCCAATGCCCACGAGTCTTGAACGCACTCAAAATTACCTAGGCAAAAATGTGCGTGTAAGGTCAGGCGAGCAGAGCTGAGGAATTTAACATACATACAACATCTCAAGAGTAGTCAGAGCTGAATGACATAAACCATATAATTGTTTAGTTAATTTTTGGTGTTCGTAGTCTTGGAATAGTTTCAAATGTGTCTAATTAGCAATTAATTATTTATCATTGAGCACATCTTAATTATTTTCTGAAACCAAGAAACATAACATTCCAATCGAATTTAAACAAATATTTTGTTTTAGTGAAAAAAAAACATGTTAAGATGAATCTAGTTTCCAAATGCCCATTAAAGGTGTTAATTGGGCATGTACAGGGAACATAATTGAAAATAACATATTTTTGACTGCAATAATATTATTTAATACTAAAATCAAAAATTTTTTAAATATATAAGAAAATAAACAAAAATATAAAATAAATATAAATTTATGAAAAATATCTTATACAAATAATTGAACATATAATATCATTTAATTTGTATTAAATGCATACAAATTAAATTATATTATATGTTCAATTATTTGTATAAGATATTTTTCATACTTTATATTATTTTTCATATTTTATATTTTTGTTATATATTTTTTTTTTTTTAAATTTTTTTATTCATCAAAGAATATTCAAACAAGTTCAAAACGTATATTTCCTCAACAAAAATGTCAAAAGATAAAAACGTAATTTATAAGAACATTTAAAACGTTTCGAAATTAAATATTTTGTATATTAATAAGCGAAAAGGTAACAATAATGCATTCAATTAATTAAATAGTATTTAAAAGATTAAAAATTATTTATATCATAAATAATTTACATTTAAAATACATTTGAAAGAAATATGTTTTGATAAAAAGCATAAAAAGCAAGTTTAACAAAATAAAATTGTTTGCATAAATATTTAATTTATAAATTATAATTAAGTTATGAATGCATTTATCAAATTCATAGAATATTTAATGTAAGTATATATAATTTATTTTATTTGTTTCCTCAAGCCAAAATATTTTAAAATATTTTAAAAATATTTAAGAAACGCTGCTTTATATATTGGTAATTAAATGTAGACAACTATAAATCTCTACAGACAGCAGAATTATTTAACACATTTTAAAATTCTTTCCGCATTCTTATTCAACTCTTCGTGCATTTAGAGCCTAGCTTAATTCCAAACACTCTCACAATCTATAAATTTCTTAATTAGAAGTTTATTGGCTGCCAAATTAATTCAACAATTAGCAGCAAGCACATCGATTGTCCGATAGCAACACAAAGAAAAAAAAAGCAAAGCAACTAATAAAAACTCGAAATACCAAATGAAATGAAATGAAATCGAAGCGAAGAGGCTAAGGCTGAGAACCTCGGCTTGAAACGCATAAAAATTCAATTAAGAGAACAAACAGGCGATGCGAGTTCAAGGCTAAGACGAATACTTGAAGTCAAGTGGAAAAGAACTTTGCTACAAATTTGTTTCGACACCTTATATGTGTTCAAATGTAAGCAAATATATATTGAAATATATTAGATCGGAATTGGTTAATTATACGTGGTAATTTAATGCGCAGCTCAGCTCAGATCGGCTCAGCCTCAGCTCAGCTCAGCCTCAGCCTCAGCTCGTTTTTCAAGCGCAGCCCATTTATCATTTTTGCGCATGATTTTTGAAGACCCGTTTAGATTGAATTTCTGCTGAAGCAGCTCTCTCAATTAATCTTCGTTTGTTGTCCGAGAGAATTTCCATAAGCTTAGCTGAAAAGTTGAATGCACTTTGTACCGCGCCGATTGTATCGATAGCCGAAGGAAGTTGGGTGAAGCGTGAAGCGTGAACTGTTCCCTAGTGCGTTTCCTGGTGCTGGAAAGTGAAAGGCGCTGTGAAGTAGCTGACCCTGAGCTAGCTGGAGACTGCGGGGCACAGGTTATGAAAATAAATCAAGAAGCCAGCAAGTTCGTTGCCTAAGTCTTTCATTAAAGCGGTCAACCAGTTTGCCAACAGAATACGCATACACCCAGACATATCCACACACACATATACACACATATGTGTGTGCATTATAGCTCGCTTTAATGATAAATTGTGCATATAGATCTAGCTCGCTTGTCCAACCACTATTCAGTTGTCGGGTTAACCCAAATAGCATAAAATATGCAAAAGCAACAACAACAACAACAACAGCAACGAGGTGACGCCCCAAAAAAAAAAGAGAAATATGTGTGTTATGCTGTGTTTCGCTGCTGATCTCTCGCTACATGCAGTTGAGAGTGTTTGCATGGCACTTGGACTGCGTCGCTGACACAATCAGCCACCCGAAAAAACCAAAACAAAAACAACAAGAAAATATACCAAAAATATACTGACAAAATATAAGGCAATCTTTATCGAGTCACAAAAATCTTGTTTCGCCCGAGTGGCAACTGGTTTATTTGGGTTAAAAAGAAATTTTACTGATGCGACTTTTGCAGCTGGCCACAGTTAACGGTACCGGGCCTCTGTAGAGATGAAAGTGAAATTTTTCGCTGCTTAGCGAAGAAAAAAACCGAAAAAAATCGACAAAATATGGCAGCAGAGACAGCGACAAAGACGTAATCAACTTCAGGATGAAGTGGACCCCCCCAACAGGCTTGACTGGGCACAATTCGCTGTTGTTGTTGCGGTTGGTGCTGTTGCTGCGGTTGCTGCTTGCGTTTGTTCAACAACAGCGCCGAATGGTGGCAAAGGTTTGCCTAGCTCTTCATAAAAACTTTAAGTTTATTTTTCAAATTGTTTTTCAATTTTTTGTTTCTTATTTCGGTATTTCTTTGCAGTTGATTTGTAGTGTTTTTTTTTTTTGTAAATAATTTTTTGTGAGTCTTCCGAGCATTGACAGTTGCTGCGTTTAGGCTTCCGTCATTTTTACAGCCACCTTGGACTGTCTTTTGGCTACAAAAAAACGGTCTGAAGATGCCAGCAGCGGGAAGTAGTTGCATTTAAGTGGAAATGTTGTAGTCAAATATTTGAATTGAGAGCTTTTTCAAGTTGTCTTGGAAAATATGTAATATACTTACGCAGCTCCCTAACAAGATTTGTCAAGCTTTATATAACTGCAATGGCTGCAATAGGTGCTGATATGAGATCTTGGTGGGCTTCTTCCTATTTGATTTTTTTTTATGATTTAGGCTTGAAAGTCTAATTTTTAATGCTAGTTTTAATATTTTTTAAACTAATAAAAGAATGAGGAAATCAAGCCTAAGGCACACTGTAAACTCAAGTTTATTTTTATTAAATTTTAAAAAGTTCTTTTAAATTTTTAAAGCCTTTAAAAACTTTGATTAATATTCATAAATTAAAAAAGAACTGTGTAATAAATTCTGTTGTGCAATTAAAAAAGTTTTAAGATTTATTTTTATGTGAATTTTGAATGAGCAGGTTTACGAGCCGCCGCTTCGTGCTCGAGCTATTAACAGAAGTCAGCTATTACGAGCTAGACTAAGCTTGCTGAAATATTAAGAGCTTAGATGAAATGGTCAGTTGTTAGCCTGGACATAAGCCGCAAGGCACAGACATCTAAATATTAAAATTCATCAATCAATTTTACCCAATTCTTCGAAAACTATATTCTTTATACCTTCTTGAAGGTAATAACACCTTTGTCCAACTGTAGCCATTATCATTAGCTCCATTCGAGCATCATCCATTGTGCTTTTAGATAATTGCCCAGTCAATCAGTGGCAAACGCTTTTCACTTTTGCGCATTTCACCAGACAAAAATTTGCCTAAATTATTTCGCCCCGAGCCGCGGCTCACGTTTTCACAAAAGGTGTGCGTCTATAATTGAAGACACACTTCGTTTTTTTTTTCCTTGTCATTTCGAATGATTTGAGTGGCTGAGTGTCTGAGTGTCTGAGTGCTTGTGCCCGCGTTTGTGGAGCAGCCGAAAGCACTTTCCATGCCGAGCAGCCACTTGGGCTCTGCGGATTGCACAACAGAAATTGGTGAAGCGGCGGCGGCGACCTTGGTGCCCGGACGGCAGTCAAGAGCTGGTTAATTGAGCGATCATATTCCCCATAAAGGCGATAGACATTAGCATGCAGCGCTCGGCTTGAGCCAGAAACAGAAACAGGCCAACCAGCCAAGTGGACGTGGGCCAAGTTGAGAGCGAGCGCTGGCTCTTGCTTACCAATATCAAGTCGAATGCACTTTCGCAATGAAAACGAAAGTTTATGTTGTCTCTCCGTGTCGGTGTGCCTGCGTGTGTGTGTATGTGCATGGCAAGCGCGTGACTCTGTCAACATTTACACTTTCTGGCCATATGAGCACACACTCACACACACACACATGTATAGAATTATGATCTTCACGCCAGTTGGCTACGCTTGGCATCTGAGCGATCAGCAATGAAAACAACATTTGCAACTCTTGGCAATGTAACAAATATTTTGAAGCCACATTCGATCAGCGGCCACTCGAATTGCATCACAAGATGATCGCTAGTGTGAGTGTGCGTGAGTAAATGAGTGTGCGTGTGTATGAGTATGTGTGTATGCAGGCCACTGTCATAATTTGTTTTCCATTTCATTTTTATGCTAATGAGGCGCACTTGAAACTTTTCGATTTCTTGTTTCACATACTCTAGTTCAGGGTATCGGCATTTTGTTGGGGAGTGTGGATTATATGAAGAAACACATTTTATAAAGTTGATATATTTTTGAGTAGTTGAACTGATATAGCTATTAATATATAAAGTTTTATATAGTAAAAGTAAGTATGTAAACTAATATAGCTATTAATATATAAAGTTTTATGTAGTAAAACTTGCCTTTGCTCCTTTATCCATCATCTGCAATCAATAATTAGCTGTTTATTGACTTGAGTTATCTGCAAAATCCTTCTTTCTCAGGACACCTTTTCTTACCTAGTAATTTTTTGTTGACAAATTCTATCAACTTGGGAGATCTATATGTAAAAAGCAATTAAATAAGTTTTATGATTCGAAACATTTACATTATAGCACACTTTTGGAAAATACTTTTTTTAGGGTATTTACATTAGTTCTAAGTGTAAAAAAACAAGCCATATCTCTATTAAGAACACATCAGTTCTATCACCTACAAATGTATTTAACAGACCATACTAGTTCATCGTTCAATGACTAGTTTTACCCAACACATAATCTGCTACAAATTCTAGACTTTTAACTTTTGCAAAAAAAAAAAACTCAGCCTAGTCGGCATACTCTTTGGATCACATCAATATCTATGCATGTATATGAAGTCCTCTGATTAATCAGAGAAATGACTCTATGAAAATCCCATTCCTCTAATACAACTTTTCTATATTTCTCTCTCTGCTGTTCTTTCTCTATTTTGCTCCTCGCCGCTTTGCGGTTTGAGCTGCATTTCCTACGACAACTATAGTTAGAAGAGGCGCATCACATGACCGCAGTCAGGCACACAGGTCTTAAAGTACGCCTTGTTGTTGTTTTTCTATGGCTGTTGTTTGTGTTGTGTTGTTGGCGTTGCATCTGCATTTTTTGTTGTTTGTTTCTTAAGCTGGCTTATTGTGTAATGGCAGCCAAGAAACTCACTTGTAACACATAAAGAAATAAAAAAGAAACATTAAAAAAGCAACAACAACAAGTCATGAATAGAGACTTGCTTGTGTGTGAGTGTATCAATGTGTGTGTGAGTGTGTGTGTGTGTGTGTGTGTGTGTGTCTATGCCTGTTGTTATTTTTATGCTGTAAAGAAAACATGTTTGAGCTGTTGCTGCTGGCTGGCTGGCTGGCTGGCTGTGTTGGTGGTAGGAAATCATGTGCAAAGTCATATGACGCTCAGGCTACGTGCCTTGGAGTAATTGCAGCGAGTCATGGCTTATGGATGCCAACCAGAGAGTGTTGGCCATGTTAGGCTCTCCGTACGTGTTTGTGTGTGTGTGGAGCCGTCAGTCATGTGACTAGCGGCTGATGCAAGCGCATTCCCGCATATTTGGCTAAGCAGCATTCGGTGTTGATAATGAAAACGACGCCTTTAGTCAGGCAGCACGCCTCGAACTCCAGCGGATCGCATGACTAATGCGCATACCAAAACACCCACACAGCCCAGGCAATGAGCCACACTAACTGCTTCCGCCAACTGTAAACACAAGTGGCCAGCCAGCCCCTCCCCTTAGGGCCAATTAATATGTAATCATCGATTGCTGGCGAGTTATGCTAATGCAGCTGCAAAATGAAAATACTAATTAAGAATTATGGTGGAGAAACTGCTGCTGGCTGATGTCTATCGATGTATTGATGCGATGAGCAGATGAATATAGTAACTGTGAGGCTTAGAGATGCTGAGGAATTTCAAGAGACTTAACAGAAACTTATGCTTTCAACTACTTGTTGAATGTATTGAATGAGCAGTTGAAGGCGGAAGTAAACTATTGACAGAGTATTATTATTGAGCTGCTTGAATAAAAGCTAGATAAATGATTATTTATCTTAAGATATTGAGCTTGTTCAAAGATGTAGCTAAATATTCTGTAAATTAATTTGAATGTTATAATTATGTTTTCTTATAAGTTTCAAAATTATTTAAGCACTTTGGACATATTCTAAATAGCTTAAAATTACAAGATGAACTACTTCTACTTCTACTTATTCTACTACTGCAGAGCATCTTCCATATCTTATTGTTCACATTACTAACTTATACATAAAATAGCTCCATCTTTACTAGTTATCAATATAGGTTCCACACAAGCATTTAGGCTCATTAATGTTTCTCATAAATATATAGAAAATGTCCTATGCTCATCATGTATATCACTTCATATCATAGCAGCCTTTCATATATTTCCCATTCTCTTTCCACTAAAGTCTTCCCATTAGACAGTTTAATTAATAAATAATTAATTTAATAGTTTTTTTTTTGTTTCCCCTTTGCACACTTCCAAGAACTGCCCACACTCAACTAAATTCAATTGCAACACATTCATTCATTATTTTCCCTTTTCCGTAGCTCTTTTTATAACTGACCCATTTTACACATGCGCAAAAAAGCAAACCTTTGCCACGCCCATTATACATTTCGCTAGGGCCGTTTTGCAATTGTTTATGAACGCTTTAAAGGTATGGCCATTGTATTTGTTGCTGTTGCTGCTGCTGCTGCTGTTGCATGATTGCTGCCAACTGGCGCCAAGTTTGTTGCCTAAGTCTTTTGTATGTGTTGCGCAAAAGGTTCAGGGAAACGGACAACTAACTGTTAGCGCTGCCCCGCTGCCATATAAATAAAAGGCAAAACAAAACAAAGTTCCGTTATTCCCGCTTAGCTCATGCTATTTCTCTCATAAATAATTCACAATTGATTCGTGATTAAATTTGCAGCTACCGTACTATCAACACTTGCAAATGAACCATAAATTGTGAATTGAATTAACATTTCTCTCTGCCTCTTCTATTCCTATACCATATACGAATCGCAAGCATAATTGGCTGCGGATTGCACAACATTCGTTAAGTGTGCTAACAATAACGCAATTAGCCATGATATATTAATAACTTAATCCTAGTAAATGGTGCTGTAGCTGTCGCTGCTGCCGCTTATGTAATTGACTCTCATTGTTGACTAGCCGAGAGCAATTAATATTAGTCACAGAGTGACACGCGTCTAAACAAGAACTTAAGTGCTTGTACTTGGCTCTAAGCAGACGAAGTTGACTCGTTTGACTTGTTGCACGCTCGCCTTTTGGTATTTACGCGCCTCACGTGTTGTTGCCGTGTCGTTCGGCTGTCTCTGTAAATATGCAAATATGCGTTCAATATCAGCCGCATTCAATTTGCTTGTAAAGCAACTAATAAAAAGTAAATTAGTACTGAATTTTAATAAATGTACTCGCATTGTAATTACAAAATAATATTTAATCATTTCGATTGCATCGCACTCGGCCTGAAAAGAAGATAAATTGAACGCAGTTTTTGGATCAGTTACCTCGTGACTCCCATCGAGCCGCGACTGTATCATATTTCTCTTGAATCGAAATTGACAATCCGGTTGCCGCGCTGTAGTATTCAAAAGCCATCAAAATAATATATTTATTTCACATTTCGTTAGCCACATACAAAGTCAATTTAATATCTTATATTTGCTGCTGCAGTTCAAAAGGTTCAAGCGCCCGCCGCGCCGCTGACGAAATGCATATACGAGAAATTCCCGCCATAAAAAATGTTTACTGATAAAACGGCCTTAGGTTCCGCTTATTAATATAGAGAGAGATAATATGCAGCGTCGATTGCAAAATAGACACACACTCAAATACTTTCATTTTTTATTTTTTTCGAAAAGAAAAGCAAATGCTTATGGCCGCAGCTCTGTCGATTTATTTAATTATCAAATAAATTGTGCAGGCAATTTATAAAAAATAGTAAAGACAAATTAACGGCGGTGTCATAAGCGACGACATAATGTTAAATAACGTATACGCCGTGTGTGCGCGCGCGATGCGCATTTCTATTCAGGCGCACAGCTGGTCGATTGGTGCCATCAAAGTCAGGTGTGACACAGTTTTTGGCATTCGCCTTACGCGACACACTTCAATTCCAGCGAGCCCAACACCCGCTGCACACACACACAGAAATAAAAACTATATAAACAAATGTAAATTGTGCGATTGCTGCTCACTCACACGTCTGTCGCTGTCCGTTTGTTTCACTGTAGCGCAGCTTTCGCTTTCGCAGCTAATGCGACGTGACTGCCTCAGCGTTGTTATCCATTTGTTTGCTCATGTTCTGCGCCAATGCAACAACTAAATACAAATATATATAATAAGTAAATAAAATAACAGGCTATTCGTGCTGAGGCAATATATTGTGCCAATTGGCAGACAGACCAATTGCCAATTGCAATACAATAAACAATCGTTGAGGAGGCATCGCCGAGCTGACGTCCAAATTGCATAAAGCCCCGATTGCCTTATATAGCGTATTTTTTTTTGGCATTTTTCCCCAATAAGAATTCGTTACAAATGCGACTGTCGAAACGGCTTGGAAATAAACGCATAAATAATAAGCTTAACGGATCTTAGACTGCGTTGACTCAGAGACGAGACGATACGAGACGCAAAAACAACAAGTTAGTCGAAAACAATTAATAATAAAAAAGCGATATTCCAGAGGGTATTTAAATATTTGCCTGCATATATAAATATATTATTATTTGAGAGGGAGAGAAAAAAGTGAAGCAAATATTTTGTTAATTATTTGAAGTACGTCAAACAAAAGACTTAGGAAACGAACTCGTTGTGTGTACACACTCAACGCGCTCTTAACCGTAAACGAGATTAGCGTCAAGAAATCAACCTTGGAATAAGCCACGAAATGAAAAAAAAAAAAGCGTATAGATAAAAATTATACACAAAAAACTAATTAAACTGCACGAAATGCTTGAGGAAAACCAGAAAATAAACCAAAAAAAATAAATCCGAAATGAAAACGAAAACGAAACGAAACGCGAAACGAATAGGAATACGTATCTGATAATTATAATAACTAATCATATTATATATAGCCATATATTGAGTGGCAAACGTCATAATGCTCATTAACATCATCATCAGCCATGTGCCGGATAAGAATTGGGAAGGAAGTGCGTCATTTTACCATAGTTATAGTTGGGCATATGAATGGGCTCATTAGGCGCTGCGATCGACAGCTGCTCGCTTGAGTGGGACGCCCACAAAAGATTGCAATTGTTGCACAATTCAACAGATATAGAGAGAGATTCGCTCAAGCTTGTCCGAATTGCCAAATTTGTCACAGCAGCAAAAACCCAAAGAATAAAAAACCAACTTCAATATTAATGTCAAAGACAAAAGCAGAAACCGCATCACGTGAGCCATTCAAAAAATTCAAAGAAAAAATTTAACGACTGCGACGAGCGAGTCGCCTGGTCAGTGGGCAGCTTTAGCGTTTGGTTCATAATTAGAAATTGATTAGTTTGGGGGCCGGCATTTACGACGCTGTGCATCCGGCTCAGTTGCGATGCTCAATCTTAAATTAGTCGCCTCATGCATGCTGCCCATCTAATTGGCGAAGTGGGCAAAGGGCGACGATGGGAAAAGCGGAGATTCAATTAAAAAAGCTGGAAAAAACAGTTGGAAAAGCGACATGAGTGCAGCAGAGTGGGATTACACAGAAATTAAAAGCACATGTGTTGGGAAAATCTGAATGTGATAGTTAAGTTGCCTAACTAAGTTAAATTCAAACCGGATTAAAAAGGCATTTTAATACATGTTATCAACCGCTGTTAACTTAACATTACACCAAAGTGTTATTAACATAGTCTTCTTATTGGCAAATATGTTATCGATGATCGATATATTTAGATTTCTTATGTAATAAAATTTGGTCACACCTTAAAATAAAATGGCGCCATTAGAGAAAAAGCTCTTCAAATCGGCAAGAAAACTTATCATAAAAGTGAATTTAATTACTATTTAAATTACACAAAGCCCATAATTAATTCCCTCCCTTTCTTCTTCACTTTTAGGTGCCTATGCGCTCCCAGCTTCTCGCTACGCATACCGGAGGATCTTGAGAACAGCGCCGTCAACGCGCTGCGCTCGGAACGTGCTCGCTCTGTGCAGCCTTGCGGCCAGGGCGAAGCCAGCGCCGCCGATGATTATGATGTTTGCCCGCCGAGCAAGTATCGCCAGCCCACGGCGGAGTGCAACAATGTGTCGCACCGCAAGTGGGGTGCCCGTGGCGATGTCTTCCAGCGCTTGCTGCAGGCCGACTATGCCGATGGCGTCAGCCAGCCGCGCAGCTCGCGTGGCACGCACGCCCTGCCAGAGGCGGAGCTGGTGATTGAGCAACTGCAGCGTCATGTGGAGAGTGAACTGCGGCACGATCACATCACTGCCATGCTGCCCGCCTGGGGTCAGCTGCTGGCCAACGATCTGTACGAAGTGGGTCAGCTGCCCATCAGCGGCAAGTGCTGTCAACGTGAGGCCGGCATCAAGGACCCCAACGAGCTGCAACAGTGCTTTGTGCGTACCGGTGCTGACTGCAAGGAATACAAGCGCTCCGCGCCAGGCTATGATGCCGAAGCGTGCCAGAAACGTTAGTAGATTCGACTAAAGACAAGCTTTCCAGTTTGATTAATTGCTTTCTTGACACCTTCACAGATGTGCGCGAGCAGATGAACATTGCTTCGGCTTACATTGATGGTTCCGGCTTGTATGGCTCCACTCGCCACGAATTTGACCAACTGCGCACTTACATCAGCGGCGGGGTGAAGGTTGAGTCTTGTCGCTATTGCCAAGTGTCTGGTGCCACGGGTGCACTGCATCGTGCCCTGTTGCAGCAGCATAACAATATTGGCGAGCAACTGGCGCATATCAATTCCGACTGGTCGGAGGAGGATGTGTTCTTAGAAGCGAAGCGCATTATAACTGCCACCATACAGCACATTACCTACAATGAATTCTTGCCATTGGTGCTGGGTCAGGAGACCACAGCCAAGGAGGCTCTCAGGTTGACGGCAGAGAAGCATTCGTCGAACTACTCCAGCTCCATACGCGCCGGCATCTACAATGAGTTTGCCACTAGCGCCATGCCCGCTTTCTGGAGCATGTATCCGCCAGAGATGCTCTCGCAGAAGAGCTCTGCCCACGAGTTGCTCTCGATTGCAGCGCTGCAGAAGTCTCTGGTGCCCAGTCAGATAAACGATGACGGCTGGTCCGAGCTGGCTCTGGCCGTGCATCGTGGTCGCGATCATGGCATTGCACCCTACGTCCAGGCCCTGGACATTTGCGCACGTCGCTTTGGCCACAACTCGGCTGCCAATGTCACCTTCGACAATCTGGCACAGCTGACCAACATTCCAGAGGAGCATATTACCAACTTGCGTGACATTTATCAGTATGTTATCTAACAACTAATCAGCAACTAAAGTATCTCATCTGTCTTGTTGCTTGTTCCTTTTTAGAAACGCCGAGGACATTGACTTGCTTGTGGGCGCACTGCTGGAGGATCCCGCCGTGGGCGCTCTGTTTGGACCCACCATTACCTGTCTGCTGACCACACAGTTTGAACTGCTGAAGCAAACCGATCGCTTCTGGTACGAGAACGAGATCCCACCCTCGTCGTTCACTCTGGAGCAGCTAAAGAGCATTCGTCAGACTACACTCTCGGGTCTGCTCTGCGGCTCCCATCAAGTCAATACAGCTCAATCGAAGGCTTTTATACGCGAGGATAACTATCTGTAAGTGCTGTCTGACCACTCTTCAGCATCTGCTCCTAACCAAATGTCTTTTAATCTGCGTAGAAACTCTGTCCTGGACTGCGCTCAGCTGCCCAAGTTTGATCTGCGCCCCTGGAAAGTAAATGCCGAGGAGGAAATTCACTTGGAGCACGTCGAAGTAGAGCCCGATACCAAGGAAGCCATCAAAGAACTAAGCCCAGAGCTGATTGAGGCGGCCGTTGAGCGCGCTAAGCAGGAACTGGAAGAGCGCAAGCGTTTCGAATACGAAGTGTGGCGTGCACGTAAGCAGAACCCGTAAACCCCAATCATCTGAACACCTTGTAACACTCCTTTATCTTCTTTGCAGAGGGCGGCATTAGCGCTCGTTCCCCCGATGGCACCGCTGCCTCCTTCAGCAAGGCCAATCTGGCTGCCCTGAGCCTGGCTAACTCTTCGCTCATCTTTGAGCTGGCCTCCAATGAGATCGTCAAATCGCTGAACAGCATCACTCGTCGCAAGCGTCAAATTTTCAATCCCAACCAGAATGCCTTTAACCGCAACGAATTAACCGATACCCTGCAAACGGTCGACATTAGCGCTCTGATTGGTGGCAGTCAGCAGGCCTTGGACCACTGCCCAGAGCCAACGCAGCAATGTGATGCCAACACGCCTTTCCGCACGCTCTCTGGACGCTGCAACAATCTGCGCAACCCCAACTGGGGCAAGTCACTGACAACCTTCTCGCGTCTGCTGCCCGCTCAATATGAAGATGGCATTTCCGCACCCCGAGTATCAGGCGTCACGGGAACTCCACTGCCCAATCCACGTACTATCTCGACAACGATTCATCCAGATATCTCGAATCTGCACACTCGCTACTCGCTGATGGTGATGCAGTTCGCGCAGTTTGTGGATCACGACTTAACTTTAACGCCCATTCACAAGGGTTTCCATGAATCCATTCCCAGCTGCCGTTCCTGCAACTCCCGCCAGACCGTCCATCCGGAGTGCAATCCGTTCCCAGTACCCGCGGGCGATTTCTTCTATCCCGAAGTGAATGTCACGAGCGGCGATCGTCTGTGCTTCCCCTCGATGAGATCTCTGCCTGGCCAGCAGTCGCTTGGACCTCGTGATCAGATCAATCAGAACACTCACTTCCTCGATGCCTCCATGGTGTACGGTGAGAATGTCTGTCTGTCCAACAAGCTGCGTGGCTTCTCGGGCCGCCTGAACAGCACAGTGCACCCCGTGCGCGGCAAGGAACTGTTGCCCCTGAGTGCCACCCATCCCGAGTGCAAATCCCGCAACGGACTCTGCTTCATCGGAGGCGATGATCGCGCCTCTGAGCAGCCAGGTCTGACCGCCATCCACACGGCTTTCCTGCGCGAGCACAATCGCCTGGTCGAGGGCCTGCGTGGAGTCAATCCCCACTGGAATGGCGAACAACTGTACCATCACGCCCGTCGCATTGTCAGCGCCCAGGTGCAGCATACGGTGTTCAATGAGTTCCTGCCCCGCATTCTCAGCTGGAACGCTGTGAATCTGTATGGCCTGAAGCTGCTGCCACAGGGCTACTACAAGGACTATAACCCATCCTGCAGTCCCATCGTGTTCAACGAGTTTGCTGCCGCCGCCTTCCGCATTGGTCACTCCCTGCTGCGTCCGCATATTCCACGGCTCAGTATCCAGCACCAGCCCGTGGACCCACCCCTGCTGCTGCGTGATGGCTTCTTCCGCATGGACGTGCTGCTGCAGCCCGGCATTATTGACGAGATTCTGCGTGGTCTGGTGGCTACGCCAATGGAAACGCTTGATCAGTTCATCACCGGCGAGGTGACGAATCATCTCTTTGAAGATCGCAAGATTCCTTTCTCCGGCATTGATCTGATTGCTCTGAATATACAGCGTGGTAAGTGGATGACTTCAATTTATTATACTTTGAGTGCTTCTAACGGTTCCCTCCGATCTCTCGCAGCTCGTGACCATGGCATTCCTTCGTACAACAACTATCGCGCCCTGTGCAACCTGAAGCGAGCCACCACCTGGAGCGATCTGAGCCGCGAGATACCCACCGAAGTCATCAACCGCTTCCAGAAGGTCTATGCCAGCGTTGACGACATTGATCTATTCCCCGGTGCTATGACCGAACGTCCACTCCAAGGTGGTCTTGTCGGCCCGACGCTGGCCTGCATCATTGGCATTCAGTTCAGGCAGCTGCGCAAGTGCGATCGCTTCTGGTACGAGAATCAGAATCCCGAGGTCAAGTTCTCCGAGGCTCAGCTGGCTGAGTTGCGCAAGGTGACGCTAGCCAAGATTGTCTGTGAGAACCTGGAGATTCAGGGCGATATGCAGCGCGCCGCCTTCGACCTGCCCAGCAACTTCCTGTGAGTCCAACTTCAACTACTCTTTGATAGTCCATGCTAATCTCAATGTTCTTCACAGCAATCCTCGTGTGCCCTGCCAGTCGATGCCACAAATTGATCTGAATGCTTGGCGCGAGAATGTTCAGGGCTGCCAAATTGGCAATCGCAACGTGCGCGTAGGCGAGTCCGCCTTCCCGTCGCCCTGCACCAGCTGCGTCTGCTCCGCTGAAGGCGTAAGTCCTATAGATGCACTCAATACCCTTATATATACTAAACAGCTCCTATTCTTCGATTACAGCCTCAGTGCGCGTCGCTGCGCATCACCGACTGCGGCCAGTTGATCCGCCAGTGGCCCAAGGACGCCATCCTGCGGGACGAGGTGTGCAACTCGCAGTGCGGCATCTACTTGACCGGACAGCAGGCGAGCGGCTTCACTGCCCAGCAGCGCCAGGGCCACGCCCCGTCGCGTGTCACACGCTCGCGCAACCAGAACCTATTCAAGTTCCCCGACTTGACGCCGTTCATCGCCTCCCTATAGGGAGGGCCACACGAGAAAGCAGGCTTTCGTACATGTTTTGTAAATAACTCTACGTTCTTTACACACAATTAGTTACTTATTTTGTTCGCTTACCTGAAGACTTGTTCAATGCATATCTATACGACCTTAAACAACTTACTCTAACTGTTCTAAATACGACGGCATTATCCCGTATCAAAACTAGGCAAAACCAACGACAGACCAACAAATTGCAAATTCTTGTTTCGGCACCACCAAAATGCGTGATTCTACTGTTAGTTAAGCGACAACTAATTAATTAGCATTTTTATATATGTATGTAATGTATTTTTTTACCTAAACCCTATGAATGTCAATTATATGTACCTAATAAATAAATAAAAATAATTAAAACAAAATTCGCTTTTATTCCACTGTCACTGGGGAGGCAAATGCGCTTTTAATTAAAAATATAATAAAAAGTTGCGAATTAAATTCGAGCTAAAAAGGTAAAGTGTAAACAGCCGTTTTAACAGGCGAACATCATTTACAGCAGCTGTGTGCGCCCGCTCACATTTGCAGTTCACAATTTCGTCTGCTCGCAGCGACTTCGCAAATAATCACAATATGTATACAGTCAAAGTAACAGGCCAACAGAGCCCGCAGGCAGCTGGCATGTTAAGCATTATTTGCGGTGCAGCGGGTGAGCGTCGAGAGACTGTTTGGGTCGCGCGAACGAGATGCGCAGGTAGCAAATCGCAATATGTAAACAGACGAATCACCAGGCGAACAGAATGCAAAGGCAGCGGCCATACACATGCATGTGTCGAGTGCATTGTTGTTGCGCACAGACGAATTCTGGTTGGGGAATCGACGGCGAAAGCAACACGAAAGAGCAAGCGAACAGCATATACAGCAAGCAACGCGACGACTGCTTGAGCAAGCGAGAATAAGCACACAAAGCATGTGTTGTCAAAATACTTATGCCGTTATTAATGCCTGCGCTCTCGCTCCCGTTCACACTGCAGTGTAATCTGTGTGTGTCTCTCTCGCTCTTTCGCTGTCCCCTCTTGAGAATGCGAACGCGTAAACGCAATTATCAAAATAAATATTTTGCATGGCCGTCTGTGGGCAGAGCAAAGCATAATTAAGCGCCGTTACACGAACGTGGACTAAGAACTTACACTGGCGTCCGCTGCAATGAGTATGATTAGGCGCTCGCTGGCGAATAACGAATACTCTTAAGTAGTTTAAATAGTTGTTTGCTTTATTTAGTTTTGCTCTTTGAACGTGGTTCCATTACAGCAAATATAATTTGTGTGTAGTTTAGATAAGATCTCTATAATGCCGACAATAAATAACAAAACTCACAAAGTACGATTAAATCTAAAGAGGGGTTTACTATGCATATAGTATATGTATATGTATGTATACGTATGTATGTATTGTATTTTTATTTTATTTAAATGTGCGCTAGACACAGACACCGTTAGACGTGCTCTTGGCTCAACGCTCGACAAAACTCTAAAGATATTTAACTTTTGCCAGATCTGACATAGATATACATACATATAGATATATAGGTGTATTTGTATATTATATATATATTATTATCGCATATGTTTATAATAGTTTAATTACAATTATTTAAATTCGAATAGAGCGCACAGAGAAACAAAAATACGTAGCGCTTAGATTTATATATTGTAGCTGTTCTTTAGGTATTTATTTATAATATTATTATTGAACGTGTTTAAGCTGTTGTGCTACTTGTGCTAACCACAGATAATTCAACTAACTGCCGCAGTGCATATGACGAATAGGCATGCAAAATACAATACTTTTTCATGTGTTTTCGCTGCAGACATTAACTAATATGCCTTTGCTTCTCCTACTATAATTCTTGAATTTTTTTTGTATTTTTTTCTCTTTTTTTTTGGTATATTTTGTGCTTAAGTGTCTAGAGAATTTGACTTCTTTGCTTTATAGGTCTTATACCTTTCTCTACAGATATTTGTATATATATATATATATGTATGCAGATATTTTATATAGTTTAACATAGTTTTGAACTAAACTAAAATTGAAGTTTAACACACAGCATAGAGTGTCAGTTATACATAAGCATAAGTTTACATACTCGTAGTTATAGTATATATATATATATCTTGTATATATAGTATGTTTATATAGTTTATAGGAATCTTGCTAATTTAGTTTTTATGCTGTGCCACAATATTTGCCTATGCATATGGTATGTGTTCTTTCTCTATTATCATTATAGTTATTAATCCGTTTATATACTGTTGATCAAATGTGGTTTGGCTATATACAAGAGATGGACATGAGAGATGTGTGGCCTATGTACAATAAACATTTTTCAAGTCAAGAGTTGGTTGGCTTTTCCTATTTATTTATCCGCAGCCAAGGCGGCTGGCGCTGGGTTATTGATCTCCGAATGCCGACGCTGCCGCTGCTGCTGCTGTTGGTTGTAGTTGCTGTAGGCCAGACTGTGGCCATTGCTATATGGGTGTGCATCGAGATGTCCGAGTTTGCCCACAATTTTTGGTATTTTATCACTGTCCGTGCCGAGGCCAATGAGGCAGGTGCCGCCAATGCTGGCGCTGCCGATGCCGCCGCCAATGATGAGCTGCTGCTGATGACTGTGATGAAGCTGATGATGATGCTGATGGTGATGGTGATGGTGTTGGTGTGAGTGATGCTGATGATTGTGTTGATGACTTATGGCCGGCGTGCTCTTGCACAGATCCTTGTTGCCGCTCTGACCGCCGCCATTCAACTCCAGGGCTCCCTTCAGCGAGCTCGTCTTGCGCAGGCAGACGTGCGTCTGATCGCAGCTCTTGCAGCGCTGCTTGGCACCAGCCGTTGTGGCCGCCTTTCCCTGGCTGAGTGCATTCAAATTAGCCGCCACCAGCTGAGCCTGCAACGTCTTTGAGGGCGAAACGGGCGTGCTGTCATCCTCGCCCGTGGGCGGCGGCGTGGAGAGGCGGCTCGAGACGGTGGAGGAGCCGCTGGAGGACAGGCAGACGCTGCTGCTGCTGCTGCGTGCATAGCCGTTCTGGGTCAGGGCAGCATCATCAGCATCAGCATCGTCATCATCATCATCATCATCAATGTCGGCATCATGATCATCAACAATATCATCATCCACATCACTGGGCGGGTTGCTGCTGGGACGAGAAGCGAGGGCAATGTTGTTAGTAGTTGCGCTGACTTTAGCCACATTCAGCCCATTTACGCTTGCTTCAGCCAGAGCTGCATCCGCATCCGCATCCGCATCCCCATTCCCGTCAGCATCAGCCAGCTTATCATCAGTTGACGCCTGCTCCATGCTGTCACCATTCGCTATCACAATTTGCTCCTGCTGCTGCTGACTAGTTTTCGTTTTCACATCGTCGGCCAAGTCAATCCAATGGCCGCGATTATCACGCACGCCCTCAACGAGTGGCTCCAGCTTCTCGGAGAGTTTGGCAAAGGCCTAGAGAAGGGAATGAAAATATATCTATAAGAACTGCCAACTGATAGTGGTATATAGCTTAGCTTACCTCATAGATGGGCAGGCAGATTGAATCAATAAAGTTCACCTGCATCATGGGCAGCTCGTCCTCTTTCTCGCGATTCATGATATCCTGTTGAAGATTAAGTGAAAGTTTAATTAAAATTAATTGAAATACAATGATTCTAGCTCCACTTACAATGGGCGTTATATTCAGCTCCTGCTTCTCCATGTCGCCCTGCTCGAAGAACTCGGAGCTAACCAGATCAGCTACACGTTTCTCAATCTCCCACGGCTTTGTAATGGCCGACAAATCACAGACAGTCATGCTCATGGCGCGCAGCAAGGCGCGCGGCTCCTCGGCTACCCAATAGCTCACTGGCTGCTGCACGCTCTCCAAGAAGGGGCCACGTTTTCTATTGATATATGAATAGTTAATAAATGTATACTAAATATATTTTTTCATTAAATTACTTGAAGTAGACAGCTAGGTCTGTGGACAAAATTGCATCCTCTAGCACGCGTATGACGCGGCAATAATCGTCCGAGGACAGATTTGCGAGAATTTGATTTCCGGGACTATTCAGGATCATCAAGCACTGATCGAAATGATGGTGCTCCATGGTGGATGTGGAGTAAAGCTGCGCCAGCGGCGAGGAAGCTCTGCAGGAGATTGAAGAACAATTAGTTAAATGAGCTTTTGCCTAGCCAATCTGCACTTACTTAATCTGAAAGGAGTTGTTAGTCCCCCGATGATCGAGATCGTGGCACAGGCAGCCAATGATCAAGGCCAGACATTCAATTTCGCCAAAGATCTTCCACCATTGTGTGGTCTAGTGTGAGGATAGATACAGATGAGATATACATGTATTATTTAGCACCATTTCTTACACTCACTGTCAAAATGGCAAACATCATCTGGGCCACGTTGAAGGCGTGTCGCCAGTTGTGGTAGGTCACGTTGCGATAGTTCTTCTTGACGCTCAGCAGCCAACGGCAGAGCACTTCGTAATCGATGTGAAAACGCTCCACGAAATCGAGATCCAAAAACATGCGCAAACAGGCCTGAAATGTAGACAGAGAGAATATTAGATTATTGTATGTGGAGGTGGGTTTTATAAAGGACTTACCTTCAGCGTATCATCGTCCTCGAAGTGTATATCGTCGAACTTAAAATCGTGCAGACGAAAGTGTACTGCAGAGGGCACTCGCAGGCGCTATAAGAAATAGAGAATGCAAATTATTAAATTGATGGTAAATATTTATCTATTATATATATAATATGTCTGAATGTGTTTAGCAAAGCAGAAACAAGTCTGAGTTGAACTTCTCATATTATTCTAATATACCTTAAAGAAAAAACTTCAAGTGAATTTCAATTTATTTTTCCTCAATCTTCAACTCAATTTAAATGTATTTTTAAATTTATTTTCATTCATTTCTTGGAACTCTTTTGAAGTATTTTATTTAATATGAACTTAAAGAAATTAAATTCAGCCACCCAAATTTTCATTTTCCATTTCAAATATAACTCAAACTCAGTTAAGCCTTTGCTGTCTAACCATTTGCTTCCTTGTATTTTAGTTTTCTCTTCATAATTTCTCCTAATATAATTTACATTTTTAAATATATATATCTGTCTCTTTGTGCATACATTTTAATCCTGGCAGCCTTCACTTTTATTTATAGCCCGTGTCTGATGCAAACGGATGCTGAAATACGAGCGGAAAAACACACGAAACCGTCTACCCAGCAGCTGTCAGGCAATGTTAATTGATGTCCGCAGTAGCCACAGTACGAGCTCATGATATACTCCCACACACACACACCGGAAATGGCAAGGAGCAGCGGAAAAGGGTTTTTTTATCTTTCTTTCTTTTTTTTCTTCTGTATGCTCCTTGCTTTATGGCATAATCGCCAGGGCTGTGAGTAAAAGCAGCTCAGAGAATGGCATAATTTTAATTAAAATTAATAACCCAGCATCAGCGCCGCCGGTTGACAAGGCGACAGGCGGTCATAATTTTAGCCAGCATAATTACGGGCAGTGCAGGGAGCTGCAGAGAGGCAACTGGCAACAGGCAGCCGACAGGAGACACACAACACAAAGATAAACAGAGAGACAGATGCGAAAACTTGAAACATCCCAAGTCCATGGGGTTAGGGCTGGACTGGGGGGAGGGGGGGGGGGGTCTGGCAGAGTGTTAAGGAAGGGACTAGTATAACAAATGCTCTTAGCCAGTGTGCGAAAGTTTCTTTTTGTCATACTTGTGCGAACAAACTAATTACAACTGTCAACACGTTCAGCGAGAACGAGAGAGTGCGGCAGGGGTAGGGGGAGAGAGGGTGAGGGAGTGGGGGCAGTTGAGTGAGTGACTGTGGAGACAGGTTGTTGCTACTGTCGCTACTGCTGCTGCTGCTGCTGCTGGCGCTGTCACGCAAAAATAATAAAAACATGGAAGCAAAAAGCAGAAGGCCGAGCACCGAGCAAGAATTTATGGAGTGGCATAAAAATGAACCCGAGCAGCAGATGAGCCAAGTCCTAGATGGAGACGCCCCTTCCCTTCGGCAGCCCCCTGCCCTCATCCAATACAAATTAAGCGTGCACACAAATAAAATTAAGCATTTAAATGCAGTAGCTGAGCTGGTCCCCGCCAGCCACGCCCACAAGCACTGGGCGTACGACACCCAGGGGCAACATTTGAACTGTCAGCTGCTCGACTTACGCGCAATCGATGGGCCTCGTCCATGGTCGCAGATGCATGGTAGCTGAGCACCTCCAGGGTGACGCTCTGCTTGGCCATCGCCACAATCGCCTTCTCGTACATGTGCGTATTGTGGATGCCCATGCCGCAGAATATGGCGAACGCCTCCACGAAATTCTCGTCGTTCTTGGTGAAGTCCTAAAAATAAGAAACAATCATGAACAACGATCATATAAGGCAGATAATAAAAGATGATGTGAATTTGATGTGGACTCGGAGTAATGTGAACTGGTTCAGTTCATTGCTTTCGAATAAACTGTTTCAGAATGAAGTGGTGCGCAATGAAAAGGTTAATAATTAAAGAAATTTTAATGAACTGTTACGAAATGAGCTAGTTAACGAAGAACTGGTTAAAATGGGAGTAAATGAACTGGCTTAAATTAATCTCTATAAACGAAGAGTGCTCCATAAGGAACTAGTTCATAATGAAAAGGTTCCAGTTAAACAAATCACAATTAACTAATTTTAAATGAAGTGGTTCACAAGGAACTGGTTAAAAGATGAACTTTTCACATATGAACTAGTCCTCTTTAAATAAACTATTTCATAGGGAACAAGTTAAAAAATCAGAATTAACTATTTTGCAATGAACTCTTATGTATGAATTGTTTCCATATGAACTGGTACTTTCAAAATTAACTATTTCCCGAGGTCTGGTTCACAATGCCAGAGTTCAGACTTTACGGAATAATATTGAACTGGTTCACGAAGAACTGCTTCACAATAAAGTTTTTACATTTGAATTGGACTTCATCGAATTGTTTTCCCTAGGAACTGGTTCAGTTCATAGTTAAATGAATCGCAATGAACTGTTTCGAAATGAACTAGTGCAGAATGAAATGGTTCATATAAAACTGTGCGCACTTCAGCTGGCCTACTATGAACTGTTTCTAAATAAACTGGTTCACAACGAACTAGTTCACAATGGTAGGGTTTATCTATCACTTTTTCAAGACTCACCAGCTCATTGAACTTATTGATCAGCTGTATGACGCCTATGATCTGGCCCAGCGAGTTCTTGATGGCCATGCAGAGTATGGAGCGATGCTTGAAGCTGGAGTTCTCGTCGACGCTCGCATCGAAGCGATCGTCCTCGTAGGCATTGGGCACATTCACCGTCTCGCCGGTGGTGGCCACATGGCCGGTGATGCCGATGTTGATCGGGAAGCGGGACTCGTAGGGGCTGGTGCGGGAATTGGCCTCGTCGTCGCTCAGATCGTTCGCCTCGAAGTCGAAGACGCGCGAGAAGCTGCCCTTGTCGGCCTCGTGGACGAGCAGGATCTGGACGCGCTGGCACTGGATGAGACTCTGCATGTGGGTGAGTATGCGGAAGACCATGTGCTCGATGGTGCTCTGCTCCTCGAAGATCATGCGCGCCAGATCCAGCAGCACCTGATTTCGCTTGATTTCCAGCTGAGATTTCTCAAAAAGCTGCGCGTTGCGCAGGCCAATGCCGCAGAACTGCAGATACGAGGCGAAGACCTGCAGCAGGAAGAGAGAAGGAGAAGGAGAATATATATATATAAGGATTATGATGCACACACACACAAACAGATTCATCAACATGCTGTTGCTGTCGGCTGCCTGCCTTTTAGCTGAGATCTGGGATAATCCCTGACATGTGCTGGCATTTTGCAAAAAGCTTTTTGTTCAACAATTTTTCACTTTGTTAAATAATAAATGCAATTTGCATATGTCAGGCAGGCAGGCAGCCACTGTGACAGCCGCTGGAACAAAGGACTCACCTTCTCATCGATTTCCGAGAAGCACTCGCCATTCATTTTGTTAATCACCTGCGCAACGCCAATCACGTCACCGCCGGAGTCCTTGATGGGCATGCAGAGCAGAGCCTTGGTGCGATAGCCGGTCTGTGAATCAATTTCACAATTGAAGCGTTCATCCTGCAAGGACATGGCACAGGTAAAAAGGTGAGACAAGGCCGATAGATATATGTATAAGGCAAAAGAAATCATATAAAATATAATAAAAATCAGTTATGATTTCACAAAGCAAATCTTCGAGCGGAACACGTTAACCGAACAATAGCTTTCGGCTGTAACGCGTGGAATCTTTGTTGAGAGTCGTGAAAAGCAAGCGTATTAATAGAAGACCCCTTTCTAAAAATAGCTCCATTTGGACAAATGTCTTTATTTGTACGCGTGTCTAGACTGTCATAAGAGACTTTCTGTTGTCTGCTGGCTACGGGTAGAGCGTAGAGCTCCATGGTATTCGCATATAGATGGATCGCTCTCGGGGCTGTGACTTCCATTTGAAGCTGTTAATTCTGGTATTTGTCTAGGTCATCATGTTTCTGGTCATGCTATTGTCGCTGACTTGCACTTTTGCCGCCTTTATATTCGTGTTCGTACAAATGGTGTCAGCCAAAGTCCGAATAACTCGTGCTCTAGCCTCGCTCCTCTCTCGCTGCTCTTCTTCTCGCGGCCATCTGGGCTCGTTTATTCACGCCGAATTGCGTAGAGAGTTATCAGCCGTCCGTCAGTCCGTCTAACTGTCTGTCCGAAAATTCACTTAATTGTGCTAAAATGTTTTGATAAAAGAGCTAACACTCGCATCCCTCGACCCGGCCGGAGGGGCGTCCCAACACATGCGTCATATTTATGGCCAACTGTTTATTGTAGACGATTGTTGGCCATGCCTTGAGTTGACTTTAACAGCACCGATAAACGACACGAGCCAGCTAACTGCGGGGGGGCAGGTGGGGGCCACCAGGGCATATTAATGTTTGGCCCGCGGCTTAAAGCCTCTTAAAGCGCCTGGCGCTCGCCTCTATCAGCAATGATACACATGATATAATACAATAATAGCATTGCCCAGCACACACAGCCTTGGACCATAAAAAAAATGTTGCCTTCCTCTCGCCTAGTTGGCCACAAGATTAATTACAGCCCAATTGGCCGAGCAACTGAGAAAAATGCACATTGTCAGTGCTCTGCTCTATATATATTCTTTCTCCCTTCTTCTTTGAGGGCAAGTTCAGTGCACAATATTGAAGCTTTTCCAATCCGAATTTGGGCGAACGGATGTGCTGCACTCGCAAGGTGCTCGCCTAGCGGAAGTACTAGATACCCTGTTTCAAGCAGCTCGCAGAGGAGTGCAGTTGAGCAGAGAGTTTCTTAGATGATTTTCAGTTTAGTGTGCGAAATTGAGTCCATAAATATGACAAGTTGAGGCTTACTTTAAGTTTCTTTCGGCTTGAGGAATATAAAAAAAAATATTTAAATACAAAAAAAAAATAGACAAAACGTGCTTTTAAATGCTTACTTCATGGTTCCCTCTGCTGGAGTTTACTATTCTAATATTCGACAAATATTTTATATAGAAATATCTACAATATTTTCAGAATAATTCAAAAGTTTAACTTGTAAACACAACAAATAAATAAATGAAACTTTCACTTTTCAGAAAAATAGATTTGTTATTAAGAAAAATATTTAAGGTTTCGCTCTGCTTGAAACTACTTATGCTTCGTAATAACATAAAAACAATTTAAATATACAAAATTGAGTTGAGATGCTTTTCAAAGCCAACTCGATCTTCTCTCTGCTTTAGATGATAGTTAAAAAATCTATAAAATATTTATTATTATATATATATATTTTTACCAATTATTTTAAAGGTTTCAGGCTTTGTCTATGCAGAGGAATATATTTTAAAATAAAGAGAAGCAAGTTTCTCTCCGCGTTAGGCTACATTATGAGCTCTTCTAAAGAAGAAGAAAAGGTACGTGGTATATCTACATTGAAGTTCTTCAGAATATACCTCAAATAAGCAGCATTAAGTTACTCCCCGGACAAATATGCCACACTAACGACAGATCAAAACAAGTCAAATCAAATACATTGTACAGGGTATTGGCAGTAGCAAATTTCATCAGTTGCACTAGTTTATCTCGTGTGGCATGTGAATGTGAACTAAACTAGGACTGCCTGCACCATAAATCGTGCTAGTCTCGAATTCGAATTTGCCAGTGTTTCAAGTTCTGTTAGCTTGATTAATGGCCAAAGCAGAGATGGCATTCAAATTTGTCAACTGACAACTAGGATGGGGGATGGCGAGTGGGGGGCGATGGCTGAAAACTTTCCATTTGGTTTAGCTGGCGAACTGACCTGGTAAGCGTCTGGAATGTTGACCGGCTCGCCGCTCTCTGCCACGTGACCAGCGATGCCTGTGCCCCATGCGACGCGCACTTCCTCCTGCTGTTCCATTTCCTCGACGGTGCTGCGTGGGCAGACATCGAACAGCTTCGATACGAGGCATCTGCGAAAGTTTAAAGTACTTTAGTTTAAATAGTTGGGTATTATAATTTTATAAATATATCTTTACACAAATATATACCTCTGTAGACTGTATAAATAGTACGCAAATGGCTTTGGCCCCTCGAGTGAATTTACCAAAAATTTTGCAATTAGTTCCGACTACAAAATGGCGCCACACGCCACACAGCACAAAATGGCCCCCCGGTGGACTATGAGTGTGGCTAGGTTGTATCTGTGTGTGCGCGTGTTACAGTTATGAAGCCAACAACTGCAGTGGAGAAATCATAAAATGCCAAAAATAAATGCCATCAAAAATGTTGCACAGACAAAGTTGAAGCTGCTGCTGCTGCGCAAAAACTTGGCAACGAAATGGCTCTGGGCCAATGAAGTCATCGCCACTCTGACAGTAGCTGACAGCAATAGCAGCAGCAGCAGCGGCAGCAATAGCAGCAGCAGTTGCTCTGCAAGTAGCAGCTTCATGGGCCAAAGCACTTGCCTGATTACCAAATTCAATTTGCACAGCTATTAGTGTTAAATTTCGTGTTGCCCTTAGTTGCAATGGGTCCAAATTCTCACCTAGCTGCAAGCATAACTACTTTTTTTATAGCTCCTCATTTTACCAAGTTTGGCATATTAAAAACTTAGTTAATTGCTGCTTGGCACTGCTGCAGCAACTAACTTCAAAGTCCAACATTTGTTAATCAAGCAATTGACTAAATTGACAATTGACTAAATTGTTTGAGAATTTCAAGCAAGCAGGTTGCTTTAGAAACTAGTTGCATTCAAATATGATTGGAATTGGAATGATATTTTGAGATTTTATGAATACCAAATTTTAATTAGGGAATTGTATATCATTTATTTGACTTAAGTATCTTAAAGAGTTTTATTTAAATTTCAAATTTGGCTACAAACATTGACTAGATGACAAGCTACAAATATAGAAAACAGATATTTATAAAAATTTTCAAGCATGTTTGGAGTCGGACTTATATTTTGAAATTCTATAAAAATTAAATTTTAAAGAAAGAATTAGAAAGAATAAAGAATTTAATACAAATGCAAATTTGGATATGAAACTGATCTATTATATATATTTATTATATAAAAATATATTTAAAATTCTATACATTTTATACATATATGATTAAAAACCCCCTTAAAAATTTGATAAAAAATGCAAGTTTAGATCAGCAATTTATCTAGTTGAGGAACCATATATATAACACTTTAAGTCTTAAAAATTGATTGAGATTTGCCTTACTGAATCCAAGTAAAGTCATACAATCCCCTTTAAAATTCTCACTCTATATATAGAGTGTATAGTTATAGCTCTTTATATTCTAATTTCAGCAATAGCTCTACATCTATCTAGTTCATCTCCTAGTCAGTCTCCCTCCCCACACTTTTACTTACTTTTTGAGTCCATCGGCGCCATTGCAGCGACCCTGCACCAGAAACAATGAGCCGCGATCCGCATTCAGCAATATGGAAACATTTTGCAGTATCTTGTGACACAAGGTGCGCACCTCCAGCTCATTGCAAATGTCCTTTACCTGTGAAGAAAGCAATAAATTGTAAAATATTTCATAAGTTTTCACGGAATTATGAGCTAAGTGCGCCATAAAAGTTAAAGTAACCAATAAGCTGGGCAATTGCAAATGCACTTAATGTTGTTTCTGGCTAAACAAACAAGCCAATCAGCCAAATACAATGGACGGACTGATTGATTGACTGACTGACTGACTGGCCCACCGACCGACCGATTGAGGGCGTGACGTTAGCGACAATTTAGCACAGCGAAGTGTTTGTGTGTGGGCCGGGTCGGGCCGGGCCTCTTAACTGTTTGCTGATAACAACGTCAGCAGCGCCAGAGCCAGCAAATACGCTGCATGTGTGCAAAATCAATTGGAGCTAGTTGGGGAAAGAGTTGCACACAAACTGATTGACTAGCAGCTACCCCGTGTGCGAGTGCAAATATAACTCAAATATAATATTAATGCGGCTAATTATAACTCTGTCTGAGTAAATAGCTGACTAAGCAAAGAAAGCAATGGATGGGGAGATGGAGAGAGAGAGAGAGGGGGGGAGGGTGTGTGTGGAAGAGGGGAAGAAAGTGAGAGGGAGGCTGGGAGAGATATGAAACCGAGTGGGAGAGGGAGAAAGGAAGAGACAGAGAGAGAGAGAGGAAGAGAAGGAGATAGATATATAGATAGTTTTAGATGGATAGATTTCTGTCTAGAAAGAGAGAGGAGAGAGAGAGAGAGAGAGAGAGAGAGCGAGAGAGAGTGAGAGAAAGCGAGATAAGGGGAGGGATAGATAGATAGATATTTACAGATGGATAGATAGATATCTACAGATGGAAAGATAGATATCTACATATGGATATATAGACAGATAGAGATAGAGAGAAAGAGAGAGAGAGAGAGATACACAGATAAAGAAAGAGATATAAACAGATAAAGAGATAGATAGACAAATAAATAAAGACAGGTAAAGACAGAAGACAGAAGAAAGACAGGTAAAGAAAGAGAGATATAGATATATAGACAGAAAAAAAATTATGAGGAAGGAATAACGAGAGAGAGAGAGAGAGGCAAGCGCCATAGAGATGGGAACCTTCTTTTATTAAAATATTAATTTAAATATCTATTTAACTGTATCTAAGATATTAAATAAAATTCATTGCGATTATTTGTGAAGCCCTCCCAACTATCTCTGATATAGGGTATCAAGGGATATTTCTTCAACAAGTACTATAATATCACCTCATTAGTTTTTGGTGACTTTTTACTGGAAATACCCCAATGAAAGTCTCAGACCCTTAGTCACCCGTCAGTTAGAAACAGGAAAGCAAAGCCGGAAGCATTAAGTGTCGCAAAGTGTTGAATAATTTCATTAGTACAGGGTATCAAACTACTTAAAGCTAAATGACGCACGGCCATCTTAACGAGCTGAAAATTCGTATGAAAAATGCATTTGCGGTTGGCTGTGTGTGCGGGTCGTAAATAAATTCCACATTACAACGGGCGCATGACGCATGCTAATTAAGAGATTTGCACAATTTTATGGCTGCATTAATGATAATGCATGTATATAATAATAATAAGATATATATATTGATAATAAATCGATTTAATCAATACGCACCAGCTCGAAAATCAGCTCCTTCTCGTCCAGCTGCTTCAGCTCGTTGCGCGACAGCCGCTGCGGCCGCTGGTGGCACAGGTGATAGGGATACGAATGCTGATTGCTGCCGGGACTTGTTGCACTAATTGCCGCTGTGGCATTGCAATTGCTGCCGCTGTTGCCGCCGACGCCGGCGTTGCCGCTGCTGCTGCTGCCAACGGCGCCGCCCGCCTGATAATGACTGTGCTGATAATGCTGATGATTGTGATTGTTGTGATGATGGATGTGATGATGATGCTGCGGCTGATACTGATACTGCCCGGCCACCACGCCGCCCACATTCTGCAAATTGCTGCAGCTGCCGCTCGTGTTGTCCATCTGCGGCCCGATGCTCAGGAACGTCAGCGTCCCATCGATGGTATTCACAATGGGCTTGAGTAGGCCGCCGCGCTCAAATTCATGCGCTGAAATTTTGCTGCAAATGCAAATGGATTAAGTTGTTAAAGTTGGGCTAGTTGCTTCAAGCTGCTGCACTTACCGCACGGGCGTTGTGGCGCCGGAGCCGGCACGCGAACTGCTCGCCTGTCCATTGGGATGCGTGGGTGAGCTGCTGCTGATGACATCGTTGCCCGCACTGGTCGCATGCGACACCAGCCACGCGTCCACAGTCTGACGCGTTGCCTTTCTGCGAGAGAAAGAGAGAGGGAGAGAGCGGGAGAGACTATGAATTTCGCTGTTAAAGTGCAAATATATTAAAATACCATTAAGAATTAAGACAGTGACCACATGCGCGAAATTGTCTAATAAAACGCCAGCTCATAAATATTCAGCAAACGAAATATTTTTACGTCATGCTGCAGGCAGCTCCTCGACTAGTCGCAAGGACACATGCGGCCGAACAACACGCGCGAGCGGCATAAAAACTCGAGAAATCACAGCACACAACTCTTTATAGGCGAAACAACAGAATTACTCAGTTCAGTACAGTGGGACAAGATTGAAATAATTTGTAACAAAAAAAAGGGTTAAGATTTCTGTTTGAATAGAATTGCATTTAACATTAACTGCTAATATATAACAGCTGTTATTTATGTTAACATGATTCTTAACATTTTTTTGCACTTATGTCTTCTATTTATTAGATTTACTCTTAACTTAACAGGTGCTATTTATGTTAACATAATACTTAACATTTTTTTTACACTTAAATGTCTTCTATTAATTTCATTTACTGCTAACTTAACAGCTGCTATTTATGCTAACATAATATTAACATTTTATTGAGAGATTTTTAAAGAAATAAAATTCCCAGAGATTCACTTTCATCTAATCCTATTGTAAACATGTCCAGCTCTAACTATTCTTGTGGCAGGCACAGCTACGACTCGATGACCATGCGCCTGACATATTCTTATGCAAAGTACACAAAATGAAGCCTTTTTCTGCCTCATTTAATGCTGGCCACATGCCCAAAGGCTGTGAACTGTGCGAAGCGACGACCGGCATCGGCCTCGTCGTCGCTTGGCCATGAAAGTAAAGCCCAATTTATGTTTTTAGTTGTTAGTGATTTTTATTATGTGTCATAGCCAAAGGCCAACAAACAGAATGTGCCACACACACTCACACACACATCCATTTGTCTAGGATATGTGTGTGTGAAAGCCAATTTCCGGTTTACGGCGGAAAAGGCCGGCCAGCCGCTTGACTGCTCATAAATATGGCACAAAGTATGGCATTGGCATCAGCATGCAGAAAGAGGAACTGAACCGGGCACAGCCCCTGGCTCTGGCACTGGCACATGACAATGCAATTTAAACAATCCTTTTGTAGGCAGCCTTAAGCCAAACATATCATAACTTCAGATTTTTATATAATGTTTGCCATAATAAAGTTGAGCTTTATGTTGAATAATAAAAAACATCCATTAGACTATATGTAAAGGGTGAAAGCTGCGAGTGGGCTCATCCTACTCAATGATATATGAATGTCTTTAAGATAAGAAATCCAATTTAAGTCGATGTATAGTTATCGATTTTTTATCGATTACTATTTCAGAGTATATTGTGGCATATATGATATGATATGAATGTTTAATGCATATATTAATAGCGTTTATCAATTGTAAATTCGACTTTTTACTTTTATTTTTAATTTTGTTCTATAATTTTTGATTCTTTATCGATTATTTAGCTTGTTATATAAATATTGATTTCTTAGTGTTTACAAGTCGATAAATCGCCTAGTTTTTATTGTATATTGATATGAATAATGTCGGTTATCGATTACAATGCTGATATATTGATTGCCCTGAGTTGTATATCGATAAGCAATTATCATTAAATGCAAATTCGATCTATCAAGCATATCAACCAATTATTATTTTGAATATTAATCGATTTAAAATTTAATTTATCGGCTACTGTTAATGGAATATTCCTTGATAATAATAATTTATCAAAAGCAAACTAAGTTAATCGTAAATAAGAACCAAAAAATTAAACTTTCAATCAAGATTCCCTATACACTTTGAAAATATTGATCAGTAATCGATAACACTATTATTGCAACATGAATATTAATCAGTTATCGATAACATTATCATTTCGATAAATTTCAATTTCAGGCATTTATTCTATCTCTTCTGCTCTTACCTTATGAAATAATCCTGTACAAACTCCTGATTCTCATCCAGCCACGCCTCCATGCGCGCATGCTCCGGATCGTAGGGCCGGCTATGCTGTGGCGACGCTGTCTGGTGATAGGGATGTGAATAGCTTTGATATAGTTGCTGCTGCTGCTGATGGTACAGCGGCTGCTGATGCTGCTGTTGCTGCTGCTGATAGGCAGCCGCTGTGCTGGCTACATAGCCGCCGCCGGCGCCGCCGCTGCTGCTGCCGCCGTTGCTGCTACTGTTGCCGTTGGTGTTGCTGCTGCAGTTGTTGCTGTTGCTGCCGCTGCTGTTGTTGTATTGATAGTGGGCGGGTTGTGGCTGTTGCTGTGATAGCGGCAGGGGGACACCGGTGCGGTGGTTGGCAATGAGCAGGCTGTGCTCACTCATACCGTACCCTGTGCCCCCCTGCTCCGCGGGCATACGTGCCGCTAGCTGCAGCGGCGTCGACGCTGGCTCCTCGATGCTGCGCAAATGCAGGCCTGCAACAGACAAAGAGAAAAAGAGTTGCGAACATTGAATTAAATATTCATTTAAAGCTTCAACATAAAAAAAATACATTTTAAATTGTATTGAGTTTTTATATAAACTTTTGTCGACAGCGCTGGCAGTTTTTATGTCCTCGCTTGCTCCTCCCAATTCGATTGCACGACATTTGCATTGCAAATGGCCAACATATCCTTTAAACCCGCTGCAAAGTCACGCGCCGCACACGGACGGAAGAAGCACGGCCCCCCCTGCCCCCCTCCACCCCAAACTCTTTGTAGCCAGCAGGCAAACCCATTGCCCCAGCGAATCTATGCAAATAGCTGTTGCTTTTTGTTCGCCCCGCTTAAATTTATAATTTAGCACGAAGCATAAAAAAGTTTGAAGAAAATTTTCTCTTTTTTTGCACATAAATTCAGTTAAATTGCATTTCCAGCTCATCAATTTTTGGGCAGCGACAATTAAGCGGCATTTAAAGCGCCCGCCACACGCTGCGTATACTCAATGCGGTCATAAATACGTGCTGAAAGGCAAAGCAAAAGCAAAAAGAGAAAAAACTGCAAAGTCTCGCGACACAGCTCAAGTGGGCCAGAAACTGGGCCAAGCTCCCACATTAACCGGAAATATTGGCAATTTTCTGTGAAATATTGACATACAATGGCACGGGCCCCCCACTCGGCGGCCCGGCGGGTGCCATTGGACGCCTGATTAAGTGCTAAAAATAGAAATAAATACTTGTATCCTTGTGATGGATGTCTAAGGATATCAGCGCCACAGTTTGCTGCTATTCAACTGGAAATTGTGACTTCTCAACAGCTGCTTTTGTGTGTGTTTCTCGACGGCGTCTGTCCTCGTGTGTGTGTGTGTATAAATTTGATTTATGATCTACTTTTTGGCGCATAGCATAGCAACAAAATAAGTCAAACAACAAAACCCCCAACACACCGCACACACACACACTTAGACACTCAAATAAAACGAGTTGCTCCTGTCAACTGATAATTTGACTCTCGGATAAGCTGACAAACTGAGCAGCATTTACAAATTGTTGGCGTTCGCTTGTGCAAACATTCCAGCTAGATTTATGAGTTTGCATTCAATGGACTTTATTCAGCTGCACCAAAAATTGGGGGCATGCAACGACAGCTGTGCGACTTGACTGAGCACGAACTATTTCAATTTTGAGTAGAGAATGCGTTGTTCAGAATTCATTTTGTTTCTTTTTAGAAATTAAAGTTGGAAATTTTGATAATAAAAATAAAACGAATTAAATTAAATATATAAAACCAAAAAAAATTTAATAACAAATATATTATACATTATAATTAATAAAAAAGTAAAATATATTAAATATATATTAATATAAATAAACAAATATTAGATTTATTTGCGTTATTATTGAAAAAAAAAAGCAAAATTAAATAAATAAAAATTAATATACTTTAAGAAGTATTTATGATATATTTATGCATTTTTGTTTTTATTTTATATTGCTTTATTTATGATATATTGCGTAACCCTCGTCATAGTGTGAAAGTCTTAACAGATAGTCTGTAAGCCTTAACAGCGAGTCTGTAAGCCTTAACAGCGAGTCTGCAGGTCCTAACAGCGAGTCTGTAAGTCTTAACAGACAGTCTATAATAATAGTTGGCACTAGGCTGTAAGACTTAGCAGAATCTGTAAGCCCTAACAGACAGTCAATAAGAGCTAACAGAGAATCTGTAAGCCTTAACAGCGAGTCTGTAAACCTTAACAGCGAGTCTGTAAGCCTTAACAGAAAGTATGTAAGCTCTAACAGACAGCCTGTAAGCGTAGGAGTGTAAGAACAGTGCGTCTGTACACCTTAACAGAGAATACGTAAGCCATTAACATGACTGTAAAGCGCCAATAGTTTGAATTCGTTAATCATGCTCTGTCGTTAGCAGCACTGAAAGGCATTTACCATAAACTCTGTTAATCATATTGTGCTCTATATTAAAGCACATTAAAGTCGATTCAGTGTGCCGCACTTAAATAGCTGACAGCTACGAAAAATTAATTATAGTTGTCCATTGCAACAATGCAAATATGACAAAATATGCTATTGACATCATATTTATATTGCCTTTAATGAAACAAGGGCCAATAGACAGCAAGCCAAGGACAATCCTTATTGATTTTACTGACTCCACATTGTCCCGCAGCAACTGTTGACACATTGTGCACTTTCATACCATCTCTCACTGCACACATATTTTAATTAAATATTTATTTACTTTCGCATGTCAACCATGTCTGTTTGCTCAAATAAATCGCTTATTTCATTTGACCATAAAACTCAAATATATTTGCATGGATTATTGTTTTCTTTTTTTTCTTTCTCTTTTTCCAATTTCCTTTGAACATGAAATTCTGTGAATGCAATTCCACAAAATTTGATTTCGTTTGAGCACACGCTGAGCTCTTCATCGACCATAAATACTGAATTTTCGTTTATATTTGCTTGACGAGGTATTTTCGGTACGGAATTGTTGCTAATCTGCAGAATTCTCGTTGGTATTTCGTATTTGGTTTCCTTCTCTCGAATATATAGAAGCTTAAAGTCGGCTACTTAGTGTTGAGAAATTTATGAGCAGCCATGGGAGAGAGTTGGGTGTGCGGTGGGGTGGGGTGGGGTGGCCAAAGCGACATGAGCAAGTGCAGCACTTACATGCCACACATGCACGTGCCCGCCGCCCCGCCCCCCTTCTTGGCCGCCCATCTCATGGCACATTTAATCTTTTAAGCTGCATTTGCCTTGCACAGGCAACATGCAACATGCTTAAGCTGCTGCAACACATTTGGCACTACACACTGAGTCCCTTCGCTTCGGCTTCGCCTTCTCACTTTGCTACCTCCTGGCCCACTCAAAGTCAAATGACAGCGTCATGGCTAAGTGGGCGTGGCAACGCCCACTACCCAACAGCGACACGAATACCAACACTCCACCTCTGGCCCTGCCCCTTCGCCCTCGCATTGGCACTCTCTGTTGCGGTTTGACGATGCGTCAGCTTTATGTAAGACACATCCATACCAGCTCCCAGGCCCCAATCCCCAATCCTCAATCCCCAATCCCCAGTCCGCCCATGCCCAGCGCCTTGCACTGCAATGGAATTTAACTTTTAGCAGCAGCGAAAGAGAAAAATACATCTCAGGCCATTTGCAGGAGTTGCTCGACGCGAGTGTTACACATGTCGAGAATTCGAACAATGCAAAGGATGTTGAAGGACGAGAATTTAGATAAGAGGGGAAAAATATATATATGTTTAGATAGACTAAAATTTAAAAATAATAGAACTAATTTATTATTATTATTTATTTATTATTTATATATTTAAAATGTAGATATACTTAGTTTGGATATGATTAAATTATACATTAAATATAGTTTTATATTATTAGAAATTTCTTTAAGTATGAACGAGCTATTGACGGCAACCTCTTGAGACCCCTGCCAGTAGACTGCAGAAGAGCATTGAGGAGCTTAGGACTATGATCATGCTGCACTTAAGCATTCTAAAAGGCCATGTCAATTGATATAATATATGTTATAAGAATTCTAAATAAAAGACTTTGCCTTTTGGAACGAAGATCAGATCAGCAAGTCAAACATTTGGTCCTTCGAGCCGTTCCATAATAGTATACTAAATTTATAAATAGTTCATCAGTGACAAGATACTCAAAGCAGTTTAGCATAAACTGCTGTAAGTCCAAACACATTATATAAATAATATATATGCGGCTTACTTTTTTTTATAACATTTCACACAATCACAATTTTAATGACACCATAACAGCGTTTAAAGTTCGTTTTTGAATGAACATTTGTACCCAATAAATGTGTCTCACCATGATTACTGGTTGTCATATTAAACTTAACAACATATATTAAAGTCTTAACGTTAACTAAATATATGCTAAATGCTTTACTAAGCTTTCGTCAAGCAAAGAGAAACCTTTTAGACTTTAGTCTAACTACTAAGAAGACCTATTTCATGAAACCCCTAACTTGAAGCCATATAACTTGGCAGACAAAGTTCGTACGGAAATTTAGGATTTCTCATGTTAATTTCTATGTCTACATAGACATATTTCATGAATACCCCTAACAGAGAAACCCTATAAGTTAGCAGACAAATTTCGTATGGAAATTTAGGCTTTTCTTATGTCAATTTCTAGGACATTGACATTGTGAAGCCTTACTAAGAGTCTCTAAAAAATATCAAATTAGATGTACAAGCAACTAGCAGATCACAGAGTAATAACATTTGATCACTTCTTTGCCTTCAAATTCTACTAGAACTCAATTTTAACATATTTCACTTAACATTTTGATATACCTAAACATAATCTATAAGGTTTACTCCATATACCCACCCTCTTATTCACGCAAATGCTAGGGTGCACGTGATTTACACACAAATATACACATGTTAAGTGTTTGGTTTTTGTAGTTGAAGCCAAATGCAAATTGAAAGTTGGCAAATGTGCAAAAGAAAAGCATTTTTCTCTCTCACCCTCTCTCTGCTTTAACATTCTACATGTTAGGTTAGTGCTGCGAGGGCAATGGATCGATGGGGCAGAGACAAGTTTTTGGCTCTACATTGTTGTTGCTGTTGTTGTTGTGTGTGACAAAATGTTTTAGTGCGAATTGTAGCGCAGTCAAGTTTCTATTTAGCGCGAGTCATCTTGTGATGACTTTTTTCTCACCTGTTGGCTCCAGCAGTTGCTGTTGTTGTTGTTGTTGCGGACTATGAGTCGGCGTTAATTGTTGTTGCTGTTGTTGTTGCTGCTGTTGCTGCTGCTGCTGTTTGCTGTTCTTGTTCTTGTTTTTGTAGCGACAACCACGAAATCGACACATACTTGCCGCTTGGCCCATGGGGCCCGCCAGCAATGCGAATGTTAAACCCTCCGTTTTAATGAATTTAATTTTCTCAACTTTGAGCAGAGCTGCCGCGTAACGTAGACTGTATCTGGGATTATTGTTATTGTTGTTTGGCTTAGTCGCTGTTGCTGTTGTTGTTGTTGCAGCTGTTGAGGACTCAATTTTGTTGGCTTTAGCGTGGCCAAAGGGCCGCCCAGTGGAGACTTGTCAAATTCCGCTAGATTTTGTTGACTTTGGTATTGTTTATTGTTTATCTGCTTGTTGTTTTTGCTTTTATTGTTTTTGTTTTTGTTTGGCTCTGCACTTTGTTGCACTTGCATAATAAATTTGTTTATTTTATTTCTCACAAGTTTTGCACTTATTAGTAAAAACAGTTTTGTATTAAAGAGCTCGAACTGTCGGCGACACTTTCAAGACCTGTGGGCAATTTCTTTTCATATTTATTGCAAATCGAATGCGGAAAAGCTTTTCCCACTTCACTTTGCACACAGCTGTATGTACATAAATTTATTTTTCTTTTTACAACTTTTGCTGCTGCATTTTACATTTTGCGGCTTTTGGCTTGGAGCAATTCAATTAACACTTAAGCCGCAGCCCAAATGCAACGCAGGCACCGACGCCAATTGATAAACAAACAAAGGCCAAAAGGTCCCCCCAACAGCCAACAGCTAAAAGTGGCCCGGGGCAGGTGGGCGGCGCCAGGTGGTGGGCGGTCGGGAAGTGGCCCAGCGTGGGCGGCCATACGACCGACAGCCAATGCAGCCCACGTGAAGGCAGGCACTGAAATGTCAGTTAAATAAAATCAACATGCCCCGGACCGCACAACCAAATACATCCCAAATACAATAAAGAAAGAGGACGTAAGGCAAAAGGGAGTAGACATTGAGATACCCTGTGTGGAGCGCAAAGGCGGACATGAGAGTATGGATAATAAATATGTAACTGACTTCTTGGTGAGAACATAAAGCAAAGAACCATAATTGACATTCAGGCATTCATAGTAGACATTCAAATACCCTGTGGCCTTTGGAAATGAGTGAATAAGATATATATGAGAACTATCTTTCCTTGTAAAGCATACAGAAAGTCCCTAACTAGCAAAATCTATGAATATCTCAGATGAAAAGCAATAGTTAACCTCTATAAAAAATTAATTCATATAAAAAGCTTTATATAATTGTAAAATATTTAAGGGAAATAAAGCACAATAAATATTTAAAAATATACAATAATAGAAAAAATAAAAATAATATACAATAAATAGAAAAAAATACTAATATTATTTGCATTAAAATAAATAAATCGATTTTATAGACAGAACAAAGATAAAAGAGAGACTATTTGGAAAAGCTGTATAAGCTGATCGAACGTTTAGCTTCTAAATATATATTAAAGTGATGTAGAAAATTCATAAGATGTTCCAATATATCTCTCAAATTATTTGCATTGAATTTGAATTTGTTAAACTCAAAAACTGAATTGAAATTCATATAATTAAAATATACTGTCAACTTTTAGATATTATAATTATATTATATTTAATATATTATATATTATAATTCCATTATTACAATTTCTTTTCTACTAGTATTCCGTCTTTTATCACATTTCTCACACATTTGCAGCTACACTTGATACCCTTTGTTTACAGGATGCATAAAAAACTTTATGGAAATTGGTTTGCCCAGCATTGGGTTTCGGTTGCGGTTCGGTTAGGTTGGGTTTGTTCTGGTTCAGTTTGGTTGGCAACTTGGAATCCGTTTGCATTTGACAGGCAACAAAAAGTAAAAAGCGAACAAGCCACAAGTAGAGGCACTTCTGATTTCAGTATGTCATTCAGTAAGTCAGTCAATCACTCAGTCAGTCAGTCAGTCAGTGAGGGTATTGAGTATTGGCTGGCACTCTTGAAGTGAAGAGATCTTCAGTGCAGTGATTTAATTTCAGCTGTTGCCAGCTGTTGCATCACTTGTTGGCAGCCCGTTGAGAAGTTGACAGCGGAAATGATTTAATTTCCGTTTTACTGCAGCATCAGCATCAGTTGCAGCATCAGCAGCAGTAGCAGTAGCAGTCGTGGCAGCAGTTGTTGCCGGCAACAATAGACATCAACGTGGCATGTGGCAAGTGGCTGGCAAAAGGATTGTTGCAACATTCGCACATTTCGCCATTGTTAGCCCAACTATTGATGTTGATTCTAGCTGATTGCTAAATTGCAGTGAGCAGCCATTGCTCCATTTGTAATCCGAGTTGATTGTCTGTATTTCAAATGCGGTTTGAAATGCTGACTGCTGACTGCTGCCACTGCCAGTTCTGCTGCTGCTGCTGCTGCCTCAAGGCGGAATAAGGGTAAATAATTCTAATGGAATTCAGTTAAAGACATCAAAAGTGAGGAAGCATTACAATCAGAGAAATAATAGGGAGGTCTTAAGGAAAGTAATATATTGCGACAGCAGCAAAGAGACGACGAAAGTGAGGAGCGGAATATTGTAGAGGAGCTAAGGGCAGATAAGAGGGACTGATATAGATGGGTTGATGATGGGAGAGGGTAGATAAAGGATAAAAGATGAGGAAGGTAGAAGACAGAAGACGGAAAGTTGAAGATGGAAGATAAAATATAGAAAATATGTAGAAGAGGGAAAATGGAAAATAGATGGGGAATAGAAGATAGAAAGTAGAAGACAGGATATAAAAGATAGAATATAAAACATAGAATATAGAAGACAGAGGATGGAAGATAGATCAAAGTAGATAGAAGATAGAAGACTGAAGATAAAAGATGGAAGATAGAAAAGAAAGGAGGAGGAAGATACAATGTAGAAGACAGAAGGTGGAAGATAGAAGATGGTAGATAGAAGATAGATGATGGAAGATAGAAGACAAAAGATCGATCACAGAAGATAGAAGATGAAAGACTGAAGATAGAAGATTGAAGATAGAAAATAGAAGATGAAAGATGCAAGATAGAGGAGGAGGAAGATATTATAGAACGTAGAAGAAGGTAGCAAGATGTCAGAAGCTAGAAAGTAAATATAAGATGGAAGACAGTAGATAGAAAATGAAAGATTAAAGATAAAAGAAGCCAATCAATCAATAAATATAAGAGATAAAGTATAACTAAATATAATATGAAGTATACGAGCATCAAAGAGAGGAAAAGAAAAGTAAAGAAAGCAAGCAGCTTGCCCAGGAATATATAACTAGATGTTGATCTCTATTTAGACTCAGATACTAAGCAGAAAGCTAAGTAATTAAAGTCAATCAAGAGCTCAACTAGTAACCATAAACGAAGGAAACAAGTAGAAGAGCGATCTAAATATAAATAAATATGAACCAAGTAAGAACATGAGAAATAGTACATATGAAATTATGAAAAAGAAAATATAATAATATATATTATTACAAAGAATTACACTGATATAATAGCCATGATATCTATTCAAATTCCATCAAACAACTTTAATATTCTTCAATATGATTAATATAAGAAGCAAACTAAACTAATATCAACAATATGACTAGCAAAGGACCGTGAGCGCATTGAAAATTCTTAAAGCTGTGCAAAAAATACCTCACTAAAATTGAAAAATAGTTTTTCGCTGCGCTGTTAAATAGCCAAAGGCGAGCAGAAACTTTTTGCGGCCAACTATTCGCAACTGAATAACTTTAAAAACTATTTGATGTAGACGCTGCCGGCGGGCATTAAGAGCGAATGCAAAAGCAAATATCGAAAGGGTTAAACATTAAGTTGCCGTAAGAGAACTGAGCTAAACTAATCAATTCCCATGGCTGTGACGACTGTGACGAGCCGACTCGGCGCATGATTAGCGAATGAATTTCGCTGAAATTCGCTGCAATTTGTAATTTATTGCCACATTGCTCATACGCACCGCAGTCGTCTATTAGAATTGTGCTCGCTCCTAAACGATTTGCATCTATTTTTTGCCACAGTATCTCACTCACTGTATCTCTGCTGGGTATTCTTGGTGCTCGTATCTACCCCTAGCAACCGGTGGGCAACCACAGCAGCGACAACCACGAAAGTACACACACACACACTCACACACACACAAAGACAAGCCACAAAAACTATTTTTATGCCAATGGCGAGAACCGCAGAACGTCACACAGACACTGAAGTACACATAAAAGTATATACCCCATGCACGTATATAGCAAATAGTGAGAATGGGTCGGTCGCTTACATTATGTCAATAGCATAGGTAAAAGTAATTGTGGATAGTGTGTGAGGCAGAGAAGGGGGAGGGGATGCGAAGGGGTTGGGCCTGGGAGCTGGTCTACGGCGACTGTCCGGCTGCTGTCCGTGTCTGGCTAAGCAAACGATGTTCATTAATGGCGCACGCCAGAGTTTTGCGAACGGCCAGCTAAGATAACAGATAACAAATGCTACACTGAGCGAAAACGGAGGGGCTAAGCATATAATCTAGTATGGGTTTAGTTAGCTGGTACGGCCATTATTTTTTACCGTGTATACATAGTAACCAGAGCTTGTACATGGCATTCAATGGGTCGACCTTTTCATTTTCTTTATTCATTCATTTCATTTCATTTGAGTCTGTTTTTTTTTTCGTTTCGTTTTTGTGGCAATGCAAACAGACAACAATGTCTACACACACACACACATACACTGTGCAAAAATTGCCGTGTGTGTGTGTGGGCGTAAGTGTCATTAGGCGGCGGCGACAAACGCGTCACGAACTTGAGCATCGATTAGTGAAGGACGGACAGCTAGCCGAGTGGACCTCGCCAGAACCCAAACCTGGATACCATTTGCATTCACAAATGCTCAATTGTTGAATCAATAACCTGTTGCCCCGTTGTACAGTTGGCTAAAACTACGTTTTGTTTTGGTTATGGCTTAAATAGAGTTTTTTTTTTGGGTTTGCTTAGGCTTAGGCTGTGGCAACGCGGCCTCAGCGTGATATGATAGCAGCTTTTGCGTGGATTTTTAGCGCCAGCCTGCGAATTATCACTCTGTAGCTAAAGAATTTTTATGCATAAATTATAATAATAAAATATATTAAATAAAGCACGCGTTGCTGCCCTAGTAAGCGAGCAGATGCGAAAAGTTGTAGATACAGAAACAGATATATATATACAGTTATATATATGTGTAAGAACAAGCCACATAACCAGCTGGAGCCAGGCTAAGCAGCAGCCGAATTGAGCCGCTGCCTTTAATAATAATAATTGTGTAAATAAACAATAAATCTCATTATCACATTTCGCTGCTCGTGCATTCAATTATTATCACAACAAGCAACTGCTACAGCAGCAAGAGCAACATCATCAGCAGCTGAGCCACCAAATCACACACAACAACTGTCTGGCAGAATGACAAGACGACATAAAACTTGTAAATAATAATAAAAGAAATAATCAAATGAGTGTTGAGGAATTTGGCAAAGCGAAAATACCCTAACAAACATGTGAGAGTCAAGTAGGCAATGTGAGTGTGGTTGGCTACACATTAAGGGACTTTTTAATGAGCTTTGATTAAGGAACTTTTTAATAAACTTTCATGAACTTTCGTTTTGCTGTGCAAATCTAAGTGATATATATGCTAGTTAGTTAGTTATTTAGTCCATATATTTAATAAATTTGTATCATTATTTCATTTGATAAAGATTATTAATTAGGAACTATAAGCAGCTCTCTAAAAATCGCCAAAAACAAAGTAATTTTGATTAAAAATAAATATATATTCTAAGCAAAAGTTGTCATATTATTTTTCATTGGAAAAAGTATATTTTCATAGTATAGTTAACAGAATTCTGTTTAGGTTAAGTTGCCTAAAAGGTAGCAGTATACTAACCACTGTAAATAAGGAACACATTTCCAAAATCGAAAAAAAGTATATTGGAGCACTATTATTTTTATGAACACCATTGTGCATAAGTATAGCAATGTTGGTACTGGCAAGATTTAGTCTGATATAAATAAACAAATAATGAAATTAAATATAATATAAAAAAATAATAATATATAATATATAGCTAAGAAAATATTATAAATAATTGAAAATATTTATTTATTTATATAAAAAAAAACCTCTTGAATTAATAAGGAACTTTTCTCTTGAATCAAAACTATTTATTATAAATTTTTATAATAAACATTTTAGTTTTGTCTTCAAGCATTAACATAGATATAATGAATTGCCTTTAATAATAGATTCAGAATATAATTAAGATGATTCTGAAGTGCAAAGACCCACACAATAATTGTATGATTGATTGTATCTAACGTAAGTGAAATCTTAAGAATGCCAACATGTAAGCACGTGTGCTTAGGCAGCTCGTGTTAGGCACATAGAACAAGAACCTTTGAATGACCAGATGATGATTCTTATATTAGCCAACCTAGAACTATAAGCTATTGCATAATATGAATTCATAGCATATAGACACTCAATTTCTTCAACATATTTACATACATAAACAAAGTAAGCAGCCACATCAAACCTCAACAAATTATCTTCACAATCACAATCTAGCCTTTAGCCTGTGTCACATATTGCCTGACATATGCACAAGACCCTTGGCTAGCACATAAACATATTAAGGCCATGGGCGAAACAAAAACCAAAAGTCAGACAATCAAAGGCAGACGCCGCTACGCGGGTAAACATCTTGATAAAAGTCGCTCTTATCAAAAATTGCAGCAGACAGCGAAAGCCGCTGTCACACCCTCACACGCCCCTCACACACACTCGCCCGCCCCAAACTTCTAACACTTTTCGCAACTTTGAACATTATTAAAAGTCTTTTTTACAGCAAATGAAAAATTGTGAATTGAATTCGGTGTGGAAAACTCGCTTTTCGCTGACCATTTGCCGATGGCTTTAAATGTGCAATTTTCATGGGCTGCACAGTGTGGGCGCGGTGTGGGCGTGGCTACAGCTACAGCTTTATGATTGTCATAAAAGCACAGAAGGCGGACAGAGCATAGAGTCTATGGCCGAGGCGCACAGTGCGCGTGTCTGTTCCGTCTGGGCATGGAGCTAATGCCGGCTGCTTTGACATTTAACTATCAAAACTTTAATATATAAGCGATATGTACATATATCTATGTAGTATATATAGTATATAAGCTGCTGCTTGTATTTATGTAGCGCTTTTTATTGTTATGACGCTGCCAATTGAATTATTTTATATGCATATGTGTAGTTGTGCCGCGTAGTCAGGCGCGATTCGAAGGTCACACACTGTTGGCCCATAAACGTTTCCCCCATTTATCTGGCAATGAAAAAGATACTTTACGAAATTCCCAATAAAAAGTCAGATAGCTACAAAAGAAATCGAAAGATAATCTAAGAAAAAGCTTACGATTATCTATTGTTATTGGAAGTGTCTAAAGGTAAAGGCTTTTATAATGAATTTCAATTTTATATTTTGATATTATATTTTAGCGTATATTAAATACCAAAATAAAATACTGAAATCTAAAAGGAAAAAATATTCTTAATATATTAGCTTGGTAGAAATATAGGAATATATCTGATTGATAGATCGATTGATTGACTGAAGAGTGATTTATTGATTATTTGGGTGGTTGATTAATCGACTGATTGATTGTTTGAAGAGCGACGGGTTGATTGATTGACCGTTAGATTGAAGAGTGAAATGTTACTGATTGACTAAAGAGTGAATGCTTGATCTTTAAAATAATTAATTGATTAAAAAATTACAGATTAATTGATCGAGTTACTGATTTACTGCTGGAAGACTAGGTGATTGATTGATCGACTGATTGTTTAATCAAAGAATCACTGATTGATTGACTGAATAATGACTTATTAATTGATATAAGAGCTGCTGATTGATTTATAAACAGATTGATTGATTGTAGAATGACTCATTCAATCATCTAGAGCATAATTGATTAAAGATTGATTGATTGATTGACTGACTGCTTGGTTATCGCATAAGCATACAATCAAATCAGACCTTGGCGCAAATAATGTACTGTGGTGATCTATGTATCGTTGATTGATTTGGTAGCTCGCTATTTGATTGATTGACTGACTATATTCTCGCTTAAACAACATTCGCCAAATTTATGCTTAAAAATCTGATAATGCTCATGTTATTCAGACACATTAACTTTCCGAATCTGAGCAAAATATCAAATAGATTCAACGTCATAAAGTCGGTATACTTAATGATTAAACGTAGATTAAAGCTGAACAATGTGCATGGGGGCAGCTACCGTATATTGTTAATTCTATAGACTGATAGCCTATTCAATGCCCGCATGCGCCACTCACACACTCACACGAAACACACGCGGCGTATGAGTAATTTCGCATACGGCACGCATAAAAAACGAAATCTAATTGCTGTTTTCATGCGAACGACTTTAATTATAGCTAATTTTAATGGCTTGTATGCAATGTTCGCGTGCACGGGACAGAGGTATGGGGGCAGGTGGATGGGGGCCTCAAACACTCGTTAAACTCGGCCACGCGTCGTATGCGCAATAATTGCGTTATTTATTTATTGTGCAAAATGAAGAAAAATAAAAATATAAAGAGACAGACAGAGATTTTTCAGCAATTTCTGCAGTCTTTTGCCTTTGACTGGCAACTTTCTTCTTCTTTGCCTATCACATTTCCAATTTAACGCAAAACCCGAGAAAATGTTCGCGGCGCGCGCTGTCTGAGGCAGGCAACTTGAGTAAGATTTTCAATTTATACTCGCTGGCGTTTTCAGTTTGCTCGGCTTCTTAGATGAAGAAATATTGAAATTGTATGCGCCGCGAGTGGAGGCGGGGACGGCAGCGAGTGCAGCCAGTGGCGTCGTATGTAAAGGAGCTCCAAAAGGCGTTGCCAGCTAGTTGCGCCATCATAAATCTTTTTTGTCGCAAACTTATTTAACTCGCCTGCCAGCCAAGGCACCCAACACGACACTCCCACGCTCCACAAACCGCGACAAGCCACCGGTTAGCCCAGCTACTACGCCCTAGCCACGCATTGTTGAGCAGTAATAGAGACGAGGAGCAAGAGCTGGGGTTGATTGATACCCTGTAGGGCGGAAGTTGGAGGAGGAAAAGGTACTGTAGCTGTTGGTATATGAGAGAAGGTCTCGACTGCGAGATAGATTTGAGACGTATAAAATATATACAGAATAAAATGTAGAGTAGAATTTGGACTTAGCAGCAGCTGTCGCAAAGAGAGAGAGGGAGATAAATCTCTAAAACTAAAAATAGATAAGAGATAAGATAACTTTTATTCAATAACTTCTTAAGTTCAACTGTAATAGTAACAGTAAAACTAACAGTAACAGTAACAGTAACAGTAACAGTAACAGTAACAGTAACAGTAACAGTAACAGTAACAGTAACAGTAACAGTAACAGTAACAGTAACAGTAACAGCAACAGCAACAGTAACAGTAACAGTAACAGTAACAGTAACAGTAACAGTAACAGTAAATGTAACTCTACCTCTAACTCTAACCCTACCTCTCTCTACCTCTAACTCCATGCATATCACACTTCCGAATACCCTTCCCTTTTATTCTGCAATTCCACAACAAAGCAACAAAAAAAGACTTTCAAGATTGTAATAAACTGTTGCCTATATCAAGCATGCTTGACAAAAGCAATTTCGTTTTATCTTCGAAGCAAACTCAAACTCGGAAATTAATTTTTACTCGCGAGATATTTGAGCTTGGCTAATTTAATAACTGCACAACATTTGTCAATCTGAGTGTGAGGCAAGCCTCAAAGTCATATAAATATTCAGATATATATATATGTATGTATATTCATGTTATATGTAGCTCTAGCCACATGTCCTGAATGACAGACGTCCCGCTGTGTTTGTCTTGCGTTTGAGTTATCATTATGACATGCTCAAAATTACCAATGACAAACGTGCTTTGACTGCCAAACAAACACAGCGGAGCCCGGCCGTGGCCGGGCCGCAGTTGAGGTCAAATCTAGGGTGTGGAGGCGTGGCATTTGCTGATTGCGCCCACTCAATGTTTGTGACTCTCGCCGCAGACCAGAAACATGTCAGACCGCAGCAGCAGCAGCAGCAGCAGCAGCAGCGGCAACAGCAAAATTAGTTTGTTTGTCTAGCGCTTCGACTCGACTTGGCTCGAAGGGCCAGGGCGTGGCGGCGTGGCTAGGAAGCATTTGGCCATTGACAAGAATTTAAATGGCACATTTAAGATTTTGATTAAATAATTTTATGTGTGTGGCCAACGCATGAGAGCGCCTGCTGCTGCAGTAGCAGCAGCCGCACCAGCTGCCGGTCCAGCACATTACGCATACGCACGGTCGACTAGTATATTATTTAAGCTCAGCATGCGACTCGGTTGGCCACATTTGCCTATGATTTAAGCCCGACATAGGCTTATTAACAGCTGCCATTAAAGGCAATTTGACGAGGCTTATGAAGGCTGCAGATTTGCAGGAAATGCCTTGATTTAATGCACGAGTTTTGTGGTGGGGTTTGGCAGTGAGTTAAGATTGGTGTAGAAATGTTTTGAGAAGTATTAATATAATTACAATAGATATAGATAGATAGATAGATAGATAGATAGATAGATAGATATTGTATATCACATGTTGTTATGCTTCGAGAACTCTTAATATAATTATAATTATATTGTTATTGATTGCATAAACAGATGCTAGTTGTAAGATATAAGTTCTTATAACTATATGTATGTAGGTGCATACTTTACTATGTATTAGCTCTCTTAATTAGTTCAACTTTCTCAATTTTTTATTATTCAATAGAGTTTTCAGCTGAGTAATGAACAATCATTACAGCAAATTTAAGCTTTATGGCTGCAGTTTGGCTCAAAGTCTTTAAACAGTTAGCTCTAGCTGCAAGACCAAATCATAACAACTCGTATATTTCTAAGATAATAGCTTCACTTGATCTACTACTACTATAACTACTACAAGCAGCACGTTTTATAGAGGAAGCCTGAAATAAAATTGCAAAAAAGCGCATATTTTTGCTCTACTTTACTACTTAAGCCATAAACCCAAGTGTTTGTAAGCCAAGTAAAATTGTTTGGAAATCAATTTTGATAAGCCTCTTTTTCAGGCCTCAGGTGAATTCTTTACTATTAAAGATTTAAGTTCTATGCTTATGAAACTTTTAGCCTGTCTTAAACTAATTCATTTCCTAATTTACTAATTCTATCTATCTATTAATCTATATACACATATATGGGAATAGATCCATCTATCCATTTATCCATCTAACCATTTATCCATCTATTCATACATTCACCTATCCATCTATCTATCTATATATTTATCTCTCTATTAATATACCCACCTATCCATCTATCTATCTATCTATTAGTCTATCCATCTATCCATTTATCTATCTATCTTTCTCTCCATACATCTATCTATTTATCTACCTATACATCTAACCATCCATCTATCCATTCATCTATCTATCTTTCTATTCATACATCTATCCATTTATCCATCTATCTATCTATCTATCCATCCATCTATCTTTCTATTTATATATCTACCTATCCACCTATCTATCTCATCTATCTCTCTTCCCACTTATACCTCTGCCTGCCTTCATAAATATACAAAATGAAGCAACAATTTCGACCTGTCTTCGCTCCACACCTTTTTGACAATTATTGCTGCCTTATAAGCGCTTTCATTAATAAAAAGTTTTTGTCGTTTTTATTATTATTATTATACTTTTCAATTTATAATGCTACCGTTGCAACAGTCACACTTGCTATAATTTATACAATTTGGCCATAAAAAAAACAGAACAGATTTTATTGTGCCGCAAACACTGTAAACTTCGGAATCATTAATTAAATTAGGTGACAATAAAAAATACGGGAACGTGAGCCGATAAATCAGCCCACGCTCAATAAAATATATTTATATATATATTATATATTAATTAGCGCTGTGGCATTTGCGATTGCAAGCAAGGAAACCCCCTTGGCATAGGCTCAACATATTAAAAATTAATAAATAAATAAATAAATACTCAAGTTTCGGCAATTAATTAGCCACGCTAATGGATAAGTTAATGCAAGGAAAAATATAGAGATATATAATAAGGAAAGCGTAATTTATTTGTAAATATATTATATATATATTTAACAATTTCCCTTTGTATATATATAATATATTTGTATATAAATTATGCTCTTTCCTTGAACTTAAGTTTATTTTTAACACAAAAACATTCGGAGCAGCTACAGCAATTAGACAAAAAGGGAACAAATATTTTTGGCTTGTTTGTCTTTTCGTGGCTAAAATTAGCTTCAAACAAAGAACAAAGCATTTAAAAAACAGGAAAGAATGTCTGGCCGCTCAGGCACGTCGAATATTTAATACACTTGCGGAACTCGAGGAGAAGAAGTTGAGAAAAGTGAGGAACTGAATGCGAATCGAGTTTGATTTCTTCTAAGATAAATGATATTGATAAACAAATTTTTAATATGCATAAGAAATATGTGAAAGCTCTTGAATATTATATAATTATGCAGATATCCTGGAGAAATCTTTTGAATATTATATGTTTCCTGGAGAAACATTACTTAATTCTTGATCTAAAATAAAATTAAAACTTCCCTAATATTCCTAAAAAAAATATACAAAAATCTAGATAAGTCTTTTTCCATCATATAATCCAGAATATATATCCCTTCAGTAAACCACCACATAGCTAAACTCAATCCGTTAATACCCTCTAAAAAGTGTATGCCAAAAAAAAGCGTTAGCCGTTGGTGACTTGCACTTGGTCATGACGTCAAAGCTCAGGCGCCACGCGCTAATGAAGACAAAGTAGTTATTTATTTAGCTGCAGTCAAAGCCAAAAAAAAAAAAGAATTGAAGAGGAAAAGTCAAGCGACGTTTGCTGGACACGTGGAGCCCACTCTGTGTGTGGTTGGGGCTAAAAAAGTACGGCTAAAGGGATTTCAAGGCTTGTGCGGCTGTGGCCAAAGCGGCAGTTGAATGGCTTTCAGCACGCTTGCACACACACACAAGGGCGCAGCCACTTAGCCGCAGGCAAATGTGTTGCATACTTTGCAGCACAAACACACACACACGCACACCCATACACACCTGTGTGTGTGTGTTGCACTTGAGGCAGTCACAGTTTAAGGCTGACAGCAGTTAAGGCAATTAAAAGCAACAAATACACGCATTCACATTCGCACACACACACACACACACTCTCTCTCTCTCACACACACACACTCACACACTCTCGCACTCGCACATTCAGTTCAAGTCAACCATAAAAATCAACAACAGTCAATGAACCTCTGAGCAGAGTGAGAGAGAGATAGCAACAACAGCAACAACAACTGCAAAAACTAAACATAGCAAAAGGAAAAATAAGAAATACAAAAAAAAAAACCAAAGCGAAGAGAAAGAGTCAAAGAGGAGGAGGAGGAAAGCGCGCTGCTTAGGGGTTGGGTTGGCGTGGCCACGCAAGTTCGTAAGCTTAATAACAGAGAGTGCGAGCCGCTGCCTGCTGTTGTTGTTGTTGCTTTTGTAGCTGTTGCCGTTTGATTATCGTGTCATTTCTTTTGCGTATTCATTCATTCATTTATTCAGTCACTCACTCGCTCAATGGACCGCGCGCGCGACTCGCTCTAAGACAATAACAAGTAAATGATACGCGAGTTGTTGTTGTTGTTGTTGCTGTTCGTCTTCTTCTTGCAAATGTTGTTGTTGTTGTAGCTATAGTTGTAGTTGTAGCTGTTGTTGCGGCAGCTGCAAGCGCACTTCACTCCGCTCTATATAATTGTTCAGCTACGGCAACAATGTGACGCCAGCGCTGCAATTTCTGTGAATGGCTGCCCGCCACACCCACCGCAGCACTACACGCCCCAAAGCAGCAGAGAGTGAGCAGGAGAGAGAAGGAGAGAGAGAGAGAGTCGCAGCGCTGCTCGCCGTCAACCAGGAGCCAACTGAGCTACTTTAAATGTTGCCATACCCTGGCATAGCAACAGCAAAGAGAGTGTAATGCGAAGGAAATGTTTTATGAATTGAATGAATGAAGATTTTTAAATTGATAAAACTTGTGTATAGAAATCATAAGTAATACAAAATTATATAAATATATGATAAAATAAATTTATATATTTTTTTAATTTTATTTATTTGATTGAAAATTTTGTTAAGCTCATTTTGAATATGGTTCGAATGCCACCCGGCTTTGCTTGGCTCATATATGAATTTCCTCAAAATACTTGACTTTTTCATACACTTTCATCAATTTATAATACATTTACATGCCTGAAGGCCTTTGTCGCTCTGGCTTAAAGAAATTGTTATTTAGAATTAATTCTTGGTAACAATAAATAAATAAAAAAAAAATATAATACATTTATAATATATTTTCTCTTTATACAAGTTCTTCTTCTTTTTATTCAACTAAAGTCACCTCCAGCATATCTATATAGTCGCATAGTCGCCGCGATTTTTTTATCTGCCTCACATCTTTAATATCCAAGTGATTGCATTTGACTTGTGAGTGTGTAAACGAATGAATGAATGCTGTAAGTGTGTGGGTGTGCACGTGTACGAGTGTGTGCGAGTGAGTGTGAGTCTTGTGCTGGGTGCAGTTCAATTAATCGGCTGATTGAGCACACACTCCCTGACCAATCTTCGCACACCCACGGCCAGCCTGGGCCATGCCAGCCATGCCCACTCGAGGCTCCATAACGTATCTGTTTAAGATTTTAATGAATATGGCACACGTTAATTGCGAACGTTGCGAACATGAAAACCATTTCAATTGAAATGCAATTTTATTTGCGATTATCAGTCATCAATAATGCGGCATATTTTCTCGTTTCAATTAAATTAATTGTGTCAAATGTGCTTTCGATATTTCCCAGCGCCAGCGTAACAAAACAAATGAGTTTTTAATATGCCAGACATTTTCAAATGGCATCAAATTAGCGCTACACGCGGCGTATGCGCAATATGTAAAGCGAATGCATCGAAAGTGGCTGGGAAATTGTGGGCGAAATGGATGAATATACATATATAATATAATATATATAAATATATGATAATTTTTAAGCATTTTTAAATGTTTTTTTAAAAAAGAAATCAAGTCTTTAAATATGGAAATTTGCCAAAAGGAATTAAAGAACAATTTTCTCAGTTAAGTCAACTTTTTTATAATTTTTTTTCTTATCGATAACATTTTAGAAATATCGATAATATATATAAAAATCCCTAAAGTGAATTTAAAGAACTTCATTAATATTTAAAGCATAAATTTCAAGCCAAAACATAAATAGCTTCCAAAAAGTCCTAACGCTTCACATTTCCTCATTTCTCTCAAGCAGAAACTCTCGAAATTCTCCTAAAATATTCAAGATGTGCCCATATCATATGCCTCTAGTTCAACCTTCATTAGCAACTGTCACATTTAATGCACATTTTGCTCGAGTTCCCCTTGACTGGGCCGCAACCTATTTGGTCAGCGATCAACCTTGACCACCTGCACGACATTCGTCGAGTCCTTTTGCATTGAGCCGTGCCGTCAACCCAAGCAACAAAACCCAAAAGGCAATCAAATATGCCCACAGAAACGAGAAAAGCAAAGAAAAACCCTGAGAAAAGGAAAGACTGTCAATAAAAATCTGTCAAATTTGTGCGTTTCGAACAAATATGCTCGGCATTTGAAATATTACTCATACGCCACCGCAGAGAAGTGGAAATTTTTATTGTGCTGTGACAAATGATAAACAAAAATTGTTTTCTCTCTTTATTTTCGCTAGAAATGCCGCCGCAATGAATGGGCGAAATTTTCCATGACCGCAGTCCACTGAGAATTTCCGGTCATAATCTGAATTCGAACCTAAGCCAACAAATTTGTATTTCATATTTCTGTGACGTCAATTTTGCAATCTTTTGATACTTAGCAATTAGCGCTACGCAAAAATTCTCGCTTGACGTGCAGCATATTTCACTTCGATGCGAAATGTGTGAAAATCTAATCAACAAATTCTCACACACACCCGCGCACAGCAAACTCTGCCTCTAAGTCGCAATTGAAATTGAAAATCCGTTTTGCAATAGTTTTTTTTTATTTACATCGTTCGAGCGGCTAAAAAATTGAATTTTTTTAAATTTAGCACAAACAAATGTGAAAATATTTGAACATCTGCCAGCAAACGCGGGGAGACCAAAGATTATGGCGTGGGAAAGGTAAGTGTTATGGGCGAAAAAAAATAATATATGGTGTATATAGAGATAGTTGTGGATATAGTAGAGGTTGGATAGAATTATAATAGTAAGTTTTATAATATGATGATAATAACAATTTTTAAATAATAAATTTAAATTTAAAATTAAATATATAAAAGTTCTGTATTTAATATAAATATTATTCGAATTGATTCAGATTCTCCAATTGTTAGCTTGACTTTTGCCAAAAAATGCTATTTCCATTTCTATTTTTCAGGCAAAAGTAGAGGAAAGAGTAGAGAGTAGACAGAAGAGAGAAGCGAGCTATCAATCAAGTACTGTATTCATCATCAATCAATCAATCAGTCAATCTCTCGGCTCACCTTACACAAACTCAATTACATATAAGCTCAAGTTTCAATTGCTATTTTTGAGGGAACAGAACACGTATAGATAAGAGAGCAGGGAGTAAAGAGAAGGGAGAAGCGAGCTATCAATCATCAATCATTCGATCAGTCAATCACTCGGATCACCTTAAACGAACTCAATTACATATTAGCTCAAGTTTCAATTGCTACTTTTGAGGACACAGAAAACGCACAGATTAGAGAGCAGAGTCAAGAGAAGGGAGAAGCGAGTTACACTCATCATCAAGCATTACATTCATCATCAATCAGGCAATCAATCATTCAATTACTAACATCATCAATCAGTCAATCAATCATTCAATTACTAACATCACCAATTCAATTAGACACAGCTCAAGTTAAACCAATTCAACTTTAAATTCAACTAAGAACACTTTAAATTCCTCTCAATTCTCAACTTTAACTTTCAACTTTGCTTCTCGCTCATCTCAAACTCATATTAAAAACTTCCCAAGTCCACTTGACCCGAGCGCTTGTCTTGAACCCTTGTTTAGTTAGCGCTTCGCAATTAACCTCAAAAGCCAAAATAGAAGTCTCATTAATCATTGTCTTATCTGTGCGCGCTACATTTATTATGCCAAAAACTTATCTATGCTTCTCGCTATCTGGCGAAAACAAAACAATTCCGAGAATAAGGCTTATCAATTGGCTTGTATCTGCGTTTTTGGGGAACCCTTACCTATCCCTATGCGCGAATCAATTAGCCAAGACGACGCTAACAAGAAACTTTGCCTGTTGCCAACTAGATTTGCGCTTCTTCCTCTACTTCTTCATCTTCGTATTCTCTCTTTTTTTTTGGTTCCCCAAGCGAGAGACACACTCATGAGTCTCGAGAGTCTTAGTTTCGGTCCGCGAGTCAAGTGTTAATTAGTTTGTTGATGAATTGGAACTCACGCAGACGTTACGTGTCATCGAAGTGGGAGGGAGATGTGCAACAGTTGAAAACAAGACAAGATCTAAATTTTCCAGCCTCAACACAATATTTGACTATGTCAACGTTGAAAGATCAACAAATAGGCCCCGCGCGGAAACTTTTTTACATGCGAATTTCAATTTGAAAGGCAAAAGTCATTGAAGATAATCAACTTAATTATCTAGATAAATAAGTCGCCGAATTTGGTATCGAAATTCGGCTTTTATTTGAGCGCATCACCATGACCAAGGTGTGCAAATACGCCTCCAATAACAACAACAACAACAGCAATAACAATAACAATAATAATATGCATATTTTATAAATATATCTTGGAAATTTTTCATATCTATTTGTTTATGCATATACTTAAAGATATTTAGCCGCGCTATAATATATTCCCGCTGTGAGTGTGTGCGCTTCTCATAAAGAATTTTGAGTTTGGAAAAATTTGTGCTGCTCACTTGGCACTTGTAATTGCTTTGTTTGTTTATTTTGTGCCGTGCTGTGCACTCAGGAGCCGCAGAAATACATTATAAATGAGCGGTAGGTCTTTATGGGATTAGCCAGAGGGAAATAGGTCAACAGGAATAGCTAAGTTCGGCATTCGAACTGGGAGGAAAGAGGAACAACGATGATAAATGCTTTTTTTTATAATGTTCGTGCATAATATATAATGATATAATGTGCTATTATAAGATATGATGTAATATGAAATTATGCTGAAGTATTTCTTCTCTTATTTATATAATACTTATGCTCATTTTGATACTATTGACTTTTATTTAATATTAAATAAAATTCTTTCTATATATGAGTAGAGAGAGTTGATATATGATGTAATATGCTATTATAAGATATGATATAATATTGAATAATATCTCATATCTCTGTCATCTCATATCTCTTATTTATATAATATATATTAGCTATTTTTCATTATATAAGGAAACTTTTTTCTTGATATGACTAGACAGAGTTTTTCTATTCAAGAAAATTTAATATATCAGCACATTTATGCAGCATAACAAGTAGAGCTCTTTAGCATATGAGTAAATGTTTTCTATCAATCAAACTTTTTTTCATTGCATAAGCCAGATGTTTGATGCCAATGCTAAGCATGTAGAGCTGAATATTGATTATTATGTGAAGAAATTGGAAAAGAATGAAAAACGAAAAGTTATATTGCTTTTTACGGAATGAAAAAAAGAAAAGCTATTTAGACTTGAAGTATAAGTTATAGTACAAGAGGAATACTTAGTATAAATAGTTTTTATAAGACTTCCTGAAGTAAAAGTAGAAGAGGAATTATTGAAGAGGAATTGAAATGAAGAAGAAATTGTACAAGATAAAGTATAGGAAGTAGTAAATGAAGAAGAAGAATAAGTCTAAGTAGTAGTAAATAGAAAAGGATTTACTTATATATGGTCGCTGCAGTAGTAAAGCTAATTGGGAGAATGTTTATAATAATCAAAGTATAAGAAGAACAAGAAGATGTTAAAATAAATATAGAAACAATTTTAAAAATATAAATAGAATCAGATAACGAAGTAAGAAGGAAAGGCAATTGAGAGCAATTAAGCCTCTAACCCTCATTAGAACAAGAACATAACTAAAACTGGAGCTGGAACTGGAACAAGTTTCAAAATTGTTAGCAAAAGTAACTGTAAAATATTAACTTTTAGATATATGAATATGAACAGATGAACTTTTTGGATATAATAAAAAAGTATTTAAAATATATTGAGTGAACAAAATCTATAATATAAATAGCTAAAGCAAAACAAACCCAAGAGACCAATTCATTTAAATATAAACTTATATAGGCTCAAATTTAAACTTCAAAATTTGAATTTTTATTGTCAGTTAAACTATATTCCATTGTCTTAGGTGAATAGATAAATATTAATACTGATTAAATTTAATGAATAAAATCATATCACATTATCAGAAAAAGACATTTGAGTATACCAAAATATTGGTTTAAATTAACTTCATTTCCCACTTCCCTTAGCAACAACAAAGTAAAAAGCTGAGCTCACTAAATCCCTATCAACTTATTTTCTCTATAAATATTTATACAATATTTAATCTAAAGTTTCAAACGTTCGCACTTCTTTATACTCTTCGATCATATTTCAATTGCACTCAACTCAGTTCACACGTTTGCCACACGCCACGTCGCATGAAGCGAATCGAAAATCAAATCGAAATTTCATAAAAATTGAATTTAAAATTCCCTTTTTATTTATTTATTTTTTGTTGTTGTTTTTTTTTTTTTCTTTTTAACAGAATAAACAAGCGGGCCAACTTGTTTATTCTGTATATTAATTTCACTTCTCCAGAAAAGGCAGACAGCACACAGTCAAGGCGTGCGGATTGGGTCTGAGAGCAGGGAGCAGGGAGCGGGAACGGGGTTTTAACTCGCTTTTTAGTGGAGGGCGTGGCAGGGGGGAGGGGCGGGGCTGCCGAGCACAGCATAAATTGTAAGACGATGCCTGCAGGGCGCGCGGTGGCGCGATCCGGCCCCGGATATGTTTACAATAATCAAATTATTGCAAGACGTTGCACATTAATAAGCAACAAGAAACAAATATATACAAAAAGAAGGTTTTTCTGGGAAATCGAAATTCGAAACGGGGAAAAAAGTTGGCGAAAAGAAAAGCAGCCAAAGCCAATGACAGCCTAAGGTCTACGAAAATGGATTGAAATCATCATCAGGGGCATTCCCGTGGCGGCAAATGTTTGATAAAACCAGATTCAGCCTTACTCTAGTGTTATAAGTATTTCTTTTATGTGACAAGAAAAAAAAACCCCCTCGACTTATCATTTTATATTGTTCAAGCTTCCACTTTTAGTGATAGCCCCATAAAAATAATAACAAAATAAATAAAACTAAGCATTATGTCTTAGAAAATCCCTGTCATAGATAACTAGGAAATTTCCGCGGATATGCATAATATTTTTAACTACAATTGAACTAGTTTTAACGCTCACTCACAATTCGCAATACGTAATTTCAATAATTTGCAATTGTGTTCCGGAGGCAAACGTCTCATTTATGTGTAGGGTCTACGACAACAACGAGTATTTTGCCCGTCATCAACCAGAGATTACGTTTTAGAAAGGGCAATTAACAAATACAGCAGCAAAACAAGATGCAAGCAGTCAGTGAACGACAGCTGAATACACTATATATATACCTTAAAATCAAACTTAATAATTTTTATTATAGATTTCACATTTTTAGCCTATACTATCTATGACAGCTCTAAGATATAGTCAACCAATTTCATTGCTTTTAATATATTTATTAGCTTTAGTCACTAGAACTGTTCATGCCAAATTTCGTCACGCTAGCTGCTTTGAGAGCCGAGTTCCCATGGGTCACATTGCCTTACAGTGCGCATACCCTAGGCAAGGGTATTACGAAAACAAAAAAATCAACTGCACTTTGCCTAGAACAACAACAAAATCGTTTATGCAGGCGCCACAGCGCACTTTGTTCGTTTACTGCCAAGCTCTGCCGCTCTCACTCTCCCTTTCCCCCACCCTCTCTCTCTCTTTCGGTCTCCCTCATTGTCCAGGGTTTAAGAGGCTGCCGTTTGGGATTTAAGCATCAATTTTAATTCTATATACTTTTATATTAAGCGCCTGGAAAATTTTCCACCAGCTGTGCACGCGAGCAGAGCAGAGCGAAGCAAAGCAAAGCAAAGCAAAATTGAGTACAAAAACAGAAAAGGCAAGAAACTAATAATCAACTAAAACAAAGCGCAAAACACAAGCCAAAGGGAAAAACATAAATAAACAGAGAGAGAGAGAGAGAGAGAGAGCGAGCTAAAGAGCTTGTCACATCACTGATAATGTGGGGGCGCTGTACATAAGAGCATATATAATATATACATATATATACGATATGTGCATAATCTATGTATCTATATTCTAATTTATGTTTCGCCGTTCAAGCGGTAATTAATGAAAAATGTAGATATATTGTGAGGCCGGCTAAACAATATAAATTTCATTAATGCAGATTTATTAATGCGAATTTTTCGTGCTCTTTGCCAAGTCTTTACGGTGTGTGCGAGCGAGATGGATAGCTGAGTGCGAGAGCAAGCCCACGCTGCCTGATAAGCACAAAACGCAGCAACGACAGCTAACTGCGCGCGTCACTTGCGGCGAATTGGAGCGAGCAGAGAGAGAGGGAGAGAGAGAGCGCGTAGGAGAGCGAGGCGGCGCAGGTATGACGACAAAAGCCAGCAGCAGCAGCAGCAGCAGCAGCGACAGCGGCCCCGAAAAAGCAGCGTGCGGGCGTCGCAGTTGCTGTCGCCGTCGCCGTCGTCGTCGCCGTCGCTGGTCGCGTGGGCAGCGCCATTTCCTCCATTCAGTGCAGTCACTCAGACGATCACCGTTGCCCAATACCCTGTAACAGTGCAAAGGCCACAAGCTGGCTTGCTTGCGCTGCTTAAACCATGCTATTAACCGTTACTTTACTTTACTTTAACGGTGCACAAAGCAGTGCACAAAAGAGAGCGTGCATAAAGGCGGCTGAACAATTGACAGTGGTACAAAATGACATTTGAGTCGATATAAATTTGTGAATATATATTATAAATTATTTAACAGGGTATTTCAAGTGAACTGCTAATTTTATTCATTATTTTAATTTATTATAATTTAAGCATTTACTTTACATTTAATAGCTTTCATTTATACTCTATATTACTTAAATTTCTCATTACAGGGCATTTACAAGTCGTTGCCTATATTTGTCCTTGCTCGCGTTTTGCCGTATTTTATATTTCGTTTGGCACACATTTTTTTTGTTCTTGTAGTTCGATTTATGACGCAAGTTTCACCGCCTCCAACCAAGAAAATGCCTTTCGAATGATTCACGAATCAGGCCCCCAACGATTTCGAATGAAGGTGATTGCATATTGCATGATATCAAAGTACTATATATACCATATATACATATATGTATATTTAAAATTCCCAGAAATTCAGAGTAATTAATAAAAAGTTGCGAAGAAAAAATCAAAGCTAAAGTTATTAAAGCAAAATTCTGACTCACAATAATTAATAGAACTCTGATGGCAGAGATCAGTGGATGGCATATAACTTACGAATATATATATATATTTATATGCATATATATATATATATTTCTTGAAATTCTACATATGTTTACATATGTTTTATTGTAGCTGTGTTTATTTTTCAGCCCAACCTTGGGCCATCGAACTGTCTATCCGAATATATATGAATATATATCTATATATATGTATATATAGATATATGTGTGTATGTTTTTGAAAAGTCGGGCAATATTTTATTTATTTTATTTGCTTATAATTGTGTAAGATAAAAAGCAATGTTGAAACGTTGCCAGGCACAAGACATCATATGATTGTATCATATGAGCGACATAAATAACATAGAAATATCTGAATTTCTACCTGAATCCAAATTTAACTTTGCTTCTTACTTTGACTTCTTGCGCTTTAATGGACAAATAAATTATTTGCGGTCCTCATTTATGGGGCAAAGTTCTTTGAAAATATATACCTATATTTACCTATATTTGGATTTTAAGAATTTCTTTTGAACTTGTTTATAATATATTATGGTATTTATATAATATATGCAGATAATATATAATAAAATATAATATAAGATATATTATATTTAATTTTCTGTATGTTTGTTGGATTACAGTAAGGAGTTATAATTTTAATTCCATATTTTTGAGTTTCCTGTTATATCTACTGATCGCTTATTTTTTTACTATAATTTTTCAATTTATATAAAACAAACTTTCTGCACATACCAAGTTTCATAAGCCTAACTCAAATAGATCTTGAGATATTCAATATAAGTGACTTGATTCCTTAATATGCATATAAAATTTCTTAGTTTTAGCAAATCTTAAGTATCTTTTAACATATTTAACATATTTCAATTCCCGTCTACCTCGTCTTCCTTCTAGATCATAAGCTACACCTTAGTTTCTTCCCATATCCACTGATCGCTAATGCATTCCATCGCATTCTACTTGAAGTGTAGTCTACCATAAAGGTACATACCAAATTTTATTATCTTATCTCTAATAGATCCTGAGATATTCAATAGGAAAGACCCGTGTGCCATAAATCAGACTTTTGAAAAGTGGATTTTAGCAACTCGACGCTGACTTTTATGACGATTTAATTATTATTATTTTTTTTTTTTGCTGGCAATCAAATGCGCTTTATGATAAGCCCCAGCATTTTCGCGGGATCTTTAAGCTGCTTTTAATTTAAATAAATAAAATTTATCTCTTTTTGTGTTTTGCACTGTTGCAAGTTTTTTTTTTTTTTTTTTTGCAATTCCTCTGCGCGCCATAAATAAGATGCAAATTTTAAATGTTAACAACCCAAACAAAACGGCGACACGTGCCAGCTAGCGAGGAGACCAACAACAGCTGTTCGGGCACGACGACAACAATGACAACGAAAGGTGAGGAACAACAACACGCCAAAGTCGACAAGAGAATCAAAATAAAAACCTAAAGTTCAAACCCATTAGCATAGAACGCAGAAACCCCATTTAACAAAACAAAAATAATAAACAAAAGCGCGGACGAAAAAAAAACTAATCATATGATACTTAGTTATCATTGCGATAATGTCAAAGATGCCTCCACTAAAACACTTTGACGTCAAAGGAATTGAGCATAAAAAGTAGTTGATGAGATAGAGACAACAAAAGAGAGAGATAGAGAAAGAGAGATCGGGAGAGGGTTTTTCATTTGGAATTCGCCCAAGAACTGTTAACCCACATAAACGAGGCAAACAAGTTGTAAAAACCACTCGAAAGGCAGGAGAAGACATACCTCACAGTTGCATCTCCAACATAGGCCCCCATTTCCCCCTCTGCCATCTCGCAGCACCTTCTGTTTAAGGCGCACAATAATAATCCAGCTGTAATTACCATATATGTAAGTCGCCAGGCAATCAACTCGCAGATCTTTTGCAATATCTTTTGTATTGTGCGATCCGCTCCCGACCCGATCGCTCGCAAGTGGTTAAGGCACGGTCGGGTTTGTGGCCCCAGTCAGAGTCAAGTCAAGGCAGCTTCAAATTGAAGCCAATGGCCAGTTACAAAGGCGACGAGTGAGAGAGAGATAGGAAGAGTTGTGCTTTAGCTCCATTATGTTCCATTCGACTCAGTTTTAATATAAGATCTATGTGGAGTAAATATCTTTCTTTTTTATGGAAGTTTATCTCAGAGAGAATGAAAGTGAGATGCAATATCTTTAATTCCAAAGATAATCTATCTCTGGTTCATTTTTTTAATGAATCTTAGATCCATTATTTCATTTTATATAGAATGAAATTAAGAATATACAATATCTTGTATTCCAAAGTTGGAATTCTGAGTTTCATTCTTTTGATAAATTATATTCTACCCGAGTCAGTCTGAATATCAGCTAAGATCTATGAGTATTTTTTGGAAATATTTTTGTTATGGAAGTTTATATATATCAGAGAGAATGAAAAAGATATAATATCTTTTATTGCAAATATAAGCTATAGTATTTTCGTTCTTTTAATGAATCTTAGATCCATTTTATAGAGAATAAATATAATATTATTTATTGCAAAGATAGAACTCTTAGTTTCATTCTCTTAATTAATCTTAGCTCAATTATATTCTACTCGAATCAGACCTAATATCAGCTAAGGTCTATGAAGATTATAATTTTGAAATTCTTTTAATATGAAAGTAAGTTTCATAGCTAATGAGTGTAAAATACAGTATCTTTTATTCCAAAGATGGAATTCTAAGTTTCATTCTTTTATTGAACTTTTTCTCCCAATATCAGTTAAGATCTATGAAGTAACACATATTAAAAATCTTTTTGATTTGGATCAATATCAGCTAAGATCTATTAGGGGTACTTTTTGGAATTATTTTTAATATGATATAAACTATATCATATCAGAGAGAATATTATTATTTATTGCAAAGATAGAGTTTCAAGTTTCATTCTTTTTCATTTATAGGAATTATATGAAATATTATGAAATTTAGAAATAAGATTCACCTTTTCAATATATTTATTTTATTTATTATCTCTTTTCCACACAACTTCTTATCTAAGTAACTCCAAAAATATTTTTTGTTTTTAATTTTTTTAGCCCTTAATTCTGGTAAACTAAAATCATTTCTAGTTCCCAGAATCGTCATCCATATAACATGTCCAACGTCTGTCCACTTGACAAATTTCACCACACGCTTTAACGCCTTTAGACCCGGTCCAATGGACAGCAGCTATTTTGGCCAAGTGACGGCATTAACTGTTTAAAATTTACTGATAGCCCGACGCGTGGCACATGCCAAAAGAACTGAAGGAAGAGGGCGAAACTTATCAGCATCAGCAAAGCTCATAAAGAAATATAATCTGCTTTGTATAAATACTGATAGGGCGCACTGTGTGAGTAATGTCTAGATTTAGCTGGATAACAATGGTAATTCCTAGTGATAATGACAACCACAAACAAAGCGATTCGTGTGCGCAAGATGGAATAGAATAACCCCAGACCAGAAGGGTTAATTGGGGCTCAGGCCCAGACGGCGCAAAGGTGTGAATTTGGCTTACAATTAACGTTTGCAGGTAACAAAAACTGCTTGAACAATGGAACTTCATTACATGCGTCTATTTTTGGATAATTTTAGATCATTTTGCACTTTATTTTTACCACTCATAATGAGTGTGGGGAATTTCGTAGCATAATTAAATTCCATTATCTATTAGAACTCTTTTAATTCACTCTTATATTACAGAAAGTGCTTAAAGAAACTTCCTCTTTAATTCCATTGTCTACCTCTTCTAATTCACTCTTATATTACAGAACGTTCTTATACAACTTTAATGTGTGCTTAAAAAACTTCCTATTTAATACCATTATCCACCTCTTCTAATTCACTCTTATATTACACAAAGTTCTTATACAACTTCAATGTGTGTTTAAAAAAACTTTCCTCTTTAATCCCATTATTCACCTCTTCTAATTCACTCTTATATTACAGAAAGTTCTTTGAAAATATAATATTTGCTTAAAGAAACTTTCCTCTTTAATCCCATTATCTAACTCTTCTAATTCACTCTTATATTACATATTATATACAGCTTTAATATTTTTGCTTACAGAAACTTCCTCTTTAATCCCTTTATCCAACTCTTTTAATTCACTCTTATATTACAGAACGTTCTTATACAACTTCAATATAATTTAAGCTCAAAGAAACTTCCTCTTTAATCCCATTATCCACCTCTTCTAATTCACTCTTATATTACAGAAAGTTCTTCTTTAATAAAATATATGCTTAAAAAAACTTCCTCTTTAATCCCTCTTCTAATTCACTCATATATTATAGAAACTTTGCTCTTTAATCCCATTATTCACCTCTTCTAATACACTCTTATACTACACAACGTTCTTATACAACTTCAATGCATGCTTAAAGAAACTTCCCCTCTCTCTTGCTCTTACTCTTGCTCTAGCAGAAGGAAGCACACAAAACGGAAATTTAAAAAACAAAAAAAGTTGACGCTAAGAAGAGCTTGCAAAGGCAGCGCACGACAAAATCATTTCCGTTACAAGCATGTAAAAGACTAAAACACACACACATACACACACACACGAGCTTAAACTACAGCAACTAAAGTTTTGCACTGGTGTGCGTGAGAGAGAGAGAGAAGCGCAACAACAATGCGACAACTGAGCAGCGGCGACCCCGCACACCTGTCTGCAAGCTTTTTGTGGGCCGAAGTGTTGAGCCAAGCGAGGCGTGTGGGGAGCGGCGAGCGATTGTCAGTGCGTTGGCTGCTGCTCCGACAGCTTATCGTGGCGCACTCTCTTGCCCTCAAGCTGGCTCTCTTTATCTCTCTCTCACCCATTCTTTAGCTCGATCTCTGTGCATACAAGAAAACCTTTAAAAAAAAAAAAAAGACGACGCACTTCGGACGAAATTATGTTCTGCGCCGCACCATAAACAAACATAAATGACAACAATTTATAATGGAAACAAAGGCAAGAACGTCGTAAAATCGGCAGCAGATATTAAAAATGTATATGCGCTGCATTAAACAATAAATTAAAGTCACAAATGTAATAAAAAAAAAAAACACAAGAGATAATCATTGAGAAGAGGAACAAAAAAAACTAACTGGCAACGCTGTGCGAGGATGATGATGACGATGGGCAGGCGGCGAATTGAATTGGCAGCTGCTGATCAGCTGTGGCAAACGTAGAAGTAGAAGTAGAAGAGAGTCGCAGCAGAGTCGAGCTTTTTCGACGCGCTGCACTCCAATCAGACTCACAATTGCATTCCGCTTTGAGCACTCGCGTTTTTTTTTTTTCTTCTCTTTTTCTCTTCTTTTTTGCACTTGCTTACACTCTTTTTCGCTATTTGCATTTATTTTTAGCGGCTTGCCGAATATTTCCTTTTCTTCTTGTGCATAATTTTGCGCCCATTATTTGATTACACGCAGCCGCGAAGATAGACAGATTTGTAGATATTTTCACACCTCTTTACACACACGCACACGCACGCACTCACACACACACACACACGCACGCACGCACACTTGCCAAATGGTAAGAAGCAGAATGAGCACGCGACCGTTGATCGCGTTTTACGTTTTAGTTTCCTTTCTTTCTTTTTTTTTGTTATTTATTTTCGATTCGCTTCAGCGCAGAACGAAGTGAAAAGACGGACAGAGTGAGAAAAAAAACGACGCGCGCATCTTGCAGTTGCTTTACACAATAAATTCGCCTTTTATTCTTACGCTCTTTCGCTACAAAACTCTGCCCGAAAAGAATTTGAATTAATTTTAGTCGCGTTTTGTTATTTCAGTTTGAGTTCATTATTATTATTTACTGTTTTGTTTCAAATCACTTTTCTCGGGCCGCTTTTGCAGTCGCGCCGCCGCCAACCAAACACGTCGAATATCTGCGAGATACTAAAAACGAGTTGCGCTCAAAATTGCGGGGCCAGTCGCGAGTCGCAGCAGCGCAGCGCAGCGAAGGCGACGACTGCGCTGCGCGGCGAATTCGCCTAAAATAAACAAAGCAAAACGCTCAAAGAACGTTGAGCGCTTGATTTTGTTCGCCTTTTGCCTTTGCGTATTATTTACAGTATTAAGGCGAGCGAGCGAGCGATTAATGAATTTCAGCTGGCCGACGTCGCGCTCTCTTAGTCTATATCGCGTGCGCTCTTCACACTCTCATATACAGTAAGTGCGTGCGTGTGTGTGCGTGCGTGTGTGGTTTGTTGTCTTTTGTAGTTTTTTTACTCGCCTTTTCAATTGCATTCGCATTTACATTTAACAGTTGATAGCGTTAATTTCGCTTTGGTGTTGCCAGATTTCTTATCAGTCTCGCTCTCCCTCTCTCTTACTGTGTCTCTCTGTGTATTTGTGACCTGGGAAATGGGCAATTGTTGCTGCTGCTGCCGCTGCTGCTGTTGGTGCTAATATGACCATGGCCGTAATTGATTGCCGCTCTCTGACTGCAGATAGAGAGAGGCCAATAAGTCGTAAATCGAAAATAAGCACATTTTGTCTGCCCGCAATCTGGCAGCTTTTCGGAGTCACAGTGGGCACTGACAACGGCGCAACAGGTTGCCAGATAAACAAAAAACTTGACATTTCAATGTGAAACTATAAAAAATATGTTTTATAATATTATATATATTTCTCTTCGATTCTTTTCGTTTATCATATTTCTATTTATTGATCATTTGGCTATTTTTATAGCTAGATTCATGCTGAATGACACATTCAGCTGTTGAGAATCTCATTAAAGTTTTGTCTGCTTGATAAGTCAAGTGGAATACGTATTATCTCTAAGAAATCTGAAACACTCCAAATATTGCTTAACTAAGAGTGACATAAATTATTAAAAAAAAAAAAATTTTAACATTTTTTTAGATTAAATAATTTAAAAAAAAAAATCTTAACAATTTTAAATTGTTTTATGTTTTTTTTAAAGCAATAAAAATATATTATTAAAATTTATTATACTATTCGCAAATATTATTGAATCTATCAACATATCCAATCCAATACATATATAAAAAAATTTTTTTTTTTAATATTAAATAAAATTTCATAAAAATTTCTAAATATTATTTATGCTATTATTTATGCCATGTACGAATCAACGTTTAACCGATTCACGCATTTCCAATTCACTCGCAGCTCAAAAAGCTATCTAGAAACGCACTAAAAAATGCCTAAAAGCGTGTTATCAGCTCAGCAACAACAAACAGCTGAGCAGCTGTTTTTCTGTTCACTTCTGATTCCTGTTAATTTATGACTTTTTTTTTGTCTTGTGCTGCACAAAGGCAACGCGTGAGCATGACTCAAAGCGCACGAATGCACCGTTAGTAAGCCAGCCAGCCAAGCAACAACAACAACAACAGCAACAACAACAACGATCACAGTTTTGGCATGGAAAATAACGTCAAGTCAATTTGTATATGCAAGCGCAACAGAGACAGCGACAGCGAGCGCAGCCGAAACCGGCTTTGAGTTTGAGCGCAAAGTGAAAAAAGAAACCACTCAAAAACGCCGCCAGCTGTTGCAAGCTTTTCGTTAGCTTTGTCTTTGCAAAGGCAAAAAGAGCTTTTGCAAGCTTACGATATGCGGGCAACGAGTGAAGTTTTCGCCGCGCAATGTTTTTATTTACTTATTGTTCCGTTACAATTTGTTTTTTTTTTCGCCTCTGCTCAATGCCAATTTGCCGGCAACATTTATTTCCACTCAAGCTTGTGTGTGAGTGTGATTTGAGTGTGTGTGTGAGTCGGAAACGGAAGTGCTGGCAGCCGCTCGAGACGTGACAGCTCCGCTTCCGCTGGTGACAAACCGTGTTGACGGAGCGTGCAACATGCTCTTATCCACTTGAGCCGCGCTCCACTGTATGCCCCCCACCCCCCTTTGGGGGCTTTTAGCTGCGTTTAGTTTTGTTTGTTTGCCTTTTGTTGGAAATTAATTAAAACTTTATGTGATTGTTGCGCTCAACTTTCGAGTGCCCCCAACTGCAACTCCATCCCCCCACTCCCCCCCCACTCTGCCGCCAATAAATCACTTGACTTATTGTTTACACACGCATTTGCGGCTCGTCTTGATTTTCCCATTGATTTTGGCACATTTTCAGGGCTTTTCAACTTTTCGGCCACTTTGCCCACATTTCACGCCCAGCCGCACAAATGCCCCATCCAATTGGCATCCAATTGGGAAATTGAAAATGCAGTCGAGCGCGCTGCAGCTAAGCCAACGCATCAGTTCTGGCCACAATCTGTGGGCGCTGCTGCTGCCACACGTATTCAAATTTCAATTACAAAGCCAAAACCAAATTGTGGCAACTTTTTGTTATTATTTAAGCCAACAAAGTTATGCCGCAGTGGCCTCAGCGCGTAATCTTTGTGTAAGCAAAGGACTCTCGCTGCGTAAATGAATAAATATTTCAAGGTGTTGCAGTGCGATAGTAGTAGAGATTAGTAGTAGATGCAGAGAAAGTTGTAGACTACTTCTAGTTGGAAAAATAAATAGTAGTGGTAGTTGAAGTAGTATATTGTAAAAGGAAGTGGATTTAATGGGAGTACTTTAGTAGTAGATGGCAGTAAATAGTAGTAGTAGTAGTAGCAGTAGTAATAGATTTATAAATAGGTAGCAGTAGAAATAGTAGTAGTAGTAGTAGTAGATACATAGTAGTAGCAATAGTATTAGTAGTAGATTGTAATATAGTAGTAGATATGGGCAGGAGATAGTAGTAGAAGTTAGTGGTAGTTGATAGGAGTAGAAACTTGTATTAGTAGATAGTAGTAGAAGCTAAAAGTAGTAGATATCATTAGTAGATATCTGTAGTAGATAGCTGAAAAAGCAAATAGTAGTAGATACAAGCAGTAGTAGTAGATACAAGTAGTAGTAGTAGATAGAGTAGATGGTAATAGTTGTAGAAGCCAATAGTAGTAGTGGCTAGTAGTAGATGACAATAGTAGTAGTAGATAGTAGTACATGCCAATAGTAGTATATGTTAGTAGTAGTAGATACTACTAGATGCAAATAGTAGCAGAAGCTAGTAGTAGTATATAGGAGTAGAAGATAATAGTAGTAGATAGCTGTAGAAGCCAATAGTAGTAGAAGCTGGTAGTAGTAGAAGATAGTGATAGAAGTTAGTAGTAGAAATTAGATAGTAGTAGGAGTAGAAACTAGTATTAGTATATAGGAGTAGAAGCCAATAGTAGTAGATAAGAGCAGATATCAATAGTAGTCGTAGCTAGTACTAGTAGATGCCAATAGCAGTAAAGGGCAATAGTAGTAGTAGATAGTAGTATTTACAAAGTAGTAGTAGATACGAGTAGAAACAAATAATAGTAATAGAAAGTAAAAAGTAGTAGATACCAAGTAGTAGTAGATAGGAGTAGATACCAATAATAGTAGAAGCTAGTAGCAGATGCAAGTTAGAGAATAGTAGTAGAATATAATATAAAATAGTAAAACATTATAGTAGAAAATAGTAGTAGAATATAGTAGCAAATAGTAGTAGAATATAGTAGCAAATAACAATAGAATATAGTAGAGAGCATTAGTAGAAAATAGTAGTCGAATATAATAGAAAATAGTAGTAGAGAATATTAGTAGAATATAGTAGAAAATAGTAGTAGAATTTAGTAGTAGAATATCGTAGAAAATGGTAGTAGAATATAATAATTTTTATAGTTGTACGAATACCTATTGTATCATATATTATATTCGCCAGGAGCAGTAATAGTAGTAGGTTTAGGATTTAGTAGCAGATCATATAGTACTTATAAGATTTAGTAGTATTTCAAATGGTAGTAGCAGTAGTTACAAGATTTAGTAGTAGCATACATAACAATTTAGTAGTATAACCAGCTGTCAATATGATGTCGCAAAATAGTAGACATCATTCAAATACCCAAATAAAATAGTAGCATATAAAAAAGTAGTAAATAGTATTTAGTATTTTAGGCACTCCCATTAGTAGTAGCCACAGTCTACCTTTCAAGCATACATCAATAAAGTTAGCTAAATGGAGAATCAATGTTAAGAGATTTCTTTTAGCATTTGATCCCATCTGGGAACTTAAAGCCTTTCGATGGTGCTAAATGTGGCAAAGAGTTTATCGCCAATTCGTCCGCTACTTTACAAAGTAAGCAACACTTTTTGCTGCTGCTGCCCCCACTTAAGTGGGGTGTTTCCCCACTAAATCAAACCCCATTATCTGGCAGCCGACATTATCCCGGCGCTTCTGCAACTGAGCGACATTTAAAATTCAGCGAGTGCTCATTAATATTTTATCTGACAAACGCTAATGACTGCGAAAAAACCAAGAGCAAAGTGGAAGCTTGGGGATAGACGACTAGCAGATACCCGGGAATTGAGTTTGGGTTGACTTAATATACATATATAATGTAAGAAAAGTAAAGGAAGTAGAGAAATATATGATTATATTATATAGATTATATAGACTATACATAGTATATAGATTATATAGAGTATACAAGGTATATAGGTTATATATATTATATATCACTTATTCATTTCAATTCATTAATTTTCATTCATTCACTATTCATTTTAAATATTTATTACTCATATAAATTTTTCCCCCATTTCTCTTCTTCCACTTTACATAACCTCCCTTCACACGATCCTCCCATTTACAGGGTATAAAAAGGGCAAAAAGCAACAGGCGCCATTTACGACACGTTCAGAGCTGATAGCCACGCAGCTTGAGTTGCGACAACGTTTGGCAAATTGAACGTTTAAATATGCTGCAAATCAAAGAACAGAGAAAAAGAACATGGAGAGATGAACTTTTTGTGAACTTTGAACCACGAACTGAGACTGGTCGGTGGGGCAGCTTTTAAAAGGCTGTTAAAAAGTTTTAAGTTACTGTAATTTATAACAAATGAGGATAGAATTTAAAAAAGTTCTGCAAAGTGAACTAGTTGCATTGTCATTGGAACTAGTTCGGAAGATGTAACCAATACATGAGTTGATGGGAATTTATATAATACTTTCTATATGCGGCAAGAATTTCAGTTTGAAATAGTTCCAGAAATGGAACTGGGTCAAAAAATTGAGCTAGTTCTGTGATTGGAACTAATGGCGGAGCTGTCATTAGATGTAGCTCATAAGACCCTATGAATTACCTTAAAATACAACAAATTGAGTGAAATTTCATATAGTTCCTGAGTTAGAACTGGTTTGTTAACTAGAACTAGTTCTTTAGTGAGAACTAGTAACGCAATCGTCGTTAGTTCTGTTACAACAGCCCATAAGACCCTATGAATTACCTTAATATTGAGTGGAATTGGATATAGTTCCTCAAACGGAACTGGTTCATCAACTGTAACTAGTTCTGTTATTGGAACTAGTGTGCCAGCCATCATTAGCTACGTTAGAATTACCTTATATATAACAGATTGAGCATAATTTGATATAGTTCCGAAATTGGAACTGGTTCACAAACTGGAACTAATTCTTATTTAGTACGCGCATTAATTCCGGCTGCAACTTATACTTAAACTTACACATATATAAATTTAGTAGAATTTGAACTAGTTCCGGAACTAGTTCAATAATTTGAAGAACTGTAAAGCTGTAACTTACCAATCTTGCGACGAGCTCGCCATAAAACTGGAGGTGCAGCTTGGTTGGGTGAAGAGGCCATGTTGCTATATAGATGCCCTAATGTCGATATCTGTAAAGTCAAGAGAGAAAACGCAATTTAATAAAGATATATATATGTATATATTTATATATAATTTTTAATTATTATAAACTGTGAAGTCATTATAGGGCAATTGGTTTCTTAATTTCTACTGATTGATTGACTCATATTCGGGGCATTATGCAATAAAATGTTTTTTTGCCACAACTTCGCCGATAACATTGAACCCAATCTTTTGTCTACATATCCGCAAAATGTGCCAAGGCACATCCGCCACCAACCACCGAACTACAAAGAGAGGGAGAGCGAAAAAAACCCAAGAAAAAAAAATAATCAAATGAAAAATTATGAATGACAGCGCTGATTAATGGAGCCAGGCAAAACATCATTAGGCCAACCTGAAGAAATAGAAGAAGAGGAAGAAGCGGAAGAAGCGGAAGGTGGCTATAGAAGCTGACCGAAAAGTTTGCCCTCAATATAACAAATTATATATATATATATATTTCTCTGGGAATAAGCTAACAAGTTAAGAGCTCTTGAGATATTTCAGAAGTAAGTTTAATCTAATAGAATTGATATTAAAATATTTTCAAATAGGTTTATCAAGATGGGGTTTTTTAGAGAGAACTTAAGTGCAAAATGGAATATATTTTGAAGATTTCCGGTGATTAGATTTTAGTTTAGCTATGTATATATTGGAATAAAATTATAAGTTATAAGCAAGTTGCTAAAATTAAGTAGAAAATGTTTAAAACAATGAAAAAACCTTAAGAAAATGTTGAATAGTTTTTAAACAAAATTCAAATGCAAATATATGAAAATTTCAAAAAATAAATAAAAGAGAAAAAACATTAAAGCAATATTAACAAGAATAAAATATATATACATATATTTATTTAAAGCAAATTAAGGTAACTAAAATAAATAAATAGACTAAAAACAAAATAATTGAAGTAAAATAATAAAGCCCAAAAAAATGTGAATAAATATCTTTTGTACATACAATTTAAATAAATATTTTTTGTACATATATAAACTTAAATTTATATTTATTTATATTTTATACACATAAATTTATTTATATAATGCTTATTATAATATTTAAAAGAAATATATATAAAAAATTTTTAAGACATCTAACAAATATTACAGAACAATATTTAAGTTCACGAAATTTTCTGCTTCGCCCGAAATTTCAACAAATTAATTTCTCATGAATTGAAAAACTTTCCATATTCGCATTTCATATAAATTTCGGGAAATAGTTTATGGAACACATAGAATATATTTTAAATGGTTTTCGAAAGAAAACCTATTCATGCAAAGCTGAAAATTACAATGAAATTTTGTGATTCACAAGAAAAGTTTTCTGAAAAACAAAAATATATCTATAAATGTTTACATAGTACGTACATTTCTATATATATGTTTATGCATGTCAATCAAACGATTCCAGGCATCATATAAAAATAAAGCAACAAATTTCCATCTAATACTTTTACGTCTCGTTTGCTTCTGAATGAAATTCTTTATTGAATGAAAACTACGACAAAAGCAACAAAAGTGCGCAAATAATATCAAGTCAATTGACGATACTAAGAATATATAGCATATATCTATATATATTGCATATTTATATGACTGCACTCTTTGGACTCATTGCTCGATTCTTATATATAAGAAAATCAAATTGGAATTGCGCTCTTCAGCTGTTGCTGCTGCTCTTATCAGCTCTGCTTGGCTCTTCCTCTTGTTATCAGCTACGCCAACGACCTTGACAACATATATATGTATATAGGTATGCATGTGTGTATATACTTTTTATCTGACAATTGTTGCGCGCGCATTTCAATCGATGTCCACTCAAAGTCAAATTGCGCCCCAAAGTCAATGAACTGGGCCAAGTATTTATTTATTTCTTTTATTTCATTTTTATTCCTAGGCGTGGGCACTGATTGTGCTTAGATGTCGTTATTGCCGGCGGCGGCGCTTAAAATTTTTATATATATATGTGTGTATAGAAAAAGTCAGGCAAAAGTAAACAATGCGAAACACTTACAACAAAGCAACGCAGCCGAATTCAATTAAACTTAATTAAAAGAAACTAATTAGAAACAAATAAAAAAAGAGTATGAATAAAACGAAAAATGTGGTTTAAAAACCTGACGAAAGAATATTTGAACGTCAAGGTCGCCGAGCAAATACCCTGCTATAGTAATTTATTTTTGAATGATAATGAAAAATTGAAATTGAAAAATTGTTTCTGATTTAATTATCTGCCCTGTTTCTTTTCCTCTTTACTTTTCTATTTAACTATCTCTTTTGCTTTCATTATATATCTTTGCCCTTGCCTACGTTTATGTGTCTCTGTCTTCCTTTATCATTAGCATTTAATTTCAGCTTATTCTCACTCTCTGAGCTTACGTAAGAAGTTAGCTTTAGGGAGTATCCGACTTAGCATTTATTTTTATTGAAAAACTCTTCATCTTCTGCTCTTACTTTTAAGTTCTTTCGATCTAGGTTGCTTTGGCTCTCTTTCTCTCTCTCATTTATATATTTGTCTTTTTCCTTTTTATATATCCATTTTACCATTTATATTAGCTAGCTTTCTGTCAGGGCTTCCGCTCGTCGCATCAGAATTCTTCTTCAAGTTCGACTTCCAATTTCCCTCACTTAAAAATACATCAAATTCTCCCTTCATTTTCAATGCTTCCGTTTCAGGTATCTCTGTCTGCTTCCCACTTATTAATGCTGCGGCTGATAAAGGAAAATATGTTCCACATCATCCACATTTCATTCACAAACAAACTCGAAGCACGCTTGGCTTGCCCCGAGCCTGGCAAACGAGTTAGCGCCGGTTCGAATCCGGCTTCAAACTTTACTTACGTCAAAGATTTCTTTATATATATATATATAATTTTTAATAACTAACGGATTTGATGTGGCTTTGTGATTGTTTAATTTTTGTTTATAATTTTTGGTACTTTTCGTATGTATATATAAATTATATATATACAATATATTACGAGTACTTGTAGCACTGGGCTTATCAAGCTAGCTTCACTCACAGATCTAACATATATATATATATTTATCATTTTATATCAAAATATTATACAACATTTCTATACTCTCTCTCCGCTCAAGGAGTTCAAATTGTCTATTGGCCCCTTGGGCTGCACGTTTCGATTGCATTTCATTGATAAGCAAACAGTGCACAATGCACAGAGAGAGGGAAAAACACCAGCATTAATTAATATTGTAGATAGAGGGAAAAGTGTGCAAATAGTCGCCACATGCGACGCGATCAGACACTAATTATTATTGTTATTGCGGCCATTGTTATTGTTATTGTTATTGTTCTTGTTATTCTCATTGTTGTAATTGTTACTTGATATTTTGATTAAATTCAAATCAAATGATTTAATGCGGCGCCCAATTGTCGAATGTGTCGATCAAATCGATCATTGATTAACTTAGTCCGGAGCAGGGGCCTGATTAGCTATGCATGTCTGAGTGTATGTGTGTATAGGGAATCGCTTGGGCCACGATTATTACAACTGCGCAGATTGTTTGCAATCGCATTGCTCGTACAATTAGTTGCTGCACAATGCCCCATAGACAATAACAAACAAATTGTAATTGGCAGATGCGAGAAAAGGTAACAGCAACAGCAAAATGTTAGAAAATTGGAACTGATAGACTAGCAGATACCGTACGTTGAAAAAGAAGAAGATCATTTCTATCGTTTCTATATGAACTTCAGTATACAAAAGTCTCTTTACTCTCTACTCTCTATACTCTCTATACTTTATTTACTCCCTATAATTTCTATACATTCTATACTTTCTATACTCTCTATAATCTCTATACTCTCTATACTCTCTATACTCTCTATACTCTCTATACTCTCTATACTCTCTATACTCTCTATACTCTCTATACTCTCTATACTTTCTATACTCTTTATAGTCTCTATACTCTCTGTACTCACTGTACTCTCTAAAAATTGATAATCGATAATTGGTACTTGATTCATGATAATTGAAACTCAATACTCGATACTCAATAATTGATACTCTATACCTTAAACTCAATATGGAACAGTTTTAAAAATGCTGATCGATCATCGATTAACTTTTTCCTAATTAATTGATCTATTGTATATATAAAACATTCTCATTTCCTAAGACCTTCTCTTCTTCCCTCCCTTACATACCTTATACCCACATCATCATACCCTACCCACCCATTTACAGGGTGCAAACTTAATAACTTACTTAGGTAAGAAAATGTCACAATAAAGATCGAGTTGAGGGCAAGCGGGAAGGCGTAAGAAGAGACTGAGAGAGAGAGAGGAGTTGTGTCGTTAACCGCAAATCGTGTACATTAGATAACTGCAAATATGCAACTGTATAATTAGTAGATAGTATATACTAGATATACACAAACTCACACATACACAGAGACACTTGTGCATGCCCAAACTGGTTTAAAATCTGTGCTGCTTTAAATTAATGCTAACTGAAAGTTTATTCAAATTAAATTAATATAATTTTTTATTCATAAATGTCTAATTTACACTGAACGCTTAGACAAATAAATCTATATACTAGCGCATGAAAATATATTTAAATATTTCATTAATAATAATTTGGTATAGGAATATGGGAAATTTAAGAAAGAGGTATTTCCCATCTGCTGTGGTTTACTCAAGCATTTGGGGATCTATAAGATGAATGTTTTGTTCTATGATATCTGTTCTAAAATATATTTTAAATTTAGGTTATATGTTTTTGAACAGATATCATTGAATTATATATATCATATATATTTATATAACTTTATACAAGATTTCATAGCTACCAAGCATATAATCTTCACCTTTATATCATTTTTACTAAAGAAATTTTCCATTCAATATCTCCATATCAATTTCATTAAATATTTTCCACATCTCAATTTCGCATTAAGTAATTATCAACTCTTTCATTAAATTATCAAACTCTTAAGAACTCACTCTTCACGGAGCTCTTAAGAACGCACTTCAGCAGAGACCCCACAACAGTTCATATTTCAATTTGATAATGAAAAAAAATATTTCTTTGGGGCAATTAAAAATGTCAATGCTGAAATGCCGCAGAGAAATAAAACAACTATAGGCAGCAAAATAACCGTAAAGCCTATTATCAGGGCTTCAATTTCGCAACAACAAATTAAGCTAAAAAGCAGAAAAAAAAGAAATAATTTATAACAGACGCAATGCGTATCACGCAGTAAACAACAGTTTTTTTCGTGCTAAAAAACCCCAAAAAATAAATAATAATAATAATGGCGAAGAGCAGGAAAAGGGAACGTGCAACAAGACGCGTAATCAATGAAAATAATAATACTCATAACAACAATAATCGTAATAACAATAGCTAAACACGTACCCCAAAACGATCGGCGATGATTGCAACTGGGTAAACACTCGAATTCGATGTCGAATTCGACAATCCGAAACATTAACGAATTTCACAAAGCCAAAATCTAGGTGAGACTTCGACTAGTGGGCGTTTACGACGGAGACGGAGGCGACTGGGCCTCGCCAATACTGATGTGAGAATCGCAGAGAGGCGTCGCTTGGTCAAGGCGTTAGGCATGCGGACGGGCGGACAGACAAAGAGGCGAGCGAGCAACAAATCAATCAGCCGAAATATTCGCATCCCATGACCGGCATTTTAATATTTGCAAATACCCTAACCAAAGTCGAAAGGTCGTGTGGATTGTATGCGAGGCTTGACATGTTGGCAAATTGATGAACGTTGAATAGTGAGTGATGAATGAGGGAACAAAATAAATAAATATAATACTGAATAAGGAATGAGTAATTAAATTTGAAGAATGATTGATGAACAATGAAGTGTGTATAATGAATAATGATAATCATAGAATAATAGCTAATGAATTATAACTAAAGAATAATAATAATGATTAAAGGCTAATGAATAAAATTAAATAATAAATTGTATTATTTTAATGAATAACAAATAATTAGCTGAGACGAATAATTGAAAATTTAATATTGTATAACGAATAATAATAATGGCTAATGCATAATAAATAAATACTTATGACGTGTGACTAATGAAAAATAGTAAAGAATGAATAACCAATAACGACAAATACATAATAAATATTGACAAATGTTTACTAAATAATAATACTGTACAGAAAAGTCTTATTTTTAAGAGAATTATTCTTTACTAATGTAGAATTTTTATGGAAATTAATTATGAATAAATAAATAAAACATTTTTCATTAATTTTTCAACATATTTTAGAGTCTTACAACTGCAATTGTCGTATATTAAAAATAATTACAAAATATATATCTCACCCAATGTAGAATTGGAAATTAATTGTTATTAAAATAAAGACGTATTTCTAATTTTTGTTATTTAAGAATGACTTCAGCAAGTGAGGAGAAGAAAGAGTTTGAGAACTCAACTTGCTTAACAAGAACTTTTAAAGTAGCTCCCAAATTGAATGACTAATATTATACAGTAATATAATACATACATATACTACACAGTACAACAAATATTGAGCTAACAGATAGAGCATTAGCTCCAAGCCATACCTTCATCCACTTTAGTTTCGCATGTGCCTGCGACTCTTTAATTTTATGCTTTATTTTCTTTGGTAATTGTTTTGCACATAAAATTTAAAGTTGAGCATGTCGGTATAATAAATGTCTCCTTGGCATGGGCGTTGGTTGGCAACACTTGCTGCATGCCAAATGGCAACCCTGGCGGGGAAATGTCATATTTGGAAGTGCGACTCGACGACTGAATGTGAATGCGAGTGGGAATAGGAATTGGAGGTGGAAGGTTTGTGAATCGCATTTAACTCTACATTAACTGCGTTTAAGTGCGTCGTTCACAATGCTGACATGCCATGTCACAATAGATAAGATATATGAGCGGGCGAGCATATATACTAGATGGCTTTATATACAATATTATATCTGTAAGCTTCATAAATATTTGTTGTTTGCGCAGATTTGCGGCCGCTGATAAAAGGTATCTGCTCTGCGAGTGTGTGTGTGTGCCCCTTGATATCAAAGAGATGGCAAACACCAACAAGCACAGGAGTCGATAGATAATGCTAGAGATTGCTCAACTAGAAGATACCCTACATAAAAGATTGGAAGTTATTTAAGGGGCAGCATTGCTAAGTCAGGCTGCCTTTTGTCTAGGACAGCATTCAAGTTGGGCATCTTCCAGGTTCAAGTTAGATAGCAGATGCTCTGTATGTATATTGTGTGTACTTTGCCTTTTCCTTTGCTCCACATTTTGTTTATTTGTTTAGTAAATAAGTTTTGGCCTAGGCATGCGTTGGCTCTGAAAGTTTCAGTTTGTTTTCGTGTAACATTCAGTTATTTGCAGACTGAAGTGGAATTTTTAGATTACAAGCTACATATTTGAGCTCTGTGGGGTTAGGAAGAAATGAGAAGTGAGAAACCTTAGAGCGACTTGGCAAACACATCATCATAACATTGGATCTACATATCAAGCGCAATCATTTTTTGGAAGTGAGCTTGTAAGCGATAAAAGCGATGTCAAGCGATGAAAATTATATGGAAGAAGGTTATCGATGATTTAAATTATAGTTTGATATATTGTTATAAGTCTTGTGATATAGAAGAGTCTTATAGAACTTTAAAGAGGAGAATGCATGCTCTAAAGGGCTCCTTTGTCTTCAAAGAATTTGAGTTTTAAGTATTGTATATATAAAAAAGGAGTTATCGATAGCTATATACACTTGTGTTACTCATAAATGTATATAATATCGATTACCGTTTATAACAAATTATCGTTTATAAAAAATGAGCTATCGGTTCTTTATATAATGTTCAAGAGAATCGTTATGCCAAAGCATTATCTTACAGACCTTTGAAATCATTTAGTTTTCTTCTTCTTTTGCGAAACTGTGTTGTTGTTAGAGTTTTTGACATTTTTCAAAAGGTTTTCTTGAGCTATTCGATCTTTTGTTACATTGAGATCATTTTACTGCATCTTAAAAGCATTTAATAGAAATAATTTATATATCATTGAATCCATTTATACATAGTCTGATTGATCTTAAAAGGTTTTAGTAGAAATAATGAATTCTACTTTCAATTCCTTTCTAGCTAGAACATCGTTTGCTTAAAAGGCGAGAATTTCTTGAAGCCGTTTCAGTTTTTTGCAATCTTTTTAGAGTATCAAAGTTTGCTTTACATTCGAGTAAAGTTCTAGCCTGAAAATCTATGTTTCTTAGAGGAACATAACTAGAGATTGTCTTTGGGTTGCTGACTAATAATATATAATATAATACACACACATACTCCTTCTGAAATCCCTGATAGCTTAAACTGGCTCTTATCTAAGCACACACACACACACACACACACACACACACACACACACTTACAGAGAGTAGCATTTGCACAAAGACTGTTCAGTCATCAGCTGCCAAGTTGGTTTCCGCTGAATGCATGTTAAAAGCCACGCGTATCACGAATTAACACAAATGTGCTGATTGAGTGGTTCAACTTTTGTTGGCTTGGTGGTGCGTTGAGTGGTTTCCCAAAAAAAAAAAAAAAAAGAAGAGGAGAGCAAAAAAACCGCGTTGTCAACGCTTTGTTGGCGCACCTGTTAATGATGCGAATGCGTCCGATGATGACGATGATTCATGGCCATTACTTGATGGCTCGATCTGTTGGCCAATTTCACTTAGCGGTATCACTAGCCGGCTCCCAATTGGCAGCGCTTCATTAACAGTGCCGTGCAAATGTTAACGCATGCCCCACAATGACGCACTTTCCAATCCATTCAGACGTCTGACGTCTAAGCCGCTGGCCATGTTCTCTCGCCTCTGACGTCCGAAGTTTTGTTTCAAAAATTGAAATGTTATTTCTGGTAATTTCCGCAAAGCGTCGGACGACGGGCGCCAAGTACAGGAAATGATAAGAAATGTTTCGCACCTGCTGTGAAGTTGATTCATTTCAGGCGTAAACGCTGTAAGCGGAACTGATTCAATTGAGCTGCCTCCAATTAAAGCTAGATGCGGCGACAGCTTTTCGGAATTTCACAAATTGCTTAATAAAGCTAATTCGACTTATAATTATATCAAATAAAATCAAGAATACGTTAGTCAGTGCTAATTTTCGGCTAATTAGACTAACTATGAACTAGTTCTAGCCGGAATTTCATTCACAATGAGAATATATGAATTGCAATAAGAAAAGAAGAGAAACTAGTTCACAAATTTGGCGAATTTTGCCGGTTTCGGCTATCTGTAGTGGGCAGCAATCTGCATCTAACTGGTTCAGCTCACAAAGAACTAGTTCATCTGGTTTGTCTTGAACTATTCTTCTGTTTTATATATTGAAATTTGGCTATGAGTTAATGAAGCTTAAGATCTATCATTTTTAGCTAGATGTAATTTGAATGGTTCAATTTGAAAAGAACTAGTTCAAAGAAAGAGCTTTTGGCTAAAATATAGTGTTTCTTAGAGTCTGATGTTCCTGTTGGCTGTTATAATTTGTATAAACTACTAATGCTTCATCAGTTTAAAACTGACTGGTTCATTTTGTAAAAGAACTAGTTCCACCATATATATATTATGCATTTTTAATGTCTAGTTTGCTTACGAAACGAAATGGTTTCTTTTATTGAAGCAGTTTTCTTTCCACTGGTTCATTTGCTAAAAGAACTAGTTCAAAATGCTCAAAAGGATTTATTTTAAGCTAAAAAGCAATTTGATTTCGATACTTTTTTTATCGTTTTAACTTTTCAATTTGTTCTTTGGCACTTGAAAGCACTGCGAACTAGTTCAGGATGTATTGCGAACTACGTTTCCGTTGGACTTCGACTAGAAAGCTCTTCACTTCAACTTTAATTGAAACGCTTAGCCACAAATTTGGACAACTCAAACAACGCAAACCCCTCACTTATCTCTGGGCTCTGCGACATTTAATGTCGAAATTATCTAAGTGCCTGCCACCTGACAAAAAAAAAAGAAGAGAATAAGCCCAAAAATGAGTGCGGCAGATAGACAGAGCGACAGTTAGATATCTTTTCGCACTCCGCCCGCAAACAAAGGCCGTAAAAAGCGAGCCGTAGCCAAAGCTAATTAGAGGCAACTCGTGCTACCAACAATGGCAATAATAATAAATATAAAAATTCTATGAGCCGCCAGATGAAATATAGTACAATAACAGGCCCCACAAAAAAAAAGGCGCCTGATAACCAGGCTAATTTAATAAGCCCGTTAGCAGCCGAGTCACGTTTCCAGCAACAACTGAATTTGATCAAGTGCTGAAAAGTAAATGTCAACTGGGAACCTTTGCGTGATTGATATCGAGCAGGAAGTGCGAGCGACTAGTTCCAGCTCATAGCACCTACTCAGAGTCTGTGTGTGTGTGTGCGCACGTGTGTTTGGGGGAAGCTAATGCATAATTTATTTGTATTTGGGCTGCATACTTATGGCAATCAGTGTCGCTGTTTGCACTGCATTTGAACTTTGAGCAACTTTTTAATTTTTCACGGCTTCAGGCTGTAAGTTGTAAGCTAACAAACTTTTTATATACTTAGATAAAGTGTTAGGAAAGCAATAATTATATGATTTAAACTAGTAATAAATCCAAGTATTATGAAAGCTTGTTAAAAACAAAATAACAAAATGAAAATTAAAAATATATAATAAATATTCATGTTAATTTTTTAATAATTAATAATTCATTTAAAAAATGTAGATGATATATAATTACAATGAAAACTTGTTAAAAAATAAAAAAAAAATTAAAATTAAAATAATATATAATAATATATAAAATATAAATATATATTAATAACTTGACTTATTAATTTTATAATACTACTTTAATCAATGGGTTCGGGGTACACAAATTTAATAAAATAATATATAATATAATAATATACAAAATGTTACAAAATATAAAAAAAGTTTTAATATTAATTATTGAATAATTTATTTATTTAATTTAAAAATTGGAATTTTAAATTCAATATTTAAATGAAACATATATTAATCAAGAAAAAATCAAAGTTTTTATATTCCATCATTTAAAGTTAATTAGAACTCATGTTAAATATTTATTTATTAAAATAAGTATTGTATTTTAACTACCAATTTCTTGCAGTGCACACAGCTAACTCACAAAAAGCAAGCCAATTTCCTTGGCAGTACCGTTAATTAACTAACTGTAAACTAAGCTGATGCGCCAAGGCAACAACGTGTCATTCCATTTTCTATAGACCACAAAAAAAAAAAACACACACAAAAAAATTACAGCAGAAAAAAAACGAAAAAAAAAACAGGCCATAAAAGTTGATTTTACAATTTAACTGAGACACGTAGCAAAGGTAATAGCGGGGCACCTGGTGGGGTGAGTAGCCGGCCATAAACTTCAAGTGCTGCTGCTCTGGCTGGCAGCTGGCGGCTGGCGGCTGGCGGTTGGTGCTCCAGCTGGCTGAAGTGTCTTATCTCATTGACCATATAACATGTAGCCCATATTTAACTCGCTTAGCTCTCGGCCCAGCTACAACCTACATGCACCGTTATGTGGCCAAAAAGCATGATTTGGGCGAAGAAAAAAGTAATTAAAATAAGTAGCCAAAAAAAGAGTGAAATATGAAAGCAAGGGGGAAACAGAAACAGAAGCAGAAGAATTCTCTTAACAATACAATTCTCCACCTGATTCTATAATTTATTAGATTTATTATTGTTGCTGCTTACATATGAGCTGCCAAAATGTTAATGCCCACCTCGAGCAGTGTATAAACATATTTGGGAATGTCTGAAGCATTCACTCGAATACACAAAAAAAAAGAGAAAGAAATTGGAGCACAGCAAGGTTCAAAGTATAAACAAAAAAAACTTGGGGAATTTCACGAGACGAACGAAGCAGACAAGAGTTCAAAGACTAAATAAATTATTAAATTTCTATACGAAAGACATAAGGTGTCAATAAATTGTAGCAATTTCTATAATATATATTAGCTGACCATGAATTAAGCATATTAAGAATGGATTGTTTAGCATTGATAGTGCTTTGCTTCTCCATAAAACTTAAAGACATTCCGGTTTCCATTTTCTTAGAATGGGCAAAGCAAGAAAATAAAATATGTCTCTACTGAATATAGTTTACGTTCTGCATAAAAATAGGTAGCACAGCTTAAGCTCTGGAAAAGAGTTAAGCCAAACAATATGTAAACATGCCATAATTTATTTGCCAAGAATTTTGAGAATACAAATTTATGGGCTTTATAAGAAAAAGTCGACTATAAATGAAAAATATTTCAAAATGTGAATAAGAAATGCAAGCAAAAGAAAAAATTCTTCAATATGATTGAAATAAAATTTAAAAAAATGTAATACTATTTTTTTTTTAAATTGAATATAAAAGAATTTAAAAAAATGTAATCTTATCTATAAAGGCTTTTAATTTTGTGTTTATATATTATTTAAATAAATTAATGGTTTGTAATTAAAAAAAATTTACTTTAATAATTAATTCTTTATGGCTTGACCTACAATTATTTTTTGTCCATATTTTTTTAAAGCTTCTTATATTATATATATATTATAAATTTATATTATAAGTTATGTTTTTTATTACTTAAAAATAATATATAATCAAAAGAACATTTAATAATATAAAAGCTCAAAAAAATTAACAAAAAATACTTGTAGGTCAAACCATATAGAATTGATTATTCAAAATAATTATTTTTTAAATATATATATATTTTATTAATATATTTAATATCTCAATATCTCTTATAACTCATAAATAATATTTAATCATAGGAATAAAGCAAAATTTACTTACATTAAAGATGAATAACTAACGTATTTTGTCTAAACGCTAGGCACAACACTTAAATATGCAAAATACACGTATATAAACAAATAGAAATCAATTTGTATATACTTTATATATATATTTATTTATTTATTTTATATGCTTTTTGTTGCTTTTCTTTTTTAAAAAAATCACATTCAAATACACAGATACGAGTGCTTAGAGACTCGGTAATAATACGCATATAGAAATTTGTAATATATATACATATATATATTGTTTATATATATATTGCTATTGATATTGATATTTCAGTTATATTTTGCCCGACTTGTCGCGCCGTTTGAAAATTTCGCGTTTTGTTTTGTGCGTTTCTTTTTGACTTTTTATACACATATATATTCGAAAAGGAAGGGGACATAAAAAACTGTCGCTGTTATAATAAATTATAGCGTGCTTGAGACAGAGATAGCAATAAGAAAAAAAAATATATAAAAAAGACAATATATATATGTATGTATGTGTGTTTAATTTCTTTTCTTTTGCTGCTCTTTTCGCCTGCCTTAGAAAATTATGAATATTAATCACGAATCTGCCAAGTTACGTTGCCGTTTTTTACTTATTTCAATTCAATTTTTTCTTAGTGGAAATTTTTAAATAAACATTTTTGAAGCAAACTCCGCTGTTGATGCTGCTGCTGCTGCTTCTTCTTCTTCGCGTTTGTTTTGTTTTAGTGTTTGGGCAACAACAACAACGATTCTACAATAACCCATACAGCGAAACACTTTTTTTTCTTCACACACACACACATACAGCCACGCACGCGAGCGTAAAGAGAACAGCGTGTATTGGCAGGGGTGGGTCGGGGTATTGGTAAATTCTGCTGCTTCTTTTTGCACTTTGCTCTTTATACTTTTATTTTTATTTTTATTATTATATTTCGGTGTGGTGTTTGGGTTTACCTTTTGGGCTGCCCAGTATAAAAGTTCGTTTTTAATTTTGCTGCTGCTGCTGCTGTTGGTATTTGCTGCCTGCCTTTGCCGCAGTTAACACACACACATAGTCGACACACACGATCAGCCGCCGGATCAGATCATCATTATGATGTTCCAGCGTGCACGAGGGCGACGACGACAACGACGACGTTTGCTTTCGTTTCAACTTTCGGCAAAAGCGTACACGGGCGTACACACTGCTCAAAACGAACTGCACGCGACGAGCTCTCAGCGTTTACTGATCAGCGACGCTGTCGCTAGTGCTGGGCTCTGCCGCTGCCGCTGCCGCGCTGCTGCTGCTCTATTCCCTCAGAGAGCGCCACTGGGAGAGCTCAAATGTGGGAGAGCCAACTGGCTTGCCTGCAGCTTGGGCCGCGCTGTTCCAGCTTTGCTCAAACGCTGTAATATCGTTCTTTCTTGCAGATTTAGCTGCTCTTGCACTTTCTCTCTTCTCTTCCCCCTCTTCTACTGACTGACTGTGTGTTTGGATTGTAGTTTTTGTTTTTTGCTTCTTTTTCTTTTTTTGCCAACTAACGGGTTCAAAGTCCACAGTAAAGGGGAAGTCGAAATTTTGCAGGCTGCCTGCCGCAGCGTCTGTGCTTTTCAATTGCCCAATGCCCAAAAGGCTGCAGCTGCAGACTATTGATCGACTAATAGATAGCCTGTAATTAATATTACTTAGGTAGAATCTCTTTTTTTTGTAAGCTAACTAAATATGAGAAATTATTTTTAGTATATTAATTAGAAGTCATACAACTAATCGATATTTAGCGATCTTTTAGCACAGCTGTTGAAGCTGTTTACGACTGCAGCTTAAAAGTCAATAACACCCTACACACATTACTCAAGAGTACAGGGCATATACAGTTGGTTTCAAAACACATTGCAGTTGCTCGCTTTTGTTGTTGCTTCGTTTTCTTTTTCTTCTTCTTCTTCTTCTTCTTCTTCTTCACGCCGTTTGCCTTCACACTTGGCCCCGATCGCTGCGCTGAGGTGCTAATGAAAACAAATTCTCGCTGTGCTTAGCCCTATTTGATGCCCTTGCCCAAGCCCTAGTTGAGGCTATGCCTAAGCACATTGTCAATAAAAAGCTCTCAGCTAACTGATTTACAAGCATGTTTCAGCCATTTCTTGATATATATTTCAGCCAAAAGCAGCTGTCAGCGTCGCCCTGAGATCGCAGCACCCGGAAACATTGCGGGTTGCTCTGCACTGTTTTATTGACAGAAATGTCGAGTGTAAAAACAAATTCAACTGTAAATATAATATATTTATATTTATTTTTGATTTCCATAAGCAGAAATATTTTTAAAAATATTTTATATATTTTATATGCATATCTATTTGTTCGTGGCTAATAAAATTTTTCTGAAGAATAATTGCTATTTGTTTCTAAAATATTCGAAAATTAATGATGGCTAAAAATATTTTTCTAAACATATAAATTTTTCGAAACTTTTTTCGCATATATATATATATATATATATATATATATATGCATTAAATATATTTGTATATATGTTCAGAATAAATAATAAATAAAAAAATTATTCTTTTTAATCTTGAAATAAATATATTTATTTATTTAATTTACAAAAGAATATATGTATATTTTTTTCCAATTTTTTTGGTCTATAAAAAATAATTTTTAAGCATTTTGAAACATAATATTTTGTATTATATTATATTTAAATTTTTAAGAACATCTTTCAATTTAAAATTTTTTAAATATATATGTACATCTATATTAATATTTTTTTCAATTTCTCTGTTCCCTTTACAGCAGCTGTGATCATAATATTTGCCCATTTCCCGAGTTCTATTATAATTTCATCTCGTCGCTCTCTGAACCATGTCGATCGTAACGCTTGTGTTAGCCAGCCCCACAGTTGCTCGTAAAGCAAACAAAAGATTTGCAAATTGCCAATTTCGACAGATCTTACAGAAGATCTCAAAAAAAAACACAAAAAAAAAAAATATAAGAGAGAAAAAAATCTAATTGCAGCTGTGCTAAATGCCATGAACCGAATCAAACAAAGAGCGGATGAAAGAATCAAAAAGATTTGCACATTGTTGGCATCGATTGAAGCCATATATAGTTTATAGTGTGGTGTCTATATAGAGTATAGCAAGCACTGGCGATATCTGGTATATCGCCTCGATTGATTCAACCAATTAGCATCCTCACAGCGCTCGCCATTAGTCACACACAATTGGCAATTGGCCGTCAATAGCATAACATGACACATTCTAGTATCGAAGCTTTCGCTATATTTGTAGGCTTTAAAGTGCCGAAAATATATACAAAAAATATGTGAGGGCAGCTGAACTAGCGAATTGGATTGATAGTCGAGCCAATTGCGCCCTATAAATGAGCTCAATGTTATTCAAATTATGTCGAATTAGGCATATCGAATGGATTTTGAAAGTTTTAACATATGCTTAACATTAGGTTTACTATTGTCATGAGGCTTAGTATTAACTTTATGTATATATATAACTTTATATATATAAATATAAGAATATTTGATATAACTTTAGCCCTAATAGCATTTGAATTAACAAAAATTAACATAATCATTTAATTTTAGCTTGATTTTAACATTAGAATTAACATTAATCTTTATGAAAAGCCTAACATAGTCATAATTCTAATAGAATTAATAATACTCTGTTATAATCGTAAACGCTAACATTAACATTAACATTAACATTAACATTAACATTAACATTAACATTAACATTAACATTAACATTAACATTAACATTAACATTAACATTAACATTAACATTACCTTTAACATACCCATAAACATTAACATAAAGCTTTACATAAAATAATAACATTACCGTTAACATTATCTTTAACAGCAACATTAACATACACATAGCTTAGCTGCCTAACAAACATTACCAACAGTAACATTCAAGCTTAACATAAACATAACATAAATAACTCATTAACATTCACATCAATCTCTGCATTAACATTTCCAGCACATTAACATTAACATTCACATCATTCTGTGCATTAACATTTCCTGCACATTAACATTAACATTCACTTTAACATGCTGTCAGCTTACCAGCTGCCTGTCAAATCTATTATACTCCAAGCCAGAAGAGCAGAGGGCAGCCAAGCGAAATATGTGTGGATGTTACCAGGTGGGATGTTGCCGGGCAACAACAATCGGGGGTCTACAATATAGTCGAAAATATATTTATGTGTTCGAGTCTGTGTGACTCTGTTTGTACATTCTCTATAGTGACAGCGTGAAATACTGACGACATAAGTGATCTGCGTGCCGCCAGACACGCAGCCAGACAACACAATACAAAAGAAAAGAGCAGATCATGCTCGAAAGCACAAAGCAGGCATGTTGTGGCATAAGCAATTTGGGCACAAGCACGCGTAGTTGAATAAATATATTACGTATACGTCGTGGACATTCATGAAAATCAATTTATCTTTAAGACTCATTTCTATGCAAATATATATAATATATAGAGCTAAATCTATTTATCGTAAGCTCTATATCTAAATCTATTTATCTTTAACTATCATATCTATCTATCTCATATCTATCTAGATCTAAATCTATTTATTTTTAAGTCTCATATCTATACATATCTAAATATATTTATTTTTAAGCCTCATATACGTATATAGAGATCTAAACCAATTTATCTTTAAGCATACATACATTTACAGATCTATTGTAAATCAATTTATCTTTAAGCCTCATACGTAGATCTAATTCAATTTATATTTAAGCCTTTTGTATATACATATACAGATCTGAATCAATTTATCTTTAAGCCCCTCTATACCTAACACATATAAATCTAAGACTCATGTCTATACATATATATAGAGCTACATCAATCTATCTTTAAGCCTCTCCATACATACATTGATAGATCTGAATCAATTTATCTTTAATCTCCTCTATACAGATATAAAGATCTAAATCTTTTTATCTTACAATTCCTATATAAGAATCACATTGCGCACGTTTTATTTGCAGTCCCATCATTCCCATCATTCTCATCATTCCCATCATTATCATCATCATCATCCACATCGTTATCATCCGCTGTGAAACACACATTGAATGGCAACGTGCGCCAATTGTTAGCTGCATATATGCAATTTTCTCTCTATCTCTCGGTGTGTGTGGGAAAATCTTTTGCTCTTGATTGGCGCTCATATTTGATTCAATTAGGTTTTCGGTAGCAATTTGCATATGCCAAAGGAGAGAGGGAGACAGAGAGGGAGGGAGAGAGGGGGAGAGAGGCATTGGCATGCGGGCAGCCTGAGGTTTGGCGCAATTTCTTTGCATATCAAATGAAATTGATTTTAGCTCAATCAAAGAACATTTTTAGCTGCCGCAAAACTTGTTCATCGCAAAAGTTGGGGAAGTTCAACTTTAAGAAGAGATTTTGAAGAGAGAAAAATCATATTATATGATATATGCTTAAGAACTAATTCGTTTGCAGAAGCTTATGAAGAGAAGGGCTTCAAATAATAATTACAGAATCTAAATATTATTTTCTTTGAGTATGCTCTCAACATCTGAAAGATCTGAAACACTTTCGCTTATAAAGAAGTAAAAGAAAATTCCGTATATATAAGCGCATTCCTCGTATGCTATCACCTTTGCTTAAGTCTTAAGCACTTGCCTCAATAACAATAATTACACTAAATAGTTTTCTTGAAAAAATAACAAATTCTTACATGTTTATACACTAGTCTAAACATCTGGCATATAGAAGAGTCGAGATAACACTATGTGCTCTTAAAAACGTCTGCTGAGCGAGAAGAGCTCTAAAGTAGTTTGACGCAGAGTCGTTTAGGGGCATCAACTAAAGAAGAGTGAAAACAAACTAAAAGCTCTCTTAAGAAATTCTGTTTCTAGAGAGAGGAATGCAATTACTACAGGTAAAGCTATTATTATAAGTAAATCATGTGCAATGAAAACATTTGGTTATATAGTAGAAAGGGAAATTGAAAAACTAATTATAAATATCGTATAACTATATAATAGTGGAATGGGAAATATAAAAATTGAATAAAATTTCGTATAACTATTCAATGCGATCAGTTATTATAAGACGACAATAAAATGAAATACCTTAATGAAAGACCTAATATTATATATATATATATATATATATATATATATATATATATATATATATATATATATATATATATATATGAAAACCCCATATTATTATATATATTTTTTTTTATTATATTATATCATTATTATATTATATCGTATAAAAGGAAATTCAAAAGGTAAATACAAATATATCGTATAACTTTTTCAAGGAACTCGTTTCACCTAAAAGGTCTTTACTAAAAACAACAAACAAAACAACAAAAAGGTCTCTGCTGGGAATATATCTCTCATCTCATGCTGATTAGCAAAAAGTTCTAGTTAACATCTATATATAAATGAGAGAATGTTTACAAAAAAGCAGTTCACGTTAGCTGTGCTTACTTTAGGAGAATCTCAATAGTAAACTTGTTAAGTTAAACTCCCCAAAATATGATTCATAAGTTCAAATAAGTGAAGTCTAATGTAGATTTTAATGGATTCTTTGGAAATTGAAAAGGTTATTGATTCTTAAAAAAAAATGAGCTGCGTCATACAAGATATGTGTTTAAAGATTCTAGCTAGATTCTATTGGGCTTATAGACTAAGGAATTTATTTAGACAGACGGAGAGATGGATGGGAATGCATCCATTACAGACTAAGGAATTTATTTGGACAGATGGATTGAACTATACCCATTAGACTATTTATCTTGATGAAGCAAATATATATTTCCATTAAAGTTGATATATATAATGAATATATATTATATATACATGTATAAATTCCACTTCCCACACACACTTCAACCAAACCAATATACCCAAAGCCTGCCCACTTCGAACGGGTTCAAGGGTATACGAACTATTGTGCCTATTTTCAACCCATTTCGCATTTCCCAATTCAAACTTAAACTGTTATCGATGCAATAGCTCAGCTTCATTTGCATTGCGAAAAAAAGACAAATTAAAACGAGTTTTTGTTGTTTTTTTTTTTTTTGGTTTTGCAAAAACAAATCAGCGCTAATAACGGTCACGTTTTCAGCGAGCCAGGCAGATGCATTGTCACAGCCGCAGCTATCTAAGTGTTATATCAACTGGCAATAAAAACAGAAACAGAATGAGAGAGAGAGAGAGGAAGAGGGGGAGAATGGGAGAGAGAGGGAGAGAAATTAAAGCCAAGATAATCAAACTAACAATGGGAAAAACAGCAGCAACGGGACATTTGTAATGCAAAACAGAACGAGAGAGAGGGAGACAGGGAGAGGGAGAGGGGGCATAGGCAATGCAAAACAACAGCTGAATGGCAAAAGACAAACAGAAAACAAAAAACAGCAAAACAAATACAGAAAACAAAACAAAATGAGGTGCTAATCGAATGCATGCCTCCCCGAAGCAAGAGCAATAAAGCGACGGCCAAGAGAGGACAGAGGATGCAGGTGGACGAAGAAGAAGAAGCAATTCTGGAAATTTGCATAAAGCACGACTTTCAGATACTCAAGCGAAATGGTAAGCTTTTATAATATAATGTCTTAAGTTGTGGTGCATAAGCTTATTGCCTTTAATGGAGTGTTTTCAAATGAAATTGAGTTCAAGTTGAGGCATAAATAAATGTAATTAGTTATAGAGACATTAAAGTATAGATAACTTAATTATATAACTTATATGTATACATAAATAGTTATAGAATAAATTAGGTATAAAGTTATCATTTCACTTTAACTTAAGATTGCTAAATCATTACATATTCTTATATTAATTTGAAGCTTTATTGGGCAGCTTTATAAGATGCATAGAAAATAAAATATTTAAAAAAAATTTAACAAATTCAAGAGCTTTTAGATTCGATTATTTTGGAATTTTAATAAAAACTTAAGCAAATTTTTGTTGTTATAATAAGTTGAATTTATTTCTTAGAATAGACTTAGAGACCATTAAAGAGCATTAGAGCTTTAAGCACAAAAGAAGCTTTAAAAGTTGTTTGTTTTAGGCAGCGTATATAACTAATTCGAAGACTTTTAAATTTATTAAGTAGCAATTCTCTCACTTAAATCAAATTGCAAACCAGCTAAACATTTAGATCAAGATTTTAGATCAAAGATTGAATTCATTTTGGAGAATTAGATGGAAACATGAAATGTTTCTTTTAAAACTTATACACTTCATGTTTCCACCTAATTCTCCATAATGAATTCAATCTTTGATCTACACACGCGTGATATACCCCATTGAGCTACGACAAATTACAGTTACATTCACTAATAAAATAAAATAAACGTCAACAAATCAACGACATTGCGGCGACAACTTGACGCAGCGTCAGGGTCATGAGTCGCACTTGAGAGTCGCATAAAACATAGCAGTGTTAAGTGCGGATCTCTATATAATAAATATACATATATATATATAGTATACACTCATATATATATACTAGCTGCGAATGACCGCAGATCGGGCGATTGCCTCTGCCTCTGCCTGTGGCTCTGACTAACTGCATAGCTGCACCTCGCGCGCGCGTCTCGAGCTGCGAATTGCAAACCGCAATCGAACAATTTAATTGAGCAATAAATGACGGAAATTTCAACAGCAGCGAAACACGAAACAAACAAAATAAACATAAATATTTCTCTAACAATTCTTTTTTTTTCTCCTTTACCGTAAAAGGCAATCGCTGCAATTGCAACAATTCAGAAATTCAGAAACTGTTGTTGCAAAACTCATTAAAATAACTTCGTGACAAATTGACAAAGTTTTTTCTGCTGCTGCTGCTAAAAGGAGGCCTGTCAAATCTAAATAAACTCGAAAGAATTGCGAAAATGCTGTGCAGTTATTAGTTGATTAAATTTAAATTTATGGGAAGTGTTTGACAGGGGAATTTACACTGTTTTGTTTAGTTAATTAAGTAGTTTAGTAGTATGAGAAATCAAAAAGAAATAATTAAAATATATATACATTTAATATTTATATATATTTAAATTATTTCTTTTTGATTTAATATTTTATTTATTTATTTATTTATTTTTAATTTAATATTTATATATATTTAAATTATTTCTTTTTGATTTAATTTAATATTTATATATATTTAAAGAAACTTTTTGATTTAATATTTTATTTCTTTTTTTTATTTCATTTGAATTTCATATTTAAATATATGTAAATTATTTCTTTATGATTTAATTTAATATTTATATATATTTAAATTATTTCTGTTTGATATTATTTAATTTTTATATATGTTAAAATTATTTCTTTTTGATTTCCCATAAAAATTTACTTAATTAACTAAACAAAACAAATTTTATTAATAAAATCAATATAATAACAAATTATCTATTATAAACAAAGCTCATAACACTTTATTCCATTATAAATTCTTTAAATATGCTCAAAAATCAACTAACATCAACCGTAATTCCCCTTTCAATTCAAACTAAAATCGTATTCTCATATCACGTTCCATCTCTCATCTATGACACATTCATATTCATAATTCATAATTAAAGTAAAAACTATTCACATATTTTTATCGCTTAGTCAACGCTGGCTTATCTGCTGCGAATTCGCATTTGACTTGCAAAAATTACTCATACGCAACGTTGCAGCTGTTGAAAAGGCACTCAGCGAAGTCACTCAATGAGCGCCACGTCGGGTGCTTACGTCGAGAAAAGCTTTTGGGCATGCTTAGCCAAGACACAAACCACAAGCAATAAATAACGTAAATGTGTGAAAAGTGAATCACGTAAGCTGCAAGCAAATCGCTAGGAGGTAATTGCAAGGAAATTAAAGTAAATAAGTCAGAAATAAATTTACAAAAATTATAAAATAAAAACAAATAATTATAATTTGTTATAATTTGTTGTAAGCAAAAAATATTATAAAATGAAAAGTTCACAAAGAATTTCTAGAGCTGACTTAAAAAAAATATATAAAAATTGTATTAAATTAAAAATAAAAAATATATGTTTATTTTTTATGAGTTTATTATGATAAAATATGAGGGTGCTATAAACAAAAAAACTATTCATTTCAAGCTTGGAAAAAAATAGTTTAATTAATATTTTTTTGTATTAGCTTTTTATAATTATTTTACATTTATTTAAATAAATAAATTGAATAGGAAATATTTAAAAATTAAATATTTTGCATATTAAAATCAATAAATAAATTAAAAAATGTGTATGATATTTTTTTAGTTTATCAAAATTACAAAGCAAAAATTCTTAAATAATATCAAAATTTAATTTAATTAAATTGTAATATTTTTATTTATTTATTTTTTGTTGTGCTTTATTTTCCCTGAACATTTTTTTACAATCTTTTAAAGCTTTTGATAATTTTTTTTTTTTTAATATTTACAGAGGTTAGCTATCGCCTTTCAACTGAGATATTTACAATTTTTGTTAGCTTGGAATTTTCTGTGATATTTATTTTCATTTTCATTCATAACTTCAATATATTTTTTTTACTGTAGTCTAAGCCCTAATTCATGATTTGCTGTCAATTTAATTGCTCACATGAAATTTACGTTCAATTTTTATGCTCACATATTTTTTTCTTCTTATGAAATATTTCTATGGACACGCAAATTTTATATGACCCTCTGTCCGTCCGTCGGTCTGTCCGTCCGTCCGGCTGCGACATTCCAGAGCCTTGGACCCACTCAGCGTGTCATTCAACTTCGGGGGGGCATTGCGTACGTGACTGTAAATTGACCTCAGCGAGTGACCGAGTGAGAGAGAGCGAGAGCGAGCGAGCGAGGCGAAACGTGCAGCGAAAACCACCTGTGGCCGGCCTCAGATAATGGCCATAAAAATGGCAACAAAAATGTGAAATCCCCCAGAAACACATCAAGTTAAACACAAAGCAAATATTGCCCTACGACAATTGAAAATTCAATTTGTTATTGTTGTTCTTTTTATTGTTGTTGTTGCTGTTGTTACTGTAAAAATGCTAAGTGGCCAATTATTTTGCACCTTTAACGAGGCATCTGGGCATTGGGAGGAGAGAGGGGGCGAGCGAAGGATGCGGGCATATGCCACGTGACGCGCCATTAAGGACACTGCACTCAGCCTCTGTCTGAGCGGTAGACAAGCAGAAGTAGAAGTTACAGATAGATGCGGGTAGAGAATAGTCGAAGTTTGGATACACTTGTGGAATAGGTGGGGGAGATGGAGAGATTGAGGAGATGAGATATTTATATTTGTGAATGAGAAGATTCAATTTAGCTTCTTGTTATGATATAAAAGAGTCTTGCAGATAGATACATTTACAGAAAACATATATATTTTAACTAACAATCACTTTATTTCTTTTGTCATAAGTGCATTCCATCAGTAGAACTCCCTTAATGGTAGGGCAGCTCTCAGATATAATGGTAGTACGTTAAAGATATAATCTAAATGTAGATGCTATCAATCGAAGATGAATTTGACTCACTTAAAGGTGAATTTGATAGTTGATAGATAGACATATAAACCAAAAACCAGAACTTTTCTGTATAAAAACTCATTTCGCATATCTATATGAATGTAAATATGATAGGGTACAATACACATTCTGTAATTTGTCTCACAGTTGTTTATATCTAAATATTTATAAGGCATATTTGAGCTTATGTATATACAGCTGTGTTCATGAAAATAGGAGTGCGACTGAGTACTTTACATATATGTGCTTTATGCATAATATAAATATATACAAGATATTAAAGATAATCATTAAGTTGAATAGAAAAAAAAAACTATTAGACAATCTATAATAGTACTGCCGATCTTTGATATTGGTCAAACATGAACATATAATCGATGGCCAACTTCTGACATATTAAAGTGAACTGTGGGAGAGAGAATTGAGGAATTTACGACCGTAATGAATTGGTTTCACGATCGATATGGGTTCGAATAGAGGCGGATAAGTAAAACTCCTGAGATTTTTCTAAGATTTTTCTAATACGAGCGCATATAATGCAGTCACTGACCCTAGACATTTCTATTTACAGGGCAATTAAAATTGTTTTTGATGAACACATAATGCCTCCCATTATTGTAATTTATTTAAGATATCATATAAGAATTGGAAATAAAAAGAGCGACGATCAGTGCCAGACAAGACGCTGTATAGCTCAAGCTACTTTTGATCTTTGTATCACAGTACTTCACAGTATCATATCTAGTATACTATAGATAAAGTAAATATGATAATATGACATGATTCCACTACAATATAAGTAAGAATCTATTAAGTTAAAAAATAAACTTAGAGCTTAAAATTAAATATTAAAGATAAAACTTATTAGATATTTTTTGATCAATAAATTTAAAATTAATTAATATAGCTAAAATATATTCGATATTTTTTTATTAATAATATATTTGATTAATAATTCATTTTACGCCTTGATAATATTAGTAATAATGATAAATTAATGGAGATTTTAAAGTTAAAAACAGAATTTTCATGCAATAAATTGTCTTGTCGCTGGCTTGTAATATATGGCAAAATTCGGAAACACATATTCAGTGGAAGATTATTATATAGTTATTTATATATCCAAGCGATATCTCTAGTTATTAGCTATAAATTCCACTTCTATCTACTTTTTACTTCTTCAATTCTCCATCTTCCCGTCTTATCTCAATCTAAATGCCCCAAGTTAGAGCATTTCTCACAAATCCCATTTTTGGCTGCCAATGACCTGGCCCCCTCCCCCTTGGCATGTGGCAGCCGCTCGCCTTGCCACTTGTTGCAAGCAGCGCGCAGTTTACAACTTAAAGCTTAAAGCTCAGCAATTGGGCGCGAGCGAATTAATTAATGTGTATATTAAAAATTAAGAGATGAAGATAAAGGAGACTTTTCGGTAATTAGCATAATTAATTAATTCTGTGGCATTTGCCAGTTTGTTTAATGCGCCGTTTCGGCATTTTACAACACTGCTCAAGCAGCGAACTTTAATTCGCTTTGGCGAAAGTTTTTTATTTGACATTTAAGTTGTCATTAAGAGTTGAGGACTGGCAAAGGAGCAGCAGCAAAAAAAGAAGAGAAAAAACTGTAAAGGCATCGGTCGAGCAGTTGGCTGCGTGGGACGCCCAAATGCACATAAATTTGAGTAAATGCGAAACTTTTCTGCAAGCTATTAAGAATTAATGCTCCAGATGGGTATGCGCAACGAAATAGTTGGGTTGCTATACGAAGCAGATTATGAAAAATTAAATGAATTTTGTTTTTGTACTTAAAATATTTAAGAAGGGTAAACTCAAAAGGAAACTTGAGCTTTCAAGTGAATTAATATTTTTGTAGCTGAAAAGCTTTACATAAAATGGAATTGCGCTGAGCTAAAGAGAGTTTATAAATTTAGATTATGAATTCAAAAAACTACTCGATCACATAAGAGTTTGACTTGAAATTGCGATAGGCTGAAGTTCAGATAAAAAATTTAAAGCAGACTTTAAAGTTTCTGATGATCAATTCTTTAAAAAAGCTCATCAATCCATTAAAAGCTTTACATCTAAAAGCTTTTGCAAAAGAAAATAGAGTTAAGGCTGAGCTCAATGAGTTCGGTTTAATCAGGTTTGGCTTAGCGTTTGCTTAAAGCGCATATTAAAGCTCAGCTTAAGAGCTTTCAGCTGGCTTCGTATTAGTGATCAAAGCGTCAGCTATTAAGCTGCTTTTAGTAAGTCTAAAGTTTTAGGTAAGTGCTATAATATAAAAATAGTAATACAATACTAAATATATTATTAATATTATTATTATATATTGTTATTATTAAAATATATATGAAATAAGATTTTTAATATTATTATTATATATTGTTATTTTTTAAATATATATGAAATAAGATAATAATAAATAAAATAATAATAATGATACTAATAAAAATCTGTAGTAAGATATTGCTATCCCCCTAAAAAGACCTCAATCAAAAGCTGATTGAATAATTCTTAAAAGCTCATTAAAACCTTTGGTAGTATTAAGTGTTCCTAAAGCAAGATATTGAAGAGGGCTGCAAGTACATGAAAAGCTTAGCCACTAAGTCGTAAAGCTATCTAACTACCCAACAGCATTAACAACAAACCAAAACCATTTATTGTATTATTCCAATTTATTATATTATTTACTCTACTCTCTAACTAAATCTCCTCTCTCAACTAACATAATGGATATTTACATGGTTGTTCATCGAACATTTTCTATAATTTTTTTTGCCTCTTCACTTAGCTGCGGCCACTCGGCAAAAGTAGTTGAAGCAGCAGCGACAGCGGCAACTGCAGCAAAAAGCAACAACTAAAATACTTTAAGCTGCTTTTTGTTTTAGCTAGTGAAACTTTTTTTGCGCTTTATCACAGCTCAGCGAAACACACGGACACGAACACACACACAAACACACGCGCTAGGGCACACACACATATTAATACAATAATCGTTGCCAACACGCTTGAACGCAACAGCAACAACAACGATAAAGGAAAATATATCCATGGCAACAGCTGCAAAAGCAGCCTCCGGCAGCAGATTCAATAAAGCCGTTGACCGACGCACATGAATATGCCAAAGTGAATAGAATGGATGTTAAGTACACTGGGAGAAAAAAAGAAAAGAAATAAAGCAATTTGTGCGCGTCTATACCAAGTATTAAGCTTTGCGACTATAAATTTACTCAAAATTAAATTACTTTTTCTATAACAAAAAAAAAAAAAAAAATAATTTTTAAATATTTAAAAAAAAGAGGATATATATATCTATAAATAAATAAATTTTGTAAAACTTGTGAGAAAAATATATGAATATAAAAAAAGGTTTAAAAAATTATGTGCTAGTTTCTAAAAATGATTTCTTTTTAAGTTATTTATATTAAATTATGCAAAACTTATACTTATATATACTTTAAAATTTTTTTTAGTTTGTATATAAAAAACATTTAAGAAAAGTATAAAATAACAGATATATTTTAACAAAACGAATTTATTTTATTATATTATTTAAAGTTTAGTTAATGTTTTTAAAAAATATTAATGAACTCATTTTGTTTTTCTACTATAGAGAAATTTTAAGCTTTCTTCAATGCATGCAAATTAATAATATATAATCATCAAAACATATGTTAACTACCTAAAATAATTCTGAGTAAAGAGTAAGTATTGAGCAAAGCTCTAATAACTACATTTCAAATCCATTTATATTCTCATTTAAATACCCATTCTAAACAGGATGTATTGCAGTTCAGGTATAACTATTATAATAATATGAGAGAAATTTATATTCCTTAAGAAATATTTAACCTTTTTAATGGAATTTATCTATTTAAATAAATTCCATTAAAAATTTTCAACATTTGTTGCTAAAAAACAACTATTCCTTCAGCTATTTTTGCTCAAGTGTAGACAAAGAGAGGGAGAGAGAGAAAGAAAGAGCTAACATAGAGTTTGCGAGTTAGAGAGCTACCGAAGGGCTCTAAACGGGCGTGTCTGTGCATGTGGCGCAATATTAATGCTATCAGCAAGTTACCAACACACTGGAACACACACCACACATACACCCACCTAAGCACACCCCTCCCACACCCACCCACGCACACCCCACACATTATTTCAATTAGGCCATGTTAAAGCTCAGCAAATTTCACGTCGACGTGTGGCTAATTAAGCGCTCGGAATCTTTGTGCTCAGCTGCTGGCTAAAGTTTTCGTGGGGCAAGTGATAATTGTACGCGGCATCCTTCAACTAGTTCGTTATTGTTGTCCTCACTGTACTGCTCGATTGCCAGACAATTAAATTATGCCCAGCCCGCATAAGTATGCTCCGCCTAATTGCATGTCTGGGTCTCAGCTGCGAAGCACGGAGCTTACCAAATGATTCGCCTTAATTATGATTGCAGCAAGGCATTAAATACTGCAAGAGCTCACAATTTTCTGGCAGTAGTTGGCGTTACTACGCAATAATTATAGATCTTTATGAGATAATTACATGTAATTTGCTTATGGAATTAAGCTTGAGTATTTAGGGTGACTTGAGATGGGGTTTAGATGAGCTTTCACTACAGATTACATTCTCTTTATATCTTCTATTCGCTTCCATCTATTTTCCTTCATACTTCATACGTCATACGTCATACTTCATACTTCATACTTCATTCTTCATACTTCATACTTCATACTTCATACTTCATACTTCATAGTTCATAGTTCATACTTCATACTTCATACTTCATACTTCATACTTCATAGTTCATAGTTCATAGTTCATACTTCATACTTCATACTTCATACTTCATACTTCATACTTCAGACTTCAGACTTCAGAGTTCATACTTCAGACTTCAGAGTTCATACTTCATACTTTATACTTCATACTTCATACTTCATACTTCATACTTCATTCTTCATACTTCATACTTCATACTCCAGATTTCATACTTTATACTGTCGCTCTTCTTGTCTCTTTTCTTTTCTCTTCTCTTCTCTTTGCTCAGGCCATTAGTTTCTGTTCATTCTAAGCTCTCACACACATGACCTTTATTGCTTTCGCCTATTCAACTATCATTAAAGGGGAGGATTTCGTTAGCCTGTAAGCCTTTAGCCTTTAGCTGTGTGGCTATACCAGTCTCCATTAGGGTTATTTGTTATGCTGCCAATAAGCCAAGTCAATTAGCGTGCAGCTAATGCAATTCAATATCCTTTTAGCCAGGCCATAAAGTTTCAGCCATAAAAGCACATACAATTCGAGCCCGCACTTCGGCTGGCTTTTAATTCGATTTTAAATGTGAATCAAAACAATTTGGACCAAAGGCCACTAATAAAACACAATTTAATTAAACATCAAAAGCAAAAGCTGCGGTCAAATACGAAAAACCAATTACACAAACCAAGATATGAATAAGTTGGTGGCGCTTGGGGAGTGCTCGACTAGGAAGTACCCTGGCTAGACCACCGATAGACCACACTATTTTATATAAATTTATATGCAGACGTATAGCAAAATGCATGAGCTTCGCTCCTACGTGTTCTACTTAATCCATATATTAAATATAGTCTTAGCCAAAGAAAAGAGCTTCAATAACAATCCCCCTTTTAAAATTGGCAAGGTATCAAAGAGGAGAGGATATGGAATTGCTTAGACTTAAGAAGAATCTATAATGTTAAGGCTAGAACTCTTATAGTTGCCCAGATTGGCTCGTACATATAGCCAAAAATATGGTCAGATTGACTCGATTTGCTTAATCAGTTGCTTATAAAAAACCTTTATACCCCAAATTCCCAGTTTCAATGGATATCTAAATACATTTAAGGCAAAACAAAAAATATATGAGAGGTAAATAATATATGATTAATTAGTATATATTCTTGGTTTTGCTTTTAATGAATTTAGATACCCCTCAAAATTGGGAAACTAAAATATAAATCTAATTTAATTTATTTCAGGCATGAATTGACTAGTCTGTAATTTGTAGAAATAATTACGGTAATAGACTTTCCTAAGAATCTTCAAAGAAGTTCGTAAAAAAATCATGAACAAAATAATTTTTATTCTTACATTATTTATACCTAATTTTTATTTTATTTATTCAATGGTTAAAGTTCTTTGTACCAAGCCAAATCAGGGCAAATCAAAGAACTTGATAAATTTATTGAAGTCGATTGATAAAATTAAAAGCATAAATTCTCATTAAAAGTTATTGCAGTTGTTTGACAGTTTGGCAGTGCGACGACAGCCGCGGCGGACAATACAATACAGAAAATAAAACGGAAGAAGAGGAAGAAGAAGAAGAACTTTTACGCCGGCTAACGATGAGGCGAGCCTTCAATTTGATGGGATGATAGCTGGGTAACCCGGACAACAGACAGCGACAAATGGCAAGCGAACATTTTACAGACCCGTAATCATAAATCACACAAAATCCGTACGGAATGAGGCGGAGCGAAAGAGACGGATGCGTGGAGCATCGGTTAAAAGTGGGTCCACTGGAGCAAGGACCGTCTTAATGGCCATGTCCTGCTGCTGGACACACTTCAAGTATAAGTGCCAAACGTATCGATGGCTATCTAATGAGCCCCAACAACAGCAAGGAGCTGCCCGTCGAGTTCATTGACCGTTAAATTGAAAATCAAAAATTCTCCCAATGACTCAGCTCGGAATATTATTATGACATAATGAGTTGAACTTTTTGTATTTCCTTTTTTTAATATTATTTTCAAGTGTTCTTCCAAGTATTGAGCAAGTTGTTAAAATTTGCTAATTGATTTCGAAGTGGGATCCATTAAAAGTTATATCTAATTTATGTGAGTTTGCCCAATTAATGTTCCAGCAATGTAATGAAACTTTTGATTTTCTTTCATTGGCAATAAGCTGACGCAGCTTAATTAACAGCAGAAAGTTTAGAGCAAGTGAATTCGATGTTAATTGTTGAGTTCATCCAAAAAAAACTTGAGCAAGTTTTACTCGAGCTGCGCTTGATAGAGTGGAAAATAATTACTGAATCGAAAGCTTGAGCTCAGCTAAGTTTTAGAAGCTTATTGGTATCTCTATTTATATTTATTTTCAAAAGAATAAGACAGAGTTTCAGAGAACAAAATTATACGTCGATAGCTCGAATGATACGAACAATTTTTGGCATTTAATGAGAACGTGAAGCTTAGGATTCCTAGAGATAGAGATAAGGATAAAGTCTTTAAAAGTATATAGAATAATTTTCCTCAAAAAAGGATTATTTTACCTTAAAGAACAGTTCTTCGATCACTCTAAAGTAAACTAAATACTTAATCATTTAATATATAATCAATATATATACCTTTTAGCTATATTTTATAGCTGCAATCTCTTGTGCCTCGCTCACAACTCAATTACTTTCAAAGCCTGCGCAATATACCTGCCCTTTCTCAACATGAACAATATACCTTCAGCGCAAGGTGCTCAATATGATTAAGTATGTTGCCAACAATGTCCATCACTTAAGAAATGTAAGGGATAAATTGTAAAATGATGTCATTCAGCGTCAATTTCAATTACAATAATTGCCCTTTCATGCACTTCCATAAATTGAAAGAGACAAACAAGAAAACAAGGCGCCCGAGCCTCGCAGAGCATGCAAATGACAGCGAGCCTCAGCTCGGCCTCAGCGTGGGCCTTGAACAAATAAAACATTCGCCAAACCAGTTGACCCACTGGCCCCACCCGCCCCATCGTCGCAGTTCGAGCCATCGACTAACCCTTTCAGGGCCACTCATAACATTGGCGCTTAAATTAATTGATCGCTCAAGCGAGTCCGCTCCACAAAATGTCATCTGGCCAAATGGCGACCTTCAATTTGAAGGCTATATCATAAATTCGACTATTGGGACTTCCGTTTCATTCCATTCTATTCTGTTCAGTTGTCCTGTTGCATGACTCCTACCTCCCCTCGTGCCCTCCCACACAGCTTCTACTTCTACTCTGCCCACAGTTCGTTTCACTCAATTTGCGATGTGGCTTTAACACAATTTGTTGGAAACTCGTCCGAAGTGAAAAAAAAACTGAATAATGTGCACCGCAGAAAATTCTTATTTAAATTAAATAAAATAGAAATGGAAAATAGATAAATTATATCAGTATTTAAACAAAAAACACACAGCTTAAATAAAATAGAAAAATAATAATTTTAAATGAAAATAAAATACAACAAAAAATATATATTATATACAATATAAAGAAAAAAATTTTAAATAAAAATAAAATTCAATTAAAAATAGTTTAAATGCAAAAAAATATAAAAACTGAAAGCCAAACAAAAGCCTCGAAATATTTAGACATATAAAAATGTAAATAAAAAAATAAACAAGTCCAAAAATATTAAATTATACTAAATAAAAATAAAATATAAAAACATATAGCAACTTATAAAGATTAAAAATTAAATAGGAATACAAAAAATGTTAACAAACTAAATGTATTTATATAAATAGATAAATAAATTAAATAAGTTTAGTTTAAATATATTAATGAGCATGTGTAAATATTTTATATTAAATATGGTATTTAATTTTTAGGCAAAACAAATATTTTTATCCATATATTAATTTTTTTGTAAACATCTATATTAAAAATAAATTTATCTGATTTAAAAAGTGAATATCTCTCCTAAATATAATATTTTAGCTTATAAATTTTTATGATGTATATATGTTTATTTGAATAAAGTCAGAAGAACATAGATGATATAGGAGCTAATATAAAGCTCTGTCAAATTGTAAAACTCTCCATTTAATGTCTGCTAAACTAAACTCAAATTTCTTGCAGTGTACGCTCGCATGCAAAAAGCTAAAAAACTTTTGATGCTGTAAAATTTAAACAACATATTTACAAGCTGATAAATCACGTTAATCTAAATTCATTAACACTAATGAGTATTAAAAATGAAGCCGTGATGCCCTGATGCCCGCCCGACCCAACTTCAAGTGAAGCAATTAGTCAAATATCTATTAGCCAATTATAGCTGAAAACATGGAAAATCACTTAAGTAGACCCACAACAACAGGCACTTGAGTGGGGCTCGTAAATAGGAGGGCAGAGGCCTGTCCACGAGTCGCTTGTGCCCATAAATTAGAGCCGGCTAGAGAAGACCCACAAATCATCAGCCTTATTATGTTTAACAACAGGTTCAGCCTAAGCGGCGAGCTGCAGGAGGAGGAGAGGCAAAGTTTGTTGCCGCATTTTTGTGGGCATATCATGGCGCATTATTTTGGCATCATTGGGCCATGAAAAAGTCCCAGTTTTTTCCTCTCTATTATTATTTTTTTTTAGCAAGTTAATCGCAAACATATTGAGTGCGCGTTGCCTGTGGCTGGCGACACGTGGCTGATGAGGTTCCCTTATCAATAAATTACCAGGCCAGACCAGACCCAGTCTGGCACACAGCCACATTCGCTTAGCGCGAATAAACATTGTTATGTAAATGTAGCGTTGATAAAGCCATGCCTGGGCGCATAAATCACAGAGCCAAAAGTGAAAAAAGAAAAAAAAATACAAACCAGCCCCAAAAAGAGCGCAACAAATTGTGCAGCAAGGGAAACATAAGTTGGTTGTGTTGGGAATCGACTGCAGGATCTCTAATCTATATCAAAGTCTATTTAGTTAGTTTTAATGTCAAGGTCGTCAAGCAATTTCTAGCTAGTATAATCTAATCTAAATTATCAAAAAAAAAAAAAAAATTGTTGGGGTTTCTATTAAATGTTGTTGGGCAATCTTATCTGACGATATAATATATATAGTGTGTGAATCTGTTGGGAATTGTAAGAGATTATTTTTCATATAATTGTTTTGATCTAAGCAGATATAGCTATAGTGTGTGAATCTGTTGGGAATTATAAGAGATTATTTTTCATATAATTATTTTGATCTAAGCAGATATGTTGGAAATTGTAGACAATTGTGCGGCATTGTTTTAATTTTAATACCAAATAAAGAGATTATTTTTTTTTTTTGAACTAATTATTTTGATTCATGATAAAAATATAGCATCTATATATCTAAGTCCTCATTTTTTCTCTTCTTTTTCCAAATATTTGTTTATACCCGATTACGTTCATTTCCATTTCATCAAACATATATCAAAAGATATAAAAAAATATGGAAATATTGAGATCACATTTCACTCCCTCATCCTCTCTCTCATATTTCTCTAAAACCCCTATGCTGTTCCATTCCGTTTTATACGTATATAACTATTAATAATCTGACATTTTTATCTATCTCTATGTCAAGAAAAATTATCTTTAAGCCAGCCTAACTTTAAATCCATATCCTTACCCCAAAACCTAATCAATCTTCATCTAAATAGATATATATCACCCCACCTATAGAGTTGTTTGATGTGTTCTTGTCTAGTTTTGTTGTTAAAATATCAATTTGAACCAAGATATCTTTACAAACCCAATTTATCTTAAGTGGCCCTGTTTAGTCACGCTTCTGCACCCTCGCCCTCACCCGCTCTGCTCACTCTAGTCCTTGACATAACGTACGAGTGTTTTACAATCCAATTTTCGTGGTACCTTACAGCAAGGAGAGTTACTTATTGGTAAAACGTTTGCCAAATACCAAAAACGCAATTCGTTTTTCTCGCACTTCTAATGGCATTTCCATGCAAATGTCCAACAGAGGCGACAGTTTTCTAAAGATGGGATTAAGGTGACTGATAGAGGAGTGGATGCCCTGTATGACATGTTATATAAGGAAAGTGATATAGATAGCTTTTTTTTATAGTTTATATATTATAGATATTACAAATAAAATATTTTAGATTTATGGAATAATTATGAGAGTTTTTTGAGGATACATAAGATTGTCTGTATTATAATCTGATCCCCAAAGAGAGCTTGTAGTAAACTCAGCTTCAGATAAAAAAAAAATTAAAGAAGATTCTGTAGCAATTCTATTTTATTCAGCTTAAGTTTCGTACATTCCCTTTTCCCATCATAGGCTACAGGGTATATATGCAAAAAAAAAAATAGGAATTCAACGTTAATTTTTAGCACTTCAAAGCCAAGAGGCGACGTCAATTTTCGCACGTCATTTTGCGAGTCGCCGGAACAAAAAAAATTGTAATGCAAAGTTGCTCAAAATGCGTTAAAATAACACGAAATTTCTTCGGGGTCTTGGGGGCTGGACAGAAATAAATACAATTGTATGGCAGAGGAGGCGGAGTGAGAGTGTAAATTGTATAAGCAAATGGCAGCCGCAAAATGAAATTCAAACCAAAATAAATAAATACACGCGCCGGCAAACCAACCGCACACACACAGCCATACACACACACACTGGCACACACACACATTCATAAGAATATTTTACTTTTGTGAAAAAAGGCAACACAATTTCATTACGTGCCAGAGCCAGAGCCAGTGCCAGAGCCAATGTATGAGCTCGGCCAACTTTGAGTAGGCAACTGTGCCGGGATATAGCCCACAGACACACACACTCACACACACACACGCATACACACTCCAGCACACATCAATGAAATTGAAAACTGCTGTTGGCAGCGCAGAAGCGGAAGAAAAGCTATAGAAAACATTCGCCAGCAAAATACGACTGTGTTTGTGCCCTAACCCTCGTGGGTGTGTGTGTGTGTGTGTGCGTGCAAGTGAAACATTTTCCCACAAGTTTTTCACATTTGTATACGATTTATAATTTACGATACAATTTCCATAAGATAGCACATTTGAATTAACTTTATAACTGAATTTGCTAACAACTAGTTATCAGCGTGTAAGTGAATAAGAGAGGCTGAACTAAAGATATGTAATATTTCAAATATATAAATTGAAATATAATTCAGAATATTTAAATGGGGCTAGAATATGTTAACTATAATAATAATAAAATAGATTAATGAAGGTTTTGCTGTAAATTAGACTGCCTTAAATTTAACCCAAGCAGATTTTGAGTTTCTTTGTTGAATATTATAATAAATGACAAAAATAAATATATTAAAATTGAAAAAATAAGGCTAAAAATAATGAAGAAATGTATGCTAATGATTGAAAAAAGAAAAAGTTTAATAAATTTTGTCAATGAAAATAAAACCTGCCTTAGAGTTAAGCAAAGCAAGTTTTGAAAGCTTTTTATTAGACTTTGGTCTGGTCGCATGCTGTTTTGTTGGAAAGCTAGGAAACTTCGCTGCTTTTCTGATAAACGAGATATGGTAAGAATGTAATATTAGACTTATAAGTATACGCACAGTATACATATGTCTAGCATACCTCTGCCTAGTAATCCCTAGTATTAGACAAAGCAGATCTAGTGTCTTAGGTATACTGCTAGCTTCAGTTTTTAGCTAGTATATTAAACTTTTTTTGTTGAAATTTTGGGAAAACGCAGATTCCTGACTGATAGGAAAGGAATAACAAACAGATATTAAATTTCTATTCACATAATATATCTATGCCTAGTATGTGTATAGCTAGTACACCTATTTCTAGTATACCTATGTTTAATATATGATATGCCTGGTATGCTTACACCTAGTCTGCCTATGACGTGTAAGCCTTTCCCAATTATTCCTATGCATATGCCTAACAGCATTAATACACTTATATTCGAGCTCTTCAATAAATTCAATTAAAAAATATATATTATATACTACCTGCCAGTTGCAATTACCTGAACATAAATGCCTTTAAAACAGAAAAACTGTAATTAAAATACATTTTTCTTTTGTTTTGCCTTAAAACAAAAACATTGTTTTCCTTTCATGAACATTTCATGTGAATGTTGAGTTCGAAAGCGAAAAGCATAAATAAACACCTTTATGTTAATATCAGAAGAGAAACGAAATCGTTTGTTATCTTTTTACAGTATTTTTTTAACAGAGAAACCTCTCTGGCTGTCGTGCGTTTTTTTATTTCAGCTTTAATTATTGCAATTCGATTAAATTTACTCATGAATACTTCAATATAAACAGGTTTGCTTAAAAAAGGAACTATTCAGTTGGGAAAAATTAAAGATAAAGATAAAAATCAAAATAATAAAAATAAAATGGAGTGTGAGAAATATATAGATGATATATGATATGAGATGATATGTTTGATATTTATTGTTTATATAAATGATTTATATAATAGGTATATATACGTGATACTATATCATATATGTGATGTAAAAAATGCTTAAAATATAAATATAAATATATAGATATTATATATGATATATAAAGATGTTTTATATAATTCATATGATGTAAAAATAAATATGATGATAAAGAAATGTTGAAAATATTATTCAAATATTATTAGTTTAATAAGTTATTTTTCAGCAAAGCTTAACTTTGAATTTATACCTAATTTCTTATATAAAATTTAATTCTTATAATAATAAAAATACTTAGTTTATAATAAAATATTACCATAGATATATAAGCCATATAAGACTAAGTTATCTTTATATCAACTTATCTATAATATTTATCACATCTTCAAGCCATCAATCAGACGAATTTCATATAATATACACTTACAGAGTATTTCTAGCTCATCATTAAAACTTCCTCTTTATCTGTAACATATCATCTAACAATTTTCGAGTACTTTGCGCAGTTGCTCGAGAGGCGCAAAACTTTAGTATTTGGCTGCGAGATGACATGACACAAACGACAGGTCGCCGTCAAAGTGTGAGTGAATGTGCCTGTGTGTTAGTGTGTTAGTGTGTGTGTATGGCAGCGTGTGTGTGCGTGCGTGCGTATTGTGTGTAACGCATGCAAATCTCATGAATGGCAGTTGAGGCTTAAAGGGTTTTGCCTGGGTTTGCTTTGGTTTGGGTTCTCGGCTCTCGGTTTTAGGACAACTGCACAAGCAATTGTCTCAAGCATTTTTCTGTCGATTCCTTTTATTATTCTGGTTTCATCCCATGTCTTATACCGATTTCTTCCAATGGCAATGCCACTCCCACTGTGGCTCTCCTCCGGGCTATAGCGCGGCGCGTGTGCGCAATTTTGATTTTAACACAAAATTATTCACAATATAAAAGTGACAGCGTAAAAGGATTGCTCGCATAATTTACAGAGTAATCTCCCGGGAGCAAGACATTTTTGGCATCGCAATCCCCAACCCGGTGCGCCACGGGGCCGTGCGTGCTCGTGCGTATAATGATCTTGCGGCTGAAATGTGGCCACAAAAACTTTCGTTTGCCGCATTAAAAGCCAATTAGCATTAAGAATTTGAAAGCTGTCGACTAATTACATTTACCATTACTCTCCTCCTCGTGTGAGAGTCTGTGTGAGAGTGTGTGTGTGAACAACTTTTATTGGAGGCCGCCCCAAGGATAATGTCGTAAAGTTATCTAATGACATAAAGCCTACAATGTTGCTTGTGGGCGTGGCACTCGCCCATGTCAGCTTCATGCATGATTCGATGTAACTGCACTTTCACTGCCTGCAAATGAGTTGTCTACCCGCGAGGCATCATTAACTTTGCGTGGGAATAATCTTTTGACAAATTTATGGAATCGGTAGGAAGGTCGGGTGCTATATGTTTATTTTAAGTTATTGAAATTTTGGGAGTGTAAAAAAAACTTTTTCTGGCGCATAGAAAGGTGCTTAAGTGAGGCTGGAGGAAAGTCTTTTAGGTGGGAAAACATTTAAAACATAGTTAAGCTTTAAGGCAAGTTTCTTGATAGAGATTTGAAGTGGGAAGATTGTAATTTAGAATTCATACTGGGAAGCTTGTTATGAAGCTCGTTCTATTATTGTTTGTTAACTTATAATCCAAGCTTTAAATTTAGTAAGCAGAATATTTTTTTACTTCGACTTTGCTATTGTCGAAGTAAAAGCTTTTTATTCTAACTAAACTTATAAAGTCTTTCATATAAATCCATTTAATATATAATTTAGGATCAATGATATATTAAATAAATTTATATTTCATTCAAGCAAAGCTCATAATTGAGCCATTCTTTAATATATATTTTTATAGCTTAGACTCTATTTATTTCTTTAATATATATTTTTATATCTATTTATTTATGACTACAAAAAGCCATCAAGCCATTCCTTAAGCTCCTTTTTTATTCCCAATATCCAACTATTCAATATTACTTTACTGATCCATTCTTTAAGTTGCATTCTTATTCTTTAATTTCCATCTATTAATATTTATTTAAGTCTAAAAGGAACCTTCACTAAGGCCTAGTGGATAAAATAAATAATAGTACAATCCACTATCTTTCGATTTCAATTTGTATTCTCGCTCTATTAATTCTTTACCTTTCACATAATTTTCTAACATAGTAATCCAACTGTTTGCGCCCAGATTTTTCACATAAAAACCCACATCTTCTACGTACTTTCAATCTTCAAACACCTTTTGCAACCCTGGCTAAGCCATAAAACCTATAAACTCTGTTCGGTCATAAAAGCAGGGAATGAGCCTCGACGCGTAAGACAAATGATTTACACATTGGAAATGTCACTAATGTAAATGACGGCGGGGCCAAGAGTCGAGCAGGCACCGAAAAGTATGCAGCATAATATGCAATAAAGGTAAATTATGCGTCAAAATGAAAAGAAAAATTCTTGAGCTTGTCACCTGGCTTCTCGTTATTGCTGTTGTTTTTTCTTGTTGTTGCGAGCACCTGATGATTAATTATAGTCTGTTGCACCGCCCACCAACAGCCCAAGCAACTTTTAACAGTCGTAAAAAGCTAACCCGAACAGATAACACAAAAGGGTTCGTGGAGGCGTGGCTTAATGCGTTAAAAGCTCACACAATCGCACGCCTTTTGGGCGTTTTCGTACAAATATATGTATAAAATATATTAGCTTGGGTATATTGTTATTGGCAGGAGCAAGAGCAAGGAGAAAGCAAATACCTTTTGTGTGCTTAAAGTATAAAAAAAGCAGACTCGTTCGTATGTAAAAGTCTTTAAGTTTTGAATTCTTCCTTATTTTTATGTCTTCTTTATTTTCTGTATGAGGTCCCTATCTAATGGCATCATTAGTAATTTTCTTAGCATCTTAACAGTGTTTATTTTAGAGAATAAATCTTTTAGTGAAGGTAATCTAGTAAAAGAATATTCTAGTGAGGGTGGCCTTAAGTCAGGGCATTTTTATATTTTTTAGTGAGGATATCTCCTAGTTAGGCTATCCTCTAGTTAGGGTATATTCTAATAAGAAAATCTTGAAGGCACAGCACCTTCTAGAGAAGGAATTTTTTAGTGAGGATACCTTCTAGCCAGATTATCTTCAAAGGAACATATCTTCTAGTCAGGGTATTCTTTAGTCAGCATTCATTTCATGTGTTTGATTACTACGCGCTCTCAGTGCTTATCGACAACAAAGCAAATAAACGCAAAAAGTGTTTTTTGTTAGCCATTAAAAGCCAAAAAAAAAAGGGAGAAGTGGGTGAAACGAAAAAAGATTAACAGCTCTAATTGACTGAAGTGATTTTTTTCGGGCGAGAACTCAACGATTGCCAAATAAATGTAGCTCAAGGTCTCCAGAGACAGAGATAGAGATAGAGAAAATACTTCACACTGACAGAGAGAAGGTATAAAGCTTGGGTAAATTGCTGCCAATTGCTGCGAGCGGAGTGGAGTCAACAGCAATTGAAATTGATACGAATAAAAGGATCTGCTTCGATGGCAGCAGGGACACTTGCACACTTCAAATGTCCTTGCACCGCCTGAGCGTGAGGGTGGTCAAGACGAAGCACCTTGAGGCGCCGAACAGTTCAATAGCTGCACTGACCCCGAAACACGACATTGTTCGAGTGCTGAGTGTGTTTGGAATTCCAAAATGTTTTCCCTAATGCAATAAATGCGAACATAAAATATGAAATATCGTCTAGCATAATGATTAATGTACCCAGAGCGAACTAGCTGAACAGCAGCTGCGCAGGGAGAGCAAGCAGCACAGGCATTTATCAATTGCATTCCAAGCGTCTGACAGGTTGCAGCAAACATTTGCAACATTTCCCTACGCAGACAGCTGCAACTCGTATGCAAATCAAGGCATATTTTATGCCCGAGACAACTGAGCCGCATTCTATTCAAGCCAACCCAGAATAGCATACAAATTGTATCAGGGCGAAAAAATGTGTGAAAAGAATTGAGGTTTTCCTTTTGTTCTATATCAAGTTATTTCACTTTTATTTACTTGCATTTTTGCTTGGTTTTTATTATGTTACATTTCCATGAAGTTCATTTCAGAGAAATGGAAATATTATTTTAAAAAGTGTTGCAATTTTTATCATGTACTACTGGCTCAATTGTCTTACTGCTTAAGGATAATACTTGAAAATTTTAGAAATTTAAATTGAAAATTTAGAAAAGGATCTTAAGGTTGTTTTCATTCATATACAATGCGCGTCATCAGGATAGCGCACCCTTCATTTTCTCCGTTAATGTTGAATATTTTCAATATCGTTCGAGATATCGATCTAATTTTTTTTTCTATTGGACTTTGTTTTATTCTCGTTAAAGTGAAAAAAAAATTAAGCTCTGAAAAATTCCAGGAAATATTTTTAAAATTTCTTTGAAAAAAAGATTACAGAAAACGGTTGCTAAAAGTTGGTCATCAGAATAGCTCATTTAAATTCAATTGTTAATATCTCGCTCAATTTGGCAAATAGAGTTACCAGATTTTTTTGTAGCTCATAAATAGGATCTTCGTTAAGAGCAAGTTTAATTTAGGAAGAAAAATACTTTAGTTTTTTAAGGAAAAATCAATAATTGAAACTTTCTTCGATTCTCGACTTTAAAGACCAAAGTCGCTAAACCCAATGTATTTGATGACTTAAACTAACTCTTACTTTATATTTTATTGATTTCAACTAGCTTACAATTTAATAATCGTTTCATTTTTCTTCTTTTTTTTCATATAAAAAATATTCAGTTAGTTGTTTTTTCCTTCCACATAGAACTGTTTTCATATCATTTGGTTTCTCTTGGCTAAACTATTTTAAATGTAAAAAAACAAACAATTTTTAAACTTAAATAATAAAAAAAGTTGTATTTAGATGAAATTCCCCTTAGAAATATATTTATATAATAAATATGCAAAAATGGTTCTATTTAAACTACTTGCAAATTGCATATTCAATTAGTTTTCAAAGATAACAATGCCTTAACTTCCGACAATTTGACTAGCGGCATTTGCATAGATGCAAACTGTTTCGTTTTGCTTCCTCTCCTCTCCTCTCTTTTTTTTTGGTCAAAAGCAAAAGTTTTTCGAGCCACATTTAGCAACGGCATTCAGGAAATTCAATGCGACTGCAAGTGAATGCAAATGCGGGGTTGCCATGGTGCGTAAGGCAAGTGTCGCTGAATGCAGGGCGGTCGTAGTCCTGTAGTCCAGGTCCTGGCTCAGCACACTCGCACACCCACACTCGCCATGACAGACGCCTTCGGAGCAACTCGAAGCCAAAGGCAAGTCCTTACCGCAGCGAAAGGAAATGCGCCACAAAAGTGCTATTAAAATAAAACGTGCTCAAACGTGCTGACGTGCGTCCCTCGCTAAGGGCAAGCGACGGGCCTAGGGGCAACGGGGCGGCAGTGAAAGTGGAGGCAGACGCTGAGCTGCGCTGAGCTCAGTTGAGTCTACGCACTCAAAAGTCAACAAAAGAAAAGTAAAAGCTTAGGTTTCTGTCTTGGCGATACTCTTGAATGCGTGTAAATGGAAGTTCTTAAAAATATGAAAATGGAAAAGTGACAAATGGAAAAAGAATAGAAATAAGATATTATGACTCGGTATGAAAAGTGATTTAAGAAAATTCTGATTTAAAATGTTTTCAGGTATATATGTTTATATTATTATAATATATATATATAAAACTGTGATGAGAAAAAAAAATAGTGCTGCATTATACAAAATATTAACCAACTATAAAGTTTTTTTTCCGACTTACGAAAATACTTTTTCGTTAGAATGGAATGTAAAGAAGAGAATTCCAAAAAAATCCTGATTTTTCGGTAAGAATTATTTAGTTATTGACAGTTTTAGAGAGATGAAGTGGAAATTGTCTATTGAATAAGAAAATATTGTTGATTATATGTAGATATTGATTATCCCTACTGTATACGGTGGAGGAGCAGATTGGTAAACACACTAGCAGATATAGTGACAGACTGGATAGCAGATTAGTGAGACGATTGCTCCCTGCGAGGGCACTAAGGCGACTAAAACGCTTGGGATTTTCCAAAAATATAAGATAACTAGCTAAACTACTGATATTTTGAATATTTGTATGTCCTCCTGTGTATATCAGAAGGTTTGGCTCTTTATTTTAGTATCCAAATATGTTGTTAAGCTACTACATTTGCATTGTAAGGATTCAGCGCTTAAAATAAGGAAATAAAATTAAAATTCATTATCCCTATATCCCTCTATATTATTATATTACTTTTTTTTATACAATAAACTAATAATAATAGTTTTTTTTTTAATTTATTGCTTTAGAAATTGCCAATTTAATTATTATTTGAATGTACGTTTCCAATTTGAGTCTAAAATATAAATGAATAGTAAATAATTTTGAATTGAATGATTGTTTATATACCATAAAAATGATGCTATATACATATATATTTCAGAAATCTCTAATAGATTCTAATCGGGATGCTCGAATCTAGTTTACTAATATAATAATAAAAGCGAGCTTAACTGATTTATAATACATATAATTATTATTTTATTACAGTCTTCAGTAATACTGGCGAATATATACAATATATAATATATAAAATGTATATCTAACTATATATTTGTAAATCTCTATATAATCAACATCTCTAATACAACTCTTCATACCCTGTAACACTAAGCGTAACTGCGCGACAACAATGAGCAAATGTTGAGCCGGAGCAACGAGCTGGGCAAACAACGAAACGTGTCGCAAGTGGCACAAACGGAAAATCACGTAGCAGACATTTGGCTGCAAGTTGCGTATACGCCGCATGGGACGCAAAACGTTTATTGGCAAAAAAAACAACAAGGGATAGAAAGAGTGAGTGGAAAAACTGTCTATAATATACATATAGACAAACATATACATGTATATATTTAGCTGTAAGTATTTATCTAGAATTTTGTCTACATTTTGGGCTAATGCGATTTTAAGCATCGCTGCAAGACATTAGCGCGTGGAGCGCTCAATTAACAAAGTATGCAAAGTTAGCGTAATTTTAGAGTTACAGTGCGCACTGGCTAATTGAAACTTACAGCGATGAGAATTAATTTGAAGTAGAAGGTAAATACTCTTTAAATTCCCTTGAAGTTCTTCAAATTGAAGCTCAGCCGCATCGCTTAACGAGCAGGCATTGTAGCTGAAATAAAATATTAATGATCTGCACATGATGAATGATGAGCTAAGCCGAAGCAGCAGAGAGGCTCCCATTAAAGCGTCATGCATTGCAGTGTTCTCTCTTTTCTGCTTTGCGACGCTTTGTGCTCTTATTAAGTGGCAGCAGCGTGTCCTTTGTCACCCAGCTGAGCTCGTCTCACATATGCAAATTAAAAATGCCAAGCAAAGATTTTGATTCGCAGTCGGGCGGGGATTGGCAGACTTCCATGCGGGCATCCATCATGCGAGCTGCAACCGACAGCAGCTGCATTCAATTTGTCATTAGCTAACACACGCGCTGCGGGACTAACTGCCAGCGGACAATTGACATGAACCTGCCCCAACAGCAACGGCAACAACAATCTAAACTAATGCCAGACTCAAGCTACTCTATGCCAACATCGCCCCCCAGCGCCACCCCACGTCTATGTCAACTCATTCACGTAAACTTGTTTACTCGATTCGCGTGGGCCCGGATGACGTCTATTGCCTGAGTCACTTGACTATGGATGCGCTGGCTATGGATGCTTACCTTACTCAAGGGCGGCTACTGAACTAACTGTGCAGCGACTTGCAAGAAAACAGTGATTGATCAGGCAAGCTACATCAAAGAGATGACTGAAAGCCTTACGAAATTTAGTGAGCCTTAATATGTTGTAATGTTCCTTGATTGACTTGATTGATTCAAGCAGTTTTTTTTTTCGAAATTTGATTGATAATGATTGAATACTCAATGAACTTTTATGCGCTTTAAAGTTTTGAGATGTTCTTAGATAGATTTGATTGATTCAAGCAATCTTCTTTTGAGTTGGAACACTTAATTGATTATGATTGAAGACTAAGAAAATTTTGATGCGCTTAAAAATTTTGAAATGTTTCCAGATTGATTTGATTGATTCTGAATCAGTTATGTTGAAGTAGCAAAATTTGATTGATCATGATTGAAGACTCTACCAACATGTATCAGCCTTAAAAGGTTGAAGAATACTCCTTTGACGTGATTGATTCAGTCAGTTTTGTTAGAAATAGCAACATTCGATTGATCATGATTGAAGGCATATGATATAAGCTTAAAAACTAAATATTGTTTATTCTGATAAGATATTTGCAAGAAATTCATGAATATATTATTGAAATATAAAATTAAATATTTTAAATATTATTTAGCTGTACAGAAAACTAAATTTTAGTTGTTGGTTAGTACAAATAAACATTTTTATTATAATTTTGAGGCAACAAATTTCGAAAACCATATTAAAGGCGTTGAAACTGATGCTGACTACCCTATAAATCATTTTGTAAATAGGCATATATGTATATAAATTGTATTATTTTATATATATTATCAACAACTTCCTAACCAGCCCTCGCCATTGAATTTAAATATACAATTGCGCAGGTGTATTGGTCTGGCCAGTAATGATATCTATTCATCTATCAATCAGGCACGATGCTCGATTCCTGTATTTATTTCCATGGAAATTTTGCACGAGCCAACGCTGAAAAGTGTGCTACATTTTTCTCGCTTTTCTCTGCACACGCAGAAGAATTAACATAAAAGTGAATTCGAAGAAAAACATAATTGGAGTGAAAATACGATATATTTCTATAATGAAATCCGACTCTAGTGCATGCTGAATTCAGCCAATTAAGGGGCAAGTAATTGGCATGGAGAGCAAATATGAAAAGTGCATAAAAGTATATAGCATAGAGAGAGAGAGAGAAAATGAGATCCCCAGCGCACGCTTTATAAACGTTTGTTTAAATACCATTTTTATGGCACACAAGCAGCAAAGGGCAGACCAGAGGGTTTTTATTCCCGTCATGAAACTGCGACGCAGTTGTACGAGTTTTAAGGGCTTAGTGTGGGTGGAGCAGGAGGCCCGGGATGCTCGAGACTGTCGCTGCAAATGGACAGCTAATTGACAAATGTGTGCTCGGATGAGCAACAGCTAGCCAGCCAGCCAGCCAGCGAGCGTGTATCCTGCCAAAAGGACCGCTGGCAATCAGGTTACAAGCTGGGATATAAAAAAGCATCGCCCACTGAATTAGCTTCTAATTAGAGTTTATTGTGCTGCGCGTGAGTGTGCGTGGGATCACTTACGACCATCTCCATAAGTTTAGTAATTTTACCGACTAATGACGCCAGAGGAGGTATGTATATATATATTGCAATTGGTTTTATGTTCGATACTTAAAGATAAGCAAGGCAAACAAAGGAGATGCCATTAGATCTTATGCGTGGCAGATGAGCTCAATTGGTATTAACTGTTTAGTCAATATAACTAGGTCAGTTGAGAGAAGTATTGAAAGGTAGCTATCAATATTCATATTATATATAAAAAAAGATATTTAGAAGTATTGAAAGGAAGCTATCAATATTCCTATTATATATAAAACATGATTTCTATGTATAAATTAATCATATCTATAAAAAAAATTTAGTTGTAATAATTTTGGAGATCATATTATATTGCTTGATATATAAGCAAATATAAGCTCTCAAAAATAAAATTTTGGGAGCTGATAAATTCATGAAAAGTAAATTAATAAAAAAAAGGGTTTCTTAAAAAAATTAAATTATTTAAAAAATTAATTATTAAATAATTAAATTATTTATAAAAAAAAATACTGAAAGCACATACCAAAAAATTGGGATAAAAGCAAATAAAAAAGATATATAAAAAAAATTAAATAAATTCAAATATAATTTATTATAAATTCTATACATTTTTAAAATATAATTTATCAAAAATTATATACATTTTTAAAATAGAATTTACTATAAATTATATACATTTTTAAAATAGAATTTATTATAAGTTATTTAAATTTTTAAAATATAATTTATTATAAATTATTTAAATTTTTATAATAAAATTTATTAAAAATTATATACATTTTTAAAATATAGTTTTATATACTACGAAAAAGTGTCAATAAGAATCATATAATGTATATAGTAAAAACTTACCTCACAATTAAAATTGTATTTTTCGCTCTCTTTCTTGAAAACTTCAATTATTTACTGCAGCTTCTCAGCGTTAAGCATTTCCATTAAAATTGTTTTTTTTTTCTCGCCCGAAATGTCAAATATTTTGTTTAGTTTGGCCAGACTCTTTAAGTCTGTTTTGCTAAGGTTCGGTTCAATCAAGTGAAATCCTGAATCAAATTGAAGCGTAATTATTTTTGCTTTGCTGCGGCGCATTTCCCCCAGTGACGTCGCCAATCAAATGGCGCAACTTGACTATGGCACTGGGTCAGTAGCGCAGCATGGGAATTTGCTGTAGCTGTCGATAATGTTGTTCTTGTTGTTGTTGTTGTTTTTGCTGGTGCTGGTGGTGTTTACTCGGTCTGTGCCAAGTAATCAGAATAATTACGTGGCCCTAATGGGCCGAAGGACGCGCTACGTCAAATGCAAAACAATTGAAGCAGTTTACAGTTGGCAAAGCACTAGACAAGGCAAGTAAAAGAGCAATGCTGATCGGGAGTGACTGACCGGGTAATACCCTGTAAGAGCCGCTGGTGACTTGTAACTTGGATAACGATATCTAAGCACTTCATAAGTGTATAAATATTGATATATTCTTGATCTATATACACTGCATGCTCGACATGGGTCAACAGACTATATATCGATATTTATCGATTACGTATGAGCTATCGAAAATTATAAAATACAACGAAATTTAATTCTAGAATATAAACTCTTAGATATCTTCAACTTTCTATTACATGCTACACACGTAAGTAAAAGAGCAATGCTGATCGGGACTGACTGACCAGGAAATACCCTGTAAGAGTCGCTGGGCACTTGTAACTAGATTAATGAGTTTTAAGCACTGCATACGTGGAGAAATATTGGTATATTCTTGATCTTAATGCACTGCATGCTCAATAGGGTCATCAGACTATACATCGATATTTATCGATTACTTATGAGCTATCGAAAATTATAAAATAAAAAGAAATTTAATTCTAGAATATAAACTTTTAGATATCTTCAACTTTCTATTACTTGCTACACACGTAAGTAAAAGAGAAATGCCAATCGGGAATGACAGACTAGCAAATACCCGGTAAGCGCCACTGGGAACTTATGTTCAAGGGGACTGAAATGATGCTGATCTATACACACTATATGTTAAATAGAGTCAATAGACTATAAATATTGATATTTATCTTTATCGAACATTTAAAAATTAAAAAATATTCAATTCTACTTCAAAAACTCTTAAATATCCTCAATTTTCTTCATCTCGTTACATATGCAGCCCCTTAATCACTCTACCCCATTCTTAAAACAATCAAATCAATGGGTAGCGGTCATCAAAATTCTTGTAATGCGCATTTTGTGCAAGTTAAACATCATTATGCCTTAATTATGTTTTCAATTGTAGCTTTAATCTTTCACTAAGCTGCTTTGACTGGGCCAGGGGCACTTCACCAACATCAACAACAACAACAACAGCAACAACAACAATAACCCAATAGCCAGGCAGACGCCATATGCCGGCAACGAAGAAGAAGAAGCACACGTAAGTACGAATTTAGCAGCACAGCGGAATGTGTAACAGAGCAGGAGAGCAACGAAACACCCACGCGCACCGTTATCAATGCGTTACTGTTATCACTTACGCTGCCTTACACTGCCGGCAATCGAGAGACTATTACAAGCGTACGCGTGATATTTTACGCGCGATAACTTTTAGAAGTTTGCGCGAGCCCTACCTGCTGCAGCTATTCGTCAAATGGAACTGACGCCAAGTCGGCGCCACCTGCTGCAATGCACCGTACTTCCGCAAGAAGCTCCAAAAAATGCCAAAAATAATGTAAGGAAAATACCAAAAGTATATCCTGCGCAGCATTGCCAGACTGTAAAAAAGCGCGCGTCATTTTAAAAAGGACTATTAAACAAGAGTTTTGAATCGAATAACTCTAAAGCTAGGGTATTGACGTAATTTGGATGAATATTAAGCATGCATATTAATTAAGTTATCACAGTTTACTATTAAATTTAAAATTCAATAATTTACTAAAAATATTTCCACTTTATCTATTTCTGTAACAGCTCAGCGAACAGCTTGGCCAAGCAGTGTTGGAAAGCGAAGTTATCTAGCGAACAGCTGCTTAGTTTAGGGTCTGTTATGTTTGCATAAATATATCTACATTATTAAAATTTTGCTGAATACTTTAAAAGATAATAATAAAAATTAATTAATAAATATTATGTCAATAACTATTCAATTTTCTTTAATTTCTGTAGGTTTTAAATTAATCAATTATTGCGCGCTGTTAACAGCAAATGTTAACATTTTGGGGTGGCCACAGCTGCTGGCGAAGCTATTAGTGTTGGCTAAAGTATTGTTTGCTCACTTTGGTAGCATGTTCACTTGAGATACAACTCCCAAGAAAAACAACAAAATTGGCAAAAACCGCGTGCAATTCAGTTCGATAAATATACACAAAGCCTAGGCCCAGCTACGCAGCAGCATTTAAACAATATGCAAGCAGCCCACGAGCGTCGCTCGACTGCCTAACTGCGGCTGAAAAAAAGTGCGCGTGTTTGTGTGGCCCTGTGAAACAGTGAAGAAAAAAAGTCGCCGCTGCCGCTGCCGCAGCCGCAGCGAGGGTAACTGGGCGCATATACAGAAAACGAGAACCCAAAATAAATTGGCGCCATTGTGAGATGCACCATGAGCCAAACAACGACGACGACAACAACAGCAGCAGCAGCAACAGCAACAAAGAGCGAAATGTCCAAGACAAATGAAGCCTTCGACGAGGAGCTGTTTGAGACGCGCCTCGAGGCGCTCAAGGACACGCAGGAGTGCATACAGCATATGTCCAACTGGTGCCTGCAGCATCGCCTCAATCATAAGAAGATCATCCAATGCTGGCTGAACGTCTTCAAGCGAGGTGTGTACCACGACTTCCGTCACATTCTCACATTACTCTTATTATTATTATGATTATTAACTGTAATCCATCAACGCTTTGCCGCAGTTCGCGTCGATCATCGTTTGGTTCTGTTCTACCTGGCCAACGATGTCATCCAGTACAGCAAGCGCAATCGCTACGAATTTGTCGAGTGCTGGGCGACGGCGCTCCAAAGGGCCACCACGATGGTGCGGTAAGTAAAGGAGTCGACTAGCAAATACTCTATAAAAATATTTAACTTTTCTTTTAATGAGGCACAGATTTAATTTAATATTACTGTTCATTCTTAGTGAAATTTATAAACAAAACTTATTTATTTACTGTATAAAAATATCCTAAAAATACCTTAATTTTGGCTTTATTTAATTTAAGAATTTATGGTCACACTACCTTAGATTTAGCTTTATTTAATTTAAGAATTTATGGTCACACTAAAACAATTTTATTTAAAATCTGTTTACAACTTAAATATACCCTGTTATATTTGTATTTATTAAAAAAAAAAATTATTAATACTAATATTCATATTTTTTACTCTTTCCACAGCGATGAACGTGTCAAGGGCAAAATCTTGCGCATCTTTAAAATCTGGGAAAAGCGCGAAATCTACAACGAAGAATTTCTGAGCGATCTGAGCGGCCTGCTCAATATAGCGCCGCCCAAGAAAGCCCCAGCGAGCACCGATCCGAGCAATGAGTATCAGAATGCCACGCTCATTGCGCAGGTGCGCGAATGCGTTGAGCTGGCCGAGACGACGGACAGGAGCATGAAGAAGCTACCAAAGCCACCGAATTTCGAGATCGAAGCCATCAAGCAGCAGTTAAAAGACAAAAGCCACTCGGGCGACATTGAAAAGGAGGTGGAACGCTGTGTGGCCTTCATCAATGCGTGCAACAAGAATCTCCAGAACGAGATCAAGAGTCGCAAGGCGGTGCTGGAGTCGATCGAGGCGGCCAAAAAGTTCTACGAGCATCAGGGCCGTGAAGTTAAAGTTGTGGCAAGTGTAAGTTAACACAGGTGCACTTAATTAGATAGATAAATAATTTAATTAACTTTTATATTAAACATTTCAGGCCTATAAAAGTTTCGGCACGCGCATCAAGATAGTCAAGCGCAAGCTGGACGAGGTTATACCCACGCTGGCCAGCCCGATACCCTCGCCGGATATTAATGCACCGTCGCCGGAACGGGATGCCGATCTCCAGCTGCCGGACGAGAACAATTCACCGCTGGGCGTGGTAAGCGATAGAACCCATCAGATATAAACGAACTCTATATTGTGTTTGTATTTTAGAAGTGTAAAGTAGCTGTGTACAGTGATCGCTCGCAAATAGCAACACTTCGCTTAAAGTGAAGATTAGAATTTTTTATATATTTATATAATTATTGATTATTTTTAATTTGAATTTTCCGCATAGAAAATTCGATTATCCGATTTTATCACATTTTCCAAGCGATCACTGTGTCTTTTTGATCTTTATTCAATAGATTATATTTTCAATAGACTATATTTTGATGTAGTCTTAGTGTACTTTATGTATCTAATAAAATTGGAGACTTTATCCAAGTTTTATTGAACCATTTTCTTTTGTCATTTCGCATGCTAATTTATTTATTTTCACAACTAATATTCAGAATAAGGCGATATTGGGAAGGCTCCTATATAGTTCCTCTGATTTTTATGTCCCTCAGAACATGTTCAGCGGCAGCGGTCTCAATGGATTTGCCAGCTATCTGGATGCCGGTCAGCTGCCGTTCGACATCAACGACTTTAAGCGCGAGTCTAGCGGCAAGGATCGGGGCAGCGCCATTGAGGTGATTGGCTCGCGTTCGGATGACGAGAGCTATACGCCCGGCTCCAGCTACTACAAGCCCGAGCCGCTGAGCCGAGGCTACAGCAATAGCAATGCCAACGGCACTGGCGGCAGTGCCATACCGGGCCTGGGTGTGAGCAGTGGCAACGGCGGCGGCAGTGGCTCCAGCGATGAGTACAATCCCAGTCAGGTGCAATCAGGCTATGGCGGTGTGCTGCCGCCACCAGCGCCGCCACTATTCGGTGGCTCGGCGCAGGAATATGCGCCGCCACCGCCGCCGCATCTTGGCTATGGCCAGTCGGATAGTCAGTATACGCCCGCGCCCTTGAACAGCAATCCGATGGCGCCGCCGCCGCCCATGCCAGCAGCAATAACGTCATCGGGCACCGTCGATGACTTCAACAGCACCTGGGACATGACGTGGACGCCGCTCGACAACAGCCTGAACAGCAGCGGCGCCAGCTCCAGCTATACAGCGCCAACGCAATCGACGCCGCACTCGCCGCCCCATTTCGAGCGCAAAGGCAGCAGCGCGCCGATCGAGTACAGTGAACATCACAACGTGGCAGGTCTGGGTGCACAAGATGTGGATCATCGAACGATTCAGCTGCCGCCGGCGTTCAATTTTCGCGCCAAGTCAGCGCTGAGCGACGAGCAGACGCGACAACTGGTGGACATTGATCACAGGAATTTAATATCGCTGACCGGCTCACCAGGCGGTGCCGATAAGGTGTGTTACCTTGCGGAAATGTTCATTGAATTAATTGTTTTAGAGGCAATTAATTTATGCTTTCATTTCTGCTTAATCTATTTAAACAACTTAATTAATATTTATGCCTTTGCAGGACTTTGGTGGTGGAGATGTGGATTATCGCACAGCGCCTAAGAAGGAGGAGGCGGGCAGTGCTATACGCAGTCTGGGCAACAACTCGCCAATGATGGCGCCGCCGGGCAGCTATGTGAAGAAGACCAGCTCGCCGCAGAAATCCAATGCGAGTAAGTTTATCCACATAGTTTATCTTTCAGTTAATCCCAATATGTGTTCTTGCAGGCTCCTCTTCCGAATCGGATCGTGTGGATGGCTCGGCACGCTATGATCCCGCAGATATGGTTATCGATATGGACATGTCCGATGAGGATCTCGAAGAGTCGCAGCTAGGTAATGGCAGTAGCCGCCTTAAAACCAACTTCTTAGCTTTATTGGCAAATTTTACATATAACTACTTTCCATGCAGAGATCAGTGCCAATGCGGACAATGCTGATGGTGAACTGGATGCTAATGGCACCTTAACTACGCGTCCCGTGCTGCTGGAAACGCCGCAGGACTTTCAATGGGATGCTAACAGCAGTTTTCTAACAGCACCCGGCACTGGCAACATGCAGGACATGCAGGCCGACGTACAGCAGCAAATGCAGCAGCCGCCGCCGTTGCCGCCGCAGCAACAGCCGTGGAATCAAATGCAGCCGCCAATGCCCTGGAACGGCAATGACGGCAACAATGGGGCAGCCGGTGTGCCGCCGCCACCACCAAGGCCGCCGTTCACAGGTGGTCCATTTCCGTTTCAGCCATTTGGCAATGGTCCAGATAATATGAATCGCGGACGTGGACGTGGTCGCGGCTGGTCGGGACCGTATAGGCCCAATTATCAACGCATGCCCGGCCCCTTTGATGGCGGCCAGGGGCCAGGACCGCGGCCGTTCTTTCAACGCGGTGGTGGATCCATGCGCGGTAACGGCGGGCGTGGGCGCATGCGTGGTAAACCTTGGATGTAATTCCATATTATAGCTTCTATATAACACACACATACATACACACAAACACACCCACACACACGTGCGCGCGCGCGTATGGAAGTGCAAAGTTTAATTTAGTTGATAGCTGACTTTATCTCATTTGGATTTAGCCTTACGATGCATATACAGCCCACACACACCCACACGCTTAGTTTTAGTTAACTCGCTTCAAAGCTGCGGATCGTTGGCTATTTAATAAACTATATAGAAGCCCCTTTGGACGCAGCAGTATGGACACCAAACTAACTGCGAACTATGTTTAAGCATAAAGTTTTACAATTTCCTGATATAAATACAATATATATCTATATTATATTATATGCATGTTTGACAGTTTTGCTACTTGTCTCCCTTCACACTTTTGTCTTGAACAAATGTATTGAATATATCGATATGGATTAAAGCACAACAAGCAATACTTAGTTGGGGTTAAACTAAGAGACGCCTCTCAGCAACTTCTTGGGCTCGAGTCGATAGAAAATATTTAATAAAATGCATCCAACAGTTTCACGAAGTGAATTTTTGGGGTTTCTCTGGGTCTTCCCTTAACGAACTCCCATTGCTCTCATGGCAGAATGCTTTGATTTCTTTTCATTTTAATCCCCACAGTCATGTAGCAAAGTTCTGTTCATTTCCTATGTGGCCCATAGTTTTTCTAAAAAGTCAACGATACAAATCTCTATTTCAATCGCTCTCGCAACATACACAAAGAAAAACACACACTTTAAGACTTGTTTAGAAACAAATTACAAAAATTTCCTTTAAGTTTAAAGTTGCCTTAGCTTGTAAATCTTAAATGTACTGTAACTATATATCCTACACTTTAGTTGACTTCAAACATTGCTTTTAGTTTTCAGCCCTAGACGTAAGCAAAAGTATATTGTAAATAATATAAATGTAATTACTAAATTAGCAACTAAATGTATCTATATGAACTTCGGTTTTGCCAAAGTCTACTAAATGTCTATATACGAAAAAGAAAATATTTAAATAATAACCCTCTGTTCGGTAAAAACATAAACAAAAACTAAAAATCTCGTTCAAAGAATTTCAAATTAAATAAAAATTAAATTCTTTTAAACATTTACTCAAAAATGTTAAGGGGGCACATCTTATAGATATGAAAAGAATAAATTATTTTTAATTTTTACCACTGACCTATTGGACTTAGCTAAATGGAATGACTGAACGCCCCATTGGGCTTGACAAAAATTTGACATTTTCCAAAAACGAACTTCAAGACTGATTCGAGTTTCATCAAAAATTCTTTATTTGGAATTCTAGACGGGCACTGCCGAACATAGGGGTAACTTCCAACTTCTATCGTCCAATTCTCGAACAAAAGAACTCTAATAATCTCTCAAGTACAAACTCTGCCATAAGCAAACCAAATACCATATCATCGTCGCATGCCAAAACGAAAACGAAAATTTGTGAAGAAAATGAATAGAAAATAAAATTTATAGTCAGTTGATCAGCCGTATCAAAAATATGATATATTTATATAGTAATAGTTATTAACTAGATAATATATATTTTATGCTTAAGTTTATTAACGTATATTTAGCTGTTTAAATACAAAACATAAATGTGATATTTAAAATTGAAAAACCTTTTTCTTTAATGCATACAAATTACTGTGTTTAAATCACATTTCGAGTCCTGTGCGGCACAGGATCTAAGGCAGCATTTAGTGTTGTTTACCTGTTGACGTTGACGGCACTTAATCACCTCCAGTTAGGAGCGAGCTGGTTTGCTCTCGTTGTCGGAAGTCGGAACTCATCAATCGTATGGCGGCGAGCTCTTGTTTTGACTCCGGCTATATTTTGTGGGCGTTACGCCCGCTGCTCAGGATATTGCGTTCTCAAGGACCTTTTTCTTCTGTTTTAGGCAGCTACTGCGAAAGGTTGAAATTGTGAATTAATGAGCCAAATCGTTGGGTTAACATTTTATATACATATGTGGAGATATAAGAAAAGTGAAGTATATGTATGTATAATATATATTTATATATTATAGTTATATATTTATAAAAAAAAAAAATATATATATATATATTTATAAATTATCAAATATATTATTTAATCAGCGTAAAATCAAAATAAAACGAAGTCAAGATAAAAATGTATTACATTCATTTATATATAAAATAAATAACATTTTTATTTTTATTTGAAATGGATTCGACAATTTTTAAATTTTAAGTAATATAATATTTATTTTACTTTAAATTAAATTTAAATATTATATTTGAATTTCGTATTTTAGAAACTTTATATAAAAACAATAATAAATATGTAATATTATGATATTTCGAGTATGATTTGAAAGCATTTCGTCCTAATAAAAAATATATATTTATATATTATATTTCATTAATTTATCCTAAATAGAATTGCATTCAGACAAAGAAATTTATAAATCTCAATGATTTTTTATGCTCTATTAAGAAATTCTTTATATCACCGCCACAATGCAATACTGTTAAGGCTCATAAAAATATTTATTCAAATAAATCCATTAATATTAAGTATTTCCATTATATTTTTGAATGTCAAACCTAAATAAAAAGTAGGAATATTACAGTAGAGGTCAAGGTAAAGGAGGGTAAGGTTTATATAGCTACACTATATATTTTTATCTAGGCTTGACTGCAAGAGTATATATTCCACATTTCAAGGATCTATAGCTACTTGATAGTGTATATTATAGTATATAATATATTGTTATATCAACTGCAGTATATATCGATTGGTCGAAGCTGAAGTAAACGAGGATAAGAGTTTATAATGAGGAAGTAAGAGTATATATTCGAAAATTCCAGTCTCTAGCTTCAAATGTGGCCAAATGGCTTGTATTCATGCGGACTGCCTATTCGAAAGTCGAACATAGACCAGTATAAAGTAATAAAAATTCATTCAATTTTTTTTTTTATAGATCATAATTATATTTAATGAACGTTCTTAAGATACTAGCTTATTTGAAAAGGTTTACGAGCTAAATGTAGTAACTAACAGCCTTTAAAAGTTGACACTAGGTTCAAGTGTTGCAGCAACACGTCCCGGTTGCATTGATGCCCCCTCATCGCCCCCCACCGGCCCATCAATAGTCTCGAGCGAGCAGCGTGAGCAGATCACCAATGTACGCCTGCGCCATTTGCAACGTCTCGTACTTGGAGAGCCGCCGATCGTGGCCCAGCGACGGCACCACATCTCGCAGCTTGTCGAAGGCATCGTTGAGGCTGTTCATGCGACGGCGCTCGCGTGCATTGGCCGCCAGCCGACGCTTGCGCAGGACGTCCTTGCCGCAGCCTTCCAGCTCCTCCGGCTCCTCCTCGTAGGATGCACTCGGATAGGCGTGGCAGTCGTAGGGTCTGCTGCGCGCTGTCTTATGCCAATATTTGGCCGCCTTTGTCTGGTACTTGGAGGCGCTGCCAGTCAGCTGCTGCTGCAGCTGTTGTTGCTGATGTTGTTGTTGTTGCTGCTGTTGCTTTATGGTCTGTGCGCTGAGCATTTGCTCCAGCTCCAGCACGGCTGGCGTATCGTAGTACAGCTCCAGGGAGCAGCTATTGGTGCCATCTGACAGGCTGTCCGCGCTGCCGCTAAAGTCTCTGTCCTGCTGCTGATTCATGAACTGCTCCAGCTGCTGCTGCAGATTGTCCTGGCCGAGCACGGTCTCCGAGGAGTCGGCCTCCAGGCTCTCGGCGCTGTAGTAGAAGTGCTCGATGAGCTCGTTGTTCGTCAACATGTTGTGCGTGTGTGCTAAGCCAAAGGATAACTGACGCAATGGCAGGCCAAAGCCGAGCCTTAAATAGCCAGCAGCAACGGCAGCAGCAGCCACAGTCAATGTTGATTGGCTGCAGCCGCTGCTCTTACCTGATTCGCTGAGCCCCGCTTGGCTTGGCCGGGCCTGATCCTGTTTTCTACCTGACATCTACCTGGCTCAGCCCGTGCCCTAAATTGGCTTGCGGTCAAAACGTTTAATTGCCGCTGCAGCTCGATTTGACCTGCCATAAATATATACATATAGAGAGTTATATACACATATATAATATATATTTAGCGCAACTTCTTGTGTATAAATTTAATTTCATATGTCAAACAATTGTTGCCAAGGTCAATCAGGGATCACACAAAGCCTTAAAGACAGCTTTTGTTATGCCGCTTATTATATGAAGCCAATTCATTATTTCTTTTTTGTCTCTCTCGCCCTGAGCCTTCTTATTGTACTTTTGGCCAGTAGCCAGTTGCCAATTTGGTTTGCATGTTTGTGGTCTAGCGATCCTTCCGTAAACGTTTTGTTGCACCAAACAAAAGAATTTCTCTCAAGTGCGGTTCGCCTCTGTGGAAACTTTCGATTTTAACCATTGTGCTTTATTGGGTCAACTAAACAGAAATTATTTCGGGCAATTTCTTCAAAAACAGAAACGAAAAAAATCCCAACGGTTGCGGTTCACGAAACGTAAACATAACTGTTTTTTTTTCACACGATCTTAAGACAGTGTTTGGCCAAACATTTTAAATGCATTTAATTTATATGCAAAACTCTTGGCTTCGGCTTAACGTTTGAGATAGCTCTAAGCGCTCGCTTAAACTCTCAGCTGGATGAGCAATAAAAAGAGTTTTTTTAAATATCTTTAAAATAAAAGTAAAATATTTGTTTTAATTTTTGTTAAAAAATATATGTACAAATTTTTATATATTAAAAAAAAATATATATATTTTCTATATTTTGTTCTAAATAAATATATATAAATACAAATATATATATTTTTTAAATTAAAAAAAAACATATAAACTTAATATCTAATAGATTGCATACTTTGTCTTCTTTATCTTCTTGCATATAAGTCAAAAGCAAGAATTTCTACTCACTATTTACTACTAACTGCCATAGAATTTATCAATCAACAAATTAACTTTAACTTTTGTTAGAGAAATGTTTATTTGTTATTCTAATTATTATATTAGCAGACTTGAGGTCATAACTCAAATTAGCAAATTCTAAAACTACTTCAGATCATCTGCTGACGTCTTTATCGTCTACTGGTTAAATTTTTACTTTTCGTGAGTAGTTAGAACAATTTGAGAATAGAGTGAATGAATAACATTCTTCAAAAGAGAACCAAATCGAGTAACGTTAGAGTTCGTTTTCAGTGTGTTTATGAGGAGAGAGCTGCGCTATGACTTAGCTAAACAAAAGAAAAATATATAAAAAATATATGATATATAATATTAGTATAATTAATATTGCAGATTGTGCTTATATTATTGCTCTTGACTTAAGTTCATATAAATTGTATATATATATTTTAGTAAGCACCGCATTCACTAGCTTTGTTATGCTATACAAAACGGGAGCATATAAATCGACATTAATATATAATTAGCCGTAATAAAAACAGAGGAGAAATAGTAAATTATATTGAGTTTCTCAAGATTATGAACATGTCTAGTATATATTGATATAAATATCTATTAAGTTTCATATTATATGATATATTATTCTATTATATGCATATTTTCATCAAAAGACATAAAAAATATATGTTATATTCAGTTTATATATATATATATATATATTTATTTTATTTATGATAATATTTTATTTAATAGATCAAAAAAATATATTAAACTCAGGCTATATATATGTATTTTATATCACATTCTAAGAAATATATCATGATATGATTCTATTGTACAGCTGTTATACTGTACTCTAAGATCATTTACCATATCTTCTCTGGCTGTATTTGAATGAATTTGTCTCTAATATTGTCTGCTGACCAAATCGCCCGGGCATGCTATCTCTTGGCACCCCATGGCTAGCTGTTGCTGGTTGTAGAGAGAAAAACTTATCAGTCGCCCACTTAACACTTCTGCTGCCTCGGCTGACGAACTGCGTGTGGAACTGTGTTTGTGCGCCTTTTTACCGCTACCATTAAATGCTTATTAAGATATAGGTATATCCTAGCGGCTCGTGTCTGTTAAAAAAAAAAGAAAAAACAAAAAGGAAAAGGACACTCAGATTACCCAACGGCAGTCGCAATGGAGTCATAAATGTCACGGCGCTATTTATGTGATGACAATTTATGATACTCATCAATAGGGGCTGCCGAAGCTACCTGCCGAAAGGACCTCTGCCAGCCCAAAAAAAGGGTATTTAACTTATTTCCAGTTCGCTTACTGTTTGTTTTCCAAATCACGCTTAAGTGTCAATAAATTCTCATATAAACGCTGCAATTGCCTCGACACATTTGGGCTATCGGCGACGAGGACTCTAACGGATATGCTGATACAGAGGCAGCGCCTCAGCGTGTCTCGTGTGTCCTAAGTTATGTTTGTTTTCCTAGAAATAGACTCGATACGAAAATTAAAAAACTATTCAAATTGTCGAGATATTTCGTGAAATGTTAGCTAATCCCTTGAGCGACAAGCTGTCTGGCCGAGCAAGCAAAGCGAATTTTCGCAGAAACCAAAACAAAAATAATATTCGAATATTAGCCATAATGCTGGAGTATTACATGGTAATTTGCTGGCACAGACAATCTCTCGAGAACAATGAAACTATGGCATTGTTTGGCCAAACAAAGGGGGTCAGCCTCGGGACAAGTGCAACTTTCCCAGGACACAAAGGACGATCTGTGCAACAATCTCACGCAATTGTGGAACAATAGTTAAGCAACTAATCGCATTTTCGCAATTTAGCGCCAACAACTAATCCGCACGGCGCAGACGATTAATCCTGCAAGGGGATTATCATCAGTTGGCCTATTGTTGGAGCGACTGGACTTGACTTTCGATCCGCAGCACCGCCTACGCGTCTATTGTTTGCTATTTTGACAAGGACATGCGAGTGGCCCAGAGGCTGGGCAGGTAAGCGAACATGCTAATTGGAAATTCCAGTCGAGGCGTTGCCGATCTTTAGCTGATCCTCGAGCTATACAGGCTCTCGCTCATAATGAGGTCAGTCGTTTGGTCCTTTCGCCAGAAATGTGCAGCATAATGTCGAGGTTTCTGCGGTCGCGTGGCACATCGATCAGCGGCTCGTCATCGAGCAGCAGTGGCAGCCAGAAGCGAGCGTCAAGATCAAACGTCACGATCCTGCTCTGGCCTTTGTCGGCGCATCTTTGTGTGAAATATCGGGACAACTCTGGCGACTCGGGCATCATTTGTACATTTTAGCCATGGCCGGCGCTCAGATGATTGTGTGTGTTTAGCATTGTTTTGGCCGCTTTCCATAGAAATGCAGCCAAGTGTTTGAATTGATTTCTCCCTACGTTTAATTAACCTTTCGTTGCGGCTACCTTGAAGGTGGGCGGGAGCCCAAGACTGATCGCCATGGAAAGTAGTTCACTTAAATGTTTTTCTAGATCGTGGATGACTCGGGAGAGAGATTGCATGAACAGCATGACATGCAATTCTATGATCACTCTGAATAGCAACTATATCTTGATCTTCTCTCGATTTTCATTCATTCAAATACAAAATTTACTATTTCTGTTTAGTAAGACGAAGTGGAAATACTCTTTAAGAACAGGAAAAAGGATTTATAGCTAAATTAAAGCTAAATTGTCGGGAATTTAGAAGATTTTCATCTGATATTAAATATATATCATATAACCTTTTCCCTGTTTCCAAAGAGTATTATAGCTGAATGATTATAAATATTTTACATCAATTGAAAAACTTTTAAATTTTCGACTTAATATAGAAAAACTGATAAACATAGAAATGTAAGTTAATTGATAAGATTTTGTTTAAGACTTCAAATTTTAATAATAATTAGTCTCTCAAAATTCACCTATTAACCCCTTATATCCCCCACAACTCCAGCATTAATGAAACATTTATGCACTTACATTAAGACATATTGTTATATTTATTTTGTTATTGGAAAGAACTGAATACATTGCTAGTAAAATTATAAATAAAATGTGTATATATACGGGCTACTCACAGCCACAAGCACAACTAACTGTTCAAACAGAGTTTAGTAAAAAAATGTGTCTAGCTTTAAATTTCTCAACAGTTAATTGCAAATTGTGCGCTGTGAGTCGCCATAAATATGTAGAAAACTAAACTAAAATATAATAAATGAATAATTTGATATATTTTCTTTGTGAAACTAAACGTGTTGTTATTTTTATAATACTTAGAGAGCGGGTTCTCGAATCACAAAATGTTTAATATCGAACGGAGCACAGAACTTGTACACATATAAATATAAATATAATATATATATCTCGTTCTTATCGTTCACTTTTGTTTGTCTTTAAATGGTCCGCACAGGTGTGTTAAATATTGTTATATATTCGTATAAAAGTAGGTGTTAAGTTGAGAAATTGCTGATATGATAATTAGTACAAAGTGTTTTGATGATATTAGACTGTTTCTTCTTTTTGTTGTTGTATAAAATAAGTTAAAATTGAACATGGATACGTGATTATACATTATGGTCATACACATATAAATATATATATAAATATAAATATATATACATATATAAATTTATATATATGTATACATATATAATTTTCTAAAGCTTTCAGCCTACGCACAACACAAAAACATATAATAAATGATAGCACTGAGCCCCAGGGGCTTATAAATTGTGAAAAGAGAGCGAATGTATTACGAAATTGGTTTTATCCAGTTTTAATGTGCGGCTTGTTAAAGTTCATGATGTGTATGTGTGTGTGCCGCGTATGCAATGCATTTGATATCACTGTGCGCCTGCAATCTCCAGCACGAGCGAATCGGAGAAAGAGTTGTAGGTGTCCGGGTTCATAGAGCAGCTTAGAGCGTAGTCGAGGTCACAGTACTGACGCCATGCACCAGAATAGTCGGCGGCAGCTCGGCTGTCAGCTCGGTGAGCAGCTCTATGTAGCTGGCACTGCGGTCGTTGAAGTCCGGCAACGAGGGCTTGGGCGGCGCGGCCAGGTAAACGAATGACAAAGCCGTCTGGTCGGAGCGATCACGTATTATTTGATTCACACGCTGCATATACAAAAGCGAATGATTGAATTTATCCTCGGCGATCTCATCGCCATCGTCCAGTAAAGCTTCGTCTGCTTGCGCCGTGAATTGCCTGAGTATGCGTGCGTGACGCGTGAAGTCCGTGTCCCGGCTCCACTCCTGTATCTCGATGATGTCCGCATTGATACGCAGCTCCTTCAGCGATTGCTCCAGCTTCAGCTTGGAAAATATGTCCATTTGCGGTGCTTGCGTATCAAAGGTGCTGCAAGGCGTTTGGTTATGCTTAAATATTCTTTTTTTTTCGTATGATATATTATTTACCCCACAGCACTCTCCTCGTTGGTTTCGCACAGAAAGATGCGCACTCGCAGATGCTTCCACTTGGCCAGCATGATGACCGCCAATTGCATCATGAACAGCGAGACCATGTCAAAGGGATCGCCCGATGTGGGATTGAATACATTGATGGGCCACACATCTATATACTTAACATGTTTGCTTCTGCAAAATTAGAAATTTGATTACATATTTCAGGTTTTTTATATAGCTTCACTTCGCACGCACATGGTTATGAAGTTCTTGTCCAGACGCTGAAAGTTGCGGCACAGGCACAGATTCTTCTTCATGCGCAGCGTGTCGCAAAGTATTTGCACATATTCCTGCACCTCAAAATGCTTCGGCTCACCATCGCGTCGTATGGGAAAGCTGAGGGCGTCGCCCTCATTGAAGCCATCCGTTTTATAGGGCGAGGTGCCACTGAAACGAAAGACAAATGTTAATAAGGTATAAAGTGACTGAAGGATTCCTCAAATACTTCTGAAAGAAGTCCTTCGGCGTCTCATTGTCATAGAAGCCCAAAATAATGGTATTTGGCTTCATGGCGCCAATGCCGGACAGGCGTATCAAGTGCTGAACACCTTCGCGAATGCTGCGACTGATGGTCACCTCGGTGAAGGCCTTGACGCGCATATGATCGAGGAAGGACCACCATTGCTGGTTCTCGACGGCATCTTCGACGCAATTGCTGTCGCCAATCTTGACGTGGCCAATGATGTAGAGACCGCTCTTCTTCAAATCATTAACAAAATCCACAAGGGGGCAGCAGGAGCGCGGCGAGGAGACCAAGAGTAAAATTTGTGGACGCCAGAACTTGACGTGATCTTTGCGTGGATCCAGCATAAGCAAATATTTGCGAACCTACAAGACCGAAGGAAGGGGAGTTTGTAAAAGAAGAGAAGTGTAAAGTAAATATGCAACTCACCTGATGGAACATCAGCGCCTGGGAAATGGAGCCCCACTGCGCCGCCTGTGTGGCTGGGGAGAAGAGATGCAGCGCTATGACCAGGATCAGGCACAAGATGATGCAGGACGAGGCGTAGATCGGATTGATGACGAACATCATGATCAATGTGCCCAGCAAGCCCACGAGACAGGTGTGCCAGGTGAAGTACTTGAAGAGTGGCCGGAAGTTGGGAGCACCGGTCAGCTCAATGCCCAAACAGGCCAGATTCGTGGCCAGATAGGAGAGCATAAACAGCACCGAATTGATCTGGGCAATAATGTTGAACGAACCAATCAACAGGATGCACTCGACGAGCACCCAACTGATGACCACCGCACAGATGGGATTGCCCTTCCAGGTGCCGCGGAGCACAAAATTCAGCAGCGAGCCAAAGACCTGATCCTTGCTGAGCGCCTCGAGAATGCGACTGGAGCCAATCAAGTTGCTCAGTCCCGTCGAGAAGGTAGCCGTCAGAATGCCAATGGTCGTGAATGGCGGCCACAGATTGACGGGCATCAGGAACAGATAGTTGTTCTGCATGGTCTCAGCCGGCGTGGTGCAGCTCATCAGGAACGAGAGTATGATGTACGAGACGAAGGTGAAGCAAACGGCAGACAGTGTGCCCCATGGAATGCTCTTCGAGGGATTCTTCAGCTCGCCCGACATATTCGCCCCGGCCATGATGCCCGTAACGCCAGAGAAGAGCACACCGAACGTGGTGGAGAAGTCGACATTCTTGTAATTCGATGTATAATCCGTGCCATAATGCGAGCCCAAATTCTCGCTCAGGGTCTTGCTGCTGAGGCCCGTATACGGCAAAAACTTCGTAGCATTCATAAGCGTATTCACTACCGGCACAGGAATCTGTCGAATAAGTACGTAGATATGAATATATGTATATTTATGTATGTATAGAGATAGCAGCAGCTTATTGCACTTAATTGATAATTCGCCTGATACCCATTCATTTGCCATCGTGCGGGTCTTTGGGTCGCTTATCAGCAGCATTCAAATGATTCATGCAACACGTCATTTTTATGTCAAAAACATTTTAGATCTTGCCAACCACATGTACAGTAGACCCTCACAGTGAAGAATAGACGGAATTTACTTTGCTGTTTCACTGACTGCTTGACATGTTTATATTTGTGGGGTATAACCAAGTCGTGACTAGTCGAGTTATTGCCTAAGCTAATTAACTTACTAACTGATTCACTGACTGATTGACATATGAAGGCCCCACTCGATTTATTAATACATTTTTATATTTGTGGGGTATAACCAAGTCATGACGAATCGAGTTATTACTTATTGCTTACTAGCTGACTGCTTGACTGTTGAAGGCTTTACTCTACTAATTTTAATTTAATAATTATTTTCAAAATTGATTGAATAGTGTTCTTATTTGTGGGGTATAACCAAGTCGTGACGAGTCGAGTTATTGCCTAAGCTAATTAACTTACTAGCTGATTCACTGACTGCTTGACATATGAAGGCTCCACTCTACGCCTTTAAATTTAATAATTATTTTCCATATTTATGAAATTCTATTCTTATTTGTGAGGTATAAGCTAGTCGTGCCTAGCCGAGCTATTGCCTACACTAATTAGTGTCTACTGTACTCAAAGCTCAATGGGACTTACTACGGCAAAAGTACAAAAGTGACCGATGCCTCGAAAAAATTAAAAGCTAGTGTTATCTTTGGACAACCGTCATTAGCGCAAGTTAATGAAATTAAAAACAAATATCTAAATATGTCGCATAGCTCGCTCCGTGCTGGGACTTTTTTGATAGCAAATTTGGAGACTGATAAATCTGCGGTATAATTGATTGCAAGCCCCCCCCCCCACTCCCCACTGCGCTTACCGTATCGTTGGTGGCGCCCACGGTCAGAAAGCTAATGTATGTGGCGAAGAGGCAAATGGTCACCGTGCCCAAGATGAGCACCGACGTCTTGGCAAAGAGCGCCGCGCCCACCAGGCAGACGAGCAGCATGCTGGTGTTGATGCCGCTGCTGACTAGGAAGCGCCACCACTTGCCATCGGGCAGATGGGCACCCGAATCGCTGATAAAGCGGCCACCGGGTCCAAAGTTGTCGATGATGCCCTCCGTGCAGCCGGATATGGCCATGGCGCAGCCCACCACGTTGGCAAAGAAGAACAGGGTGCCAATCGAGCCGCCAAACTCCAGGCCCAAAGTGCGACTAATCATGACTAAAATGTGGGGAAAGAGCCTCCATTAAAGCTTAAATTTATATATTTATTCTGTGCGGTTACTCACAGTAGACGCCACCGCCCTCTACAGCTCCATTCGTGGAGATGGCGCAGACCGAGGCGACCGTAAACAGTAAAATTGCGTAGGCAATGATGAACTGCAGCAGGGTAACGTACAAGCCCGCATTGCCCACAATGTAACCTGCAAGCGAAGCAAGCAATTAGAATTAGAGAACGAGATAGGGAAGGAGGGAGAGGGAAGGAGGCAGAGGGAAGGAGGGAGAGGGAAGAGTGAAGACGGAAGAATGAAGAGGGAAGAGGAAGAGGAAAGTGGGAAGACGGAAAAGGGAAGATTGAAGAGGGAAGAGTGAAGAGGGAAGACGGAAGAGGAAAGGGGAAGAGGGAAAAGGGAAGATTGAAGAGGGAAGAGTGAAGAGGGAAGAGGAAAGGGGTAAGAGGAAAAAGGGAAGATTGAAGAGTGAAGAGGGAAGAGTGAAGAGGAAAGGGGGAAGAGTGAAGAGGGAGAAGGGAAGATTGAAGTGGGAAGAGGGAAGAGGGAGAGGAAAGAGTGACGAGGGAAAAGGAAAGAGGGAGATGGAGGTTGAGATAGAGTCATCCACAATGACGTCAGACTCACCCACACGTATGAAGACCAGAGCACTGAACATGGACAGAGCCACCGGGCTAAAGACGCCCGCAAATGTGCCCAGTGTGCGTCCGCTGCGCTCCGGATCCTGCATGCCGAACTCTACGTAGCCATCGCTCGATTGGGGCGTCATTGGACGTGCAGCGTCCGCGCCGCCTCCGCCGCCGCCAGCGCCAAAGAGCGAGCCGAAGCTGCGAAACATGTTCGAGGCGCTGCCATTGCGCGGCGCTGCAATTGGCGCAGTTTCCTGATCTCTGCTATTTCTCATGACAGCTGCCAGCTGCTGAGCTGGAAATTAAACGAAACGCACACACACACACACAGAGAGAGCGTTGCCGCTGTACGCCCACAATTGTTGCAAATCAAGGGAATTGCTTGAATTTGGGCCGTTTCGCAGCTTTTAATTCTTTTGTTTTCTTTTCTTCTCTTTTTTCAGTAGGTTTCTGGTTCACTGCGTCACTTGTGGCTGGAGGCGCGTTGTTGTTTGTCTGTTGGCGCAGAGAAAACACGCAAAACTGAGTCCCCCAAGTGCCCCGCAAGGGCCGAGGCTCCAAGCACACAGCTGGTCGACGCCATTAACGCTGAGACAGTATTTAAATACTAAAATGAAGTATTTTGAAGCAAAGTGAAAATGGTCACACTACAAAATAGAGCGAGAGTGCGATAAGTGTTGTGACTACTCGATTAACTGCAAACTGTGAAATTTATTTAATTTATATATAAATAATATGGCTACAATTATTTATTAAGGGAAAATCAATATGTACATGTGTATTTAAAACTAGTTGTTTATTATTAGTATATAATGAGACTATTTCCTGCATATTTCGTCAGTCACCGTGATTTGTGTTTACTCACGCTTGCACCGGCGGCGCTCATCTCTAATTTCCACACTCCGCTGCATTGTTTTTCTTTTCGCGAAACGTTTAATTTTCCCGCTGTTAATTAGTGTGCAATGGTGAATGATAAAAAGCGACGTTCGCGCTCCCGGGAGCGTTACAGAGACGAGCGTGGCGTAGCCGCTGCCGACAGAGATCGGGAGCGTGAGCGAGAGCGCGAACGGGAGCGGGAGCGACAGCGGGACAGAGATGTGCCGAGGCACAGAGAGCGCGATGCGCGCGACAGACAAGCGGACAGAGAAAAGGATCGGCGACAGCGACGATCTCGTTCCAGGTGAGTGAAACTAGCTACTGAAAAGCATATGCAATAAATAATATAATACAATCCGCAGGGAGGACCGTGCCCGACGCGGTGGACGCTCGCCGGACCGACAGCGCCAGGTGCGGGAGCGGTCTCGTGAGCGTGGACCACGTAACGGCGAGCCTGAGAAGAAGCCCAAATTGGATAATTCTGGGACAGTGAAAGGTGAAGCGAGCGGCACCTCCGGTAAGCCAGAAGATGAGCAAATGGATGTAAAGGGCGAGGGAAAGATAAAGAAGGAGCCGCTATCGCTGGAGGAGCTGTTGGACAAGAAGAAACGCGAGGAAGAGGCACGCAGTAAGCCCGTTTTCCTTACCAAAGAGCAGCGCGCCGTCGAGGCGCTGAAACGTCGCCAAGAGGAGGTGGAACGAATGCGTGCCGCCCGAGAGGCTGCCCGGGATCAGCTCCATGCGAACAGCAGCAAAACGATAAGCGGCATAGCCACAGCATCCGCATCTATGCCGGTTGCCATGGCGCCACCGCCGCCTGTGAAGTCGGATCGACGTGAACGGGGCGGAGATCGAGGTGAGCGAGGCGGTGACCGGGATCGCGACAAGGACAGCAAACGAGTTGAGGATCTAACGCACAAGGACAAGGAAAAGGAGCTGGAAGCCATACGCGAACGCTACCTGGGCATTGTGAAGAAGAAGCGACGAGTGCGACGCCTCAACGATCGCAAATTCGTGTTCGACTGGGACGCGGGCGAGGACACCTCCATAGATTACAACAACTTGTACAAGGAACGCCATCACGTGCAGTTCTTCGGGCGCGGCAATGTGGCCGGCATCGACATCAAAGAGCAGAAGCGCACACAGAGCAAATTCTATGGCGATCTGCTGGAGAAGCGACGCACCGAGGCGGAGAAGGAGCAGGAGAAGGTGCGCTTGAAGAAGATGAAGCGCAAGGAGGATAAGCAGAAGTGGGATGATCGTCATTGGTCCGAGAAGGACAACGACGAGATGACTGAACGCGATTGGCGCATCTTCCGTGAGGACTACAATATTACCATCAAGGGCGGCAAAATCCCCAATCCCATTCGCAGCTGGAGCGAGTCCGGCTTCCCGCCCGAAATTATCGAAATCATTGACACGGTCGGCTACAAGGAGCCCACGCCCATCCAGCGTCAGGCCATACCCATTGGCCTGCAGAATCGCGACATTATTGGCGTTGCGGAGACGGGCTCTGGCAAGACCTTGGCGTTTCTTATACCGCTGCTCTCGTGGATTCAGTCGCTGCCCAAGATCGAGCGGCTGGAGGATGTGGATCAGGGTCCGTATGCGATTATCATGGCGCCCACTCGTGAGTTGGCCCAACAAATCGAGGAGGAAACCATAAAGTTCGGCCAGCCGCTGGGCATACGCACTGTGGTCGTTGTCGGTGGCTTGTCCAGGGAGGAGCAGGGCTTCCGCTTGCGGCTGGGCTGTGAAATCGTTATCGCCACGCCGGGTCGTCTGATCGATGTGCTCGAGAATCGGTATCTGGTGCTCAATCAGTGCACGTACATTGTGCTCGACGAGGCAGATCGTATGATTGACATGGGCTTCGAGCCGGATGTGCAAAAGATTCTGGAATACATGCCTGTGACAAATCTGAAGCCGGACACGGAGGAGGCCGAGGACGAGAAGAAGCTGATGGAGAACTTCTACACCAAGAAGAAGTACAGGCAAACGGTGATGTTTACGGCGACAATGCCGCCAGCTGTCGAGCGCCTGGCCCGCTCCTATTTGCGTCGTCCGGCCACGGTCTATATCGGTTCAGTGGGCAAGCCCACGGAGCGTACAAACCAAATCGTTTACATGATGGGCGAGAACGACAAACGCAAGAAGCTCATGCAGATCCTCTCGGCCGGCATCGAGCCGCCCGTCATCATCTTCGTCAATCAAAAGAAGGGCGCCGATGTGCTGGCCAAGGGCCTGGAGAAGCTCGGCTACAATTCGTGCACGCTGCACGGCGGCAAAGGGCAGGAGCAGCGTGAGTATGCACTGGCAGCGCTCAAATCGGGCGCCAAGGACATACTGGTGGCCACCGATGTGGCTGGTCGTGGTATCGACATCAAGGACGTCTCGCTGGTCATCAACTATGACATGGCCAAGTCTATTGAGGACTACACGCATCGTATTGGACGCACAGGTCGTGCGGGCAAGACTGGTGTCGCCATCTCCTTTGTCACGAAGGACGACAGCAGCCTGTTCTACGACCTGAAGCAGTGTGTCACAGCCAGTCCCGTCTCCGTCTGCCCGCCCGAGCTCACGAATCACCCGGAGGCACAGCACAAGCCCGGCACAGTGGTCACCAAAAAGCGACGAGAGGAGAAAATATTTGCCTAAGATCTTAAGGAAAGCGAATCCGAAGTTCTTCAGCCTAAATAAAATATTGCTAAAAGTTATAATAATTATGAATTTGTCAATAATTTTAATTTTTATTCTTAGCATCTCCTTAAGGCCTTTTGGGGAATGCCCAGATCGCTTCCCTTATCTCATCAAGCGCAAGAAGAATGCATTCCGACTCTGCTTGGAGTCCATAGGTAGATATTTGTCATAGAAGTCGAGGATCACTTCCTCAATCTTGAAGCCGAACTTCTGATACAACATGACCGCCGAATTGCTGGCTGAGACATGAAGCGTAATATCCTTGGACATGCAGGTCTGGATGAGGTGGTAGAGCATAAAGCTAGCTATTCCGGCGCGCTGCCAGTTGTGGCGCACGGCCATAAAGGAAATGTACGCCTCGTTGTAGCCGACATCCGGAACCAGGAAGCCGCAGCCAATGACCAGTTTCTTGTAGAGCGCGACCACGCTGTAGTCCGGATAGCTGAGGCAGTCACTCACTGTAACAAGCACAGCGATTAGGCAAGGGGTATCATGCAATTGCACCAACTCACCATCAATGCCTGGCCAGAAAACGCTCTGGAGCAGCGCGTTGACCGCTGGTATATGTTGCGGGCGCACGTAGCAGAAGTCTATGGTGGAGCGGGTGGGATAGCGTCTATTGACGCGATGCTGCAGCTCGCACATCAGACGCAGCCACGGCGGACCCATAGTCTGGCTGCGATATATAAACGGATGCAGGGCGCGCTGCGTGTAGGGCGACTGGAAGAGTTCGTATTCGGTGCTGCCCACAATGCGGGCATAGAAGGAGCTCCGATTGCTCGGGTTGCCCTGCTCGAGCAGCTGGTAGCGATCTAAAATTTGCGACTGCTGCTTCGCCAGCTGTAGACGGGCACGCGCCCTGGGATCGATGTGCTCGTCCAGATTGAATATGGCTCGATTATGCTCTCGCTTCCACTTCCGCACGCACAGCTTGCGATAGAGCCGCCGTACATAGGCAGGTATATCGTTCTGGTTGTCCTGGTCCCGCATGAAGACTCTATGCAGTTGCTGATGCAGCTGCTGCTCTTCAGGAATAGTCATTAGACGCAGCTGTTGCTGTGTGTCTTCCTGGTGCGGGGCCTGCTCGTTCGTTGTCTCCTGCAGCCAGGGCCAGTTTCGTCGGGGCTGCCTGACGAAGCCGCTGGGCTTACAAGGTTCCAGACTGTAGCTGCTTTTTGTTACTGTCTCCAGCTCCAGATCATCCTGCTCTTCTTTCAACTCTAGCGGCTCCTCCTTGATGTGTGATGCCTCCTGCTGCTGCTCCTGTGCCTGATAGTTTGTCACCTGTACTATGCGCGGCTGGTAGCTGTTGTTCTCCTCCTCCGTCTGCTGCTCTGTCTCCATGGGCTCCTCCTCGCTCTCGGAGCTACTTGACGGTGTCTTTTGCTCCTCCAGCTTTGGCATTATCTCTGCCTCTGTCTCTGTCTCCGTTGTACTCGTCACACACTCCGCCGGCGGCAGCCCGAAATTGCTTTCCAGCTCAAACAGGCTGGCGCTGTGGCCGGGCGCTTCCAGCAGAGCATCGGACATGAAAAAGTCTCCCCTGCCGCCAGCGCCAATCAATGGAGGCGGCATAAACATGCTCAAATCATCGCCGCCCAAGCTCTCGGCCAGAAAGTCCATCAGACTCGCTTGCACGCTGCTAAGCGGCTGCAGCTGCGTGGATGCTTCTGATGCATCTTCCGACTGCTGCAGCTCCGCGTGCTCTTCCTGCGGCTGTAGCTCCACCGGCTGCTCAACGGCTGCAAACTTCGGCAGGCGACCCATGTACGGACTGCGAAGTATAAGTTTAATTAATTTCAAACATTTCATGTAAAAATATTCAATTTATCTTGGCTCACATGGCACGCGCACAGCCCTCGCTGGGCGGCGCCGGCGGCGGCAAACCTTCTGCAGTCTCCTCCGTGGTGGTGGTCGATGGTTGGGCATCGCTCAGATGATCCGTGACAGACAGATCGCTGCCGCAGCTGTTCTCGTCTTGCGCCGGCAGGCGACGATCTGTGCGCTGCTGCTGCCGCTCCAGCAGACGCTGCTCATCTGCAAAGACAGAATTCAATGAACGATTCCAACAGATTTGAGTGTCCATCAATCCATTTACATTCGGCGCGCACGCTGCGTGGTGTTAAATGCGGCTTCGACAGTCTCCACCAGCCATGCTCCAGGCACACATTGACGCCGGACTGAAAGTACTCGGGGCTGTTGTGCGACAAAGCGCCCGAAACGGAACCCGCCCATTGCTTGCGACGACGCCTGTTGGCAATAGCTATCAATTAGCCCTTAATTAGTATATGTCACCAAGTGAATTCACTCACACGCGTGGCTCAAAGATGTAGTTCCAGTTCTTGTCCACAAAGCTGATGATGTGCGTCCGCCAGTGGAAGTAGCCATGGTGGCTCAAGCCTTTCGACTTGAGGGATAAATTGTAGAGCGCCAGCGTCAGCACCAACAGCCAGGGTATGCGCTGGCGGACGAAACACTCCTTGGGCACATCATCACTGGCAGCTGGATCCATTCGCACACATTTGATGCACGTGAAATCGAAGAAAACATCGCCCAGCAGATCGCCCGGCGTGCTGGCATGCGGCAAGCACTTGATGTGCACGCTCTGCTCACATTTCTGGCAATCCAAGTAGTTGTCATCCTCTATGGCGGCCTGGCAGTAGCCACACTTGCTTCCCAAGTCTTCGGCAGCCTGGCAGCTCGACATGCTGGACGCCTAACACATGTAAACCAGTTTTGATAATAATAACAATTTGTTGCGCCGTTTTCTTGAAACGTATGAGCGGCGTTGCCACACTGGCAAAATACCAAAAATTGTGACCACACTTACCAACACTGTTGTCAATTAGGCTAGCGCCATTTATTCAATTTTGATTTTATTTGTAAAAGTATTTTTAAATAATAACTTGTGTATTTATAGTTACAGATAATTATATAGTGTCTACTTAAAATCTAGTCCTTTGCTGAACTGGCCAATTTAATAACATTCCTTGATTCATACAAAAAAATTTTCTTCATATCAAAATAGCTTTTTCTTCTGCAGCTTTAAAATTTGTGCTTCCCTTTTTTAGCTTCTATGACCAGATGATCTAGCTTTTTCTGAAGAGTTGGCAGCACTGGTTGCCAAAAATTAGAAATTAAATTGAAATTTAAAAAAAAAATGTTTTGTTTCGGTAACTTCTTGTTTCAGTAAATATAGGTACAATAATTGATTTATGACTATTTTATTTAGCTAATTTATATATTTAGTTATATTTATTAAATCATTTTACGCTCCTATGGCAAATTGATTATTGAATATCTTTTCTTCTGGGCATTCGAAAATCACAAAACATAGTTAATAATCCAAGCATGATCAAATCATACATACATACTAACACACAAAAAGCAACAACAATTGAAGCAAATCGCAAAATGCAGTTTCGTTGATATTCTCACTCAATTTCTTTGTTTGCTTTGACTCGAATGTATATAATACATGCATGAAATTGAGTGACTCGAATGACTTGAGTGCCGTCGGCTTATCTCACTCTAATACGAAGTTCCTATAGATGAACATTTCACTACTACTAAATGTGTTGAATCATACCCACATAGGAATAAATACGAGATGCCCAATAATATACACATACACTTATATACATATGTATGTATGTGTGAGAGCTTTTTATTTCCTTTCTCAGCAAGTGCGACAATATACATAGATATCCAATTCGTTGTTGATTCTAGATATGTCTTGGAATGATCATGATGATAATGATGTATACACATAAAATTTATGTATATGTATGTATTCTTCAATATCGAAAATGAAAATATCCATTTATTTATTTTTTTTTTTATTTTTTATATTATTTATTTAATATCATATTTATAACATATAAAACAGATTATTTACATTTTTTTTTTAAAAGCAATAATTATACGTGCTTTATTAGGTAAGTGTAAGAGTTGGGGCAATAACTATTCAATCCTTGTATTGATCGTTTATGAATTGAATGTACTCGTCTTCGAGAAAGGAATATTCGTTGGGACCCTCATGACGCTCATACGAAACACAATTCTTCTTAATACGAAAGACGTAAGTTGTGTGTGGACAGTCCTCCTCAGCCATCAGATGCTTGATCTTTCTGAGAAAACTGTGCAGCAACTGCAGACGCTTGTTGAATTTGGATTCATGTTTCTGCAATTGCAAAGTAGTGTGTGTCTATGCCATTTACATATGTGACTAACTGCCAAAGTATTTACCTTTTGTAGATCAGCAATTTGAACCGTTTCAATTGGTTTAGTTACCATAGCTGCATCATTGAAGTGCGCCAATTTGAGCTGTTTGATGTTAGCACATTTGGCTTGAAATAGCCAATGAATCTCAGCGGATCCCTTTCTAATCTTACGAACTTTAGCCATTGTAAAATCCAGCTGCTTCAGCACATCGGGATCGTTTCTATTATTCATTTATTTTATTTATTAGAATAATTGTATTTCATAGTTGAAAATTGCTTACAAATCGCCCAGCGGCTCCGTGTTATCCACGCCAGACATTTCAGCTGAATAGAGTATTCTAAACAAACCCAGATTCATGCTGAAATTTGCATAGATTTTCTTCCGTTCATCAATCCGCTCCTCCAAATTGGGTAGATCGCCGGGCGCATCTATGACAGACACATGCATATGTATATTTGTCGAGATTCTGGAATCTTTGACCACTGGCACTTACCGACAAACAGATTCCTGCGAAGCTCAAATTGATAGCTATGACGTGGAGACTCATCGTTCGAAAGTTGAATAGACTTAATATAAAGGCAATCCTTAAAGTGGGTGACCGCCAAATCGGCATTGTAGCCATAATCGATGGCTTTTAGAGCGCCACGAGTTGTACAAATATCAAAGCGTGGTGGCTGTTTGAGCGTCATGATGTAATGCAACTGTTTTTGCTTGAGATAGTGGCTAGGATCGGATGAGCTAAAGATCATATCCTTAAACCCCCTGGCCAAGTCTATTGGATACTCATCCGATGCGGGCTCACGATAGTAGCCAACGCTCTTGGGTGTTTTTAATATTCGTTCGTCCACATCATATGTCGTCACATTGTGCAATTTAATATTTGATAATTTCACGTCAATATCACTCACTATATCGATATAGTGGCCTAGGAACTTTTTTGGAGCCATTAGATGATGATCGAATATTCTTGGGATTTCCCTGCACTTAAAAACTTGTTTATGTGAGCTAAAAAAATTATATTTTGCTAATTCTATGTATAGTTAATATACAAATATATTAATTTCAGCGATCCACTCGTAACCGAAAGCGCGTCACAACAATTTTATCGCGAATGCGCCAATTGGGTATTTATAGGCGTAACGCTTCCATACTCGTTTTGGCACTGTTAGCTCCAGTTAAATTAACAGTGCGGCGTTACAATTCTAAAATGTTATTCCCGCACATCCCACCCAGCATTTTTGAGTTTAACAGAGCATAAGTGAGTCTTAAAAGATTCGCGCGACGATTGAAAATAGTCATATTTGCGCTAATTTTCTGATCATAAAAGACTGTTCTGTTGGGAGAAAATGGTACCCTAGCCGCGACTCTTCTTGATAAGTCGCTTATGACTCTTTTTTTTAATCATAAAAGATATCTATTTAAACGATCTGTCCACTAAATACTAACATAGAACACATCACTAACAGAGCTTTTCGTTAACATTAAACTTGACGAAAATGACGTTGACTGTTAAATGACTCAGTCGTGTCTGCTGTTTACATAACCATTTGAGTTATTTAACAGTGCGCAGAATGAACAAGGGGATTTCGGTAAATACTAGCATTAATTGTATAGTATATTGCAGTGCAAATAAATAAAGTAATGATATCATCGGCAGTATTCTTAAGTTACTGGGTGCTCAAGTTTTGTTATAAGTATTGCATAACGATTTTATTTCTCTACATGCACTTGTGTGTAATTCGTCACATACTTAAAGCTATTAAGATCGACTAAAGTTTCAACGTTACGGCCAGGTGTTTTCTTATCGTAAGGGAACGAATGAACTTAGATACGCTTTTTAGAGTAACATAACTTTTATCATTTGAAACAATCACATCTTTATTTTGTTCATATCTTTAGTTAATTATTTTTAATTATTCACTAATTTAAAACAAAACATTGCTCACTCTAAAAATTCCAAATATAAGTAATAACTAATATGATTAAACAAATTTGATAATATTGATGAGAAATTGAGAAAATAGACAACAGTTGAGAAATTTGGATAGTTTCCGCAAATCACTTAATACATGCTATTTATAATAACGTATCACTTAATAGACCTAATGAACTGTCTAAAGCAGCTGGCGCCTCCAGTTGGGCATTGACAAAGTTGCGATCGAGACCCTCAAAGAACTTAAGGCCCGTCGCATTCTCAATGTCTCGCACGTCACAGAGCAGTGTACGCAATTCAGTGTCGTCATTGAGCGCTGCATTGGGCAATACATAGGCCTCCGCATACGGTGTGCTATTGACTTCCTTTGTGTCGATTATGATGATCTTGAAGAAGTGCGTGGGTATTGCAACAATGGTGTTGTCCTCTGGCTGAAATTCCAAATACCAATTGTTCCTGTTCATTTCGCGCGGCAAATAGATGGATCCGGTATACACAAAAACAACGCCGTACTTTTCGGCCACGTTGTGCACGTAGTGCAGCAATCGTTCCCATGTGGCCGCATTGAAGCCGCGACTCTGAAATGGTTTAATGTTCGACATGAAGAAGACACGTGCCGCCTCCGACTGTTGAAACGAGATGCCTGGCGGCGTTGTAACATGTGACCGATGCCGCATCGCAAGATCTCGATACTTCCGCCCAATCGCATTTGTATAGCTAGAGCCGTCCACACGCTCGCACATCCATTGGATGGACGAGTTACGACGATCGAACGAGGTGACAAAATTGAAAGTCTCATTTAGGCTGATCTCGTTCATGCTTGGGAATCCATACTTCATAATGGAGCCCATCTTGTGCGAGTCGGCATCGGCAATAACATCGTAGCATTCACTGATCGCCTTCACTTGAAAAATATCTAGCTGAAAGATATGTAAATCTCAATGAAAACGTTCCCTGCAACGGCTTGCTGCGGGGCACCGTACCAGTTCGTAGAGCTTGCGTCGTATAAAATAGGCATGCGGATTGCGCTGCTCTAACCGCATAATATTACGAATCACATGTTGGTGCTGATAGTAGGCGCCCAAGGCAAAGAACGTACCGGCTGTGGCAGCAACAATAGCCAGTTTACCACTTAACGTCATGTCCATGTCCACATTTCCACAACCGAGTCCAAAGCTGAGAAATTCACCAAATAAAATGAAAAAAAAAGAAGAAAAAACTAAAAATTTTCGATTAGAATTTATGGCGTGTTCAATAAATTCTCTAATGGAAATTTCAATTGAGAGTTGTAAATCAAAGTAATGTATGCGCCCGGTATATCAAAGACGATTGAATTGATTGGCTGAAATCAAATGCACAAACATTTGTCCACAAGACTGTGATAGAAATCCTGCAGCAGTGTGTCACTTGATCGTCGCCCTAGAAACCTATGAATTGCCAATGCTAACTGACAACTTTTCATTAAGATCGACGTTAATACATAGTTAGCATAGCTTATCCTTTTTTTTTTGTCAATGAATGCAATGGAAATTGACTTAAATATATAACAGAGTTGGCTGATTAAAGGAAGTTTCAAGTACAGCTCGGAGTATTAAATAAAAAGGACATTAACATTTAATTAAAATAAAAATATTGAGACTATATTATGTGCAAAGCTTTTTGAGATACGTTTGAATAAGAATGGGGAATCTGAATATATATTATAGCGAAATGTATATACAATAAATAAAAATGACTTGAACTTGAATAATTTTATGAATTATTATACTAATATTAAAAAAATTAACTTAAGCAGAAATCTAATCAATGTAGAAAAGGGAAAACATGGGAATATAAATATATATATTTTTTAAAATATATATTTATTAAAGCTGATATTTTTTTTTTATAAATAAATTATAAATAAAATTTATGTAGTAAAATAAGGCAATTTAACTATTGCCAAAATATTTCTGAATAATGTATAAAAATGTTAAAAAGCATGAAAGGTTAATAAATAATCATAAACTCTTGCTTCAATCGTAAACTTTAAATTATTTACTAATTAAATTATATGTGTTTATGTGTATATATTTAAATATATATATATATATATTTTTGTATCTAATCTCGACATTAATTAAGCAAGTGATTTGTTCTAAAGTTGTGAGTCGCAACTTGCGGCCGCTTGTGGCAAATGCTAAAAGTTTTCGTGTAACATAATTCTTTGCAGCAAGTCTTAGCCGTGAAAATATAGTGCTGCCAGCACTTTTACTGTGCAGTTGCCAACTGCATTAAGTCAATCAGAAAAGTTGCAGTCACCGTAACCGGAAAACCCAAAGAGCGAAGCCCTTGTCTTTCTTGCCCTCTGCTCGGCTCCTCTTCCCCTTCAGCAAGTTTATAATAAGCGCCCAGTGCAACGGCTGAGTAAACCAAAAAAGCGGCACTGAGATTTATTCGGCAAATCTCGTCGCATTCTGTTATGCTTAAAAATGTTAGTTACGGATTTATAGTTTCAGGGTTCAAGTCCGAAACTTTTTGCGTTGCGTCCATTGTGAAAAGTTTTGCCATTGACAGCACGAGCGAAAAGTAGAAAAGGATGTTAGCCAACAAAAGGCGGAGTAGGCAACTTAGGCATGTGAATGATTTGCCTATTGTTCAAGCTCGAAAATGTTCTTAGAATTTTAATAAAGTATCAGATGGTGCGGTTTGAATTGTAGATAGATGTATATGTATAGTACTCTAATTTTCTTAGTTTTTTCTTAGTTTTGTAACTCCATGTACCACGCAGAAGGAGGATACATAATATATATATTATTGTTTCTAGTGACGAGCTGAGTAGATTTAGCGCTGTTCTTTGTCTCTTCGTCCGTCCGTCTCTCTGTGTGAACCTTTAAGAGCTAGAGGATTGATTTTTTTGGTACAGCAGTCTATAGCATGCGTATATATTGTTTGCTTTAATTAATCAATAAATCATTCCGTTTTGTATGCATATTTCATATTTGAATTTTTGTTCTATTTTGGTAATATCCTAAAAATATAGCCAATATGCATTCTTCACGTAGAATTTTCTCAATTTTGGCGAGCTCTAAAATAATATATATTTATACTAAATTTTAACTCTGGAGTACATTATCAAAGCCCAGATTCAATGGAGTTCACGGTCTCTACTATGTTGCTTGATATTCTATAAAATATATATTCTATAAAATTAGACCCCTAATTGATTTCTACAGATTCAAACAGTTGACTTTTTAATCTCTTATCCCTGATACCCTTTGTCGAAAACGCATATCTACGCTCGATCTACATAAGCAAATAGTTTCATTTAAAACAAGGTAAGCCCTAACAATAGTTTGCTCAGCCTAAGCTGGGACCCTAAATAAGGTCACGTGCTTAACAGTTACTTTTCAATTTGAGATTTATTATTTTTTTGCTGGAAATATAATTTATAGTCGAATGCTTTTAATGACAAACGACTTTTGGGTGTAAGTAAAGCCCTAAGCTCCCACTGCGCTACGGCTGGTGCTGGTGCTGCCAGTTTCCGACCCCTGTCAGTGGCACAAAGGCGCTGCGGGCAAAAGTTTTGTGACACTCGAGCGAACAAAGTTAAGAGTAAAATGCGCAAAAGTGCAGTAAATTTTTTTTGGGGGTACGAAACAAAATTATTTTAATTCGCTGAGAGGCCGCACAAGTGGGTCTACCACTTGGGCATCTGAACTGCTCAATAAGTGTGTGTCCTGTAAGGCCCCGCCGCGGGCTTGCCAATTAATTCCTGTAGTCTAATTGCTGCTGCTCCCCAATTCATTAGCGCGGGCGTCAAACAAACTCTGTCTCAGTCGCGGCCCGCATCGGCATATTGATTGACGCCTGAAGCTCGGCTGAACGTCGGAGGCAGTCGCCCACCTCAACTGCTCAACTGCTCAAGGGTTTTTGCGGATTTTCTAATCAACGAGCCTCACGGAATTTGCATAATTGAAATGCCGCCTCACGTTCGCCAGGTGCCAGGTGCCACTTGTATGTGTGCGTTGGTGTGTGTGTCCGTGACCAAAGTGCTGAAAACTTGCCACGCCCACTCGACAGCATCAACATCCTCGACAACTCGTGCTCGTCGCCTGAGCGATTGACTTGCTAAGTGCCTGAAATTTGTCGCTTCATTTGGTGTCTCATAAATAAATTATTATGCTCCGGCACCCATAATCAGGTGTCCCACAAATCTGATTTGAGCCAAGCAATTAGCCGATAACAGTGAGTCCCTGAGTAGAATTTTCTACTAATTATTTGTTACCCTCGGGCGCACACCGGGCAAAAGGTGTCAAACTTTTGAATTTATTGGCGTAAGAGTTAGCATAGAATTTTAAAGGTAAATCATCTAATATTAAATCAGGAAATTAGCTGAAGCTGATGTTGCCCAGTTGGAGCAGCCGATTCTCCAAAAAGGTTGTATCATTCCTGTCGAGAATTATTTTAAAGTCTATGCTTTATGCTGACATTTATATATTTAAAATTTCTGAATATATTTTTTTAAATTTTTTTTAAAAATCTAGATTATATTGCTCATATTTTGATCATTAAAAGGCAGTGAAAAAAAGATTTTATATAGTAGAGCCCTTTTTTTTTTAATATCTGAAAAACAAATAAACAAAAAATTAAAATATTTATTACTCAAAATTACACAATAATTATAGTGGTACTCTAGAGTGCTCAATTATTATTTACATTTTTAATTGCTATTCACTTGATATCACAAACAAAATTCAAGTTCAGCTACTAATTTGGGTAAATATTTGTCACACGCATGGGCTCTCCCTATCTCTCTCCACTCTCTTTTCTAGTCTCTGTTACTCCCACATACGAGCGCGATTAAATAGAACTGTTTGTAATGATAGCTATTAAATAATTAACGCCAACGTTAAATAGCCGGCGCTCTCTCCTCTCGTTGCGCTGTTTCGTTATCTCTAGAGCTCTGGGGAAGAGAGAGCAGACAAGAAGTCGCCGATCACTGCGAACTAGAGATGTGATCGTGAGCACGATCGCTGGATGTCGAAGTATTCACATAATATATTTTAAATGCAATTAAAATAATAAATAGATTAAATTTAATTTTGTCTTTAAAGCTTACATATTTTATGGGGTCTTCCCTGCTACCTTCTTCTTTTATGAAAAGTTGTAGCATATTTTTCGGATTACACATTGGGTTCTTATCTGAGCTTAATTTCTCGTGCTGCGTCACGCCCATCTCTATGGAAAGTGTTAATTCCAGTTTCGTGCGCTCGGAGCTGATCAGCAAGTCAGTCAGTCGGTCGGTCGGTAGTTGAGCACGCACCATTGAGCGCTACGGAGCTGCTAAATTGGTCTCAGCACAAGTGTGGGCGTGTCTGATCTTTGGGGCAACGTACGAAGACGAAGGCTTACGCATTATTTGTATAGCTATTCGAGTATTGCAAAGAAATAGTCATGCACTTGTCTACGATCTTAGTTGTAGTTATAGCTACTCTAGGCGTAGTTATAGGTGGGTATGATTCCTTTACTTAACTTTTCTTGATATTTATTTGTATTTCCGTAAACAATTAGCGGCGCCATCGATTGAGGCTTCCTCTAGCGACTTAGTTGAGGAAAGTCATTGTGATCACAAGCTAACCAAGTCCAACAAATATCTGGATTATCCGTTTTGGAAAAAGTTCTTCAAGCATTTGGTACCCTTTACCAGCAGTTCACGCTCGAAAATGCAGTTCTTTTTATTCAAACGGGACTTTCCTGATTGCGGACGTGAACTGTTTGTCGGTGATGACGAGACCCTGGAACGTTCCGGTTTCGATGCACGTCATCCCACAAGGTAAGTGATCTGACACGGGATTTTTACTCCACATCCATGGCACGCAGCTGATAAGAGTTTGCTAACAGTGCTAACTGAAAATGATTATATGTTGTGCATTCTACATGCATGACAGTTGTATATTAGCTTTTATAGTTATAGTCGTCTATAGTTAGTTCTCTGCGATATTTCCCATTTAAAAATATCTATTTCGACATCGGCTTGCTAGATGCAAATATATATTTTCGTTAGGCCAAATGAATTGTTATTTGTTTTTGCTTTTTCTTTCTATTTATTCACATGTGAAAACGGGTTTCGCTGTTTTTATCAGCACATACTACTCTGTAGTTGAAGCTGTGAGAAACATGGGTATATTCATTGGTTATTTAGCTTGTTGAGAGTTAGAAAAATGTGGGTATTTTTTTTATGTATATCTAACACGCCTTTAGAACTAAAGCTAAGTCAATGTGGTTGATAGTTGGTTCAACTGTGTACACAAATAATTATTACTTTACAGTTTCCACACCTGATATGTGATAATAAACATCTGTGCATTTTCATTTTTATAATGAGTTTCAGACTATGTTCAGAGTAACTCCTAGGCCGACATATCTGACTAGACACACAGCACAATTATAGGTTTCTATTTGCTTCTATTCACATTGCCTCAACAATAACTACTCAAGCTTATTACAGGGTATTTAGTCGTCGACTACTTATAGCTTTCGCATTTCATTGTGTTTTTTTTTCCGCGCTTTCGTGTCGTTTTGTAGCGCTTATCAATGAGTCATAAAACAGTTGCTTCCAAGCTGAGCCATACTCCGTGAAGTAAAGCGGTTTATATTTTTGTCAAATTATTAGCATGAAAAATGAACATAAAACTCCAGCGCAAATTAGATAAGATAGGCAACACAGTCTATTTGAGTGTTGCAAATAATGCCCCGATATCTGCTTAATTGAATTTGCATATTTCCAGAATTATTATACACGGCTGGATGAGTCAGGGCAAGGGTTCATTGAATCGGGATGTGAAGACCGCATACTTAAGCCTAACGAAGGCCCAGCCCAATGATACGGATGACGCAATGGGTGAGTCCACGATGAGGACTCCCCTCTATGAGGACTTCAATATCATCGTGTGTGATTGGAGCAAAATATCGTCGAATGTCAACTACTTTGGAGTGGCCGAAATGGTTGAGGATCTGGGCTATTTGCTGGCCGAGTTTGTGCGCTATCTTCATATGCGTGCGAATTTGCGCTTCGACGACGTCTACCTCATCGGACACTCGCTGGGCGCTCAGATTGCGGGCAGCGCCGGCAAGCAGATCAGTCCGCATCGCTTCAACACGATCTTTGCACTGGATCCAGCGGGTCCCGCGTTCCGTGAGCAGAGCGATGAGTATCGCATCGATCCAAGCGATGCACTCTATGTGGAGTCCATACATACGAGCACGGGCCTGGGCTTCGAGCAGCCCGTGGGCCATGCCAGCTTCTATCCCAACTTTGGCAAAGATCAAAAGAAGTGCTACGTATACGGCTGCTCGCATAAGCGCGCCCACGACTACTTTGCCGAGTCCATCAACAGCACCAAGGGCTTCTGGGGCGTACGCTGTGAGCGACTGTCGAAGAAGACGTGGATACTGCTGGACAACGATGGCGAGTTTCGCATGGGCGGCGAGCCGTCAGATCCAAAGAATGGCACCTTCTACGTCAAGACCTACGATAAGAAGCCCTACGCTATGGGCACCAGGCAGGCACAAGCCGAGGCCACCGCGGAGCCAGAGCGAGTCACTGAGGTGTATCACTAAGCGAAAAGATTTATTAGATATGCTCAAGCTAACTGTGAAATAATGTTAAGAAACTTTTTTGGATTAGTTCCTGAAATGTTATAAAACACTTTAAATTGAATAGAAGAAAGTTCTTGTGCCTAAAATTAGTTTCGAGTATATATAAAAGATTATTTCGATAAAAGGAAGCAAGTGTGTGTGCCATAGTCGGGTGCGCTAGACTATGAGATACCCGCAAGCCTGCGTACAGACGACAAAGGTGCAGTAAGCCAGTATTCAACATGAGTTGAGGGATGCTTTGGAGGTACGTAGTTAAGTCCAATCGAACTTCACCTTTCTCGAAAAAAAAAACTGAAATCAACACAACTTGTATAGAAAATTCAAAGTTTTCAATTGGAAATATATAAAATGATCTATATATTGATATCAATGCTGTTGCTGAATATGCTGTTGTCATTGGAGGCATTTCCAATACCCGCCTGGGATCCCAGTTATCTAGATGACGAGATGGACTTTCCGGATATACTGGATGACGAGGTGTACGAGATGATGCTGGAGCGCAGCGTTAAATATAATAATGTCATTATGTACAACAGAATTCCAGCATATCGAATCATGTGAAAAGTTTCATTAAAACCAACACACAATTCATGTGTGTATGTGTGTGTATGTTGGCCAAAATTGTTGCAGTGCAGCAAAGTTGTTAATGCATTTTATGCTGCTTAATTAGTTGACACTTAAATAATTCATACGCCACGTGTGACCGACCCAGCCAGAAACAGAATCAGAGCATGCGACAGGGACAGAGAGCGAGCCGAAGCAGGAGCCAAGGGGCGAGCTAAGGGGGGAGCAGAGGTGGAAGCGATTGCCCAGCCAAAACATAATTTTCACTTAATTAAAGTTGTATCGTATTCGTGTTGAGGTTAGAGGCGACTGGAAACTTATGAAAATTGGAAATGGCTGAGCTGTAAGCTGATGCTATGGCAGCTCTATATATCATAGGATTTTATATGACTTAACTGAGAATGTCTGCATGGCATCTATAAGTATTTGAACTTAAATAAAGCATGAAATGTTATATTCTATTTATTAATTATATTGATTAAAAAATCTATATCAGCTTCTTTGTCTGCATTATCTTCACTCATTAAACAGCTCAATAAATTATCAGATTAAATTCCGCAACTCGAAATGATTCTAATTTAAATATAATAGTCGATGGCAGCTGAGAATTGACAGCTGCCCAAAAGCGATTATTTCCTGATGGCCTAAGTGACAGCTCGAGGAGCGTACGAGCTGAATGATTGATTGGCATGCCGAGTCTCAAATGTTATTCATTTCAAATTGTCAGAGTGCGAGCGTAATTTATGTAAAATGAGTGGGGAGCTAAGCTTATGCATGGCTCTGGCCAAGGACTAGTTCTCGATTATGTTAACGACAATTGCTGATTGCGTGCGTGCGTGTGTCCAGGATTTGGGGCAAAATTTGATTATTTAAATTTCATGCCCATTGCATATGCATAATTTATGGACCGTGCCGCATCTACGGCAGCTGACTGAGGCATTCTAATTAAGACATGAACATAATTCTGCAAATGTCTCCCAAGCTTCCACTAGCCACAAGCAAACTAATGGCTATTATTACTAGCTCTCACACACACACACATGTCATTTTGTGGTGTGTGTGTGTGTGTGTGTGCCCCTCTGGCGTTGCTTGTCCCCAATCCAATCCTAACACGCTTTCCACCCAGTTCACTTGACTTCACCCAATGCAATTTACACTTTCCGCTCTGTGCACAGTTTGGAAACCTTTTCTCTCCTTTCCTTTCCTTTCCTTTTTTTTTATTATTTTCTCTGTCCAATTTGTCGTACGGAAATGCTTCGTGTGGCAAACCTCGGAGCCATATAACTCACTTTTTTGTATGTGTGCGTGCACGTAACCCACTTAAAAAGGGGTTCGGCCAGGGCAGCGGCAGCAGAAGAAGAAAAAATTAAAATAAAATCTGTAAAACTTAAGGGCAAATCAAGTAAGAACAGTTGCAGTCGTGTGCAGCCGACTGTGTAATACTCTTTTACGGTACAAAAATTGGGTAAATGTTTTCAAGTTTAGATTTTTGTCGGGACTTAGAAGACGAATTATGTAGTTTATAAGTCGACTAGCAGATTAGGCTATATATGGCTATCATAGCTCAAAAATTATAGAATATATTTTGTTGGGGAAGATTCGAAGAAGGGAAGGATTCAGATATATATACCATATATATTTCCCCTGAAGTTGTGGTTACGACTATACATTTCCCATTCCCGGTTTCTAGTGTTACGTTGCAAAAGATATATTATAGTAATACCCCATTTTGAAATCTAACAAGTAAGAAAATTCTAGTCGGGCGTAACCGACTAGAGGATTACCTGGGCCCCGTCGAATCTGTGCTTTTCATACAATTTAGGGGAATTTGGGGCCAGTATCCAAAATATAATAAAATTCAAAATACATATAAAGCTAAATATAAAATTTGGTGTCTCTATCTTAAAAGATGGGTGAGATATAATATTTTAACTGGATTTCGATTTTCTTTTTTAATCGATAACATTTAATTGGGGACAGTTATCGATTTATTAAAATAAACTCGATCTGCGCGTGCTATACACGGACCAACATAAAAATTTCAAGTCTCTAGCTCTTATACGGGCTGAAATCGGCGCGTTCAAACATACGGACAGACGGACGGACGGACAGACGGACGGACGGACGGACGGACAGACAGACGCACAGGGCCAAATCGATTTCTCTTGTCGTCCTGATCATGAATCTATATACTTTATGGGGTCTGCCATGCCTCCTTCTGCCTGTTACATACATCCAACAAAAACATTATACCCTGATTTCCCATTTTCAATGGACTCAGGGTATAAAAACGTCCACAATACCAATATACCCTTCACACATCGTGAACGAGTATTATTAAAAAAGGTGCGTGCATAACCTCACAAATGAGACGCCGGATAAAACAACGACAATGACTCGACATCAATGTGAAACGACAAATACTTAAAGTTTTCGGATTGACACACACACACACACACACACAGTCATAAAAGTTGATGTGTATCCGCACTTAGGTCAGCAGATACTTATGTATCTCTCAGCTCGTATACATATATATATATGTTACGGTATATATGCAAGCCAATGTTATAGCATTTTTATGGCAAAGAAGTTTGGTATTGTGTGGCTGTTGGCAAACCCTTCGGTGCACGCATCCTGGGTCACAGCATTTAAAATATTTAAATTCGATATGCCTTTGGTTTCAGGTTAAGATTCAGGGCTATGTGCTACAAGTGCTTAGTGATATGGTGAGAAAAAGGTATAAAGAACCGTTGGTATCCTTTGTAGCTCTTGCTGGAAATGTAAGTATAAGTGTAAGTATATATAATATAAGTAGAACTATTATTATAATGTATGTCCTTCACTTTGCAGCCCTGGTTGTAGGCAAATCCCCCATTGACATACCGTAAGTATTAAGTATAAGTATAAGTATAAGCTTAAGTATGACTAGTATACAAATATGTCAATGTGTTTGCGTGCTGCTGTAAGCTCGCCTTTAGCTCCCATTTTGGGTCCATGTTTTGCGGTGTGATTTTATGTGCAAAACTTAAATTATACAATTTGAGTGCCATGAATACATTTTTATACCTCATCGTTGTTGTTGTTGCTGATGTTGCTGCTGAAAGGGACAATGAGTTGCTAAATGCTTTGAATATTCTTTTGGTCATTGCTCGAGCTGCATGCATAATACAAGTGCGATATGTTGCCAAGATACTTTTACTTCAACCACACACACACACACACACGCACACGCATACTTATGCTTGTGCACACATGTATAAGAGCTTTTCATGTGCTGACAGGTTGAGTATATGTCATGTGGTTATGTCCTGAAGAAAATACTATATGGCCTACTGTTGCTGTCAGTGCGAGCAAGAGATTTTGGTTGCTGCACGTAAAATGTGTGAAATGCCTAAGTCAAAAAAAAAAAAATTAAATAAATAAATGAAGCAGAGTATATATTAGAGTATAAGAAAGGGTGAGCTGCATTCGCAATATTCGCGCAGTCGTGCATACCCAGCTGGAAATGTGCATACTCGTTACTGTCTCTTGCGGTGACTGCGTTTTGTGTACTTTTTGTATTTTGTTTTGTGTGTCTTATAAAATGAATTAATGTGGTAGATTTTGCTCGCTGGCGCCCTTAATCGTAAGCCTCTTCAAGCACATAACAAAGTGCGCACTTTGTTAACATTAAACATAAAGTCGGCAATAAAGCGATGGCGCCTGCTGCAAATGCTTGCTCCTAGCGCTTATTGCTCTTGTTGCTGTTGTTGTTATTGGCTTTACAACTTTTTCTTTATGCCCATGTGTACACACAGTTATAAAGAGAGTGAGAGAGGGAGTGAGTGAGTGTATGTTACATTGCATTGCACTCAAAATGGCGTTAAGCTCGTTACAAAAGGCAACGCGGCGCAACAAGCGCAAAAAAAAGCACGAATAATAATAACAACAACAGGAAGCTAAAAGCTCAAGAGAGTGGGAGAGCGGGAGAGCCGGTCTCTGCAGCAGCTTTGCCTTAATTCAATTATGTGTGGTGTACACACTGGCCAGACGTGCAAATGCGAAAACAACAACAACGCGAGCCTCCTGGCCCCAGCTTAACTTTATTATAAATATATACTTTTTTTTTTTCCTTTGCAAAAATTAAAAGCAAAAGGGGCAACTGGAACGGCAGCGCCACAGCCAATCGCACTGTCCCACAAGTTGTTGCAGCGGCTTGGCCCATTATCATTGCCATTGTCGTCGCTGCTTTTTGCTTTATGCCGCCGCAGAATGTGGCAGGCACGATTCGCGACAGCAGCAGCAGCAGCCGCTGCAGCCGCTGCAGCAATGGCAACATTTATGGAAACTATTTGCCAAAGCAAACGGCATTAAAAACCAAATGCGCTGCAGTGGGGCACATTGGCTGACAGCGAAGGAGCGCCGGAGGCACAAGATGTTGCGGGCTTCCCTTAACTAAAAGCGAGACGGCGAGTATTGGAGCACGTTCCATGTTAAGTATATATGTATGTGTGTGTGTGTGTGTGTGTGTGTGTGTGTGTGTGTGTGTGTGTGTGTGTGTGTGTGTGTGTGTGTGTGTGTGTGTGTGTGTGTGTGTGTGTGTGTGTGTGTGTGTGTGTGTGTGTGTGTGTGTGTGTGTGTGTGTGTGTGTGTGTGTGTGTGTGTGTGTATGATATACAAATAACAACAGTTGCTCCGAGGACGGCAAACTGTAGGGGCAGGTCAGAGAACGTTGCACAAATAGCAAACAAATCGCAAATTGAAATAAGTAAAGGGAGAATGGTCTAGTGTTGATTGTGGACAACTCGATACCCTAGCTGATTCTTAATTTTTTAGTAATTATAAAAATAATAAAAATATAGTACTTTTTAAAATTGTTTTTTCTTTATAATAATCATGATTAAAAGAATCCATATGTTCTCAATTTTTGTATAGAAACTTTATTACGAAATAGTTGAGTTAACTTCTAGTAAATCACTTTTTTTTCTTTTTTCAAGATTTTAAAATGAACCTTTAAGCTGGAGAGATTTGCTTTTACATGAATCTAAATATGATTCAGCAAAATATATTTGAAATACCTGTCTTACATCTATAAATTATTTACTGATCTAAAATCCCTTCCTTTCCGTCTGTCGTAGAAACGCTAAAAATTTCTATTTCTTTTAAAGATATAACAAATTATAAAGACTGTTAATAGGTATATAATTATATATAGAATTTATAGAATATATGGAATATATATATAATTTATATACAAAATATATAGAACCTACTCTCAACTATTAAACTGTTTATTATATGTATTGCTTATTAATTAATTCAATTAATTCAATAATTAATTCGATATTTTCTACATCTAGAATATAAACTTAACTAACCTATTCATTACCTCTTATTTTTTGAGCAAGTACTCAACTTCATTTTATTTACAGGGTATATATATAAGGAACTCAGAGGAACTCGGAGTGGCAGCAGCTCGCAGAGAGTCCACCTCACTCACCACACATGCAGCCCACTTCATCAGAGGCGCAAAGAGAATGGCAAATAAAAATCAGATCCGCTCATGGCCGGCATGTTGCGAGCGAGTACGGAGGCGGGCCTAGAGCGGAGTGGGCTGCACGGCAAGGCAAGTCAAGGCAATTGGCCGCCTTCCGTCTGAGCGCTGTTAACCCGGCAAGTTATGCATTCTTAATTTAATCGCTGGAAATTGACTCTCCAGAGTGCGAATCTTGGCAAGGCTTAGCACAGCTTCCGGACTCTCATCTTTGTCGGCGTCCGCCCTCTGGCCTCCTCCACTCGGCCTCTGAGCTGGCGTGCAATTTTGAAAACTTTGCTGCAGAGATTGGACATATATCATGCGATTATGATTATATTGCACAGTTTGCATTATCCAATGGCTCGGAAAGCGTGCGGCCCAAACAGACGTTAAGCCCTCTCGCAGATATTACCAACTTCCCTGCGCACCTGCGGACTTATGCAAATGTTTGCCAGACATTGCACAAGTTTGTGTTCTTCGACGCCAGAGGGCGCCACTGTCTGGACTAGTTAAGAAAGAACATAAATTGCCTGCAATTCGAGTCTGTGTGAATGCGGTAAGAATTTCATTTAAATTTAAATATGTAGAACAACTTTTTTGTAAGTTTATTAAAATCATTATTTTTAATAATTTATAGAGCTGTAGTATATGAGAATTCTTGTATATTTATATATAAATAGATGTGTTTATGTGTATTTTTTACCGTTTTTTATATGTAAATATATATGCTTATATTTATTTTAATTAAATAAAGCACATTATTAAATATATATTATAATTGAATATTTTATTATTAAACTTAAAAATAATAAAAAATTATATAATATTTTGATATTATTGATTTTTTTTTGTATTATAAAATTGATAATTCTAATTGTAATGATTATATTATATTTAATTTTTTATCTCGTTATTAATGTAATATAATGATAATAATTATATATATATATTTTTTTTTCATTATGTATTTTTTCATTAATGTATTATAAACTCATAAAAATTTGAGTAAATTAAAATATTGTATTAATCAAAGCAGCACTATTTTAATTTTGTTAGAAGTAGACTAGTTAAATATTGGTTTTAATTTGCTAAAAGAAATGAAAAAAAAAATATCAAGAAATTATACAAAAATTCAAACTAAAACTTATTTATTTTTACTGCATTTTTTACTGAAGCCAAAACCGCAAACATGTTAGAACTGCAAATTCAATAAGAAATATTCATACTAAAAATAGCAAACTTACTTTTATACTTAAAACTTAGTCAAATTCTTTCAACTTGGAGCAAATTCTTCTGTTGCTGCACTTCAAGTCAAGTTTTTGATTAATGTATTATAAACTCATAAAAATTTGAGTAAATTAAAATATTGTATTAATCAAAGCAGCACTATTTTAATTTTGTTAGAAGTAGACTAGTTAAATATTGGTTTTAATTTGCTAAAAGAAATGAAAAAAAAAAAAATATCAAGAAATTATACAAAAATTCAAACTAAAACTTATTTATTTTTACTGCATTTTTTACTGAAGCCAAAACCGCAAACATGTTAGAACTGCAAATTCAATAAGAAATATTCATACTAAAAATAGCAAACTTACTTTTATACTTAAAACTTAGTCAAATTCTTTCAACTTGAAGCGAATCCTTCTGTTGCTGCACTTCAAGTCAAGTTTTTGACGAAGTTTTTTTGGCTTGGGTCGCAGCTGTTGATTTGCTGCGCTGACATCATTTTAATTTATAATGCAATCGCTTGGATTTGTCGCCTTTTGGGGCCTGCGGCACGCACAGTCACACCTGTGTGCGTGTGTGTGTGCGAGTGCGTGTGCATGTAAATGGATATGGGGAATATGGCTAAGCACGCGTGTTGTGTCGCCGTCTGTCGCGCTGTTGTCTTCTCTGTTTGCTCTCACGAGATTTACAACGTGACAGCGCACAAGGCGCTGCCCGTTGACCCGCACCACCTGCCAGCGGCCACCTGGCAACGAGCAATTGGCAACGGGCAACTGGCAACTGGTGGCCTGTCCTGCGCTGGCTTGGCTCGGTTTGGCTTGCCACGGTGCCTTGGGTAATGCCATTGACGGCGCTGGCAACACGTGCCAGGGACACTGATTTATATGTTTTCCATTTTTGTTTTATTAGCGCGCCCGTATCTCTCATCTCTGGCCAGGACAACGTGCATGGCATTAATGAGGCCCCACCATGGCCCCAAACCCAAAAACTATCCCATTTACTAGTTTAAAGCGCATGCTGAATGCGCAAATTAAAATCGAGCCCAGATAGTCATAAATATCCAGGCTTATTTAAGGTTAGCCTCATTTGAATTTGCAATGCGGCTGAACGGAGCGACGGACGCACAGTTCACACAATTGCTGCAGCTATGTGTGTGTGTGTGTGTGTGTGTGTGCGAGTCCGTCTATAAGCCAACAGCTGTGCCCGTCTCAGCAGCGGATGTTGCCGGGAATAGCGACGGAAATGGCTGCACGTATATAGCCAGGGGCAACCCAATAGTTGCGGTGCTTTGAATGCGTCGCATTTGCGTTTTACGGAATGAATGGATTTCTATGAGCTCCTGAAATCACATTTACCAACACTTGCAAACGGCCGAATGTTCCAGAGAATGTTTTAGCTTGTGAAAGTGTTGACGGAATTAGTCATATTCGAGTGTTAGAGATTTGTATTTGTTTCTTATAGATAATTATTATCAATAATAAGTGTTAGAAATTTGTTGATGTTTCTTATAGAGAATTATAGTTATCTCTAATTATATCAATGTTAGAGAGTGTAGTGTATAACTTCGTTTGAGTGATATGTTAGTCAACACTAAAATTTACCATTGATAGACCAGACGCTGCGCTTAGACTGAATATTTCAGATACAATATAACCAACAGGGATACTAAATACATTAATTTATTCGATTTATATTTATATATATTTTTCTTTTCTATATGAACCTATGTTTTTTCTCTGCGATCATGTTCCATGCGTACTATAGCCTTGACTTCGGCCCTTTCAGCCTCGTTCCTCAGGCTGTCTAGGTTCTACGAATAACGTATCTACCAAAAATTTTCTGATATACAAATTTTTATGCATTGTAGATAAGACGTTTTGTGTTTCCATAATATTTATTAAGAGATTGACATTCAGGAGTTGAAATCTAATAAATAATACAATGCACGATTTGATATAAAAACTTTAATAAAAGTCTGAATTTTATATATATTTTTTAGCATCTAGTGAAAATAGGGTAATATCCTTTGCTTGAAGGAAGGCATATATCTGCATTGGTAGTTGTAGAAAAGTTAGAAAAGTTATGCAAATTCTTCGAATCGCTTTTTAATGAGTATTATATAACAGATTTTTATGTTATTATTATGTGATACATTAATATCAACAATACATTACATAGATGAGAATGGGAGGAGCAAGTCTGCATTAAAATATTTTATCAATTTTAAAGCTTGACTAGTAAAAGCATAAAGATTCTGCTTAGGTCATAGATAGCGACTCTACTATTTGAATATCTCTTGTCAAGATCAATATAAGAAAAGTTCCTCTTCTGCATCTCATGTCTCCTAGTCCACCTCATAGTTGCTCTCCAACTATATTGATAAAGTGAATGAGTTTATTGGAATGGGGAGTTGCGAGCGAGGTTTGTGTATTGCGGTCATATCTTTATCAGCTTCGCCAGCTATCGAACAAAGCCAACAAACCGCGGCGCGCTTTTCATTTCAATTTGCTGGCAACGGCCGTTGGGCAGATGGCGGACAGAGCAGATGGAGGAGGAAGAGCAGGAGGAGGAGGAGGTGGGCCAGACAGCCGGAGATCTGTGGACAGATTGGCCTGCAGACTATGCAGCGACAGGCATTCAGGCATTCTGGCCAATTTAGCTGAAACGTTGCTTTAGATGCTAATGCAGCAGATGCTGCTTCTGCTGCTGCTGTTACTGCTGCCGCTGCTGCTGCTGCCTTCATTCGATTGCCGCCACGCCCACTTAAGCATTTTGAATGCCAAGTGCACTGAATGATGCTTCGCTGGGTCTTGGTTTGGGTTAATTGGGCGCATGCAAATCGGGGCAGAGCGAGGGGCGAGGGGCCAGCTCAGGCGTTAGCTTGTTAAAGGACATTTGCTAAAAATTAGGTCCGGAGGCAAATGCATATTGTCACCTAAAAGACATTCGTGTTGACAAGGACAACAAGAGGGCCGGCTGGACGCAATTGACCCCAGGCGCGTTGGCTACACGACCAGCTGATTGGCATCTCACTGCGTGTGTGTGTGTGTGTGTGTGGGTGGATTGAAAAACGATTTAAGCGTAGTGCCTGGATTTGATCTGCGGGCAACGTGCTTGGAATCCTGCGAGCAGGAGCGAGCAGTCGCTTGCATAACAAATTGGTTTAATTCAACAAAATCATAAAAAAAACTTGCTTAGGGAGCCAAGGGATGCTCAGCCCAGTTATGAGTCAGCAGAAATTGCTTTTGAAGCAGTTCAGCCGGGCAGCCGGGGGCGATTTTTCAGTATGTTGTTCACAAGTCTGGAAAGTAATTCTATTAAAACAACAACAGGCATAACAATATCAATATCTAATAATAATCATAATAACAAATGCGATGCGGAGTCGATAACATTTTGCAGCTAAGCAAACAAATTTGCTGCAGCTCAAGACTTGCGCAAATATGAAATTCCATTCATTTGATGGATGCTCAACGATTTTTTTGTTTATTGAGTATTTGCAGAGTAAGAAAAAAGAAAAGAAAAGAAAAAGTACAAATTTCAAGTGCAGCTACGGGGCGTATGATTAATGCAGTTTGCAGTTTCCTTTCTTTTTTTTCTGCGAGCAGTCAGAAAGTCTGGTACGTTAGCTACTTTGCTCCAGTACTTTATCAAGGCTACGGCGGATGACAATGAAAAATGCGGAAATAGCAGGAAATGTGTCCAAAAAGAAACGCTCTGATTGAATGAATTGAATGACTAAACATGTTTCCATATAAGGTTTTGGGAGATTGAACTTTAATGTAGAGGAAGGAAGGAAATTTATATAAAATAAAATAAATTATTTATATAATTTTTATATTATTAATTCTTGTTATTGACTTATTATTTTATAATAAAATAAAATATATTATGTATATAAATTTATATTTTATATAAAAATCCCATATATACCTTTATTTAAGTGCATAAATTCAATTCTAATACCATGTTACTGACTGCGGCTAAATCCATTTCATTATGTCTACCAGACGCTCGTCTGCGGATTTGCTGGCAGTGACAGTGGCAGGCGGTAGCTTGCCTTATGAATGAGTTGCTTGAATGTGTGTATGAATATTGTGAATATGAATATGAATATTATTTGGCTCTTGGCCCAAAGCGTCTTTTTTTGGGTCTGCTTCAATAACGGTTACTATGGCTGCTATATTTTTTTCTCTTGCCAGTCACCGTTTGGATGTTGGCTTAAGATCCGGAGGAGTTTACTCATGCTTAAGCTGTTCAACTGTGAGATGAATTGCTTGTCATGATGATGACTGACTTCATGCGGCTTAATAATATTGTGTCTTAACAATTGAGCAGAAATTTTATTAAATATTTTGGTTAACTTTGGCAGCTGCTGAAATATTATTATAACAGATTGTAACACTCTCAAACTTAGAATAGCTTGCTGAGTAGAAATTTTATTAAATATTTCCAGATATTCAACATGTCTAAGATAATTCACGATAAGTGGTAAATCTTATTAAATATTTATACAGCCTTAAATGTTGAATAAGTTAAGCAGCTGCAAAAGTATAGTTATTTTTTGATATAGTATTGCTCTTGCTTGAGCAGCAGCTATTAATATGAGATTGAATAGGTGTAAAATAATTTTATATATAAAATATTCCATTGCAATCAGAAGAAGCTTTAATGCTTGACTTCTCAATATTTATTAAGCTAAGAAAGAAACATCGAGACTTAAGAGCTTAGCTCTCACTACAGAGTATCTTCCTGTCGGATATTTACTACTACTAGCTCTTTCAATTTAATTTGGACCCATCTATGCGAAAACTGTTTCAACTGCCACTCACGGCCGTATTCACACCTGCTCCCAAATTACTTAAAAATATATGTAAAAACTTTTTGTTGGCCAATAAAATTATTTACCTATAAAGCACTTAGAGCCCCGTTGAGCAGTGGCAAAAGTTGCCGCAGTCGCAAATAAGTTTTTGCTGGGGAGCTTTAATTTTTTAATTGAATGTAAGCAAATTGCAGAGAGGCAAATTGGTTTGAGCAGGTTAAAGAGCAAATGGAGAAATGGAGAAACTGAATGCGCTCACAAAGCGAATCAACATGGAGATATGTTTGTTTGGAGCAGCAGCAGTAGCAGCAGCAGCAGGTTCCACTCAAAGTGAAATGCGGTACTTAATTGCATCCCAATAGAGCACATTCGTCAAGCCAAAGAAGAGGGGAGAAGCAAAAAAAAAAAATTGAAATGAGTTTTTTGCTTTGCTCTCTGAGCACTTGGCAAAGGAGTTGACGAGTTCGCGTTGGGCTCTTCAAAGGTTTGGCAAAACATGCTGAGTACAAGATAAGATGTTGCAAATATTTGCTTTCTTTTTCTTTTCTTTTTTTGCGCACATTTTGTGCTCGGCTGAGTTCATGTCTTTGTGATTTTTATACTTCAGTTCAGGCTAAGGAATAACTGGGGCATTCGTGTATAGCTATGTAACAAAAGACTTTATATAATTAATTATTCAGCTAACTTCCTGGCAAGTTTACTCCAATCACATATGGGGAAAATTGCACATTTCCCCCTTTGTATAGTTAAGTGAAACTTATTTTGGCATTTCCGTTCCGGAATTGCCCTTTGCAGCAGCCCAATTGGCAATTCATTTGTTTGCTGCGCTCCAATGCATCTGCCACTTTTTATTATGCTCATCAAAAGTATATAATTCAATTTTTCCAATCGAACAAATCGCTGCACGATGTGAGCATGAAATGAACAAAAAAGTAGAACGCGAAAAAACGTTGCAAAAAAATTACGAATACGTTAAATAAATGGCAGGCCATAAGCGCGCCTCCTGGCCAAAAATGCTCGCATGCCACCCAAATCACTGTGAAAATCAACTCGCTGAGGAGAGATGCAAACGTGCAACACTGTTGCAACACGTAAAGACACGAGAATTTGGGGATCTGCTGAGATTAGCTATGGGTTTGTGTCGAGATGTTTTCCTTGCTTTTATTGTATATTGTGAAGAGCATAGGGAAAATAAAATAAAATGTTATTAAATATTTTTTATTAATATTATTATTATTTATAAGAAGAGATTATAAGATTATTTATAAGAAATGAGAGGAAAATAGCGAAAATAAAATAGAATATTTTTAAATATTATTTTTATTAATATTATTAAATTTTTATTTATAAGAAGAGATGAAGAGAATATGGAAAATAAAATAAAATATTATTTTATTATTATTATTATTATTATTATTATTATTATTATTATTATTATTATTATTATTATTATTATTATTATTATTATTATTATTATTATTATTATTATTTTATTTTTATTTGTTATATTATTATTATTAATTTGTTTTTTTATTTATATTATTACTTTAAATATTTTCAAAGGTTTGATATTGCTTTTTCTACTGAAATATTTTGTGCTTTCGTGTCACTCTACGTGCACATCTCTAGCACTTAAAATATTTTATATATCCATTGCAGCTTCCGGTATCGGTCATAAATCATGTCATTGCATTTTGTGGCTCGCAAGTTTTTTTCTTCCGCGCTGGTTTGGGGTTTTGGTTTGGGGTTTTGCTTCTGGTTTTGGGCTGAGCCGCAAAAGGAGCTTTGTGCCCGAGTTTTATGCAGTCGATGGTTGCAATTCGATATTTGACAGGCGGCATTTATCATGCGCAATATGTGATTGCCACACGCTGTGGCAGCCATTGCTGCCGCTGCTGCAACTGTTGCCAACGTGTCTTTAATTGCTGGCAATTGCACAATGTTGACATTTATTAAACCAAAAAAAGAAAACAGAACACAATCAACAAATTTGCACACAAAATGTTGCTGCATTTCGTATGCAGAGCGATTTCTCGTGCCATGCAAAAGTTTGCCACAAGCAGCCGACTGCGTGGCCCAACGTGCTGCCACATAAACATCGGCCGCACGTACAATACACATAAATATTTTAATTCAACTGCATTTTGTTGATAGTTTTATGTTGTGTCGGCGGGCCGGAGCCACTCTAGCCACTTCCTCCAGGGCTCAACTGGAGATCTGCCTCAGCTGCTGTCACGGCGCTTGCATGATAAATGTCTGTCTCGTATTTCAATTTATTTTACAATTTCCTAAGCCGGCAACACGAAATGAATGAGTGAGTGAATTCCAAACTTTTGCAATAACTAACAAATTTATTAAAATCATAATCCCAAGCGCCGACGTGCACATAAATCAAGGAGTCTGTTAAATTTAAATATCAATTTGATAAAACTATAAATATTCATAAATTGCAATTTTGTGAGTAAATTCCTCATGAAGAATGTGCTTGAGCAATCAATTAAACTTAATTGGTAGACGTTTATTTACAGGGAGAGTGGAGCGAGAGAGAGAGAGAGAGAGAGAGAGAGAGAAAGAGAGATGTTTGTGGATAGTGAAATAGAGAAAACCAGAGAGAGACAAGCAGAAAGAAAGAGACAGAGGGAGATAATGACAGAATGATTGATAGAAAGATTCACAAAAATATAGAGAGATAAAGGAAGAGACAAAGGAAGAGAGAAAAAGTGAGAGATAAAGAGAGACAGAAAGAGGAGAAGAGAGAGAGACAGAGAGAAACACAGACTGAGAAAATGAAAGACAGAAAAAAAGGCATAGAGATTGACTAAGAGAGACATATATATATATATATATATATATACATATATCTTCATCTCTTTCCATCTCTATATATATAATATATCGAGGTAGATGGAGAAGGAGAGATAGAGAGAGATAGAGATTAATTTGTTCAGTCATTCAGTAGAATTATTTCTTTCACTTCGGCTCTAAGCCACTTATTAGTGATTACAATTAATCTTTCGTCTTGCTTCTTAGAGCATAACTTAAAGAACTTAGGTGTCTAGAGATAATCCACCATATCTAATGAATGTTTTCGATAAGACATACATATATCTCAGTTGGGCAGGTTTTCCGCAATTATTATATATAAAAAAATATGTCTTTTTCAGGGCCTACAACTCATTTCAAAGCACGACTAACTTGGACTAGCCAACATTGGTAATGCTCAAACAACAATTTCATATTCATCATCATCAAAGAAACGTCTGTATATTCCAAGTACTTGTAGTTGACTTGCAATCGTTAAAGGCTCCATTTGAAAAGGGCTCTGGCAAGTGCTATTTCAAATATTCGAACATCTATTGACAGCTGTCGAAAAACGGAAAAGCGGAATTGGTATGCTCAAAAGCGTTTACGACATTTAAAAGTTTTAGGCCAGCAGCCAAAGAATACAAAAAAAATGTGAATGTATTTAGAGCTACGGTTTCCCATTCGCACATGTCCGGAAAAATGTTTGCCAGCGTTTTTCCAGCCAGCGACTTTTGCGCAGCGGCAAAAAGCCGCCGCCAATAAAAAAGCAAAAATGGAAAAACTACAACAAATTTTCATGTGCCATGCACCTTGTTTTTCGTGGCGAACTTTTTTTTTTTTGAAGTGGCGCAGAATATTTTTGGAAATTGCATTTGTGCCAGGCGAGTGAAAGAAATGTGTGTGAGCGTCTGTGTGTGTGTGTGTGTGGGGGCGTCTGTGGGCGTGTGTGCTGCCCACACACACAGCTCAGTCAGTCAGCCAGCCATCCGGCCATATTTTCGCCCCTTTGGGCCATAAAAGCTAAAATGTTTGGCAGCTCAAATGAACGCAGCAGCAAGAAGCGAATGCGCCCAAAGTGGATTACCAACGATGCCAGCAACTGTAGCTGCCACCACGCCCACCACTGACTACCCAGCCCCTTTGGGCAGCATAAGGTGTTGCAGTTCCGGCTCTCATTTGCTGTTTTCCTGATCCTTTTGATACGCGCCCATGTCGGGCCTGCCTACCCCCCTCCCCCCACATTTTGTCTATTCAATTGAGCTGGTTAACAAGTGCAGCTAGCGGCTAGCTAGTTGCTGCTGTTGCTACTGCTGCTGCTGCAGCTCAATATCCGTAACCGTACTCGAATAGCCCTCGTCTGGAGCTAAGTGCCAGGCTGCATTTTTATTGGCTTTGAGCTCCGATGCCGACAGCGTGCGTAAAAGTGCGCGTCCCGTCACAATGGCCTCCAGTTGTAGCTGTAGAAAGTGCTTTTCACTGAGTGAGATTTCAATTTTACTGCTCTATTCTGCATATGCAGGGAGAGCAAGAGAGAGAGAGAGAGAGAGAGAGAGAGAGAGAGGGAGGGAGAGAGAGGATCTCTAAGGGGATTCAGAGATTATAGCTTGGCAATCAGCTGTAATTGCTTACATGAATTGATTTAACGTAAGTTCAAGAGATTTTTCAGTTGTTGCTTTGTTTTCATGATTAGATGTTGTTCATGGAGTCATGGATTTCTTTATACATGGGCTTGGGTAAATTTTTTGAAAGACTAATTGTGCAGTTTATTCATACTGTATCTAAGATAATAAGTGTTTAAGGTCTTATTTTTTATAATGTAAAGTTGAGCTTAAAGAACTTTATTTTATCTTATTAAATCTCAGAGTAAATAAAACAATAATAAACAAATGTAATTTAAAAATAAAAAATATATAAAAAATTCAATGAAAAAAAAAAAAATTAAATGGACTTAGCTTAAAAATTAAAAAGACACAGCATAAATAAAAAAATAAATAAAATGAATTTAAAAATATAAATGAATATAAAATAAATATATAAGAAATAAAATGAAAATTTCAAGCATTAAAAACAAATATAGTAAATATACCAAATTAAAAATGTAAATAAATACAGTTTCAAAATATTTTTTTTAACAATTAAAAAGAAATATATTTAGTAAGTAGCTTAAACCAACTCTTTATATTCAAAATAAATCCACGACTAAATTAAATGGCAATGCTTCATCTAGGTCTGTTCGGCGCAGCAGTTGATACTTTTGCTCCTAATAGGCTCTCTTAAGTTTGTCTTCTCTGTTGATGTGTCGTGCTCACTTACCCCTCTTGCACTCCACGCACGGCATCAACATAAGCATGTAATCTTCTGTTGCGCTCACTACTTAGAAGTTCGGAGTAGTGAGCGCAACAGAAAATTACTTGCTTATTTTGATGCCTATGCGTGGAGTGCAATAGGAGTAAATTCTTTGATTTCGTCTTTCTGTGCGAAAAATGCCTTCAAGCGCGCAGCAGCTTTGTAATTTGTTCTCTCTATAAATTAATTTTTTCTGCAAGAGTGCCACGGACACGGCTTTTAATCAATAAATAATAATTGCTTCCAACAAGGTCTATAAAATAGAATCATAACTATGTGATAGGCATACAGTAAAAGTTTAATAAATTTGAATTTACTTAATACTTTATTTAGATATATTATACCTCAATTTAATACCTTCAATTCTGAATAAAGAGTTGAAAATATTACCTGATCATAGTGCATAAATATTTATTCATTTATTTATATCTCATATATTTATATATGTTATTTATTATAGAACAATTTGTCGAATTTCTCATTGCGCTTGTCAATATCCTCTTTAAAGTAGCATTAAATTCGATACATGCATTCATATATTTATAGTTGAAAGTTAAGTACGCAATATAGTCGCATTCATAGCTCAAAATGACTTTGTTAATTTAAGCGCATAGTTGGGCAGATGTATTGCCACGTCCACGAGCACATTTGTTATTCGCACGGCCCAGCCAATTTCATTTGTATATTCAAAAATAATATGGAGAAGAGATATATAATGGCATTTTTGTGCAGTTAGCTTTAATTGTTGGGCATTTTTAATGCCTGAACAGACCCGTAGAATTGCCGCACAACTGCCGCGCCGCGCCGCGCTGTGCCGTGCGTACATATGCAATCGAGTGCATCCGGCAACAGATGTTGCGGTTGTCATTAAAACGCAGCGTAAAAACGAAATGTTTGCCAATCCATATATACAGATATATATATACATATATTTCCAATATATGTATATAAATAAGCGAAAAACCAAATTTGCGAATTTAATTAAATCGAGAATAAGTAACGTTCGCTTTGGTTTTACGCTTTGAGTGCGGCCTGCCGCGCCGCAAATCTATTGTGAGTGCGAATCGAAACGCATGTCCATCGATGTGAATCACATTTGAGCCAGCGCTATGGACGAGTTAACTTTCACATTACAGCGCCGAGCTGAGCTTAAAGTGAGTTACCAGCTGTCATTCAATTAAACCGATCAACGTCACGAAACCAACGCTGTGCGACAAAAATGAAATGCAAAATGAAATGAAAATGTATATATATAGAGAGAGAGAAAGAGTGGGGGAATTAATAAACAAATTAAATGATTGCGAGTTGAGTGAAGAATGACGATTGAAATATGAGTTATTTAAAGATAAATATGATAATAAGGTGAATGGGGCGTACAGGGTTGTTATATAATGAATTTAAGTTACTTGACTCTATATATATATATATGGGAATGGGAATATATAAAGTTGGTCTATCATAAAGGAATAGATTGATTTTTTCTTGATTTGTTTTATGTTACTTTAAGGGCTCTTATAGAAATATAAAAGTTATCTAAAGTTTTATCTAACAGAGGTCGCCCTGGCTGCACTCATAAGATAACATCAATATAGAAAAATATAATATTCAATCGATTCCTTTACCTTCTTTACTCACATGTAATTCTTGCCAAAAAAAAACCTACACAATCTTAAGTTTCCCAATCGAAACTCTCTGTCCACTTCAGATTGTCGCCTGTTATCCTTTCACAGCCAAATAAAATATGTTTCTTCGAATTGTTGGCTCAGACATCCATCGGCAGCTGACTTCATGTCACTTTACTTGACTCGATTGGCAATTAGTGTCGCCCAGCTGTGGCAGCCGTAGAAAGAAACGGCAGCTCATTAATAACCGTAGTCGAGGCGAGTCGCGTCGTGGCGCTGCTAATGCAAATGTTCATACATCACTCATACGTCATGTGGGTTAATCCAATCATTACATGGCTGCCAGTGACTGATATCTGAGTGGGATGCGCAGCTGACAGCTTCTCGTCACGTGGAGCTTCCAAAAAAATCTACCTAATCTATGGCTGAATGATGCGCCACCCCCAGTTCCGTTTGCTGGATATCAATCAAAATGCTAATACCCCTTAAATACGGCACAAAACAGGCAACGAAGTTGCTTGGACTCGGCTGCTTTAAAAGGGTTCGATTCCCCTAAATAATTTAATTGATGAAGAGAAATAAAGTTTTTAATGAGTAAATTAGTTGCACAACATTCAGCTCAGTCTCAAAACCAATGATGAAAGAGGGAAAAAAAAAGAAGAAAATGTAAATACAAGTTTATAAAAGTTGAAAATAAACTTTTCCAATACTTTTAAAAAGCAGTGCAAAAGTTATTTCAGCTGAAAAACTGAAGGCCAAATTATATTTGCTTAAAATATTTATAAGCAAAAGAGAAATGTAAATGAACGTTGCAATCGGCCATAAGCAACTGTACAATGCTCGTTAGGTGAGCTTAGATTTAGGCTTTTCCTCATTAGCCATGCCTCTAATGGACTAAAGAAGTTACAGTTCTATCTATTGAGAATCTCAACTGTAAGGCGGATCTATAAAGCAGGTCAACTGTAATCCATGTCTTTAGACAAAGTCAATAAGAACAATAAGTCAATAAGAACAATGATGGGAAAACGTTCTCCTTTAGTGCTGAATATTTTCTATATCATTAGAACTATCTATCGTCCACAATTTTTTTTTCTATTAGACTCTGCTTTGTTCTTATTTCAAAAAATATTTCAGAAATATTTTTTAAAAAAACATAGCCATTATAAAGACATAAGGTCTGTCCATAAGTTAACTAAATGACCTTGAATCATCTCCTGAAACCATTCTATGATATATTATGATATCATGTATATTATCTATGATAACCCATTGTTCTACCTCACTTTTATATCTAATACAATATTATAGAATTGCTCTATAATTTATAAATATGTTTGGATAACCTTTAGTCTTATCCTGGTATTCATGTTTCGGACTGTCAAAAGTAAATTAATAAATTATGAAAATTGCTTAGCACTCGGAATTAGTTGATTTTTATTTCTGGACCTGGCTGGCTCTGTAATTTTAGATGGCTAGAAAACCACCTCCAATACCGGCGACGCATGAGCGCACGCCCGGCCCGCTCGGCCAGGATACCAAAGCCAACAACGAGAAGTTCCTCAAGGATGTCATCGACACCACCAACAAGTATCGCCAAATGCATGGCTGTCCCGTACTCAAGGTCAACAACGAGCTCAACAAGCTCGCCCAGGAGTGGGCCAATGTAGGCAAAGCTCTTAACCATTTTTAGCTCTGATTGATTCCTACTGACGATTCACAGCATTTGCGGGATAAGAACATTATGGCCCATCGTCCGAAGCCCAAATATGGCGAGAACATATTTCTGTCCGGCGGCATGGATGTGACGGGCGACTTGCCCGTGGATATGTGGTACCGTGAGATCAATGCCTTCAATTTCGATAAGCCCGACTTTACGCCCACCTCTGGCCATTTCACGCAGCTGATCTGGAAGGCCTGCACCGAAATAGGCGCCGGCGTCGCACGCAGGTGCCTAGCTAGACACCTCCACCCTGACTCAGATTTCTCATTCTAATTTGTATTACAGAGCGGATCGCACCTGGGTGGTTTGCAACTATAATCCACCCGGTAACATAGTGGGGCAATTTAAGGAGAATGTCCCGCGAAAGCTGTAAATATTGTATTATAACAGCAGCGAAAGTTGTACTACAGGTCCAGAAATTTTTATTGTACATGGCGCTAAGACCTAAGCGGCTATTTGGTATAATTTATATTAAAAATTATATTAAAATTGAGAATTATTTAAGCAAGTGCGGCAAGCTCGTTGGTTGTGCGGGGGGCTTTTGTTTTGAGTGTATGTTTTAGATATTTGTTGAAGTTTCTTAAAGAGAGTAAAAGCATATTAAGGCTTGTGAAGTTACAGCCATTAGATCTTCATCTTAAGTATATGTTCGTATAACCCTTATTATTTTTATCGATCTTTGACTAGTTTTGCGTTTATAAAAAATACTAAAAAGCTAGAAGAAACTGTTCCACTCAGCTCCATAGTTTCAAGATATATTTCCTGAACAAAAATTCCGATAAAAATAAAATACATTTTTGTATAGAAAAATCAATCATCAATAATTTATGAAGAATCAATTTTATTTATTTTTTGGTTCAACTGGGTTGGATACTGAAACCATTAAAAAATATAATAAGCAAAAATTCAATCCGCTGGATAACTCATACAATAAAAGGGGATTTTTTTTTAAATTATTTAATAATAATATTGATATTACGCCTTACTACAAAAATATAAATGTTTTCTTGTTTGAATTGTTGGATTTTTTTAAGACTTACATTTGCTGAGCTTGTGAATATAATTTAAAATTTTACTAAGATGAAATATCATACTTTTGCCATATTATAGAGCAAACTAAAGTAGTTCATAATAAAATCTTTCTTTTAGGCTCAGCAGCCAACAATGTTTGTCCGCTTCAATTTGGCTGAGTTCGCCCCTAAGCCGAGATATCAAAATTTACTCTCCTGCCTAAATAAGTGTAATGCGATGCCGGGGCCTGAATTATTTTTATTGAATTTCCTGCTGCGGCGGTGAAATTTAACGCTTCGCTGGCTTTTGGCTCCTGAGCTGCGGGCGCCAAATTTAATTTCGCACATTTTTTGCGACAATTTTCAAGTCACACATCATTAATTTTGCATTTTTGCCATAAATATCCGGGCTGGGGCGACTGACATGGACACGGCTGTTGCTCGCCTTCGCACCATGGAGGTGTCACGGCTGCCCAGGGCCAGACATGGCCATGCCCTCAACGCCAGCTGCCTGTTGACAGTTTTTTTTGCGTATTTTTTTTGTCTGCGTCTGTTTTGTTTTTGTTAACATTTCTTTTTTTTTGTGGCTTTGCTTTCGAGGCGCGTTCAAATTAAAAACGGCAAATTTCATCATAAAAATTCATAGTCTACTCTCGGGGCGTTAAATCGTGTGACGCCCACGTTATGATCACATTTCTCTTCAACTGCTTGTTGTTGTTGCTGCTGCCGCTGTTGTCGCATATTGCCATTGCGCCTTTGTTGACTTCCGTTTTGTTTTTGTTGTAGCCAGCAGCATTTTTGTGGCAAGCTGCCAGCCAACTTTGATGCGTTGCTAGAGTAAACCTATATGTATGTGTGTGTGTATGTGTGTTAGTGTTGGTGTTGGTTGGTTCGTTTGCCTGTCACTTGTTGGCGGTGTGAAATTGAAGCCAGCAGCAACAACAGCAACAGCAACAACAACAACAGCAACAGTCAACGTAACGAACACCCACCAAAAGTGGTTTATTGGGTTAGGGTCATGGTTTACGGTTTATACGGCAGTTTTTAAAGCAGATTTTTGGGTTCCTTTAATGCTGTGCAGCATAGCATGCATATGAATTATTAAATTTGCTACAAGTTGGGAAGGAGTGGAGTTTATAGACCAAAGTGAATGGTGTTAAGCAGGAGCAAAAGATTACGAAATACGAAATGAATTATAGGGCAGATAGCAGCATAGTTAAAAAGAACAAGAATACTTTTTTGTGGCTGAATATGTTTTTTTGCCAGAGATATTAAAATGAGTTGCGTTTTACTATTTGTGATGAGAGCCACAATATTTTAAAATTATTTGCAATTATATTTCTGACTATAAAATGTTGTAGATTTTTAAATTATTTTAAATTAACTTCAATTATTTTTTCATCTCCGGGAAAATAATTTTGTAGATATTCCGATTCATTGCTGTCCTCATTAGCTTTTATGTCAATATTTTAGCTTGTTATTCAATATAAGCGGATTTGTTCAGAGCAGAATCTAAGTTTATAAGTCTGAGAAAGAATTGAATCAAAACTTGATATCCAGCTCAAGCCAATTACTTGACTGATATAATTTTAATATTTATGTTTCTTTAAACATATTTTAATATTAATCTTCTTTTAATATTAATCTTTATTACATTAAGCGTAAGATTTTAGTCACATCTACAAATATTTAGAGGGAATATATTGTATGACATTGCCTAGCGCAAACAAGTTTCGCTTTATTCTCTTTATCCTTCCACCATAAAGCGTATTTTTTACATAACCATATATATTTATATATACTTATACTTTATGGCCATTCAATCTTGTTCGTTTGCAACACATAATCTGCCTGATTCGAAAGTATTCAATTTACATTTTGAACAACATTAACGAGCAGCTGAACGCGACCCTTTGGCAGTGCAATAAAGTTGAGCAATGTAATTAAGGCGGACGCAGCTGACGGACGGGGCGGGGCGGAGCGAGGCGGTGCGGAGCAGGGCAGGTCAGTCTGCCAACCTGGCGCTACCTTTTCATTTATGCAATGCAAATGCGCCACGAATATGCCAGAAGATCCACCGTCAGCAGACAGCAGACAGCAGCGCTGCTCAGCTCAGCTCAACCAAATGCTGCTCGATGCCTTTTATGCATTGTAATTTGCGCGTAATTTCGCATGGTAAACGTGAAAATGCTCGACTATTTTTACAGCAACAACAACGGGAGGGGGAGAGCGAGGCGAGAGCAATATGAACAACAACAGGAGTATCTGCTTACGGCATAGTCTCATTTATTTTAATGTGTCGACGCTGACGACGTGCAAATGGTTCCGAGTTTGCCCCAGCGCTGAGCTGCCAGCTTTTCAGCTCCTTTTGCCCGCTTGACTCGACTGGGGTTTTCAGTTTAAAAGTGCAGCTGCAACTTGTGTGTGTGTGTGTGTGTGCGTGTGTATGTGTGTGTGTTTGTGTGTGCGTGTGCTGTAATTATTAAGCTGACATTGCAGCTGCCGCCTGCTGTTGCTGCTGCTGTTCATTCAATTTCTGTGCAGCAGCAACAACAATAGTCAGGCTCATAACAATGCCAATTTTAATGATCATTACAATAAGACAATAACAATAAAAACTGCACAGCGACACGGACAGCGCAGCAGCAACTTTAACCATATAATGCAACGCATTTATTGGGCTTATGGGGCGTATTAATAATATTCAACTCTGGCCTCTGATGAAATAATAAAAAACAGGGAGAAAAGTGCGCCTTGAGTCGCACAATGAATTCGCATTAAATTTCAATTCGAAGAGCAAATATTTACAACAGCAACATATGAAACATGCAACAATTTTCAGCTTTCCATTGAAAGTCGCATTTGCTTTATGTGCTTTATCAGTCAACATATGGCAACATTATTTTATTTCATTTGATAAATTGTTATGCAACATTGTCATAAATTTACACGCTGCTTTTTATGCCAACTGTTTTTTGCGCTATTGCCGCAAATGCGTATTTATTGCCAGATTCATTGCCAAATCAGAGTTTTCTTGCTGTAACCGAAGTGAATGCGCTGCCAAAATATTGAACAAAGCCAGGCCAAAGACCAGAAAAAAGGGAATCAATGGAATTTTTAATAAAGTTTGCTGTTTAATTAATAAACTTTTTTATAAGAATTCATATAGCAATATTTGTGTTGGTTATAGTTAATTAATTAAATAGCAAACTCAATGAAACATTTTATGAATCCTTTTTTTTATATTTATATGTATCGGGTAAGTCACATGAATTAATTATAATATTCTTTTGCTATCATTTTCTTTGTCTATATTATTCAGTTTGAGTTCAGCGAGTCTTTGTTGCCCTTTGCTGCTTATTTTTAAGGCTAAGACTCAACCTTAGTGTTTACTAATTATGATTCAAAAGATATATATTCATATCCCAAATATTCTAAAATTTTTCTTGTAGTTTATTACCTTTTATATTACCTTTTATTTCGCCAAACTATATATATATTTTTTTGATTAAAGTTTAATGAACTCACAGAATATCTAACTAAAAATCTTATAAAATCCTACCCCAAGCCTTAATCAACAGCTCGACTCTCAGACTGACAGCACAAGCAGCAAAGTATATTGAGATAGTAAATGATTTGCATTCCAATCCACTCAAGATATTCGTTAGCTAAAACTTGGTATATTCCCCTTGAGATATTACGCTATAATAGCGTAGCTATCGATTTGTTGTTGCAAGTCAATTTTTCTACAATGGCTGTTCAATTAGCTAGACGTGCGGGCACCGCTGTGAATAAGCTATAAATATTGTGAATAGCATAAACACACACTCGCACAGAGAGAGGGACAAGGATATTGGATTACCGAGTGGCACCTAGAGAAGCATTCTTGCATAAATTACAATCTGCAGCGGCAAGGAAAGTAAAATGAGAATCAGAAAAACGAATTTGTGGCACAGTTGAAATCTCTAAGGGGAGATGGAGGCGGAGGGTGGGTAAGGATAACCAACATTGGCAAGGATAACAGCTGAAAGAACTGCCTGCTGCATTAACCCAGCACTGTCTTGGCATTATTTAAAATCACAAACCCTTCAAATTGCATTTTAATAGAATTTATTGCGCCAAACGATTCGAAAAGAAATTCCCACAACAGCAGCAAAGCCAGAGAGAGACACACGCAGAGAGAGAGAGAGAGAGAGTAGAAAGGTGGGTGGTCTGGGGTTAAAGGGGGGATTCGAATAATTGCGCGCAACTGCAACACTTGACTTTCATGTTGTTCGAGTGCCATAAAATGCTCTATTCTCGGGGAGCAGTCACAGGCACAGGCAGAGCCAGAAGGATGCGATAAGCACGGCATTTCCTTGGCTTCCTTCTTGTATTTTTTCGAGCAACGATGCGCATCAATTTCCGAGCACAAAACTACAATGAATACGGCGGAAAATACGAGATTCGCCTGGCCTCGACGGGCAACAGTCGGGACAACAAATTATTACTTGGCTCAACTCCAAAATGTTTAAATTACAATTTGCACACAATACATATATATTGCAAGCTGAGAGGGAGAGAGAGAGAGAGCGACAGAGAAAGGGAGAGACAGAGGGCGAGCGGGTAAGAAACCATTTTAGTGCGCCCGTGGCGAGTGCCCGGGGCCATAATTTTCATGAAAATCAACAGCCATGGGATAGGCGTAGCCGACCAGCCCAGTTGCCCGCTGATAAACTGCTCGGGGAATTGCCTCCTCACCTGCTGCTGTTGATCCCTGTCTTTCAGCTTATCAACGTTGCGTATACGCAACATGCATAATTATTACAAAACTTATTTATTTTGCACTTAAATAAATTGTTGTGCTCCTGTTTGGCTTTAATCACATTATTTACCTGGCATCATTGAAGAGGTCAGCATTGGTATTTGTTAAACTACATTATTGATGTGACTATTTTATGATCATTTGTGAAGGGATATTTGATTGAGCGTAGCATTTTAATTAGCTGTGAAGTGAATAGAAGTGAATTCTGTGTAGAAAATAGTTTAAACTATTCGCCTCAGGTAAACTTAAGTGAGTCTTCTGAAATCACTCTTTCATTATTCTGTAAGAAAATTCTAAATTGTTTAATTTAAAATTATTTAAGTTTATAATGAAAATATTATTAATAAAATTATTATTATAAAATATTTATTATAGAGATGAGAATGCAAATTAGATTAAATTTGATAGCCAAGTATTAAAATATACTTTTTGAAAGAATATTTAAGCGTGCTGAATGTGAATATAAAGATCCAATTTGCGTGATTTGCATACCAATATGAGAAGAAAACTCAGTTTTATGGATTTATTTAAGGAGCAGTAAAAGCTATTTTCTAATCTGATCTCATTAACAAAGTTTTTCCCACGATATTCGTTTGAAATTTATATTTAAAACTTCTCTTGGCTCATTGAAATATCTCTATATATATCATATCATATCTATCTCTAGGATAATGCTGTTTATTTTTTGAATAAACCTATATATATATTTTAGAGTCTTTCGCTGTCTGCTCCACAAAATCTGATTTTTCTCATTTGCAGTTTAAGTGTCATGCATAAAGCTAATCTGTTTTTTTTTGCTCGGCACAAAAAACATTTCTTTATAATTAAAAGCCAAGCGGGCATCATAAAAATTATCTTAATGCGAATTCCATTTGTGTGAAATGCAAAAGCGAATGCATGCAGAGCTCGAATGAATGGAGCAGAGAAAAAACGCACAAAAACCAAAGGCCAAAGATCAAAATAGTTTAAATGCCATTAGCACAATGTGCTGTGAGCTGAACCAAGGATAACAGGCAGGCGTGGCCAGGACATCAGCTGGCTGCTTCGGCCAGCAACTGACCACAGTTTTGTGGTCAAGTGAGTTGGCGCTGGCGTTGCTGGCTGTGGGCAGCATTTCTTTAACGCTTAGCTCATAATTTTAGCTGTCCTTTTCTTTGCATAGCCCAGCGCTGAAAAAACTAATGTGTGGTTGGTCTTTTTTCCAGGCAAACCTTCGCGGCGCGAACGCGAATATTTAAATTATTCTAGTTTTGTTTGTGGTCTTTTGAAATTGCGTGTGCCAAGACTGCAGGCCGAGAGCTCGCTGGACGGGCATTTAAAAATGCATTAGGAGCTTTAATTAAAATTTTGTTGCAGCGACTCTTTCAAAACTTGGCCAGAACTAAAGCAGAATAGTAAAAACATAAATGAAAATTGTCTGCCAGCTTTTTGATAGAGCAATGCCCTCTCCTAGCATTCAGCATTCACCTTGAATACGGCAAAAGCAAAGCTGAAATGAAATAAGAAGCAAAAAAAAGAGAAAAACAAATTGCGGCTCATGTCCATGGCGACAGCTAGCGTATGTGGCCGCTAGGTGGCGCTGCTGTTGGCACTTTACATGCATGACTACGTGTCCTTTTAATATCCTGTATGCGCGACGCTTCAAAACTTCCGGTGGCAAATAAATAAAATGAAATATGAGCACAGCATTCACTGCATTTATTCTTCCCGTAAATAACTGCCAACAAAGCGAATGGAACTACAAAGGCCACTCCGTCGTGTCCTTTATGACTATGCCCAGCTCTTTGTGCGCTCAATTAGGCTAGAGTTTCTTAAGGAATATTCCCCTATTTACTGAGCGAGTAGCTAGCTGTTACAGACTGTGCAGAGGTCGCATTTCATTCACTTAATGGAGGCATTGTAGTCAGCCTTGAAGAGAGTTCAGGCAAAAAAATGTGTTTGAGTTAGGGGAAGAAATCGCAAATACTTTAATAATTTATATAATTTTATAATAATTTATATAAATTAGCTAAAAATATATTATAATTTTGTTTATATCTTTAGCACATTTAAGAGCTTATAGACGATTTTTATATTGCTAAAAAAATTGTTTAATGAATAAATTAGTTTTAATATAATATATAATTTATATTAGAAATATTTATTTATTTATATTATTAGAAAACATTCCCTGACATTTTCAGACTCTACAATAAATATTCTTGAATAAATATTTAATTGCCTTTAGTCAGCAGGCATTAATTAACTCTAATCAGTTTTCCCATTAATCAAAACAAATAACAAATAATTGAAAATTAATTTTTATATTCTCATTTTACATTTAAAAATATTTTTTCATAGTCTCCCTCGCTCTATTTTAATTTAGTTACACTTTTAGTTAACGGATATGCTTCAATAAGTCGCAAATTTCACGATTCAATTATTTTTATTTCTCTCTGAATTATTTCACTGCTATTTGCATAATTATTTGTAAACACCGGGGTGTTTTGTTACAATGCATCAATGCTATAATTATTATTTGCATAATTTGACCTACTCGTGCTAATGTTTAATGATTTAACAACAACTACCTGCGCGTGCCGCTACACCTCCCCCCCCCCTCGCTTCGGCACTCGCAACACCTGCACACAAATTTCAATTAGGAGCATTTGGCAAAATTTTGCCAAACATTTGGAGTGTCTGGTCCGAAATTAATTTGTTTGTGTAACAGGACAAACTAACAACTACAGTTGATGTCCAGCCCTTCGCACCTGGCCCGCCCTTGCCCACCCTTGTCCACATCCAGCTCCGCCCACTTCAACACTCAGCGTGTTCTTGGCCAGATGCTGTTCAAACAAATTGCGTACGTGTATGTGGCGCTTGGGTCCTTTGCTCCTTTGGTAATTGTAATGCAAGCAAATAAACGAGCAGGTGAAACACGAATATTCATACACGCCAGTCCCCAGCAATGAGTAAAGGGAGCTTAGCCGGTGTGTGACACAAGGACACACACAGGACATTCAGTTACACAATATACATATGCATTCAGCTAACGCCAATTCATTGAGGCTGCCAGCGAAGAGACAGAGAGTGGTTCGATGGCTCGGTGGGTTTGTCGCTCGCTGGTCAGCGCAGCAAATGTCACAAAATTTCCCCAATCAACACACATTTCTAATTTCAATTCGGTTTTCCTCTTTTTTTTTTTATTATTCTTATTTTGCTAGTTTGCCATAAATTACAATTTATAGCCAGGGCCAACAGGTACGCTCTAGAGCCCAAGCGGCGATCGAAATGGGTTAGTTATGCGCACACATAAAATTGGTATTGGATTGCAATAAGAGAGTTTTAATATTATTAAATATGAATATATATTATTAATTTTTTTTAAGTAAACTACGATACGACCAAACGATGGCATTGCCGATAGCATCCACAAAGCTCCTGAGTGAATAGATATAGCCTCTGATATTGCCTCTGATTTCTCTGATATTTATCAGTTCCACTTTCCCTGTCAACTACGAAGTGACTTTTACGCTTACGTTTTCAATAATTTATAATTAATTTAAGAAATACGTCAATTAGCTTATCAGTCCACTTTCCCTATCAACTACGAAGTGACTTTTACGCTTACGTTTTCAATAACTTATAATTAATTTAAGAAATACGTCAATTAGCTGTTTACATTTAACATTTATAATAAATATGATAATTACAATTAACCATAATCTTTATAAAATCGCAATAAATATAAAAATATTACTAGTCTTTGCTTTTGTTATTTATTACTTAGACATGCATGATATAAAAATATAAATTCAAATATATGATAAATATATTTTTATTTAATAAATTTGGCATTAAAGTGTACATTTCATTATATTAATATATTAACTATTTGCTGACCTTCGCAAGCAAAGCCTCGTAAGAACAGCAGCTCACTTAAGACTTCTGCATTGCTTAAGAGATCTCTATCGTTCATGTCTTTTCACTCTCTCTCTCTCTCTCGCGCGCCTTTTCGCATGCTCGCTCGCTCGCTCGCTCGCTCAGCGCATCGGCTGCATTTTGCTCATGGCTCGAGCGTTTCAGTTGTCGATTGTCGCTTGAATAATGCGGCTGCTTGTCGGCAGCTCTGCAATTTGGCTGCGCATTTATATGTTTGTATGCACACCACCATACAGTGGCGGACAGCAGAGCCAGCATGGAAGCTTGACTAAGCATACAAAATAAAGGTAAGCTTAGCTAATATTTATTATACATGATAAATCTGAGTAATTCAACAATATTAATAATAAATATATATTAATAAATATAATAGATAATAATTAGCTTTTTAATTAAATAAAATAAATATAAGTTCAAGCTCTATAAAATATAAAAATCAAAAGACATTTCTTTATGTCTTATCCATACATATCTATACAAATATATGTCTTTTGATTTTTATATTTTATAGAACTTTTTTAGCAAACAAGGTTTGAATTTATATTTATATTATTTCTTAAAAGCTATTATTAGCTAATATAATTATTATTATATATATAGTATTTTAAGTATTGTTATTGCTATTAATATTGTTATTGTTATAAAAAAATGTCTGAATAATTCGTTTATTAAACTGCAATTCAGAACTGAATATAGCAATCTGTTGCCATATACCATATGCACTTATATGCTCTCCATCTGTATGAACTCTTCACGCCTTTCATATCGAGTTGGTACTCTCGATGGAACAGACAATTCCGGAGTCTTTTTTAATTAGTGCAATTCGTGTTCGTTTAAGAATTCGCTGTAAAATTGTTGGTTTCGATTGCCAAACAGTGCGAAATGCCGCTGTTGCCGGCCCCAACGATTTCGGTTGCTAGGGACTGGCCGGGGGGCCGTGGGGCGGCATGGATTAGCTGCACGTCTGTCAATCGATGGAGCTGTTGTTCGATTTCGTTTTCAATTTCGCTTTTGTTTTGCTTCTGGGGCGGAATTGTGACAGCGACTGGGGCCGCGAACTGACCTATAAATCATCTAATGGCCGCAGCATTCGGTTCGGTTTGGTTTGGTTGGGTTTGGTTTAGCCACCGCCCAGCACCACCCACCACGTGTCCGCACATGTGTCAATATTTGTGCGAAATGCGGTTGCAGCCACACCGACACACAACACTCTCCATCATTCTTGGCATAGCGCGCGGGGCCTGGGCTTTGGGGTTTGCCGGTTTTTGGGTTCGATTTTTCTTTCGGATTTTGTTGCTGCGCTCGCAACGGTTTAGTTTTGGACATTTTTGCAGCACTTGCATTGCCCATCTGTCCATCTGAGTGTGTGTGTGGGGAAGACATGCTTTTAGTTGTTTAAATTTGAGTTGCATCGTGTGGCCAATACAAATAAAACAAAAGCGTGTGTGTATCAAACAGCTCACCGGGCACTTTGGCAGCGCTGCGAACGTTTTGCAGTTTTTATTTCCTCGATTTTGGCAAATTTCCTATTGAATATTTCAACTATTTCCGCTCGGTAGAGGAGTCATCTATTGGCTTTTTGCTTAATTTCCGTTATGTCTTCGCTGCCTTCCTTTTTTCGCTTTTCATTTTTCATCTTTCTAGATATTTTTGTACGCTCGGCACTTTGGAGTGCTTGGGCCCCACACATGGACAGGCAACTGGACATCTGCTTTACAGTTCATTTGTCATCGAATTGAATTCTACTTGTCAGTTTTCTTTTCCACTTCTGACTGGCAGCACTACATGGCGTATGCGCAACTTATTTGCCGTCTGTCGTAGATACGGGAAGGAAAAAAAATGAAATTAAATGCATCCGAGTGTGAAATTGCCCAGAGCCATAAAAGAGTTACTAAACGATAAGAGACGAAGAGAACTGGCCAAAGCTGGAAATTTATTTATCATTTATTGCTGTGCTCGGCTGCAGCTGTAAATAGCATTAATAAAATGTGCTTGATTGGAGCGTTCGATGCTAGGAAATGCATAAAACAAATATTTTCAATCATCGATATTCACGAAAGCATTTCAATTGGCTTTGTTTCTGAAGGAAATATATATTTTTAATTAAAATAAATATTTATGTGCTGCAAAATAGAGCAAATTCAGTATTATACAATGAAGAAAAGACTACAAATTGTAAATAAAATATAGATAGCAGTTAAAGACATGAGATTTGAGCCTCTGATCACAGAGTAAAAAATTAAAAAAATATATATTTTCTTCTCCATTTAACTTCTTACAGAGTATTATTTAGTCGTTGTAGTTATTGTCCATTTTATTTGTTTTAAAATTCTCAATGAGTCAAATAAAAATTAAAAACATTCATTTAAACTTTAAGCCCAGGGGCAGAGCTCGTAGCGCAGAGCAGAGACTGGGCCCAAAGAAGAGCTCAAGTCTTGGGCCAGGAGCTGCGGTGGGTCCCAAAATAGCCATAAATTTAAGCGTTAACAAAAAAAAAAAAACAGGAGTGGAAATGAAAAACCAAACAAAAAATTATGGAGAGAGAGAGAGAGCTGGCAGCAAAAAAGGCCGCACAGAATTCGCGCCCAAGTTTCGCCCGAGGAATTGTGCTTAATTTACTTTTGGATCCTCGCTTCCTTTTCCTTTTGCCATTTCTTTTCGTTTCTTGTGGCTTCCTGCTGCGGGCCTAAAAATATGCATTAGCTGCAGCTTAACATAATTAATTTTGGTAAATGACCAAACATTTAATTTACGTTCAGCTTGAAGTGTGTCCGCCTGCCGCAATTGATGTTGCAATACATTGTTCGTAATATGAATGGCGAAGTTGCACACACTACATGGAGCACCCCCCACCCCCAGCCCTGTGGATGCAGCAATATGATGTTGCTAAAGTGCAAATGGTAAGTGGCAGCATCCCATGACGTTACCTTCGGGGCGACGCAAAAGCCAAAAGCTGCGGACTCTCAGCGAAAACATTGCCTTTTGTTTAACGGCTGCATTAAAATAAACAAGCAACGGTCACCAGACCGAATTGCTTATGCTCTATATTTATAAGAACGGGTTGCCTTTAAGAAAAACTAAAGAGTTTTGAGAGGAGCTCAAAAGGAAGTTAAGATATTATATAGAATATTGATAGTAGTTCTAAGGGAAGTTTATTCTATTTCAACTTCACTTCTAGCTTCTATCAAAAGAATATAAATGAAATGTATATAAATTCCAGTTCTCAAATACTATTCAAGTCCTTAATTTATTAAAATGCTTTAAGAATATTTTCTTTCAAGAAAAAAATTTGACTAATTCCCAGCAGATATACATGAAATTAAAGCATATTTTATTCATGCCAAGAAGGGTATGCTAAGGCTCATACAGACAACGCTCCACATAACCATGAGCATGTACGCATAACAGCCCACACACACACACACCAACATACACACACACACATAGCAGCCGTGGGTGTAGTTGCTAGAGTATCCGGAGCGTCGACAGCAGCAGCAGCGCGAGGCATTAAGCACGTCGGCAACATAAATATTTTAATTTTGCTAAAAATTTTGTGCTGAAAAGTCGCTTTTTTGCATTAGGAAGTGCGAGGCGAAGACACACACACGCACACTCACACACACACACAGCATTAACTAAACAAAATGGCGTCGAGGAAAGGATGCGCATCGCAGCGCAGCATAGCTGATTGTTGTTGTGGCCTGCCTGCCTGCCTGCCTGCCATGGCGATGTTTGTAATGATAAGCGTTGTTAGTGTTTTGCTTTAATAGGCAAAATTATGTTCATACACACACACACACACTCACACACACACGTAAAGGCTTTGACTCAAACACGACTCAAAGGCATAAATTATTGCGGTTAACAGACAACAGACAGAGCAGGACACACAGCACTAACAGGAACAGCAGCAGCGGCAACAGCAGCCGACGTTGCAGTAACTGAATGGCCGCTGGCTGCGTCGAGCTTTGGCCAAATTAAAATATTGTCGGCCTGGCCTATATGCAACATAATGAGGCAAATGTAACTAAAACTAGGTATGCCCCCCACTGCCAGGTGTGCAGCCGGTAGTTGTGTGTGCGTTCATGCAACTAGCGTGAGTTACACTTAGTTTGAATAGACATTTTAGCACAGTTCATTTAAAAGTAAACGTATTTATTATAGTGCTATTACACTAATATCTTAAAGCTCGACAGACGCATATAGAATGGGCATACAACAATATTATATAAAAACTTCTCCAATTTGTATACCTCTTGAAAGTGGGATATCACGGTAAATTGATTAAGTGAAAGTGTATGTAACAGACAGGAGGCGTGGCAGATACCATAAAGTGGATCAGAACCGTAAGCTGAATTGAGCTAGCTGAATTGATTAGTCTGTCCGCTCGAACGCAGCGTTCTAGCAAACTACAAAAGCTTGAGTCTTGAAATTTAAAATGTTTGATCTCATTTCCTTATTATCGATTAAAATCGATAATTTTACTATCATTTTTCTAAGCGTAGCTCCATTACCATCGTTCCGGGTATATGCTAGTCGGGCAGTCTCGACTAGCGCGCTTTTACTTATCCTTGGTACAGAGCTTGCAGCCTATAAATAAAATATGAAATCTAATGCCTCAAAAAATTTCGTGATACTCTGAAAATTTCAGGCATCGATAAAGCTCTTTAGTTGAAAACCCTCGTGCAGTAAAAGTTTTGAATTGTTGTATAGTTTATTTATATTTTACAATTTAACCGGAAAGCTAGGCCGAATCGAATTAAAAACTGCTCATACTGGTGGGGACAACCATTTGGCATAGATACGGCATTACAACTTGCAGAGCCGATATCCGAAACAGTTGCGATAAGCATAATTTTTGGCAATGTCTAACTAATTTGGTATCCAGAGAGTTGAGTTATCTTTGGTAGATTATCACTCGATATATGCATACAGGTAGAGCGTAATACTAAACTGCTAACTTATAAGTTAACGTTCTGTATATGAGTTTTCCATTTTGCTCTATTGCTCCTTCTCTCGTGAACTGGTCTAGGGGATCTGTTTACTGAGTCGAGCCGCGTCTCTGCGCAACAGCCTTAAATATAGCGTATAAAATACCGATGCTGATTGCTAGTATTATAAGACTTTTAAAGATACCACTCGTTAGAATGTAGTCTTCAGCTTGGTCACTCATCGCGTCGCAGGGCGTGCGATATGGAAACTGCTGTTGGTGCTTTTGGTGCGGACACGCTTGCTGCTCACAACTCAGCTGATCGTTGGAGAACAAATACTTCATCGCCTTCGTTGGCAAGTCCCGTATTGCCTGATATAGAGTTGGGCCCGAGAAGCACTCCGGGTGCTCCTTCCTCAAGTAATCCTCACAAGTCTTGCCATTCGGTGACATTCGACATACCAAATTTAGCACCTGCTTATAAGGCTGCTTCCAAGACATGGTTTCCAAAATTAAAAATATTTAAAAACCGATTTGTTATTCGTCAAAAAGCAATTTTCGATTCTTTAGTAGTGTCACTAACAACAATTCCAAACCGATTTAGCACTTATAATTCCCTTTGCCTTTCGACTTTCTATTATCAACTGACTTTAAATTATTTGTTAACTTTGTTTACCTTTACTGTTCGCTTGATTCATAGTGCCTTGAGTTATATATCTTACCGTCAGAAAGTTCGAGCAGTTAGCTGTCATCTTAACATGACACTGTTGGATTAATAATTCACATTAACATTCTGTTAACTACACAGTCAACAGAATGTTATTACATTTATATGAGTATTTAGCTGCATTTCTTTCCATTTTTGGAAGCACAAAAGAGAATATGCTGATGAAGCTTCTCCTATTTCTCTTGTTATAGATCTAAAAAAATACAAAATATATAAAAAAAATTCCTAAAGTGTGATGTCACATTGTCTAGTTAACAGTTTGGTATTCAATTTCGATTGAATATATAAGCATCTGTCAATATCTATCGACCGTATATCGAATCGAGAAACATATCAATAAATACACATTTATTTCAAATGAAAAGTGAAATAATTAGTAGGCACTGCGATTGCAGGCGAAAAGTATCAGACGCACAAAATCGTCAGTCGAGCTCTATAAATCAGTAGAGCAGCAGTGCGAATTCATTTAATTTTCTGTGCTTTTACGGTGAAAATGGAAAATACCATAGTTTTGGATGACTTGGAGCCAAGTGAAGTGCCCAACGAAAATGGCAAGCGCAGTGCAGAGGAGCATCGTGAGGAGGTCGACGACGGGGAGCAAGCGCCAAAAAAGCCAAGAATGCGCAATCGTGAGGGCAATGGGCACCGCTGGGACAAAAACGAGGTGAGTTTTTTTTTTGTTGACAGATGATTTTTCTTTGCATATATATTTATATATAGAAAATGAAAATTTATATTCATGAAATAAATAAATGTATATGGATTTAGAAAGTTCTTTGGGATCTGATTTATAAGATTTATATAAAAGAAAATTAAATTTTCTATTCATGAAATAAATAAATGTATATAGATTTAGAAAGTTCTTTGAAATCTGATTTATAAGATTTATATAAAAAAAATTAAAATTTCTATTCATGAAATAAATAAATTTATGTAGATTTATACAGCTCTTTGGGCTCTGATTTGCTGCACTTTATGCTTTTTTTTTCAAATATATATAAACTATATAATTTATATAACTTTATATAATATATATCTTTGGGATATTTTCTGACAGGTTGCAAAGTCGTCTGTTGTGGTGCTTGTCGATAATTCGCCTGGCCGTGCTCAGCCGGAGCCCGAGACTCATTCTAATGCGAGGACTTTTCGTTGTCGCGTTGCGGGCAACGTTGGCGCTGGTTCAGCAGAGGCGCGCTGCAGGACCCGCGGGCCGCGCCATGGATGTGGCTATGGCAGCACTGATGGTGACGGCGGTCGTTATTCGTATGGAGGTGGTGGTGGCTGTGGCGGCAGTAATTATGCGAGCAAAAATCATATGCTGCGCACCGATGAGTTCTTCATTGCACAGCGACTGCGCAGCATTGGCGGCCCAACTCTGGATCTGGCGCCGTTTAACGATGAGGAGGAGCTGAAGTTCTCGGGCCGCAATCGCCTGTATGTTGGCAACTTGGGTCCTGAGTTGCAGAATGAGACGGGCTTGCGCGACTTGTTCAAGCCGTACGGCGAGCTGGGCGACATCTACTTCGGGCCGGATAAGAAGTTCGCCTTCGTGAAGATCGACTATCACGCCAATGCCGAGAAGGCCAAGCGCACCTTGGACGGCAAAATGCTGCAGAGCCGTCAGCTGCGCGTCCGCTTCGCGCCCAGCGCCACGGCGATGCGTGTCAGCAATCTGTCCCATTACGTCTCCAACGAGCTGCTCTTCAAGGCATTCGAGGTCTTTGGACCCGTCGAGCGGGCGACCATCACGGTCGACGATCGTGGCAATCATATGGGCGAGGGCGTTGTTGAGTTTGCCAAGAAGTCGTCGGCCAACCTCTGCCTGCGCATGTGCCAGGAGAAGTGCTACTTCCTGACTGCCTCGCTGCGTCCGTGCATCGTCGAGTTCAAGGAGCTGATAGATGACCAGAACGGCTTCCCCGAGAAGTCCATCAACAAGAACATCCAGTTCAACAAGGACCGCAGCATCGGGCCGCGTTTCGCCGAGCCCGATACGTTCGATCATGAGTACGGCTCCAGGTGGAAGGAGCTGCATCTGCTAAACAAGGCCAAGGTTAACGCTCTCAAGCGCGAGATGAAGGTGGAGGGGGACAAGCTGGAGGAGCAACTCGAGCTGATTCGCTATGAGCGCGAGACCCAGCTCTTGCGCCAAGGTTTGCCCAACAGCATAAATTATATAGAAAATAACACCACATTCATGCCGTTCACATTTGCAGAGCTGCGCAAGCGCGAAGCCGACAATGAGCGCATGAAGATGGAGTGGGAGATGCGTCAGAAGCGATCGATGGGCATGGAGATGTTGGACGAGGAGCCCGTGCTGCCGCGTCATCACGGCTACCCGGTGCGTCAGGAGGTCCCGTTGTGCCGTCGCCCTAATGAGAGGCCTATTTATAGAGCGGAGCCGACGCGCTTTCCCGGCGGCTGTGACTATGCCACCAGAGACAGGAACATAGAACCCACACCCTTTGTGGTCTTCGGAGGTAGGCAAACCATTTTAATTCGTATATCTTTTACCGAAACTAATATTTAACCCCAAATAGATGTACCAAATAAAGCAAGCGGACCCGGACCCGTTGCTCACAATCAGGTAATGTCAGCTAGCTTGAACAGCTTTGAAATATTATCCAGTTATGCTCTTATTATATATAATAAGACTCCTTCAATTTAGGTTTCATTCGATTATGAGGATCGCAATCCAAATATTGCACAGGTAACTGAGCATATTGGCGATAATAATGCTCTATGGGGACGCCGCGAACTGTAATCCAGAGAATGATAAAAAATGAAGAAAAAAAATTAAATGCACAAGAATTGTTCACTTTGATGATCCATTAATCAATTTTGTTATAATTTTTATAATAAAGAGAAATAATTAATTGGTGCAGACTAATGGAAAAATATTTAAAAAATTCTTATAATTTTCATAAAGAGAAACAATTAATTAGCAAAATATTAAGAAATTTATCAACCATTTTATTTGAGATATTTAATTTATTTTTTTTATTCTAATAATTTTAATTTTAAGACAAATTATTTTAGACAAATGTCAAGCATACTATAGTAGTTTGATATACTGTCTATATAATTACAAAGAGTGCACATAGCACATAGCTTATCCCACAGCTCTTAGTCTCTCTCACTATATCTACATAGCTGAGCAGTTTGTCGATTGCATCATTTGATTTACAGGTTTGTTGACACGTGCCGCACATGTCACGCCATCAATGGCAGACAGCCGCCAAGAGCACACTTGACAACGAGTTGATTGACAGACGAGCTGTCGACAGACGGACGGACAGGTAGACAGACAGCCAGCCAGCCAGACAGAGCTAAGCCTCAAGTGCACTCCTGTTTCGCATTCATCAATCTGCATAGTCAAAGCATGCAAAATTTCCATTTGATTGCAGAAGATTTAAGTATTAAATAAAAAAAAAGTATTTCATATAAAATTGATTGCTTTGAAATTGTTGCCTCGAGTGGAGTAGGAAAGTGCGCGAAAATGTTTTATGCTAGTTTTATTTTACCGCAGCGAAAACATTGCATCATTTGGAGGAATTACATAATTAAGCGCATTAAATCATTTGCCACGCAATTAGTATTGCGGCATTTATTATGTTGTGTGGCCGTGAAGTACTTTTAGTATTTTTATACCCTGAAAGAGATTGAAAATGGGAATTAAGGGTATGATGGCCTAGAATCTTTAGAGCTCGAGTTACCTAATTTGGTAATTAGTTTTATGCAATTTTGATTTTTCACTTTTTATACTAGTTCAAACTTGCCCCAAATATTTCAAATTATATTTTAAGTTGCAAATATAGCTAAGATGTGAATGAGTTGGTAAACACCAAACAAATTGAATATGTTAATCATAAGCTGAAAATTACATTGAAGTCTGTTTAGTAGAATTATTCAATATTTAAGATGCCACAGAATGAGCCCTAAGCGCAGCTGCTGCATACCTGTGCATGTCTTGCTTGCTCTCGCAATATTTAGGGTATCTCCTAGTCGAACAGTCTCGACAAGAGTACGTGTTTCAATTTAACTTTTAGTTCGGCATTAATGTTGCAATTTAACTGTTAAATGGATTAGAGCGTATTTTACTGTGACAGAATTTGCATTAGCGCATTTAAATAAATGGTAAAATGCGATTTAGATTTGCCAAGAATCAAGTAACAAGTACAGGTTCCCCACATTTGAGGCTAACGTATTTATGTTTCTATATTTTACATAACATTAATTTATAATAATTTTTAATTTCAAATTTATTAAAAAAACAACAAGTCGCATATTGAATAGCTTGTCTAAAATTTGGTTTGTAATCTAATAACATACTATTTAATATAACTTTTTTGCAACCTATATGTATTCTGTTTGCTTTGAAAATTAGATTATATTGCTAAAACACATTTAATAGTTGCACATTTATCATAAACCGCAATGATTAACAACTGCTGTTGCCACTCCGCTCGTGCCACATTGCGTATGCTTAATGAGCGCACAGCTGAAACCTTGAAATGCACTTAAAATTCTTGGCTTTAGCATTTTGACACCGATTTTGGTTTTTGTTATCGACTTGTCGGGCTTGTCGTACACATGCGAGTCTGTGTGTGCGTGTGTTTCTGTGTGTGTAAATGTGAAAATTGGCACACTTTCTGCACTCTGCATTCTGCATTCTGCGGTTTTCTAAATAACTCGCCAGCCGCATTTGTTGGGTTTACAGCTGTGCATAGAGCACACCGCCCGGCTATTTCTATGGCTGCCCTCTAATCACATGACCCACATATTGTCTTTGAGCTCCGGTCAAGCTTTAATTTGTTTTCAACATTTTCTAGTCCCCCGATATCAACACACAACACACTTTTAGCACATTTGTGCCGCCAGCTGAGCACGATTTCAATTTCCTCATTTAAAACATTTCGTTTTTAACCTTCAGCTGGTGCATTAGTTTGAATTACTTGTGTTATATATTTCTATCATATTATTTTTTACATCAGTTCAACTGTCATTCAAGCAAAATGATGAAGTCAGTTTCGTATTTTCAATCCAAATTGTTGTTGTTTGTATTCATCTTACTCTTAGTTTGAGTAACTTTTTGCCCCATTGTATTGTAAATATTTTACAATACCTTTCAGACGAAAAAACAGAAAAGCTCTTGTCAATATTTGTGTCCCACAGCAAAGCCGTCTGCTGCCATTTGCTCCTATACGTTTACGCGCACAATCAATCGCCAGCTCAACTCACACAGACCCAAACACAAATACAAATGTGAAAACTATTTTTATTTCCCTTCGCAGTCGTCAGCAAATGCTACAAGAAAAATACAAATGCTTTAAGCGCTCGTTATATTATTATATGTTATAGTATTTATTTTTTATGTTTTAATATTATGTGCTGTTTAATTTTTTTCATTTATAAATCCAGTACTATTATTTTTATGATCAATCGATTTTCGATGTATCTCTCTAAAAATCTCAAAGTAATTCATTCTGACCGATTTTTTAATTTCTTTACATTCTATTCTAAGCAATAATTGGGCAAATTTTTATTTTGCATCGAAAAATAAAATACTTTTAATTTAGTTTACGTTATTTATCGCAGAACTACTACTTTTTTGAGCACAGCTGTATATATTTAACTATTTTTCCACATCTACAAAATCTGACTTAAAAAATTAATTTTTACTTTAAAAAGAACACATTTTTCCTTAAGAAAAAAGACGTGATATTTTACAATTTTTATTTAATTTTAATAATTTAATTTAATAATTAATTATAAAATATAATTCTTATACTTTATTCAAATTAAAGCTAATCTTAATCCTAATCAAATTTTTTGTAACAAATAAAAATAAAAAATTTAAATACTAATAAGTCATTATATACAATAATAATATTTAATTACATATATTGTATAAATATTTTTTCAGTCACCTTTAAGTTCACCTGAAATCTAAAAGCTGAAAATGAAACTGAAAATTAAAGCTAACGGCAAAAAGTGCGCATGGAAACATCGATTATACAGAACAAGAAACGGGAACACACGCATACAAGCCGACGCTGTACGTGTGTGTGTGTGTGTGTGTGTGTGTCTGCATGTGTATGTGTGTGCGTGTGTGGCTGCGTGTGTGTGTGTTGTGCATTTGTATTTTTAGTAAACGCATCGTTTCACATTGTTTCTTGTTATTATAATTGGTTTAAAAAAATTTGCAAGTGGGCATATTAGTTGACTGATAGCCGAATTTTTCAGAGAGGAAAGTTTTCTATAGGGAAGTGGTAAAAAAATGATGTAGAGCTTATAGTGGTATATAAAGCAAGCTTGTTTTATAAATAGAAAAGACAATCAACTCCTATGGATAGAGGTTATTAACTTGTAAAGAAGCAGGTAATTTTTTTTTATATCATGCCTTTATTTATATTTTATATATTTTTTATATTTTATATTTATATATAGTAGTTACAAATCTTTATTTTTCTAGAAAGGATTACAATTACAATATCTCAAAGTAGACAAACTGTATATCAATGCCATTTCAGTCAGGGTATTTCGTCATTCGTTTCCTTTCAACTCCAACTTTTTTTTTGCTACCTGTTTTATGGCTTTCGATGCAAGCGCAGCAGAAGCTGCATAAAATGTTGGCAGCCTTTGGGGCACGCCAAATTGTGGCAGCAGCAACAGCAACAGAGAACAGCTTTAGGCAACCGAAAATAAAGCTAAATTAAATTTGTGGCTTCTATGTGAGTGTGTGTATGGGTGTGTGTGTGCTGCTCAAGCTGCTGCTGCTGCACTTAATAATTATAATTAATGCAAGAGTCAACAATTGTGCAACGGAGGCAGCACTAAAGGTGCAATGCAGTGGGCGTGGCTGGGCAAGCTGCCAGCTGCGCGGCACACGAAACTTTGGCCAAAGTTACTTGTGTAAAAGCTTCGTTTCAATATGCCGTCAGAGAAGGTTTTATAATTTTTTGTCACTAAATATATAACGCAAAATATCCTGGAGGCAGAGCACCGAACTTTGTTTTAAATTACTAATTATTTTAAGCCATATAAAAGGTGTACATAAAGTATAAACAGCTTTGCTGAAGGCAACGAAAAAAAGTTGCTCCGAAGGACTTTGGGCTCTAAGGAGCATTTTCAATTACATCTCCAGCTCTGAGCAGGTAATTTGTGCTACTTCACAAACTATGCGAAATGTGGTCGTCTGCTGCTTATTGATCCGTCACAGGCTCATTACCAGAAGATAATGATGGTCTTGTGGCTAGAGAGAGGGAGGGTGGGAGGTGGAGGAAGCCAGAGTGGGAGATCGGTAAGTGCCTCACAATTGATGTGCCACAGCAAATTGGTTACAAAGTCAAATGGGGTTGGGAGCGGCGGCAGCTCAAAGCCAATTGACACATGTTGCAGCCACGGCATACTTGACTCTGCCAGGACACCGAATCGTCTGTTTGCGGTGCAAAGTGTCATTATGCAGCTGCCCCCCATCGGCTGCCGCTCAGGCTCAGGCCTCAATGCGCCTTGTCCCTGTCTGCCTTTGGCACTTATATCATTCTGTCAGTTTGTCCGTTTGCGTTTTAATTAACTTACATCAGCTTAATGAACTTTCTCAACTGAGCCCAAAGTGTGTGTGTGTGTGAGTGTGTGAGTGTGTGACAACTATGTCATTAGCTTGGGCAAGGCTTTAAGATTCCAGCTAATGGAGATGCATGCTAACTGGGCCATTCTGCTTAACCCGGATTATTGTTATTTCTTCTATATAATCCATAATCAGATTGGCTTAAATTGAGTCGAGCATGCCCTGCTTATAAAATCTGCAGGCGGCAATGGTAAAAACAATGTGAACAACTGAAATCGAAAAAAAAGATGTAATTAATTTCGTATTGAAAGTATTTCAACAACCTCTACTTACTCGGCAGATAGACGAGGTAGAAGTAAAAGATTGGCATTATGCAGCTGAAAACAAGGCCAATCATGAACAGAATGCGCATTCGCTGGAGGAGATAAATAATGAAATATGGTATTTGAGTGCTGAAATCGATTTACAATTATTAGCGATATAAACATCATGATTCCGGAAGCCAGATGCACCACGAGTACGACAAGCAACGTCTCCTTGAACATCTCCTGATAGGCTGCAACTCAATGGAAAGCCAAGCAATTATTTTGAATATACGTTTTATAGTTCATCACTCACCGATGGGATATAAATAGAGCGCAATTATACCTATTACCGCATGAAATATGGTGCAGAATACAAGGAATTGAACTTTCACCTGGAGGGCGCAACAACAATGATCTATACAGGCACAGGCGGAGCAATGGCACATGTTGCAACAAATCAATATTGTTGAATTATAAATTGAGTTCTTTAAGACTAGTGTTTTTTTCGTATTTAAATGTTTATTAGTACTATGACAACTATATCGATTTAGAACTAGATCTCGAAATTACATTTTAATTAAATTTAATTTTCATTTGCTCAATTTTTAAAGATCTAACGAGGATTTCCTAATTTTCAAAGCTTACTTTTTATTTCAAGTATTTGTGTTGAGCTGTATTTTAAAAATTAAATTGAACTTGAAAGAAATTTGTTTCATATATTATTAAGAGAGCTCAAAACGAAACAATTTTATATTGGATGAGCTCAAAATTTCAGTTATTTGCTACTTCAAATGCTAGTCTTAGGCATTCAATATCAATATCATTCATATAAAGCCCTTTATGCTCTCCATTCATAGTAAATACTTTCACTAATATTCGAACTACAGCTCTAGAAAAAATGTTATATTATCTTTCGGGTTGTGCTTCTTAAAATAAAATAAAACTTGGTTCTGAATCATACTAATAAAATTTTTAATAAATTTCTGAAATCAAATCTTATTGTGTATGTCACAGAATTGAGCTGCTTTAAGAACAAGTATATAACCTTTTGATGATATATATAATGTATTTATTGCGTAATAAGCTTACTCATGACACAACTTTTTATAGTAATCTCTTTATAATCTCTCATATTTAAAGGTAGGAACAGTTCACAAAGAAACTTGTCAAGCCATGTAATGCCGGTTAGCGTATATATATATTTATATATATATTTATATATTTTTATATATATATAATATATATTACGTAAGAGTTTAACGTCTTTTCTAGGTCAACTTTTCGCACAGAGTGCAACATAAATTAAAATGTCATTAACTTTTGCGTTTGCCACAGTTTGTTCCTAGTTTGTTTCTGCTTCTGCTTCTGCTTCCCGCTTGGCCAAGTCTAACTACCCAGCACAAGCTGAACAGCTAACAACTTATTTTTTTAATTTAGCCAAAGTTTCACGCTGCACACAAATCCATTAACAATAACAATAAATATTAACAAAAGCATTTGCTGGCTATAACGCTTCAAATGGAACGAAAAATTCTTCAATTCTGATTTAAATCACAAGCAGAAAATGTCCGGAATGTGCGGACGAGTGTGACTCGACTGCGAAATGCTCTGCACTGAACGAAAAAAAAAAGATTGAGAAATGAATAGAGTATTGTAGGTCTCTCCATGCTCTTCCAAAGAGTTAAGCCGACTTTGATATCTGAGAAATGGAGCTTTGACTAAGAGACTAACACTGCCTCTTTCATATGGAATTCAAATTTTAAGTCTGATAATGTCCTTTACTATTCGCGGAAGTGGGAAATTATATATCGGGGCAATACTTGAGATAAATTCTTGATAAATTCTTAACAAATGACAAAAGTCCTCCTAAGACTCCCCATGCATATGTAGCACAGCTTCATCTTGTGCCTAGCATGTTCAGTTGTACATTAACATAAATTTGTATTATATATATATTTTTTTTTTTCAGGTCCACAGCAACTCTCTGGACTGCTTTGCGTGCCAGCAGAACTCATTAAAAATGTTGACGGCAAAAATAAAGGGAATCACACAGACCCACGCAGAGGAAGTCTCCTTTGAGCATAACAAGGTGAGAGCGAAGTGTGGACTGAGTAATAAATGGTTACAGCTGCTGTGCTTGAAGCTGTCAAAGATTCTATTTGCCCACCTTTGGCCCAGGCGACTGAGCAGGAAATTAAAAACAAGACTGAAAGCATCATTTACTTGACCAGCTGCTGGGCAGATGAAGGAAGAGGAGGAGGAGGAGAGTTGGCCCAGCCAGTGCATGGCTGCACTGCGATAATTCAGGGAGCTATTGGTGACAGCCCGAAGTATGGTAAAAAGAAAAATTGATATACAAATGGGTTAGCAGTGCAAGGCAGCCTTCGTCGCTATCCGGCGTATCGCAAATAGTAAATGGAAATACGGATTTATGGGCAGAGAGCACGGGAGGAAGGCACGAGGTCAAAGGTTGAAATGTTTCATAAACACCGAGCAGCGCGAACTTTCCAACACACACACAGAGAGAGAGAGAGAGAGAGAGAGAGAGAGAGAGAGAGGAAACATAAAACACACATTACGCATACGCCATGTGCGACTAATTGGCCATGCTGTGCTCCTCGGCCAGCATATCGTATATATTCGTTGCGCTGATTGAGCTGTGTGATTTAAATAAGAACGATGTCATTAGCCCGTGCTCACATGACAGCCTGATTAGTTATTTATATGCTCACATTCGCATTAGCCGTGCGGCTAGCCATTAATCGTTAAATGGATTAGACGCCTGCCCGCCTCCCATTAGTTTCTTCATCGACTGGAATCTGTGGGCAGCTGTTGCATGTTTAAGGTAGGATTTGGTTACGGAGATTTCTTTTTACTAATTTAAAGACTTACCTAGAGTATTATTGTGGAATTTGCTTTAAAATTTCTTTAAATCTAAATACCCAAATGGCCAATAAATGCTTTAGACTGTTTTTATTGTGCTGAGGTTAACCAGATCATTGGCCATCCAGCCGTGATTAGCGTAGTGCATTGCGGTTGTTAGTGGCCGTGTGGCTGTGGTGGCGCCTGTGGTCACGCCGTTAGTTGTTTTGTGGCCAACACTCAATGCAGCTGTTGGCTAATCAGCACTGGGCTGCCATCAATCAGTCAACAAATGGGAACCTTACGGCCAGCGGCTCGCTCGACGACATATGCCCCACACACACACAAAGCCAACTGAATGCGACGAGAGTGGCCAATTAGGAGTCGCCCTTTGCCCCAGAGCCCTGGACTAGATGGCGCTTAGCGTTGCCTTTGCCTTTGGCAGCATGCAAAATGTATTTAAATAAAATAAATTTAATCTAACACAAAATAAATCCAAATGTTAACAGATGCAAATACGCAATTCCTAAACCTACAGCACTATGTCATGGCATTGATTAACTGATTTTACGCGGGGTTTTTTGGCAAATAGCACTTAGAAAACTTTTTCATCGCTGCCCTTCATTTGCAAAAAATTAATGTCCTCGGACTGTTGCTTGTGTATGTAAGCTACAAAGGAAAGAGTATTATAAAGCTTATGATTTAGGGGTCTCGTTGTAATAGAAATTATGAAGAAGTAATGTATCGATATTAGATTGAATAATTTATATTTTGCTTATGTTAAGGAAAAGCTTATGATTATTTGCAAGAAATCTGATTGAAATCTAAGGAAGAGCAGCTCGTATATTCGAAACTTGGGAGAGTTCTTATGGGCTGTTTGTATATATGAAGGAACAGACGAATGAATGGACGTACGAATAAACAGACGGAAAGACAGCCAAATTAACTGATATCCCCTCGGACAATTCCGACAAGCCAGATATAGAATTCTCCGATTAGCCACGCACCTAGCGTACGTATTGAAACAATCTTTACACTTTATTAAACAAGGATACCCAGGAGTATATATTTTATATATCAAGCCTCAAGCGTCTAGCTTGAATAAACGGACGGACGGACAGTCAGACGGACGGACATGCAGATGGACGGACGGTCAAACGGACAGACAGATAGACGGACGGGCAACAAAGACGGACATCGAACCAAAGTACTCATTTCACTTTATGAATGTATTAAAACACAAATATTATCTTAGGCATTGTAAACTAAATAATAAATATCAACCATGGTAAAATATATTTTTAACTAGCTTCAACTAAACTTAACCCTTTTCATAATCTAATTCTAAATACATTCCCTTCAAGTCAATATAATATCGATGTTCAAGCTCACCCGCAGCCAGTCCAGTCCCCATGACGAGGAGCGGCGTCATCAGCATGCGTTTCCAGCTCCAACCTTTCTTGCCGACCTGATCTGGCAAAGTCATCTGCTTGAGTTGTTCCATGTAGTCGGTGCTCACGGGTCGCGTGTGCCAGAGCACCTTCTCAATGTCGTAGTTAAAGATGCTGTCCAGCTCTTGCTGCGGTATGCTTATGGGCTGCGGCTGCAGCTCGACGGGCACGCGCACATCGTGTATCATGGAGCGACTAGTTTTTTTGAATAGGCGCAGAATGGCTTGGCCGTGCAGCTCTTCATCTGGCGGCGCTCGAATGCACTTCACACAGACGCGATGATCGTAGTCCTTGGTCTGATCGAACTCAAACTCGTTCAGACTGACGAAAACCTCGCTGGTGTCGTATGGCTCGATGCTGCCGCTATTCGGGATGGCATTGTATTGCCACGGCGCATTGGTCAGCACCTTGAAGAGCAGCTTTTTGTCCGTTGGATTCAATACGGTGATCAGGCGGCGCTGTGTGCGATCGTACGGCGCATAGAACACCATGTTCTTAGGACTAACACTAAAGAGTTCTGAGTTCGTTTTGCGCGGCATTTTAACTGGATTTTAGATAGCCACGAAATAACTTTGCACTAAGGAAATTGATTCTATTAATGGTCTAAGACTTGCCTAAATAATATGTGTTGTTAATGCAGCTAATGAAATTTTATGGAATTGTTTTATTAAAGTCTGCGTCAGCTCTAAAACTAATCAAGGCCTGCTAGAGATAAATTTTACTTTTATTTTGAGTTTTAGTTTTTACTATTAAATTGTTTAATTATTTTATAGTAACTTTATATACTTAGGTCTTGCTTTATTACAAAGAAAAGTTTAACGAATTTAATATAAGCGTATCAAATTACAGCAAACTCTTTTAATACTTTCACACAAAAAGACTTTCGTCTTAGTTACCTCAAAGCCTTTTTCGTGGTTTTCTCATGCAAGAAAAATTAATTGTGAGCATTTCTTGTGCTTGAATAAATAAATAAATTGCAAGTAGTCTGCATTTATGAATAAATAAATAAAATTCGATTAGAATTACACAAAGTTGTTAGCTTTAAGCCAATATAAATTGCAATTTGATGCAATTTGAGTCAGGTTTTGAGGCCTTATCAATCAGAGTTCATGCCAGACAGAGCTCAAAGGTATTCAGATATGAAGTATATTTATGCCATGGCTTTAAGGCTTTGCTGCAATTGGGGTGATAGTCCATGAAGGAGAGAGATAAATTAGCTCAAACCAATGGCATTTGCTCTGTGTCTTGTGGGCAAGACATAAATTGCTTCTAGTTTCAAGAGCAACAAATCATCTTTGAGTAAATTGAAGAACTTTTTTATTGTCTAAGAAATTCCACAGTTTCAGGCTCTCTCATAACAAAATGTATCAATCGCCGCCTTTATTAGCTGTCAAGGAAACACTGATAGGTCGAGCAAGCTGTGTTGAGTGTTGAGTGGAAGTGAGCTGTTCGAATGTCAGTCGGTTCCTTTAGCTGTCATCATGTCAAAATTGTTTGTAAATTTGTGTTCCCCCATCATCACATAAGTGGATCTCAGTTTGTCTGTACAGTTGCTAGCAGCTGGGCAGAAAATGCGTATCCAACACATAGACAAACGCGTCCGCAATATCGTCAACACTCATCAATCGATCAGCAGGATGGCCGACAAGGAGATGCCGGCTCAGCTCAAGCGGATGCATCAGGTGCTCCAGCAGTTCGACCACAGTGGCGACGGCAAGATTGACCTCTCGCAGTTGGGCGACTGTCTGCGGGTGCTGGGCGCCAATCCCAGCGAGAAGAGCGTACGACAATATGTCCGGCAGCTGCGCGCCGGCCACATGGCACGCGTTCCCTTCGATGAGGTCTTGGCGATCTACAAGAGCGTCGCCGCCTCAGCCCGCACAGCGGCCCAGCAGAGTGGGCCAGGCACGGTGGCCGAGCAGCTCATATCCGGCCTACGATTCTTCGATGAGCAAAATACTGGCTTCATACCGGCGGCCCGGCTAGCACGTGTGCTGACCAGCTGCGGCGAGCGCCTGACCAAGGACGAGATGAGCGAGCTCTTAGTCGGTCGCGTCAATGATCAGGGTCTGGTCAACTACGTTGAATTTGTTCATGCAATTACCACAATCAAATAGGGGGGTCAACACAATGCAATGTATCCACTCGTCTTTCAAAAATGCAATAGCCAGAAAATATAAAAGAACCGAATTAACATAAACTGAAGTTTCAAGCACGATTCAGCCAAAGGAGTGCGAGTATTTTAAGTAAAGACATTTAAGTAGGTTTAATTTATGTGAACTGACTACACAAGAGCAATAGCAAAAGGATATTCAATAAAGTAAAAACAAATTTCACACAATAAATTGGGTTTTATTTCAATTGCAAGCTGTGTCTGTGCCGTGGTGGAAAGTTGATAAAGTAAATAAAAGTTGATGGGAATAAATTTAGTATTTAATATATATATTAAATTTTGTGTTTGGAAATATATCTTAATATATTATACATACCTTTATCAATTATTATCAAGCCAATTCACTATCTATGCATATATTTTTTACTTATTTGCTGTACTTACAATATTTTTATAGTTTTTATATATTTTTATCCTTTTTTTTAATTTTGGTATATTTGTTTTTTTTTTTCTGATCCATATTTTATATATTTTTAATTATAAAATTCAATCTATTTTTATTATATATATCAGTTTATATTTTTTACTTAGTTCTTCACATTTTTATATAATTTTTATATTTTTTATATTTTATATTAATTTATAAATTTTCATATACTTGTTTATATTTTTATGCATCTTTCATTTTTTATATATACTCATATTTTATAGGCTAATCGCCAAAGAATTCAAGTTCCTTTATGATGTGCACTCAGGCAGCGCAGCCTGAATAAATAGCTTCGCCTTTAGCCTTGCTCGCTTGTGTGACTTAATTTAACTGCGCTCATATATGTCTAGACATATATGTATATTATTAGCATGAGAGCAAGCGACCTCTTTATAAGTAAAGTCGTGCATAATGCATTTTGCTTGTACAATAATTAATAAAAATGAATAATAGCTTCCCCTATTTGACAGCTTCAGATGAACTTTTGAGCTGCTGCGTTGCAAAAAAGTTTATTTTTATTATATTATTTCGAGACTGTTGCAGAGTCCTTGTTTGTGATACAGCCGAATCAGGGCTAATTAAAAGCGGATTTTGAGTTATTCGAGTGAACTTTGATAATTGATTAGCATCCATTATGCAAACAGAATCTCCAAAGAGTACAAGCTGAGCAAGGACATTGTTTCAGATTACATAAAACAATCAAAAGAGTATCTCCTCCTAGTGCATATTAATCAATCAATTCACACAGAATTCCTTTCAAATGTCTTTAATAAGTTAACATAAAAATTTACAACGAATACCCAATCTAATCGCTGGGATTTTGAATAACGACTATGAAATAGTTGTCGGAGGGCATGAGAATCACCTCAAAATATGATGTACGCATGCGCATCGATGTGAACTCATTGGTGGCATCCAGATCCAATATCACCTGTCGCGCCTTCTCCGTCAGCAGGTGCATGTGGCAAGCGTAATGAACCGAAAGCTGATTCTCCAGCGTCGACTTGATGGGAATGCCATCGTAGTCCGCAACAACAATGCCAATAATATTCTTCACACCCTGAAAGCGCTTCAGCATCTCCTCCACTTCGGCAGACATCCTCAAGCCGTTTACTGATCCGTGCTACTCACAAAACTGATTTATCTCCCAGTATTTCTGGGCTGTGTCTATGTGTCTTTGGCCTACAACTGAACAATTTGTAATGCGAGCAAGTCTGACAAATGAGGTTGTAGAATAAGGCAAATGGACTACTTTGATTAAGGAATAGATGGAATAGAATCTTATAAGCAAGTGATGTGAATAACCTACATTAGTTGCATATATAGTTCATATATATATTTTATTATAGAATAAATACAATAAATACAATAAATATAAATCCTAATCTTAAAAAAAATATAATAAATAAAAATAAATCTTTATTATTTAGAATACAAATGCTTTTCTCTAATGATGATTTATTTTGATGCTTTATCATAGCTGCAAGTCGAGTTGCAGCTTTATTTGAAACTAACAAAAACTTTATTTTATATTGAGCGTAAACTAACTCTTTCTCCCTCTCTCTTTCTCTCTATCTCTCTCTCCTGCTGACCATTTGGCTAGTTGAATAATGAAAGCTGCAAAAGTTGGCCAAAAAGTAAGGAAAATTAATTGAATGTTGTTGACACTCGTTACACAGGCAACCCGAGAGTTGGCTGCTTTCCATTCGAATTGCAGATGAATTGGCCAGCGTCAAGTTTTATGCGGAAATTATGACACACTTCCGGCCGGACAGCTGGACTCTGTTGGCTAGCCAAACAAACAAAAAGAGAGACAGAGGTAGAGTGAGCGAATAAACTGTAGTCTGATGTAAAATTGTGCACTTTTGAAAATTAATTAAAAGTCATAAAACTCATAATGAAATTACCCAGACAGACTCAAAGAGCGAAGGACAGTGGACGCCTCTGGCCAGACCGAGATAGTTCAGTAGCAGCAGCAACAGCAGCAGCAGCAGCATGCGGCAGATGCAACAACAAGCAGTTGTCTTGCCACACGGACACAGGCAACAGCAGCTCCAGGGGACTGAGAACTGAAACTTTGGACACGGGTCAACAAGGTGAAGACTTGTTCGTTACAGAATTAAATCAATGTTCAGCTCACAGATCCAAGTCATGAAATTGTGGAAAATTGATGGCAAATCACAAAATGTCATCTAACATCGAAAATAAATGGCTTTCTCGATGCGGCGGGGCAGACAAAGGGGTGTGGCTAAAGCCAAATTTGTATTTCATATTTTCATGAACAAATACTGCAACAGATTGGGACTGGGACTGTGACTGGCAACTCGTTAGCCCTGATCCATGACAGCAGGTGTTTGCGAGACTTCATCTATTGGCAAATATTTTTGTTTGACATGGCCAGCATTTTGCATTTATTTGTTTGAGTTGTGGCCGTAGCAAATTGTTTACAATTTACACATTTGTGTTAACACTTTTATGCGGTGTTTCGGGTTTTATTTGATTTATCGTAATTACAATGGATTTTTGTAAATACAATTTGTTGAATTGCTTGCTGGCTTGACGTGCCTTTGAGCCTTAGTGAGAGATGTGTGCAGAGTCTTTCTTATAAAGAGACGTTGAGAGTGTATCCCCATACTTCGTCTACCTAAAAAGCGATGTGAGCAGAGTCACCCAATAAGACTCTAAAAGCTAACTAAATATGTGAATTATAGAGAGACGTAGACAAATCTCTCTATAAATATATATACATATATGTATATATATATATGTATATATATATATATATACATATATATATATATATGAATATAAAGTTTGAGAGCCGTAGAAAGCTCTCTCTTTACTTATAGAGGGACGTAGCCAAGGCTCTCTCTTTACGTAGAGAGGCGTAGGCAAGCTTCTCTCTAATATATATAAAATATTAAATAGCGAGACGTAGAAGCTTCACTCTATAAGACTTTAAGATCTGCCTAGACATGCGACTCATACTCATTTAATATTCTATTCATCTTCAACGACATTTAATATTCTATTCTTCTTCAATGACATTTAATATTCTATTCTTCTTCAATGACATCTTTATGCTTGTTTTTTTTTTTATACCAAATAGATTTACATTTTTTAACATTTCATAAATGAAGTCATTTGTTGTAGAGCTTTATATATAAACTTAAATCCACAGAAAATTAATATTTAATGCGCTTAATGAACTGGTGGAGTTATTGGCTCATATTTCTTAAGAAACGAACAAGTTCATGATTATAATAATTACGTCGCATGGCATCCACATGACCTAAACTTTAATTAACCTTATGATAAATATGTCAAAGGATGTTCTATCAAATAAAGCCCAATTCAATGGTATTTAAAGAATATTTCTCTATTTTATTCTAATTTAAAGTTGTATAACTCTAAAGAAAACAGCCAAGATTCATCCATTTCTATAATTGATTTCCATTGCTCTACTTAGCTCGATTTGCCCTCATTTAAAGCAACATTTGTCTCTTCAATTTGACATATTTTTTGTACTCCTCTGCCTGATGGCAACAAATTAATTATGAATTCATTATTGCATTTTTATGTTTGTTATAAAATGTTACTTTTTGACCCAATGATTAATTGCGATTTAATTGCATTTTCTGTGTGGTTACACGCACATACAAATGTGTCAATGGAATTTAATTAGCCACACGGATTCCAGGTACAAGTGGCCGATAGAGTGAGAGGACAATGCACATAGTCAGTGACAAATGGGACGAGCTCTATCATATAATTATCATAAATATATGTGTAGGATGACCTATGACTGCTATAAACTCTGGGGACAGGGTATAAACAAGTCAAGCATTGGCTGCATTCACTCGACGGTCATCAAATATTCCATAATTAATTCAGTTATTTGCATTAATTTCAAACGTCTGCAAATATTTGATGAATGTTGAGCCAATGTGCCAAGTGTTAATGAAATGCCAGCTAGCCGGGCCAGGAGAGTGCGAGTGCACTGCAATTGCCAGCTACACAGACTATCGCATCATCAAATTAGAATTAGACAATCTGACTCTGATGGAGAGGAGTGAATGAATGGGGCCCTGGTGCATGAAATGTTAATGTTAATCTGATTTGCAATTTGCAATTAGTAGCAAAATATTTCGAGTGCAGAGCTCATTACCAATTACGAGCACCTTTGTTTTGCTTACCTGGCCGGGGCAGGGTGTGTGTGCTTGTAATTTAATTTTGGCCCAAATTAAAATTATGATTGGGCGTGTGGGCGTAACACGTGCGTGCACGATTCGAATTGAATTTTAATTAATTTCAACATGTGTGAGTGTGAGTGAGTGTGAGTGAGTATGAGTGAGTGTGAGTGAGTGTGTGTGTGAGTGTTTGAAGTGAAGTCGTGCGTATTTATAAATAAAGTCAGGTTAATGTGCCATCGACCAGAGTAAATACAAAAATCTACTTAAATATATGCCGCTTACTCCACAGTCTCTCTACGCTGTCGACTGCTCTTGACTCTTCCGCTTAGGTTGGAGCCCCACCAAATGCCCGGGGGGATAACATTTTAAATTAAATATTATAGCTTTGGCTTTATGCAAAAATATGCCAGCGACAGCCCTGATAAATGTCCCCTGCTTGAGCCGAAGCCAGGCTTAGAGAGGCTGCTTAAATGAGCGGCACAGGCTTAGAGCTTAGCTACCTGCCTGCATGTGGAATGTTTTAGTTGATTGGCCTAGGTGTGATGTGGCTCAAGCAATTTATGTGCTCGCCGTACGCGCAGCCCTGACATCACCTTTTTCAATCAACTAAAGAGCAGCTACCCGTGTCCTCCATCAGCTGTCCTCCACCTCGACCTCGGCGCCGACTCAATAAGCTGGCATTTTATTTGCATTTTTTGCCTCTTCTTCTTTTTCGCCACTTGATGCCTTCTTCGTCTGCCTGGCTGGCTGCCCGAATTCCCAGCCCCCCCACGGCCACCCGCCGGCTTTGGCGAATATTTCGCGCGGCGCTGTTGACAAATTCATCATCGTCTAAGCACGCGTCTGTCAAGCGCGCTAAGGATACAATAAATGTCTTTCGTGGTCGTCCTCGACTGGCTGCCTGGCTGGCTGGCTGGCTGCCTGGGTGGTTGGGTGGATGCTCTGTGGTTGGGACACCCGCTGAGTGAAATACTCTGTCGGATTAATATGCAACAACGTTTTGCAATTTTTTGTCTCCATTTTTATTTTATTCTACTTCCTCCTTTGCTTCTCCCGGTTTCTTTGCTTTATTCATTTGCCTTTGGGCTGGCGCTCGTCTCCTCCAGCCCGGGCTCAGGTGCACTTTGCGATAACAAATTAAACAACTTTATGCATGCAAAAACAAAAAAGAATAATGAAAAAGTAAATGCTTCGGATTGCTGCTTGCCCAGCAAACAGCTGGAGATGGAGTAGCCGCGCCGAGCGAGTGGAACTGCAAACAGAATTAGTTAAAAGCGGAAAACCATTCAGCCCGGCTCAATTGATTGCAGATGTGCTGCAACGGCAGCAGCTTTGTGTTTTTCAATTCCTTGAATTACTGTTGCAAGCTGAAGAGAATTTAAGTGCGGGAAATTGCCCCTGCTCATGACTTATTCAAGCTGGCCGCAGAGCATATATTAATTCGGATAAATGATTGATGAGCATTCGCGCTGCAGTAAACAAATTATAAATTAGGCTAACGAAATGTGATGTAAATAGGAGAGAGATAATATTATTGGGGGTGGAGTTTGATGTGCTGTATACGTATTGGAAATTTTGTAGATTAGCTCTATGTGGCTTTATGACAATTAGAAAGATGGACAGATATTGAGAGCGATAGAGAGACAAACTAACTGAAAGAAATGGAGAGAAAAAAAATTAGAAAGAATGAAAAGAGAGATCGAAAAATAAATAAATATCAGAATAATTAGCAGACAAATATAAAAACTTATAACTTTTGAACTAAGGCTCAATGTGAAACAAAATTTAGGACGAAATTTCAAATGGTATGGAAAATATTCAACATGAGATAGAGGAGAACTCAACAAAATTGGGACGACTTTCGCATTTTTTGTGGCCTTTCATTCGATTAATTTACTCAATTTTGAATGCTTTTATTTGCCCTTAACTTTCATATATATTGCAAAAATATTTGGACTCTTCTATGATATTCTATAAATCATTTAGGCTGTTGCTTTTATCACATTTTGCCTTACTATGCGTATTATTTCAAACTAATAAATGTGGACTGCCCTTGCGATGGCTCGACCTGGAAATAACCAAGTCTCTCCCATTACATTAATTTCGTTTAATTTCCTTCAAAATATACTTTTAAGAACACAATTTATTTTTGTAAAAATATTTACAATTTTATGTTAAAATCAGACTCAATGTAATTTTTTACATATAATGCATAATACTCCAAAATATATATATATTTATATTTCCCCTTAAAAACTGTATTCTCAATCAAATCCCAAGCTTCACTAAATTGTTGGATAGACGCTGTCATGCTCCGGCCATTCTATGCGACTGATTCGGAGCACTTCGTCGTAGGCCTGCTTGGCCAGCCAGTGGAAGAGCGGGCTGCTCCATTGGGTGTGCGTGGCCCAGAGATGGCGGGAGCCAGCATCGGTCTTGGCATTGCTCGAGGTGCGTACTCTGCTGTAGCTCGACCAGAGGTAGACCATGCTGCGCATCTTGTACGTCCACAGATGGTTCGGCATATAGCGTATCATATCCTGCAGTTGGCCCATCTGCTCGAAGTCCAATTTCTGCAGAAAGAACTTGTTCCTCAGCTCGAAGATGGTGCCGACTATCGACTGGTAGTTGGTCTTATTCAATTGCAGGGCGAACTCGGCCAGTTTGAGCAGCTTCTTCACCGTCTGCGGCTTGTGATAGTTCATTACAACGTGGAGAAATGATTTATCCATTAAATTAATACCTTTAAACTGATCGAGCTGCGCTTCGATGGCCAGCCCGCACCACTTGAAGTCTTTCCACCAAATCTCCCAATTCTTGTAGTTCATGATGCGATATATATTCAGCCAATCGTTGCGCAGTTCCTGGCGAATGCGCTTCGCCTGAGTTCGATTGGGATTTACGGGAAAATCAGGTACTTTCAGAACGGGCAGCACAGTCGAGCTGAGCTGCTTGCCGCCCACAATCGGGCTGAACTTGCGCCTAAAGAACTGGATCGCATAGGAAAGGCTCTCCGTCTGCGGCAACGCTTCCGTCTTCAAGTGGATCCGCGGCATCTGAAAGTCGCCAATGTGAAATATATTTGGTGGATCCTCTAGATGGCGTCGCTTGGCTTCACGCGGATTGCTGGGCGGCTCCATGCTGCGCTTGCGGCTGATCCACTGGCCGTATTCAGTTCGAGTGTCGACGCTGCCCCTGGGCTGTGGGATCAGGGGTCGCGGTGCCTGGTTATTGCTTTGATATGGATTTAAGTTCAAGTTCCTATTATTCAGATTTGCATAATTTGTAGCACCAAATCCTCTAATTGGTATATTATTTTGCAATTGTGGATTATTATTATTTTGGAATCTGCTTGGTTGTTGCTGTGGCTCACGCGCTCTGTTATCGAAGTAGAAATTATTTGTAGCTGCAGGCCACTGCTGTCGATTATTGTTGTTGAAATGGCTAGGATTATTGATAAACCGTCGATTGTTATACCCTGTAAATTGATGAAAAGCTGCTTCTCCATTATAGATCGCAGTCTGATAATTATTATTTCTATTGCAGCAAACTTCATTGGGGTTGAAGGCTATGAAATCGTCTGGATGAGGCGCTTGATTATGATTCCCCACACTGCATGGCTCTTTATGATATCCAGCGGGTTCCCTGCAATTCACGTCCAGCTCGAGCAGAGGCGTGGAGGTTCGACGCTCCAAGTAGCGCTCAGTCTGAATGTGTGTTGTGGGCGACGAGTCGGGCGAAAATCTGAGACGATCCAGGGTGGGCGTACTGCAACCGCTTGAGCTCCACTTGATATCGCGCGGCGGCGAGGACGTGGCGGAATAAGTCTGCTCGGGAGTGACTGAATAAGTCGGTTCGGGCGTGATAGAATAAGTCTGCTCGGGCGTTCGGTCCTGCAGCAGTTGTCGGATCTGACGCAGCACCATGGCGTCCACCTCGTCCTGCCGCCTGGGACCCAGCTGCGAAATGAGCTCTTGCCAGTACTGCTTGAAGTCGTTCAGATGGAAGTCGCTTCGCTCGAGTGTGTGCATGGCCAGATCGTTGGCACAGGCGAGACTGAGGCCCAAAAGAAGCAGGAACTCACGTCGCTCCTGCAGCGGTGTCTTGCCGATATTCCAGCGATAAGGGCTGCCTGGCGTTTCTCGCTAAGTTTTCAAATACTTACATATCTCTCTCCATAATCGACTGCATTTCAGTGCTTACCTGCCCAAGGTGCTGCAGCAGTCCGCGCGGCTTGGTGCCGCCATCATAGAAATTCATTCGGTGCATTGCTTAGATCAAATTTGAAAATCTTGTTTCGTTCTATATTTTCTCTCTCTCGAATTTCTCACTTTTTTGGCGTTGTAATCGGTTTGCTGTCTAAATTCAATGTGCTGTACTCGGTTAACATACTACAAGCTGACAACTGAATGAATCTGAATGCCATGCGCACTTGATAATATACAATTTGTACTGTTATAAAATCGAGAAATTATATAGAAAATTTAAAATCGATTGATTGATTGATAAATGAGAGCTGCATGTGCTTAGATGTGATTTCTCGAAAAATAATTATTTTTATTTTTATTTAATATTTAATTGTAGGAGAGATTCGGGATTTCATACAGCTGGACTATCATTTTAAATTTAAATATTGATAATGAATTTAATATTGAATATTTAAATTAAATATTAATATTAGGAAGTGGTATATGTCTATATGCTTTTTCAGCTATTTCAAATTTCAAAGCTTCCATTTTATTAAATCAATAAAAAGAACTCTTTCTCTTCAAGCATAAATATATTTTTATTATTTTATTTAAAGTTACACAAGCTTAAATCATAATAAAATATAGAGACATATTTTCCATATCAGTAAAATAAGCTTTATTAAATTAAAAATTATTTGACATTCACTTTTAAATATGATATTGGACATTTACATCTGAGTTTTTAATTTTTAAAATGATCTCACTCATGACCAATCATAGTGTTTGCAGACATATGAACTTCGCCAGCCCACTAAGCGCTCAGGCAACAATTTCCTCTGGATGTAATTTTGTTTTGACACGATAAGTGTGACGAGCTCAATTATTATTTTAATATCAGTTCCCATAATGTGCCAGTGTTGATCTAGTGTAAGGCTCTCCATAAAAATGTCAAGCCAAACTCAAACAAAAAAGCAATCAATTCAATTAAATGAATTTTCAAATAATATAGCGTTTGGAAGTGAAAGCTAAAGCTCATCTGAAATAAACCTCACAATATATTATAACTTATAAATAATACGTTATTTATTTTATATTTATTTATAACAATTTGTAATACCGCATTCATCTTATTTATAAAACATTTACTGAAACTCATCTATAGCAAAACATTTCTTGAATAATCATAGCAAGATTGTCGCATATTATTTAACATTTTACATTCAAGTCAACTGGCAAAATCAATTGATGTTTTTAAGCTGTCTAAAAGAGAGCGAAGCCTGAGCCGCTGATCCATTGGCCCAGATAAACTTGGCAATAATTTATTACAATCACTCAAGTCAATGGCGATGGCGATGGGGCTGGGGATGGGGACAAGAACGTCACACATGAAATATAAATGGATCTCTCTGACTCTGTTTGGCCAGACGATACGAGAAGTGCAATATTTTAAAATTGCATCCCGATGGGATGAGAAAAAAAAAAGAAATGAGAATAAGCCGAGATGCAAGAAAATGTGCTACATCGACACACGTCGCAAACGAATGGGCAAAAAATTGAAATAAATAAGATATAAAATGGAAACAAATACAGCAAATGGCCCAAAAGAGGCGCCACACGGGGCAGCCCCCAGTGCGCCCCACGGGGCGACGCCTCTGCGCCCCGCCCCTCCCCCAACAATGCTCAATCTCAATATTCGAGCGGAATTTATGCATGCGAGACATTTGCGAATGCCTTGCGAGTCACGATAAGTGTATTTATTTGGGCCCGGCACTGCAGCACGAGTGTTAAGAATACAGCGACACCAATTGCCCGACGATACGTATACTTTTGGCCGAGAGTGTAAATTGTCTGTGTGCGCGCCGGCATAGAGCTTACGCGGCGTATGTGGAATGTGCCCAATAACGTTCGCTTCGCTTTTGTTTCGCTTCGCTCTCTCTCTCTCTCTCTCTGTGTGCTTGTGTGTGTGTGTGTGACAGTGTGTGTGTGTTTGCTTGTATCCGCAATCCGCTGACTTGGCGACACGGCCACGCCCTCTGCTTGCAATTAAAGCAAACAACAGCGCAAACTAATCTCGAGGGTCTCGTAAATTCCGTGGGGCATTCCTGAGGGGGTTTACCAAGACCAGACAGCACCAGACCAGACCACAGCAGATGCCACGACGCCTGGATGCCAGGATGCCAGGATACCACGACGCCAGGATGCCAGATACCAGACAGCACAACAATAGACACCGCCCGAGGCAAGCAATTGAAACTATGCACGAAATCTGCAAACGTTTGCGGAATCACTAAGCTGGTTTTCTAATTTCTATCCCTATGCCAAGCCATCGTATCGTATCCCAGCCAATCTCCACTCCCCGCAATTTTATGCACTTTGTTTATTCTTCGGCAAAAGTGTAAAAGCCGAGGAGCTGGTGGGGTGGGGTGGGGTTAAATGAATAAGAAGCCGGGTTAAATGCGGCTTATCGCATGTGGAATGCCCTGCCCAGCCGAGCTCAGTTGTCGAGCTCAATTTGCATATTAATTGAATGTCAAAAAAGGACCAAAACCTGACTTTTGACTGTGTGTGTGTGTGTGTGATATGAGCATTGAAATTGTCTTGAGGCCAAACATGGCTCTAAATCAACATACGAAAAGGTGAAAATATATATATGTATATGAATAAATATGCCTAGCTCTGGGCAGGCGCTTGAGATAAATGCTTAATAATATAAAGAAATATCTCAGATGATGAAGCTGCTGGAGATGTTTACACAAGTTGAATATATAAGATATCAGAAAAACAGAAATTGAAATATTATATATAATAGAAACAGGTCTTGGACCAAGGATTAATATCATTTTTAATAGGGATTAATATCATTCCTAGGGTTTGCAGGCATATGGACTCCATCAGCCCATAAAGCGATCCAGAAAATAATTTTCTCTGAATGTAATTATTATTTGAAAATATTCTGCTTTTTTAAGTAAGCATTCAATCAAAAATGAGTTGAATATATAAGATGCCATGGAGCTTAAGTTAAACATAAATTGAAATATAGAAACAGTTCTTGGACCAAGGAGTAATATCATTTTGAACAATTTGGCTGTTTATTCCAACTGAAAATATTTATGGAAATATTATAGTTATGCAGCTTATGATAAACAATTATTAAAATATGGGAACAATTCTTGGATCATTATAATTTTAATTAGAAATTTGGAATACAAAAATTAATAATAAAAAAATGTTTTTAAAAATAATTTTGAATATGCTAAACTCAAAATTTAAATATTCTCAAATGAAAAAAAAGTTCTTGCCCTAGGCAATAATTAAATGCCTTTCAGTTATCGCCTTACAAATGACTCTTAGACTTGGCTCTGTTTGCACAGCAAATCCCCTGATGATTTCGGATCAGTTAATTGAAACTGAAAAATGTTGCTGTCAAGTCGAGTGTCAAGTGGCTGCCAAATAAACATGCTGTTGTAGCTGCATTCGATTAATGCTATAAATCAATATGATTTCAGTTGTGTTTAGGGCTTTCTCTCCTTTTACTGTGAACTGTGACTGCACAAGGTAGGCGAACTGGCAACAGAGTCATAAATCTTCAAGTGGCAGCTGGGATCTAGCTGGCCTTTTGACTTACTTGCCGGCAGCTCGAAATGAAAATGCCGTAACCCGCTTATAAACGCACTTCTAAGCCCCATCCAGCGGGCACAGGCACATCATCATGCCGCTGCCATGACAACGAGCTGCTCTGACATGTTGCTGTCAGTGGAAATCGAGTTTCGCTCGTTTTTCCAAGCCAACGTCTCATGTCTCATGTCTCGCATCTAATTGGCAGCTGCATACCGCACGGACAATGGCACAATTGCCAGCACACACACAAAGGTGGACAGGTGCTCAGGTGCTCAGGTGCTGGGAGCTGGCAAGTGAAACGGGAGCTGCAGCTGTACCAATAGCTGCAGCTGCGGCTGCTATATAATCAGAAGGCATTTTGTATGCAGTTGTTCTCATCTGCCACTTTAACGCTTTGTGGGCATCAGGCGAATGCGGCTGTGGTCATAACATGCTCAATTGTCTAGCTGCACTGAGAGAAATGCCCGGATGATATTCTTAGATATTTTAGCTCATTCCGATTTTACCTTAAATAAAACCTATAAAGTCTAGCCCTTATCCAGCTGCATCTTTTGGCTACATTTTTGTTGCAGTGCCACCTTTGATTGTTGGCCAACTTTTGCCGCCTGGCTGCTTGCCTGGCTAACTGCAATTTACAATTCCGAGCCGGGCTACTGAGTCGACGAACAAATATCTGTCTCAAACAAAACATTTCACTGCAATAGAGTCTCGGCTCTGGTTTTTACAGTCGTTAAATGTGGCTCACATGTTATGGCCATAGCTGGGTATTTAGGTTGCAAAGGCAGCTTTGCAGCATTTCTTTTCGCTGCACAGTTTATAGTTAACATATGAGATTTCTGTGGGTCCACTCTGCTTGCCTTGGCCATTCACTACGTCTTCGACTATCAATGAGGTGTCGAGCATTGAGAGATTTGGCAAATATATTAATTTGCTGCGCGCCTCGACGTGCTCAGCCTGGTGCGAGAGCTGCAACCGCAGCAGCGGCAAACAAACTGTCTGAAGAGTTAGATACAAATGGCTGCAGGCTGTGGCGGGGATGAAATTGTTGCCGCTGCCAAAGACTTGCCAGAGACCTCAAAGTGGTTTGCCGAGCTGCTTTAGCACTTGCCTTTGACTGCATATCGCAAGATATGCAAATCTCTGTCTGTCAGGCTAGCTCCCAGCCCAGCCCAACTTACTCATCCTCTGCCTCTCTTTCAGCTTGCTGATTAAATGACTTGAAATGCTGGCACAGCTTGCCTCAAGTTTTGTGCTTCACGAAATTAGCACGCAAATTACAAACACTAGAGAGAGAGAGACGCCGCCTCGTCCCGCCTGCTAATTGCCCAGAAATGTGTGAAAATGCGCATTTGAAGCGATTTATGAAAATGCCAGAGCACACGCATGCAGCATTTTCATAATATATTTGCCGATCCATGAATAAACAAATTTTAATTATAACTTGCAATATGCTGCAAATATTTACTCCAGTATTTTGCCTGAACTTTAAAGATTGCACATATTTTATGGCAAGAATGTAAGAGTATAAGATGGGGATATATCCTGTAGGAAGCGAGAGATGGGACTGCTTGTTGAATTGATCTGCTCGAGTTTAATTTATAAGATATTGAAAAGATATTGCAAATATATTCAATCTGTAAGATCGGGAGTGCTTTACAGTCCTTATCAAGCAAATATAGGTCCAGTCATAATATGCAGCTTGACAAGCAGAAGAGACAAGCGTTAGATGCAGTATCTCTAGATTAGGCAGAGTTGATTTTCTGCTCAAATAGACCCATAAGTTGCTTGACAATTTAATTTAAATTTGAAAATATATGATATAATCTATGTCATATGTATAATAGATTAACTACAGCACCATAAAATCTATAGAAATTGAAAATATTGTCTACCTAAATAATATGTTCTTAAGCCATAATAACTAAAAAAAGTATTAGCTGAGTCATCTTGCTGCTCAATTCTGGTCTGGTATCTTAGCTAGATTTTCTATCAAATGTCGATCAGTCTACGGACGGACAGACAGACAGACAATCGACTTCGCTTATCGTCCAGATCAATAACATATATACTTTATAAGGTCTGCCACTCCTCATTCTGCCTGTTATACCTTGACTTCCCATTTTTAATAGGCATATAAAAGATTAAACCTTACTTTGAGTATCGACCATCTTGAATGGCTATAAAAGCTGTCAGACATGGAGAAAATGTTATTTATTTTCTTGAAAAAAAATAAACGTTTTATGGCTGCGATAGTTAAATCATATTTAAATCTACTTTTAAATTTAATTTTTATATGCTCACGCTAGAGTATATACTTATGTACCTTTCTCACAACTCGATATAAGCTTGCCAAATAGTTTAGCTACCCTCTATGCAGTGTTTGAATCTTATGCAGCGCAGCATAATTGAACGCAGCTGCTTGAGGCAGATTTAATAATTTCATTAATTCGAAAATTAATTATATTATAGGCCAAGTTAACGCAAATTCAATCGAGCTCTGGCCTTGCTGTAGCAGTGGAGTCAACGAGAGGAAATCACAAATAAATTTGTTTAAATTCCAACTTTTTCAAATACAAGCGAAAATGTATTTGTATTTGTATTTGTATATATGTAGCTGTATTTGTATTGGTATTTGTACGTACAAGGTACAGCTCGAAGGGGTTTTAACGCTTGAGAGCATCCTCGACCGTTCCGTTGGCGTTGCCGTTGCAACCATTTGTGTTGATTCGTTTAAAGCGCTTTTTGCTGCGCGTTCGAGCGCACATAAGTCAACGATTGTGACCTTTGAGTGAGCACAGAATGCGACTCAAAGCAGCATATCCAAGGACAATTTGCAAAATGAAACTAAATTGCTAAATGTGAACTTACAAAGCACTTAATACGCCATATGAGAAAAAGAAGTGGGCGCAGCTGCTCTTTAAGCTTGCATTAGCTAAATTCTGATTCGTAAGAAACTATTTCCTTCATTTGGCTGTCGTTTGCACACAATTTCAACTTTTGAAATATCAAATTATGCGCCGTGCTCTTTGCCTTGCTGCAAAGTTTGCTTTCGAGTCAGGTTCACACTCAAATTGGCAAATTAATTTAGCATCTTAACGCCACAACTTTTCGACTCGTTCTGACGTCAATCGAACACATACGCCTAGCCGAAAGGCGGAAGTAAAGTGGAAGCTAGATACCCTGTGAAATAAATGGTGAAAAGTGGAAGAAGTTGATGAATGCAAGAGCAGAGCTATATACCCTGTAAAAAATGGTGAAAAGTGCAAGAAGTTGAGAAATGCAAGAACAGAGCTGAGGCAAGCAGCTGGCATTTCATATGAAATATACCCCACCAATGCAGCTCATTACAGGGTATCTACCTACATGCTCATACATCTCAACTGCATGGGCTGTTCGGCTTCCAGGCTCATTTAATTTAGCATAAAAGCCAAGTTGGAAATTTATGTGCGCCAGCTTTCGAAAACTTGAACGTTCTCTCGGCTCGGCTCGGCTCGTATTGGTTATTGGACTGGAGTCTGGATTGGATTGGAGGCAGCTTTTGTTTGGTTTTGGCTGGAGCCCAGTGAGTGGGAAGCAGACTTGATGAACTGTAAATGAACTTTCTGTTTGAATTCGATTTAGTTTCATTGCTGCTGCACTCGGCCCGGAACACACATATCTAATAGACTCGGCCAGCTGTAGCCCCAGCCAGCTAGAAAGTACAGAGCTCGGACGAGTGCGAGTGCAGCATATAAGTAAAATGTATTCGATATCCATTTGCAAGCGATATAAATTGTAAAATAAAGCAGCATGAAAATGCAAATGCAAATGATGATGCTGCTGCTGCCTTGGCAAGCATCAACATTGTTGCAGCTGAGAGCGAGAGAGCCTGCTGCGGTTAGTCCGAGTTGAGTTACGTTCGAGCAGCAGCAGCAAAAGGCAATATTCTATTGTTTGACAATGCGAGTCGAGCCAACCGATGTGCACAGAAAGACAACAAACTCTGCAAAATGCAAATGCCGAGCTCAGTTTTCGAGATATTTGCCAATTTTTCTTTTCCAAATTAAAGGCTTGGGCCACTTCTGAATAGAATCTGTCACAAAGCTAAACTTATTTTGCGGTCAGCCTGCTGAGGGGAGAGATCATTGATGGTATGAGGTAAAAATATATTTATTTTGCGTAAAATTCTTGTGGGCTTTTCATTCTCCATATGTTGATGTTAATATTTCAACAATTTATTTATCATAGAACTGGGGTATATACAAATAAATGAATTTATATGAAAAATAGGGCAAATAAATAGCCAGCAATTTCAATTGAGTCACACAATTGATAGAAGTTCGACAGATTTTTGCAGTTAACATATTACAATACTTGATCTAGTGTAACTGACGTATTTATATAAGTTGTGGACTATATTTATATTGAAATTAGAATTCTAAAAAATATTTAATAAATTATAAGCAACTAAAAAACCTCTAGTCGGTCTCTAGTACCCTGAACCTAGCCGACGTTTTTTTTTTTTTGATTACTCCATAGCTTTAAATGAGCGTATTGCCATTTTCAATGGGTTCATATATAGATTTTATAGTATAATAATATAATATAAAAGATATAATATTCATTCAAATATATATATTATTTATAACTGACTGAATCTATTGAAAAAACCATATTAAATCAACAAAATAAAAAAAACATATGAGATCAGTATATATATCAGCGACATGAACTGTCTTCTTGCTGCTCAATTCTGGTCGCTAGATATTTCAGCTAGATATTCTATTAAATGTCAATGATATAAGTCCAGTAATTACATTAAAAATATTTTAAAATCTGTTTGCCTTCTTATTTAGTTACTAAATAATTTGCCTTTTAGATTCCAATTAAGATTATATAGTTAAAAAATTAATAAAAATTTAAATATAGTTAAAAATTAAATTTATAACAATTAAAAATCATATAAATTCAAGCTAACATGCTCAGGTAGCTTTCTGCCCCGTCTCAACGCTAAAGTTTTTCACGCCATTTAACTGCGCGCCTAAAAGTATAAAAGCAATTACCTTAAACAACATTTATATTTTAAAATAATAGTCAGTTAATAGACTCAATAGTTGATATTGTGTGCAGAACGCATAGGCATAAATATTTTAGTGCAAGTGTTTGCGGAATAGCTCTCGAATAAACGGCACTGAATACGCTGCGTATACGCAATAATCCTTAACTGGTTTAGTCCGAATGTGTCCACAGCTGTGTGTGTGTGTGTGCTTTGATATAAACACTGGCTGGCACAGCCTTGATTATGGTAGTTAAATGACGCACACACTAAATACGCTGAATATTCCTGTTGTTGCAATTATTTCGCCATAGATTTCGAGGCGGGGGCCTGACATGGCGGCAAATTAAACCAGATGAGCTGATAATTAAAAACGCAAAATGCCAACAAATTGTGCGTAAAATGCAATTATTAACAGTTTAACAGCAGCAACAACAGCCGACGATGTTTAGCCATATTTGAAATTATTTATGCATTTCGGTTTTGGGCCTGGCCACACAGCGCAGCTGATATCTTTGATTCGGCTTACAGCCACGAAAGTGGCGCAGAGAAGGGCCAAAATGAAATGGGAAAAATTCTTCGAGCGACAGAAAGTCAACACGAATCTGCAATTTGGCTTAAGTTTCGACGAAGACCGCAGCACAAATTCTTAATTCGCTTCAAACTCGAGAGTTGACACAAGAAATTTGTGTGAATGCATTTTTTATGCACTGCAGTAAATAGAGAGAGAGACTTGAAAACAAACAGAGAGAGGAAGAGAGAGATAAAGCACATGCTGTTTCAGTAAGTCAACAATTTATAACGTTTTCTCTTGAAAGGCTAGAAACAATGTCGAAGACAAAATGCTCTTTCATGCGACTTTGAGCTATTGTTAGCTGAACGCTGTTATCACCGCTTGACTCATCTATCTAATCTATAAAAGTTCTCTTTAGAGTATTTACAACTCGACTCCTCCTCCTCAGCTTTGCATAATGAAATCAGTTGTTTATCTTGGAATGTGGCTGCGCTTATCAAAGTAGACTTAATCGCCTCGGGGCCAACAGATGATAATATTGACACTGACACTAGGAAACAAGTGTTGCGCTTATACAAATGCATCACACTCGATGTCTTTATAATAATTTGCAATCTGTTGAGTCAATCTGCTTGAGCAGTTCAACGCACCGACAAAATTCGCGGAAACTGGCTGAAGCCAGCTCAAGATGTGGCCATTCATCAAGGTTGCACGATGCATTTATCTCGTTCAGATTTGGGGCTGCCAAACTTAAAGTGCGAACTGCAAACGTCTTGCTAGCGATGACGACAAAGCGTTTGACATTAGCTGAGATTTTTCAAATCGTTGACGACGTGAGGCGGGGATTGGGTGCATTGGGCAGCCATAGAAGCGCTCGAGTGTCCACACCTCGCTGCTATTGGGGTCTGCCCCGAGGTGCAAAGTTCGCTGTCGCCGAACGGGCCAACGAATAGATGCGAAAGAATTAATTCCCTCAACCGTGCTAAGTGCCGCCCAAGGTCTGTCCCGATTCTCTGATTTCAGTTCCACTCGAGCCGAATTTGCACTTTTGCCGTCCACTGCTCTCGCCACTTAAATTGAATAACAACAATTTGAAATGGGTCCGAGTCTCGATAGAATCCATTTCCCAAGCACTTGACTCATCGGCCGGAAAGAACTAAAGCATTGGATACCATTCGCTTACGTGCCTTGTATCAGCCGCACACACCCAGTTGCCCATTTCAGCTGTAATAACTGCGATAATTATGGGTGTGTCTAGACCCATGTGTACAAAACAAAAAAAGAAGAGGAGAAAGCTTTATAATAATTATGGCATGACATTGCTCCACTTTGACATTTGCCAATTGTGAGTCAAGCTGTCACGTCGGTTGCATCACAATTATGTGATCTTTTTTTGTTATACCCTGAAGCCCGTTGGAAATAGGAATTCAGGGCGTAATGATTGTTTGCGGAGGCGTGACAGACCTCATAGAATAAATAAATATATATCCTTGATCAGGAGAAGGGATCTAGCCATGTTCCTCCCATCTCCTGATTATTGATAAAAATCGATCAATCTATTTTGCTTTTATATATATCTCCCCATCCACCTCGCCTTGCCCAAAATTTTGCAAAAAATCTATTTCAAATACTACCACTAACTTATGCTTGACAAATACACACATAATTTTTCGATTAAAAGCCTCTAGACGTTTAATTTGGAATAGTTATTGCAATAGACATCAAATATATAGAAATCTAGAAGAAAAGTTATTCAACAATGAAGTTCCCAAAATAAAGTAGAGCGCTTGATATGCGTACGTGCGTACGTGTTGTTTGCTTAGGGTATCGCCTAGTCGAGCAGTCTCGCCTAGAGTCGCCTTACTTGCTAATATATATATAGAGGTATGCATATATAAATAAATTTAGTTGAAATGTTACGAAATTTGTCAGTAGAGCGATTCGATGTTGTTATTCAAACTTTAATAGGCAGACTCAAAGGAACGCATTTAGAACACTTACCAAACTGTACGATGATTACCAGAAAATCACGAAAAACACTTTCAATACAAATGACGAATTCTCTAATCACGAAAACGTACTAGATCAAATCAGATATGTTATCAAATAAGTGTTTAAAGTGCTACTCAATTAAATATAAATTATAGAGCTGACGAAGATAGGGAATTCAAGTGAGTAAATCAAAGAAAATTGAATCAAATCAATAAAACATCATGTGCTTTAAATTATACATTGATAAAATTTAAGTTCTACATTTATAAAAAGATAATAATATATATATAAATATATAAAATATTATATACCTTATATGCAGGGCTTTGCCCATAAGCTTTGCTCGCTAAACAAAAAAGTTCTTATCACTTTATTAATATATAAATAAATACTAAGACTATCAATAAAAAAAAAAAAAAAATCAATATAGTTGACAATTATTGCTTCCAAGAAAATCAGTATAGTTGCCGTCTTTATATGGCAGGAAATCAGCTTCGCTGTGCTTAGCTAATAGTTATGAAATGTTGAAAGAGAAAACTATATTAAATATACACACTTAATTGGCTGCATCATGAATCAGACGATAAACAATAAGCGGCAATGGTTATCTATATGAGGCTTATCACTCATTAGACTTACTGATAACTGATTACCAATTACTGTTAGCTGTTCACTGATTACAGATGCCAACTAAGCCTAACTATACAAAGTTATAAATTAAACTTATTTTATTTGAGTTTATTACTCCCCTTTCAGAGTTCCTCGATTAGTCTACCATGCACTTCATTTTTCCCAATTAACTTTTTCGAGTCAATTTAATTAGTTTAAGAGCGAGGAGAAGTCTGCCCTCGTTGCACTTTATTTATTGCTGCTGCTATCCATTTACGGCTCATTTCGCTACAACGATCATGCTAAGCATGCTGAACATTTAAATTCAATAACAGCATCGTTATTATGCCCCAATGGACAGAGCAACAACGGCAACATCAACAACATGGCGAATAACCAGAAAACTTTGCCGAGTTCAAAACTCATAAGGATAACTTTGTGCGAGACAAGGCGGAAAACTTATTTAGTTCTAGATTACGTGTCTTCAAAGTTGGCAACGACATTATAAAATTTATATGCACGTTATGCGTGCCAGCCGCGATGAGATGTCACGACCTGGGAGGCGAAGAAGCTGCCACGGCTCAGCTGATGAGCCCGCCGCTCATCAAGGAGAATGTAATTACATTTTCGCCCGATTCATGACAGTTTTGCATAACGAAAAACCGCCTCGTGCCGCAGATATTGCGATTATTAATGAGACAGCCACGCAGCAGAGCATCAGCAACAGCATCATCAGCCACAAAGGGCTAAGGCGGAGGCCAAGACGACGGCTCAGACCCTGGCAGACAGCTAACAAGGGTCGCAGCTGACATCAACATTGGCCCACAATCCTGCGCGGAGCAAACCACAAAAAGGTAAATACCAAACACATAGAATTATATATACGTTTCAGTTAGCGCAATTATAATTATATACAAATGTCAGCCGTCAAATAAAACAAGATATATTAAGCTCTGGAATTGAGCATAATATATGAAACATATAAGAGATAAGACTCTCTTGTGCGATTGATAAGCTGATGGATGTTCAGCGCGCAGCCTAAGCTCAAAGTCAAGTATAGAGTTATAATAAATGCTTTAACTAGTTGAAGAATATGCTCAAAATAAAAAATTGCTAAAGGTTTTTTTTTTGTTATAAATAACTTAAAGTTATCTATAACGAAGGCTGTAATTTCAAAGAAAATTTCTGCATTCAAATAATTTGTATATGAGAAAGAACTCGAATACCAAAATGGGTGAAAATAGTTAGTCACTGTTGGGCGTTAGAGCTATGCAAAAGAGCCATATACTATAGAACTATGTCCTCGATAGCTGCTAAGCAACTCCAAGTCACTTTCAATGTCTTCTTCTACCTTTATGTGAAAAGTTTTTGCTAAAAATTCAATTTTATTTCATGAAATTTTCAACTTATGAAGCAAACTTCCAAAAGACTGACAGCTAAAAATATCTTGACAAAGAAACTATGAACTAATATTAATTTTTTTTTTTTAAATTTTCGCTATTAAAAAATTTAAATAAAATAAAGTATTCAGAAGCAAAATGAAAAAAAAAAACCTCTGAAGTCATATAAATCAATGTTTCCATTTCTTTACTTTAATTGTCATTAAAGAGCCAATAAAAGAATTGGAATTTACTATTATCAAAATTGTGAATGATAATTTGCGCTTAACTTATTTAAATAGATTCAGATAAGATATACGAAGAACACTTTATTTGATGATTACGTTTTGTTAGTGAAGCTTTTAAGTTAAAAATATGATTGACTTTAACACTATCTTTTTACTATCAACAACTATTTTTTACTATCAACAAATCTTAAAAAAAAAATTATAAGTTTTACTTATTCGAATAAAAAAGTATATTTAAATATGTCACCATTCAAAAAAAGTTAGATTATCTATGTATTGATATACGTCAGACCCAGCACTAGATACCTAGAAATCAAAGTAACAGCATGTGACGCTGTGTAGCAGCCGCTGATAAAGAGATTAGTCAGCCAACTGGCAGAATTGCTCCAGTTATGGGCTGTTCTGTCGCCCTTATCAGCTGAGAAGTACATAAAACCCCGGCGTAGCCGTCGCAAGCAGCTTAGTCTCATTTAAATATCGGAGTAAGGCTGTGACAAGTCTCCAGGCAGTGCGAGTGCAAGTGCAAGTGAAAGCGAAAATCGAGCAGTTCCATTAGAAGTATTCCAAGTGCCGCCAAAGCAACACATCAAAGTATTGCAAGCGAAATGGGTTTCGGAGCAGTAAGCGTAATATTTATTTTAATTCATATTTTACATTTAACTGCTGCTGATGCGGCCAGCGGCAGGGTAAGCATACTCACACATAGAAAATGCGAACACGAAACTTGCAAAACAATTCATAATATAAATTTAGCATTGAAATTATAAATTATAAATTTAACAAAAAAGGTTGAGATCGTCATCCAGAACTGAAATGGGATTAATTCGTGAGGGCTGAGTAATGTGGATTTTATATATATTTTTATACCCTTATAAAAAAGGTTTTAAAATGTAAAAGTAAATTGCTTGAAAAATTGCTTATTAAAAATTTAATTAAAAATTTAAAAAACAACAAAAATAAATCAGTAGAAAATTAAATTGTTACGGCTTCATTGTATTGTAATATATAGATAACCAATTAATGTCTTAGCTTAAAATCAGAAGCTGACTTCATTTTCTACAGCTCTCTTTGCTACAGACAGAGTCGCAAGGCGTATGAGAGTAGAAGATCATAGAAACAGTTGAGTCTAGAAGTAGCTGCAAAGCAAATGTTGGTCACATTTCGAATGTTAATCCTATTAATTACTGATTCGTAATATTCAAAAAATACATGAGCTCAAGATTGTATTTACAAAAATATAAAAATTTAAATATATACAGCTTGATAAGAAACAATTGCAATATAAATCAATTTAAATTCATCTCCTTTTTATATTTATATAAATATTTAATAGCTTAGCAGCTCTTTCATTAATTGCACTCGCAGTACTTACTCATTTTAAATTGAGTTGCAACTTTTATATCATGAAATGCAATTCTCAAAATTAACATTACACAAACATACTTGAAACACTTGTTTACCCATCGATCACAATAATTAAGCAAATTAATTCATTGCAGTTCGAACTTGAGGTGCTTGAGGCCCACAACCAATATAGAGCCAAGCATGGTGCGCCGCCGTTGCAGTTAGATGAAAACCTATGCAGAGTGTCCAGCCAGTGGGCGCAGGTATGATATTGGCAATCATATATATAACATATATCCAGATATCCAGCTATACCCCATCAATTTTCAAAACTCTTGCAGCATTTGCTAAACACGAACAGCTTCCAGCATCGGCAGAACAATAAATATGGCGAGAATCTGTATATGGCATCGGGTGGCAATTTGGGTGGTGCAGACGCCGTGAAGTCGTGGTACGACGAAATTAAGTATTACAACTTTAACTCGCCATATTTTCAATCGTCCACTGGCCACTTTACCCAGGTGGTTTGGAAGGGCTCCAGGCTGCTGGGCGTCGGCATCGCTCGAAGGTAAGCCATTCAATAAGAGTGGAGATATTGAGATCCTAATTACCTTTACGATTCACAGAGGAAACACAGTGTACATAGTGTGCAACTATGATCCACCTGGCAACTTTATAAACAATTTCAGACAGAATGTTCTACCTGCAAACTGAGTTTGTGCAGCGACAAGTTATGCTCACTATTATCACTTGATATACTAAAAAAATATTTATCTATTGTATGACTATTTATATTATATTCTACTATTTATATTATATTTATATTATATTCCTCTATTAAAAAGGTTTAATGCAGCATTTGACTTGGGCTTATATTTAAATTAATAGATCGGTTTATAGTGGAAATAAATTCTGGGATCGTAAATTTTTTTTTAATGTGCATCAAACTAAATTTGTTAATATAAATACAAGGCAAGCATGTAATTTATATTAAATAATGATATTAATTAAATCTATTGATAATGGATAATGGATTCCGTAACTCTCTAAGTCACTGCAGTTTGTAGGGCTTTCAGACTGTTCAAAGTTCGAGTTTCTTAAATGTAAACATTCCATGGAGTTTTTTAATCAGACATTCTGGAAATCCACTCTAATTCTTTACTAAACTTATCATTTAATTATAGACAAAATTAATTTTTAATAAATTGAAACCATTTTTTTTTTTTATATAATATATATATACTTAAATTTTTTAAATTGCAATCAATTAGAATGGGGAAGACTCGTTAAGTTTTGCTGCATCATTTGAGTAAGCACTACATAAACAGAAGGATATCGGAAATGCCAAGCATTTGGTGGAATGATAAAAGGGAGGGTAAGAAAATTTGATTTAGTTATTAACAAGTAAGAAAACTCTAGTCGGGCGTGACCGACTAGGGGATACCCTGAGTCCCATCGAATCTGAATTTGGGGCCTGTATACAAAATATAACCAAATTCGAAATTGCATAAAATACATATAAAGCTAAAAATAAAATTTGGTGTCTCTAGCTTAAAAGATGGGCGAGATAGAATTTTATAACTGAATTTCGATAATGTTTTTATTCGATAACAAAAAAACGAATATATTTATCGATTATCGAAAACAAACTCGATATGCGCGCTGTATATAGGGATCTACAAAAAAAAAATTTAGCTCTTCTGAGAGCTGAGATCGACGCGTTCATACATACGGACAGACGGACGGACGGACGGACGGACGGACGGACGGACGGACAGACAGACGGACAGGGCCAAATCGATTTCTCATGTCGTCCTGATCAAGAATATATATACTTTATGGGGTCTGACACGCCTCCTTCTGCCTGTTACATACATCCAACAAAAACATTATACCCTGATTTCCCATTTTCAATGGGCTCAGGGTATAAAAATAAACAACATTTTAATATAATATCAGACAAATTGTAATATATTATGGGATACTAAGTAGGCGATTAGAAAGTTGCCCAACTGAAATGTATGTAAATAAGAAGTTGAATGTAATCAAAAGATGTAAACAAATAAATATTATATACCTTCCAAAAAAAAAAAAAATAAAAAAGTGATCAAAAAATAACAAAAGTTTATTTCTTTGCGAAAACCCTTTTCTTTTTCAGGCAGGTAAGTATACTGGTTAATTATGGAAAATCTGGGATGTCAAAGGAAGCCTCTGGTCCATGCGAGCTCAAAAAGGTGTTGCACTGCCAAATGGCACAGCAGCCTCCCCATTTAAAGCCATTATAAGAAAATATAATAAATGTACTGCCAGCGGGCATGCAACGCATTTATTTAAAAATGCAGCCCAAAACATGCAACAGAAAGTGCACAAGAGAAAGAGTGTATGCAACGATTTGATTTAAAAAGTCGGTCCAAGAGTATGCAACAGAAAATGCATGCAAAAGTAAATTTACCTTCTGCTGATTTCTGTTCGCCTGGTACTTTTCAGAAATTGTACTCAAAAACTAAGCTCAGCAGCGGCCCCTTCTGCAAATAAAGAGCACATTTCATCCTAAAAATAGCAGCCCTTTGGAGTATGCAATATATTTAAAAAAACGAAGGTCCGCTCCTCACGGTGGAGCATTTTTCTATTTATTTTTTGTAGCATACTTTCAGGCTGAGTATTTGAGATGTGAATATTATATTCAAGAGATAGCTCAAAAATATAATGCAAGACTGGAGAGTCACCCTAACAGCCTTGCAAGGAGATTAAGCACCACGGCGATAAGATACGTCAACCCTAGAACAAGAACAAGAAGAAGACTCAAGCGACACCACCCTCAAGACCTACCCAACCGGGTCTTGACATAAAAACAAATCATTTATAACCTTACACATCTCACTATTACACTGTAAATATCTTGTTCCAATAACACACTACTACAAATAATATTCAATTCTGATATTTGACATAAAAACAAATCATTACACATCTCACTATTACACTGTAAATATCTTGTTCCAATAACACTACTACAAATAATATTCAATTCTGACATTTGACACTTTTACATCAAAATAAAAAAAAAAAATAGGTTAAAAATAGATGCCCTCTAGAGTATGCAACAAAACACAATATTCACATCTCAAATGATCAGCCTGAAAGTATGCTACACAAAATAAAAAGGCGGTTGCATTCGTCGGCTGTGGTTGCCCCTGCTAAGTATGCAATGAAATGTGAAAATTTATAAAATAAGATTGTTTTTCGTTGGCCATAACTCCGCCAAATCCTTAAGGATTTTGGCAGGACATACCTTCCTGAGATCGCGCAGAGCAGGACTATCGATTGGCATTCAAGGATTTGCAGGACTCCACCAAATAATTCACCTCATATTTTTACAAGGGGTTTGGTCGAAAAGTGGCCAAGTCGCACATTAACTTGGCCATTTGAAGGACTATCGAGATGTCCTTTGCCATAGGCAGGGTCCTTCCTTAGCTAATAAGGAATTAGCAGTCAGAATGTTAAAAGTCCTTCCAACAACGGAGAAATAGGGACTTTTGTGTGAGCGGAAAAATGCCTATAACTCGGCTGTATCCTTGCGTATCCTTGCAAAGGAGGTGTCAAATCGAATGGGGTCACCAGTACTATCAACTGGCCAAATTGCATCAAAATCGTCCTTGCCGTTTCAGAGATATTGACGATTTTGTGTGTTTTGGCTGATTCCTTCGCTGGCGGCAGCCGCTGGGAAGGCGAAAAACTACAAGTCCAGGATTCTTAGATGACCCCAACTTTTTTTGATGGGGATTGATAGAGTTGGCTCCCATGACCTTAATGCACCGCTTGTCAGTGTCCTGCGGCAGGATCTGACAGAGATATGGCCAAAAAACTATACAGACTTAGGTCAGCAAAAAACAAAATTCTGTAGCATATCAGTTGGCCGAAACAAAAAAAAAACAAGAGGAAGATTCGATGAAAATCAAAATCAACTTATATGAATTTCCATCTAGTTTTATATCAGGTATTAGTTTGTAAGTCGATTGCATTCGAAAAGAAACTAGTTTTTTAATACAAATTGTGCTTAAATGTAATACGAAATGTTGAAAATAAACAAAGAATTATAAAATTGGAATGAATTTTTTTGTATAGCATACTTTCAGGCTGAACATTTGAGATGCGAATATTATGTTTTGTTGCATACTCTAGAGGGCATCTATTTTTAGCCTCGTTACGTCTTTAGCTCATTTGCACTGAAATACCAAGCGAACAGAAGCTTGCAGAAGGTACCCAAAATTGTCAAAAACTATTTGAGTGACATGCAATTGACGCATAATTTCGGGCGGCATGTCGAATTTCTACATAAAAATAAGCAAAACACCAAGCGAACAGAAATCAGCAGCAGGTAAACAAAATCGATTTGAGTGAACATTTTTGCAAAGTGTAGCTGCAAGGTCAACCAATTGAGTGGCTTTGTAACTGACTACACGGAGAGCGCAACGCCACTGCAGGGTCATATAGGGAGGCTGCATTTAGTTGGTCGGCCGTCGCTATTCGCCACCAAAGAGCAGCAGAAACACCAGGCGAGCAGAAGTCAGCAGCAGGTAAACAGAATCGCGCTGAGTGAAAATTTTTACAAAATTCGTCTCAAGGTCATCCAACTGAGTGCAATTTTAGCTAACTACTCAAACAACTCTAGGTCATTTCTTGAGTTGTTTGTCCAGAATTTGATCTCCGCGTATGGAGGGGGCAGGGCAGAAAAGGGGCATGCATTTGTTTGACCATTACTTGCGCATTTGCAAGTAGGAGTGCTTTGGGAATTTGGGCTCATTAGGACTGGCTCGCAGGTATTTTGACCAGGAGCATTAGGGTCATCTAGGAACCTTTCTATGTCTCGTCTACAAGCGGGCGTAATTTGCTATGTAAAATGCAAAGTCCACCGTAACTTGAACGAATTTAATCGGTTTTATTTGGGAATTTTGGCTCATTAGGACTAGCACCCAGGTAATTTGGGGCCGGTATCCAAAATATAACAAAATTCGAAATTGCATAAAATACATATAAAGCTAAATATAAAATTTGGTGTCTCTAGCTTAAAAGATGGGCAAGATAGAATTTTATAACTGAATTTCGATAATGTTTTTATTCGATAACAAAAAAACGAATGAATTAATCGATAATCAAAAATAAACTCGATATGCGCGCTGTATATAGGGATCTACAAAAAAATTTCCTTCTGCCTGTTACATACACCCAACAAAAACATTATACCCTGATTTCCCATTTTCAATGGGCTCAGGGTATAAATAGCACTGAATTACCAGGCGAACAGAAAGCAGCAGCAAGCAAATTATGCGAATTATTTTTTAGTTTTTCGACTGAAGGCGCTCAAGATCAAATTTTTGCCGAACATTTTTGCCACCATTCTGGAGAGCATATGCACATGTTGTGTGTGTGTGTATGTGTGTGCAAATATGTATGTGTGTGTATGCACGTCTTTGATGTGAGCGAACTGGGCGAATTTTGATAGAAAATCTCGCTGGAATACCAGGCGACCAGAAATGAGCAGCAAGAAGCCGCATCAAATAATTGTATGTGTGGTTGTTCGCTGCCGTCTGTGTGTGTGGTTGTTCGCTGCCGTCAGTGTGTGTGGTTGTTCGCTGCACCTCTGTATGTGTGGTTGTTCGCTGCCGTCTGTGTGTGTGGTTGTTCGCTGCACGCCTGTATGCTCTGCACGCTCAGAGCAAGAATTTACTGAGAGTCCAGCTGAAACCAAGGGCGATCGAAATTGAGCAGCAAGAAAGACTCACGTCTGTGTGTGTGGTTGTTCGCTGCCGTCTGTGTGTGTGGTTGTTCGCTGCCGTCTGTGTGTGTGGTTGTTCGCTGCCGTCTGTGTGTGTGGTTGTTCGCTGCCGTCTGTGTGTGTGGTTGTTCGCTGCCGTCAGTGTGTGTGGTTGTTCGCTGCACCTCTGTATGTGTGGTTGTTCGCTGCCGTCTGTGTGTGTGGTTGTTCGCTGCAGTCTGTGTGTGTGGTTGTTCGCTGCACGCCTGTATGCTCTGCACGCTCAGAGCAAGAATTTACTGAGAGTCCAGCTGAAACCAAGGGCGATCGAAATTGAGCAGCAAGAAAGACTCACGTCTGTGTGTGTGGTTGTTCGCTGCCGTCTGTGTGTGTGGTTGTTCGCTGCCGTCTGTGTGTGTGGTTGTTCGCCGCCGTCTGTGTGTGTGGTTGTTCGCTGCCGTCAGTGTGTGTGGTTGTTCGCTGCACCTCTGTATGTGTGGTTGTTCGCTGCCGTCTGTGTGTGTGGTTGTTCGCTGCCGTCAGTGTGTGTGGTTGTTCGCTGCCGTCTGTGTGTGTGGTTGTTCGCTGCCGTCTGTGTGTGTGGTTGTTCGCTGCCGTCTGTGTGTGTGGTTGTTCGCTGCCGTCAGTGTGTGTGGTTGTTCGCTGCACCTCTGTATGTGTGGTTGTTCGCTGCCGTCTGTGTGTGTGGTTGTTCGCTGCAGTCTGTGTGTGTGGTTGTTCGCTGCACGCCTGTATGCTCTGCACGCTCAGAGCAAGAATTTACTGAGAGTCCAGCTGAAACCAAGGGCGATCGAAATTGAGCAGCAAGAAAGACTCACGTCTGTGTGTGTGGTTGTTCGCTGCCGTCAGTTTGTGTGGTTGTTCGCTGCACCTCTGTATGTGTGGTTGTTCGCTGCCGTCTGTGTGTGTGGTTGTTCGCTGCACCTCTGTATGTGTGGTTGTTCGCTGCAGTCTGTGTGTGTGGTTGTTCGCTGCCGTCTGTGTGTGTGGTTGTTCGCTGCACCTCTGTATGTGTGGTTGTTCGCTGCACGCCTGTATGCTGTGCACGCTCAGAGCAAGAATTTACTGAGAGTCCAGCTGAAACCAAGGGCGATCGAAATTGAGCAGAAAGAAAGACTAAGTAGACTCTCTCCCGCTCCTAATTTCATCAAAATCGTCTTGTTGCTGCTGCGTTATGTTCGCCTGGTATTTCTCCTATATTTTGATGCTATTTCTGCTGGGCCTGCACCATTTACGTATGCATGAATGTATATGCTATCAACGAGACTCGACAGAATTGAGCAGCAAGAAGACTGTGCGTATGTGCGTGTGAATGTGTGTGCAAATATGTATGTGTGTGTATGCACGTCTTTGATGTGAGCAAACTGGTCGAATTTTGATAGAAAATCTCGCTGGAATACCAGGCGACCAGAAATGAGCAGCAAGAAGCCGCATCAAATAATTGTATGTGTGGTTGTTCGCTGCCGTCTGTGTGTGTGGTTGTTCGCTGCCGTCAGTGTGTGTGGTTGTTCGCTGTACCTCTGTATGTGTGGTTGTTCGCTGCCGTCTGTGTGTGTGGTTGTTCGCTGCAGTCTGTGTGTGTGGTTGTTCGCTGCCGTCTGTGTGTGTGGTTGTTCGCTGCCGTCTGTGTGTGTGGTTGTTCGCTGCCGTCTGTGTGTGTGGTTGTTCGCTGCCGTCTGTGTGTGTGGTTGTTCGCTGCCGTCTGTGTGTGTGGTTGTTCGCTGCACGCCTGTATGCTCTGCACGCTCAGAGCAAGAAGTTACTGAGAGTCCAGCTGAAACCAAGGGCGATCGAAATTGAGCAGCAAGAAAGACTCACGTCTGTGTGTGTGGTTGTTCGCTGCCGTCAGTGTGTGTGGTTGTTCGCTGCACCTCTGTATGTGTGGTTGTTCGCTGCCGTCTGTGTGTGTGGTTGTTCGCTGCAGTCTGTGTGTGTGGTTGTTCGCTGCCGTCTGTGTGTGTGGTTGTTCGCTGCCGTCTGTGTGTGTGGTTGTTCGCTGCCGTCTGTGTGTGTGGTTGTTCGCTGCCGTCTGTGTGTGTGGTTGTTCGCTGCACGCCTGTATGCTCTGCACGCTCAGAGCAAGAAGTTACTGAGAGTCCAGCTGAAACCAAGGGCGATCGAAATTGAGCAGCAAGAAAGACTCACGTCTGTGTGTGTGGTTGTTCGCTGCCGTCAGTGTGTGTGGTTGTTCGCTGCACCTCTGTATGTGTGGTTGTTCGCTGCCGTCTGTGTGTGTGGTTGTTCGCTGCAGTCTGTGTGTGTGGTTGTTCGCTGCCGTCTGTGTGTGTGGTTGTTCGCTGCCGTCTGTGTGTGTGGTTGTTCGCTGCCGTCTGTGTGTGTGGTTGTTCGCTGCCGTCTGTGTGTGTGGTTGTTCGCTGCCGTCTGTGTGTGTGGTTGTTCGCTGCCGTCTGTGTGTGTGGTTGTTCGCTGCAGTCTGTGTGTGTGGTTGTTCGCTGCCGTCTGTGTGTGTGGTTGTTCGCTGCACCTCTGTATGTGTGGTTGTTCGCTGCACGCCTGTATGCTGTGCACGCTCAGAGCAAGAATTTACTGAGAGTCCAGCTGAAACCAAGGGCGATCGAAATTGAGCAGAAAGAAAGACTAAGTAGACTCTCTCCCGCTCCTAATTTCATCAAAATCGTCTTGTTGCTGCTGCGTTATGTTCGCCTGGTATTTCTCCTATATTTTGATGCTATTTCTGCTGGGCCTGCACCATTTACGTATGCATGAATGTATATGCTATCAACGAGACTCGACAGAATTGAGCAGCAAGAAGACTGTGCGTATGTGCGTGTGAATGTGTGTGCAAATATGTATGTGTGTGTATGCACGTCTTTGATGTGAGCAAACTGGTCGAATTTTGATAGAAAATCTCGCTGGAATACCAGGCGACCAGAAATGAGCAGCAAGAAGCCGCATCAAATAATTGTATGTGTGGTTGTTCGCTGCCGTCTGTGTGTGTGGTTGTTCGCTGCCGTCAGTGTGTGTGGTTGTTCGCTGCACCTCTGTATGTGTGGTTGTTCGCTGCCGTCTGTGTGTGTGGTTGTTCGCTGCACGCCTGTATGCTCTGCACGCTCAGAGCAAGAATTTACTGAGAGTCCAGCTGAAACCAAGGGCGATCGAAATTGAGCAGCAAGAAAGACTCACGTCTGTGTGTGTGGTTGTTCGCTGCCGTCTGTGTGTGTGGTTGTTCGCTGCCGTCTGTGTGTGTGGTTGTTCGCTGCACCTCTGTATGTGTGGTTGTTCGCTGCAGTCTGTGTGTGTGGTTGTTCGCTGCCGTCTGTGTGTGTGGTTGTTCGCTGCTGTCCGTGTGTGTGGTTGTTCGCTGCCGTCAGTGTGTGTGGTTGTTCGCTGCACCTCTGTATGTGTGGTTGTTCGCTGCACGCCTGTATGCTCTGCACGCTCAGAGCAAGAATTTACTGAGAGTCCAGCTGAAACCAAGAGCGACCGAAACTGAGCAGAAACAAAGACTTAGTAGACTCCTAATTTCATCAAAATCGTCTTGTTGCTGCTGCGTTATGTTCGCCTGGTATTTCTCCTATATTTTGATGCTATTTCTGCTGGGCCTGCACCATTTACGTGTGTGTGTGCATGCAGGCATGTATGTATGTATGTAGCATGTATGTATGTATGTATATATTTATGTACGTATGTATGAATGTATATGCTATCAACGAGACTCGACAGAATTGAGCAGTAAGAAGACTGTGCGTATGTGCGTGTGTGTATGCACAAATGTAAATGCATGTATAAATGTATGTCCGTATGCCCTGCCCAGTAAGAACTCATCGAGAGTCTAGCCGAAAAACAAGAAGAACAGAAATGAGCAGGAGAGTGAGAGCGCAAATAATTTTGGCATTTTATGGAGAGTAATTTTTTCATTTAAATCGTTTTATTGCTGCTGACTTCTCGCCTGCTATTGTAGGAGAGTTTGCGAAGAAATCATGAGCTTACACAGCATGCGTGCGAATGTTTGTGCGCATGAGTGTGTGAATGCGTGTGCGCATGTGTGTATGCCCTTATGCACTGCCCAGTACGAACTCAGCGAGAGTCTAGCTGGCGGTGGAGAGGACACTCACACACCAGCCAATCAGTGCAGCAGCTCACGGCTGTGCATCAAGGCCATCGAAGAAATGAGCAGAGAGAAAGAGGGTGAGCGCAAATAATTTTAAAGTGTTGTCACTTTTGCACTTAAATCGTTTTCTTGCTGCTGACTGCTGCTCGCCTGGTATTTCTGTCAAAATTTGAGTGTATTTTAACTAAGCCCGCCTATATATGTGTGTGCATGTACGTGTGCATATTTGTGCATATGAATGCATGTATGCTTGAATAAATGTTTATGCTATGTAGACTCAACTAGATTACAACGAAAGCCTAGCAAGAAATATCAGGAGAATAGAATTGAGCCAAAGCAAAATTAAGTCGTAGAAAAGCTAGAGTTAAGCGCTACCTTGCCCATTGGAAGCGCACGTTATTATTTGAAAGTAAGAAGTAAGAAACTCTAGTGGGGCGTGATCGACTAGGGGATACCCTGAGCCCCGTCGAATCTGTGTTTTTCATAGAATTTTGGGGAATTTGGGGCCGGTATCCAAAATATAACAAAATTCAAAATTGCATAAAATACATTTAAAGCTAAATATAAAATTTGCTGTCTCTAGCTTAAAAGATGGACGAGATATAATTTTATCGTTTTTGTTTTTAATCGATAACAATTATTTGGGGATAGTTATCGATTTTTCAAAACACACTCGATCTGCGCGTGCTATACACGGACCTACAAAAAAATTTCAAGTCTCTAGCTCTTATGCGGACTGTAATCGGCGCGTTCAAACATACGGACAGACGGACGGACGGACAGACGGACAGGGCCAAATCGATTTATCTTGTCGTCCTGATCAAGAATATATATACTTTATGGGGTCTGCCACGCCTCCTTCTGCCTGTTACATACATCCAACAAAAACATTATACCCTGATTTCCCATTTTCAATGGGCTCAGGGTATAAAAAAAAAAAAATCAAATAGTAGTCCAGAAACAGCCTGCTTTACAAACAAGAATAAAAGTATTTAGCATAAAATATCTGTGCATTTAAAAATCTCTATTTAACAGAAAGAATAGGAACACGTAATAAGATTGAAATGAAAATAATATATAAATTAATATATTTTGTATATACACGAAAAAAATATCGATAAATTGGCGTCTTGTATCGATAGTCGTTAGTAGTTGCTGGTGACTGTACTTGCGCCTGTGTCTCAGCTCTATAAATGTCCTTATAGTTATTTGTGCTTCAGATGCAGCCAACTATCGACAAATTGACTACAAATTGTCTTAGCTTCTTGGAGCATAACTAATTAAATTGAAGGTGAATTGCGGCTTAAACTGGCTCAAGACTTCGGCTACTCCTCGATGGTGCAGAGCGTTTGGCGTGAATGGGAACGTGGTGTGTAGGTGGAGCTGCATATGTAGCCATTGGTGCCCGCTTTGGTATTGGCCAGCTTGAGATCCTTGCCATCGGCGACATCTAGTTTGGGCAGGCGCTGCTTGGGCTGGTGGCGCTGCACGTGGACGCCCGCCAGGCGCAGGCGGCGGTAGAGCGAGATGTACTTGCCGGCGGTTGTGGTGCGGGGCACAATGTACTTCTCGCAGAAGCTGGTCTTGGTGCGGGCCGCCTCGCTGAGCTGGGCGTAGCTGAGGGCCTGCAGGAAGGCCAGCACAAAGGTGTAGCAATTGTGGCTGCTCTCCTCGTAGCGCGCGATGGACCAGCGCGCGGCGTCGCCGCAAATCTAAGGGGAAGGAGGCAGACAGACAGACAGCATCAAGATTTGCATTCGCAATCCGTATATCGACTGGCCTCACTCACCTGCTCGAGCACCTCGTCCCAGTAGTAGTGCCACGGCTCCGGCACATCGCCCACCAGCAGCGACTGCCACCAGTCGCGGGGATTATCGTCGCGTCGATGCCGCCGCAGTCCGTCCCTATCGAATTCGACAATGTCGCCGCCGGATGTGGTCACCGCGATATGCAAATCGGTGGCGTTGCTGTAATCGCTGCGGAAACACACGGGCAACACACAAAAACGCATCAGACACAGTTTGCATATTACACAAGCCAAATACAACAAAAAATGAGAGAAAAAGATAAATCCCAAACAAAAATGCTTCAAATTTCTGCGCTACGACGCGGCGGCTTATGCGGCAGCTTCGCTGATAACAGCAAATCGCCGCACAAATTTTTTCACTGTCTGGCTTAACAAAGCTACAAAATTGCATATTCCATCTGAGTGTGTATCTAGCCGTAACACTCTAGGTAAAACTTAATATTTGTACTGCAATTTAAGCTCAGTTGCAATTCGAGCACAGCTGCAGATACATTTCAAGCCAATTGTATTTACAGGACTAACTTTTTAACTTTTAAATATTTAGTTGCTTTTTGCTGCGGCTAAAAACACAATTGGATTAGCTAATAATAAGAGCAAATCATGATGATGCAAAGCAATTTCTAAAAGTATTTACAAACACAAATTTATATTTAAATTGCAATTGAATTATGGAAAACGCTGAAAGCAAGGGATCTTATAGTTGGAATTCTATTTGGAATTTTCATCAAGTTTAAAAATGTCTACAAGTTGGCTAAGAATGATATGTTTCTATTGTATATTTATAGGTTTATTTGATTTATTTATATTTATTTATTTATAGGTAAATATATAGGTAAATTTATTTATATTTCTTTTTTCATATTAAGTCCTTTGAAATAATGAAATGAATTTGCAAATTATCCTCAATAATCTATGAGCAAAGAGCAGCAGCTGAAGTTGGAACTGTAAGATTGGGAGTGTCGCTTTGCCTATGATCGGTCTACATAAGTCTACTGCTCTCCATGTACTGGAGAATTTATAAAAATAAATAGTACAGAATTAAATCTGAAGAGGTAAACAAGCACTTGTCTTAAGGTCCCCAAGTTGCTTATTATTCTGAGCCGAGCTGGGACTGGACCGGACACTTTTAATAGAACAATATTTTTTTTTTTGATTTTACTTACATAAGTAATTTATATATTATAAATATTTGAACTCAAATTTAAGGCAGACCTTTTAAAATTAATTTATTGTGACTTGGAATATCTGTATAAAAACTAAACCTTTTTTCCAATTTATTATTTTTTGTCTTTAACTCTATAGGGAATTTATCTCTTAACCTTAGCTGAGTGGGAGGATATATGCCAGTGTATACATCTTAAATGTAGACTAAATTGCTAACTAATCTTATCAATATGAGTTGCTTTCAGAAGACTACCAAAAGTATGCTACATAAATTTATAAACCTACTGCCAGCCTCCTAAGTTACACTTTCTTATACAACAATGGTAAATTTATATTTTTTTTTTTTTTTTTTTTCGAAATGTAGGTTCTTTATTTACAATGGTTAGTGTGCTGTTACCATTTTGGCAACTTAACCTAATCAGAATTGTGTATTATTTGTGGTAGTGTGTTATTGGAACAATATTTACAGTGTAAAAGTGTCAATGTCAGAATTGAATATTATTTGTAGTAGTGTGTTATTGGAAAAGATATTTACAGTGTAATAGTGAGATGTGTAAGGTGATAAATGATTTGTTTTTATGTCAAGACCCGGTTGGGTAGGTCTTGAGGGTGGTGTCGCTTGAGTCTTCTTCTTGTTCTTGTTCTAGGGTTGGCGTATCTTATCGCCGTGGTGCTTAATCTTCTTGCCAGGCTGTTAGGGTGACGCTCCAGCCTTGCGTTATATTTTTGAGCTAGCTCTTGAATTTTATCACCGATCTTTGTGACTTTGAGGTCACGTTCTATATCTCTAGTTCTTATATACCATGGAGCCCCTGTAATTTTTCTAAGCGTCTTGGCTTGAAGGACGCGAAGTTTGTTCAGGTGTGTTTTGGCTGCAATGCCGTATACCTGGATGGCATAAAATAGGCCAGGAGCAAGTATGCATTTATATATTTTGACTTTGTTGTCAAGAGATAGCTTACGTGCTGTAAGCAGCCAGGACATTTTAGCTGATTTGGTCCTGAACGATTGCTGCAGCGACGTAACATGCCTGGCAAATGTTAGTCTTCTGTCTAAAATGACTCCAAGGTATTTATAGGCCGGCTTGTGGCTCAATATTATACCATTAAGGCTTATTCCTGGGCAACTGAGTGGCCGGTTAGTGAATGTTACGTTTGCACATTTGTTTGTATTAATGCGTATGTTCCATGTGTTAGCCCATTCCTGGAATGAATCCAGGTATTCCTGGAGAGAACTCGTGGCTTGAAGTATGCTACTGCTTTTCGTGAGTACCGCGGTATCGTCAGCGTAAGTCGCAATTAGCACATTTCTGTCGCTGAGACCAGTGACTGCAGTGTGGGTTGGCATATCTGCAGTGAAGATGGAGTACAGTGTGGGACCAAGCACGCTGCCCTGGGGTACACCAGCTTTTATTGTTTTTATAGTGGATTTGCAACCATCGGCCGTCACACTGAAAGAGCGTTCTATCAGGAAGCTCTTTATAAGCTGGTACAGTTGTGGAGGTAGAATACGCTTGACTTTATATAAAAGTCCTGGATGCCACACTCTATCGAAGGCTTGCTGAATGTCCAGAAAAGCCGCGACCGCGTACTCTTTTTTCTCTAGAGCTTCTAGAGCAAAGTTAACGACTCTGTGCAGTTGTTCTGGTGTGCCATGGCTCAGCCGAAAACCAAATTGGAACTTGGGTATCGCCAGTTTAAAAGCCTCAATATTGAGGATTCTGGTTAGTAATAACCTCTCCATAATTTTTCCCAGAGAAGGGAGAAGGCTAATCGGCCTGTAGGAGTCCACGTCAGTTGGCGATTTCCCTGGCTTGAGTATCATTATTATATTTGCCGATTTCCACACTTTCGGGAAGTATCCCACTGTAAGGATTCCATTGAAAATTATAACTAGGAACAGCAGTGCTTGATCAGGTAGTAGCTTTAGAGTCCTGTTGTCAAGAAGATCCTCGCCTGGAGCTTTCTTGTGTTTTAATTTGGCTACTATGAACTTAACTTCATCGAGGGTCACAGGATTAGTAGGCAAAGCCATTTGAAATGGTGTTTCTAATGCTTCTGCTACCATACTGCTGTGACTGTCCGGCGCTAAGTCATGTGGAGAAAATCGTTGCTCTAAATCATTTGCAAACACTTCTGTTTTTTCCATAGGAGTACGGCACCAACCACCAGCCGGGTTTCTTATAGCTGATTTCGGTGTGGCTTGCGACTTGAACCGCTTGGTGATACGCCATAGAGAGTAGTTTGTGGACTCATCAGTGCCCAAGTTCTCCAGCATGTTGTCAAATTGCATCTGCTTGTGGCGGGTCAGCACTTTTTGTAGCCGATTTGCGAGCCTATTGTGTATCCGTTGGATTCGGACGTCGCCTGTTCTCGCATATTCTCTTCTAACCTTACGTTTAAGCCGAATCAAGTTGACTATAACGGAAGGTAGTTGTTGCTGTCTAGATACACCAGTATTTCTTTGAACTCTAGTTGCTTGCGTTGCAGCTCGTTTTAGATTATCCATAAAGGTGTTAATGGCAATATCTATATCGTCTGCTCCTTCAATATTAATATCTAGGTTGATATGTTGCGTTAGGTGAGCTTTAAATGCCTCTGTATCAGCTCCACGTGCGAGAAGATAGGAACGTTGTGGCTTATTAACCGGCGTTGCATATAAGCCAGCCAGAAGAGGGGTGTGATCTGATGAGAGATCATGGAGCGTACGCACATTAAGCCTTCTCATTGAGTATCCATTTATGACAAAAAAATCTAGTGCAGACGGTGATATCTGAGAGTTGTAGGAGTAATATGTCGGCTCTCCCGTCGCTAAAATTTGGTACTGCCCATGTGCAACGACTTCTTGCAATACTTTGCCTCTTTCGCAGGCTCTTGAGTTTCCCCACCATGCGTGTTTAGCATTGTAGTCTCCGCCTGCAATGAATTTGTTTCCTAGCATGGCAAACATGGATTCAAATTCCGCTTTAAGCAGCCGCTCATTAGGTGGGAGATATATCGCTGCAAGTGTGACAGGCCCCTCCAATGTCTGTATCTGTACTATTGCTAACTGTCTATTATTGGTAGTGAAGGCTGGTTGTGGACTGTGATTAATGGTAGATCGTACTATGACTGTGGCGCCACCTCTGCTGTTACCACTAGGGTGAAAGGCGTGGTAAAAGGAGTAACCTGGTATAAAGATGCGCTGACCCTCGCGCATGTGTGTCTCAGTGACAAGCAAGACATCGATGTTATATGTGTTTAGGAATATCCGGAGCTCTTCTGTGCCTCTAGCTAGTCCCCGCGCATTCCATAATCCGATTTGCATGGATTGGTTCATTTCTGTGTTCTCAGAATAAGAACCTGTACAAGTTCTCTGAATGCTTTGTTCGCTTCAACAGTTTCCTGGATAAGTTTAGTTATTTGATCCATTCTCAAGTTGATACCCCGAATGGAATCTTCGAGTGCTCGCAATCTATCGCCAGCAATGAAATTCTCAGATGCGTTAGCATCTTGATGGGACCGCATTGTAGCAGTTGGAATATGTGGTTGATTTGCTCGAGTGACATCGGCGTACGATAAGTTGCCTCTGACAGCTTGAGCTGGGATGAAGCCATTAAATCCCGTGTTTTTGGTGGCTGGAAGCCTTGTAGTAGGCCTCATTTGTTTAGTCTTTTGTATCCTTACTGGACAGTCTTTAGATGATGCAGCATGTTCACCACCGCAGTTGATACACATGGTGTTAATGCTAGTGCAGCGTGGTGAGCCAGTCATGTGAGAGCCAGCGCATTTCCCACATACAGGATCTCGAACACAATAGTTTTTAGTGTGTCCATAGAGATGACATCTCAGGCACTGTAGCAGTTCTTTCCTGCGCCGAGCCCGTTCTACAGTGACTCTGAATCTTCCAAGTCTTGTTATTTTCAAGGCGTCCTCGACTTTCGGTCTTTGTTTCAAATTTACAAAGAAGATGTTTTGCCTAGTTTTGATGTTTACTGTAGCTTCATCATCAGTTTCATTTACCTGGGCATTACTCCAGTCGGCCTTTCTTGGGCAATATATATTAAGGGTTTCAAACCCTTGCTCAGCAAATGCATTCTCAATTTGTGTCTTTGGGACGTTAGCATGCATGCCTTTCAGTACGACAGTGTATGGCTTGTCCTCTTTAAGCTGATGATGCCAAAACTGGCAATTCAATGAGGTTAAGTGCCTCACAACGGCACGGAACGCTTCAGCGTTGGTTGTGTATATCCGAGAAACTCCGAATTTAGAGGTGCGGATATTGTAACTGTCGCAACCAACACATGAGTTTAGGGCTTGTTCCAAACTGTTAGTATTGCTAACATTTGGGATACAAATTGCTGGCGGCTTTGGGGGCCCTCTTGAGCCTTGACTCAGGGTATTGATTACAGCAGGATCTTCATCATCCCTGTTAGATACTATTTCTTGGTCGTCCAGCTCCATAATATCGTCCGCTTCTTCTGCTAGAGCAGCAAAGCGATTATTACTCAATGCTCTTGCAGGCAGAGAAGGTGATATAACTTTCGGTGTCATATCAGAGTTATTCAGCTTCAATTTGCGAATAGGTTGAGAGGCATTGACTGTTGCTTTACGTTTCTTACTTACAGTATGATTTGATATTTGAAACGCACATTTTTCTTTACGAACTGGCTTTTGCGGAGATTTGCTGCCCGCCAGAGAAATTGAGCAATTGTTCGGTCCCGCAACTGACGCCACAGTAGAGGTGGATGCTTGGGAAGTACTAGTTGTGAATTTCGATTCCGCCAATAGGCTCACGGCCTTGTTCGAAGCAGATTGCTCGCTCTCGAGGATTTGGGAGCGTATTTGCAGACGCACAGTTGCTGGGTCTGTACCTGATACGTTACGCATCAGCTCCAGCTTTGCACTTCTTTCGCTGAGAGTTTTATTGGGGTCTTCCTCCATTATTACCTCTCGCTTGCGCGAAGCGCAGGGCGAGGGGAAACGTTGCTCCGCTTAAGTTTGTCTTATCAATGATAAGTACAGTACAAAGTCTGCCGCCACCGCTCAGCAGTGACCAAATAATAAAATATTATATTTGTAAAAATTTTCAACTTTTGGAATTTTTTTTTTTTTTTTTTTTTTTGAAATTTCCTGGACGTCAGGTTATTGCCAGAGCTGCCGAGCGACTCAGTAAATTTGTATACAGAAGATCATATAGATTATACATAAGCTTGAGTAGTATCATAGCTGTACCCCTAGTCGTCTGTCTGTCTGTCTATCTCAGCAGCTATATAATAATTTCTTTTCTTTTATTATAAAAAAAAATCAACCTAAATCGAAGCCTTATCAATTTTTTGCTAGCTTTTGCCTGCCATGTAAACATGCCCGAAAATGGCCAAAAAAATTTGCAATAAAAAATATATTAAACTTTCAGAAATAGTCCCCGGCTAGCCCCTATGGCTGGGCAATCAATTATTATGCGCTGGCAAAGTGGCCCCATTTACTTACTTGAGAAAGTCGCCCGTGGAGGGGCGCAGGACAATCGCACATGGATGCTGTGTGGCCCGGACAAAGGGATAGGGCAAGCGAAAGGGCAGCAGTCCCGTGATGCTCATGGGGCTACTACTGTTGCCAACGCCAGATGCGTTGCGTATACCATTTGCAGACCCCTCCGCATTCGCATTCCCATCCGCATCCGCATCCGCATCCAGTTGCGCATTGCAATGGGGACACGTGAGGGGCAGAACGAAGCAGAAAACTTTTACGTTGCAGTGATGAAAACACAGAATGCCCGGATCTGAGGTAATTGTGGTTGTAGATTGTCTCCTTGTTGCTGTTGCCGTTGCTGCTGTTGTTGTTGCTGTTGCTGCTGCTGCTGCTGTTGATGTTGTTGTCGCCAACATGACTGCCTCTTTGGTAAGCTCGGACTGCTCGCCTTGCACCCGTATTATAATTGATACACTTTGTCTCTATTGTATGCCCTTGTGGTTGTTGTCCCCTCCTGGTTGTTGTTGTCTCCTCGTGTTTGTTGTTGCCCCTTTGGTCCTTGTGGTTACGCAGTGCTGCAATAAAACGAACATTTCTTGTAAATAAGCCAAAACCAGCCGAAATGTGACCAAAGTTGTTTGTCCGAATCGTCCAAACCTTGGCCATACGACCAGCAGCTTTTGCGGTCATGCCCTTAACAGACGCAGCCAGACAGACTTTGTCCCCCAACCCCCCCTCTCTCAACCCAAACGAACAGTTTGTCATTATTATTGACAAATCTCTCGACTGTAGAGTTCCTTTGTGCCCAGATTTTGATTAGCCTGATTTTGACTTGACAAAGAGAGAGAGATATGAAATCTGCTATGGACATTATCCAGATATCATTTGATGGAATTGCACTCAATTGACTGTAGAATTTTCTTTTTAAACAGATTTTTTAGCTTGAAAATCTGTTATAAAATTAATATTACTATTTTTATAATTTTTTTTAGCTTGAATAAATAATAAATATATCTTAATATTTAATTTAATATATTTTTTTAAATATTTTATAAGGTTTTAAAATTGTTTTATAAATTTTATAAATAGAAAAAAAGGTCCATAATTTCTTTTAAGTCTTTTTATAAATTTTATAAATAGAAAAAAGGTTCATATTTTTTTTTTTAATTTTTTATAACGTTTAAATACATTTTAATTTATTTTTAAATATATAAACATTTTTTAAATTAATTTAATTAGCATTATATTTTTTTATACCTTTAAAAACTCTATTTTCTTAGCTCAGTTAAGTTAATTTGGCCCTAATAAATTTGTATACAAGTCTTTTGGAACTAGAATCATTTGAATTGAGAGCAAACTTTAAGTCTCATATACTTGAATAGTATTACAAACTTTCTTAAACAAAAACGAACCAATAAATAAATTATATTTAGAGTATTTGTGATCTTTGACCTATGAATTATGATTTATAATTTGTTTTATGATATATGATCTATGATCTGTGATCTATAATCTATAATAGTTATAGTAGTCTAAGTAATAAGCTTTTAAAATCTAGTCGCAAGAGAAGAAGGTGCTCTTGCCATATCTACTAAAGAAAAAAAATAAGTAATTAATTTTTAACATAAAATAAAATCCCAAAATAAATGTTCTTTTTTAGACTTTCAAACTTTAGATCAAACTCCCACACACTAATCTACATATGCAATATTATTTTGAGGCTCTTGAGCAAATAGAATTTGTCATGTGTTTTCCCATCCGCTCGGCGCTAAAAAGCCGGCTGAGGTGAAATTGGATGAAAACGTAAACAAACCGGCAAAATGACAACAAATCGCAACGTGAAATATGAATTGAGCCCAGGCGCAAACTCACCACGACGCACAGCAATAGCAGCGCCCGAGCAAGAGCGAGACAGCGCTAGTGAGTGAAGGAGAATGCAAGCTGCTCGAGAGAGAACAGCCCCAAGTTGCATTTCGGTTCGGTGTGGTGAATAGTGTGCAGCTCACATGAAATTTCCCTAACGCTGTCGCTGCGGGTCGCCGCCGTGCAACGCGTCAGCCCGAACCTCGAGGCGGGACCAGTTGACGGCGAGCCGTGCGAGCAGTCGGTCGTGTTGTTGTCGCCAAGGGCAGCTGAGAACTGACTACGATTGCCACAGACGCCCAGTGAACTCTTGCTATGATCATCAAATTATCACAGTGAATCGAATCTCAGAAACATAATCACAATTTGTAAACAGTCTTGACTGATTGGTGTTAAGTGAGCGATTAAATAAAAAAAAGGATTTAATTATTGTGTGGAGTTGACCGGCTCAAAGGATATGCCGCATTATCCTGCCAAAACAAAAATATAAACACTCAAGTGGCAGCACGTCACCGCCCTTGTCGCCAAAGTTACGTGCATTATAGTGTTGTGTGTGTGTCGTCGCCGTCGTCGTCTGTGTCACCACGTTGCGGTCTCGACGTAGCCTAACCACCCTCCGCTCGAACTGTTCCCGCTCCGGTACGTAGTTTATGCGGTTAGCGTCCCCCACCTCCCGCCTTCGTCGCTTTTTTCCGTGTGTGTGCGTGCGTGTGTGTGTGTGCCGCTCTGCTGCTGGCAAGTGGCCGCCTTTGTTGCATGGCAACACTTGGCTAATCGATGAGGTGCCGAAAAACGCCGAGCAAGGATAACGCAAGGATAATGACCTAAACCGATTCGGTAGGTAAGCCCGGCCCAAAACCTCGCCTCAAAACAAACATTCCTACAAAATGTCAATTTAAATAGGCCAAGCCGAACAAATTCTAAAGCATTAACTGATTCCTCGCACCAACTTTTCGTGGCAGATTTGCGGCTCCTGCCGACTGATGTTGTTGTCCTTTTGTTGTTGTTCGGGTTGTCAACATTGTCAGAAATGTTAAATGTGACATTTTCGTTTTTATCGCCGCACAAAAAGATATCCAACAAAAGTTGGCAGCCAAACAGAGCTCAGACAAACAGAGCAAATGGCCAAGAAATTTTCTTAAATTTGCAGAAATTGCCAAAAAAAAAAAAAAAATGAGTTCGAGCCATTTTATGGCTCTGCCTTTATGGCCGTGCCAATTAAGGGGCGTGGCCATGTGGGCGTCAAATAAATTGTTTACTTGGCCAAGTTGGCCGCTTGGCAAAAAGTTGGCCCTTCAAAAGATGACAGCTCCGCAGCAGACTTTTTGATATGGGTCCATCCACTCGATATATTGTGGAAGAAATTCGCTTAAATTTTGCAAAACATCCGCAAATCAAACAGTTAAAGGGGGAAGCTGGGGTCGACGCTCTTGATGCATACTCATGTATTTCAAATGCAAATTGAAATGATGATGAGCTGGCCACAACTAAATGCCTAGATATGGGTTAAGCTGGCTAGAAAAGGCAACAACGCGGCAACAACTTAAGGCTCCACTGCTGAAAGGGGGCAACATTTTAAGTTTATTATATTTGTTAAAGGAAATTTAATGGAAATTAAAGTTGATATACTTTTATATTAAAGGAAGAACTTTAGAGTGAGTGAAGTTGGAAATGAAAATATAAAATGAATTCATAGAGTTAGCTGGTTTATTTTTAGCATGAAATTTAATAGAATTTAGTCACTTCAAATATAAATAAAATAAAAGAAAAATAAAAGAAATAATAAGATATAATACAAAATTAAAAGTTAATTATTAAAAAAAAATATATATATATATACAAAAATATTTATATTTACATTTTATTTGTTCAATAATTTGTTTACTTTGGCTTTTCATGTTGTTATTTTATTGATACTTAAATTTTAATTTTTTTTATTATTTTCAGGAATTTTCTGTTTAAGTATTTATTTATTTTTTTTTTATTATTTTTCTAATATATTTTCTAATTCATTTTTGCTAACAAAAATTGCCAATTTGACTCAATATATTTTCTACAAATTAATTTAGCCCAATATTCAAATTCTATCCAAAAATCTATATATCTGTGTGTAGTTTTCTCTAATAACATTTTCATCGACTAGAAATTTATTGCTTTTATAGCCACGCCTACATTGGCAAGGGCAAAAGGACAAAATGGGTGTCGCCACAATTTACATTCCAAAAACATTCGCTTAAAATGAAACTAAACCTAATGACAGAGAAACTAGACTCCTATTGAAGCCTTTGTTGATAAGGATTTTCATAGCTATAGGTTGGGAAAATAATTTAATATACAAAAATTCTTTACGAAATGTAGGTTCTTTATTTACAATGGTTAGTGTGCTGTTACCATACAAAAATTCTACTTTGTTTATACTTAAAAAGTTTGTAATATTTTTTAATTTTAATATATAAATTGAAGAGTCAACAAGCACCTCAACAGAATTGTTCCAGCAAATCCAAAACTTTTTAGCTCAAGTTTTATTTAAACAAAATAAACTAAAACCTTCAAAACTCTTCACTTTAACGTTATTTAGAGTTAGCAAAGAGCATGTAGCCACAAAATAAATAAATTAGACAAATTGAAATTGACAAAATAAATACATTTTAGAACTAATCACACAAATGGAAAATATAAAATATAAAATACAGAATATAAACAAATTTATTTACCCACAAATTGAGAGCAAATTAAAAATCATTTAAAATACTTTTATGCAAATTTGTTTTAGACATGTTTCATTGCTTATTTGTTTTGTGAATTTAATTTGCTTTTCTACTTTTCTTTACTCAAATTTGGAAGATTTTCAGCAGCAGCAGCAGCAGCTGCCGCACGACAAATGCAAAGTGAAAAGTTGAATTTGTTTTGGCTTTGGGCGAATGCCGAGTGCCGAGTGCCAAAGGCAGTTGCTAAGGAGCTAAAAAGTAAAGCCAAACAGACTCGAAACAAGAAGTAGCAGAAGTATAAGGAAAATAAATTGATTTAAGAAAATTGTTATTTAGATATTGAGTTGACTTCTTAGCAAAAATATTAAAAAGCGAAAGGCGCTTGATGAGAGTATCTAAGTAGGACGTATTACACTTCCAGCTGACTTAAAATTTGCCTTAAAATTTCATACATTTCCTCTCAGTTTAAGCGTTTTGCTGGACTGTCAGCAAGGGCAGCGATAAGTAAAAGGCGACCCAAACAAGCGGCAAAACAAATGCAATAACAGATATGACAAGGACACGCTGCAGCCTTTTCTCTTTTCGCTCTCTCTCTCTTTATAATGTTTTTTTGCCTTTATGTTGTTGCTGCTGCTGTTGCTGTTGTTGCTAACACGGTAGCAGCAGCAATAACAAACAACAATCTCAAGTGCGAGCTAAGAAATCCAAACAAACTTTATCTTGCGAATCAAACATGCCAGCCATACACACACGCACACACACACACACACACACACACACACACAGCACACACACACACACACACATGTGAGTCGTAAGAGCAGTTGTCAGAAATGAAATTACAACTTGCATCCTTTAGCCAAGGACTTCACTCAAAACGAATTGTTTGCACAGTGAAAACATGAAAAGGGCAGCTAGAAGAGGAAGAAGAAGAAGAAAATGACGGAAAAAAGAAAGCAAAACTCACGCATTTTAGTGAGTTTAATGAGATCTCTGTACACACACACACACATACATACTCGCAACACACACACACACAGTTAAATGAGAAGTGTGCGCAAAATTCAGTAATCAAATATTTATGCACAATGTCAAGCAGCGAGGCAAAAAAAAACAAGATAAAAACTGTTAAAGCATTCTGCCAAACAGCAGCAAACATATAAAAAATGCAAAGCATATAAAAAGAAATAAAAATGTGAGAAACAGGAACTGCGAAGCTGGCTGAAAAAAATCCTTTGACACTTGCCAAAACGCTAAGGCAAAGCAAGCAAGGCACATTCTTGATGCTCTGAGAGCGAAAAATATGTAGAAAAGGTTTTTGTTTTGTCTATATTTTTGTATTTCTAATTTATTATTAAATATTTTATTATAATGCATTGATTAGGTATATTTTTTTCTTATTTTTTTTATTGTATTTATAAAACTATTATTATAATTTTTTTTAAGTATATTATTATAAGTTTTTTATAGTATTTATAAAACTATTATTATGTATTTTTTTTTAAATATATTAATATACATTTTATATAGTATTCATATGACTATTATTATATTTTTTTTAATATTTTGTTATTAATTTTAATGTCATTTAATCGAGTCCGAAATCTGGGAAGTTTTTAGCTTTCGTATTAAATTAAACTAAAAGGAAAGAAAATCTTGCTCTATAGTTGAAAGCTTAATATCGTCTGTGCCTAGACAGCTTCCAAAAAGACTATAAAAAATACTTCATTTGTCATCTACATATATTTATATAAATAATACATAAATAAGGATTATTTACTTATTTGGTATTTTATTTTTCTCAAGCTCACACTCAATTTCTTTAGCTTTAAAAATTGTTCTCAAGTTTCCCAATATAAAAACTCCCAAAAAAAAAAATAATAAAAATAACATTAATTACTATAAACTACAAAAAAGTTTAGGTATTGATTACAAATCAATGCTATCCATAGTTAGATAAATTCTGATTTCAAACTTAGATAAAAGCTTATAAAGTTCTGCTAATATATAGAAAAACGTATTTATATAAAGTTTAATAACTTTATTTTTAGTATATTCTGTCAATATATGATGGAAGATTATTAAAAAGGTAATGAAATATTGAGTCAAGAAGCTAAAAGAAAACAAATAAGAGATTTGTCAAAGAGTTAAATTAACATTTTTAATAGAAAAAGATTCCCACAATTTAAAAGAACCCATTTTATGTCTACAAACAATCAAAACTCAAGCATAAATTTAATACAATTTATAGAGAAATAATTTAAATGTTATACAATCATAATTTAATTTACAATTTTATACACAAATGAAGTTGAACTTTATGAATTTTTAAATCTTTGCAAAGTACTTTCTGATACTAATTATTTATTGATAACACAAAGAAATTATTAATTCAACAAAAAAAGTTTTCACTTTTCAATTGAGACAACTTCTTGCATTTGCCTGGCAAGTCTTGCAACCAAGTTCAAATGCCTCGTGTGTTGCAATTAAACTTGAAATTTGCCAACGCTGAAGTGCGAACAGCAAAAAAAAAGGCCGAGTCAAGCAGCAGAGGCAGCAAGAGCCAACACTTTAAGGCGGCGCACAGTAACGGCATTGCTGGGCCAAGAACACAATTGTCAGCAGACAACAGCCAGTTAAACTGACTCAAAAATGTTTATTGTCAGACGGAATTTTTTTGCTGGCTTTGTTTTGTTTATCCTGCATCCTTGAGCTGTCACACGCTCAACTAAATTACAACAACGACGCCAGCAATGTGACCAGGCTGAATTGAAGTAAGCCAAATTGACAATAAGGTTAGCCGTGGTCCATGCACCCAGAGAAGTTGTTGAAGCGAAGGCTCGAAAGTGAATTAATTCACAGACACAAGCTCACACCCACACACTCACACACAGCCGCACTCAGGTGCGCTCAACTTGTATGATGCCTAAGCCCAGCCCAGCCCAGGCAGTCCTACCGTATCAGCCACGCCCACATCATACGCCTATACGCCCTGGCGCTGGGCAGCCGCACAAAGCCCAAGTGTGCGCGCTTTGAAGTTTCCGCTTCCGCACTGAACAACGCATTGTTGTCGTTGCCGCTGTTGTTGTTGTTGTTGCTGTTGTTGCTGCTGCGAGACACTCATTTCAAGTTGGTCGCACATTTGCACAACAACAAACACGGGCACACTCACACACACACACATGCATCCGCACACACACGCAACGTGCGTCGATGACTCTGAGCATCTTCTTCGCCGCTGCGACGATGTTGTTATGCCCCGAACCCATTGGAATGGGGCTTAAAAAATGGGTATATTGGTTGGATTTTTGTGTTTGTAATACAGATGATGCATATACAGATCATAAATATGAACAGAACGAAGTATTCTCTAGATTTCGTAATTTCCAGTATATTCCAGTATTATAACTAGATTTAAGAGTCTCTTAAATTTGATATTAATAAAAAGCTCAAAAAAGAGAATGGCAAAGATCTGGAGCCGTGGCAAAGTGGTGAATAGAATAAAGTCGATACTCCGAGTCAAAACGCTTCCAAATAGATATGAAATCCGAAAATCAGATGTAAAATACTCCAGTTATGGGCAGTCTAAATTTGATAATGGCCCATTTTTCTACTCGACCAGATTTTGACTGAAATAATAAGGGGTTACATCACATTTTTGTCCAAAATTTTAAAATATTAAAAATTGACCTTATTAATGCAGTTGATGTCATAGTTTGTAAATTTATAAGAAATCTATTGAGAAATCCTAAGTCCTTAAAATCAAAAGTTTAAAAATTTAAAGATCTTTACATAAACAAGTTATCTTGAGTGCACAGCTTCTATGTGCTTCTATTTATCTAAAAAATCTTCTTGGAACTGCATACAGAGCTCTGTTTACATCGATGGATAAACAGATAGATAAAAATCCTCAAAATTGTTCTTTGCAACAAAGCTCAAAGATTAGCTTTAGACATAGCTTCTTTCTATAAATGTTGAAAAATAATTGTCCCAAATAAACTAAATACAAATTTAGATATTTATAAGTATGATAAAATAGCTTAAGTTTAAGTCTCAATAATTTCATCAGTTAATTTGTGAATTAAAACCTTTGCATAAAAAGAAATCCTTACTAGGCTATCCTAACGTCGTGCACACCCCACTGTCACACACTTGTGTGTTGTTGTTTTTATTGTTGTGGCTACCCCTGCTGCCGCTTCTGCTGCTACTGCCGCTCCTGCTGCTGCTGCTGCTGTTTAAATCATGTAAAATTTTAAATTTAAAGCTCACATTATGTTGTCACCCTCTCTGGGGGTCGCTGCTTCTTCGACACATTCTACCGAACACCTAATTTAGTTTAGTCTTTGTTGTCATTGAGTTAGCACTTCTGTGTGTGTGTGGGGGTGTGGGTGTGAGAGAGATTGTGTATGTGTGTGTGGAAGGGTGTAAGTGTGTGTGCGTTCCTGCAGTATAGCTGCGAGAGGAACTTAATGTGTTTTGTCATGTAAAACATTTGTGCTTAAAGTCTGCACTAAAAGCGAAATATATTTAATGTTTGGGAAGAGGAGAGAGTTATGACTTGTAATATTTATAGAATTTTTATTAGAGATGGGTAGTAAATTGGTATAGCTATAGATATGATATACAGCTTATCGAGATATCAATGAATGAAAGCTCTTAAATGTAGAGCTTGTATACAATAATTCTGAAGAAGCTCTAAAAGAGTATATTTGTTTAAAAAATATATATATATAATATAAGCAAGCAAGTCTATAGTGCTCCCACACAGCAAATTAAAATCAAGTTAAATGCCTCCCGCTTAGACTGAAGGAGAGAGTAAGACGCAGAAGCAGCTTTGGCTTTAGCCACACGCATGCTTAAGCTGATCACATTCAGCTCCTCTCCATATTCCTTATTCCCTTCTTAAATCCCCGTCGAAGAGCATATAAATAACACAAATCTCTTTTATTTATGTTGCTTAATTTAAAATGCGCTGTTGCCCCAAACAATTACTTTGGCTGCGCGCCGGCGTCGCTGCTATTAATACACCTGAAAGTGAAACACTCTCAAGATTTCTGGCACCTGTCATTAAATCTGTGAGTTTGCTTCGACTATTTAGCGCGCACACACTCTCAGGTATATATATACACTTGCACGTAACAGTCTTGGCACTTGGGTGCGCAGATTTGCTTGACGCCTCGTTTGACTTAGGGCCCTGCAGCATTGGCCATTTCAGAAATTGCCACGCGATGCCAAGCTGCCCCACTCACCACCCAACCTGTGCAAGCTCACCTCAGTGACAAGGGTAAAACGTAAACCCAACACGGCAAACAGCTGTGCTGGGGCTTCTCAGCACACACACTCGCACACACTCACACACATTGGGGCTCGTCTATGCGCCGTGCAAACTTTTTTCATTTCGCTGGATTCTTAATTAAATTATGAATTATGCACAGTTAGTTAAATAGACGGCAGCGTTTGCTGCATAAGATGCGAGTACGAGCGCGACTCACTGGCTTTGCGGCGGCTTACATTGGAAACGGATTTGCTGGACAAGAAAATAAAATGTAAACAAAGACAGCAGTTCGCCTTTTTATGCAGCGCTTGGGGTCGTCGTAAATGGCATTACTAACCCAAATGCCTGTATATTGGCAAATATACAGAGAGAGACTCGCGTGTGTGAGCAGGTGCGAGTAAGTGTCCACACACACTCACACACACACTCGCACACACTTGTGTGTGTTTAAGTCGCTTATTTATTGCAGCGACCTTAAATGGGCACAGCAGCAGCAGTGAAAGTGTATCGAGTTACCAACTAACTTTGTCGCCTGATCCCCCTGCCCCCCACCCACTTCACACTTCTAGTTACATTTGTATCTTTTGTATTTGTGTCTCGTATTTGCGCATAAAATTGTTGGCGTAATAAAAACGCATCAACTTATCGTTATTTATGGCCACAGCGTGAGCGCACACACTATATCAAATAATCGTAAAAAAGGCGAGACGAGAGAGACGAAGGAAAGATTCCCGTTGTGATTGTGGCCACGACGCCAAAGTTCGCAAGTCTTTGCATAATATTGAGTTTAAGCCACATAAGATTCGATAGAAATTGTACTATATATATATATAAATCAATTGTAGAGAAATAAGGAAGCCATAATAGTTGTGTGAGAAAATTTGAAAATAGTTTGACAGATGGTTAGAGAGGGTTAGAGATATTTGGCAATAATACTTTCTTTAATGAAGTTATTTCATTTCAATATTTATAGTTTATTATATACTATATCAAATGAGTTTATTTTTATTATTTCGTATTATTTATTTTTGTTTATTTATATTATTTTATATATTTATTTATATTATTATATATTTATTTATCTATATTTATATTTATTATTCATTTTATTGATATTTTTACGTATACTTAATATCGACTGTTTTTTTTAGAGTAACACACAGTTCTATTTTAATATAAAATCGAAATATATTTTTTATATAAAAGAAACGCATTTTAATGGATAGAAAATATTATGACATTAATGTTTGAATAAAATGTTGGTCATCAAATGTCGCTCTGACAAAACACAAATTTTCACAATCAACCCAATGACTACCTTTATGGACAGAAGTTTGTCATTCACTTTCTCGTTTGTATTCAAATCACAGACCAAGAATTTCAAGTAATCAATAGCCAAATTATATTTTATACAAATTTTATACAAATTTGAAGTCCGAATTGTCTAATATTTTACAAAATTCTCGTTTCTCACCAAAATGAAATAAATAAAACAAAAGAGTCAAATAAGTGCAAGAGCAAATGCAGAGCAAATTCTAAATAAACAAAATCTCAGTGACAAAAGAAGCTGTCATAGAAATTTTAAAATCTCTTTCAAGCAGAGAAATAAATCGCTCCGATTACTTAGAAATATTTTGAAGAAAATGTAAGTAAAATAATAAATACAATGTACATTGAAAAATGCTTTGGTAGAAAAATATATCACAGGTGCTAACTAATTAAAGTTTAAAGCAACATGCGCTAAAAAAATTTAATAACAAATATAAATTTAATATACAAATTCTGAGATTTATTTTTTGATCTTAATTAAAAATTTATTTAAATTTAATTAAAATTTTTTTAATTTTTCATTTCATCAATTTCCACAAATTGTTGTTTATTGCATATTAAAATAGTTCATAGAGCAAATCCTAGGCAATTCCCAGGTCTGCTCAACAAATTTCTCAACTCACTTGTCTCAAGAGCTGGACAGTCGCTCTGTCTCTGCACTCCTGACAATCACAATGCGGTTTCATTAGTTTACAATTAATATTGCCCTCGCCACATTGCTGCTCAATCAGGCGCCTCAGAGTGGGCAATGCATATGGCAGGCAACTCAGTTGCCAATTGGAAGCAACTGGGGATAAGCAGCCGCTAACCAATTGCCAACATCATCAAAGTCAAACGCAGCCAACGACAGCAGCGACAGAAACAACTGCTTAAACCACAATTCTCGCCATGTAACAGCGGCAAAGGACATGCGGTTGGCGCTGCCTATGCGAGTCCCGACAGGAGTGGGTCCTCCGGCACCCCTGTTGCCCCTGTTGCAACTGTTGCCGCTCTGCATTTGGCTGGTCAGCTCTTCATTTGGTCAACAGCTGCTGACAGTAACCAGCAACAACAACAGCAGCAACAACCGCCGGCAACAACCAGCCAACAACAACAACAAACAGAGTCGGGCTGGCTGGCGGTTTTTATGTCGCCAGCTCTGATGTGCGTCCCTTTTGCCTGTCTTTGCTTTTGGCCAACTCTTAATTAACTTGCCTCGACGCCGCTCGCCAGCGAATTCCTTTGAGCGCATTTTATTTTTATGCTGACAACAACAACAACAACAACAACAATGTTAAACGCTTGACTTTTCCGAAAATGGTTTTTCATCAGCGCTGCGCACACTTTGTAAGCTAATTTAATTGCTGCTACGTGATGTCGCTTAATCAGACAAAAATATTGCAATTAGGGCGTGGCAGTACCACCGCCCCCGCCCCCGCCCGTCCCGTCCGTGTCCGCCCCCAAGGCAGCTGCCAGCGTAAATTAACATTAATTTGCCGCTTATTGGAAATAGTTGGCAATTAAAACAGTTTAGAGCGCGCCCGAGCTTAACTTATTTAAAATGTGATTCAATCTAATATAATCTGCGTCCGCAACGTCTCCACCATTAATTACTGTCAAATTAGTTTAGTATTATTATTTTTATGCAGTCTGACATGCGACATTTGCCTTTTAGCAAATTGCAATTATTTCATTATATTATATTTTTGAAGTTGGCTAAAAAATTGAGTGTAATTATATGATTATATGTATATAATTTTTTATAGTTGTTGAAGTTGTAAAAAATTATATAAAAATTATTAATAATAATTATTATTTGTTAGTTAAATGGCACGGTAATTGAATTCGAGGTGTATTGGTTTCGTTGATATATATGTGACAGGCTGAAGGATCAGTCTCTTTCAAATACATGAATATATTCTCAATTGGGATCGATCCAAGCATGCTTGGATTATTTGTCTATAAACGTATATTTAACATCCGCTTGTTCATCTATGAACAAACAGACATGGCTAGATCAAAATAGCTTGTAATACGTTCACACGTTCATATTAATACAGCGATCTCATAAAGGACAAAAGCTAGAAACAAATGATTTTCTTAACTTTTTAACAGGAAGATTTTTAAACATTATATTATATTAAATATTTCTTTATATCTTACGCAAATGCAATTTTAAATATTTTTTTAAATTCCATAAGCAGTAAGATTTTTAAACATTATATTATATTAAATATTTCTTTATATATCTTACGCAAAATTTTAAATATTTTTTTTTAATTCCATAAGCAATAAGAATATTAAACATTACATTGAGAGCAACGATTTGGCTTATTAATCAAAACATCTTCTAAGAAAAGCCTGTTCAAAAGGAAATCATTTTAATGCAAGGCATTTATTTATGATAGATCCTTAGTTAAGCTAGTATTACAATAGGATATTCCACCTTTTCACACTTTCATATATCTGTTGTGCCTTTAAGATATACCCAAAATAGAGAAGATTGCAAAGAAAAAGAAAGATGATGATAGGAAAAACATTTCATGGCTACCCAATTGTTAACGACTAGCCATACTTTTCCATCGTCTCAAACTCCTAGCGTGGAGCAAGCGGATCGCGAGCATGTTGCGATGTCTCATCAGTCTATCCCTATATGCATTAGTATGCCTTCGATTCAGCGCCTTCACTGCATGCAGATCCAGCTCTGCCTTAACCAAAGAAGACTTCTTCAGGCCTCACAAAATCATTTATGGCAACAAGCTGAAAACTCATATAAATATTTGCTAGATTTAAAGACTTAATCATAATAAATACATAACCCACTTAAAGCCTTAAAGTACTGCCCGCAAATCATCTACTTAACGTATAATATTGCTGCAGCAAGCTGAAAAACATTTACATTTGCCATCATACGGGAAATACGCTTTCATTCGTCATGCGAGCAAGATAAACGAAGGTAAATCCAGTTTGTAATGCTGCAGGAAAACCAATAAATTTGTTGCTCTGACGCTGATGGTGGCAAACAAATTGCAAATTATAAAGCTGCATATAAATTAACTCAATTTACTTTGTCAATTACCTATACAAACATACACGGGGCCAAAAACGAAAAAAAAAAAAGAAATGGAGCACAGTGTGTCACATAAATCTACGCGCGTCGCCGTTAGCCGTACACAAATTTTTAATTACAAACGTTAGCGCCGCACACACACACAGCCACACAACAAACTCCAAACACTGTAGATAAATATATGCCACGCCCAGCAGAAACAACAGCGGGGCAACAAGAAAAAAATTAGTTTTTTCTTTCTTTTATTTTGTAAAGTGATAAAAACTTTTATTACCAACACGAGAAATGCAGCAACAAAAAAGTAGAGAAAAGCTGCAAATATTGTCTGCAAATGGAGTCGAGAGCGCCCAGCTGTATGCAACATTTTTTTAACACAGTTGCAACACACACACACACGCAGAGAAAGGGGCACACCCACAGAGACACACCCACACACACACAAAGTTGTGCCGAGTAAAGTCTTTGGGTAATCGGAGCAGAGTTGCTGTGTGCGGCCGCCTTGTATAATCGATGTATCCATGCCGTTACCATATCGCCTATGCGCCTATCCCAAAATTAGCCCCGCTCCCCTCTTGGGTGTCACCCCGCTCAGCATTGGCCCTTGTTCTTTATACTGTTTATGCTGCATGCCGTGCGGCTATGTTGGCGTTTTATTGGGTTTGCGGCGTGATTTTGCGGCGCGCCTCAAAGGCGTACAGCGCAAAAGGCAATTGCCTGCTCCGCACAACAATTTATGTAGCATACATTTCTGCTGGCGAAGACTATATACATATATATATATATATATTGTGCACTTATTGATTTTTGATAAATAAGCTGAGGCAAGTTTCCTCTGCCCAAAAGACTTCAGTGGAAAAAAAAGTGAAACCAGCGAAAATATAATCAGAAATAGCTGTGAAATACGACCGAGCCATAAGAAACAATTGCTGCAAGAATTGCTTTTTGTACAAGTAGTTGGCCGCTTTTTGCCCCGGAAGATTAACGATGCCTGACTGCCCACATAAGGGCAAGAGATGTCTGGGCAGCAGTCTGCGACTAGGAGATGCCCTGAAGCTTAAAAGAGCTGCAGGCTGGGTTAGAATTGTGGTAGGTACTTAAAATGGGGAGCTATTTAGATGTATTAAAAGATTTTTTAGGTGAATTAGATAAATTGAACTCACTGAGAAATAGGCTCAAGCTAAGCAGGTTATTTTAATTTTTATAAATTTCGTTGAATTTATGAGCAGTTGAGGCGAACATGATCTGCGAAAGCTGTAGAGGATTTAGGTCATGTTTCTAGCTCATAAAGGACAAATGTGGCGAAGAGAACTTACTGAGACACAGACAGAACGATGTTGAAGAGCCGTAAGGAGGGCCGTAGGGACAGATAGAAGAAGGGAGGAACAAATGAAGAGACGGAAGAAAAGACGGACTGTTAGACACAAAGAGGGACAAAATGTGGCAGAGAGACAGAGAGAAAGAAGAAGAGACGGATGGGCAGACTGAAGGAAAGCTAGGAAAACGCAGGGGTGGACAGAAGAAGGGACATATTGATCGGCAGGCAATGTAACGGAGGAACCAATTGACTGACAGCTGAGGCGAAAAAGGCAAACACGTATGGGTAGCCTGATAGGCATATGGGAAAAACTAGGAAATGCAGGACGTACGGATGGACAGGCAATGTGATGAAGGAACGGATGAAGAGACAAGTGGGCAGATGTCATTGCAGATCCTCGCAGTTGTTGATTTTGAATTTATTATAATATATGATCAGTGAAAGGCTAAACTGTTTCTACTTTCGGGAAATCAACAAAATACCATATATATCCAATGAGAGTTTCTTAAAAAATTTGAAGCTTATTTGCTTATCAAAATAATATATTTTAATATAATTTAATATATATAATATATTATATATATTTTAACATATTATATGTATTTTAATATTTTATTTTAAAAACGCAACTTCAGTTACTTACTTTTCTTATCTTCTAAAGTGAGTACAGCTTGTTTTTGAATTTCTTTACTTTTCTTTTTATTTAAATCAATCAAAAAATGCCAATATTTACAAAGCTAGCAACCCAAAAGAATCTTTCGAATACTAAACGAAAATGATGTCACCTGTCGACTTGAATGCTCGTCCTTCAGCTTACCTTATCCCAATAAGGAGGTCCTGCCGCAAATAAGTAGCTATTTCCAACTGAGGAACAACACAAACAAAGCCAAGAAAAAAGGAAGGAACAAGAAAACGACAACAGTATAAATTGCAAGACAAATATTTTTTTATAAATCCAGTGGAACAGATTGCTTTAATAAATATTGGACAAGCGTAGGAAATAAACGTGTTTACATAGTGAGACGGAAAAGCGCAACGCCCAACAAAAGCGGGGAATAAATACAGAGAAACAACAAACGGACCAAAAGGAAAACGCAAAGAAAATCAACGGCCATTTAAAAAAAAAAAGGAAAACACTTTTAAAACACATTTAGAAAACAGCTACGAAAGAAATAAAAAAAAAAAGAAAGCAACTTAAATGTTGGGTCAACTATCGGGGCGGGGTTGGCATTGCCAAGTGCAGGACGCAGGAGCTGTGGGTGCGGAAAGCTACTCGTAGTTATGGCCGCATTAAGTAAGCTGAGCAGCAGTTCACGACCAGAGCAAACGAGCCGCTTGTATCACGTGACGTATACACAATGTGCTCGTATCAAATGTGACTGACTGAGACTGAGCGCGTGTGTGTGTGTGTGTGTATCGAGTCGCAAAAGTCGCAATCCCTGTGCTTGTGGCTGGCACTTAATCTTCCAGCTGCAGCGCAGGATATGCGGGCAATATATCTGCTGGCTTCGCAACTTCAGAAAGCCTCACAGAATCTTGAAAGGCCCAGCTCCCGGAATGGCCAAAGAAACAAATGCGCCAGACTAGACGCAAGTAAAGCCGTGCGGCATATAGGTGAGCTATGGCACTTGGCCAAGTCGCAGCTCTGAAGTCACTTGAGTATGAGGATTTGTCAATTCACTTTAGTTTCTCTTGAAATTATGTTAAGGGTTAGGTGTTAGATTGTAAGGTGGAAATTCACAATTATTGATGAAATTCCATCAGTCATTGCCTTTTATAGACAAGAAATATATATAAGAATTTAGTACAATATACATAAATTTATATACACTATAGTTTTTGGTACTAAATGCTATTGACCCTTATTATTAATATATTATATTTTAACTAAGTATTTTTTATATATTTTTTAAAAGGCAATGGTACATGTTTGTTTAGACTTTTTATAATATATCATATTTTTTATATTTTTGGCATTAAATCTGCAACATTTTCTAAGCTCAGGGTCGAAGCTCATCTCAGCAGCCAGGTAAAAAAGCTAAATTTAAGCTGTTTGAGAGATTCCTATTTTATTAGCGATCTACGTCCCAGTTTTTAAAATAATTCTAAAAATTTGATTAAGAAAGCGGGCCACAATTATAAGAAATAACAGCCCAAGCACCATTGCAGTCTAAGTTTAGCTTCTGAGCTGAATAAATGGCCATGTACGTGTGTCGATTTCTTGCTTGGTATGTAAGAACCTTTACATCTCTACACAAGATTCAGGGTATTGCATAGCCAGGCACTCCTGCCCAAAGCACTCTAATTTGTTATATTTTGTTTCCGAAAAAAGATGTAAGCAAGCTAGATGACAAGCAAAAAAAGTAACAGCTAGTTTTCAACAATTAATTATATCGACGGGTAGAAATATGTGAGATGATCAGCAAACAGTCGGTCAGTCAGTCAAGACAAGCTTTTAAGACATACCTATAGTTCCATTTTGTAGAACCCAACTCTCACAAGCAACCAAATATACTAAAGTTTCCTTTAATAACTTATTGTAGAAGTATTCAATTACATATTTAATAATAAATATGATAATCATAATACAAAAATAAATAAATTACATTGTTGCCTCCCCCAAATAAATTCTGTTAGCATAACTTGCCCCCAGGCCAGTTTCTGCTCGAGCGCTCAAGTTAACAAATTTGAAATTTAAGACATGTTAATGTACATATATTTACAAAATATACACATATTTATATGCTTCCTTTTATACAAATTCAATTATACAATAGCTGCTGAGTGCGAGGGCTCGGGTCCAGCTGTCCAAAGCAATGCATGAGTTATGAAAATTATTTGCGGCAGCTGCGGTCGAGAAATTGCACATAATACGTCAAAGTCAGAAATTGATTTAAGTCAATTAATTTAAACGAGCCACAACAATAACAGGCCACGCCCTAGCCACACCCACGCGCTCGCCGCAGGCTGGACACGCGGCCATTTTACGGACTCTACTTTTTGGGGTCAGCGTGAGGGGTGTAGGGGGGAGGGGGTGGTCGTCTCAAGCGTAATAAGTAATCGGAAGTGGTTGCCAGACACGTATAACGTGTTGGTGGTTGTGGGGCTGAAGTGGTTGAGGTTGTGGCAGTGGGGCGACCACCTTGGTTACTGTAATTGTATTAGTGCAGCGCAAACATGAGCCACCGAGGAGCCACCGAGGAGCCCCAGCTAATGGGGTGGGAATTGTATTTACTCATATGTCTTGCACAGACAAGTTAATTATTTTATGGTCTGCGTGTTTATTTTTGGCAAATCGATTTTCACGCGCCCTAATGTGGAAGCCAACACAAATACACTCACACGCACACACACACACGCACACTCACACACACACACTCACACACACACTCTTGAATTCTCTTTGCTTTCGGCTTGTTGCCTACTTTGTAACTACTTCAAATAATAAAATATTTGCCCAACTCGCAGTTTCTAGCGCTTCTGCTCAAATATTTGCCGAATGTTTGTCTGAATTAATTAACAACATTTTAAAAGTCGCCGCGCCGGCTCTGCATGTGGGCTTTAAGTAAAAGGCGGACCTAAACAGAGACACTTCAGCTGACTTCAACTGATTTGCATTCTTTGTCCTCAGCATATTTCCAGTTGACTCTAGATGCAAAGACTGGGCAGAGAGGGTATATAGGGCGGAAGGTTGTATGGAACAGGAATAGAAAGATGTCAAAAGCATTTGAGACTGATTCTTATATAGACAGTGATTATAGATAGCTACATAGAAATTGATATGCCAATAGAGTTCCAATTATTGATTAAATAAATCTGAGGCAAGCTCAAGAAAACCCTTAAAATAAATGAGTTAGATGATTAATAACATAAGCATATAACTGACTTAATTAACTTACTAACTAGACTTTTAATATAAGTTTAATTCTTAAAATCATAGAAATCTAACTAATAAAAAATAATTATTAAATTCTAGCTAAGTCAAAAAATTAGTAAGATTCTTAGTAACATAAAAATCGAGCTCATTTTTATACTCCTTATTCATTGAAAATTTGGGAAAACCTGAAATGGCTTTGATAAAATTTGAAATTTCTGTAACTATCGAAAGGATGCGTAGCAGACAGCATAAAGTATATATATTCCTGATCAGGACGTACCTGAGTCGATTCAGCCCTGTCTGTCCCTCATTCCGTCCCTTCGTCTATCCCTTCGGCTGCACGCTTCACGCTGATTCGTGTAAACTCATATCAACTCGTCAATCTGACAACCTATAATTCTCTTTTATTTTATTGCCCCGTCTATAACACTCTCATATAAAATTTCTTTCAATAGATAATCGACAACTATTTGTTTTATTATTATCATTCAATAACTTTATTGAAATTCAGTTATTAGATTATATCTCGCACATATTTTGAGCTAGATACCAAATTGTGACCAGATTGAATATATATTTCTATACATATTTTATACATTTTTTATTTTTGTTATATTAGTGGGATACCAGCACCAAATGTGAAGTTGCGCTAAAGTCAATATATGACAGAGTTGACATTGAAGCTCAGATGCCAATATATGAAAGATTTTTTATTTTTTACTAAGCTGACAAATATTCAAACATAATTTGTGCTAACATTTTTGATTTTCAAATTTCAAGCTAATTTTGTAGTCAAACTTGCCACACTGCCACGCCCACTTTATGCCACAAAGGCCAACTTTAGTTGACATAACATTGTTAACAGCGCATTGCATAGTTGCCTACAGCCGATTGGCCTTTTGAGTTGTTTCGCTTTTATTGTTTGCCCGCCGACGCTTTGCATAAATTTTAAAACAAAACAGGCTAAAGTTCTTAGTTTATGTAAAATGTATATAAATATAGTAGAGAAAAGAGTAACTTGTCGCAAAACGAAATTGGAATATTCTGCATAAATATCTATATATTTATATAGTAAATTTCGACAAGTCTCCATAGACACAGCTGCGTCTCTTCATTGCCTGCCAAATCTTGTTAACAAATTGTTATGCCCAGTGCAAGAGTATTCGAGAAGAATAAAATAAAACTAGTTTCGTATAATAAACAATAGTGTTTTAATTAAATTTATGTGCACAAATTGCCTGCATAGCAACAGCAGAAAAAATAGCCAACAACAACAATGGAATGCAGCAGCAGCTGCAGCAGTTACTTAAAAGGAATAAAAATGAAATCCAACTAGTTGAAGCCTTTTTTTCTGTTGTTGCTGGCAAACAAATTTTGCTGCTGTCGACAGTTTATGAAAGTCAAATAGATGAAGGGCTTTTTGTATTTAATATTTTGTAGAATTTATTTATAAATTTGTGGTATTTGCTATTTGATATTTGATATTTGATTTAATAAAGCTGCACACTAAGACTTCTCAATTGGCTCGACTCTCTGGCAAGCTTTTAACCTTAATTATGTTCCTTGAGGCAAAGTATAGCAAATATATGTGGCTTTGATGTCAGCTAACTGCAATGCATCAGGCAGACAGCAGCAATTTCTTTGCCGCATTCAACTTGAAACCTTTCAAGAAAACTTCACTCAGCAGTCAAGTGCACACACACATACATACACATATATATATGTGAATATGTGTCTGTATGTTCGTTGAAAAACCTGTTCATAATTACCCAGCAGATTACACATTTCGCCTAACAAGGCCCATTCATTAATGTCATCAAAAAGAGCAGCAGCAGCAACGTCTGCACATCTGCAACATTTTTGTTGACACACCCACCACGTTAATGACCCACCCTTAAGCAACCACTCGCTCACCCACACAGCTGCACGCTGCAAGCTGTGCAAATGCCATAAAGAAGAAAATAAACAGAAATGGAGAGCACCGAAAAGAAACAGAAACAGAAACCGAAACAGAGGCAGCTGCAGCCACAGCTACACAGGACGTGCTTCTGGGCCGATGTTGGTGACATGGCTTTTTAGCATGAAAGCCCAGAGCAATGCACACACACACACGCGCACACACAGCAGGGTGTGCTAGTTAAAATTTCCGAAAATTTGCCACTGCAGGTGTAACCAATTTGATAGCATTCCAGCTGGTGCCTCGAGGTCGACAGCTGAGGCCCTCGACTCCACTCACAGCCCTCACAGCGTCGACACTCGAGCATGTCGCACGGCGAGCGAGCAAAAGTTGAGGCGCTGGCAACGTGTTGCCCGGATTATATGCAATCCATAGCAACTCCATTGCTCCCAGGCAGGCGGGCAACAATGCAGCTAAACAGGAAATCAACCTTATCATCATTTTGATGATCTATGGCAGCAGAGCCCCGAGTTGAGTTAGCTTTATGATTGCACTCTCACTCCGTCTCTCTCTCTCTCCCTCTCTCGCCCTGTCTCTGTCTCTCTTGCAATTGCAGTCGCTGCCACAATGCCACAGCATTATTATCCACTCGTTGCTGTTGCTGCTGCTACGTTGTTGGCCTGCCAAATGCAACATTCTGCACATTGCACATACGTCCCGTTGGCCTGCCAACTTTTATTGCCTGGTCGCAACGTTAAGTCGAATTTATGTTGATGTCGCTGTGGCTCTAACGCCAGCTATCTAGTTACTCTCTTTTTCTGGCCCTAATTGATGTGTGTGTATTTGGCTGTTACCAATTTTTAACTTATCATGCACAATTCTCTGTCTATATACAATATTTTTCTTCTCTTATTCGGCACATGTGACTGGGATTTACCGAGACTTTTATTATTTGCCCTCATAGTGCTCAGCGTCAGCTACGCTCGATTCTGTTTTAATGGCCGAAAACTAAGCACCTCGCACACATGTGCACAAATATGTGAATTGTGAACAAGTTGGGGCTTTTATTTTGACACATGATACGAGCGAGCGACAGACTCGTGCTATGAAATGTTTTTGCCACATGCTCGAAACTCTGAATAAACTTTAGCCGTTATTGAACGCACACAAAAAAGGAAAGAAATAGAGAGAGAAAGAGAGAGAGAGGGGGGAAGAGTGAGTAAAAAACACACTGACATGAGTTGGATTTGTGCAACAATTGAGTAGCAGCTGTGGTCCATGCTTCAGTGCCACAGCTCAGACGCCAAGCGACGCAAACAAAATATTTTCATTTTAAAACATTTTTGTTTGGTTTTTATATTTAAATCGCTCATAATTCGCATAGTTCTATTATGCACGCCAAGAATAAAACGTTTGGAGAGTGTGTGTGTGGGTGGTTGGGTGTGTGTGGGTGGGTGTACTTGTGTGTAGCTATTCTTTAGTTCAAACAAAAGCAACAATATGAAACTGAGTATTAAAAACAAGTTTGAGTGAAGCAGTCGACTGTAGGATACTGTGTAGATGGCTGGTTTTGATTTACTATATAAAAACCAAGACTTAAGTAAGAGAGAGAGAGTGTTGGAAGCATGAAGAGGCATCCTTAAACTGTTTTTTGATAAGTTACTTCGTTTCTTTTATATACAGCTACGGTCAGTAAAATGATAGCGCACTGAATGCACTGAAAGCGCTGAATGTTGGTCATCACAATTTAGTGATAAACACAATATTTTTGACAAAATTTGATGCAATTATTAAGTTTAACATCTATTCTTATTAATTAAATGTTTTTTTTGTTACAAACTTAGGATATGTGCACTTCAGGACCTTAGAAGGAGAAAACACCTAAAATTGAGCTGTTCATAAGAATGATAGCAGTTACCAAAAATTGAAAAAAAAATTAGAAAAAACCTTTTTAACGTTACTCTAACTTCATATATCATGTTTTACACATCTGCTTTAGTCTAACACTTAAATTTAAAACCGTTATGTTTTACTACGACTTTGTATTTGCAGTGCATGGAGTCGATGAGGTCCTGGCACCGTTTCAGAGCAATTTGGTGCCACGCCCCCTAAATTACTTGCCGCAGTCGATGGATTTGTAGCTTCTACAACTCTTATAACATCCCCACACAGGTTTTCGATAGGATTCAGATCCGGGGTCTGAGCTAGCCATGCCATAGGGTCGATTTTTATGGATGCAAACTACTATTATGCGAAAGTACTCGTATATTTCGGGTCGTTATCCTGCTAGAAAGTCCATTTAAAAGGCATTCTACAATTGGCAGATGCTAGCACTATATTTGCAAATAAACGGATGTAGACATTTATGCCCATTATTCGAGTTACACACATGGGTTGTACTACATCCAACATACGGAAAACGTGTCCATATCACATTGCTCAGACCGTCGTGCTTAATCATCAGTCATCAATAAGTAACGCAACTTACTGTGAACAGATTTAGTCAAAATAGTGTTGTTTGGTGTCAGAGGCCTTAGATAGTATATAGTCAGTCCACCAAAAACCAAAAATATTGTGCTTAGGGTACTAAGAAGATGATTAAGCACGACGGTCTGAGCAATGTGATATGGACACGTTTTCCGTATGTTGGATGTAGTACAACCCATGTGTGTAACTCGAATAATGGGCATAAATGTCTACATCCGTTTATTTGCAAATATAGTGCTAGCATCTGCCAATTGTAGAATGCCTTTTAAATGGACTTTCTAGCAGGATAACGACCCGAAATATACGAGTACTTTCGCATAATAGTAGTTTGCATCCATAAAAATCGACCCTATGGCATGGCTAGCTCAGACCCCGGATCTGAATCCTATCGAAAACCTGTGTGGGGATGTTATAAGAGTTGTAGAAGCTACAAATCCATCGACTGCGGCAAGTAATTTAGGGGGCGTGGCACCAAATTGCTCTGAAACGGTGCCAGGACCTCATCGACTCCATGCACTGCAAATACAAAGTCGTAGTAAAACATAACGGTTTTAAATTTAAGTGTTAGACTAAAGCAGATGTGTAAAACATGATATATGAAGTTAGAGTAACGTTAAAAAGGTTTTTTCTAATTTTTTTTTCAATTTTTGGTAACTGCTATCATTCTTATGAACAGCTCAATTTTAGGTGTTTTCTCCTTCTAAGGTCCTGAAGTGCACATATCCTAAGTTTGTAACAAAAAAAACATTTAATTAATAAGAATAGATGTTAAACTTAATAATTGCATCAAATTTTGTCAAAAATATTGTGTTTATCACTAAATTGTGATGACCAACATTCAGCGCTTTCAGTGCATTCAGTGCGCTATCATTTTACTGACCGTAGCTGTATATAGGCTATCAACAAAAGGCGAAAGGCTCAGATAACTATTAAAATACTATGCAATAAATTATAAAATAAAATTAGTAATAATTGAGTCTGGATTTACGTTAAGGACTATACAGTAAGAACCAAGAAGCAACAAATAAACTGAAGAAAAAATTTAAAATGTAAAAAATATATTAAAAATATATAATAAAATATAATATATAACAACATTTAATATTTATATACTTAAACATTTTTTTATTATTTGTAGTATTTATATAATAATAAATATTTTTAGATTTATATATCTTAAATCTTTAATTTTTATTTCGAATATTTCTATTAATTTTTTTTTTTGTAATATTTATGTAATAAGAAATATTTAATAAAATATATATTACATATATTTTTAGATTTATATATTTAACATTTTTAATTTTTATTTATTTTATTTATTTCTATGATAATAAATATTTATTATAAGTTATATATCTAATAAAGCATCGGGTCTTTTCTCTACTGCCGTTTATTAACGAATTCTTCTTTAAAAACTGCTTTAAGAATTCAAACGCAAAAATGCGATACAAATTCTTAAACAAAAAACTATCTATTGCCACCTCTCCTGTCTCCACAGTCTCCTGTCTACATTGTATCAAACTAGTTCTTAAAACTTTCATAAGTTCCAACTTAAACTTAAAAATGCAACGTAGAGTCAAAAACTATAAGCTGCAGTGAAAAGAAAAAATATATATTAAAAATAAAAAAAAAAGACAACGATTTAATGCCAACTTGAGTCGCCCCTCTGCTACCTCAACTTTGTACTACAAAATTCCCATCTGAAACGACATTTGGCATCCACAATCAGTAACTGCCCTTGCTTTCGTCAATTTACAGCATATCTCTTACTTACATTGTTAACAATGTTATTTCGCTCTTTTATTTTCTTGCAGCTAACAAATTGAAAACATGCAGAATTAAATTGCAGCTGCAAAAATGTGAACAGTCACGAGGCGAACGGGAAGTCCAGCAAGAGCAGCAGCAGCGAATAGCGAAACGAACACGAACTATATATATATATATATATATAAAGAAAACCATATAATAATACATAAAAATAGCAGTAGTAATAATAATAAGAGCGAGCAAGGACAGTCTCCCAGTGCAATGCGAAGCCAAAGACGGCAATGGCAGCGGCAAGCAATATAATGGGAAGCAATAAAAAAGTAGCATAAAGTGAATGGAATAGCTAAACAATTGTTAGGCAAACAATGCAAACTAATAAAGCAGCTAAAGGGATTCAAATTGCAGTTGAGAGCAGCGGCAAAAGGCAAATAGCAGCAACAGTCGAACGTGCCACGGGGCGTATGATTAATATTGAATAAGCAAAAACTGGGACAGCAACAAAAACTTTACAGTAATGCTAATGCTTGGCGCCATGGAGCGAAGGCGTGATTTTATTGCTAACCAATGCATTAAATATGCCGAGGCAGCAAGAGCAACAATTGCTGCTGCAACAACAACAACAACAACAGCAACAACAACGCCGCTGACGGCAAATGGTGCAACAACCACTGGGCCCATACTAGATGCGGTGCTTAGCAGCTCAGCCACGAAACCATTAACGGACATGCAACGAAACCACCTGCTAAAGATGCCAACTACAACAGCAACAGCAACAGCAACAACGACAGCAAACAAAACAGTAGAATTACCAACAACAACAACAACAGCAAAAGCAACAACAGTAAGAAGAGAAATCCTTGGCAGGACATTAGGAACATGGGCACACAGCTGGCCACAGTCTGGGCTGCTATTGACGCTCTGCCTGAGCCTGAGCCTGATGGGCAGCAGCCAGGCGGGCTTCGCTTGCCTCAGCAATCCGTGTGTATTCGGCGTCTGCATCGACGGCCTGAACAGGTGAGTCAAATGCGTTCCATATGCTGGCAACTAAGTTGAATCCGGGCAGCCATTGCTTATTATCGCCAAGCCAATAAACTCCGTTCAACACATTTCGAGTGGGCAATAAACTTGCACCACTTGAGAGCCGGCAGCAGCAGCAGCGGCAGTAACGGCAGCAACTCAACCGTTGCCTCCAATATCCTATCCACACACAGCCGGCAAACATGTTGATGCCGCCACTTTGCAGGCAAATGAATTTGCCACACAGTTAGCCTCCCTCCGACCAGCCCCCACCGCCCCCCATCCGGCCGCCATTTGCCTTTTTATGCATGTGCCCCTTTTTCAAATGAGGCCAAGCTGCGGTCGCACCGAGTGCCCACTTCAGTGGGTCGGCCATCGAGGAGTGGTTTCAATTGCATAAGCTGCGCATTATTAACTTACGAGTGTGTCCGCTGCACATCCTTAGCCCCACTAAATTATGCAACTAATGCGGGCTATCCCTCTGAACTCTCGTTAAACGCTGCACATTAGACTCAAGCCATAGAACGGCCCTCGAGAAGCGAGCGAACTTAAATGGCTAAAACAAAGACTTAAATCAATTGAAATGCTGCAGGTGTAGAAAAGTGAGGTGAAAGATGCTCTGAGCATATTCTATAAGGAATTTAAAATAGGATAAAATAAGAAGGTGAAAGATAGAGAGAAAGATAGATTTGCTAAGGTAAAATATCTCAGATAAGAAAATAATTATGGGAAAAACAATTTGTAAGGAAATAATGTCTCAGCTGACTTTGTGGGAAAGATAGCTAGATGGACAAAAGAAAAATATTTAAGATAAAACCAAAGCTAGGAGGAAAATCAGATTGATAGAGGAATCATATATCAGTATACTATAGAAGAAATGATACACAAAGATGGCGAGGTAAAAAGATTGATAGAAAAAGTATATGTCGAAATATTCTATAGTAAACGAAGGTAAACTTATATATTGAAAACTAAACAGATGATATGGAAAAAATATCTCAATAAATTCTATAAGAAATTTAAGCTGAATTCAAAGATAGACAGATGCTGGGTAGGCAGATGTCGAGATATTTGTTAATATATTTGCTCAAAAGAAAAAGATAAATATATATCTTTCTATCCAGACAGATTGTTAGGAAAGCCTATATTATATAGTTCTAGGCAAAAAAAAAAGAATATAGAAAGACCCTAAGCAAATCTTAAGCAAGAAAATAAATCAGATAGAAAGGTAGGGACAATGCTAATGTTATATAGAAAATGTCTACTCAATAAGTAATATAAGATTGGCTTGAAAAGATTGAAAGTAAAAACATATTCTTGGGGCATTCAATAATAAATTTAATATATAAATTTAATTTTTGAAAATATTTAATATTTGTTATGAAGTATCTATTCTTTAATCATATTAATTCATTTATTCAAAGTAGCCAAGACAGACATTGCAACATTGTAACAGTTGAACTAAGTCCACAACAATAATCCAAACTCGAGTTACGTCCATACAGTATACGCCCTATGGGAAAACACCATAAAAAGTTATATATAGTTGCGCTATTTGTCATTCATGGCTTGGCCATTTGTATTCTGCGTTTATTTTCCTCTCAAATGTCCAAATTGATATCTGAAGCCATTTGCAAAAGCTAAAAAGTGTTTTTTCAATATGTTGATTGCTTACTAAAAAATAGCAGCAAAAAGCGAAAGACCTATATTCGTTAGCTTGAACTCTCTCCAGCAAGCCAATATATAAAGTAAATATACCTAAAATATATATATATATATATATATATATATATATATAGTACATAGTATACAGCTAAGACGCGCTTCATCCTCGCTCGCAAAAGCTCAACTTATTTCAGCGCTATCTCCGCATAAAGTAAAATTTTGTAGAAAGTTGAGGCGAGTGCTCAACATTCGGCGATTCACGCACAAGTGAACTCGAGCTTCTCGGTTTCAATTGGGAGTTTTGCTTCAATAAACTTGGCAATTTTGACGCGCGGTGCATTAGTTATTCTGTTTAGCTTAAACCCCTTTTGCATAACGATAAATATTATTGCACAAACAAGCCGGAGATGATGCCAACGGCTGCCAGCCCAGGCAGCTACTATGCAACTAAGCAACTGCCATTTTATTCTCAGCTCGCCGCGATATGTGGCCAGAAATGGGAACTGCGGAGCGGAGCAGTTGAGCTGTGCGCGGCTTAGAGCAGCCCCAATCGCACAGTCTGTGAATTTGCAGCATAAAAAGTGTTTACGATACTTTTTACGATAGCTTCACGGAGCGCCGCAAGTCAAATGCGAGTCGAAGCAGACGCTTGAAATGTTTCCTAGCGCGCTTTTCTTGACATAACCACCATTTAGTGGTTAGAGCATCACCACCCACCCACTGCACACACAGACATAGTCAGGCAACTAGCTGGATAGAAGTTTATGCGCTGCCAAGAAAAATTTATAGCTACAATTAAATTTAACACGATTCCATGAGATTTAAACGGATTAACTGAATAGTTTTGGTCCGTCTTAAAGTTTTTTGCCCAAATTCAGTTATGGCCGGCAGCGGGCGAGAGTTATCCGAGTACATTGATATTTTATTGGCTTATCGTGGTTTATGTTCAACTAGTTTGCGGCAATAGCAGTATTTATGGCTCGTATCAGAGATGAATAAGTTTTATGGCAGTCGTTAAACTGCTCAAATGAAACGCTCAACAAATTTGTGCGCCAAAGAATTTCGCCAATAAAACTTTAACCAATTGTCTACTAGATAGATAGTGTAGATGGAGCCGGGCTGAGCTTTAATGGTATTTAAGAAACTTAGAGCTAAATAGATGAACAAGAATTGAATGCACTTTAATAGAAGCTGAGAGAAGGGAGAAAGGGATAAATATGAAGTGAATATGAATTTTAGTAAAAGCTGAGAGAATTGATTTAAGCAAATCTCAAAGACAAATTATAATCTTTAAATTCTGAAAGGAAGCATCAATAGATCAATAGTAAATATAAATATTGTTAGTTACAGCGAAAGTGAACGACTAGGAAATACCCAGACTTATGTTTTAGGCATCGCCAGAATTTAGCTCTAAAATTGGATTATTACGTAGTTGAGTCAGTAAGTTTTAAGAAGATATTTGATTTTTTATAAATATTATTATATCGATTTGACCTTGTACAGTAAATTATGAGGATGGTGTCGTATGAGCCTGTGCCTAACTCTAGTGGGTGAGCTGCCAGACCCTGGCGCTGCAGCACATAGACATCTAACTAAGCTGTTTGGGTAGCAATGTAATCATTTGAGATATTTTTTAGCCTCATACTGAAATTTTTAAAGTACTCTGGCATTATTAATGAGAAATTAAAGATCTTTGCCAATCATCTAATTAGCAAGATTTATACGGAAATCTTTATAATATAGTCCGCCACCCATTTCAATTTTCACCCCAAAAAGCACTAATAATATAGCAAATACAAAAAACGCAACAACTACTACCGCCCCTCTTTGCAATTCTCATGTGCTCCCAATGCTAAGTCTTCTAAAATGAGGTCTCAACAACTCAAAGGATTTTAGCAAATGCCATTGTATACAAATTTGTTAAACTATTTATCACTCGAAAATGCATGCATTGTTTCACTCGTCTTTTGCTGCCAAGTGTTCCAGAGCTAAGCCAGCACATGTACATGCTGCTGCTGCTGTTGCTGCTGTTGCTAGCTAATGCGATGCCCCAAGGCCATTTATCTACTCAGTACAATTGTTTTTTTCCTTTGCTTGGCATGCTTCTTTTTGGCATGCTAACAAATCAACAGGCCTCTGGGGTAAGCAAGTCCATGTCAAAGGCAATAGCAAAAATGTTGTTGTTGCTGTTGCTGCTGCTGCTGTTTGCCCAATTCAATGGGCTCTCAAACAGTGCATCCTAATGTGATCCATAATAAAAGAGGGCCTGCTACCTGCACGGCAACAAAAGTTCTTTAATTAAGCTGTGTGGCCAAGAAACTGATGCAGAGAGTGGCCCAGGCAGGCAGGATGTGTCTGCCATGTCGGTGACAGTCCCACGACACCGGATCCACTTCCGATATGCTGCCCCCCGCTGCTCTAACCTTTCCGCTTTGCCTTGCCGCAGTCGTTACGATTCCCGTTGCTGCTGTCGTAGCCATTTCCTTTTCAATTTCGATTCACTCTTAGCAGGAAAAACTAATCCCGATTGGCTACCAAATATTTATTTCCACTACTCAAGCGTAATGTTTCGAGTACGTTGGCCATGTTTATCGCACTCGCCAGAGCACTGAACGAAAATCCAGATACATTCGCTCCTATTCGATAAAGATACACACATTCAACCGTCGCTATAGTCAAGTGCCGCACTCCAATTACTAACAAATTGTGTTAATACCAGTGTTCGCTGCACTGAGCGAAAAGTATTTGACTTGAAAGCTGCTCAAGCGTGAGGTAGAATGACAAGAGCTTGGAAAGCACATGAAAGCTTTGAGGGAAGTGTAATGGTTAGCTGAACTTGGCTTTAAAGTTAAATACTAAGTTTATGCTTTTAAAATGAGGTTAAGTTTTAAGTAATAATGAGCTTACTTAAAGCTCAGAGATTAGAGTGAATATATATGTAGATTTACTGAAAGCACAAAAGCTTTACTTTAAGACAATGTGTAGTGACCATATACAAGAGACATATTGCTGAAAGCTAGGATTAAAAAGCTGAGCAAGCGCACCTTTCTGAGTGGATATATGTTCAGCCATTCATATAAAGCTTACTAAAAGCTTAAATGTTCATTTTTATAATCAGATTGCTTCTCCTAAAGCTCAATAGCCAAATGCTTTAGAATCTCAAGATGGAACTCTCTTTAAATCTCAAGAGATCTGCAAGACATTCACAGAGTAAAGCTAAATGGTACTTAGAGTCAATACTGAAGCCATAAAAGCTCATTCCCATTTATTGGCTTAGATTAAGCTTCAAAGCTTCACTTTTAGGCAAAGGTATAGCGACTAGGCATAAATTATAGACAGAAAATTTTAACTTTAGTAACCTTTCGACTCCGTTTTCGAGTTGTCATTTGTCTTTTCTCTCAGTGCAATTCCTGCTAAGTTTTTACCACTCCATCTCGTCCTCTCTCTCTTCTCTCTCTCTCCATACTCCACCATATTGTGCTATTTGTAAAACTATTTTTATCTAAAACGTTTTCTTGTTGTTATTTCACTTTTCTACTCTTTTTCATTTTATGGGTTTGCCTACAAAACTTTTTCTGCCGAACGTTTGATGCATCATTGACACACCGTTGCGCCCACACCTACCACCAAATGCCGCCTCCCGCATGTGCCATGATAACAACAACAACAACAACTACAACAACTACTACAAATACAACTATGACAACAATGAGTACAGCTCGTATTCGTGTTACTGCATTGACGGCTACACAGGGATCCAGTGCCAAACGAATTGGGACGAATGCTGGTCGGGCCCCTGTCAAAACGGCGGCACATGTGTGGATGGTGTTGCCTACTACAACTGTACGTGTCCGGAAGGATTTTCTGGTAAGTGTGTGCGGTTTATTTTTGCGCTACGCCAACACACGGACACACGGACAGGCGGACGCACAGATCCCAGAGATAGTACAACAAATACTACGAACAGAGTACTAAAAACTTGCACGGCCCACTGAGCAGCCGCTCCCTCAGTGTGTGTGCGTGTGCGTGTGTGTGTGTGTTACAGCATCGCACACCACGTGCAAAATGTATTTTTATTAAGCCAACGCAAAAAGAAATAAAATAAGAAGTGAAATAAAACAAATAGGCGACGCCCACAGCAGGCACTCTAACACGAAATGCAACCACAGAAACGAAGCCTCGTCTGGCCACCCACTGGGCGCCACTCTCGGCGAGACTCTGAATGCACCGACGCACGCCAAACGTATTTGTAAAATTTGCCAAAAAGCGAAAACGTAAAAAACAAAATTTACAATACAAGCTTATGCCCTACGTGAGGGTACTTCAGTTGGGGCATGAAGTGGACGAAAGCAATCAAGAGAGATGCAACTAAAAGTATTGAGATTATATATTATAGAAGTGCACTAAAAGTTGAGGCACTTTTCATATATGATATATATATAAATATTGTTTGAGTAGTGCTACTATATCATATAGATCTCATAGCTGAATCAATAAGCTCTTTAGATGCTTAACACTTCTTTGTTAACTTGACCTTTGGGAACTCTACTTTACTTTCATGTATGCATTAGCTACTCATGCCCAAAAAGGGCATTCAATTGTGCGACTTGGCCCAGCTGGCATTCGCCTTCTGTTTCTGCTTTTACTTTTTTTACTGCATTCACTCACATGTGTCTATTATTCTTTAAACGCTTGAGCAAGAAAGCAAAACAAACAAATAACACTGGAAAAAAAAGCACAGACAAATTTTAAAAGAAAAGCAGAATACTTTAACCACACCTAAGCCGAATGCTAGTTGCACTTACAAATGTATAAGAAAGATACTTTAGTTAAGTGTAATAAATTAAAATGACATAGAAATTAAATTTTCTACTGCTAATATAAAATAGAATATCAAACAGAAAATAATATTAATATGTAAAAGAAAATACAATATAAAAGAAAAAAATATATAAAGGAAAATAAAAGCTAAAAAAAAGATCTCAAAGAAAAAAATATATAAAAAAGAAAAAAGTATATAAAAATATATAATAAAGAAAAAAATATATAAAAATATATAAGAAAAGAAAAGAATATCTAACAGACAATTATATCTAAAAGAAATTAATATCTATAGAAGAGAATATCTAAAGGAAAATTACATCTACAAGAAAATAATACCTCAGAGAAAATAATATCTAAAAGAGAAGAATATCTAATATAAAATAACATTTAAAAGAAAAAGTGTCTAAAAATAAATAAATATTTCATTATTTATAACAGGAAACATTAAATATAATATATAATAATTAATAATATCTAAAAGAAAATGATATAAATATATATATATATATATATATATATATATATATATATATATATATATATATATATATATATATATATATATATAAAATAAATGATATATAACTATATAAAAGAAAATGCGAAACTTCAATATAATAGAGCTTTGCTCCAGCTGCTGCTGAAGCCAACTTTAATGTTGTCTATTGTGGTAGTCAATGTTGGGTCCTTAACCTGCCACTTGCTACGTGTGAATTGTTGTGTGGGTCTCCAAGCATATGTATGTATGTATCTTCGTGTGTGTGTGTGCGGAAGTCTCAGCATGAATGTATCTAATGTTCATCCTTTTGGCTTCGTGTACTTTCCGTCCGTTACGTACATATAAACACATTTACTTTTGCTACGTGTGAGAAGCACTTAGTCGGGTCTCTTAATGTATGTGTGCACATGTCCGTGTGTGTGCGCGTGTGTGTGTGTGTTTGAAAAGTATCTGAGAGTTGACTTTATAAAATTTAGTGAAATTTATAGCCATCGTGTAGGTGCTATATGCATTACCCATCAACGGCAACTAATACCAAATACAAATTGCTACAAATTTGTGGTCTACGAAAGTTGGCAAAACCAATAGCTCAAGGGGCTGTGGAGCTCATCGAAGAAGAGGGGGAGGTCGTTGGGGCACGGCAAGGTGCTAGGTAATTGACACACAGTTCGGATTAGCAGTTTTAACCCAAACTGTGAAAACATGTCGCAGCTTAGCAAATGCGAATAGTTAGGCAAAACACATGTCGCCTAAGCTAAGTATTTAACACGATTTTGTGACACGCTTGGAGATGCTTAGACTTAGACTTAATTCGGAGGAATTTACAGCTGGCAAGTGGCTTACTTCAATGTTCATTACATTAGCCAACGAAGGCACTTTACGCATTTTTAATTATGAAAATTAAGCAGCTGTTAAATACCTGTAAAAGCACCAGAGCTTCAGCTTATTATGATTTCCTTTTGAAGTGTGAAAGCGTCTTAGCTCTGATGATGATTAGCTTGAACTTTTTGTGACAAAATGTTAATACAATAATATTTGTATATAATCTGTATTAATAGCGTTGTCTCTAGAGGCATATGCATATAGAGTAGAAAGTACTGAGACTAGAAGAGAGACTCTCTAGAGACTCATTTCTCGACTCTAATCAGTCTCTTGAGAGCTTTAACTCAAACAGTTTCTATAAAAAATGACAACAGTAAAATACAGCGCAATATTAGTGCATTTAATATTCGGTCTACCCTTCTCTCTTGCCCTTAATTACACTGTGATTATCCTTAATGTTATGTACCCTATAGTCATCCATTTGTTTCTTCGCATTACTCATACGAACCGTTTGACGCCACTTGTCTGTGGCGTTTTCCACTTTTTCAAATTCCCCTAACACAACAATTGCATTAAATTAGCATAAATAAGAGAGTAGAAAAAAACGTGGTAAAAACACGACAGCATTAAGCACTGCAAATGAAATTAGCGCAAAATAACAAAAAAGAAAGAAAAATAAGGAATGATATAGAGACAAAATAACAAAAAGGAGAAAAAGCATGAAGACTCGACAATTGAATACACTACAAATTTAAATGAGGCGGAAAGAAGCTTAAAAATATGCAAATTAGTTTGAAATATTGTTAAATAATATACTATAAATTAAAAAAATATATATACCAAATAATATATATTAAAAAAATATATATATAGTTATTCATTGCAACTCAACTGAATAGGCTTAGTTTTCTCCAAAATTTGAAGAGATATATCTCTTCGTTAACAAAGCCAATCTAAATGAAATTTTTGTTTTTGATATATAAGAAATTTAATCACTTCTGATAAAAAAATTTTAATCCATAAAGGTTTTCATTTTATAACATTTATTTATAATAATAAATTCAGCAAAGAAATTGGAACTAAACTTGTTGTCTAAACAAAGTTCTGGCATAACAAATAAGACATCAAATTCGTTATACCCTTCCTCCTAGGGTACAACAAATATATAAAATTATGCACAGCGTTGGGTTTGCCAACGATTTTAAGTGGATCAAGCGGAAAATAAATACAGTAAATCCAGAAACTAAGCAACAGCTTTTGGCATAAGCTGAGCTACATGAACAAAAAAAATGTGTTTTTTTTTTGTCTGTAATGAAAAAATCGTATGCTAAATAAATTCTGTGAAATAAAATATATATAGACAGAAAAATGCTTTGTAAAGCAGCGCGCACACAAAATAACTGTAGATATATAGCATAATAAGCAGATGGTTCAAAACGCGAAAAAGCAGGAAATGAAGCTAAAAACTATGCAAAAATGCGCCAAAAAAGCGCACAAAAAATAAGGTATATATACGTATTATGAAATCAAATGCTTTGAGTGAATAGAATGGGAAAAACTAAAAAGAATATAATAGTGAAAATAGTCAACAAAAAGAGAGCGCGAATTGTGCGTGGGTGAAGGGCAAAAGAGGGAGAGAGAGAGAAAGGGAGAGCGAGTGAGCTCAGCGCCTGTGGCAGCCTTTTTTAACCATTCGTTAAATTCAGAAGCGCCAAACGAATAAACAAAAATCTAACAAAAAAGTATACAAAATTTTTAATGCCATTAAAAAATTTGAAAATGAAGAGCCACAAAAAATTGAACGACTAAAAATACTTTGTATTGTAATAAACGAAATATTAAAAAAAAACTCAAAACACATGAAAGAAAATTATTTTCGGTTAATTTTTTTTTTAAATATATTACAAAGAAATTCCATTCTTTCATTGGCTCTGAGTTTTTCAGACATTTTAAGTATATATTTATACTTATTTACACTTGCTTTTATAAATTTTAAATACAAAGTAAAATATTTTTAATCAAGCAATTGTTTTTTACGTTCGCAAATTTTTAAGCAAAAAGTGGCAGCAAAAATGTTTGATAGATTACTAAAATTATATAATGAAATAAATATTAAAAAAAATAAAATAATAATTATAATAAATTATTAATTAATCATAAAGAAATTCCGTAAATTTTTTAGCTTCCTTTTCACTTAATATTTTTTTCATAAATCATATTATCATATTACAATAAAATATATTTTTATATATTATTATAATAAAAAATGAGAAATTTAATGAAATATTTTTGGAATATCAAAATAAATATTGAAATACAATTTTTTAATAAACCAAATATTATTCAGTCACATAATAAAATAAATAAAATACCTAAAATTAAATAAATGTAAGTTGTAAAAAAAATCCAGTCCGAACCCTCTACACAGCCCCCATTCATTTACAGGATATTTGCATTAAAATGGAGCCTGTTTCAAATGCTGAGCCAACGTTCTAATTAATATTATGAGCACTTCGCGTTTGTTGGCTTTTACCTTTTGATGTGCATTTGCTTTTACAGCTGCATTTGCACATTTCGCGCCCCTTTGAGCTGATCATTGCTTTGCATTGCCAGATATAGGAAACCCAACAGCCATTCTCTCGCCCAAAAGTCGGCAATGTTTGTTTTGTTTTTTGTTGGTTTTCCGTTTGTGCTCTACTTACCGAGTTTTCTGGTTTCTATCACAACGAACAATCGGTAGCCAGCAGGCTTAGCCAAGTTAATTGTTAGTTTTACTTCGCTTTGATATGGTTTCAGTTCCAGGTTTGTCTGCTCTCGTTATGGTTTCCTTTTGCAGTTGTTGTTCTTGTTTTTTTTTCAGGGGGAGTTACTCTGCTTAATTATGAGTTGCCTTTCGCTGCCGAATAACTGAAATATAATAAATGTAAAGAATATCAATGTAGAAGGCAAGGTTAAGCGCAGTAAGTGCGCAAAAATAATGAGAGTAACGGTCGAAAACCACGGCAAGTCAGGGCAGGGCTGTGGTTCGCTTAGAGCACTAACCGAAAGTGATATTAAAGTTGTGTAAATTGAAATGAAAAAGAAGCTAGGGTAGGTGAGGGTATATATAGATATAGGAATAAGGTTTTATATAAATACATATAAATAAATATAAATATAATTCTGAACGTTTTCTTTCGGGTTGGAAATACTAGCTCAAAGTTTATGCCATGATAACAGCTTGAAGTTTTGAATCATGGCAAGAAGTTATAGATCCCATTAGCTCTAACATATAAACTACAGATATAAGATATAAGTCCAATTTTCAATAAAAAATCTACAAGCTGAGACAATAGAGAGAAACAGATGAACTGCCTAGAGATTAACATCAAAAATATAAAAAATATATCACAAAGACTCAGAGTCAATTTTAATAAGCATTTTCTGAATTAATAATCTCCTGAATGAAAACTAAAAATTCCGTTAAGGTAAACTATTTATACCCTGAGCCCATTGAAAATGGGAAATCAGGGTATAATGTTTTTGTTGGATGTATGTAACAGGCAGAAGGAGGCGTGGCAGACCCCATAAAGTATATATAATCTTGATCAGGACGACAAGAGAAATCGATTTGGCCCTGTCCGTCTGTCTGTCCGTCCGTCCGTCCGTCCGTCCGTCTGTCCGTCTGTCCGTCTGTCCGTCTGTCCGTCTGTCCGTATGTATGAACGCGTCGATCTCAGCTCTCAGAAGAGCTAGAGACTTGAAATTTTTTTTGTAGATCCCTATATACAGCGCGCATATCGAGTTTGTTTTCGATAATCGATAAATTTATTCGTTTTCTTGTTATCGAATAAAAACAATATCGAAATTCAGTTAAAAAATTATATCTCGCCCATCTTTTAAGCTAGAGACACCAAATTTTATATTTAGCTTTATATGTATTTTATGCAATTTCGAATTTTGTTATATTTTGGATACCGGCCCCAAATTTTCCCCAATTGGAGTTCAGTCTCAAATATAGCCAAAATGCGAATGAGTTAGCACTTTTACTAAACTGACAAATATGCCCATGGAATATCTTGATCATATGCCGAAAATTTAATTGAAATCCGTTAAATAGCAAAAAAGTTATTAAACAAAACGTTTGACTACTTTGCAAACTCACGTGGCAGCAGCGCCAAGCGAACGCACTTTTTCTATTCATGAGCGCACACATACAAACGCTCGCATTCTAGTCGATTCAAAGAATCGCAAATTACGTTTGAATTTTTTTGAATTATTAGCTGCTGCTTTAGTTTACATTTGCCACAAATGCTTTAAACTTGAAATTTTTGTATAATTTTACGCTAAATATAAGTGTATTGGAAGACATAGGTGCGACGAGGCTCAGGGTATACCCTAGTCGGTTACGCCCGACTAGAGTTTTCTTACTTGTTTTCACATCTTGTTAGTCGAGATATGCCCGACAACAACAGCAGAATCTATAGCTCATTGCACAACTCTAATGGCACAGAGTCTAACAATGCTGCAATGCTCAGCAGAATAACCTTGCTCCCCTTGGCACACACACCCGCACACCCCAACCCCCCCCCCCCCACACGCCCCTGCTCATACGCATACAATCACACACAATGGTTTTTATGCTGAGCAAAAGGCATCTTCTTGGCTCCCTTTATGCAATCATTGCAGTCGAGCCAACATTTGAGGGCATCGCATAGACCAAAGGAACTTAGGGGCATTCAGCGCGAAAACAATGCAAATTGCAGTTGGGAGCCATTGCCAGGCCTATTCACATTGAAATTCGCATTTCATATTCAAGCAAACTACAAAAAGTACGACTGCAAGTCAACAAACAATAAGCAAGTCAGAAGAAACAAAAAACAGCAAAAAAATAAATGAGTTCAACTGCGAGATACTCGCTTGAAAGTTGACTTTAAAATTCTTTTGAAATAGCTAAAACAATTATAGATTTATTATATTTATTTTTTTAATTTAATAAGAAGATTTTAAAGTATATAAAAATATAGAAAAATAATATTGCATAAAGCTTTAATGAGATAGAAATATTGATTGAGAAAGAAATTGTGATGGAAACATAAATTCCTGACATAAAACTCTAGTCTTTGATTGATATGACGTAAAATCTATATATAAATATCAGCTGAATTTAGCCTTGATTAAAGCTTTCCTTTTATAGTCCATACACCTCTTCACCTCTTTCTTTTAGGGTATTTATATAAAAATACATTCAAATTGCAGCATTGCAGATTTATAGTCTATATATATATATATATATCTACATATAAATATATATTTTCACATTTTGCTGATTCTGCTTTAACTCTGGCTCGACTTTATTTTATTTGCATGTTTTTAATGTAAATTTTGCCTGCCACCTCTTAAGTTTGGCACCTTTATCAGCAGCTGAATATGAATATGTGAATATGTGATTGGAAATGTGGAATGCATGCGTTCATCGCTCGCCCTCTCTCCCCCGTTCCCTCTCTCTTTTACGGTCTTCCTCTCTAGCCAGCTGCTGCTGTGTGTCTCTTATGCATTTTCACGTATTCAATGCACATTCATTCAATCAAACATGCATTTGGCTCAGCTGCTCATTCATTCATACCTTCATTTCGCGTACCGACAGATTTTTTGTCTTTCCGGCGTCTTTTAAATGCACTAAAGGAAGGGGTATTGTTGATTTGAGATGAAGATTGTGGGAGATAGAGAGAAGTATTAGATGAGTCCACTTTATTCTACTTTTCATTAAAGACATATCATGATTCATGAGCTATGATAGATTGCTTTAGGAAAACTATTTAATACTTCTACATGACTTGGTATTTTTAGCCTTTGGTAGAACTACTAAAGTTTGCTTCTTTTTTTTTAATATCAAAATAAATATTGAAAAAAATTATGTAAGTAAATAAAATATTATTCAATGATATAATAAAATAAGCAAAATAAATCGTATATCGATACTTGTCATAAGACTCTGGATAAATTTTAATCCAATTATAAACTATCACCATCATCTATTTATACACAAGTCAAGTGACAAAACTAGATATAAAATTCGTATAAAATAAATCTATAATAAATATAAAATTAATCCTGAAAAAAAAACGTTTTAGCTTAAGTTAAGAATTGATCCAAAACTAAATTTGTATGCATACAGTTTTTCTTTAACTCAAAAATTTGTGGTTAGGCTCCTTAGATTATAAGGACAGCTAACAACAGCCTTATTATCTATCATGCTACATCCAACAAACCTCAACAAACACCACATATAGATCTATTTGTAATACTTTTAAGAATTCACTTTCATTCCTATATCTCTCATGTAGCGTATTTAAACTTCCTCATGCCACACTCAGCGCTTCCATTCTCTCTTCTTGCATTCCTGTCTTTTTTTTGCCAATCGGCACTGCCTTTGTGCAATTTTTGCCTTACAGGCGACAGCTTCAAGCGATTGCTCCATTTTCGCTCTGCCGCTGCTGGCTGGCCCCGCCACCTCCCCCGCTCATTCATAACTATGGGGGAAATACTATTTGGGACATTCAAGTCGCAACGTTTCGAATGCAACTTTAAAATGCTGGCAGTGGGTGATTTATCGAGGGACCAAAAAAAAAGGAAGAGAGAAGTTGGAAAAAATGGAAACAAATCGAAATTCATTGAATTTCACGTGGCTCAACGATTTACATAAATTTTTTATTTCATTTGCTCAATGGGCGTTAGACAGAGAAAAGCGAGAGAGAGAGAGAGAGTGGGAGGGAGATAGTGATATTGTGCCCAATATTAAAATACATTTGCGGCTATCCAATTGTCCCCATTTTGGGGCTAATCAATTGCCTTTGGGGATTTAGTTTTGCCCATGTTGTTATGCGTATGTGTGTGTGACATGAAATAAAATATTCATAATATTGCATATTGATTTTATAATGGCAACTTTAGAGTTTATTGAACCTTTATGCAGCAGCTTTTGACACGCTTCACATTGGATTTGGATTTGGATTTGGGACTAGCATTAGCTGAACAAACATAATCATATATTGTGTTAGATAGCAATAAAAGCCAAACGAAATTAGGCTAATTGTTATATATAAATAAAATCGAAATATGCTAATCATTGTTCATAAAAATTTAGTGTCATGTGATTTTTGGGTGGGCAAAGTGCTTAGCTTTTAAATATTTTATTATATTATTAGAGAGATGGAGAGAGGGAGAGGGAGAGAAGGGGATTTAAATATGCCTAAGTATGTATTTATATATGTTAATGCTAAAAGGAAGCAAGCAAATTTAGGGCGTAGATATTTGAAATTTTAAATTAATATTCCTGTTGATTGTAAGCTTATGGCATATTATTTCTTTCGCTAACTCTTCCTTTTCCACTTTTTATATTAAACAAAGCTTCATTGTCACCTTATCTAGAGATTTCAAAATTTACTGTCTAAGTCGCTCGGATAATTATACAGATGCTTAATATTTCGAACTTTAATTACATTGAAATTTGCAATAAATGTATTTCAAATGGCAAAGACTAAGGCTTTTGTAAAGAGACACTGATGTAAGCAATTATCGTGTTTTAGATTTCTGTAAGCAAATTAGTCATTTAAATAACTTTCCTAAGCAAAGCCATAAGCATATATTAGTTATTATTCATATACAAAAGACGCTTAGAACAATTGCAACTGCAGCTCTGTGCACATTTCAGGGTATATCCTAGTCATTCACTCCCAACTAGATCACTCTTACTCTCAATTGCTTCAACTTACATTTCCATTTCTATTTCCACACTACAAAATCAAAACAAATTTAACTAAATACTATAATTCCCTTTAATCCCACTAAATATTCCACTAACTCCAGCTAAAAGTAATAAAGAATAGTTAGTTAAATAAATGAAAAGCAAATATGAGTGCAGCAACTCAATGTCGAGAGCTGCTCACGGCGTTGGCCAAAGCCATTTAATTAATTACCACACATTGGGTATATATCTAGCCACACAAAAACCACTCATAGAGAAAAGAGAGAGAAAGTAATAGAAAGAGAAGGAGAGAGTGGTGGAGTAAGCGTGCTATTCACTCCCATTCGACGAGCTGCTGTGGCAGCTGAAATGCAATTTTCTCACTTATAAATTTAGCCATTGATGCTCAGCACAATACTTTCTAATTTTACGCAACGTTGCAGGCAGCCGATAGAAAATGTTCAATGGTAGTGCTGGAAAAACGGAGCCAGCCTAGATATGCCGATTCAATAGAAAATGCCAGGAGGAAAAAACAAAATAAAGGAAAATAGTACAAAATACCAAGAACTAAAAAGTAAAAGGGAAAAGGAAAGCCAAGCTAGAAATATAGTACAAAATTCAATTAATTAAAAGCCGTAAAGCACACACACACACACACACACACGTATATGTATGGTTTACTGCAGCTGCAATTGCCGTGAAAATGAGCTTGGCAGGATTCGTTGGCCGGGCTGGCAATTGTCCTGGCGCTGCTCGGGGACTTCCAGCTGATGCCTTTCGTTGGCGCAGCGAAAAAGTGCAATTGAAAGCGCAACAATGCGCACCACAAGACATTCAAGTAGCCATATGAACCGTCGCCGCACCACCGCACCACCGCACCACCCTGCCGTTAAAGAATATGCGAATTCGAATCACAGGACGACATTCCCTTTCCCCCTCCTCTGGCCCCTCCACATTTGCTGACTGAGTGACATACTTGAATTGCTTTAGCAGCCATTCAGCGTCTGGCTCTGAGCTCGGCTTCTGTGATTAGTTTCCCGCCGCATTCACAGATGAGCTCAAGTGCATTTCATTGCTCACTGTCAGATCGAGTATTTTTCGGGTCGCAAATCCAAAAGCCACCGAAATAGATTGCCTTTCGCTTGGCTTAAGTGCGCATACAAATTGCATGGAAATGCTTCAAATACTAAAGCTATATATATGTATATATATATGCATAATTATATATTATTATTATCCTGGGACATGTCTAATATATTATGACTAAAGCCTGTAGGTGTGCGCTCATTTGCGAGCAATTAACTCTTATTACAGGTGTTGTGTCGCTTTAATGTAGGGTATTTGGACTGAATTTTGAGGTCGCTTTAAGAGCTCTCTAATGAATCGAAGGAATTCCGACAATTTCGATGACTTGAAGCCTGCTTAAATTTTGTGTCAAGTCAGCAAATTTAATTTCACTAATGTGATAGCACTTTCTTTTTATAAATCCATTGAAAATATAATATTGAGGAAGGGTATCATAAAGTAGGATATGGAAAGGGATTTCGATGACTATGAATAAAAATAAAATAAAATAAAATATATAAATACCCATAAGTAATAGAGCCAAATAGAATAAATAAAATAAATTAAACAAATAAATATATAAAATAAATAAAAATTAATATAAACCATAAATAAAAAAATATAAAAAATTAATATAAAATAAATATATAAAATAAAGCAATAAGATAAAGAACTATAAATTAAATTAATAAATTAAACAATTAAAACATATAAAATAAATTAAATAAATAAAAAAAATAAATATATACTAAAAATAAATTAAATAAAACATAAACTAAAAATAAATATTTATAAATATATGTGTTTGTGTAGACTCAAAGACAGACACGCCAAAAAAATTTGAAACTTCTATATTAATCAAAAGTTCACCATTTTCCTTACCAAATCCATTTGGGACTCGCTCAAAGCCTTGAAGCTGTCATAAGTAACACTTTGAAAGCATCTCAAGGCTATATAAAACCAAAAACCAAGCAAGGCTGCATATGTCAACTCAAACCTAGAGATGTCGAACGATGCCTTTTCATGTTCGTACAGTGATTTCAAGGACAAAATCGATAAGGTCTTTGACAAGTGCACTTACTATGACAACATATGTTAGCTTCTTATAGCTTTAAAAATTCAAAATAAAAAACATCAATACTTATATGCAAAGCAATTTTAATGAAGCTAAGTCGACATACCTATAAACTATAATAATTTTATCACCTTTGCGTTAAACACATTCCTTTGTGACGTAGAGCTTTGTCTTTTACATAAAATTCTTATCTATTATTCTTAATTTATTGCCATGGTTTCTCGCGGCATCTAATTGGGCCATAGGGCACAAGTGTTTTAATTATGTCCCTATACTCAACGGTCGTAAATTCCTCAGTCCACTTGAAAACGTCAAGAGATGGAGTAGCCTGCTTATGCTTCAACAATGCGCTTATAAACACTTATGTTTAATAGAAATTCCAAACACTTAGCTGCTAATAAGCCTTGCAAAAGAGACATGCGCTTATATATGTCGGCGATCGCTTCAGTTTGTCCTCCCTCCATTTTAACTTATGCTTCTTCAACCAATAATCGATCTCTTCAGTTTGTCCTCCCTCCATTTTAACTTATGCTTCTTCAACCAATAACAAGTCCCCGCGCAGCCATCTTTTACAACTATCACAATTTCTAGTCCATTCTCTTTGCCCATTGGCTATTACAGCAGGCGGCCATGATCAAATGTTCTATATAGCTACCTCACTCTCACTCAGCTGCAGCCGGGACTATGATCAGCAACAGCTAGCGCTGTCTCACTCTTACGCACTGACAATTTAAAGAGAGCAGAGCCAATGCGCAAACGCACTCGGATGAAAGCTCTTAAATAAACGCTATGCAACAGACCAATAATAGTGCAGCAGACTCTGCTGTTCATTTTACAGTGACGGTCATATTATGTGACCTATATTTATTATATGTAATTATGAAAGGAAGAGAAAATCCAAAAGAAAATAAAAGTCAGATTAACATGCCATTACTTGATTTAAGTAAAGCTGAAATGTTAAATGCAATTAAATGCATTTTAATTCAATTCGTCAACAATAAAAATCGAAATGCAAGGACCATAATTGCATTAATGTTAAGTATTTAATTTGATATTAATTTAATTTAAATGAAGAGACCTTGGCATTATATATATATTTGACATTGTCATTCATCGCACAGCATTCACGTTTCTATTGCGATTTGTTGCTGAGCAATTAAATGGAATTTCTTAATTATAACGAAATGCGAATGTGAATGTGAATGAGAATGCGAATGTGAGTGCATTCGCATTCAAATTATGCAGAGCTCTGCACTCATTCAATTATTTATACTATTATATGCATTTATTCGTTCGCTCTCTTAACACACTCGCACGAGGCAAAGCTTGAAATGCAAACGAAATGTGCAATATATTCAACTCATGGCATTTTTAATACACTGTAAAGCGAGTGGAGCGAAAGGGTGTATTTGCATTGAATAATGTGCGTCTTAGTGTCGGCTCACTGTAAGCTTAAAGAGCGACTGCTTGGGGGGCTTTAAGGCATGTCAACTGGAGTCAAACAGATAGAATATGCTCCCTCTGTCCCATTCAACTCTCTCCCCTTATGACAGCGCATGGCGCAGTCGTTGCCAGCCGTTTGCCCCATTCTTGCTCTTCTGATTCATATACATCTTTTTTTTTTACTATTTTAAACGTTGCCATATTCGGACTGCTTTCAGCTACTCCAAGAAGCAAATATGAATGTGTGCAAATAAAATTCAAATTTCAATTTGGGCAACACAAGGCCAAAGAGAGGAAAGAGGGGAAAGGACGGGAGCTCATCATGGCAATAGTTGCAAGTTCATGCGTATTGAAGACTCGAAGCCAAAACAAATGTTCTTACCTTGTTGCACAACTGTTTACACTGAGTTGGCCAAAGCCAAAGAGGAAAGAGGGGGGAGGGGGCAAACGGATGTGAAGAGCGGCAACAGATGCAGCTTCTGCAGCTGCGGCAGGATGCACGGTGCAAAGGCGAATAGCAAAAGAAAAAAATGATACATAAATCAAGCGGCAAACGTAGAAAATATTATGCCATGCAGTTAAGATATGGAGATATAAAGTGGTTACGAAGCGAAACAGCTGCTATTTAGATAAGAGGGGGAGGAGAAGGGAACGAGGAGACGAGAAATAGAAAGAGGGAGAGCAAGGAGAAGAGAGAGAGAGGAGATAAAAGAGAGAGAGAGATAGAAAGGGAGTGAGGGGAGAGAGGGCGAAAGAGGGTAAAAGGCACTTCCTTTACATCTTACTCCTCTGTCTCTCCCTACCTCTCGCATCCTCTTCTGTCTCCCTTTTCCCTTGGGAAATGCTTTTTTTGCAGCTTCATTCAGTTAGAATTTGGTTAACTCGAGCTGATGGCTGATGCATGAGCTAAATTCATTTAAATTCATTTCATTTAGCTCACTTTACATACAATATTTATTATACATACTCTACTTATAATTAATGTAAACATTTTGAAATAATCAAATGATGAATCGGGCTTGCCACGAAGAGATCAAATAACATAAACAATTCCCACCATAGTTGATAGCATAGTCTTTCCTCTCCTCAAAAGAGAGACCTTATTATTTACTCAAGAGCCAAAAGCTCTAAAACTTTAAAGTCCAATCTTCTAGAGCTCAAAGCCGATGTTCGCTCGGCGTCTACAGAACTTAGCATAAAATAATCTAGATTTTGTTTGTACCTGAACTTCGTAGAACGGCAGAGGAAAAAATAATATGATGAAAATCACATAATAAAAATAATATAAGAAAAAAATATAAAAAAAAATAAATAAATATTAAATAAAATAAATTTATATTTTGCCAATTTGACCGAACTTGAAAGTACGTTATTATATAGTAAGCATATAGTGTATACACACACTTTTTAGTTAAAAAATGTTTTAATCTCTGATAATGTATCCAAAAATTAAATTACGTATCTACCTAAAGTAACTTTTTTCTTAAAGAAAACTCATTTTGTGGCATTCTAAAAATTGTTTTGCAACTATACTTGCCAAATTGAGCGAGATATTCACAATTGAATTTGAATGTTCTATCCTGATGATCAACTTTAGCAAACATTTTTTGTAAGCTTTTTTATCAGAGAATTTTTAAAAATATTTGCCGGAATTTTTCAGAGCTTAATCGTGTTTCATTTTAAAGAGAATAAAAAAGAGTCCCCTTTGAAAAAAAAGTAGAATGATATCTCGAACGATATAGAAAATATTCAACATTCAACGAAGAAAGTGAAGAGTGTTCTATGCTGATGACGCGCAGTGTATATCAGTTCAGTCATCTACAATAGTATCCTTTACCTTCCACTATATATTTACCCGCCTTCAGAATCAATCCTTTCGGAATCACTCCAATATTGAATCTTTCAATCGTCTCGATTGTTGTCTCGCCCGTCAATTGACACAGGCCACGCACAATTTATCAATATTTGTGCATGTCTGAAGCACTTGGTCATGCGGCATGCAAAGTGCTCTCAACAATTTTTGATTAATGCTGCATTTCAAATATTTAGACGTTCGGCGGGCCAGCAAAAAAGAGGCAAAAGAAATTGCGGCCAAATCCGAGCGAGAATTGTGTTGTAAATTTCGCATTCAAAACAAAAAAAAGGGAGAAAGAAAAAGAATAAAGCTCGACAGAAAAGAGCCGAAAAAAAGAGAAAATGCTGACAACAATTGAGGTAGCAGCGTGTGGCGCCCCCACCACCGCCCCCGACCGGGTGGCTGCCAACCAGTTTCGTCCATTAACCACCAAAAAAAATGTGCGTCCAATTCGAAAAATTCATTCATAAAACATGCCGTCGATTGTGGCGCAGCGAGTGCTGAGAGCACCACCCGCTACAACCACCAGCCGCAACCACAGTCATAGCTGACCATTTGTGCCCTGACCCCCCAGACTCAGCTCCAACCCGCCCCCCCCCCCCCCTCCTTTCCAACCTAAGGCAGCCCTCGCCCTCACACGCACATGCAGCAATAAAATGAAAATCGATTTTCACTTTAACGACTTCACACATAGCAAACAACAACAGCAACAACGAAAGGAACTGTGTGGAAAAAGGCCTAAACCACAAATAGAAAAAAAAATTAGAAAAAAGCAAAGAAATTGGGCAAAAATAGAATAGAGGCATATAACGGCATTGCGGGTGGGTGGAGTGGTGGTAAAGGTGACCAATGCCAAGTCGAGGGTTTTGGGCAGCGCCGCTGCAGTTGGTCAAATCAAACCGAAACCACCCGAACCACCCACAGCTAACCGCAACTGGGTTAAGAGCAGTAAGACGCACTTTTCATCTCCCCATCCCCCTTCCGCTCCACCCCCCCCCCTCTCACTGCTTGACCACTTCCTGAACTGAATTGGAGCGTAATGTGACATTTCGTGTTGTGCCTTTGGCAACAAAGGTAAATTTTCCATGCTGCGCTGCGGCTTTGACTGGCTCCTTGTGCAACGTGTCGTATGCTCAACACAAAGTGAATTATTTTCTGAATGTTTGCCACGAAATGGCAGCAGCAACAGCAGCAGCCAAAGTCAAAGCGGAAATGGCCACAGTTGCCACTCAAACGACGCACTTTATTTATGAGAGACGAAGACCACAAAGGCGACCTGACTGCATGCTGCGTTGCACAGCTTTAAGAGCTTAAAGAGTTGCTTAACCAAGGGAGATTTAGGTAAAAGGAGTGGGAGTTGAACCTGGAGGGATCTAGAATATATTGTAGATGTCTTTGAAGAAATCTCAAATCAAATCAAAGTCGTTTAATATAGTCTCTAGTAGAACAAATCTAATGAGATTTGCATGTAATCTGAATAGATTTGTATATTATATTACAACAAGATTTTAGTAAGCAAATAAAGCTATACCTCAGCAGCTATTTATGTTAAATATGTCATACAATTTTTTAAAAATTCTGTAAGCCTTGCAAATTGATCATGAAAGGTCTTCTGTCCACAGAATGAATCTAAATAATTTGAAAATTTTAGTTTTTGCCACCTGAAATCCCAATAAACACATAAGTTGACCAACTAAGCGTATTACTATTAATTATATATCTATATTCCAGAAGTTATTTGAATTAAATATTTCATACGAATATTGAAATATTTAACAAGCTTTGCCAATTGACCATAAATCATCTTGGAACTGAAAAATATGTATAAATATATGTAAAAAGTTTAGCAAAATATAGACTCCGATTTTGCAACGTGAAATCTGATGAGCAAATAGGCTGATCAACTAAAAGTGCTATAGCTATATAGCTGACTTATGTCAACAGTTGTTGAAATTAATAATTATTTGAATATTTTGAAATTTTCTCTACGATTTTTCAATTGGTCTTAAACCTGCTGAATAATTTTAAAATAATTTAAAAATGTTAGCAATATATTACTCTTTCCCATAGCTATATTTAAGCAGCTATTTAATTTAAACATTTCACACAAAATGGTAAATGTTCTATAAGCTTTACTAATTGATCTTGTAAAATCTTGTGACTGTGGAATAAGTATAAATAATTTTAAAAATGTTGGCTTCAATTTGGCAAGTTCAAACCTCTATACAAAAAATACGTCGGCCAACTAAAAATTATAATATTTGCCATAGCTATATATTTTTTAAATTTATTTATTTCATACAAATTTTGAAATATTTTATGATTGCAGAATAAGTAAAAAGAATTCAAAATATGTTGACAAAACTTATCTTAGCTTCAATATATTAAATAATTGTATAGAAAGTATTGCAGTACAGATGACTCAGAAAAGTCGACTTGGCATCAACATTCCAAATGCTTTAGCCATCGTAACATTGCACACATTGGGCCAGGTCAACAAAAATTTTAGCTATGCTGGCATCATTTGATATTCCATATATAAAACGAACTCAGACCAGTTTGTTATTACGCCCTTTTCTTTTCATATCGCACCCATTTGCTCAGTCATATAAATTATAAGAGCTAAACATTTTTTTTAAATATTTAACATGAATTTCTTTAATGTTTAGCACGAAATACTGCCCGAAGAACGTTTAATGCAGCAAATAAAAACTTTATAAATATTTCACCAAACAAATGCGCAATTCACTAGCTTACTTTAGTGCCTCTGCTCTACACCCCCTCCTCCCTCTCTCCCTGCACTCACCCAGAAACGTACTTCTCTGATCTGTATTTATGCAGGCCATAAAATGCATCTAAAGCTAACAACGACAGTAAATAAAATGGAGGCACGAGTACTTGTCCAATTTCGAGTATTGCTCCATCAAATCATAAACCAACGCCACGGCCCATAAACAAATTGAATTGCAAACGCCCCAAACGAACGAGCAGCGGCCAATGCCCCACGCCCCACGCCCCACACGGCCCCAGAGCCCAATGTCCATTTGCTGCTGATTTAATGGATGAGTCAGTGGCTGCGTTGGCTCAATGAAATCCACCACTGGACGAGGGCATTCATTACTCAAGAGCTCTGAGCATGCGACTGCACTTCCAATTCAGCTTAAATTATTGCTTAGCCATTGAGAAATCGAATGCCATTAAAGGTGCAAAATCTTGGCATAGGCGAAATCTTTAACGCGCCGCCTCGAGGTATGCAACAGAAATTCAACACGTTTCTCTGGGGCTGCGTGTGGCTGAGCATCGCAAATCTTGAATGTAGCGGTTTTCTATCTCTGATCAAACACGCACACACGCACACCCATACACCCACACACACACGCACACCCACCCATACGTCATAAGGCAAACAAATGGCATCAACTGTTTGCTCTGCAGAAGTTGAAAGAGCGCACCTCCTGCTCATGTTGTCTAGTTTGCAACAATGAGAAAAGCATGTTAAGGAGAGAGAAGGAGATGGAGAGAGAGAGAGAGAGAGAGAAATAAAAGCTAGCAAAAGTCAAAGAACATGTTTCTCTCTGCTGCGTGTGTGTGGGAGGCTGTTTAGTCACAAAGTTCTCTCGGCTTTAACTTTAATTACAACTTTTGCATTAGATTATTTACTTAATGTCTTTAAGCCTAACCCAAGTTTTCTATTTCCTGTTTTGGAAGTTCAGTTCATAGAGAAACCCAAAAGAACTGTCTGTATTTACTGTTGAGCTTTAAGCTTGCAATTGAATATATAGCAAAAAGGCATAAAATACTTAAAATACTAAGAGTCGTAGAATACATTCAAAGTGTGAATTGTATTGTTAAGTCTCTAATGTGCTTTTTAAGCTCTTAAAGCTGTATAAATTGTTAGAGATTATAAATATTATTATTTGGAGTTTTCATGACGTTGAAGCTTATATATATTATTAAAGATCCAATGTGGTTTTAAGTTCTTAGATCTATATAATTTGTTCAAGCTTTCACATATTATTAAAACTTTAATGTGCTTTTAAAATTCCTTGTTAGTTACTTATCAAAGCTGCTCACTATAAAAACAAATTTTTCTGTCTGTCAAGCTGTTAAGCTCATCTAAGATCTATATTGCACTATCTCAGCTTACAATGGCATTTAAAGCAAATACCGACAATTTCAATTAAGTGTGATTTATACTGCAGCTGAAATATTTATATGTGTCTGAAAATCGATGAGCTTATTGTTCAGCTATCTGACTAAATATTTATGGCTTATTACAGATACCTTTGAATAACTGATTATTCAATTAGTCCACTTAGAGTCTTCAGTGAAATTGATATAGACAATTGAATCCATGAATTTCAAAGCATTTGACTAAATGTGTAAATGAGTTTTAATTGCTGCAACTAAGCACATATTAAGCTGTTGAAAGGCATTAATAAATTAAGCTCAAGTGCTTACAAAATAAATTAAGTAAATCTGGCTATGAAAAGCAGTTTTATAAGTGGAAGATATAAGAGCACAAGAACATAAGAAAAAATTTTAACATTTTTTAAATTTAACAATATTTTTGATTATATTTTTAAAGAATTTGTGTAGCAAAAATATTTAAAAATTTGCTATAGAAGCAACTTAAATGCTTATAAAGTAAATCTAGAAATAAAATATAACCATAGGGATTAAATATATATTCGGTTTCTAAAATATTTTTGAATATTTCTTACATTTGAATATTTAAAAAAAAATATTATAAATAAGAAATTAAATATATATTCAAGTTCTAAAATATTTTTAATATTTCTTACATTGGAATAATTTTAAAAAAATTGCATATATAAACAAGTAAGAAAACTCTAGTCGGGCGTAACCGACTAGGGTATACCCTGAGCCACGTCGAACCTGTATTTTCCAATACTTTTATATTTAGCGATGGCAAATGTAAACTAAAGCAGCAGCTGATAATTCTTCGAATCGACTAGAATGCGAGCGTTTGTATGTGTGTGTGCGTGTGCAAGTGCGTTCGCTTGGCGCTGCTGCAGCGTGTTTTTGCAAAGTAGCCAAACCTTTTGTTTAATAACTTTTTTGCTATTTAACGGATTTCAATGAAATTTTCGGCATTTGATCAACATATTCTATGGGCATATTTATCAGTTTAGTAAAAGTGCCAACTCATTCGCACTTTGGCTATATTTGAGACTGAAGTTCAATTGGGGGAAATTTGGGGCCGGTATCCAAAATATAACAAAATTCGAAATTGCATAAAATACATATAAAGCTTAATATAAAATTTGGTGTCTCTAGCTTAAAAGATGGGCGAGATAGAATTTTTTAACTGAATTTCGATTTTGTTTTTAATCGATAACAATTAATTGGGAATAGTTATCGATTTTTTAAAACAAACTCGATCTGCGCGTGCTATACACGGACCTACAAAAAAAATTTCAAGTCTCTAGCTCTTATACGGGCTGAAATCGACGCGTTCAAACATACGGACAGACGGACAGACGGACAGACGGACAGACGGACAGACGGACGGACGGACGGACGGACAGACGGACAGACGGACATGGCTCAATCGATTTCTCTTGTCGTCCTGATCAAGAATATATATACTTTATGGGGTCTGCCACGCCTCCTTCTGCCTGTTACATACATCCAACAAAAACATTATACCCTGATTTCCCATTTTCAATGGGCTCAGGGTATAAAAATATTTAAGTACTATTCTCAGTTAAGCCTCCTTTTATAATTGATTCCAAAAAATGTCTCGACCCATATATTGACCTATTTTATAGTGCATCTGTTAGTCTCTAGTTTAAGCAGCTGTTTTTTTTTCCTCTTACTTGTACTCTGCAGCTGGCTCTGACACAGTTTGTTCATTGTGTTGATTTAGTGCTTATGCAAATTTAATATTCGTTCGTCTGTTCGGGCGCACCCAGCCGCCCACATGCATAGACTGGCAACACCGTTGCATTATAAACAAAATGCAGACCCACAACACACCCCCCACACACGCCACCCACAAATTCCCACACCGAAAAGAGAGACATTTATCTTTTGGTCTGGCCATTTATGAGTGTGCATCTGCATAGCTACATTTTTATGTCCATCAGTGTATTTTGTGTTATTTATGAGTGCAAGTGATAAATTGTTGCTGCCACGCCCTTTGCCCACCTGGGCATGTGCATTACGACATTTATTTTTTCTTCATTTGCTGTTGCCTGCTCCAATTGTCGCCGTGTTAAATGCAATTTTTGTGCATTAAATTAAAAACTTGGCGCGCTATAATTTGGACAGAAAGTGGAGAAAGAATTTGCTCGCTGCCGGCCCTGGTGCAGGCTTTTTGACACTTTAGTTTCGACACTTTGAAGTGCTTTTGTACAAGTTTTTCTCTGCCGTCCGTCAGACAGAGATGCACAGACACTTGAGAGATACGAAGCGAGCAAAAGTTTTGGCACAGGATAAACTTGGAGCCAACTTGTTGCCAAAATAGAAAACTAAAAGCCTGTAGATGCGGGCCCCGACCAAAGGAGGCAGCCAAATAAATTCTTTCAAAAAACGAAAAAGCGAGAAAAAAAAAAGAAAACTCCAGACAAAACATTTCGCGAGCAATAAATTTGCAACACACACACACACAAAGAGAGACTTTGAGAAGCTGAGAAAAAATCACTCATACGCACTGTTGCCAGTGCCACAAACAACGCAACGAAAATTATAGCATACACAATGGGGCGCTGCTCCGCCCTGCCATCGTCGTAGCCTTCCTGCCGTTGCCTTTATCCGTCCGCCTGTCTGTTTACCCGTCAGTTGCTGCCACTGGCAACCACCGACAGCGCACTCTTCACCTCTCTCCCTGCCTCTCTCTTTCCCCCTCTCTCTCTCTCTCTCACTCAGCTTGTCGTCAGCGTCTTTTGTAGTTGTTGAGCAGCAAATTGAAAAGTATTTTCAAGCATTGTTCTTCTTGTTGCTGCTCACGTTGTGTCTGCGTCCTGTGTAACAAATAACTAACCCGAAGGGTATAACAACTGCTTAATATAGCATCATCGAAACATATCAACTATATATGTGTTATGCAAGCAAACTTGTGTTGCGGCATGTGCAGCTTGGACTTTACTTTATGTTGCTGGCTATCTATATAAAATAGAGTTTTATCGTGATTTCCTCTTTCTTTATTATGAACTAGTCTTTACTTTCTTTTTCTCATATATATATATAATTATTTTATTATTTTATTACTAGCTTTGCCTTTACTTTATATATTCATTTATATATTTATATTTGTATATATTTATTCATATAAATTTATTTGTACTTAAATTTATTATTATCAAGTTAGCCTTTACTACAATATTTTTATTTTTTATTTTGTTTTCTATTGTGTATAATTTAGGTATATATAGAGACAGAAAATAATTTGAGAGGAAAATAATGCTTCATGGGAAAAATTTATAAAAAATACCCATATTATCCATAATCCATAGATATATAGTATGTCTTTGGATATCTATAGATAACACTTACTACATATGTTTCCTTCTACGAATATATCTATCGATATCTATAGTTCTAACTATACAAACATATGAATTTGCTTAATATATTTTTTAGAGCCTAAGTAGCTTCATCTTTTATGATATTTATATATCCTCCTCCATGTATACATAAATATAGATATTTATAGATAGATCCAACTATATAGAGCTCTATCTGTAAGCAAATATCTTCACTTTTTGTATGACTTAGTAGCTTTATCTTTGATGAATATATGTAGGTCTATCTATGTGTGAATAACTCTTGTTTATACCTCAAAAAGGCAGCTTTTGAAAAATTCTAAAAGTTATATAAAGAGTTAAAAATCAAAGAAAAGACTTTAAAGAACTCCTGCTAGAGCATAACAACTTCGACTTGTACAGCGCATAAAATGTTCTAGAATTTTTGTACTTATTTGAATGCTTGACAGTCAACAGTTAAAGGATGTATCTATATATACAGTATATATTCGCAACATTTATATATATATTTGTGTACTTCTGAATTGTTTATATTGGATGCACCAAAATCAGCACTTGAAGTTTTGTTTTGATTGCCATTGATGCGCTCGTATTGAAAAAGTTCTGCGCTTTCCACTTGGTTGTGCGATGTCAGATAAGGCAACAAACAGCGCTCTATAAGGTTGTAATGGATAGACAGACAAACAGATGCGAGTTACATATATCAAAGAGAGAGAGAGAGGGGGAGGGCAAGCGAAAGAGAACTCTTTCATTGCTTAATATAATGAAAAGTCATTCAATTTCACTTCGATTGTATAGGTTTGTTTGTAACCATCTAGTTAAGAGTTGCTTGTAAAAAGAGCGCTTTTTTCCACAGGGCAAATGAAATGCTTTGAATGGAATATATTGATGCACTAATTGAAAAGTGGGGGAAAAAAAGAAGAAAAATGATATTTGAATTTTGGGGTGTTTTTTTTTCCCTCCTCCCACCCCTTTATGGAACTGAAGCGCAATTAGGACAACAGCGCCTTTGAAGCTGATCAAAATGAACATGAAAAGATACCTAATGAATGTTAGATAACCAGGTGAGAGCGACAAAGGGCAGTGAATTGAATGCATTTGAGTCAGCAGGTAAAGCGAAAAAAATGTTGAAAAACTATAAATAATATTTGGCAAAGGGGAAGAGATTTTAAAAAATATATAAAAATATTAATAAATAAAAATATAAGAATATAAATGTTTAAATATATAAGTATATATACAAAAAAATAAATATAAATAAAATAAATATAATAAGAAAAAATATGTATAAATAAATAAATACATAAATACACTGCGCGTTATCAGAATAGCGTATTCTTAGTTTTCTCAGTTAATGTTAAATATTTTCTATATCGTTCTAGATATCGTTAAAGTAAAATAAGATTGAGCTCTGAAAAATTCCAGGAAATATTTTTTAAAATTCTTTGAAAAATAGATAGAAAAATAATAGAAAACGGTTGTTAAGAACAAGTTTAATTTAGGAAGATATTTTTAGAGAAAAATCAAAGATTGAAACATACTTTGATGCTCGACTATAAAGACCACAGTCGCTAAACCCAATGTATTTGATGACTTCAACTAAATTATAAAATATATAAATATAAATAAAATAAATAAATAAATTAAAATATAAGTATATATATATAAATATATTAATTTATAAATATATAAATATAAAAATATATAGAAATATATAAATATAAAAACATGTAATGAATGACTATAAATATATATACACATACATATATATGCATGTATCTATATATATGCACTTTGCAGTTTGCATTTGGAATGCGTATAAAAATAACAAGTTTTATTTATGAGCCATTTGCACGCCACACTGAAAGCGACAACTTTGACCAACGGACATAAATTTTTAATTAAAAGGACAAACTTCATGCGACTGAAATGAAACGAAACAGGATGAAACGAAACGAGACGTAACGAAATGGAACGTTATGGAACTGCACATTGTGGTGCCATCAATTAATGTCACTTTCTCATTCACTCTCCCTCTCTGCCCCTCTCTCTCCCCGTCTCTATCTCTCTTTATATGCCTGTCTTGCTCGCTCTCATCACGCGAATGTCAACGCCGCCGACGAACAGGCTCCAATTGCGAGGAGAATGTGGACGAATGCATGTCAAATCCATGTCAGAATGGCGGACTCTGCCGTGACCGTAACAATGGCTACACGTGCACCTGCCAGCCGGGCTATCTGGGGGATCACTGCGAACTGGACGTTGCCGTCTGCGATACGGGTAAGTTTCAGTTTGTGGCGAGGAAAGGGGAGGGAAAGGGGTAGCTAACGCCTGTGATCTCTGGTTACAGGCACCGGAGCGCGTTGCCAGCACGGCGGCGAGTGCATTGAGGGTCGCGGCCTGGACTTTAGCTGCAAGTGCGCGGCGGGCTGGCACGGTCGCATCTGCCAGGAGGAGATCAACGAGTGCGCCTCGTCGCCCTGCCAGAACGGCGGCGTCTGCGTGGACAAGCTGGCCGCCTACGCCTGCGCCTGCCCCATGGGCTACACGGGCGTCAACTGCGAGGAGGAGATACTCATCTGTGCGGACAACCCGTGCCAGAACAACGCCCTCTGCCTCATGGAGGAGAACATCCCAACGTGCTACTGCGTGCCCGACTACCACGGCGAGAAGTGCGAGTTCCAGTACGACGAGTGCCAGCTGGGACCGCGCTGCATGAACGGCGGCGTCTGCATCGATGGCGTCGATACCTTCTCCTGCTCCTGCCCGCCACTGTTGACGGGCATGCTCTGCGAGTGCTTGATGGTGGGTGAGGAGTCGCTCGACTGCAACTACACGGCCCCGGCGACAGCTGCACCACCGGTGGTGCCCGTTGCACCGCCCTCGTCTACCCTAGCGCCGCCCACTGTGCGCCCGGTGACGCCACCCGAAACGACCATGGCACCCAGTGCACCACCAACCACCGCACCACCAGCACCGGCTGTAACCACCATGGCGCCAATCGAGCTATCTTCCTCGTCCGCTTCGTCCTCGTCGGAGGAGACCGTGGTGGAGGTGCGTGTGACGATGGCACCACCCGAGAGCGGCAGCCACAGCTTGGACAAGGAGCCAACCACAATCAGGCCGGAGCCACCAGAGCCCACTGCTGAGCCACAGCCACTGCCTGGACCCACTACACCACCAGCTGGCGGCATGTCCACCGGCTCCTCCTCCTCCGAGGAGAGTCACGGCATCTACACCACCCTACCCCCCATGCCGGCACCCGGCGCCACCTCCTCCTCGGCCGAGACCTCCTCGGAGCTGATCACCTCCGCGGAGTACACAACGGTGCGACGCTTCGATGTTAGCGGCAGTGGCAGTGGTTCCAGCGAGGAGCCCACCACCACAATGCGAACCACTGTGACGCAACCACCCTCAATTACAATTGCCGTCGATTATGCATCCTCGAGCAGCTCCGAGTCGGTGGAGCAGCAGCCCATGCCCGTGACCACGTCCAGCAGCATCTTTGTGCATCGCGTAACCACATTCGAGACGAGCATCTCCGTGGACTATGCACCCACGCCGACGCCCTACTTCCCGCCGGAGACCACAGTGCATCCGACCAAATCGCCCCTGGAGGAGACCACGCGGCATCTGTGGACCGAGATGCCCACCACAGCGGCGCCATTCTTCACCGATTACCCAGCCGAGGTGCTCATCACGACCCACCGCACGAGCGCTGGGCGATTTACGACCGTGCAACCACCCGTACAGCAGGAGACGACCACGGCGCCACTGGACTACGAGCCGCCCAGCGTGGAGCTAACCACGGCACAAACTCCGCACATTGTGGTGACCATCCTGGAGGGCAACACGACGCTGCCGACCACAACTCATTTGCCGCCCCTAACCACCCAGCGCCAGCAACCACAGACAACTCAGGCACCAGCCGAATGGGAGCCCAGCACCACACAGCTGCCACCGCCTGTGACCGTGCCCCTGCCCGTGGAGATAACCACATCGCAGGCCATGACAACGGAGGATTTGCTGGGGCCGCCGGCGCCACCTTTGATGACCGTGGAGTCGCCGCGCGAGACAACCACGCCCAGAGCTGTGGTCACCCCGGCACCCACACCTTTGCCCACGGAACCACCAACTGCGCCTAGCTTGCCTGCCGTCACAGTGCCACCCACTCCACCATCCACGCAGTCGGCCCAGACCATGCCACCACCCACTCCGCCCATCTATATCTACAGCACGCCCGGACAGCCAGAGTTGCCAGCGCCGACCAAGTCGCAGGTCACCGAGAGCAGCGAGGAGACCGAAGGCGCCAATACGGTGGTCACTGGTGGTGGTGGTGCTGCTGCTGGCGGTGGTGCTGAAGAAAAATCCGGCGATGTGGACTGCATTAAGCTCGGCTGCTACAACGGCGGCACCTGTGTGACCACATCGGAAGGCTCCCGGGTGAGTAGAAACCACAGCAACTTCTCCATGAACCCCCAATCAATCGATAGACACTGAAAAAAACCACAACTTCGACCATTTTCTACCCCATTAAGCGTCTAATTGGCCACAAAGCAGCCCCCATGGGCGACTCCGGTTACATTTATTCCCGTCATACGGGCCCACCCGCTGACCCATTGACGAGTCATTCGATTAGCGTCAACCTACTAATTACCTTGGCAATAGGCAAACAAGCATTACACCTGAGCCACATATGCAGGTGGAGACGGAGACTATGGCATATGTGTCATCCAGTAAAATTGAGATTAATTCGTGAAAAGCTTTCGGTATTTAAGTGTAGACATATTTTTAGACATTGTAAATCAACTCGAATCCCTTAAAACAGTGTAGAAAATAATTTAAGAATGCAATAATTTGACCAGAGCTTTAAAGCTTTCATAAGTTTTTTATATTGTTTAAAGTCTTTGTCCCTACAAATATTACTCAAATTAGGTTTAGTTTCTGTCTCAATTAAATATCAATTAGTTCAAGCTCAAAGCTTTGCCGAATTTTTCATCTAGATTACAACTTCAATGTGCTTTTAAGCTATTGAGAGCACAGCTTGAAAGTTTTCAGGAGATTCTACTGTAGTTTCAATATTAAATTGAATAACATATAGTTCCAGAACAGGTCTTGGCTGAAGCGTTGATGTGCTTTAAAGCTCATTATTTTAAAGGTTTTAGCGTAGTACTGCCAAAAATGATGTCTAAACAGATTAGAAGATAGTTCTATATAAGCTCTATGCCGAACTTTTAAAGTGACTTGAAGCTTTAATTTGCTTTAAAAGTGCTTTAATGTGCTTTAAAAAAGCAAAAGCATTAACATTTTGAGGCGAAATTCTAGAAAGTAGCAAATAATTTCAGGGAAGGTCTGAAGTTTGGCTAATTTCATCTATTTAGAGCTTTTAAGTGCTTTAAAGTTGCTTAAAGCAAATGTTTTCATGTTATGGCTTACAAATACTGTTTATCTTCTGTTTAGATGCAATCCAAAAAAAACTCTTAAAAGACAAGTCTTAACTCAAAGTACAAAAAAAAAATTAATATACACTCTGAAAGCAACTTAATTTAAGGGGTATTTCTAATTATTGCTATTGGATAATTACAAAGTGCAGACAGCACGAGCACAGCACGAAATCAGCATATAACAACTACTTCAACCTACTCACTTTTCAAGCTGAGTTCAAAAACAAAAAAAAAACTTGCACATGGCGGAACCTAGATATTATCTATTTAGTAAGCTACTTTCCAGCCAGCTGCTCGGCAATTACAATTTGCGACAACTCAGCTCATGTGATATGCATAAATGTTAAAAACAAGCTTTAAGTTTAATGATTTTCACAAAGCTCATGAAACTTGCAGTTGGTAAATAAATTCTCATTTGGTTGGCAGGAAGAAACTTTAATCATGGCATTTAATAGGCAACAAGGCGTTGGACGAGAGATAGAAATCACACACACAAACACACACACTCACACACACAATGACAAGTCGAAATGGCAAACACACACACACACACATCCACTAAAATCCCACCCACACGGATGCACGAGCATATGCAGACCTCATGCGCCTAGGCCAATGCATAAATAATCATGTATGTAGCTTGTCGGGCTACAAAAGGGGGCCAGCAACAGCACATGTAAGCTCCTTACTTAGTTTGATTCAAGCCAAACAGAGCTGAATGCTGGCCAACAGCTAAGATGGCAACGAGCTGCAGCTGCATTAGGACGAGTCAAGACCATTCCAAATTATGCTCAATAACAAAGGATTTAATTGAACTCTGTGAGACTTTAAATAGATTGAAATTGCAAAATGTATTATATAAATAAATGATAGTAATTCCAGGCTTGAGTGAGTGTAAATTAATTAACGTCAATCTGATTTTAAATATACATTTCAGTAAATTTTATTACGTTTATCAATTTATAGTCGAGGCAACAAAAAACTTTCTAATTAGCAGCAAATCAATCAAAAAGTTTCACAAATTGAAATAAAAACTTCAAAAACTATATATATCTGCTACTATTTAAACAGCATAATTTCCGAAATTACCTGCGTCTCACCTGACTGACGACTGGCAGGTGAAAACTTTTCAGAACTGGGCTAAACAAGCTCTCTCTCTCTGTTTCATGTGGAAAATTTCGTGTGCCATCATCAAATGCCAATTGCTTTTGTAACAGAATAGTTAACAATTTCTCGTGCCAGTTAGCCTCAAATTTCGGGCAAAATCAGACCGAATAGCACAGCAGCAACAAAAAGCCACAAAAGTGTCTGGCCCCGCCCCCCCGATGGGCAGGGATTCGGGCCTCGCTCTGCCAGCTGTAAAGTATGCCTATTCAACTATTTATGAAAATACTTGCGGCAAGGTAATTCTACGAAAATAAAACCTGTTTTTTTTTCGACAGGGATTTTGGGAGTAGCTCTGTGTGGGGGCAGCGGAGGCATTTTAAATCAGTGTCTGACAAATTGAGCACAATTAGGAACAATACGGAGCGATGGAGCTCTGTCCATTATTATTCCCAGACAAACACTTTTTGGGGGGAGGCGGGGGCTACTAATAACTCGCAAATCGACAGTAGTGAAAGCAAATTAGAGTTGTTTAGCCCATTTCGTATGAATGGGAAAATATTTACTTGAATGAGTAACGAATTTTAGCTTCATGTACGCACGTTATACAACACTGGAAACAGTATTTTAGTAACATATTTGACACAGAGTTAATATAAAACTGATTTTAAATTAGTATAATATATAGAAGTGATGTTATATTAACTCATTTATTAGTTACATAAATATTCTTTCGAGATGCGACATATTTTAAATTATTCAACACTGGAATTAGAATCTTAGATTAAATATATATTTTATATAGACCTAATTGTCTTTGAATTAATTTAGTTATCAATTATATATATAATTTTGAAGCCCAACATACAATATTTTAGGATAAAACCCTATTTAACATAGCAATTATATTAATATATTTTAAATTATAATTAATATATTAAATTAAATTAATAATTATAATTATTATACATACGGCTGGCTTTAAATAGGTTTATTTATCAATTAGATACATGAATATTAATGAATGATCATGATATATGGATATATGAATACCCGTATATATGTCGCCTCTCAACATCATATTTCAAATTCTTCAAAAGTGTTCCTCAATTTGTAACACTATTTACTTTAACAATCCAGTAAATTTGGTTTCCAATAGTTTTTTCTGTTTCCTATTTTTACAACACTGTTCTGAAAAATAATTGCAAATGAAATTGTATATCTAGGTACACAATTTAGACAACACTGAAAGTCCTTGAATAATTTAATCTGTCTTCAAATAAAATGTTATAAAATTTATCACAGTCAATATCATTAAAATGTGACAAATTATATCAATTAAATCATATCAATTATTTGTCATGGATTTTTAAGACAACTCTTTAAACTTTGTTTAATATATCTTTCCCAACACTCATTCCATATTTTCCAACACTGAATTGCTAAATCTTCATCAATTCACGCCCTGGTATATAAAAGCTTAACAATTTATAGTCAACTTTTATTTAATAAAAGTTCAGCAACACTGTTCACAGTTTGAAAAGTTTTCAACACTATATCATCCTTTAATTTTTACTCAAATATTTTAAAAGTAAGGCCAAGGGTTCAGTCAAACAGCAGCTCATAGCATACATCTTTGAAGCGCCCCAAAAGCTACTTTGTCTCTATGAAGTTACACACGAGCAAACACTCAAACTTACACACACACACAGCCACACTTTCAGCTGCAGCTACTAATAAGTTAAATATTTAATTTTCATAACAAATTTCATGCCTGAGCGTGACACACAGAACCGCAGATAAGTAAAAGCACAAACAGCTAAATAGACGAAAAGCTAACCAAAACAAATGACAGGTGTCTGTGTGAGGGTGAGTGTGTGTGGGTTGAAATTATTTCATAAAGCAAATGCCACTTTATTGTTGCCAAGTGATTTAACTACACACAAAAGCGCTGAGTGTGTGTGTGCGTGTGTGTGTGTAGTTTATCCGTTAATTTTGAGCGCCGAAAACGTGCACATACAAAGGCTAAAAAGTGAGTGAGACAGAGACACACATACATACAGTCAGACAGACAGACACTTACATATGTCAGCTGTCATTTGGTTTACCCTAGCGCGCGCGCGGCAGTGCGAGCGAGAGCACTGCGAACTTATGAAAAAGCATATTTTTAACGTGTCTAGTCGCACAGAGACAGAGCGAATAAGCGGGTGGAGCGGAGGCCGCAAAGAGACAGAGCGAGAACTGCACGCAAAGTGGCACTCGCACTCAGCGAAAGTCACTCGTAAAGTGGCATTAAGCACATTTCAAGTGCCAGCCGCCGCCGCCGAGTTTGGGGTTTTTGCAAATGTTTGCCTGGTTTTTGACTCATGGCAGTGCCTCCCTCTCCCACTCACACACTATCTCTTGTGTGTGTGTTTGTGTCTCGTATTCTCTTTTCATTTGCCACACGTCACATTTGCATTGCGCGCTCTGCCAACGTCGACGCCAACGCCAAAAGCTGACGCCACTAATGAAAACTTTGTTGAGCCCTTTTAAACGCTCACCACATGTCTGCGTGCGTCTGTCTCTGCCTGCATTGGCTACGCGCTCCGCTCCATGTCTTCGCCAAACGGCTCTGCACGGTCTCAGCTCAGCTCGTATTTGCCTTAATGCGCTCCGAGTGTCGTCTTAGCGCTGAGCATCTGCGCCAAGAACTACGCTTTCATCATTTCCTAGCTGACACTTAAGAGTCCTCTTGCAATTAGTATTGTGTGTGGCGCGCCTCAATGAGGCAAAACACAAATCTCTTTGTCATTTCTATGGAGATGTCAAGATGATATGAATATATTCTAATACAACAGAATTGAGAGATGTTCAGCTTAACTGTTTATACAGTATTAGATGGCTAAAGATAAGAGGCGAAATTCCTTCTTTGTTTTTAAGTCTATAAACGAAAAATCATTTATATAAATATATATATATACTTAAGACTTGTCAGGCTTTCCGATTGCCCATGTTGAGCTTCATTTTAACTAGGGCAAAATTTACCTAAGACACTTTAATTTAGGTGCAAAAAATATGGGCGGAAAGCATTGTGGAACAAGGAGCATTTTTGAACATTTTTAAGAAAACTATAAATTACGCTTAATTGCAACGTTTTAGCCATAAATTATATATTTTAAAAGCGACCAATGAGGCATAGGCTTTAAACGTGTTCAGTTTTTAGCCAAGATAAGAATCCAAATACACTAGAAAATATAGAACTCAATCTATCCCTAGCTACACATAAAACCCCTACTACATTTACCTTCATCCACTAGCTAGAAACATTTTTAAAAAATAAGATCCATCAACATTCATATAAAACATGGAAAGAAATTGTAAAAAAAAATGTTTAAAAAATATAACTCATCTTCATTTATTTAAAACATGTCACAAAATGCAAAACTAATAAAATATTTTTCAAAACGCATCTTCATTTATCTAAAACACGCAAACAAACATTTTTAAAGAATGAAAAAAAATAATATTAAAATGAAAACAGAAAAAATAAAAACAAATTAAAAACAAAAGTAACATATAAAATAAATAAATAAATATTTAATAAAAAAAAATATATTCTTCAATTAACTAAAAGAAACAACAAAATTTTTAAATAAATAATAGAAAAAAATATGTTTAAAAAATAATTCATCTTCATTTAACTAAAAAATGCAGAAATTACCTTTCAAAAAAATATTTAAAAAAAAAACTCATCTTCATTTAACTAAAACATGCAACAATAAATTTAAAAAAAAGATGTATTTTTAAAAAAGGGACTCATCTTCATTTAGCTAAAACATGCGCAAATATGTAAGCAAAAAGAGACACAAAACCTGAAACATACATTCCAAATAATTGTCAGTCGCGCGAACATGAGCAGCAAGTGTCGAGTTTTCATTTTCATGCAACTACCCAAAAACCGGGAACGGCTGATGCATCAAAAGTTTTCACATAACGGAATGCAAGCGAAAATGGCGTGCTCAAAAGCGGCAAAAAAAGACACAAAAATACTTGTAGCATGTAGCTACACAATTTGTTGTTTCGCCCCCATCCCCGGGGGAAATGGGGGCTATACGACCTGACCCTGGAAAACAAGGCCGCGCCCCCTCGAGCTGCAACATGAGGCGTTGATTATTGTGTAATACCTTGCCTGAGCTCCGCAAATACAAAATGAAAATATGCCAGAGTACCCTTTGGCGGGAGTGCTCGACTTAAATATATCCTGAGCCCGTGTGCTGAGCTCCTTGCGCTCCCACAAATTTTCCAACTTCCTTTTATGCATATATTTTTATAAATTTACATGCGCAAGTCGGCGTAAAAACAATCCAGCCGCAAGCTGTGCATTCTCTTGTCTGAGTCTGAGCAATGCGTGAGCGGTGCAGGTATTTCAAAAAGATAAATATTTTGACGTACCAGAACTTGGGGTTGTAAGTTGTTATATAGTTATGTTAAATTAGATATTGAATGAACTACAAAAGAGCTTATACCCTATACAATACTCTTTCTATGCGCAACTAAAAAACATTTCCTTCGTAACATTATCCGTTGATAGCCTGTCATCCCAGCAACTACATGATTTGGCCTGCAGGCTATGCTTGGGTTGAGCATTGAACGTTCATTATTTTTAGAGACAATGGAATTTGCGTCAAGAGGGGGCTTTTATATATATAGATATGTATATACATATATAGGTATATAGATATATAGATATATAGATATATAGATATATAGATATATAGATATATAGATATATAGATATATAGATATATAGATATATAGATATATAGATATATAGATATATAGATATATAGATATATAGATATATAGATATATAGATATATAGATATATAGATATATAGATATATAGATATATAGATATATAGATATATAGATATATAGATATATAGATACATAGATATATAGATATATATAGATAAATAGATATAAAGGTTTAAAGATATAGATATATTATAGACATAGGTATCAAGTATCTAGACTTTTCCTTCCATTTATTATGAATCACAAGACCTCTCTCCCATAAACCTTTCACAATCCATAATTTATCAAAGTTTTCTTGAAAATAAAGCCTAAAACAAACTGCCGTAAATATGTCAACAAAAAATAAGATTCTTTTGGCTCTGGGGTCAAGCAAATTGCAGTAATTTTAATTTATTTCTTGAAAGTGCGGCAAACAAAGTTTAGAGCCAAAAGGAGTCCTACACGACTCCAGTTTCAATAAGCAGTGGCCGGGCCAACGGCAACAAAAATGCCAATAAATTGAAAAGCAATATGAATTAACTTTTTGGCTCGCTAGTTCGCTCCTCGCTGGCTGCAGCCGAAGCATTGTCCTGCTGCGTCATTGTCCTGGTTTTAATAATTTATGCCCCACCAAAGGGACACTTAAAATGCAACTGAACTGCAACAAGGAGCCAGCAATAGCACCCAAAACTTTCCATGTAACTTCTACTCTAACAATCCGCAGACCAGACCGAGAGAGAGAGTGGGTGAGAGAGGGCGAGAGGGGGGCAGAGTGGTCGGGTGGAGCACCAGCGCCAACCAGCGCCAGCCCCGTCAAATTGAACAAATGAAGTGCAAAGCAACTGGAGACTGCGAACTGGGTGAAAGGGCAAACTATTAACTGGCAACAGCCATAAGGACTTTCAATGAAACATGAGCGTAGGTTGCCACCAGCCAAGCACCTAATGGAACTTGGTCATATGTTTCACAAAATATGAAAAATGCTTCGCTACCCCCCTTTTTTTCCGCTGCTGCTGCAAAGTATTCCCTCATGCTCTCGTGCTCCTCTCGGACACACTTTCGTATCAATTTTGAAAAGTTCTCAACTTGGCTCATACTTACGCAATACTTCACCTAAATTGATAGTTTAAAGTTTTCAGTACACAAAACTTAGTTTTTCTGATATAATATTAATAGTGTTATTAACAGATAAAAGCTGAGATGGTCGAAAAATTATATGGGTTATTTTTAGAAAGGCGGAGACTGTCGAGAAATTGATACTTTCTGATGTGAAACTAATATTATTGTCATTAAATTATGGCAATTATTAGTTAGGTATAGAATGGATCTATAGACTAGAATCCTTGAAATATCATATATATGCTGATATACAAACTACGACTCCTAAAAAACTCTCAACTCAAAATAAACAGTATAAAAACAAAAATTATTTTTATGAAGTAATAAAACTATCTCTAAATAAGTTTTTTCTTGAAAAAGCTCCACAAGATTCTATCCGAAACTTATGTATACATTTTTAGATATATCCAGAGAAATTCGAACGAAATTTTTATTAATTTTAATTATTATTATTAAATAAAAAATCTACGAAATATATTACGCATATATATGGTATATAATATTGTTTGTATCATAAATTTATGATAAGAATTAAGTTTTATATCCGGGCTAATACATACCAAGAAAAAGGTCATGAAATTTAGGCATAGGCATCAGATTTCAAATTTCAACAAATGTTCCAATATGTTGTAATACTAAAAAAAATATGAAAATAAAAAAAATTAACAATTCAGAAAATAACAATAAATGCAAATAAATAAAATTATTAATAATGAAGAAAATAAAATATAAGAAGCTTTGTATCAAATACAAATTTAATATTTAAACTGTTTTTCTTCTCAATTTATTTTCTTTTAAATTAACTAAAAAATACATATCTCCACTTGATTTATTTAAAAAAATATATAAATATTTATATAATTTATTATTATTTTATTAATATAAAAAAATAAGTTGTATAAATATTATAGTAAAATGATAAAAATTCTCGAAAGTCCCCTCCTAAGTCTTTTAAAAACCAAATAAAAAATCTCTTCTACACAATCAACACAAATTATGCAAAACATTTTAATAAAACCTATCTCTTCCTTTCTCTCTCCCTCTCTCTCTCTCTTCCTCTCTCTAGTGCGTTTGCCGCTTTGACCGCCAGGGGCCGCTTTGCGAGCAGCCAATTGTCATACGAAATGCTGCCTTCTCGGGCGATTCGTACGTGTCACATCGCATCTACAAGGACATACCGCAGCACGAGGCACTGGACGCCGTGCTGCCGATGCACATCCAGCTGAAGGTGCGCACACGGGCCACCAATGGACTGATCATGCTGGCCGCCGCCCAGGGCACCAAGGGCGGCCACTATATGGCGCTCTTCCTGCAGAAGGGTCTCATGCAGTTCCAGTTCTCGTGCGGACTGCAAACGATGCTGCTGAGCGAGCTGGAAACGCCTGTGAATACGGGCCACGAAATTACCATTCGAGCTGAGTAAGTGAAATGCCCGGCCACGGAATGCAATTATGTGGTTCACAGCGAACTGGGCATAGCCCAACCCAGGCCAGGCCAGACCAGACCAGCCCAGCCCAATCCAGGCCATGGATCACGGGTCAGGCAGGCGGGCGGGGGGCGGTCAACTTTGATAGAAGGGAGGTCGGCACGTTAATTAACTTTTTAAATTGCGCCTGACACGAGTGTCGAGTGTCGAGTGTCCGGGGGCAACTGCTGCTGGGGTTCAGCATGTGGGTCACTGTCAATGCTGCAGGAGGCAGGAGGCGCTATGGAGCGCGGGCCATTAAAGTTGCCTTATGTCGATTTCCATGCCGTTTGCCCACCACAAATTATAATGCTTCAAGTGTAGAATAAATTGCGCTTCGCTTTTTTCTCCCCCTTTCCCATCTTCTTTTTTTATTATTTCGGCAAGAGTCCTGGCCACACCTCCAGCTCCGCTTCGACGATCCTTGGCTTCGCATTCATGCGTAATTAGTTGGCGTAGTTGGTTTTTGGCTGAAATTTAATTTGCCGCATTTTCTCGACGCTCGCTCGCTCGCCAAACGGAAGCGGAAGTTGAATGGCTGCAGCACAGACCCCGGAGACAGCGCAACTTTTCGCCAAAAGGGGGAGTGAGGCGGCAAAGCGCCAAAGCGGCACAGCGGCGCCCCTGCGTAATTAATCGTTTAACTAACAGTTCCCGAAACTCTGCGCACCACTTTCGACTGAGAAACGTAATGGCGCACAGGACAATTGCGATAACAAAGGCGAGCGAAACTTGCCGCCCCCCAGCCCCCTGCCCCAGCCGCTGGCAGCTGGCCGGGCTAGCGATGGCCCAAAACCTCTTTAGATAAATTATGCTGCGGATAAGCCAGAAATAAGCTGAACAAATATGTTAAGCACAAGTCCACTTAGCGCAATGAGATCCAAGCGAGAATTTCATGCGTGCTCAAAGCTCTTATTGGGCAAAATTAGCCGAGGGCGCGTTCTCGAGTGGAAAGAGAGCTTATTAGTGCTATCAGCCCCTATATTTAGCTGGCCAATGCGACGTATGCTCAATGCATGGAGACATAGCTGAAAACTGAAGGCTTTTTCTATGAATCAATTGAAAATATTGTATATATATGTGTCTCTTGTAGGTTTGGTATTATTATGCCCGATAATGTCTTATAGAGTTGCAGCTATGTCGATCATAATTGATGGAACTCTGAGAATTTGCTCTATAGTTAGTTTTATATGTTTCGCCTCTTGAGGCTTGGCGTATTCGAGAATAACAATATTTGCTGCAATTTATCTGCCTTTAAGCTTCCGACGAGTATTCTGCAGTCAGTTAAGCCTTGCTTGATTTTCAAATTATCTTTTGTGGCAAAGTTCTTTAAAGTTTTGGCTAATATATATTTGGGCTTGTTTTATAGTAATTATTATTCAAACTTCATTATGACCCTGGTGGCGTGGTCTATTCTGTAATAAATCTCGAGCTCCACAGACTTGAGTCCAATGGAATATTCTCGCCCTCCTAGTTTGAAGGAAGAATTCTTGCTCCCAGCTAAAAATATAAAAATCTTAAGACATTGTAGAAACAACATTATTCATGAGTGGTCCGAGTTGAAAGCAAATTACCATTAAGTAGTTTGCGATTCTCTTCTTGAGACTGTCAAAATTATAGTCAATGCAAGAGGTCGTCATATAGAAAATTGATTCTGAATTTCTCATTATTGTCACACATTCTATACTTTAAAGTCAATAAAAATCATGTTCCGAGCCGAAATGATGGCCTTCGATTGTCAGACTCTGCTCAGGTGGAGCAAGAGAATTAGTTAGGCAGCTCCTTGGGTTGTTCACTTTTGCTTAATATACCTTTTAGAAGAAAGTTGTCTGAGTCTTTGCTTGAAAAAGTTAAAATTAAGAAAGTAGCTTCATTACAAAGCTATGGATCACACTTAAACATATTGACAGGGAGGAGTTTTATAGGATATTTGTTGAAATACCGCATCGACAAATATATCAAACAGAAAAAAAAAAAAAAAAATAACTTCAAGCAATTGACGCTATCCTTAATACTTAATATAAATATAAATATTTCTTTAAAATATATAAATTTATTACAAATAATATATTTAATATAAATAATTTGCCAACTATTCAGCCCAATTTTATAGTGAAAGTACAGGAAAATTCCCTTTAAAAATATAGAGCCTCTTCACTGCATTTCACTTCAATAAACTACAGGAAAAATCCCAAAAACAATTTCATATTCATAATCGGCAATCTGCATAACCGCATAATATTTCAGCAACTGCTTAACTGTTGTAGGCCCTTATAACCAATTTATTGTGCTACTCGTGCCGGCCACAAAAACCAAACTGAAATTTATACGCATCGAATTCAATTCGAGTGCCCTTGCAGCCAGCCTGTGATCATTTCCATTTAACTGGCAATTCGCAAATTTACAATTCAGTCGAGTGCAATTACTTAGGAGTGGGGGGGGGGGGATTGGGAGCCGGCGGCCATGATGGGGTCAGCCATATGGAAAATGACCAAGTAATCATTTTACAAAATCAACAAGCAACAACGCAGTCCCACAACGCCGCAGCGACGAGTGGCATAAACAGCGCATTAAGGAATAAATATATCAGGCAAATAGGTCGCTCGACCGACTCCGACTTCAAGAGCAAACAACAGCGCCAGACGTGAGAAAGTGAAAGAGAAAGCAAATAGGATGAATGTGGGAGAGTGTAACTGACGGCGTGATACTCGCTTAGAATTTAAGGAAGGAGTTGAAGTGGGTATGAAAGGAGATATTAAGAGAGAACCTGAACATCTAGAAGGGAATTATATGAGATGATATGATATGATATATGATATGATATGGGATGATATGAGATGATATGATATGAGATGATATTATGATATGATATGATATGATATATTATGATATGATATGATAGGATATGATATAATATGATATGATATCACATGATATAAAATAATATGATATAATATACTAGATAATATGAAATGAAAGAAAATAAAATTAAATTAAATAAAAAAATTTAGCGAAAGAAAATAAAATTAAAAAAAAAAAATTAAGTGAAAGAAAATAAAATAAAATAAAATTTAATTATATGATATGATCCAATATAAAATATATATATATAAAATAATATAAAAAAAAATTAAATTAAATAAAATAGTATAAAATAAAACCAAATAAAATACAATTTAAAAAAAAATGATAAATGATCTAATATACTTCATATTATATATAGACATAAATACTCCTCCCGTCATAAATCACACATCAAATGCAGCTAGACACAAACTAATATACTCCTTTCTTTCGAGTCTATGAAAAAGCCATACACCAGACTGGCCTATATAAATAATTTACGGCCATTGAAGCGAGACTGCAATAGTAATGGGCATTTGATATCTCTTTCTACTGTTTTTATGACTATCGAATCGACCACAAATTTACTTTTTAGCACTTGGTCCCAGCTCGGGGCATGCTCATGTGGCACCAAACTGGGTCTGCCACTGGATTTACGAGCAACAAATTTATGTTTGTTGCCTATTTTTATTTGACTTGCGTGCTTAATGGCCATGCCGCCAGGACACTTCATGTTCGCCTCGACTACGCCGCCCCCCAACCGACTCCCCCTCCTCCTGCTGCTGCTCTAATTCCTCGTTCATTCGCCCAGAAGCGATTTAGCGTCTCCCAGTCGACGCGACAATGGCAATGAACATAGACCTTCCAATGAACTAGTTCGTGACACTCACACACACACACACACACACACACACACAGAGACACAATTATGATTGTCCTGCGGCGAAAGTGCTGCCTGAACTTTTGTCGCTTTGTTGCCTCTGGCGAAATTTTCATTGAGCCCGGCTCGCGCCTAATGAGCCAAATGCTCCACGCAATTGACATTTTACTTAAGCAATTCGCTCGAACTCCGCGTAATTAGAAAGCAATAACAATTACCGCACAATTATGAAGCTTTTGCTTAATCTCGGCTCAAGCCTAGGCCGTTCCGCCAGCAAATTAAGTGCATTAGCCATTGGAGGCCGCAACTTTGCCGCCAACTTAAATTGGGGTAGAAAAGAAAAAGCCCGCCAACTTTTAGCGGTTTAATCAATCGCGGCTAATTGCCCGAACAAATATTTTTATATATAAAAATCTCTAAAGTTATTTTGCCATTGACTGCGGCTAAAAGCCAACTTGAAGTCGCTTGAAAGCTGAATTGTTGTGAAAATTTGTTGTTTATGAAAAGAAGTTTTAGCAAATTATATGATTAACTGCAGCAAGGGCAGCAGCGGCGGTTAAAGGCTTTCGCTGTTTGTTTTGCTTCTGAATGTTGTGAAGAGCTTTTATATTTATTGATTTATTATAGGCCAAGTTATTAAAGGTTTAGTTAATTAGGTAATTTGATTGCAGTTTTATTGATAAATAGCTAAAATTTATTTTTTTAATTTTTATTAAGTTTTTTATGTGTATATTTTATGTTTCTTCTATATATGTTATATGTATATATATTTTTTTAATGTTTTTTTATTAGTATATATTTTATGTTTCTTCAAGATATGTTATATGTAAATATATATATTTTTTTAAATATTTTTTTATGATATATCTTATATTTCTTCTATTTATGTTATATGTATATATATATTTTTTTTAATATTTGTATCCATTCCAATCAAATATATTTTAATTTTTTAATATTTTTTTACTTTATGATGTCTTCTGAGAAAAATTATATATTGTAAATTCTTAAATTCTTATAAATATAAATATATAAATATAAATATATATTTAAAATTTGCTTTAAAAATATTTATTTAATTAAAAAATCCACAATTTGTAACTTTATGATGTCTTGTGAGAAAAATTATTTATTATAAATTCTTAAATTCTTTTTTAAAAAATAGCAATTTATATTAAAAAATTTGCCTTAAAAAATATTTATTTAATTTAAAAAATCCACAATTTGTTAATGAATCCCTTTTAACATATTTTAAATCAATTGCCTTATCATGTTTTCAGTCAAAAACATTTTTTCAAGGCTCGTTAAATATTTTGCAATTACATTTGCAGCAAATTCAATTTATAGTAAAATCGCCATGAAATGTATTCAAGCTCTTAATATTTTACTATATTTTTTTTGGCAATCCCTCCCACTCACTTCCCCTCTATAAGCCCAAATTGAGCGCAAATATAAATAAAAAATGGTATCAATAAAATTTTGGTGTCCCATCGATGTCTCCCTTTTCGCATTTAATGTCAACATTCAAACGTAATGAACGCACTGAGATATGAATCCCTGATCGAATATAAAATAAAAACCGGGCAAAACAAAAGCTGACAAACAAAAAATAAAATCAGAAACACTTTCTGGCCAAAGAGCGGCGAACAAAAAGCATTCAAATAACGCCAGGTGACATTTACCGCTACAAAACAATAAACAAAAACAAAAAATTCCACAACAGCAACAACAAAGGGGCGCAGGAATCTCGCTGGAAGGGTCAAAAAATATGCCGAATTGGGGCCTTTTGCCCGAGACAAGAATTTGACAGTCGATTGACAATACAGCCTATTGGCAGCAGCGGGTTGCACAGTGGCACCAAGACGCCGAAAATTGCGCAATATTTGCAGAGAAAAGTTTTTCGTATTTTAATTTTAATTAACTGCATAATATATTTGTGGTTAAATCATTTAAATTTGCATTTAAATTACATTCGTTTTATGGCTCTTCTTTTGGCTCATTTAAAACTGTCTGCGCGCCACGGTGCTTGGGCACGGGGTTAAGTTTGGGGGCGGCCATAAAAGGTCAGTTGAGAGAAAAAATGCTGCACGATGGAGTCGATGGAGTCGATGGGGGCTGGTGGCTGTGAGGGGGTTTATGAGGCATCTTTGTGCGGGCGTCATAAATATTTGCACGCTTCGGCATGCTGAAAATAACTTTTTCTTTTCTCATTTTATTTTATACATATAAATATATATATATATATATATATATATTTGTTGTTGTTGTTGTTGTACGCAACGAAAAAGTTGCCCGCAGTGTGCGGCATATTAAATATTTTATATGTGCACTACACAGCCAGGACAGGCAGCTAAAAGGGGACAGGACATGGACTGTGGGCGGCTGAAACTTTTATCGTTGCTCATCCCAGGCAAAAACGCTTCTGTCTGCTTTCAGATTGGACTTCAGCCGCAATTACACGCACTGCAATGCCTCGCTGCTCGTCAACGACACGCTGGCCATGTCCGGGGATCAGCCGACGTGGCTGAAACTGTTGCCGCCGCGACTGCACACGCCCGAGGTCATATTGAACACTTGGCTGCATTTGGGCGGCGCACCCCAGGCGCCAATTGGCCTCATTATCGAACTGCCGCCGGCCCAGAGCGGCACCGGCTTCACCGGCTGCCTCCACACACTGCGCATCAACGGACAGGCGCGCGAGATATTCGGGTAAGTCTTCTTTAACGGACTGGCCACACGGCCGGCAGCCATTTGCCATTTACTGGCCCAGCCCCGATCCGTAGGCCGTGGTCTCTCTGGGTAGCTCAAATAATGAGCAGCAAAGCAAGGCGAAGGCAAGCGAAGTTATGGCGCTGCCTCTTAAATGTTTATGCCACATACGCATCTGAGCCGCCGGCCATGCCGTGGCATGCCACAAAGTTGCAGGTAGCTCTGCGGGAATATGCAGTAAAATCGTCAGCAGGATTACACATCAAAAGAAATAATCTAACGAACCTTCTTCTGCCACTGAAGTTTACGGCGAAACCTGGCGAGGCAGAGGAATCCGTCAATCATTAGCGTAGTAGATAATTAAAAGAAAACTGAAGCCCGAGAAGAACAAAAAGTATTCTCAAAGTTAAATCATCAAATTCCCTCACAACTAACAAACAATGCAAGCAAAGTCGGACAATTAAAGTTTTATCTCCGTCATAAATGAGGGGAGAACAATTTGAGGCAATCGATAATTGCTGCAGACTCGCTGCTAGAAACTCGCGAAACTCTTTTATGACTCAAATAGATTTAGTTTAAAGAGCAACATTCGCTAATTAGCATTCGATAAGCAGTAGATGATAAAGAAGATAAGCTAGACAGCATTTAATAAATAGTTAGCAAAAAATCTGTCGATAGGCAGGGGCATTTGATGAGGAAGATTCGATAAACAGCATTAAAAATACAGCAGTCAGTTAATAAACAGTAAACGAATAACCACAATCGATATATATTATTTTATAAACAACATTCAATAGACATAATTCAATAAATAACATTCACAAATCATGTTCGATAATTATCGATAGGCAAAATGAAATAAACCTTACTCGATAAACAATAAGCTACATTCCATATACAATATTCGGTAAACTACATTCCATATACAGTTATAGGTAAGCTACATTCGATAAACAGCATTTGATATAAAGCTTTCTGTCTGACGATTTCGATAAACAAGAGTTGATAAGCTACAATCGACAAACAACATCTGATCAGTAGTAATCAAAAAACATCGTTCAATTAAATGCTTTGAATTCACAAAATTCCATTTGGCGAATTCAATAGACTTGAGTTTATGAGATAAACATTCGATAAACAACATTCGATAAACAACATTCCGATAAGCATCAGCCGATAAATAGTAATCAATAAACATCATTAGATAAAAAGCATTTGATAAAGAGTATTCGATTCAATTCGATATTCAATGTACTAGAGTTTAAAAGCTGTAATAGATTAGCAATATTCGATTAAAAAAGAAGTCGATTAGTGGTAATCGATAAACAACAGACTTCATTGTCATTTGACACACAACATTTGATTAAACGAGTTCGATAGACAACATTCCAAAAGCTGTAATAGATATAAACAATATTTTATAAGAATAATCGATAAAGAGTCATCGATGAAAATAAGTCAATGAAAATCAGCTCAAATTAATTCACATCATAAAAACATGATTAGTTTTAGAGAATTACTCAAATAAATCGACGCTTAAGAAACCGTAATCAGACTTAATTAACCTTAATCAATTTTATTAGAATTTAAATTCAAGATATTGCACAATTTAAGGCCACAACAGAAGGAAACACTACCTAAATTGAAGCGAATAGAATCAATAGATAATATTAATTTAATGTGCCCAAGTCTTATATAAATAGCTACACATATATGTAAATATATATTATATATACATATTAATCCCATTAGTCTAGATAAAGACACTTTTTTTTGTCCACTATGCATTATTAGTATCGATAAGCGTTGGCCGCGTCAACCCTTTGACAGCTTAAGCCCGCAAATAGAAGGCGGACAAAATGTCAGCGTTAAAAGGACATTACGGATTAAACCAATTTTAGCACTTTGCAAACGAAGGATTGTATAGATAGTCGTCAGTGGTGGCATAAGAAGGAAGGGCGAGTCGAGAAATGCGAAAGCCATTTGTCAGCGCATTAAAGCGCGTTCACAAACAGCCGGTCAGAGCGGGCAACAAGACAAATGGTTGACGGGGCGCAACGCGAGTGGGCGTGGCTGACACGCTGACAACGCTGTGGGCGACACAGAGAGGGAGGAGGTAGGGGGGTATAGGCCAATTCGTACAATTGACATGCGAATTAGCAGCAGGGTAATGAAATCGGAGATGACACTAACCAGCCTTTTAACCCATCTACCCCCACCCACAACCTCCGGCACTTCGCCAGCGACGCCCTGGACGGCTTTGGCATCACGGAGTGCGGCTCATTGGCCTGCCTGTCGAGTCCGTGCCGCAATGGCGCGGCCTGCATCAAGATTGAATCGAACGAGCTGGACGAGAACGGTGACAAGGCCGAGAAATGGAAATGCAAATGCCCCACCGGCTACATGGGGCCCACCTGCGAGATATCCGTGTGCGAGGACAATCCCTGTCAATATGGCGGCACCTGTGTCCAATTTCCGGGCAGCGGCTACCTCTGCCTCTGTCCGCTGGGCAAGCACGGCCACTACTGCGAGCACAGTGAGTGTGATTTATCATATTCCCATTTTAATTCCATTTTAATTCTTTCTCTTTTTTCCCTCTTTCCTTCCCCAGATCTCGAGGTGGCACTGCCCTCCTTCTCGGGCAGCGTCAACGGACTCTCCTCGTTTGTGGCCTATACGGTGCCCGTGCCCCTGGAGTACTCGCTGGAGCTGAGCTTCAAGATCTTGCCGCAGACCATGTCGCAGATATCGCTGCTCGCCTTCCTGGGCCAGTCGGGCTACCACGACGAGAAGAGCGATCATCTGGCCGTCAGCTTCATACAGGGCTACATCATGCTCACCTGGAATCTGGGCGCTGGCCCACGGCGCATCTTCACCCAGAAGCCCATCGACTTTCGACTGGATGCGCCGCGTGTGCCCTACGAGATCAAAGTGGGTCGCATTGGACGTCAGGCCTGGCTCTCCGTGGATGGAAAGTTCAATATAACGGGTCGCTCGCCCGGCAGTGTCAGCCGCATGGACGTCCTGCCCATACTCTATCTGGGCGGCCATGAGATCGCCAACTTCAATACGCTGCCCCACGATCTGCCGCTGCACTCGGGCTTCCAGGGCTGCATCTACGACGTGCAGCTGAAGGCCGGCCAGGTGACGGTGCCGCTGCAGGAGACACGAGGCGTGAGAGGACGCGGTGTGGGACAGTGCGGCACGCGCGAGTGCCACAGGCATGCTTGCCAGCACGAGGGAGCCTGCCTGCAGCATGGCGCCACCTTTACGTAAGTATTTTCGTGGGGATAAAGGGATTTTGCATGGATTAAAAGAGAGAGAGAGACTTTTGCTATGGAGATACATCATGATCAAAATCTTGTAGGGATAAAGGGATTTCGCAGGGTTAAAAGAGAGGGAGAGATAATTTTACAATAGAGGAAAAACATGATAAAAATCTAATAAAGGGATTTCGCTGGGATTGTCTTTGTTAAAATATTATAGCTAAACAGATTCTTACTGTAGCGGAAAAATATTGATGAAAATCTATTGGAGCGCAACTCTTTCAGAGCAGGAAAATTCCGAAAAAATTTAAGTAAAGATAGAGAATTGAATATAATCTAGCAATGCTCAAAATATTTTATAGATAATTCACTGTATAAAAGCGTGTATAATGTGAAAGATATATTGTTCTCAAAGGTCGTTTCAAGGAAAGATATATGAAGAAATACATTTTCTATAAGGTTTTCCTTTTGTACTAAATGTACATACTTTTCGTGTCAAGAAATAGAAATTTTGTTCAAAAGTTCTTTAGATTTGGTATCACATGTTTGCCTTTGATAATGTCTTATTACATAAGAAAGGCGCATCCTTGTTTATAACTTAGCGCTTCAAGGCGCTGAGTTCCTCTCTCTGCTATCCCTCTCTTTAACTCTGCTTTATCTTCCTGTCTTGTCGATGCATCTATAATATTTCTTAAATTTTTTTTTGAAGACAAGATTTAATTTCCTTACTTCAAGCTCATTTTTAATAGAATCGATGGTTAAGATATTAAAAGAAAGGATATCAGAAGAGACGACTATAGATACTAGCATATAAACTACTTTTTTCCTATTCAATTCAATTCAAAATTTTATAAATATTAAACATAAATTAAATAAAATATGACTTTATTTCAGTCGCCCAGTTTCCACTCAAATTCTTCAATTCAATTCAAATTAAATTAAATAAAATACGACTAAATTTCAGTCGCCCCGTTTCCACTCGAATTCTTCAATTCAATTCAAATTAAATTAAATAAAATACGCCTATATTCCACTAGCCCCGATTCCCACTCAGAATCTTCTCAAATTTATGTCTAAAATTTGTAGCAGCTGCCTGGCAGCAGCCGCTAGTAAAGTCCACTAAAAGTTAACGGGACTCATATAAAATTTAATGATATTTTCTCATTTGCCACACACAGTTGCATCTGCCAGGAGGGCTGGTACGGGCCGCTCTGTGCCCAGGCCACAAATCCCTGCGACTCCTTCAACAACAAATGCTACGAGGAGGCGACCTGTGTGCCGCTGGTGAATGGCTACGAATGCGACTGTCCAGTGGGACGCACGGGCAAGAATTGTGAGGAAGGTGAGCGAGTGATTTCATATCTTTCACGATTTCATATGCATATATATATATAGTATATATATATTGAATAACCCATCTGTAATCTCTCATTGTTCGCTGTGCAGAAATACGTTCACTTAGCGACGTCTCACTGACCGGTCGGCGTTCGTATCTGGCCGTGCGCTGGCCCTATCTCTACGACGGCGGCGATAAGCTGGGAGCGAAGCGCTCCCAAATGGTCAGCTATCGCAACTTCACCAAGAAGCTGCTGCCGCCCAAGCCTATCTCGACGCCGAGCACACACTTTGTGATGAAGCTGCTGAACGAGGTGGAGAAGCAGCGCAGCTTCTCGCCAGTGCCGCTGATGGGCTCCAAGACCTTCGAGGAGCACCATCGGGTGCAGTTCTTCTTCATCGAATTCCAATTGCGGCCGCTCTCCGAGCGCGGACTGCTCCTCTACTTTGGCACGCTGAACAACAATCAGGATAAGAAGATTGGATTCGTCTCGCTGTCGCTGCAGGGCGGCGTTGTCGAGTTCCGCATCTCGGGGCCCAGCAACCATGTGACTGTGGTCAGGAGCGTGCGGATGCTGGCCATCGGCGAGTGGCACAAGATCAAGATGGCCCAGCGCGGCCGCTGGCTAACGCTGTGGGTGGAGGGCAGCGCCTCCTCGGCCCTGGCCCCATCCGCCGAGGTGCTGGTCGAGCCCGACGCCCTGCTCTACATTGGCGGCCTCAAGGATGTCTCCAAGCTGCCGCACAACGCCATCTCCGGTTTTCCCATACCCTTCCGCGGCTGCGTCCGCGGCCTCGTCGTCAGCGGCACTCGCATTGTCCTCAACGAAACGAATATCGTGGGTAAGTCGCCAGTGCACAGAATATGACAGCAATAATTGATGGCCCCCATGCCAGCCCGAGCAGCAGAAAACACTGCCCATTAATGAAAGTATAAATATACTTTGCGTATATATCAATTAAATTAATAACCATAAATAATTGTCGCCTGCAAGTCGAACGGGCCTCGGCAAAGTTATGCAAACTCAAAGTAAAGGAAAATGGAATTCGAAATTCGCATTTTGGACACTTTTTTTTAATAAAAGCAAAAAGTGCAAAGGCTCTAATTTAAATATGTATAATAAATATTTTTAATTGAGGTCCATTTTTATAATAGTTCAATCGATAAGACCTGAAAGCTCCATAAATTAATTTATTTTTAAAGCAGTTATATATTATAATTATCCAAGTCCAACTTCAGATAGTCGAAAATCAAACTAAACTTAAATCTTTTTTTCCCTTTCAGTAGTTAGCTTAATTAGTTCTTCAAGTCAATTTGGGTATGCTCTACTAGAGATAATTTACTCAGAGCAGTATAGCTCTATATCTAACAAATGCTAATTAAAATCATATGAGCAGCTTATACATAACTTTATATATAATAATTTTAATTATATATATAATTTCCAATTTCATATTAAAATAAATATACAAACTAGAATTATGTCAGCTGTTGATTTATGGAGTTGCAGATGTCATAGTTCTATGAGTTATATCAATGAATCATTCATAAACACAAAGATATCAAATACCAAAAACAGAAAAAAGGAAAAGAAATGAAAAGATAATAAATAATTGACAGAACAACGTGGGCATATGCCTAATTGCCTATTTGAGACTTGGGAATTTCCATAGAAATCTTAACAAAAAATTAAATTTCAAATATGAGCAAAAATATATTATTTATATATATATTTTATACTTTATTTATTTATATATTTTATTAAATATTTCTTTATTTGTAAATTTTTTGTTCATTTATAAATACATTTTGTATCAATTTATATATATATTTATACATTTTCTATCAATTTATTTTATACATTATTTGCTTTAATATTTTATCGTCATTTATATATTTTTTTTTTTATTAATTCATGTATATTTATCAATTTTTATAAATCTTTTATTTATACATCTTTTATTAATTTATTTAATACAATAATTGCTTAAATATTTTACAGTCATTTAAATATTTTATTATTATTTATCCATATATTTTATACATTCAATTTATTTATTTTTTATTTTATATATTATTTGTTTAATTTTTTATAGTCATTATATATTTTATTTATTTTTTATTCATATATTTTATACATTATTTATTTAAATATTATATATATTATTTCTTTATTTATGCATATATTTTATGCATTTTTTATTTATAAAATATTTCCATATATATTTTCATATTGCTCACTTATATAATATATTTAATTATTTATATTTATTATTTATTTTATATGTTATTTGTTTAAATATTTTATAGTCATTTATCCGTATATTTTATACATTATTTATTTAAATATTTTTTTAATATTATTTCTTTATTTATGCATCTATTATTTATAATGCATATATTATTTATATAAAATATTTCTTTCTATATTTTCCATATCACTCATTTATATATTCAATTCCATTTCATTCTAGAATCGCGCAACATTCGCGACTGCGACGGCACAGCTTGCGGCGGCGACTCGTGCGAATCGGGCGGTCACTGCTGGCTGGACGAGAAGCTGCAGCCGCACTGCATCTGTCCGGACTATGCAAAGGGCGATCGCTGCGAGTACTCGGAGACGTGCAAGCTGATACCTTGCAAAAACAACGGACGCTGCTTGCGCAGTGGCCGCTGCTCCTGTCCCAATGGCTGGGGCGGCTTCTACTGTGAGATAGGTAAGTGGCTGAAGGGGGTCAGGGAGAGAGGTCAACGACCTCGATGTGGCTCTAATTGAAAGTTTTTGGATGCGCTGCGCAAAACTTTTGTATTTTTTTTGTTATCTTTGTTCATAATTGCCAACTCGTGTGTCGAGCTGTCATTTCCTGACTGCAGCCGGGATGGAGCAGCTTCGCGCAGAGGGGGGCTAGGCAATTCGTCATCGAATTAGTCAAGCGCCAGATGTTTAGTTAGTGCTTAATGTCCGTAGCAACAATAAAAAAGAGTAGAAACAACAGCAGCAGCGACAGCAGTAGCTGGGCAGCAATGAAAGGCATAAATCATTTCACTTGAAAATCTTCCAAACGAGTTTCATAAATCTCCAGAGCCAAGTTGAAGTTCAATGTGTCAGCAAAGTAAAAGTTGAGCTTACAGCAAAATACAGAAGCTACAACGAGCGAAGATCTTAAAATGTCAGAAAAGTGATTTTATTTTTTACCTTTTTGTACCTTTTGTATATATAGAAATTGCTTTTATCTGATGTTCTCGGTTCAAACGGCGAAACAAGTTTTCAATTTCGAATGCTAAAAGCAAACGACAAAAAGCCAACAGCAACAACAACAAAATACAATCTAACACAACAATATTATGATTATAATTAGAGATCTACAGCGAGGGGGAGAGATGAGAGCAAAACCATTAACAGCACCACGAATCGTACGGTTCGATGCGCAGCGGGGTCAGGAAGTTGATATCGCAAAAAAGACTAAAAAAAATAACGCTCAAATTAGTGATCTACAATATATATGTATATATGTATTATATATATATAATATATAATAGAAAAGCGTAATTTGCATGACTGGGAACATGCTTTAATAATGGATAGAACAAAGAACCAACCTATAGGAAATTCCGCGAAACAAATTATATTATAATTAACAAATAGAACAGAATTTGAAAGGGTTCAGAAAACTCAGCGAAAAAAAGTGGTAGAAACAATAGTTAGAATAGATGATATATATAGTAAAAAAAATACAGCTAGCAGGCAGAAAATTTATTTAATATTATAAACCCATTATAATCAAAAATAAATAGGAATGTTACAGTCAGACGTAAGCAATTTTATAACTCTCATCTAGAGTCTAATTTTAGTTGATATTAATCAAATATATATAGTGGTTCTATATAAAAATTATATCTGAATTGACAATAGATGTATTTAGATAATAGATCTATATATCATGCTCAATAAGTAAAAAATTGATATAGATCTATATGAATAATATCTATTATTGTTATATGAAGCAAAATATATATAGGTATATATAGGCAAAAAATATATAGGTCATCAATCTATCTAGAGCTAATAGGTAAAAAATCTTTATCGATATTCGATCTACATAGGCATACATATTTATAATGCGATAGATGTACTTATCTAGATAATATATCTATGCAAATAATCTGCATAAATATTTCTAAATAAATTATAAATCTATCTAGATAATAGATCTATTTGTAAACCAAATCAAAAACAATCCAACTATAAATTATATTGATTTTATTATAGATCGAAAACTGTGTAAGGCATTCCAATACCCAATTAGCCTTAAGCTTACTTCAAAATATATAAGCTTCAACTTTATATATACCAAAAATCTCAAGTCTCAAGCTTCAATAGCAGTGTCATGTCTTTCCATTTATACAGAAAGCAAGACGAGTAAAAAAAGTAGTGTCTAGGGCAATAAAGCAATTAAGCAATAATAAAAAATATGAAAAAAATTGTATAGATGTATAGATAAACTGTGGAGAAACTTGAATTTTTATGGTTATCCAAGTTTTTATATATTATATATTTCAAATGAAAAGCTAAACAATTTTGAAACAAGCTTTTGAATAACCTTTTGATGCATTTGCATAAATTAAAAGCATTGATGAAGCGGCATTGCGCGACTCACGAATGTTGCTTGGAAATATACAAATAAAAAATATATAAAAATATAAATAAATAAAATAAATGTGCCATTTCCAATATAGAATACCCCTACTGAAATTTGCACATTTCAATCTAGTTTCAATTTAAATCACATTAAATTAAAAAGAGATAAAAATTAAGAATGAAAATAAACCTCAAGCAGAGTATTTACGCAGGAAGCCTGTAAATTTTGGCTATAAAACAGAGTTTTATGATTATTTGGTTTGTGGCCAGGCTGAGTTATTCAATTGGCAGTTGGCAGACAATCAGCTAGCTGGCTAGATGGCAGCCTTTCACTTATTAGCAAAGTGAATTAACATGCCACTAATAACAATAAGCCATAAACAAGCCGGTGAAAACACGGAGCAACAAGTGCAATCAAGCTGAGTGGCAGCAAAATGGGAAAGAAAGACAACAAAACGCAAATTCATAATAAGAATCCGAAAAGTGGCAGCCGCAGACGAAGAAGACGCTGAAGAACAACGTAGATCTTGTTCAACAGATTAGATAGACGCGGCCAAAAGAAGCGCCAAACGAGATCAGGGACTTGCAGACGGACCGAAAGACAACGGCCAAATGGCATAATGAGCCAGACACAGCCAACGTTGATAATGACAAGGGAGATGAGTTCTTTTTAAAGTGGACGCAGCAGAAATACCCTGTGATGAAGTGGAAACAAAGTTTGAATAAAGCGTGGAAAGCAGTTATTGAAGCTATAGTCAAGCAACCAAGTTGCAGTGATATTGTAATCACTTATTATAATATATATTATTTATGTATGCCCTATAACATTGACATAACTCCAGTGCAGCTTTTTAATATGTTAATTCCAATTGTAGCTCAGATTATATAAAAGATGAAACTGAGTTAGAGTATTACTTAAGGATTGAATGCTATAAGAAATAAGAAAACAACAGAGAGAGAGAGAGAGGGAGAGCAATGTGTGCTGTGAATAGTCGACGTTGAAATACCCTTTTCAAAAACGAAAGACAAGCCTTTATATGAAGTGAAAAGTTTAGGTGTTGAGCTTTTTTAATGAGAGCTCGACGTGCGTTAATTGTAGACAAAACCACAACCAATACATATTTTATGGAAAATATAAAAAGGAATATGAAAAATATAAAAATATTTATAAGAAATATACCTAATCATAAAAAAAACACGTTTCAAGCATATTCTAATTTGGACAGTTTCAAACATCTTTTAATAGTTGAAACCTAATTGTTTTTAGTCCAGTATATATTTTTTTTAATTTTATTCATTAATAATTAATGAGTTTCAATTAAAAAAGTAAATTGAAATTCAACTTTCACTTTAAATTTTTCAATTGAAACTTATTAATTATGTTGTATGAATATTTTCTATTCTTTTATTTAATTTCACTTAAGTTTGATTTTTTTTTCATTCTCGATAAAAATTATATACTCTAAGTATTATTAAATTGTACTATTTTTTCTCATTTTTCATTTATTTTTTCTCATAATTTTTAATATCTTCAAATTTATTCAAATTGAAATAAAAAACTCAAAAAATAAATACGTTTAAATTTCAATGAAATTTAATTTTGAGTATTGTTTAAATTTGTATAAAATTTTTGTTTTAAATTTTCAAGATCATCACGACTAGGTAATATGTTTGAATTTCACTAAAGTTTTATTTTTGTAATAAAAATGTATTTTTGTAAATATTATTAAATTTTCTATGTTTGAATTTCACTAAAGTTTCATTTTTGTAATAAAAATGTATTTTTGTAAATATTATTAAATTTTCTATTTTTTTATTTAATTTTTATAGTCATCTCAACTCAGTTCAACTTCAAATAATATCCTCAATAATAAATTAGATTTCGTCTTTAGAGACAGTCAACTCTCTGTTACAAACTCACTAACAATTTCAATATACCCTATTAGTTATTATATCGATCAACATAAGACTATTGTTAATGATGAAGTAAATTGGTATGCTGCGAAGCTGTTGCTGTTGCTGTTACTGATGCTGTAATTTCATTATGCATTTGTAGCACACACACACACATACACACATACACACACAGCTGTAACGTGTGTACATGCAATATGCTTAATGCATTTTAACTAACTTTGCCCGTCTCTCTCTCTCTCTCTCTTTCTCCCTCTTTCGCAGCACTGAGCAAGCCAACAACACCGAGTTTCCGCGGCAACAGTTACCTGATCTTGCCGCCCCCTCGCATACCGATGAAAGACAAGCGGCGCGGCCCTTCGCTCTACGCGCGTCCGCCGCGCGAAGCCGTACAAATCTCGCTGAACTTCTCGACCATCGAGCCGGACGGCCTGTTGCTCTGGAGCGAGCACAATCAGCTGAAATTCCTGGGCCTTGGCCTGGAGAACGGACACCTGAAGCTGGCGAGCAATCTGCTGGGCAGCATCAATGACACCGTGCAGGCGGCAGCGAGCGGCTTCATCGCCGACGGCGCCTGGCACGGCACCAGCGTGCTCCTGGATCGCACACGGCTCGAGCTGCAGCTGGACGGAGCCGTGATATTCACGGAGCGACTGCCCGAGCTCAATCGCAGACAGACGACAACACCGACGACTTCGTTGCAGCGCCGAGGCGGCAAGGAGCCAACGATTAGCTACGAGGATATTTTCTACCTGGGTAAGTCCTACTGACCTGGTCACACCTTGGACCTTGCCCAAATCCCTAACGGCTTGCCCAATTGCCTCGCAATTAAATTAAATTAAATTTAATTAATCAGCTGCCGACTCACCTTACGTTTTGTAATTATTAAATATTGTCCGTCTGTGAATGCATTCGAATGGATTCGCGACGCGCGCTGCTAACTCGCATGGAACTGTAACGCCGGCGCAGCTGTGCAATAGGGAAAGACGCGTTACGAATGGGCTGTGCGTTAGAGCGGGATAGCTGCGCGCTTTCGACACTGCACGGGCGGCAGAGAACGTCTGTCTGCGCTGCGTCTGCGTCTGCGTCTGGCTAAAGCTAATTTAATACTTGTTGCGTTTCGTTGGGGATTCTGATATCCGCGCTGCACACACACTCTACACTTTCAAAGTTTGCATGGCAAACGTTCACACCAGCAACAATAATGCTACATTCACGAAAACTCACAGTGCACCACCGCGTCTAGAGGGCTTTAAACAATTACTAAGTCTCGGTTAATGGAGATGTGCAACAGGTCAAAACATTGAGTGATCGTATATCGATAGAAAAAATATCGCTGTCGTGCACAGATGAGCTGTTAACAGAAGCTTAAAATATCGGGCTGAAAGCTGTTGTCTTTAAATTCATTTTTAATATATATTTTTTTATGTAAAGTGTGTGATTTGACTAGATTAAATTAACATTACATTTTTTGTAAAACAACATAAAAAAAACAACCATTTCATGCAACTCTTTTGTTTACAATCTACATACTTAACACTGTCACTTAACAGAGCGCTGTTAGCTTACAGCTGACCTCAGCAGTTGCAACGAGTTGGCAGCGCTTGCTTTGCTCACTCATAAGCTTTAACGTTTATTTGAATTTTCTGTTCTTTAACAGGCGGATTTCCCAATCAGGAGTCGGTGAGCAAGCGGACACAAGGCCGATTCTACGAACCATTCAAGGGCTGCCTGCAGGACATACAATTCGGCGCAGAGCCAACAGCCGTTATTAGCGATTTCTCAGCATACCAAGGCGAAAATATTGGCTCTTGTGATTTGCACGGTGACGAGCCGATTGTAGCATAAATCGACGACAGATGAATCAAAATATAAAAATAAATGAAAGGAAATTCTTAAAAACTAAGAGAACTAATTGTGTAACCAAATATTCGTATATTAATGTGAATTACAATTAAATAATTGTGGACGAAATTTCAAGTAAAACTGAACCCAAGAAAAGAAAAAATTTCAAAAATTTAGATGTTAAGCTTTAAGTGTTAAGGGGAGTTTATATTTGAAAAAAAGCCTCCTTTGAAAACAAAAACCATTTTAAAAAATATATACAGTCGAGGCAAAAACGAAATGAAACATAATTTTGTAAATTTTATAGAAATAACTGACGAAAAAAAAGGAGAAAAAAATTAACAAAAAAGGTTTAGACAAGTAAAAAAAAAACAGAAAATGGGAAATGAAAAATGAAAATGAAAACAATGTGGTTTATCAATAAATCAAGACAAAAAATACTTAAAAAAATACTTGAACAAAAATTGTAGTTTAGGTTCTAAATCTAGTAAAAATACCAGATACTTCTCTTACGTACATAAGTGATATTTAAAGTGGAAAGATGGTAAAAAAAAAAATAGAAAAAAAGATAAAAAATAATAAATGAAAGTAAAGACATGCTCCTTAACTAAAAGACATTTCACATTTAAATCTAAATATATGTGTGTAATATTGTTTTGTTGAGCCAACGTTTTTGTTATTGCAAATGTGTTATATATTTATTATATCTCTATATACCTTATTGTGTTCTCTAATCAACACTTCTCTAACTGCCCTCTAAAAAAAACTTGCCATTTTTATTTTCGAAATTTAGTTAGATTTAATATTGTTTAGCGAAAAGAAAACACTCAAATTGAAGCCATTTAGTTGCCTTGTAGTAAGTTAGTTATATAACTCGCGCTCTGATTTATGGTTTTCGTCAAGAATCTATTCAACAACTTTGACTCTACGTATAACTTATGGAAACAAAATTATACAATACAAATAATTATTCTTATAAAAATGAAATCAAGTAGTGAACAAACCAAAAAATATATAAACATATATACAATACTTTATTATACAATTAAATGGAAAAAACAACAATGTAACCGAAATTACATTAAGTATGTAATAATTATTTCGAGTTATAATTTGAACAAATAAAAAACAAAACTAGAATGAGTTAAGTTAAGGGCAATATGCTCGTCTTCCATTGCTTTTGAGCAGACTGTACCCCAGGTGCAGCCAACTTAATAAGGTGCAACGTTGCCAGATAGACAAAACTAGCACGCTTATTGTTTTCACCTCCGATCATGGGCGCGATCTGTGATGTGCTGGGCGCTATATCTGAATTTGGTACATAATTACATAAATACGTAATTATGTTTCAATCTTTTAATAATTTTATTTTCATTTTTAATAAATAAATAGCTAATGTAGCTTTCTGTATATAGTTATTTGTGGGTGTACATAGCACACATCCTTCTATAATATTCCACAACTGCAGTCAGTTTCATTATCTAATGTGGAGAGTTCTGAACGTTTCAGTTCATCAGCTGAAAAGGCAAAACAAATCAGACAAAGATCGTAGCAAAGTTTGTTTATCTTAAGACCTACCAATAGCAGTGAAAATCTCATAAATATTTGTGCCCGTTTCAGCCGATGTCTCCATGAATATATAGCCATTATCTCGAGCATAATTGCGCATCTCAGACGAATCAACGCACATATTGTCCCATAAATCAATTTTATTAGCTGCGATTGCGATGATCAAAGTCGGAGCTAACTGTAGGAGATGTGATATGTAGAGAATATATATATATATATATATATATATATATATATATATATATATATATATAATATCCTTTCAAACCTTTGCACGCAATTCCCTGATCCACATTTTGCTGCAAATATAACTATTCCAATCCTGAACATTATAGACAATCAGCGCTGCCTGAGCATCCTTGTAATACAAATGCGCCAGGCGCTGCCAGCTGATCAGAACCATATATATTACTATATATTTAAATATATATATAACTCATACTAACCGTTCCTCACCCGCCACCTCCCAGGTATCAAATTTGACCGCTCTATCCAGATATAGACTGGAAAACGATGCAACCAGCGTGTGTTCCTCAGCCTTCGCCATTTTCCCATTGATATAGTACGAGATCAGCGAGGATTTACCGACCGAAGCAGCGCCCAAGATAACCAATTCATAGCGCTTGAGCAGCCAGACCCTAGACTCCCTATGCATAGCGGCCAGAACGCCCCTCGAGGGCACTTCTACTCTAGCTTTTGATATATTGAGAGGTTCAGTGCGGAAGCATTCGAATGCGACTGAGGCAAAAGCTCCATTTCATCACATCAAAGACCTTTGTTCTTAATATATTCCATATGAAAATAGCTCTTATGATTAAGTCTGAATTCTGAATCAGTCTGACGCTCGCTTTCTCTGTATTCTATTCAGAACGTCGACATTAATCATTTAGTACTCAGAAATACGTACATAACTCCTGTTCCAGAACTAGAACTGATTCTGTCATGACTCTTTTGCGCAACATAATGAAATAAGCTGTCAAATTTTAAGATATTTTTGATTTTTCGTTGATCGAGTTCATTTTCTATATATCAATACATTATTAATAATTTGTAGACCCTTTCTCTTTCAACAATTCGATGTTTTTTTTAAAGAACTAGGTCCACTTATGTTACTACATGCAGCTTCCCGCTATTTCAAGACTTGAGTAAATTAGGAACCTTTATCCAACTTGAACTGGTTCACGCTTATACAAACCCTTCTATATTTTTCACAGCCAAATTCTACAACTTTCAGAAGTCTTGAAACTATTTTTATCTTCAAGTTTAAGCTCAATTATTTTCTTTTAGTTCTGCGAACTAGTTCACCTTGTGATGCTCAACTCTTTTGTTTTAGTTCTTGGAACTAGTTCATTTTTTGCTTCTACAGCATGCATTCTACTATACTTTTTACCGTTTTTCTTCTTTCTTATAATTCTAGAGAATTTATATTTCAAGAAGTTTAGTTTCTTAATGGAATTTCTACAAATAATACATGGAATGTATTAAATAAAATAAAAAAAAAATAGACTCTTCAAACACATGCTAACATTTCTGGATTGTAACCAATTAACCTAACCAGCAAAAGTGTTAAATCAAAAACTAAAGAGCAAATCCAATTCTTTCCTTTTTGAATTCTTTTTTCATTCTTCTTTTTCGAATTTTTGTCAACGAATTTCCATTAAATGTTCTTTCGATTTTTATATATGTATATATATACGATTTTTATTATAAATGTTTAATTTTTAAATACATACATACAACATAAAAATGATAAATTGGAAAAAATACACACAGCTGTTTAGGCGTCGCTTCTGTTCACACGCTGATTCATTGTTGTTTCTTATTTGTTTTTTATTTCATTTCATTTTATTTTGTTTTGTTTTGTTTGCTTGGTTGATCGCTGGTTGATACACATATAGATACATATATATATATATGTATACATACATCTATATATAGTAAGTAGATTAGAAATCAAATGCGATATAAACAAATTGTGAACTTATGTTAAAGTATTTTTAGCAAGTTTGCAATTTGTTTGATCGGCTTAAGACTTCTTCTTATATGTTGCATAAGAGGGTTTACGATAATTGATTTTTATTTTATTTAGTTTTAGGTATAGCATTAAATCTTTGATTGTTGCTAGAATGTGAAATAATAATAGAAAAGAAGAATAAAGCTAAACATAAGTGGAACCAAAAAATTTATAACTATGAATAATTTCTTTCAATTTGTTTGTATTTTTTCATTCTTTTTTTTTAAAGATTTTCAATAGATTTTTTTGTTTGTTTTTGTTTTTTTATACGTGTATATATATATAATTTATATAAATTGCAACTATCACACGTGCCCAACGCAGCTGGAGAGAGCCGGATAGGCACACACATTGCCACAGATCGAGGACGAGCGATTCATCTCTACTACGGATCTGATCTGAACTGAACCAAAACTGAACTGATCTTTCGGTTTAGCATTATCTTCGCTATATATATAATTCTCTCTTATTTGGAACGCTGCTGAGAACAACTGCAACTGGAATTTTTTATTCTGCTTTCGCAAGCATTTGTTACTCTCGAGTTTTTAGTTTTTTTTTTTTTTTTTTTTGTTTTACTTTTCTTTTTTATACAATTGAAATTTTTGTTTAAACATTTCTACGACACGACGTGAACTTGAATCCGCTTTCATTAATGTTTACGTTAAATTTTATTTAGAATGCGTCTGCTCGCATTTGCATTGAGATGAAATCGAAGTGGGAGCTCTCTAAGTGGCGGCTATGAACTATGGGGCCAGATATAGTAGAAATATTGTTCTTTGATAAATTGTCGCTTGGTGTTAACGGGGCTAGGGCTATGTGTTGTTGTTTTTCTTTTTATTTAAACTAACTTTTTGCTCTTACGTTTTGTTTGTGGTTTGTTTGTTTGTTTTCCATTTAATTTAATTTATAATTAATATTATCTTTATGTGTTTCATCATCCTCATCCTCATCATCATCATCAATCATGAAAATTAAATTGTTTGCCCCTATGAGCCGGCATTAGTTTTAAATTTTAAATAATGTTTTTATTTATAATTATCAGCATAAACTTTTCAAATCTCTCGTTGGAAATTTCATTTTCTGCAATGACAAAAAGCAACCAATTTAAAATTGAAATTCTATACGATCCAATTAATTTCGCTGATGGGCGCACACAACACACACCTACAAAGGGACATCACTTGCAACAGTTGTTCGTCGTTTGAGTTGATTCGTTTCCATTTGGCTTTATAACAGTTCCAGGATTGTTGTCATTCTTCGGTAGTTTCTTGGCTGCGCAAAATTCATAGATACATTTTTTTACTCCCAGTAAATAGATATATTGTTTACTTACCAATTGCCAAGAAGATATCATTGACATTCATGCCCGTCTTCGCTGACGTTTCCATAAACAACAAGCCATTCTCCTCTGCGTATTGCTTCGCTTCATCGAACTCCACGACGCGAATGTTCGACAAATCCGCCTTGTTGCCAGCCAGCGCAATGACAATGTTCGGTGAGGCCTACGAACGATATGATTGTTTGTATAATAATCAATATAAATAATAAAGGCAAACATGTTCTTTAAATTGTTTACTTTGAAAGCTATTTGTTGTCAGGTTCCTAAAGAGAAGAGTTCAAGCCATATTGCAAACCCCTTTAATTTATTATAAATACTTTCTTTTGGGCTAATAAATATCGTGTTTTATAAAGCTCTAGCCAAACAAGAAAACAAATAGATATTTATAGCTTAAAAGCCTTTCAAGCTATCTAAACCTTGCCTAACTTTATTAGCCTAACTAAGCCTCACTCTATATCGAATTGTAAACATCCTGGAATGTATTTCAACTTTTATTTCAATCCCCTTAATTGATGAACTGCACTCTTTGAATAACCTTGCACTGGTCATAATTTCGTAATGAATTCAATGAGCCGCAAACAATGACGGAAACAATAAACGAGTTCAATGCACAGCAGAATGCTTCAATTCATTAAATATATATGCACATATATATCCATAAAACAGACAAAAACAATTCCATTTGCCTTTATGAGAATATTCTGCATGCTGTCCACTTGTGAACGCATTTAACGTGCTCGCTCAAGAGAATTGAAAGAGAGACAGACAGAGAGAGATTCGTATGCCAGCTTTACTCACTTGTTTATGCAGTTCCTTGACCCAGGTTTTTGCACGCTGAAAACTGTCCTGATTCTGTATGTCATAGACAACGATGGCGGCCTGCGCACCTCTATAATACATGGGAGCTAAGCTGTGATACCTGTAAAGGGAAAATAGTTTAGAGAAATGTTGGGCTTGTGTAGAAGAGAGTGGGATAAAAAACCTATGTACTACATATATATAACCTGAGTAAATTAATTATTTTTCTATAATTAATTACTTTCAATTTTTCAGCCCACTCTCATAAATAATATAAATACTTTAGCACTGGGTTAAACAATCATGTTAAGTGAAGCATAAACTTTTAAATTAATTATTACATTAACATTGAATCGTTACCATTCACACTTGAGGTAGTATTAACAGCTAATAACATTGTTAATTACATTAACATTGAGGCATTAGCATTCACATTAAAGGCAACATGAATGTGAATGGTAATATTAACATATAAGCTTGCATTAACATAAAAGCATTAGCATTTACAGTGAAGGCAACATAAGCTTGAATGTTAACAGCCTGGATTGCTCTTTGTAACATTAACATAAATGTATGCTTACATCCATAACATTATTGGAGAATTAACATTGCATTTGATGCTAACATTTACATGATTCTTAGCATTTAACATTATGATCAATGTATATGGTAACATAAATAGTAACATTATCATTAACATTAACATAATTAAACATTTGATGCTCACATTTACATGATTGTTAACATTTACGTGATTAAGCTTTACTCCTTCTATTTCTTTCGTGACTTACCGCTCCTGACCGGCTGTATCCCAGATCTCGAACTTGACCACTGTATCCTCTATGCAAATGGTTTGTGTTAGAAAAGCCGCACCTATCGTGCTCTCCTGATATTCGTGGAACTGGCCCTTGACGAAGCGCAGCACCAGCGACGATTTGCCAACGGCCGATTCGCCCAGTAGCACCAATTTGAATTGGCAACTTTTATTCTGCGAGGTGCCGTTGGGACGTTGTGCGGCGCCAGAGCCGGACCCCCCGCTGCGTGGTGTTGTTGCCATTATATTTCTGTTGTTGTTGCTGTTGTTGTAATTGCGCTTAAAACGTAGGAATAAGCCTTTTGATGCGAGATTTGTTGCGGACGGTCAAAAAAGATTCAATTTTTGTTGCTCTCAATCTCTCACTCTAGCCAGCTCTCTCTCTCTCTCTCTCTTTGTCTCTCTCGCTCTCTTTGTCTCCGTCTGTCTGTATGTGTGTGAGTGTGTATTATCTAGAAAAGAGAATAACTGTTAATGCATGGAATTTGTGAGAATTTCGCGGCTGCTGATAAATAATGAAAAAGTGCTGTCAACGTCATTGGCCGTGTGGCGCCCTCGGCATTTGCATCCGCGCTAATCGAAATTAATTAAACATGTCGCACAAAAGCTCCCATATTATATATATATATAGAACTGCTTATCGGTGAACTGAAGGGGCAGAGTATAAATCAGAAACGCCCCATTAAAACAATCGAAATGGAAGATAAACAAAAACAATAAACAAAGTAAATATAGCCTCTAGTAGAACTTAAAGCTGCTTCAACTGCAATCAAAGAGCTTTTTAAGCAAAAGCTTACCAATACAACTAAAGCGACCTATACAAAGGCTTCAACTCTTTAAACAAGGCCGACTGAAGGCCGCAAGCTTATCTACATATCAGCTACAGTCGCATATGTTGTACGACGCATGAATAACCGACATATATACAATATGCATTTCATAAAGTTTTTGGAATTGTACTACATATAATAGACGCTAATTGAGCGACAAAGTTCAATGTCAAGAATTTGTGTGTGGAGGAGAAATACTTGCGTGTCGGCAACAAACAGAAACACAAACACAGACAAACAAACACACACACAGACACATACAGTTAATTGCAAATTGCGCTAATCACAACAACAAAAAGAACAACAACAACAACATAAGCAAAGAGCAACTAGGGGAACAACTAAAAATACTTCAAACACGCGCAACACAATAGGCGAAACCTTAAAAATGTTTAGGCGCAATTATTGTTTTCATGTCTATGTCTGTGTGTCTAAGCAAATAAATAGAAATGTTTTAAGACTTAACTCATTGTATACGTATATATATTTTTTTTAACTTTTTCAAGCACCCCTTAAACAAAACACCAACCCAGACAAATGTAAATCGTTATCAGTTAAATGTCTATCTTATCTGACTTACTCATATTATAGTCAACAAATTGCTCACTTTGGCTACTACAGAAATAATACAAAAGAAAAAAATTAAACAAATGTGCGCGCCCATAAAAAAAACAGTTAAAGTTCGTATGTAAATATTAATTGTGTGTTACCGAAAACTGTAATTGAGCTTAACATTTCTGTAATTTGCGTATGTGTCACAAATGTTAACTAACATAAATAGCGCGTGGTGATTTACGCTCTCACTAGAGCAGAAAATCCCCCTGATAACAAGAGCAACTGCAGAGCAAAGTCAAGAAATGATTATAAAAATATGCTGCGAATGAATCACTAGATTTCTTTTAGTACAATAAGTAGCTAAAGCAAGAACGTTTCCTCTGCAAACTCCCACTTTAAATACGCACACACACACGCTTTAATTTAGTCTCTACAATTAATTAACAGCAAAATGCTAAACTGTACAGAGAAATCCGTTGGAAGAGTGAGCAGAGCAGAGTAACAGCAGATTTGGAAGAGAGATTGATAAACGCGGATCTCGCGTTGATGAGAACAGGCTGAAAGCGGATATGTTAAGGAAGGAGAGAATGAGAGCGCGAGAGGGAGGGAGGTAGTTGCGGGTGCGGGCACTGGACTATGCGACAAAAGAGCGCGACAAAAATCAATGCAAAATGAATTACATATGCATACAGTTGGCAGGCGGGCAATCGGGTAGGCGGGTAAGCGGGCAAGCGGGTAGGCGAACAGGCGGGTAGGCAGAGGCGATGCAACGCAGAGAAAGTGAAATGCGGCGCATTTCGTTATTGTTGTATTATTAAATTAAGCGTCAAAGCAATATTACAGCGACGTTGCATGCGACAGCATCAAAGTGAACACTAATCGAGTAAAAACTTGATGCACACTAACTTTTTACGTTTTCTATTGTTTGCAGCATGAGACTCGTTTGAGGTTTTGGCGCTTTAGAGCAAAGTGCAAAGCAAACACATACACACACACATATACAAACACAAACACACACACACAAGCAAATAGGAGAATCAAGTTGTCAAGCACGACTTACACACACACACACTGCCAAACTCAAATATGCCAAATGTATGAATGCGAGTGTCGCTATTTTTTTGTTACTCTCTCATTCTCTCTTTCGCTCTGGCAGCAAAAATTTTCACTAGTTTTCGTGTTTCTGTTTGTCATGACGTCGTTGCATTTTATCACAATTACAGGTAGATTGTCGAAGTCTCTCCTGTCGCATACAGCTGCACAGGTCGCTTCAGATTTTAATTAATCAAAAGATCACATGATTTTAAAATGTTTGCTTTAAATGAACAATATTGATAAATGCTTTTGCAAACACGAGTTTAAATTCCAACAGCTGGCGTAGTGAATTATGAATCTTAAAAGTTGTAGTTTTGATCGTACCAAACGGAGGAGGGGGAAAAATACATTCAACACTGAGCGGTACGAGCGGCGCGCAACCCTTTTGAGGAAAATTCAATAAAATATAAAACAACGGTACAGCGACTAGTCCGGAAATTACCGTAGGCAACACTAGAACAGCTGACGATGCGTCATTCACACAGAAAACGAAACGGCTGACATACACACACACACACGCTGCATACACACAAGAGAGAACAAGTGGCAAAGGGAAAGAGCAAAAGAGAGCGCGCACTTCATACAATTGGAGCCATTGACATAAGTACGCTGCGGACATCATTGAGAATCCTGCGATCAATGGAATTTAAAGTTGAAATTTAACTTTATTACTCTGTTATCAAATTAGAGTTGAATTAGAGAAAATATTTATATAATCATATATAAATATTATTTTTTATATTGCCAGCAACTCCGCATGTATACATATTCAATTAACTAGCATAGTACGCGCACACACACACACGCAAGTCAACAAGTGTAATACAAGACTTCTTCTGTGCGTAATTATTTGAAATGTGATGAAGGAGGAGGAAAAAAAAAAACAACAAACCCCTATAGGAGGGTTCAATCTGAAACACGTCAACATAATTTTTGTGCATTGCAACGGCGTCAGCATTAATGACAGCGCATTAAAAAGGCAGATGCAAAAACAAAGAAAATAAAATATGCAATTTTGTTTACATTAAGCTTCACAATTTTGCTCTGGCTCGGGGTGGAAATATCAGAGGAAGGCCTCATGCAGCGGGGGCGTTGAAGCTGCTACGACGATAAGCAACGATTGTAGATAAATCCGTAGACACACACACATACACACACAAGCAAACGCACACATTCGTAGCAAGAGCTCCACATTCTAAGACGCAAAAAGCGAATGAACAAAGAAGCAGGTGGACAGGGCTAAGAGCTGGATAGCTTAGCCAAGTACTGATTACTAGACGGGGCCCATCACTGTCTCGCAGCGGTAATTGTATTATTCACAGTTATACTGCCCTTTGGTTATCATGCAGAAAAACAAACGCACATTTATTGCGCTATTTGTGGCCACTGTGCGCTGCATTTGAGCACCAATACTTGTGAGACAACTCGTGCTGTCTTGCTTGCTCGCACGCTTTCGCATGCAACGCACCCAATTTCAGGGACAGCTATCGCGCTCGCTCGCTCACTCTGGCCCGCAGAGCAGCAGTATTCGCATGTGTGCGACTGTGTGTGTGTATGTGTGTTTTGTGGGGCGAATTGATTGCTGCTCTGCGCTCTCTTTCTCTCTGCTCAGCGCCAGCTATCGATGACGATTGTAATGGTGGACATGAAAAATTTTACACAACTTTCTTAATTAATGGAAAAACAACAGCGCCCTTTTCACATGCACTGCTCTGCTCTCGCCTACTGTTACGCACTTTGATTGCAGCTACGACTTTTCGCTCACTTTACTGCTGCAACTCACTCTTTGTTTGTATTTGACTGTGATTTACGATTTCTTATTTGCGTTCTCGAACGTAGCGCAGCCACGGAAACTTGGAAACAAACGCACGCAGACAGAGATAGACAGCGACTGACTCTGTCCCCACGACTCTCCACAGTTTCAGGTCTTGTTTTTGTCAATTTCGAGGCGCTGCACGTACTGTTTGACGTGACTTGCACTATTTCTGTTGGCCCTTATGTTGTGGGTGCAGCACGCGAATATTATTGTTTTTACCACTCTGTTTTTTTGCAAATATTGCCTGGATTATTGCTGAACTTGAATCCACTTACAATTTTTATTAGTGATGTAAGAAAACATCGGACAATCGGGGTACGTTTTAGCGATATTGATTGATGCTCAAACGATATCTCTTTGTCGTGACTTTCGATGAAGAATAATCGATTTTCGTAAAAATATCTATACCATGTTTTTTGCATATTTATAAAAAATTTTAAAAAATATACTTGTTGAACAATCATAACGGCTAATATTTAGCTGTGATTTTTTTAAAATATTTTATAAGACAAACATTTATATATAAAAAATATATGCCAAGAATTAGGGATTTTGTATATTAAGATTTTATCATCTAAAACTTAAAATTTTATTATGGCTATCTAAAATAAACTACAATAACATAAAAATATTTCAATACATCTCCTATTCGATTGACAATTTTTAATTATTTGGTTATCGAATCTAAAAATATGCAATATCGGAAGCTATTTGTACCAGGACTATCTACTACACTTTATTCAATCATTATCTTAGTAATAATTTTTTCTACAATTAATGCACATCTACTATATTCTTATATTTTCTACCTAAAAAGTTCCACTATCGATAAAAGTTCTCCCATTAGACTTTACGTGGCGTTCGGTTACTGTGCTTTGATTTGAAGTCATATTCGGCCAATTACGACAGTGCTTGCAAATTTTATGCCAAAGTTGGTATTTTCGGTATTTTGGCATATATGGTCACATTAACATTTTGAGTATTTTGTGAATGGCAGTAAATGGTAATAACATTGCGAGGCGAGAAGTGAAAACGTCAGTCGAGAATCCGAAAAAGCAGGATTTGATTAAATAATTAAAGCCCAACGTAAAAAGTGCGACGAAAGAACCGTGTAAACGTATCAAACAGTCATCGGCACCAATATACGAATATTGTGCTCGTCGTCGGTGCGAAGCCCCTTGCACGCACACACACACACACATAGCCATTGACATTTGTGATCTGTGCTCTGCGCCTCCTTTGCTCACTCACACACACACGCACACTCGAACTCACACGTACACTGCGGTCTCCCCGTTTCGTCGTAGTTTTCACAGCTGCAACGCAAATTCGGAAAAGGAGTTTGCAAATTCGCATCAAGTGTCCCGGGAAGGCGCCCGTGCTAGATAATCGGATCAAAGGTGTGCACATTATTGATTTTGCTTAGACTCTAAGCCTTTTTTCATGCGACAATCACCATATATTTTCTCTCTCTCCCAATTATTTAATTTATTGTGCCACAAGCTGTTGCACAGAAGATATATGCCTCTCTCTCTGTGATTTAGGTACACATTGCATTTTCACAATAGTCCTGACTGCATTTGCACGTGGCGCTTAGGCGTGCCCTTCGCATACACACCGCCGCATACATCGAGCTGGCCCGGAATTTTCCTTTTGCTTTGCCGCCACACACAGCAGCAGCAGCAACAACAGCTCGGGGGGAAAAGCGGAAATGTAACGAGAGAACTTTCGTTTCGTGATCTGCTAGGCACTAGAAAACTGAGTCTAAAGGAATAGGAGATGCATAACTTTTGCCGCTGCCCGATCCAGCAAAATCTGCTCAGATAATTTTCACACTACAGTAGTTACTCACAAAAGCGAACAGTTTCGCTCGAATTTCGTTTTTATTATAGTAAAAACTCTTAACGTGGCGTTACTCTACTCGAGTTGGCCAATTTTTATACATTTTCCATCTTAGAGCTTTTCTTATTCAAGCGAATTAGTTCCAGTTGTTCTTTGGACTATGCATAGACATTTTTTTTTTGCTCTATAAAATAATTTGACACGAAAGTATCAAATATAAGTTTTTATGTGTAAACATATGATGAGCCTTTAAAATGTAAAAGTTACTTTTATTATATCATCAATAGGCTCTTAAATATGTCAGCTTAATGGAGTTTTAGAGACACTAATGAGATAATATATAAATGCCTCATACAAGATCTATTAGATTAGTCCAAGATTTAACAGTAATCAGCTTTGATTGCATATAGAGCATCTTTATCCTTATCAAGTCTATTCAATCTTAACGATTGGAAACAGATATCCTATATCTTTGTCGAGTCTGTTAAAGAAAGGCTAAGTGTTATCATTAATCAACCTAGATTGGATATAGAGAATCTTCATCCTTATCAACTCTGTTTAATCTTAACTCTTGAGGAAAGTTTAGGGAGTCAATATTAATCAGCCTTGATTGGATATAGATAGAGTCTATCCTTATTAAGTCTGTTTAATCTTAACTCTTGAAGAAAGTCTTAGATTTAATATTAATCTATATCATTTGAATACAGATAATATATATATTTATCAAGTCTTTGTAGACTTAACTCATAAAGCTAAAATTAAGCATCCTTTTCAATACTTCAGTCTTAACTCTTGAAGAAAGTCTTAGAGGTTAGATATTAGAAAAATTTAATTGGATATAGAAAGTCCCAAATAAAGCCCTGAAGAAAGTCTAGAAGTTAAATTTAAGGAAAGCTGATAGTATATTAAAAATCTCTATCTTTATCACGTCTGTTTATTCTTAGTTCCTTAACTTTCTTTGTTAGAAAAAGTCATTTAAGAATAGCTTATAATAGATACAAATAATTTAAAAGCTTATGAACATATAAATGCAGAATATATCCTTTGTCAATGTCAAAAGCCTATTATAGAATAGAAAAGGCTGGTTAAGAATCGCTTACATTCTACTCTAGAGTATATCCTTTGTTAAAAGAGGAAGAAAGGTATTGAAATGGAAGGCTTTTCTATACTCCATTCCGATATGACCTCTAATATATGTTTCCCTCTTCCTTTCATTTCTTACATACTTTAATTTATAATTACTAAAAAGAGATATACTATTCTTATCTTCATCTATTCTTATTCTTCATATTATCTTATATTACTTCTCTAATTGAATTTAACTCATAGAAATCCATTCTCAATTTATATCATTCCAGATGGAACTGTTGCAACTGTTGCCACTGTTAACTGCAAGGGGTCCTACGAACTAAGCAACAGCTGGGTGAGCCTTTGGGGGCGGTCATGAGAAGCATGTTCCGTCCGATCAAGAAGATTTTTACGTACATACAGAAAAATGCCAGCAATGGAACCATGTTTGGCAGCACAGGCAGCGTGAACGCTGACAATGAGGCCAGCGGCAGCTGCAGCAGCAGCAGCAGCGGCGGTCGAGTGGAACAGCCAAAGGAGCTGGTGCTGGAGGAGCAACTGCAGCTGCCGTCACTAGATCAGGAGTCGGGACAGCAGCTCGACGATGAGGACATTGAGCGCCAGATAAAAACTTCAATTATCGATGCCAGCAAGGTGCACGCGGCCAAGTCGAAGGTTGTGCTGCCGCTGCAGCTGCAGCTGGACGACGAGCTGGCGGACTTTGCGCACGAGCCGGTGTCGCTGATAGTCGAGGAGGATGATGAGCTGGAAGAGCAGTATCTGGAGCTGGACAACTTTCCTAACAATGAGATTATTGTGCTGAGCGACAGCGAGCTGAACTCATCGCTGGCCTCGGACAACATATCCGAGGATCCGCTGGCGATAGATGACTTCACGCAACCCCTGCTGCGAGACGACGACAACGAGGTGGAGGTCGTGGCAGAGGAGGAGGAGGAGGGGGTGGACACCAGCAGCAATTTACTGTGGCTCAAACTGGACACGCCCGCGCCAGTGGGCAGCAGCGACGACATGGTCGGGCCCCTGCCCAGCTGCAGCAACGGAACAGCGGCTATAATCCAGCCGCCCACAAAGACCAAAGAGGAGGAGCTGCGCAGCGACGGCGGCTCCGATTCAGGACTGGGCGGCGAGAACGAGCGACACAACACAATGGGCACAACGGCGGCAGCGACAGCAACAACAGTGAGTGGGGCGACGACGACGGGTGTGCAGAAGCCGCTGCGCTCGAATCTGAAGCGGCGCCTGGACGACGATGCCATGGAGCTGGCCCTGGGGCCGGACATGAACAGCAGCAACGTCAGCTGCTGCTCGAGCACACAGAAGCGCTCGAAGCGTAGCATTAACTTTGATAGCGTTAAGGTCTACTACTTTCCCAGGCAGCAGGGCTTCAGCTGCGTGCCCACGGCCGGCGGCTGCACTCTGGGCATGGGGGCGCGGCACATTGCCTTCAAGACGATGACGCTGGCGGAGCATGCGGCGGAGCTGCGGCGCGCGCATCGCAGTCAAAATCAGGAGCAACAGCAGCAGCTGGCCACGCGCGGCTCCAGCAGCGACGACAGCGAGGAGTCCGAGGAGGATTACTTGAGCGAGGGCAGCAGCTCCGATGCCGACGACGGCTCCAATGGCTTCCTGCAGCCGGTGACGCCCAAGCAGCGACGCGCGCTGCTCAAGGCAGCCGGCGTGAGGAAGATCGATGCCAGCGAGAAGATCGACTGCAAGGACATACGCAATTCGCGCGAGGTGTGCGGCTGCTCGTGTCGCGAGTTCTGCGACCCGGAGACGTGCGCCTGCAGCCAGGCGGGCATCAAGTGCCAGGTGGACCGGGCCATGTTCCCCTGCGGCTGCACACGCGAGGCCTGCGGCAACACCGTCGGCCGCGTCGAGTTCAATCCTACCCGCGTGCGCACCCACTACATACACACCGTGATGCGGCTGGACATGGAGCAGCGCCAGAGCCAGGGCCCGCCGACGGCAACGAGCAATGGCCTGGTCTATGGCAGCAGCGCCTCCGGCAGCAGCAGCAGCGCTGGCGTCGTTTCACCCGCCGCAGCTGTTGCTGCTGCCGCCGCCGCCTCGCACTGCTTCTTCATGCAGCCGCAGTCCAACTACAGCTCCGGCTATGCCTCGCCAGCCTACACGCCCGAGACGAGCGTCAGCTATTACCAGCAGCAGGCGACGCCGGGCCAGTCGAGCGCCTCGCCTGGATCGACGGCAAATGGCAGCAGCACGGCGCAGCAGTCGAGCTATGCCGCGGGCTATCCGCAGCTGGACAGCCTCGACTCGGGACTCTTTACGAGCGGCAGCAATGCCACGCCCTCGTATGGTGAGCTACTGACGCCCACCTATCATCAGACCGTCAGCTATGGCAGCGCACAGGTGAGTGGCAATGGGAGGGAGCGGTTGGTTGATTGAGCTCCAGCGGCAGCTGAAGTGCAGGTGGTTTCGAGATGTGATATAAGTGGGACTGATGAGTCGAATGAGTTAGTTAGTTACTTAGTTAGTTGAGTCAGCTGAAAAGGCTATACAGATAAATTTAGTATCTTTCTTTACCCAAGATTTTAGTGTTCAGATGGACTCAGGCCTCAGCTCCAAACGTTTAGCCTTAAGCAAGCCTAAACCCAATATTTATTATAATCTACAGCTTATGCAACTAGAGACAGGTTCTTTTAATTAAAGCGCTGCAATATAATATGAAGATTGAGCTCGGACTCAGGTCACATATATGTGATTGTATAATACTGAATCAATTACTAGACTAAAATTTCAAGCTAACCTCAGTAGACTCAATTGTCTCTGGCCTGTCTCTGTAAATACATATATGTATGTATCTATGGCAATTTTACCTAGCAGAAGACTTAATTATATATTTAGGATCTTTATCTTCTATATGTAGCTAGTTTTTCTCTCGCATCTCAAGAGTCTACTGTCTAAGCCTCAGCTTCAAACTTTAAGCCTCAAGCAAACCACATTCATATTTATCTACAATTCATGCCGCTAGAGACTCCTTTAATCCTCCTTAATTTCCCTTCAAATCACTTCAACTTATCAACTCTTCCTTGCAGCTCAACTCCTACAATGCCTATCAACAGACGACGACCTTGTCGGGCGGCATTGTGTCGCCTGGTGCGTACAGCTCGTGCGCGGTGCCGTCTGTGCCGCCGTTCGGCAACGCCACCACCACCGCCTCGAATGCCACGCAATACCAGCACGCGAATGTGCTGGAAACCACCGCCGCCGTCGCCATGAACACCAGCAGCAGCATATCCATAACGGCTAGCAGCTGTGCCACGGGCCTGGCCCGGCTGACGGGCAGCGTGCCCGTTGACTTCATCAATTTGAATGCGCCCATTGGCAGCTCGTCGCGCATCTCCCAGATCAATGATCTATTGCAGCACAATCGTAATACCACCGCCGCCTTGGTGGCAGTCTCAGAGGGCTATACCACTGTGCGCGGCAGCAGCAGCAGCGGCGGCTCCAGCAGCGCCACCAGCACCAACACCACCATTACCGTCGACATCGATTCAATTGATACGCCGCCCATTGTGGAGGAGGCGCAGCGCAGCTGCATGACGTTCGAGGAGCTGCCACCGCCGCTGATCAATCCCACGCCCATCGTTGCCGTCGTGGAGCAGCGGCAACCTCACAAGCAGCAGCAACTGCTCGTCGTGTCCACAACGCCGCAGCCTCGCCAACCGCTGGAGTCGAGCCTCGGGATCGAATCCTTGTCGAACTGCCCAAGCGGCAACAGCAACAGCAATTGAAACAGGCTTTGCCCCTGAATCTGTGGATAGTTTTTATAGCAATTTTACACAGCAGAAGACTTAATTATATATTTAAGTGGCAGCGTCTGAATCAAAATGCGTGTCTAGGATTTATCAACAATATGTTTGTTTCGGGCCACCTACGTCCTACGTACCGCCCGCCTTCCTTCGTCTCCGACGTACACCAAAACTTCAGCTGGCAGCTGGCAATCATCCGCTATGCATGATATGCATACATGTCCGGCTCGCCTTGTATAAAATCAGTTTTAATTGTTACAATTCTAATTAGTCTTAAGTACACTCTGTAATTTAGTCACTTCGTTGCTTAGGTTTGGAACTTGTGTATTTTTTTTATTGCGCGCCTTTCCCTCCCCAATTAACCGCAGTTAAGATATTTCGTATTCCTGCAACTTCCTCCCCGCACGTCTAGCGTTGTTTCAACGAATTTAATCCAGCTGGGCCTTGAGCAATTCAATTCATGTATCAAATAAAAGCGACTAACCTTTAATCGATTAATTATCAATTGAATGTCTTCTAACTAATTTATTGCTTTGCATTTACATTTGAAAAAAACTTCGTAAATTCACTTTCAATGTCGCTTCGATCGTCTCTGTTGTTTCTCTCTTCTTTTCTCTGTTGATCTTAAGTATTCCTTTAGCTTTTAAGTTCCCGATTTGACCTTAGCTGATTAGCCTTAATGAACCAACGGCGACAACAACAACAACAACAAATATACATTAGACATGAATTAGTAATATTTATGTATATGCAACATAACAAACAAACAAACAACTTTAATAGAAATGCAAAAAGCAAAACAAAAGAAAACGTCAAAATGAACTTAACAAAAAGTAAAAAGTAAAAAAGTAATTGCAATTATTTAAATAAAATATTGAATACAAAATATGATTTATGGTATTTTTTTATAGTTGACAGCTTAGTGTATTAAGTAGGCGTGGCAAACACTTATATATCTTTTCTTGATTCATATAAATGCGTTCCAGTTCGACGCCTCTGCGAGCTGCAGACATTTGAAATTTGACATGGACAAGCCATGAAGCTGCCTCTGAGCCAAACTGGTTTATTTTCAAAAGACTGAGATGACTTTGAAAACTTTACAAGTCAAGACTTTGTCGACTTTGAGGCGACTATATCGAAAGAAGAAAAAACAATTATCCAACTAGGCAAGGCATTTTATTCTATACTCTTTTTCGACACAGACAATTTTAAGACTTTAAATTTTAAAAGGAAGCAAAAGAATTGAGTTTATTTTAAATATTGGGCGAAAATTGAGGAATGCAGACGATTGCTTAAGAAACATATAAAATATAGCCTTCATCCCTAATTTTTTTTTTAAATTCGAAAAAGACTTCTTTTTCTTTAAAAAATAGTCTCTTGATCTTTGTAATTTCATATTACACTCAACTCAGTTAATTGCATTCTCTTGATCTTGATCTTGAGTGCCTTAATCAGGTTTTTGATCTTTGAGTGAATATAAATAAATGATTTTCTTCTTATTATTTTAGAAAATAATATATATTTGTTTATCATATTTAACTATGTATAATATATTTCAGAATTTTAGATGAGATTTAGCTTTGTCCACACTTCGACAGTCAGCTTTAAAATAAAAGCTATAGAGACTTACAGAACGTATAATATTTCTGTCTAATTTGTAAGAAATTCAAGGTATTTATATAAAAAAAATATATAATGTATATAAATATATATATATATATATATATATTTTTTTTTACAGTCACAAATCGTCTTACGATAAGACAATTTATACTAATATATATATATATATATATATATATATATATATATATATATATATATATATATATATATATATATATATATATATATATTCTCATTTCATATCTCTCTATGCATCTCTTCCCAGCACATTATCATAGTTAACTCCAATTTGAGCGCGTATCTGATCCGTAATGGCTATCACTTGCATGCTGGCTGCATGCGTGTACTTGGGACTCTCCAGCAGACGCTTCTCGATGCAGCGACGCACCTCCTCCGCCTCGTAGCGCAGGCCACACGAGTTCGTATAGTGAAAATCGAATTTCGCCTTGGGCAGAGGCCAGGACTCGGGCGCCTGATTGCTCAGCGTCAGCTGAGTGGGACACCAATAGTTGGGGAGCTGAAACAAGGAGTTATAAAAGTGTTATAAATACAAACATGGCAGATCTTTCGATCTGGAATCCTATTAATCGTTGCTTGTTGCACAGTGTAAATACTCGACTCTCGTCGTGCTGGAGGGGTCACAGCATTGTGCGATAAGCTCACCTTAATCTCGCCTTTGGTGCCCACGATGATTGCATCGTTCTCCAGGTTCTCCAGGCCCGTGATGAGGGCCACCAGGCGCCGATTGTCGCCGTAGTCCAGTATAAACTCAGTTTGGACATCGACGCGCTCGGCGTTCAGCTGCGTGCCGCTGGGAACGATCTTGAGGGGCGCCGAGCCAAAGATGAACTGGCCCAGCTGCAGTGCATAGATGCCCAGGTCCAGGGTAATGGAGCCGCCCAGGGCGCGGCTGGCGACGCGCTCCACATTGGCCAAGCGGAAGCCGTGCTGCAGCCTCACTAGCCTCACCTCGCCAATGGCGTCGCTGAGGAGCAGCTCGCGCAGCCGCTCATAGCTGGGAAAGCAGCGACTCCACATGCCTGCAAAGACAGTCAATTTCGAGTCGCCAATCCAACAATCCTCCACTCACCTTCCATGAAGAAGACGCCTCGCTGCTCGGCCAGCTTGTAGAGCTCCTGCGCCTGCTCCAGGCCCAGGCACAGAGGCGTCTCGCAGAGCACATGCTTGCCCCGTGTGAGCATGAGGCGCACGACGGCATAGTGAAAGGGATTCAGTGTGCCCACATACACCACGTCCACCTCCTTGTCCAGGGACAGCTCCTCGAAGCCATCGTAGTGCCTGGGTATCTGATTGAGCTGCGCAAAGTCCTGGGCGCGCGATCCCTCGACATCGGCAACGGCCACAACTGCGTGACGCGAGCTGGGAATGGTGCTCAGGGCAGTGACAAAATCTTGGGTGATTCGTCCAGCTGCCGCAATGCCCCAATTCAGATTTTGACTTTGCATTATGGGCCGATATATATGTATGTATATATAGATGTCTATGATTCCGTGTGTGCTGACGCCTCGCAACTGTTGACACAACTGTCGGAACGGATCGGACTGCTCCAAGTGCGCGTCCTTATCAGAGCCAAACATCTGCATTCACTGCATTTGCACTTTTTCATTACATTCTCTGCTGATAACAGACTATAGCACGAGCTGCTAGTGCTCAGAGCTCTATACTAGGTGCACCTTAGGCATACTCGTGCCCATATACGTATGTGTTCCCCTGCTGCCTTTGATTATATTTTCAGATAAGTGAACTTTCTTGTTGACCCAAAACCTTTTCAATCGGCACAGTATATAAGAAATCCTTCCTTCCATTTTTCTTTAATATAATAATATTTTTTTTTATTTCTAAATTTATATGTTTTAATGTAGGATAGAAGATTTTAAGTCTCTTGTTTAAGTTTATATTTCTTTGAAGGAAGATCATGAAAAATATAAATAAAATTAATATGAACTATTATTATTCATATTATTAAAAAAAAATAAATAAAATGAATAAAAAATAAAAATCATTAAGGGTTAAAAGAATTATTAATATAATATAAAAGTATTTAAAATTTTTTTAAACAAAAGTAAAAGGTTTAATTTACATCTTAAAAACGGATTTAAAAAAATTATATTTACCAAATAATTGAATTATAAACATTTTATATACAAATTATAGTATAAAATATCGATTTAAAGAATATTATGAAACATAATATAATTTTTTACGTGTTAAAATTATAAAACGTAATTTTATATATCGTATATTTAAAAAAAAATTATTAAAAAAAAGGATAAAAAAAGGAATATTGTATTTTTTTTATAATTAATGATTTTTTGTATAGATTCAGTTTTATTTACATTTTTCATAGTTTTGCCCCAATGTTGTCTGTATCACGCATTGTAACAACTTTTGTCACATGTCCAGCAAACTTTCAGTCTTATCCGTATCACATTTTTAGAGACGAGCCCTCTTTTTAAGTTACTGATTAACAGTTGATGATCTCATCTAGCTGAATTGACTTTTTACGTTAAGGGACATTAAAGGTCATAAGCTATTTGGATCGTTAGAGTCTCTATAATTTTATAGACTATTATAATGTTATATAATTGTTCGTAACTGTTCAGCTTTTGACAAAATATTTACAGAAATATGAATCTATTTATGCTGTAAACCAGTTTAAGTATCCTACTTTATACGATGACGAATTTTTTGTTAATTTAAAAATCTATAATATAAAAATCTATAAATCTACATAGGAAAGGAAGAGAGCTACGTAGAAAAGCGAAAATATGTCTATAACCCTTTATATTACGCTTTTTCCTCTATAGTATTCCTCATATATAAATATATACTTTTTATAGTATGTACATGGTATATAGTGTAGAATAAATATTTAGAGACATTCGTCTGTATATATTCTTTCTATAAATATTTATTTTCAAGCTGCAATCGTGACTGAACTGGCAAATGATTTCCTATAGCTTGACCTAAACAAAGTCAAAGCTGGTGTGAATTGGTTTGCTCGCAAAGTTTGCAATATATATAAAACACTTATAATAGGGGTCTTATCTATAAAAAAAAAATAGATTTTGAGTACCTTAGTTGAACTGAGTGACTTGCAATAGATTGTAGATTTTCGATGAAGATTAGATAAGCTATTAGATCGAACTAGCCTCACAGCATAAATTCAAATAAAGAGCGAGTTGAACTAGGAAATAGATAATAAAATATAAAGTTATTATTTTTTTTTTTTAGTTGAAATAGGAACTATTGAAAGAAAATATTTGTTAAATTTTTTTTTTAACTTTTTCAAATGAAGACCGAGTTGAACTAGGAAATAGATAATAAAATATAAATTTATATATTTATATATTTTTTTTGCGTTGAAATAGGAACTATTTAAAGAAAATTGTTGCTAATTTGTTTACCTTTTTTTATTGTAAAATAAAACAAATTTATACAATTTTTTTTAGTTGTATAATTTTTTTGAAAATAATATTTTATCATTTTAGTTTAGGCTTTATTCTTATACAAAAAAAAAATATTTTTTATATTTTTAATATTTTTTTAATCATTTTATATTTTTTGTATTTATATTTTTAATTATTCTTTTATTTTACTTTATTCCTCATCATATTTATTAAGCACGCCGATCTGTTTCCGAATCGTATCCTCGATCTGCGCAAAGAGCAAGCTGTCCGCATAGCTGACAGTCTTGTTCTCCAGCTCGCCGGCGAGTATGGACAGACGCACTGCCTCCGCCTCGTAGCGCATGGCCTCCGAGTTGGCATAGTTGGTCGCATGCCTGCCCTTGGGCGGCAGCCACTCCTTCTCCTTGCCATCGATGTCGATCAATTTGTTGGGCGACCAGAAGTCTATTAGCTGCAATGAGCAAAGAAATTTAGATAAAGCACGAGCTTCGATCACCTACTTGACTTACCGTTACTTGTCCTTTGGTGCCCTTGATGATGGCCTTGTTGTCCAGCTTCTCGCGCGACGAGAGGCGCATGCGCGCCGTGCGCCCGCCGCTGTAGGTGAGCGTCGTGCTGACGTCGTCATCGATGCCCTCGGCATTGGTGTGGCCAGTGGATTCGATGTTCTGCGGCGGCTCCTGGAAGGCCCACTGCGCGGCTTGTATGGTATAGATGCCCAGATCATAAACGACGCCGCCGCCCAGCTCACGTTTTCTACAAAGATCACAACAGATTAGCTCATATCAGCTCAGCGCTTGGCCAGCTCCGACTTACTGCAGGCGATCCACGTTGGCCAGGGGAAAGCCAAAGGTAACCTCCACATCCTGGATCTGGCCCAGAGCTCCGGTCTGGATGAGCTGCCGCACATGCTGATAGGAGGGGAAGAAGCGTGACCAGACCGCCTCCATGAAGAAACGTTTGTTCGCCTTGGCCGCAGCCAAAATGCCCTCCACCTGCTTCCTGTTCATGGCCAGCGGCTTCTCGCAGAGCACATGCTTGCCGTGGTTGAGCATCAGCAGGGAGACCTCATAGTGCTGGGGATTCAGAACGCCAATATAGACCACATCTGGAGACGAGAGAGGCAGTTACAAAAGTAACTATTTTGGAGTGAGGCGAGTGAGGTTACGCACCCACATCTTTGCGCTTGGCCAGCTCCTCGTAGCTGCCCAAAGCCGTGGGTATTTCGTGCTTTTTGGCAAACTCCGCCGCACGATCCAGGGCGCGGGCAGCCACGGCCACCACCTGGTGGTCGCTGGCAGGCAGCGTGCTCAGCGCAATGACAAAGTCCTCGCTAATCTTGCCAGCGGATGCGATGCCCCAGCGAATGAGTTGGCCCGACATGTTTAATGCAGCTCCAAACACTTGCGAATGAGCACAAAGGGAGACCTGCTGTTGGTTAAATATGGGAAAGTCAATGCCGGTAATGCATATGGGGCGTGTTATCAGCTGTGGGAAGACTGAGAGAGAGGGAGGAGGGGGGAATGAGAGAGAGAGAGAGAGAGAGAGAGAGAGTGGTGCGCTCAGATAAGGCTCAATGGTAGCACTTCAATATTTATCTGAATGCCCTTTGTAGAGGGTAAAATTTTTAAATATATTTTTTTATTAATATATGTTTATATGACTTAGATAATTATTAATTTTTATAAGCAAAATTATATGAAGATAAAAAATACAAATTCTAAATATGTTTTCTTTTTCATTTAATTAATTTAAAATGATTTTTGATCTGATATGATATGATATAGATTTTTTTTTATTTTTATAGAAAAAACTATAAAAGAAAATATAGTATAAATATATTATAATTTTAAGATATAAAGATACAAAATAAAAATTATTAATATATTTACATATATTTGTATAATTTTTAAATCAAAATTTTTTCATATATTTGTATAATTTTTAAATCAAAATATTCTAAAAAAAATGATCAATTTTAAAATATAAAAGAAAATATTTCAATATAATGTAAAAAATAAACTAATTTTCGTATTAGTAGAGTATTCCTTAGCACTGTTATACTCTATTAAAAATAGTCTCTATAAAAAAATTAATTATGTCTAATGGAAATGTCTTCCTATTAGACAATGATGTTACAATTTTGCAATATTGAAATAAATTCCTTGATCGCAAAATATCTAGACTTAATCTATAGCTCAATAATGATATTTGTTTACTTATGGCAATATTTACTGAACCAGACAACGCATCAATCTAGTATATTATCTATTATATTTATGTATGTATGTATATGAACGTGAGTACTCTTGTACACAGTTATTATTCTGTTAATGTACATCTATTTACATATGTATGCATGCCAAGAGAGCGAGAGAGAGACACACATATATACTATGTAAATTAACATAACAGCTTGTCCATTGCAAAGCTTTTTTGTTTTGATTGTGCACTGCAGTTGAGGGTGGCGATAGCAACAGGTGGCACAGCGGCCATATTCATATTTATTGCGCATAGTTGCATTGACAATATGTGCGCACATTACTCTCTCATTTTCTGTTTATAGTTTCCATTACCGTACGTGGTACCGGCAAAACTTACCTGTATAACTTTATAAACAATTCACAAGTTTCTCTTCAAATAAATTACAACGCACATACGCTCGTCAACCGCACACGTTTATTATAACACTAGAACTATTTCTATAATTAAAAGCCTTTACGTGTGGAAAAGAGACAACATTTTAAAGTTTACCTTAACATTGGCTTAACAGTAGTTCTCACTGTTAAGTTTTTCAATAGTGAGCACTAATAATATATATTAATATTTTATATATTAAATATTATAATTTTTTATTTTATTCTAATCAATTATTTATTTTATTATTCACACAAAAATATTATATTTTCATGTAAATTCAAGTCCATATTGAAATGAACCGCCAAAGCTTGCTAAAGCTTGCCACTCACATGTCAACGTTGCGCTCAACTGAACGAAAGAGCGCAACCAGGGCTAGTCACTTAACGAGCTGAGTTGAATCGCTGCAGCCCTGGTGTTGGTACTGTGCGCGTTGCAAGTAAATTTTTGACTACTTTATTTTCCCAACTCTTTTGCCATCTGTGCGAACTAAAATCAGCTCTGCTCTACCGCAACTCGCATTGCGCAACCCCAAACGTCTGGCCAGAGCGCCGTGCCGTGCGCTGAAACGCGATTGTAAACATGTCCGAACGCTCCAAAGGTGACGTGTCGTCGCCGCCGCCGCGCGTCAACAACAATGCAAATCGAATTGTTAAAAATCCACTGCTCAGCGCCTCCGTGACGGGCCTCAGCTACGATGACTTTCCCAATAAGCCGCTCCTGCTGCCAGCGGCGCCGCCCGTGGTGCATGCACCACCAGCAGCCGCTCTCATCGCTGGCATACTCAAGCGCGGTAAGTGTGTCAAAGGGAGAGGGAGAGAGGAAGAGAGAGAGGAGTTGTAGACAAAGAGAGAGGGAGAGAGAGAGAGAGAGTTGTCACTTGTTGCTTTTGTGTTCAATATTTCGGCTGATAACAGTTTTCTGGTATTTTTATTGGGCAACACTTAAAGATCATCTCTATATATATATATAATTATTGTAGTTGTTGTTGTTGTTGTTTATGTAGGGGCAGCATCTCGCCTAGATTATTCCATGCTGCGTGTCGAATGGGAGCGATACGTGGGCAGCTCCAGCGACACCTTGCGCCGCTTGCAGCACCACACAATGCTCCATATCAGCAGCACAATTAGCAACAGCAGCAGTATGGCGCCCAGACAGATGGCAGCGATGGCCGCCTCCGTCAGCACGATGTCGCGCACGTCGATGTTGATGCTGCGCTGATTGCCAGCGGCATCGTATGCCGTTATGGCCACCTTCGGTTCGCAGCACGACGCCATATAGGTGGCCTTCATGGGTTCAGTGGTGCCGGCCGTGTAGTAATTGCGATAGAAAAGTCCATCCGCCGGCGTTGTCTGCAAACGCAATATGCCCGACTGCCAGTCCTGGGCGGTGACGTCCAGAGTCCAGAAACGATCGCCGCAGCCTTGGCTATCGCTGTTGACATAATCGCAGCGATTGCCAAACTCCCACGAGAGATTGGGCCCAGTGGAGTCCTAAGGCGATAATAGACGTTATAGAAACAAGTAAGAAAACTCTAGTCGGGCGTGACCGACTAGGGGATACCCTGAGCCCCGTCGAATCTGTGTTTTTCTTCGAATTTGGGGGAATTTGGGGCCGGTATCCAAAATATAACAAAATTCAAAATTCCATAAAATACATTTAAAGCTAAATATAAAATTTGGTGTCTCTAGCTTAAAAAATGGGCGAGATAGAATTTTTTCGATTTTGTTTTTAATCGATAACAATTAATTGGGGATAGTTATCGATTTTTTAAAACAAACTACCTACAAAAAAAATTTCAAGTCTCTAGCTCTTATACGGGCTGAAATCGACGCGTTCAAACATACGGACGGACGGACGGACGGACATGGCCCAATCGATTTCTCTTGTCGTCCTGATCAAGAATATATATACTTTATGGGGTCTGCCACGCCTCCTTCTGCCTGTTACATACATCCAACAAAAACATTATACCCTGATTTCCCATTTTCAATGGGCTCAGGGTATAAAAATTGAGATTGCTTTAGTTATTTCCGGAATTTACCTGCGCATCGATGCTGGACACGACCCTGAGGCTAACCGCCAAGGTGGCCGTTTCGCGTCCGTAGCTGGTGAATGTGATTCTATCCGTGGTGCCGGGCGGTGTGCCCGTGGGCGCCAGCACAGTCAGACGCACGGTGATCGTCTCCCGCGCGCGCACATAGAAGCTATAGAAGGGAGATAGAGACAGATTCGTATTAAAATTTCGGTGCCCCAAGGTTTCTAGGCCAACTCACCCCGTTGGGCTTAGCTGCACGAGGAAGCGCCGCTCGTCCGTCACCTGCACCGTCTGGTAGACACGCTCCGCTCGCATATTGGTCACCTCGAAGAGCAGCGTCGAGATCTGACCCCCCGTAAGCAGCAGCTGCGACTGCGTGCTCAGCTCGATCTTGGTGCCGCAGCGTTGCAGCAACATGGCATTCAGGCTGGCCCGCTGCGGCTCACCCGTGGCGGCGGCAAATTGCGTCTGATTGAGACTCGTCGTGGGCTGCACCAGCTCCATTTCCGAAAAGGTTTCCACTTCGCTCTTGGGTGAATCCACTTCGTTCTCCAGCTTTTCGTGCGACTCGGGGAACTTGAGCTTGGCCAGGCGCGCCGAGGGACGCTCGTGGACGGCATTTGAGTAGTAGCTATCGATGCGCTTAATTATATCACCTGGAATAGATCAGAGAAACAGCATTTGAATGGACCGGAAGCAGATGTTTTGCTTTTGTATAATAGAAACAGGATTCAGATAGATTCTTGTTGTTGTTATTGTCGTGGTTGGTGCAGAAAAGCAGCTCTTTTGTGTGCTGGATGGCGTCAACAATCACTTTGCCCAGATGACGCTCAAGGTTGATACGGTTATCAAGCCAGCGGGCATCGTTATCTCCCGAAACGAGCCCCGAGCACCGGTTAGCGCGTTGTTGTTATACCCGCAAGCCATTGAAGATGGGAATGCAGGGTATATTGGTTGTATGGAAATGTTTGTAACAGGCGAAGAAGGAGGCGTGCCACGCCCTATAAGGGATCAGTAGGGCAAATACAGTTGATGTAGCTCTGTCCGTCCGTGTGAACGCAGCGATATCGTAATAATTATGTATACTATACGAAATTATCTTCTTTTTCGATAATTCTTCCCATGTCCTTATTATCGATATAAATCGATAATTTTACTTGGTTTTTTAATATAGCTTGATAGCCGTGAAAGCTATAGATTTCCAATTTGCCATGTAAATTTCGTTATGAATATGGATACCTGCCCCCCACCCCCCTTTTCCCAAAAATTTGCAAAAATCGTATATCAATTGCGCTTTGACAAAAAAAAATATACAGACAACCTTATTATGCTCTGAAAGTTTAATTAAGGAAGCCCATCTATGTAAATTGTATTAGCCCTTCCCTGGGTTCGCAGGGTATCTCCTAGTCGAGTCGACTCGACTGAAGCAATCTTACTTGTTTTCATACATATTTTTTTCGTGGTTCACAAAACGACGCATCTTAATTATAATTAGTTCAGTTGTATGCGTCCAGCGCGTTTGCCAAGTTGCTTTTTAATTGATTAGCTTCGTTTGCTGTTCAAACTTACCAAGAAAAACGTCAGCTTTGCGCTCGGCGCGTACGAAAACGTTATAAGCGGCTTTCGGTGATTCCGGCGTCAGTTGCAGCTTGAGGAACGTCGCCTTGCGCAGCTTGTTGAGCGGTACGTAGGCATCCAGTTCATCGGGGTTATCGTTTCTCGTATCATTGCTCGATTTGAACTTGACCAGTTTCTTTAAATTGATATCTAAACGAAGATTGGGGGAATGTAATGCGCACATAAACAAATTAACAGGTGTATTTTTGCCATTCACTGCGAGCGCTGCACACAGCTGTTTGGCATGCAGCGTTGCCAGACTGTTAGCGGCATATTGTGTACAGAAAACAAAATATATATATTAATTAAATATTGTGCGCAACTCAAATAACGAGTGTACATAAATACAGTTATTCAGTTAATTATGCAAGCTTTTATCATTAACTTTAATTATTATTTATACGAATATATAACAGTTTGAGCGCTGGCAACTCTACGCTGAGCAGCTGCTGCTCTGTTATTGCTGCTATTAGTTCTGTTGTTGTTGTTGTTGTGCAAGGCAACTACTGCTGCAAAACATTTAACATAAAAACGATTGTTTTTCGAATTGTGAAATCAAACAAATGACCAAAAACATAAATAATTGTATAGCGGTGAAGTGTTAAGTGTTAAGCCCACAATTCGGTGCCCACTCGCCAGCTGACATGATCCGCGGCGCAAAATAAGATTTTCAATTCGTGTGCATCAACAACAAAATCGCCTTCGATTTTGGTCATTTTTGAACCTGGCCATGGCAGTGGCCAAATGCACGCCACAGCCAACAAAATTGTGTATGTATTTGTCTATATGATTGTGACTAATTGTGCTGCAACGTCAAAAAATTTGGCAACAATTTAAACAAATGACTCGCCAGGTGTGTGTGTGTGTGTGTCTGTGAGTGTGAGCAAATTGTTTTTTCGATTTTTATAGTTTTACGATTATTAAAATACAATGTGCAATATTTTGTATATTGCGGCAGGCGACAACAATTGATTTGTACAAAAGGAAAATGTTAAAACGGCGCCAGCTTTGCGTGTGTGTGTATGTGTGTGAGCTGGCGTGTGTGTGTATATGTGTATACGCGAGTGGGAGTGCGGGCTGTCATCGACTTCTTACTCTCTCTGTCTCTCTTTCTCTTTCACTCTCTTTTGAAATAACTTCCGCAAGCTCATCTATAACTGTATTTATGGCAAAGTTCACAGCGCAGTTATGATAAGTGAACAGCGATAAAGCGCTGCGAATTCGTTAAGTGAATAACAATGAATGAAAAATTATTGAAATGAAGGCAGCGCAGCTTAACTGGGATTGAGGAATTTTGTAACTGATATAATATACTTAATATATTATTAATTAATATATGTATTTACTGCCGGCCTTTGAGTCACAGAAAGTTGTTGTGGTTTCTTTCAAGTTATCGATAATAAAGTTATCGACCAGCGAATGCCGATATATATACATATCGATTTAAAGCTGCTGTATTTCGAAAGGATTTCGAAAATTATGTATGATGCTCATCTAATATGTTTTACATAATCTTTGCCAAATTGAAGCTCTTCTTGTTTTCGTTTATTTTTCTTGCCATTGCGATAAGCCGCCTTTCACGCTGGAATCTGTGCTCAGATAGTCAGTGCGAGAACGCTTGAGTCATTGTTGCTTTTAGTCTGGTTGCATTCGTCTAATCTATTTCGGGAGTGTTTGAACTTTGCACCCAGTCGACGTGGACATAGACGTTGGTGTGTGATTAATACGCAAGTCGCTCGATAGCAATCATATATATAAAAATAATTAATAAAAGTCGCTTGTGGTTAGAAAACATTCACAATTTGTGCTGAGCGTTGAGTTAGTAAAGTGTAATAAAGTGCCAAACACATAGACAAATACAAAGATACTTACGCTTGGGACAAACAAACATAAACAAAGATCGACAAGTGCAAATTGTAGTTAAACCTGTGCTGGGGTCGGTTTGGAAGCTAAAGTTAAAAGTACGCCGAAACGTTTATTCTTGGTTCTAAAATTATTTGCGAAATTATTTTTGTGTGTTTTTTATTATTATTGTAGACCCTTAAAGCTAAACATTTATTACTTTCATAAACATAAACATATATCTGCGTCTGTATATAATATTCGAAGAAATTCTTTTGTACTACAAGTTAATGTTAAGTATTTTTAGCATTAGGCTAGCGTTTTGGTTAGGGAAAGCGTTGGAGGTGTTATTAGGTTTTCTTACTTTTTTTGGCTATATACATAAAAAATCGGAGTAAACATAAGTGGGAATATGGGATAGGATAGATAGGCTGGGAGGTTAGTTAAAATATAAGACTTAAAGCTAAACACGTATAAATAAGTACAGTTGACTCTTGAGACATTTTACAACACTGGCTTTTTAGTAAGAAAATATATAGATATTGAGATAGAAATAGGGCGTGTGTGAATGCGTTAAATTAACATATATAGAGGAATACATATATATATATATAGTTAGCTACAAAAACAACTTAAATCGAGGCTAGTCTAGGCGCGGCCATACGCATGGGCCGCGAAATTGAAGATCCCTTAAAGTTGAACCCGTACACGCTGAACTTTTACAACACTATTAGTATGAAGGACAACCCTGCTTTTGCTTTTGCTTTTGCTCTGTTCAGCTGCTCCAACTACTGGGTTAGTACTAAAAGAGTGAGATAGCTTATTGTGTGTGAGTGTGTGTGTGTTTGGATTTGGGTTTGGGGTTTAACGGTTAAACTAACCACCATTGGGCGTTGTCAGTGTGGCACGTCGCATGTTGGCATCGACGCGCACATGCAAACTGGATAGCGTCGTATCAACAGGTAGCTCCAGCTCCTGGGTGCCTTGATACGCATCCGAGACGAGCGTTAGCTGCAATTAGAGATTTGAGAAGAGAGAGAAGCATTTATATAGTTGTAGTTGTTGTTGTTGTTTTTGGAATGTCTAGTTTCCTTTCTATAAACAAATTTGCCCTTCACTTTTCTTTCCATAACCTAGTTTTGCACAAAGATGCAACATCATCAACACAACAAGCAGCTAAGCAACAGCAACAACAGCGAATCGCGTCGTCGTGCTCTTGAGCACCTGTCTGAAAGGTAATCCAAGCTGCTATTTGCGTCTCACTTGGTTGCTTGGGCAACACTTGTTGCTGTTGCTTCTGTTGTTGTTGTTGTCGCCACTTTCAATTTCAACACTCGGCAGCCACCTAGCCGCTGGCTCCAGCAGACTTTTAATTACACTAATTACGCTCGTTGGATCATTCGTGCTCTTTACCGTATTGCCCGCTATATGCTGTCCGTGCTCCGTGCTCACAATATGAATAATCTCGCCGCCCGATCGTATGGCCACCTCCCCCAAAATGCCGCCCACAGCATCTTCCGTCTCGTTCTCGTTGGCCGAGCGCTCGCCGTACCACAGCATAAACAACTACAAAGAGAGTTTGATCAATCATAATAGCTATATATATCATCTAACTGCCTTTTACTCACGCGTATGCGCTTCTTGAGCAATGTTATCGCCGCATCCTGCACGATATCCGTGTGCGGCGGTATGGCAGCTGTCGATATAAATATGGCGCTGTCGTAGGGCACCAGCTCGGCGGCCTGCAGCACGCCCACAAACGCATTGCCGCCCTCCAGCTCCTTAGTGCTGTTCAGGCCCGCAATGAACTCGCGCGTATTGTTGAAACTGAAGGCAGAGGGCACACCTGAAGTGAGAAAATATAGATATAGATATTTTTAAATTGAATATAAATCAGAGATTACAGATTATTTTGCTATAGATTATATAGATAGTTCAAATTTTTGTAATTAACGTTAGAATCTTTATTCTAGATATTTTTGTATAAACTATATACTTCACTAAAAACCCAAAATCAGGAAGAAAACTCCTTGTAAAAATCACAAAAATATCGGCTTTCCAGTAAAGCTCATCATCAAAGCTATCGATATGCAAAGATATATTATGTCTATAGTACCTTTATCTAACTATAGATAATAATATTTACTTGCTTTAGCCTGTCTGCTAATCTTGGCTCTCTAATTCTGTAAGTTATATTTTGATTGAATTCATAATAGTTATCGATCAGTTAAGTGTTATGGAGACCCCGACGAGTTGCTTGAATTATTGTAAACTTATTGAACGAAAGTGTAAAAATTTTAATTAATAACAAATTATGGCTTAAATTTATAAAAATTATCGATCAGCTATCAATAGTTTGTTAGTCTTTTGAACTCTCTAAAAAATTCCCTAATAAAATCGGGAAGTAACTTTTTATAGTTATCGATCAGTAAAGGGTTCTTAAGACACTATCGTTATCGTTAATTGTATCAAGAATCGATAACTTTTCTATATCTGACTTTTTGAATGAAATCCCACCATTTCTACCATCCATATTATCCTACTTATCACCTATCAACGTTGCCCAGTTTATCTTCTTTAATTATCGCTACCCGCATTAATCGATAAGTTTCTCCAACATACCTGACGCATTCAGCGTGACGAGCACAATTTTTATGTTGATATTCTTGTCCTGCAACGCATCTATGTACAGCCGCTTGGCCTGGTCGAGCGATGCTGCGGATGGATCCACAATGACCGCCAGCGGCATGCGTATGTAGACATCCTTGATGTAGTTGCGCAGCTGATCGGCGGGCAACAGTTCCGGCTTGGTCAGATGTATGTGCTTCGATTGCTTGCGCGGTGCAGATGTTGTTGCTGTGGGTGGTGTCGTTGTGGTTGTTGTTGTCGTCGTCGTCGTTGTTGTTGTGGTTGAGCTTGGGCTGACAGCTGGTGGACCGTTTGTGGGAACGGCATTGGGCATTGGCTCGGGCCAACCGCCAAAGCCGGCGAAACCACCGAAACGTGCCGCCAGCACTGGCGGCGGTAGTGGTGCCTCTGTGGTTGTTGTCGTCGCTGTTGTTGGCGTGTGCTGAATCGTGGTTGTGATGCGGTGCTCCGAGCTGTCCTGCTCATCGTAGTAGTACTCGTCGGAGCTGGGCTTGAAGGGCTTGGCCTTGTGGCTCGTGGGCAGCTGTTGTATGTGAGCCTGCGGCTGCGCCGGCTCATCTCGATAGTTGACGCCCTCTTCCTGATCCCTGGATGCGTTAATGGGCTGCGTTTGCTGCTCCACCATCGTATCCTCGTCGACATAGTCGGACTCTGGCTGCGGAAATCTTTCCGCTTTGGCCTTGCGCACATATTCGGGCACTGTGGTCGTCGTGGCTGTGGCCAGCTCCTCCTGCGGCTCCTTGTGCTGCTTCTTAGACTGCTCGGCGTGCTGCTCCTCATCCTGCATGTCCTCGTAGTAGTACTCCTGCGAGTGCCTGGCCGGCTTCTCGACCTTCGTCTCCTGTTTCTGTGTGGGCGCATCTTCCATAACCTCGGCTGCCGTATTCTCATCGTACTCGGTGGTGGCCGAAGCCGCCGTGGGCACTGACATCTCGGTGACGGCTGCCGACGTCTTGTCCGTGGTCGATTGCTGCTCCATAGACTGCAACGCATTGACGTTTTCTGCGGGCAGAGAGGCACGTTCATCGGCCTCGATGCTATTGCGTCGCTGTTGTGTTTCCGTTTCGGCGTCGGTCTCCTGCTGGGCCGGCTCATAGATGTCGTCGCTGCCTCCAATGTCGCCTTCTCCTATGTCGCCGCCATAGTCCTCGCCCTGGGCCTGCAGCAGGGTCAGCAGCGTGAGCAGCCAGAGCCCCAGCAGGCAAATTCTACTCGTTCGCAGTATCATCGAGGTGGAATGTGTCTGGCTCTTGGTATTTAGTTAGCTCCGCCGTTCGGTGTCTCCCGTGACTCTAGCAGCAGCCCAAGAAAAAAAATCTACAACAAAAGTGAGCAACAAGAAATGTCATAAATCAAACTTTTTTTTGAAAGCTACCAAATGCGACTCTTGATTGATCGACGCTCAGTAAATTGACGCAATTATGCGCCATCATTATTATTATTATTAAAATTTATTATTGTTAAATTACCGTTGTTTTCGTTAGCTTCGACACTTTCGCAATGCGAAAAAGTGAAATGCGTCGACAATTATCCTATTATTCTGTTATTAAAAACATTTCCAATTTAATTAACGTTAATGGAGCTCGAAATGAGCAGAGGGTAAAAATACATTAACAATTTTTAACTTTGCTGATTCTAATTGGGGAGCGATGGAGGGAGGGAGAGAGAGAAAGGGAGAGTGGGCAAAAGAGTAGAGAAGAGATTAGCAAAAATAGCAAATTATAATTATACTAAAGAGAAATATATTTATAGAGCTTGGAATGGAAATGAAGGGAATTTGTGGTGGCAGAAAAAAAGTTAAATATCTTTTATCTTTATTTAATATTTTTTTAATATTTATAGAAAATGTTTAAATATATATAAATATTATAAAGTAGTATTTGTATAACATATTTCATATATACAAGATATAAATTTGTATTTGTTGTTTTTTATTAATCAACAATTTAATTAGCTTGGCTTATATCTATAGACATCTTTTCTAAACTTGGCCTATATACATCTCTATATAGATATCATATCTATAATCTTAACTTGACTTTAATAAGTCGATATACTGATAGATCGGTATTCTACAAATCGATATCTAATAACGATAATAACCATAATAAAAGCCATATTTTTCATCAAATACAAATCAATAGAAATTCAATTAGCTGCACTTAAGCACTTCGCTTCGTCTCCTTGCTTTTCAAAAGTTTTTTTTCTTGGTATTTAGCCAACAATTATTTAACAATTTGCTGCTGCTGCCATTAAAAGCTAGTTATAAATAAGTGATATAAAATAAAACGCCAACGATTTTGGCTGATCACGCACTTTTCAATTTGAAACTTGATAAACGCCAAGCGAAATATTTTCCAAAAGTCATGTTCATGAACATGAGTCAATGTAAAACATTAAAAGCCAACGAGCAGCAAAATGTGCTTTAACAATGGTTTTAAAAGTGAAAAAAAAGCAGACAAAAAAAAAGATTAAATAAAAATTGCTGTGCCTAAGCGTTTTTTAAGGCTGGAGAAATGTTTTTCTTTGACTGAGGAAACCAAACAACTCGTGATTAAATTGAGTAGCGCATTAGAAACATATATAAATGGATTGTAAAAATAGAGACAAAAAACAAAAACAAACAAATCAACTATATGGTCAAGGTTTTTGACTATATTTTTCTTCTTTTTTTGGTGCTTTGTTTTTAAGTTTTATCGAAACCTGCTGCAGCTGCGGAAAACGAAGAGCGAAGGCGTCGCTTAAGCCGTTGACATTAGCAAATGATTAAAGCGTGAGACGCACTAATGCAACAACAGAAACAACAACTACATTGACAACAGCTTTATGAAGACATGTTTTACTAGGCCCCCATCAAGACATCAGTAAAAGACTTAATAACTAAATAAAACTGATGTCTGCGCTTGATTAAATATGACTTTTTGAATGGGCTTAGATACTCTGTAAGAGTTGCGAGTGATTCAGTTGTCTGGGCTTATACAGTCTGTGGAAATTAGAAGTTATTAACTGGGGTGTATATTAAGTGTGCTTTTGAATAGGCCTAGAGACTCTGTAAAAGTTACAAATGATAGACTGTAGTCTAAAGCAAATGTCTCGGAGCATATATAAAAGTATCCTATACAAATTCTTTATAAATAAAGAACCTATATTATATTTATGTTGGCTTAAAGATATTTCTTTTTGATTCATTTGTCTGCAATTGTGGCTTGTTTTTCTGTATAAAACATTTCTCTAAAGCTTCTCTCTCTAACTTTTCAAGACTCTCTATAAATTGAAATTCTAGAAATCTCTACATTTTATTCTACATACCCCATAAAAGTTCAATTCCAAAATATATCTAAAGTTTCTTTCTCTGCTTTAAAGACAGAAATTTCAATTTCACTAAAGTTTCTCTCGCCTTCCTTTCCCTTTCCTTTTCTGCATAATTCTTATCGACCTTTCTTTATCTTAAGAGTAGAAATTAATGGCAATTCATATCAATCTAAGCCCGCCCAAATTAATGGCCTTATAAAGAGTATTTGCTATTCGAATTCTTTCATTCTTACATATTGTGAATATATGCCTTCGCAATCGCCAATGCTGTTTCGCTCAATTTGATCAAATTTTAACATTTAATTAACTAAATGCAATTAGCACTTGGATTGCGCGTCATGCGAACAATAAACACAAACACATACATATACAGATATTTATATATAGACATATTATATATGCTTTTATTTACTTTTATTTTGTGGCTGAATGCATTTTGCGAGCTGAAGAGCGTCGGCTCGTTTGAATAACAAATTAGCAACAAATCAATTTGAATGATTGATTTCTTGGCTTCTCTCTGCTTGTGTCTCGTGATGTGTGCAACAACGTGGTCAACTCAAGCTAACAGTTGTCATTAATTAACGACATGCAAAAAATACAATAAAATCATAAAAAAAAAACGGAGAGAGATGTATGTATATTAAAGCCCCCAAAACTGAAACGTTTTTTATATGCGTGAATAACAACGGCAACAACCATGTGGAAATAAATTAAGTTAAAATATTCTGCGTTCGTTTTTCTCGTTTTTTCGATATCTTTTTTTTTTGGCAGCTGCTCACGACGTTTTTTTTTTATCGAAAATTGATTTGTACATTTTTCAGGCGTTGCAAGGTCAATGCGCATTTTGTGAAGCCGGTTCGTTCATAGAAGAGAGGCCGCCGCTGCCACTTAGAGGCAGAATCGAGCTGCTGCTGCTGTTGCCCTGACATCAAATCCCCTATACGAAATGAGAACTTGCATTCCTCTCAGCCGAACCCATTTAAGATTACCTGCAGTTCCGCTTTCAATTAACTGATAAACGCGGAATGCTGCCGAATGACACGTTCGATTTGTCAATCGACTGATTATTGACCTTATCGAATGTGCTCAGCTTTCATTCATGAAACTATGGCAAGAGCTTCTATTCGAAGTGATGGAGGCACGTAGCTCTTAAGTGCTGAAGTCTGCACATATAATAAATATATAAAGTACATATATATATTTATGTGTAAAAGCAGTTTGCAACTTGTCAGTTAACTAAAGGTTAAACACAGTTGCTAACATTGCAAATCATCAGTCATGCAATTCATTTTGACACTTGTCTAAATTATAATATTTCCTTGCTTTTAGAATGAATGAATGATCCAAGGCTGTAACGCAATTTGCGCTTAAATAATTAAAGCCTTATGACATAAGCTTTCAACATTTTACATGTTTTTATATTCGTAAAAATGGTGTAAAAAATGATATAAAACTTTATTTGAGAATAGAATTTCATGATGAGACAATGAGCTATAAAAGCACTTCATTCATTACTTGTTCTTTAGCTCTTGAATGTGATTCATGTCTACTTCTAACTAAAGTAGCCTTGTTAGCACTTTAGTCTGTAAAAAAAAGTAATTTTTCTCACATTTTTAAAGTATATTTCTTTTGGAGATTCCTAGGTCAATATTTTTAATATATTTGCCAAATACCCAAATATATTTAATATACTTTAAAAGCTCTACATTTTCATTCAAAATGTGAGAAAAAGTTCTTCCGTTTGACCTGTGTTAGAACTTAGTTGGATTATAAAGAATTTAATCATATTATCTATTGTCTATGCTGAGTCGATAGTATTCATTCATTCATTCACATTTCCTTTTTGCTATTGTTTTTATATCTCTTAGTCTATAGTCTTAGTCTCTTAGTCTTTAGTCACTTATCAGGCTTGAGGAAATGTATATACTGATTATGACCAAGCAACAAATTAACACACAGAATGAATGTAAGCCGGTTGTGTGTATAGGTATTTCAAGAACCTTCCGGCTTGATCAGTCTATTATTATATAAATATATAATCCATACCTATATATAGTCTATAATTTATATAGATTATATTAAAATTAAAAATTAATTATATTAAGTTTTATATTAAAACTTAATATCAATTTCAGTTCCCATTTCAATTCAGACCCAACCAATTTCTGATAAGGACACACACAATTATAAACTATAATCTACAAAAAAAAAATACTTTTAGCTATCAGTAGTTTTTTGATAAGATAAATATTAGTAAAATGAGAATAAATTTCTGAGCGCGGCGTGAACAATTTGTAAATGTTCTTAGATAAGTTGAGTCAGAGCAAAAACTGAAAAACTTTGTATATCTAAGATCTAAGGCAACGATATGCTAAATATATATACATAATATATTTATTTACGTGCCATCACTAAAGCCGCGTTAACGCATTCAAATCTTCAAATGAAACGTGCTTATTTTAATCAACAACCGCGTCAACATCATCAAGATCTTAACTCTGACATCAATCAGAGCTGCAGAGAGCAAGAGAGAGATAGTGAGAGGGCGGACGTGCGGTAAATATTTCACTTTTCGATTGCAGCTGACGTGAGATTGTGAACAGAACCGAACAGAAAACGCTCCGAGCTGAGCTGAACTGAACTGAAGTGAAGTGTTGGCCCGGACAGTAAATTGTTTATTATTATTTATAGGCAATTTATTTTTTTTTTTTAATTAAAGAAAGACAACAGGGAACAGCAAATTACAAAACCAAAGCCAGCTGCGTCAGTTCATCAATCAGCAGCTGATACTTATTATTATTATTTAAAATTCTATAAACAAATTAGAAACGCGCAATTATTCGAGTTCCCTGTGACGGAGGTGTAGACTCGAGGGGCAGCCCGGACCGGGGCGGATGTAATTCAAATAGCGCGTAAGCATTTCAGCTATGCTATGACTTTTTTATTGCCCCGCAAATTAATGAAAAATAATTGCAAAAATTATAAATTCAAATTGCGTTTTTGCACACTTTTTCGTATTTTGTATTTTGTATACCCTAAACGTAGCTACGGCGGCCATTGGCTCGTTTATTTTGAAGTTTTTGGCAAAGGAATTAAATGGGACTTCTTTTTTAGAACTTAGAATTCAATAACTGTTATCAGAGAAAAAAGAAAGAAAACTCTGGCATTGCCAGATGTCTCAAAAATGCATAACTACCTAATATTGAATTGAAATGATAATCAGATTGAGAATTGAAATAATAGTTTGTGGTGTTCCTGATGTAGAGATTATTGTTCTTAGAAGGCATAGCTTAGGTACACCTAAATCTGTCTATTGATGATAGGAGGAGCAGCTCTAATCTCATTTTGTTCATTAGACCTAGCTAGCCCTAAAGAGCCTGTATAAAAGCCTGAGCCCATAGCCAAAATTTACAGAGCTCAAAAAGCATCTATATATTATTTAAAGCCATACATATAGTATATTCATATTATATATGATTTTATATATAATACTTTATATAAATATTGTAAAACGCTTTCGTCCAGCTACTCATGCTCTAGGTTTTTCAAGTGAAAAAGTATGCATGGATTGATAAGTTTATAGTTCAAAGTCATTCTTAGCTCCACTTTCCACTACAAAAAGTCTAAAAGGCAACTTTTCCATGCCCATGCTAACAATTTTAGCCAAAATATCATCCAAATAGCAGCTATTACGCTTTGAGCTAAATTTTCCACTGGGCGAGCAATACCAAGAAAAGCCCATAAACTTAATGTAAGAGCTCTAATCAAAAGTAATTTCAAATAAAAGCGTAAACATCAACAATAAACTCGAACAAAGCAGCAGCTTATAAGCATTCAGAACAGGGTATTAACTTAGTTGATCAGTTAAACCACACACACAAGCACAGAGAGAGAACCAGCAGCTCGTTACTTGCTTTCTAGCTAATTGTGTTTGCTTTAGAAACGCAAATAGCAAAATGAATTGCAATTGCAATTGCAATTGCATTGCAATCATAAGATTCAATTGGTTTCTGACGCGTTGTTCTCAAACCCAAACCCTTTTGGAAGAACCCACGCGCTGTCGTGCCGCAGCAGCAGCAGCTGCTGTTTTATTGTTGATTTTTCTTGACATTGAAATCGCAGTAATTTTGTAACAGATTCGCTTGGATTGTTGATTTTATTTTCTATAACCATTTTGTTTTATTATTTCGTTTGTAATTTATAAGAGACGCTTTGTGTATATATACATAAATTTGTGTTCTTCTTCTTTGATTTGACATTTGGCATTTCGGGCAAAAGATTCTGTTTTTTTTTTGTGTTGTCTTTTGCTTTTGCTTTTGTTGTGCCCCTCACACTTGCCTTTTATGCGACTTCTTGCTGACGACGTGGCTGGCTGGACGGTCCAAATTGCATATATTAGCAATAAATTGCGAGTATTATAAATAATTAAGGTTTTTTATGATGTTTTTTTTTTTTTTTGAAAGTGTGGATAGTTGGCGCTGGCAAACAAATGACTTAGGCAACGAACTTGTTTAGCGGTCGCACTTTATTGAAAATTTTGTTCGATCAATATGTAAAACGAATGCACTTTATTTATGCATTTTGCGCACTTCTTTGCATTGTTTATGAATCGCCAACGCTTATGCAAAGCACAACAACAACAATCTCAATAAAAAGCAATCACTTGCACTTTAGTACAAAACAGCGAGACAGACAGACGCACGCATGCACACACACACACGTCCACAGAAAAAACTCAAAATTCAGCGTGTTGTTGCTGTTGTTGTTGTTGCTCGTATATTGATTAACCCGTTTAAATTTTTGTTGTTTTTGTATTTTTATTTTTATTTATTTTTTTGCTTCTTTCTTGCGTTGTTGGTCTTATGTTCATTTAGTTGAGACACACACGTTGCGTGTTGTTGTTGTTGCTATTGTTGAGCTGTTTTCAGCACTTGCGGCCGCGACGACGTCTCAAATGAAACTGAAAGCAGACACAGCAAACAGCGACCAACGAACAAACCAAACCAAAAGCAACTCGCCGTTCAGTTTCAGCTCGACTCAACGCAGCTCAACTTGGCTCGATCAGCGCCGTTGACGTCGACGCTGCGACGCTGACAGCAGCAGCCTCAACAGCCACAAGCAGCAGCAGCATTCAGTCTCGTTCGCTCTGTTTAGTTGGAATCTTAAGAGCGTGATGCTGATAAAGTGGCAACGTGCTGGCCCCCAAATTTGAACAGGCGCCATATAGATATACAAAAATACTATATGTATGTGTGATTCTGTAGTATTTGTGCTTAGAAAATATGACAAACATCAGAATGTTACAAAGTTGACGTTGATTGACGGTTTAGATACCCATCGCATCACTTGTACTTGTTGGTTGTGAAAAGAATATATCATTTTTTATGCCTTTTGCTTTTGACTAATGAGCACGAGAACGTATTTAAAATACATTTTACTATATAGACAGGGGAGTGTTTCATTGCAATAGTAAATTGTGTGTTTGGCAACGTTTTAAGCTGGCATTTGTTAAGAAATATCTGTATGTTATCTATATGATCTTTATGATAAACATATGATCTAACTGGTATATGTTTCATACCCAATGCTGTTTTAAGTAGCAAATCAACGTTTTCATTATGATATATTAGTTGGAATATTCTTCCTATAAAAACCTAAATATCATCAGAAGATCTTACTTGCATATTTAGGCAAAATCTTGAATAGATTGCAAAATTCTATATTTTTTTTTAAAAAATATTTTCAATATATAGTTCATATGAATTATGCTTGCCGCACACATAGTTACTTATTTAATTATATATTTTATATTATATATAATATATTTCTAAACTGTCTTTTCCTTAAATCCAAGCTAAGCTACATTTAATTTGCATAAATTGTGTGACAAAGTTCTTTGCACGTTGACCTTTTTTTATTTCTTGCTGTCATTAAGCGCATTAAAAATAAAATAAAAATAAATATATATCAAGTTAGCAAAACTCATGCAAAAAAAAGAACTAAAAATAAATATATGTAGTAAATTATAATAATGTGCAAGGCGAACTGAGGTCTGTCACACTCTGTAGGAGGAAGTTCGTCTACCCGGGCGCCGCGTTGAAAATGGAGCGTGTATCGAATTTAATATGCTTGCTCTGTCTGCCTCATAAAACTCATAAACATGCCCCCCCTTGTTGAGCCGGCTACGTTCGATTTGCCTATCAATAAAAATAATATATAAAAAAAAACGTACTAAAACTTAAAATAAATACATGCGGAACTGTTTTGGACAGACGCAACCAAGTTCGTTATATTATTAATCGAATAATCAAAATCCGATGACGAATGTATATATATATATATAAATATATGTATATAGTAAAAGCAGAAACCAAAAAACCCAACTGGAAATTTGCTTTCTTTGTTGTTAAAAATTTCTTTACTATGAAATCGCTTTGTGGCTTGCTCATTGTGTTGGCGTTCCAAGGTTCTTTCAATGTTGCACTTAAAACTAAAGCGTTTGCAGAATGTTCAGCAACAGCAAACGAGAAATTCTACACGCTAAATATTTATATTCTTTTGTATTGCACGAGATATTTTCTCGACTCGTTTCCAACTAGAGCAACAACGGCAACAAAAAGGCAGCACGCAGCGTTTGTCTTGGTTGTTTTTTTGGTTTTTTTTTTGCTTTCCAACTTTCGGGCAAAATTTGAAGGAATTTCTATACAATTCTTTTTTAGCGCGGCTCTAATTGGTGTAACATGAGAATTATAGACTCTTGTATCGTATGTCTTATATCGTATGTCGTATATTATACGTAAGCTGCTAAGCTGTTGCTATACCTGCAAATGGCTTCAGGTGTCATATGAAAATTATAATAGTTGTGGCATGCAATGCAAGTATATATATAGTTATATATAATTTGTAGAAAGATGCTTTGATACTTCTATACTGACATCTTCTGATGTTGTTATACTCTTTCTCTCTTCTTCGTTCTGCTCTTTCTTTAATCCTAAGTCCTCTCATGCTTTGATACATCTATACTGACATCTTCTGATGTTTTTATACTCTTTCTCTCTTCTTCGTTTTGGTCTTTCTCTTTGATCCTAAGTCCTCTCATTCTATGTCTACTCTTTCGCTGACTTATAGCGATTTCCTTCTATATTGACTGTAAGTGTATTTAATCTTCGACCTGGAGTTTTTTAATAGATATTCTCTTATTTTATTATACTTTTTACTTAGCCTTTTTATTTTATCTTTTTTGGGCTCGCGCTTTTTCAATGAAGTTGTCGCTTTTTATGACAACAACAGCAAATTATGCGTCCATCTCATCTACTTGTTGGGCAAAATATTAGCCGGCTGTATTATTGTGGTTGTTGTTGGGTTTGTGGTTTTTGCTTAAATATGTTTTTTTCTTACAAAAAAATCGTGTACGCGCTGTGACCTACGTGCGTTCCTCAAAACTTCCTCAATGTGGCTGAGTAGTTGGTTGCGTCTTTGTGGTTCGTTGAATTTTTAATTGCAACACTTAATTTATTATACATATAAAAGAAAATACATATATATGCGTGTATATATATGACACAGATATGTATAAATTCCTGAAAGAATTTGCTTAAATCTTATTTGAAGCAAATAAATTTTGATGATGATCTAACAAATTATTACAAATTTATTTATATTTAGATATTTCTGGAAGTGTGCAAAAAATGAATCGCACATAAATATTTTTATAGATTGAAAACGTACATATATAAATATACATATCTATACATATGAATAAACAAAACAACATCGTTAAAGAAAGCTGGAAATATTGAATGAATTCGACTTATAACTGGAATCTCTTACCCACTCCTTTGATACGATTCGTATTTATATAACGTATTTAATTTCGACTTTATTCACTTAAATTTCACGCTCTATTATTCATTTCTTTATTTATTTTATTTTTTGTTTTACTTTATGTAAATCTTATAATATTTTTTTGCGCGTTTTACAATCAATTTATTTATTGCACATTTTGCGTTGAGAATTTATTCGCCTCACGCAATTTTCATGCATTTTGCGCTTTCGTTAAAAATGTTGCAATTTACTTTTGTTGTTATAGCATTTTATTTTTTCTTTTCACAATATTTTATTGGTTTTTTTTTGTTTTAAGGGAAGTAAAATATAAAAAAACCCCAAATATACTAAGTGAATTTAAATATTTGGCAATCGTTTCGTGAATTTGCATCGGACACTCGCAATATGTATTAATTTACTTGATTAACGCTAAATTTGTGATGATCGATCGATCGATTTGATTGAAAACACACTTATAAAGCCAAATATCCATTATTTTGTTGTTGCTGTTTAATAGATGCTAATCGATCAAAAAATTTACCAACTTGTTGCAGTCGATGGCCAATAAACGTTTCACACTTTGCGAACTGGTGAGAGGCTGTGCAAGTCGCGATGATATATCCTTATGTGGGTGATCGCACGTTATATATAGACATATATATACTGCTGTACGAGCTAACGATCGCAACGATACTAAAACAAAATTTCCTAATGACACGCCCTTTTGTAGTCGCAGCTCATGAACTAGAGCGTGCGTTTGTGTGTGTGCTTAAATTTGTGTCTCATAAATTGTTTAAATATTTAGCAATTGGTTGCAAGCGGACATAGGCATAATACGCTGCAAACAGAGCGCACCTTATTGATAAGATTATACTGCCAAGAATCTATATTGGAATTACCAGGCGGTTGCCCGAAATGCGTCACAAGGCCGCTGACTGAGCGACTTTAAGCTGGGTGTGTGTGTGTGCTTGGGCTGGGGTGGAAATGGGCATATTTTTTGCGGGAATTACCCAACTGACAGAGTTTAACAGACATGAGGCCTTAAATGAGGGGAAAAAAGCATTTCACTTGAATTCACTGCTACCTGAGTTCGTTGTCTAAGTCTTTTGTTTTTGTGCCTGCCACTTGGACTATGGGCATGAACATTTGTTAACGATGTTTGCCGGGCATGGAATATGCCGTAAAGCAGCTCTATAAACGTTTACATTTGAAATGTGGTTAAAGTTCAAATTAATTGTAGTATTAAATGTATGATATAACTATGCGATGAGATGCCTTTCTATGAGATGCCTTTCCTTATCCAAAATAAATTTTTATTTTAAAATAGAAATTTGTAAAGAATCAATATGATTTGATTGTTTTAAGCCTGCAGTTTAGATACAGATAGACAGCATATATCTGTATCTAATCTAAGCTAAAACAGTTATATGAAAAGTTAGAAAGAGGAAATGACTTCAAATAGATTGAGATTCGCCTTCATAGACTACATTTTATACATTCATATATAATTTATACATTCTTAGATCTACATTTTATATATTCATATATTATTTATACAAAAATCGCTTTAGTTAAAGAATCAATTCTGCAAAAATTCTTGCTACGAACCAGTTCAATTCACATGAGATATTTTATGTATAGATATGGAAATAAATAATTTATAAAAAATAATTTTGAGCTTCTAGTTCAAGCACATTCAAGTCAGCTAACTAAGATTTAATTCATAAATATATCTTAACAATTTAATTTACAGCAATTCTTGCTATATCCTGCATTTGCCCATCCAAGTCGCCCTCTATAAAATACCTAAAATACTGCATAATAATATCTTACTAATCGACGTTATTATGGCCTTTGCGGAATGTTCTCAAAAAGCCAAGTGTCTAAATGGCTTCGACAAGACATCAAGAAAACAAGACAAAAAGACAAAGTTTCGAACATTCTCTGCTTCTTCGTTGTCGTCTTGTCTCTTGTTGGTTGTTTTTTGGGCTCTTGTTGTGATGGTTATAGAAAAATCGTGCATTTTATTTATATCATCGTTTTGCCGCTGGCAGACAAACCGTCTCGAGCATCGCGCATCGTCTACAAGCAGCTCCAAGCACGCATTTTTATCGAGTTTTTGAGTTTTATTTTGATTTCATTTCGCTCTTATTTTTTTGGGCATTTCGTTGCCGGAGGGTTCAATGCCAAAAATGCCAAGCTGGTGTTTATTTATTTTGGTTTTTTCTTCTCCGCATTGCTTATACATTTTTGTTGCTGGATCCCTCATTTTTGGCATGCGACCTGCACGAGCCTTAAGCCCAAATTGCTGGCAATCTTTTCGGGGCATCTTTATTGGGGTTGTGCCCAGCGTGTGTGTTGTGTGTGTATCCTGCAAATGATTTCATCGTCTCTGACGTGCTTATGTATACCTTAATTGTTTTATTTGAGTGCTATTATGCGCAGGCACTTGGGCCAGACGACAGCGACGGGTTTTTTTACTCTTTTTCTCTCTTTTTTTCCCCTCGTCTTAAGTGCTTATGCTGGCTCGATTCGTTTATGATCGTTATGATGTCATGCCAAAGCGAATTCCTCTTCATTTCTTTTTAGTTTATTTTGTATATGCCTAATGTGCGGTTCGGGCCATATTTGAACTGAGCTGTTCTACTTTTCATATGTGCCTAGACTTTGCGGTTAGACAATCGCACATACATATATACACGCATATGTTTGCTTTAACAATTTGTCAAAAATGCGTCATTGTCATTGCGGCCTTTTGTAAATATTAAAAAAAAAAAATAACTATAAAAAACTAGAGAGAAAAAACATTTCAAGACAAAACTGGAAATTTTCGCTGTTATTTAATGACTTCAAGCCGTACGTCCCCCTTACAAATCGTTTTCCAATACAGTCTAAAGCAAAAATTTGTTTTAAGCTCTTTGCTGTAGATGTTGTTTTTTATTGTTATTTGTTGTGTTTGTTTGCTTTGGTCGGTTTATGAAGTTACATTAGTCAAACAATTGGCTGACGCCTAAAAAAAAAAACAGACAAACGCCAACGCAAAGTCAAGTGAATCGCAATCTATATATGTAAACGGAAAATATGGCATAATATCTCAGTACAAAAAATGTTTTTGTTTAGCTCTAAAATGGTTTTCCAGCACTTTGTTTTTTGTATGATATATTTAAATGGGGGTACAATAAATAATTATATAGTAGGGCTAGACATGACAAATAGTTTTTCGACTTTTTTGCCTATTCATGTCTGGGAAAAGTTCATAAATTATTATTTAATATTTGTTACTGGATAAAATTGATTTTTTATTTAAATTCGTATCTATTATACACTAAAAGATCGTTCTTCCTTTCTCAGTAAATTTATTTTTAAACTATATAGCAAGTTTCTCGAGTATAGCTGACTCTATTTGTATGCATTATATCTGTTGCTAATTGCTTATCATTTCTATCAAGTTTTATTAATGATTTACGCTCAATATGCATATTCCAACTTAATTTCTGTTATGTAAACTTGTTATAATCTAACGCTGTCGAGTCTTACAATTACTTGATTACTAGTTAAATGTTATCGATTATAATATTACAATATTATAATTAACATTTGTGTTATATCGATTCCCCTTTCAATGTCAAGCTCTGAGAAATATCGATAACAAATTCTGACGCATGTTACGCACAGTGTGTAGTGTTGTTAAACGCTCAAAGTGCGCGTAATCAAAGAGATTGTCGTTAAGATGATTCAGAGTAAGCGGATATACAGCCATTCGTGCCAATTGAGATTAACTGGATCGTTATATCAAGTACCTGCTCTATCGCTAGCTTTCAGAGCTAGAACTAATCACAGTTATGCAATGCACACACACACAGAGACACACGCCAGACACCTGATAAATTCTAAGAGTTCTATCTATCTAACTGTAAGATATGAACTGATCTCACAGCTCTGACTCTGGCTCTGGCTGCAGCTGGCGAGTGCTCGCAAATATGCCAAACGCGAGCATAAATATTTACGATTTCAAATTGCAATGCTTGGAATACTTGAACACTGGTTACAGCGGCTACAACAAGGTGTCAAAAGCAGCCAAAGGCCGCCACAGTCCACAGTTCGAATCACGTTTTAAGATCGAGGTGAATTCTTACTACCGCCGCTTACACAGCCAAATGGCACGTTTGCTATGGCATGGCTGGGCAGCTTCAAGCCCTCAGACTGAGCCAGCTTCAGCTTCAACTGCATCTGCATTTGCAATGACTTTCTTTCTGGCCCAACGACAAACAAACAGACAGACACATACACAGCCGTCGATGATAGCAATAAGTAAATAAATGGAGAAAAACCAGCTAAAACTAACAACTTCTTCAAATGTCATGACATTTGGGCTCGGCTAATGCCAATTTTTGGCTTTTTATGAAGCTCGGACCTGCGCCGGCGCATAAATATTTGATTTCCAATCAAATAATTGAGCAATGAGGATCGCAAATAATGAATGAGAGGTTTCAATTATGTTTTTTAAATGAAAGAATATAAAAAAAAATTAATGGAAATCAATGTAATTTGTTGGATTTGCTATTGCACAAATTTTTATTGAACTTAAATTCATGCAGTAAATTTATTTTATTAGGAATTTAATATTTTCTAATATTTTTAAAATATGTTGCAAATTCAATTAATTTGGGCGAATTTTTTCAATTTAAAATGGAAACCAATATTTATACCCTGAGCCCATTGAAAATGGGAAATCAGGGTATAATGTTTTTTTTTTCCATTTGTATTTAAACTAATATTTTTTTGAGATTTTCAGTTGTTTTTAGTAAGTTGAAACTAATTTTTTTATTTCATTTGGAATACAATATATTTTTATATGCTGGAAACTGAATTTAAATATTAATATTCCTTGAATATAATTATATAAATCCAACATATAATCCAACATAATTTTCTGTCATTCCTAAAATAAATTTTTAAATATTTATAATACAATATTTAGATATTGACTTTCCTTTAATATAGCTAAGATTTTATTTTAATTTGAAATTAAAGTCAATGAGTTTATTTAAAAACTCGACATTTCGTTAATATGTTTTCAATATTAATTTCTCTAACTCCTAAAAAATATTGGATATATATGAACATATTTTTAAAGATTTTATTTAAATATGAAATTTATTTTATTTATATTTTATTTAAAATTTCAATATTTCTTGAATAAATCTCCACCAATATTTTCTTAACTCTTAAAAGAAACATAATAATATTTTTATAGTAGAGTATTCAAGATAAAATGGATTGCCTAACAGAAAAATATTTTTAAAAAATTAGTTTAATAATTTACATTTGTTAGCCATTTCGATTGTAGATTAATTTTAATTAGCTATACTGTTCCATTGTACTCTGCTCTATGGCGGATAGATAGACTAGATAGTGAGCAGTTGGAGGCCGCGTTGATTTTGATTAGCATATTGATTAGTTGTTGCGCTTACTTCCGGTAACCTAAGGCAGCAAGCATAACTCATTTGTGTTCGTTTCTTTATGCCGTTGCAGAGCCCAAAAGCCTGGTGACCGTTGGACAGCCGTCAGGCATTGACGAGAGCGAAACGCTTGACGAGATTAACTTGAACGCCAGCAGCAGCGACGACTCGACGGCTGCGAACGCATCCATCAATCCATATCAGAGCGTTGCGGATGCCAACGCGAATCCACTGCTAGAGCCACCGCTTGCTGCGGACTCGCTGCTGAGCCAGGCGGCGTCGTCATTTGGCGCCCTGCCCTCGGTGGCCTCCAACGTCTTTTCAACCTTCTCGAAGCGCATTTACGCGGGCACCCGGGAAGCGGACGAGGCACAGCCTCAGTTGGATATCCAACCCACTTACATTCAGCAGGCGGGTCAAGTGCACGCCGCAGCTGCTGCACCGCCGCCCTTCTACGCCGCACCACCGGCTCACGCAGGCGAAGCTGCACCGGAGCCACCGAAATTCTATGCGCCCACTGAGGTGCCTGCCCTAGGAGCTGGCGCCCCGCCCCTGCCGCCCCCCTCGACTGGGCAGAACACTTATCGCATCAGTGCCCGAAAGAAGCTATACGCTCCCATACCGGGTCTCTCCGAGCAGCAACAGCAGCCAGTGCCCGCTGTTGATCCCTTCCAGGCACCACCATATCCCACACAGCCATCGGCAGCAGCCGCATACGAGCAGCCTGCACCACCACCCGTTCAAGAGGAACGCCGCAGTGGTGGCCTCTTCTCACTCACCAATCTAGTGCCCACTGGAGTCTTACAGAATATTTCGGGTCTAGTGCAATCAGCCACAGGCAGAACCAACGAGCCGGCACCACCAGCCCCAACGGCCAGCTACAATCCAGCTGAATCCGTTGGCTACTTTGACATCAGCACATCCGGCGGTGCCGTCCAGCAGCCGCCTGCAAATTATTTCACGTCAGCAGCTCCGCCAGCTGCAGCTGATTACTTTGCACCCACTGCAGCACCACCTACAGTAGGTGGTTTCTTCAATCCTCCTTCAGTTGGTAATTTCTATACGCCAGCTCAATCAACAGGTGCTCAGCCAACGCCAGCATCTGCACCACAGACATTTACTCAACCAGGCGCAAGTGCTGAGCCACCAGCAATCGCTCAGATTCCGACGCAACCACCAACAGTCTCTCAACCACAGACAGTCGCTCAGGCAACTGGCTTCATCCAGAGTACTCCAGCCTTTGGACCACCATCAGTTTCAGCAGTCGCACCGCCACCAGCGGCAGTCGCAACACCACCACCAGCGGCTGCACCACCACTAGCAACAGCAGCAGCAACACCACCACAAGCCACAACAGCAGCACCACCACAAGCGACAGCAGTAGCACCACCACAAGCAACAGCCGTAGCACCACCACCAGCGGCATCAGCTGCACCACCTCCAATTACATCAGCTGCACCACCACCAGCGGCATCAGCTGCACCACCACCAGCGGCATCAGCTGCACCACCTCCAATTACATCAGCTGCACCACCATCAGCAGCAACAGCAGCTGCACCACCACCAGCAGCAACAGCAGTAGCACCACCACCAGCGGCATCAGCTGCACCACCACCAGCGACAGGAGCTGCCCACTCCTCGTACCGCCTGCAGAAGGGCACGCGCCTCTATAAGAGTCCACTGACAGCACAGGAAACCGCTGCACCCGCAACAGGCTTTAACCAGCAAGCAGCCACGCCCTTTGCGCCCTTTGCAGCACCCGCTGCTATTTTTAATCCTTTCGGTGGAGCACAGCCAACAGAAGTTGGCCTATTTACAGCGCCAGCCTCGTCAGCTGCACCAGCGCCAAGCCAGGAAACTTCGCTATTTACGCCTGCACCACCGCCAAATTCGCTCTTTGCACCACAGACGTCGACGAGTCTCTATCAGGCTCACGCAGCAACTGCGCCCGCTGCCTCGCTCTTTGCGCCTACAGCATCTGAGAGTGTTCAGCTCTTTGCCAGCTCGACTGAACCAGCTCAAACTCAGAGCTCTTCAAATCAAAGTCAAGAGCTTGCACCACCATCAACTGCAGGTGCATCGGAAGTTCAGCTATTCCCAACATCACAGAGTTTGCCCATATTTGCGCAAGGACCAACAGCATCTCTATTCGCACCACAGTTGGATGCTAAGCCAGAACCACAGCAGACAAATCCACAAGCGGAAATAGTTGAGGAAACTCCCTTGTTTGCTGCACCACCACAAGCAGTTGAATCAACAACTCACGATCTCTTCACGGCTGCAGAACCAAGCGACTCTTCAACCACCCAAGAACCAAGTCAAGAGACAACTGAGACCCCTAATACACCACCAACTGCTTTGATTCAGGAAGTTTCACAGCCGCCGCTGTTTTATCCGCCTGCAGAAGCAGCTACCACTGAGCCGGAACAGGAGGTTCCACTGTTTGTGCCAGTGCCAGACGCGGGTCAAGACATAAAGCTTTACCCACCAGCAGCGACCACAGAAGCAGATCTCGAGCCTGCTCCAACAGCTGCAGCCACAACTAGCGCACCACAACCACTCTTTAACGTCAACAGCTTCTTTGCACCACCGTCAGTAGGTGCTGCAACTCAGGAGGTTCTAGGCGTATCAGCACCACAGGCAACCACAGCTGCTCCCCCACTAAGCACCAGCGATTTTTTTGCTCCAACCACAGTCCAGCCCAGCGTTGCGCTAACCACTCAAACCACAACCACATTCTTTAATCCGTTTGCGCAGACCAAACCCACACCACTGCCACAAGACCTGCTGCCACCACCCATTGGCTTTGTGGCGCCCAGCAACCAAGCGGACACCAACGAAGTCTTCGCCGCACAGACGATTGAACCGGTGGTGCCTGAAGCGGAAGTCGTTACATCTGCAGCACCACCGCCACCACCACAAGCAGCAGCAGCACCACCGCCACCACCACCACAAGCAACAGCCGGCCAGGACAGCGGCTCGCAGGCGAATCCTTTCCGCAGAGCCCACGAAGCAGCGCCAACATCAACCGCAGCTGCTGCAGCTCCCTCGGCGCTGCTCAGCTTCTTTACGCCCACAGCAAACGGCGACGACAACTTCAATTTCTTTGCCGCACCACCACCACAGCAGGCCGTTCAATTTCCGGAGTTGCCGCCTGTGAATAGCGCAGCACCACCAGCAGTCACCCAAGAGCCACCGGTGAGCAAGTCAGGCACACAGCATTCCACGCACGCACTTGGCTTTGAACAACTTATCAGCGATTCCCAGCAAGCACAGCAAACGCAAAATTCGAACGAAAATATCTATCAAAATTCAAGTGTAAACACATTTTCCGGCTATTTCGGTGGCCCCACAGAGGCGCCAGCACCAACAGCAGCACAGCCTCAGCCACAGCGTCATCCCCAGCCAGAGCCACAGCCGCTGACTGGCTGCAACTCGGCCAATTTCTTTGATCACTTTGCCGCTGGCGGACAGGGCCACGAGGATCAACGCATACAGAACTTCTTTAACAATCCACCGCTCCAGGATCAGCCAGCTGCACCGGGCGAACTCAAGTACGACATCGTGCACAGCGGCCTGCCCAACAAGCAGTTCGAGCAGTGCTCCCAAACCTCCGTCTCGAACATTGTCGAGCCGCCCTCCTCCGCCTGCTCGGAGTTCTCCACAGCAGCACCGCCGACAGGAGCAGCCAATCCGCCAAGCCAACAGCAACCCGATCGTCAGACCGAATATCTACTGCAACTACATCAGGGTGAACTGCCCGAAGAGATCCTGCAACAACTGAGAATGGCCAACGAGAAGAATGTGGGCCCAGTGCCAACGCCCGAGACCACAGTAAGTCAAGGAGTAAGGAAGTAAGGAGAAAAATATTTATATAAATTTTTCTCCTTTAGCTGGTCTATACGCCCGTATTGCCGCATTGGTTCTACAAGCGCATCGTGGATGGCAAATTTGTGTGGACACCATTTAGTCACTACGACTCTGCGCTCTTGGAGACCAGCCTGAACAGCGGTGAGTAGAGGGATTAACAAGTCGGAAATCCCTCAGCTAAATCCCAAAGTCAAAGTCTTCTTGACTCTACCTAAAATCTCATCTAATCTATTCCCTTTCCTCCCCCTCAGAGGATACCGATTCTACAGCGATTGTGCCCGTCGAGGGCGGTCGCTACGATGTCAACATCAAGGAGCGCACCAAGACGCCCGTCTATTGGGAGGGCAAGGCCATCGAGGTGCGTCGCTGTTCCTGGTTCTACAAGGGCGTGGATGGTAAATATGTGCCCTATGCGGAGCAGACAGCCGAGGCACTTGAACTCGAGTATAAACGCGCTACGGAAACAAACGAATGGCACAAGAAGATACCACTGGGCAATGGTGAGCAGGTCACCATGCATGGACCCAGCGTCATTGTCCACTTCATGCCACCAACGACCGCCGACTCGTGGGGCGGCACCGTGCAGGGCACAACACGTCCGCTGGTGGTCAAGCGAGATTTGAATGACTTCAAGATACAGCAGGGCGAATCTCAGCGTGTGGATCATTTGCTGTTCATGGTGCATGGCATCGGCTCAGCTTGTGATCTAAAGATGCGCAATGTCGAGGAAGTCGGTAAGTGGGATAAAACTTCCTCTAGAACTCTCACTCAACAGCAATTGTGCTTTTCAGTGGATGACTTCCGATACATTGCCCAGCAGCTGGTACAGTCGCACTACAAGAACTCTACAGACATGGGCCTAGTGGGTCGCGTCGAGGTGCTCCCCATTGAGTGGCACGGCCACTTGCACTCCGAGGAGCTCGGCATTGATGAGAAGCTAAAGTCCATTACCCTAGAGTCCATACCGCGATTGCGCAACTTCACGAACGACACGTTGCTCGATGTGCTCTTCTATACCAGCCCCAAGTACTGTCAGAAGATCATGAACACGGTGGCTGATGCCTTGAATGAGACCTACTTAAAGTATCGCATGCGACACCCCGAGTTCAATGGCGGCGTCTCGCTGGCTGGTCACAGTCTGGGCTCATTGATACTCTTTGATCTGCTCTGTCACCAGGAGCCGCTCAAGGAGAGCGAAGAGGAAAATATGGTAGGCAAAGGACAAAGATCACTCCGGCCACATGCTAAGCAATTTAACAAATTTAATTTTCAACAGGAGAATCCCGATCAACTGCCACAGAAGAAGGGCGCCGAGGCGAAAAACGTACAGCTGCCCAACAATGATGAGATGTTGCCCAAGCAGGTCAGCTACGCCATGGGCATCGGACCGGCGGGCACTGGGCAGCCGGTGATCAACTACACCCAGCTGATTTTCCATCCCAAGAAATTCTTCGCCCTGGGCTCACCCATTGGCATGTTTGTGACCATACGTGGCATCGACAAGCTTGGCCTCGACTTCCGGCTACCCACGTGTGCCGGCTTCTACAATATATTCCATCCGTTCGATCCGGTTGCGTATCGCATTGAGGCTCTAGTCAATCCGGATATGAAGGGCATTCGCCCGGTCCTGATTCCACACCACAAAGGGCGCAAGCGCATGCACCTTGAGCTGAAGGAGACAATGACACGCGTCGGGGCGGACATAAAGCAACGATTCATGGACACGTTCAAGACAACATTAGATAGTGTAAATTTCTTAGCCACTGTAACCAGGGTCAAAAAGGAGGCAGAAGAGACGCTGGAAAAGGAGGTGAGCTCGGTAAGTCTCAAGTGGATTAGCTCCTAAAATCGATTTGAATACTAATCCATTCTATAGACTTCTTCGCAGTTATTCCAAAAACAATCCGAGGAGTTGGATGATGTATCAACTGCGACTACTTCTACACACGCGCGCAACCGTACCGACTCAGAGTCCACGACAACGTCAGATCCTGAATTCATAGAGCTCGACTTTCCGCTAGGCAAACTGAATGACTCGAAGCGCGTGGACTACGTGCTGCAGGAGGCGCCACTGGAGTTCATCAACGAGTATATTTTCGCACTCAGTAGTCATGTCTGCTATTGGTGAGTAATTGATTTAATATCGCTCCAGTCTGGATTCTAGTTGCCTACTCTTCGTGTTACAGGGGATCTGAGGACACCATACTGTTTGTGATGAAGGAAATCTATGCGGGATTGGGCATAAGCACCGACAGCCAGGTGCCACAGCAAACTATGACCATAGAGCGGCCCAGCTCACGAACTAGCAGTGTCGGTCCGTCGATGTTGCCGATGTGAGTTGACAATGGGACACACACTGTTGTTGTATACCGTTATCGTTTTTTATAAACTATTATTACACATCTTAGAGACAATTTATTTAACTATGTTATTTGTTAGCCAAATCATACGAAGAATTTTTAACTTGTGCAACCCTAACTTGGTTAATAGTTTTATGAAATTAAGAGGAAGATTCAGATTGACACGCATATTAATGAACCGAAACGATCCGCAAAAGAACGGTAATGTAAGGAGCCTAACAAGCAGTTAATGACTATATATGTACACAACCTTTTCATTGCATATCTTCTGTGTGCTGTTGTTCGTTTTATAATAATGCGTTTATAATATAACTTCGTAATTTGTATGCTAAAGAAAGTGTATGTCTATGATTATCAACTAATAAATTGCTATCCAGCAGAAATAAACGTATTTTATTTCAACATTTCAAATTAACTACTTTCGATATATTAAGCGCCAAATGTAAATTGTTATCGGTAAGAGAAAACAATCGAAAGCGCTTAAAGCAGTGTTGTACAAAACATTCACAATGGTTTGGCCTATCGGAATCGGGCGACCACCACTAATCTATCGCTCGACTACCACCAATTCATTCATTACTTTCTATTTGTTGTAAATATTTATAAAAATGAAATAATTTCGCGTAAATCCAATCAAAAATAGTCCAAAATGAGGCAATAAAGTGCAAGCAATGTTCTGTGCATGTTGGTGAACAGGAAACAAATCGCTATTGCGTATTTTCCACCTGTCAAGTGCGCGCACAAGGACGGGGGGCCGTGCTGTCGTCGACGTCGTCTTTTCGCTTTAATTTCCCAGTGCCAAAAAAAAAGACAGTTGTAAAAGCTGGTGGTGTTACGCGCGCTAAGAGGCGATACCTGGCTGGAGAATCTTTTTCAGCAACGATGACGAAGTGGACTATGAAAACTCAGCAGGTAAGCAGCGAGCTTAGCAAGCGATGTGCCAACAACAATTTGCAGCGCTTCAGTGACTAGCGAACGCCACTTGCTCGCTCGCCTGCCCAAATAAATACATGTGTCTGTATGTATGTATGTATGAGTGTGTGTGCCAGTGAGTAAGAAAGTGTGTGTGTGAGTGTGCGATGCAGATGTCTGTATGTATTGGTGTCAGTTCTTGCTGCAATTGTTGTTGCTGTTGCTATTCGTTGCAGATGCACTGGTCAAAGCTTATCTGTTTGACGTTTTTTGTGTGTTTCAGCTGTAAAATCTATTTGTATATTTATGTATGGGAACGACAATACTCACACAAAGCTCGGACAAAGCACAAACTGCAAGATAACAACAATACATGCCAAACTACCAAACTTATCGCAACTGCGCCGCCAAAGCTCCACGGAATAGCCGCACGGTTCGAGCCCAAAATGAGTTGGCTTCGCACGAGTCCATTGCGTCAGAGTCTGACGCGGAACGGTGGCAGCTCGGCCAGCGGTGGCAACTCTGGCCCAGCAGCGACGATGCGTCAACGACCCATAGACGCCGCCACAGACTGTGATCCGCGCGCCTGCTATGATAGCTTCTGCAAGCACTGGCAACAGGCGCACGAAATAATTCAGCATCCTGGAACGCCCACGCACGACGATGTCCTGGGCGTGGTCTCGCATCTAGACTATATGGTAACGCTGCTGCTCGTCGAGCTGCACCACTGCAACAAGGTGTCGCTACCCTCGGCCGACTCGGCGCCGCCCGCAGCGCCCTGCCTGGAATATCTGCTCAGCGAGAATCTGTTGGACAAGCTGTACGAGTGGGCGAGCACAACGGGTCGGTATGCGAACGCCGTGCGGCTGGAGCAGCTGAAGCTGTACGAGCTGCTGGTGAGCCACTCGCGCCACCAGCTGCTGTGTCACGAGCCGTTCCTGCGGCCGCTCCTCAAGATACTCGCCTCCAGCCAGGGCGAAATCTTTCCGCCCGACCTGGAGAAGCGTCTGGTCATACTGCTGAATCAGCTGTGCGTGGTGCTCATGCAGAACGTCCATCTGCTCGATCTATTCTTCTTTTCGGCCCAGACCCAGGTGCAGGAGCAAATACAAAATGGAAGCCTGCCAGCGCCCAAGAGCGGCACAACAACCAAGTGAGTAGAGAAATATTGTAGAAGCTCAGTCTTCCATTAATATTATTCTCTTCCTTCGGCCTAGTTTCATCATCTTTTCGCTGCTCATACCCTACGTGCATCGGGAGGGCAGCTTGGGCCACCAGGCGCGCGACGCTCTGCTGCTCTGCATGGCGCTGTCGCAGAAGAACTCCAACATCGGCCACTACATAGCACAATACTCGTCCATCTGCCCGCTGCTCGTCACCGGCCTGGGTGGACTCTACTCTCGCCTGCCGAACAGCATCGAGATCAATTCGATTGACTGGCATCGCATCACGCCCGACGACGTCACCGAGATACCCGAGCTAACGCTCTTCATGAATGCCTTGGAGTTCTGCAACGCCGTGGTGCAGGTGGCGCACGAGATGATCAAGCAGCAACTGCTGGACTTCATGTACCAGGGCTTCATTGTGCCCGTGCTGGGCCCAGCTATACTCCAGGTGAGTCTCGTCTCACACGTAAAAACTTGTCTTCGATGCATTTCTGTGGTGTTGGTTGCAAAACTTGTCAAATGTCCTTTGTCCTTGGTGCGTGTGTGTGTGTGTTTGCTTCTACTTTTATATTTATATCTATAGCTACGCTTATGCGCCATCATCATGCCAGATATATTTGAGCTTCCTCAATCAGAATTTTCTTCTGCAAATTATATAGTTTTGTATTCTATCTGAGTGCCTTTGGTGATGTCCGCGTCATAAGCGTAGTATATAGTCTGTGTGCTATCCTTTTCTTCACTTTGGGCCGACCCCGAGCTAACCGAGAACAAACACCTCGCCTCGAAATCTCGAAACAACTTTTTGCGCTCCAATTCGCAGACACTGAAGGGCAAACATTTTCAGACGAACATCGACTCACAAATCTCGGCCATGTCCTACCTGGACTTGATATTGCGCTCCATCACGGAGCCCGGCCTTATGCGTGCCTTCGTCAAGTTTCTGCTGGACACGGAGAAGTTTGATGGCGAGCGGATTTTGGATGCGCTCGTGGAGCGTCTTCATTCGCCCGATGCCAACCTGTGCATGGTCACGATGGCGCTGTTCGACACCCTGCTGGGGCTGCACTGCGAGGATCTGATGCTGGAGCTGCTGTTGAAGTATATGCTGCCGGGCAAGCATGTGCCCATCTCGCACCGTCACAAGATCAACAAGATCGACCCGTATCTGAACACGACCGAGTTCTTTCTGGAGCTGACGCCCGATGTGATGAAGCGAGCGCGCGACTTGGCACGGCCAAAGAGTGTGCAGGAGCCGGTTGACCCAGCAACGACTACAACGGCACCAGCGCCGCCCATGTTACTCAGCTTGCCGTCGCCGGTCATGAGCAAGACCATTGGGGCCAATTGGAACTACTATGGGCACTACACGGGCGACAGCCTGTACGCCAACGTGCAGGCGTATCTGTTCGAGGCGCATTGGCGGATCGCTCAGTGTCAGCGCGACTGCAGGAAGTGGGCGAACAGCTATCGATATCAGAAGTGGCCGAGGCAGGGTCAGGCGCGCGCCGCCGCCCACGCCTTGGAGCTGGCCAAGCAGTTCTTCAGCGAATTCGGCACGGCAGCGCCAGTGGTTGCGGCGCCCGTTGCCAGCGAGGCGGGCGAGAAGCAGCTGGACAGCCTCCAGTCGATAGGCGAATCAAGTGGCTATGAGTCGTTCAAGTGGCGGCCAGCTGACGAGGAGGGCGAGGGCATCGATGCGACGACGACAACAACAGCGTCCACAACCGACCCAGATCTGGATCACAACAACAGCAGCAGCAGCGGCAGTGGGCGACGCGACTCCTGGCGCATCTCGCACAGCAGTCGCAACGAGATACTGCTCACGGACTTGGATTTCTCGGAGGATTTGTTTGCGCAGGGCACCGTAAGCTTAGGTGAGCTCCAGCTGAAATACTCACATAAAACATTTTTTAATATATGTTTACCTCTCCCTCCTCAAAGGTCCCTTCCTGAATGCCATTTGGGGCAAACTGCAAACCTTCACGAGCAACTCGTTGTACGTCAACCTGCATTTAACGGGGCTGATCACACGGCTCGCCTGGTATCCACTGCCGCTGATCCACTCGCTGCTGCTGCGCTCCGACATAGCCATCACCTCGGACACGCCATCGTTCCACCAGGTGCTGCGCATGCTCAAGCAGCAGATCGATGCCGAGCTGCCGGTGGCCGAGAACTCGCTGGAGATAATCGATGTGGCGCGCTCGTATCTGATTGATCGCGAGTTCCGCTTGGTCAACGTGCGCAAGATAAGCGACAATTCGCCGCTGCATCAGCAACAGCAGCAGCAACACCATCAGCAGCAGCTGCAGCAGGCCAACAATCACGCACAGCAGCAACAGCCGGCGCAGCAGCGCTCCGCCTATGCCACGCTGTCGGCGGCCACGCCCGTGCAGGCGTCGCCCACCAGTGCCTACGATCCGTTCAGACGCAGCGACAACAAGCGCCGCAGCATCAGCAAGTCCATAACCAGCATGTTCAGCCGCAGATCAACGTCGTCCACGCCGGCGACCAATGGAGCTAGCTCAGGTAGGTGATGCCGTGTTGCACGACTTATCTAACCATTTTGCACAATTTACCTTTTTTTTTTTGGTTAAACAATAACCAACAACAACAAAATTCACAAGTAAACAAAACACAGCAGCGGATGTTGGAACAAAGCCGGTTTTGGGATCTTAGACATTAAATGCACACACACATACAAACACACACACATAAACAAATAAATATACATAAGTATATAAACATTAAATAATTGACTAATTCCAATGGCCAAATAAGCTTTGATTAAACTGAGTAAATGAAGCCTCTTTGCTTGTAAAAGTAAAATCATAATTGTAAGGTTTATATATATGCAATATATATGTATATATATATTCTAGTTTTGTAAGCATAATGTGCTGCAATCTGTATATGATCATATTTGATTATATCAATATAAATAGTTGCTAGAAATATTTTTTGCTATGCAATATAAAATGCTTGTTAGATATTTAGACATCAGCTCTAGCAGCACAAATGAATCTCTTTGTAATCTAACAAATTTTTTTAACTCAAAACTCAAATTAATTTATTATAAATTCAGCAACAAAACAAACGCACTTGATAAGCAACCAAAATTGTAAATTAAATTGTATATATATATTGTAGCTCTATGTCGTTGCCATGATATAATATTACTCATAGGAATGTTCATATTTAGCAGAGATAAGGCTAGTGAAGCGCTGTATGCCCGCATGCCTGTTTAATCTCATTAATAGTAAAATACACAAAAAAAAAGGTTAAATATTTGTAAGATGACAAGATCTGCTTGGCCATTGGAATTTCAGTCGATGCAGCACACACGAAACACACACATTTAACGTAGATTTTGTACAATGTCTGCAGACGTCGTTGCTTATAATCTCAATTTGTCTCTCTTTTTCTTTATTGTTTATTTTTTTGATCGATATGAAAACAAAACAAACCAAAAAAAAATATTCTACTACGAAAAACTTAGCTTCATCTGGCTTATCACAAATTTACGCATTCTTCACCGGTAAATATTTCACGCTTAAGTAAAAGTTCTATAAAAATATTAATATACATATATATATTTATAATGATATAACCCGTAAACAACCCAACTAAATTCATTATTGCATCGTCTGTTGAGCTATTGCAGCTGTTGAGTATTTAGACGCCTCCTGTAGCTTTGTACATATACTTATTGCTCTAACTGTATCCACTTTTAGTAACCCGTTCTCGTTGTTGCCATCGAATGAATCTGTTAGAGGGCAAAGCATTAATCCAACTCTGAATATTGCAGGCGCAGCATCCACGCTGGTGGGTGGCAACGGTGGCGAGGTGAGCGGTGGAGCGCGCAGTGGCTCGCAGGACAGCTCGCGGGGCAACACGTGCGAGACGAGTCTGAGCACCGCGCCGCGACAGGAGGCACAAACGAATGTGGGCAGCGGCAGCGGCAGCTCGATCGGCGGCTCGACGCAAACCCTGTCGGGCACGCACTCGTCCAGCACGCTGCACGGCGTGGAGAGTAGTCTGCCAACAGGCAGCTTTAACTCGGAGCCGGTGTCGCTGGATTCGGTGGCCTCGATGGGCATCATAGCGAACACGAGCGGAACGGAGCGCTCACGTGATTTGGCCCTGTGCGCCGTGCTGCTGGACGAGTGGCTGAAGGAGCTGGCGGCGATTGCGCTGGAGCAGAGCGTGGTGCTGGTCACGGAGCAGCTACTCTGACAACGGACAGGCAGTTATGCAATACGCAATGGTTATTGGATTTGTTGACGTTTATTTATTTAACCAGTTTCAATTATATTTTATATGAGCCCATTATTTGCTGTTAAATTATCAATATTGTGTTAGTGTGCAATATGTGTGTTTTTTAAACAATTCGTACGAACAAAGTCGCCCTTTTGAACAGAACTACCGCAAAAAGAGACAAAAAAGAAAATCAGAAATCACTCGTTAATCTATTTAGTTGTTAAGCCTAAAGTTGTAATCAAAAATCGTTGCTAGCTGACAGAACAGACAAATTAAGTGTTCAAATGTAAAAACTTATTCTAATTACAAGCAATAGGCATATACATATTATACTAAATATATATATATACACCTTTATATAGAGCGAAATTAGAGCGAGGAGCAGGAGGAGGAGGAAATTATACACCACAGCATACCATTTAAATATGTATACATATGTCTATTTTTGCAATATATATTTTATGCTTTTATGTATATACAACATGAAATTATAACAATTTTTAACTAAAGTATTAAATTGGTCCAATTAATTAAAACAGCACAATCAACATGTATACTCTTTTAATTATGACAAATTAAATATTTATTGGTCAAGTTAAACAACAACATAAATACTTTTATTTATAACATTGTAAAATAAATAATTCAAATAACTCATTTTGGCGCCAACAATTTAGGTTGTCTGGCAACCCTGCCGGTGCCTGCATAACATCGACTGACAGGCCAGTGTTGCAAAACGCATACTCATTCGGCTGCCTCTGATTAGATTGTGAAATAATAGAAGTAAATAAATTGTAAAAGCGCTAAACACAAACACACACGTGCCGCAGCAATATGCAGAAAATGTTGGGCCGCCTGCAGGCTCACGTCCTGCGTCCGAATGTCACATCGATAGCCTTTGCGCTGCGCCACAGCTCGACAGCCGCCGCAGCGGCCAAGCCAGCCGCCACATCGAAAGGTAAAAATTACAGTTATTTATCTCTTTTCCCATCGATTTACGTATTTTCATGCAGAATTTCGTGAGCGCCAAATGCGCTTCAACATCAAGAACGAGCAGACAGAGGGGCGACCCCTATATCTGGATGCACAGGCCACGACGCCCATGGATCCGCGCGTGCTCGACGCAATGCTTCCATATTTGACCAATTGCTTTGGCAATCCACATTCGCGCACCCACGCCTACGGCTGGGAGACGGAGCAGGCGGTGGAGGTCGCTCGTGGGCAGGTGGCCAAGCTGGTCGGCGCCGATCCCAAGGAGATTATCTTCACATCCGGCGCCACCGAATCCAATAACATCGCAGTCAAGGGCGTCGCTCGCTTCTATGGCACCAACAAGAAGCACGTGATCACCACCCAGACGGAGCACAAGTGCGTGCTGGACTCGTGCCGGGCGCTGGAGAACGAGGGCTACCGGGTCACCTATTTGCCCGTGCAGCCCAACGGCATCATCGAGCTGAAGCAGCTGGAGGAGGCCATGACTCCGGACACCTCGCTCGTCTCCATCATGACGGTCAACAACGAGATCGGCGTGCAGCAGCCCGTCCAGGAGATCGGCCGGCTGTGCCGCTCGCGCAAAGTATTCTTTCACACGGATGCCGCCCAGGCGGTGGGCAAGATTCCCATCGATGTGAACGCCATGAACATTGATCTGATGTCGATATCGGGCCACAAGATATACGGTCCCAAGGGCGTGGGCGCTCTGTACGTGCGCCGCCGACCGCGCGTGCGTCTCGAACCCATTCAGAGCGGCGGTGGCCAGGAGCGCGGGCTGCGCAGCGGCACCGTGCCCGCTCCCCTGGCCGTGGGCCTGGGCACAGCGGCCGAGCTGTCCCGGCTGGAGATGGACTACGACAAGAAGTGGGTGGACTTTCTCTCGAAGCGTCTGATAGACACCATCACGAACGCGCTGCCCCATGTGATACGCAACGGCGATCCGGTGCACACCTACAGCGGCTGCCTCAACCTCTCCTTCGCCTACGTTGAGGGCGAGTCGCTGCTGATGGCCCTGAAGGATGTGGCGCTCAGCAGCGGCTCCGCCTGCACCTCGGCCTCGCTGGAGCCGTCGTACGTGCTGCGCGCCATCGGCACCGACGAGGACCTGGCCCACAGCTCCATACGCTTCGGCATCGGACGCTTCACCACCATCGAGGAGGTGGACTACACGGCCAAGAAGTGCATCAAGCATGTGGAGCGACTGCGCGAAATGTCGCCGCTCTGGGAGATGGTGCAGGAGGGCATCGACCTGAAGACCATACAATGGTCCCAGCACTAGAGAGGCGCCTCGCCCCACAATCCCCCATTGTTGTTACCCCTCCCCTCCCCACTCTCTGTCTAAGTAAATGATTAAAGTGCGCTGCAAATGGAAAAATAAGTAATCTTGCTTTATTTGCAATTTGTACACACAGAACCCCTGTAGAATTAGCCTAAGCGAGTCACACTCCAAGGTGCGAATATTCAATTAGCAATTAGCATAGCTGGGCAAAGGGCAGCGGGAGCGCTGGCCAAGGTTCAGTTAGCCTTCTTCTTGCTGTCGCCACCCAAGATCTTGCGGCGCAGCGTGAACATGTGCATGTAGAGCTGCGGGAAGATGGGTATGTAGCCGAGCATGACGATCCAGAGGAGGGCGTAGTAGGAGAACGTGGCGTTCAGCTTGTTGGGCATCTCCAGGCTCCAGACGCTGTGCTCGCGGGCGTAGCGCTGCGCCCACCAGAAGCACAGCAGCTCGCCCGTCACCCCGATGGGGTAGAGGCCAATGAAGGTGGTGTAGCGCAGGAAGACCACCAGTTTGGGCACGATCTTAATGATGTTCAGGGCGTAGAAGCCGTAGCGTATGATCTCAGTGACGGACCAGGCGAACAGCGCGATGGGCAGGCCGGGCGACACCTTGCCCGTGGGCGTGGCCATGACGACGCCGACGACGACCATCATGCGGCTGAACACCTGGAAGGTGGTGACCACGGGATTCGACTTGACCAGGCCAAAGACCGCATTCAGGATCTCCACGAAGGCGGCGTTCTGGAAGATGATGACGGCGACACGCGTGTAGTCCCAGAGCGTGACTTGGGCCCGGAACTGGGGGCCTTGCAGCACATAGTAGTTGATCAACTGATACAGGATGTAGCTCCAGCCGCCCACCTGAATGGCATTGTAGGCGAACAGATAGAGTTTGGTCAGCGACGACGGCTCCTTGGAGGCGGTCGCCTTCGTCGGTTTGCTTGCTGTCTTGGCGGACATTGTCGACTGTCTGTGAACTTTCACCCTGCCAGCAAGATATTACATATGCTGATTTGAATTAACTAATCGCAGTATAACGCAACAGCTCGATGTCCGCAACAACTGATGGCCCCACTTTCACCTGACGACTCGTTTCATGTTTATTTTCCACGGCGACAGCTATCGATATGTGTGTGTGTCGAGCGATAACAAACCTATCGATGTGAGCTGTTAAAGGCACTGTTAGCAACAGCACTGCAAATGTAAGCACTCTTGTCGCCTGCTTGGCGCGTGCAGCTGCCGCACATCTCTGTTCGCCTGGTGAAAACCGAACCGAAAACCGAACGTGTCTGAAAAGTCTGGCACGGTCTGTGCACATGGGTCGCGCACACACCTGCCAGCCACATGTGGAGCGATTCTTTCCCCAACTGTGCTGCGCTGGCCGGCCTTAGAGCTGCTCTGTCTGGTATGCTGATCACGGGGCATGGCAGCGGCAAATGTCCCGAACAGCTGAGCAACAAAATGTTATTAATTTCGACTACTGTAAATTTAAAGTACTTTAAATTGCATGTTAAGATTACATACATAATCTGTGTGTATGTATGTGTGGACGTCACTGCATGGGCTCTGCCTGCCGAGCGAGCTTTGTGCGCAATGGCAATTTTTTGTAATCAACACGTGCTATGTGGGCGGAGGCCTAACAACCACGCCTACCGTACAAATTAATTTGCAAGAAGAGTTCTCCAGGCAACTGTTATCATCGACGGCGACGGCGGCGGGCACTGCCTTATCAAGAGCTGCCATCGACTGGTGGTCGACCGAGGGTTGCGACGTGGTGACGGGCGATACAATTGGACTAGTTTAGACAGCGCCCACAAAAAGGCCGATTGGACAAAGCAGGAAAAACGAGACCCCGCCAAAAGTGAATTCCCTCTTTTTTACCAGGCGACCAGCGAAAAGAGCCAAGCGATATCTCAGCACATTTAGCACTGGTGGAGAAGGTGCGGCCAAGTTGTGTGTGCGAGCGAGATGGCAGCTGTTACAGTGGCAGGGGTTTGGTTCAATTGCCATGCGACTGGTCGTATGTGTGTGTGTGTGTGCTCGAGTCGCTTTGTTTGTGTGCGTGAGTGTTGGCTGTTTGTTTGCTCTTTCGCCGACCGAGCGACGCTGCCTGCCATAATAAAAGTAAGAAAGAGCCGCTTTAAGCGATTATTACTGGCAGTTAGGCTAATTGTAGTAATTGTCAGCTGGTCTGGCAACACCCGGCGCGAGGCTGTTGCCCTTCGCATGCTCTGCGCGTGTGTGTGTGTGTGTGTGTGTGTGTGTGTGTGTGTGTGTGTGCATTCATGTATGTGTGTGTATTTGTGTGCTTATTAAGTGGAAGGCTTGACTAGCCTAGCTAGTAGCTACATGGCATTATCGTTTGCAGCTCTTGCCAACGGCCCACAGATGGCGCTCCAGCAAATTGCAAATTTCCCTTTGGCCGAGCTCGGCAATTATATTCGACAAACAGGCTGAATACGCCCCCAAATGCGCCCGGACATGCCCCCAGCGACTCGCTAAGCGTCACAAAAACAACAAGGAAAAAACCTCTGCACACACACACACACACTCGTGCATGCTGTGTGTATTTGATAGAAAAGCAACAGCGACATGTTTGTTTGAAATTCTAACGCAAACAACAGAGAGCTCCACGCCGCCCCCCACACACGCACACACACACACGTTGCAGCACGTCGCACGAACATTTTGCGCAAATTTGAGTAGTCATTTTGTTTGTTCACATCACAGGCCAACAGAAATGACGCCAACAATTGCGATTGCGACTACAGACACCAGACGCGACCACGACGACTATGACGGAACGGTTTTAGATGCCACTGCGGTGCGGTTAGATGGGCCTGTGGCGGCGGCGGCTGACTAGAAATTGAAATTGAAATTGATTGCAATGGCGCCGCGCCGCGCGGTATAATCATGGCCCCCGGCAGCGGAAGCGACACATTGGGGGCCCCGGACATTTTGTTTTGTGCCCGTCATTTTGCTTATTGCACAAAACTTGGCTAGGCTCGCAGCAAACGCGAGCAGCGCTCGCAGGTGGCCGGCCGGCCCAGGGGCCCCCAGGCGGCAACTACAACTACAACTACGCCCCACTCGCAGCCAAACTAACAACTACAACTAACAAGCGACAAACAAACAAAGCGAAAAAACATCTATTATTGTGGGCGTTCGACGTTTTCCCACATGCATACTAACAGGCGAGCAGCAGGCGCAGCTCCATGCCCCAACACCAAAACAAAAAGCAAAAAGAAAAAAAACAAAAACAAAAACAAAGCGAAAAGATAAAAGTCAAACTACACACACACACACACACTCACACACACACACACTACATGAGTACAAACTGTTACATACATGTGTATATGTCTCTCTCTCTCTCTCTCTCTCTCTCTGACATAAGTACGTGTACATCTCTATGTGTGCATGTATGTGTGTAAGCATATGCGTGACTGTGAAGAAGCTGCCAACACTGAGAACCTGTTTTTATGTGCGTGCTATGGCGGTGGCTGTGGCTGTGGCTGTGGCTGTTGGAGCTGTTCCAATGCTCTCAGCTGCTGCTGCTACTGCTGCTATCTGCCTGTCTGTCCGGCTGTCTCTTTGCTGGTCAGCGTGTGGTCAGCCTTGACTTTTGTATACATTCAGACAATTAAACTACCAGGCGCATAATATATGTAAACATTGAGCAGCATGCATGCTTAAATACATACACACATACAAATTTCATTATTTTATATGGCATATTATGACAACATATGGGTATGCATGTATTTTAATCAGTTTATTTATTATTCAAAATATGAAATTTATTATTTATTAATTTTTTTTTAAGCCTGACAATAAACATAAACATTTAATAATAATAGGTTTTATAACTTAAAAGAATAAAGCTTAAAATATATCAATTCTAACAATAGATTTACTAAGCTGATATGTATTTATTTTAATGAATTTATTTAACTAAAATTTAAAAAAAATGTTCAACTTAAAAAAAAAGCAATGATGTGCAAACATTTAATAAAATTATAAATAATAAATTAAATTTCAAATATATCAATATAATAAATGTTATAAATTATTGTAATATGCATTTATATTAATCTATCTATTTATATAAAATATAAAATTTAGTTCAAAATAAATATATTCCAAACAACTTATTTATCTAAACATTAAATTTGCTAAATTAATATGTATTTCTTTTATCAATTTTTTTTTCAAAATAATATATAAATATATATAATATATAAATATATATATATATATATATAAATATATACATATAAATATATACTAAATATATAATATATATAAATATATACTAAATATTTGTAAAATATTTTCAAGAAAAAATCTGCATCCTAAACATTTAAAAGGTGTTATAAATTAAAAAATAATATAATAATTTAAATTTATTTGAATAATTTAATAATACAATTATAAGAATAGTATTAATAAATATTTGTAAAATATTTTAAAAATATATTTATATAATGTTTAATAGATTTAATAAATTATTAAATATTATAAAAATATAAAATATATTATTGCAAAACCTTCAGCCTTAGGTTTATCTATAGTAACATGTATACATGCCAAATGTACATTGTTTCGGAATGTGTGACTATTTGGCTTAAATATCAAATATAGTATTTTAATAAAAAAAGAAATAGTCAAGAGTTTTTCTTATAATTACGCCTATTTAATGCTCTGCAAAAATTGTTATCAATAATAAGCAAATATAATAAAACAATAGACAGACCTTGTGGATTTTAGTGCAAAGTATATAAAATGTTTTTGACATTTATAGATAAATAAACACATATAAATAAATATATAAGTACAAGTGCGTGCACGTGTAGATAAGAAAATCCGGGTATAAAAATTCTACTGCAACAAATTGCAAAACAAATACATGTTATGATAGTATAAATATGATATATATATGTACATTCAGTGCTTTCAGTGCATTCAGTGTGCTATTATTCTACTGAACATAACTGTATATAAAAGTTAAACACAAATGATATATAAGAAATTATAATGCATAAAGTTCTTCTAAGAATGGAATGAAAGCTGAAGTGCATACAAATGTATGCAATGCATACACAAATGTATTTATATGTATGTACTACTATGTCTGCATGTATATTTATAAGCAAAGTATGCATGTATGCATGCACATGATTAAGAGTCTCATGGAGCTGCGTGCTCAGTTGCATCTTAAATAGCGCTGTGTCCATATGCACATGCATCCATATACAAGTGTGTCAGTGTGTGTGTGTGTGTGTTGTGTATGTATGTAAGGCATATCATCGATAATCAACACGCCCACAATAAACAGGCGTCCCTTGGCCGCGTCCATTGGAGCTGCTCGCAGTGGCGATTGACGTTGCCATTGGCATTGGGGCCATGGCGCTACTTGTTGCTGGCTTGTGTGCGCCTGTTCCCCAAACTGGATTTTGGGGCCTGACTGACCGCACAATTAAAACGGGACGGACAGGCACATTATATATATATAAATAAATAAATATATATACATATATTTTATATACATAAGCTCCGCCGTTGATTGGTGTTATTTTATTGTTGTCGCACGTGTTGGGTGTGGTTAGTTACCGTTAGCGCGGCGGCATGACAATTAGCGAGAGTAACCTTAACCTTAGCTTCCAAAAAAGCTCAAATCACAACCTGTGCTATGAGGCGCCCAAAATGCAGAGCAAGTGGCTGCGGCAGCCGAAATAGCCCCCGCGCCCCCCTCGACGGCCCCAAAAAAACGAGAGAGTTCATTTGAATTGGCTGCCACGCATCGAGTGAATCGTGGAGACACCCTTGCCCCCGACCCCCTCGCACGAAAACTTGTTCCATGAGTTTCAATGCCACTCGAAAATTATATCATCGCAGCCAAACACTCACACACACACATCGAGTCAGTCCAAACAAGTCAACAGCATTTTGCGAATTTTCGCTTTGACCCACTGCCGCAGCGCGAATGTTTGCAAAATTTCGCAAGTCGCGCAAAATCCTTGAGTTTCAAGGTGCGTCCTTCACTTGGCAATGGGAACGGCCTCAAATTACGGTCAAGGCGAAACCCACTCAACGCAGCCAAACGAGAACGAGAATGAGAACGAGCGCGAGTCTCGCGCGCGGTTAGCCTTGTGTGCGCTACAAGCAAGGCATATGGATATTCATTCATATATGTTTATTCGATAGACAAACAATTGTGATTGAGCCAAGCGACCAATCAGAGGCAACACTTGCGCATAATAGTATAAGACAACTCTTATATAGAGTGGGTTTGCAAGTAGAAGAGTTCTCTGTGTAGACGTGCGATGTATCGTAATAGCTGCGACGCTGCGCTGTAGGGCGCACAAAGCAACAACAGCTACAATAACAATAGCAATAACAACAATAATAATACAACACGTATCTGCCAATATGCGCAAACACAAACAAATGAGCATATTATTCTTTTGCTGGGGCCGCTGTTCGTGTCGCTTTCTGGCCGCCTAATGAAAATGTTGCTGTTCTTGTTTTTTGTTGCTGCAATACACGTTTGTTGTACAAACAACACGCACGCACACTCACACACACGCACACACTGGCAACGCTGCTGCTGTCAGTCGTCAACACTTCGTCGTGAAGGTGGGTCATTGTGAAATGACAGCGCCGAACCAACCAGGCGCCCAGCAACCAATGGCCGCGTCGCAGCCGGCTGCACTGCGAGAGCGAGACAACGCGTGTGTGTGTCGGCGAGCAACACAGCTGCCGTCTCGCTTGTGCGCCCGCAGCCAGTGGCATGATGCTGCGCGCCGGTGCGCATTTTTGCGTTCGAAAGAAACAGGTCGAAGCACGCAAAAGACCCGCGGAAATGCGACGACAGGGCGCGCCGCTGACGTCGTCGTCTGACGGCGTCTGACGCGCTGCTGACGCCTGCTGCCGCCCGCTGCGCGCCTGTTACTTAGTGTCATATTTCGCACAAAAGTTCGTTCGTATTTTTCTGCTACAATTTACGATTTAGGCGAGAGAGCGAGCGAGAGCGAGTGAACGACGACGACGACGGAGCCGTTGCAGCCGCAGCCGTTGGAATTTGAATTTGAATGTGAATGTGGCGGCGGCTCGGTGCGTCTCAGAATTCGAATTAAGCTGCACAAAAATGTCTTAAGACGCCACTAAGTCCGGCTAATCCGGGGCTCAGGTTGCCGTGCGACCCTTAATCCGCCTTAATTAAATTCCACGCCCTCCACCGGGGAGCCCTATAAAAGTGCCGCCGCACGCTGTGGCCGGGGTCAGCCAAGAGGCGGGTCATCCACGGTGAGCATGCGGTAAGTGCACCTCGGTCAGCATGCATCTGGGCCAGGACGAGCTGGCCGGGCCACAGCCCTACATGAGCTACCTGAACGACAGCTCCGGCGATGTCGTCTTGCCTCTGGGCCACGATTATCCGGCGGAATATCAGCACATGGTGCACGCTCATTGGCGCGGCTTTCGGGCTCCGCCCATCTACTACCGCGCCGGCATCTACATAGCATTCTGTGTGCTCATGTCTCTCAATCTCTTTGGCAATGGTCTGGTCATCTGGATATTCTCAACGTGAGTGGGGCTATACGGATATCTCCGGGCATAGACCTAACCGTAATTGCCTTCTCTTCCAGCTCAAAGTCTCTGCGTACTCCCTCCAATTTGCTGATCCTCAACCTGGCCATCTTCGATCTGTTCATGTGCAGCAACATGCCGCATTACCTGGTCAATGCTGCCCTGGGCTACATAGCTGGCGGGGATCTGGGCTGTGAGATCTATGCGCTGAATGGCGGCATCTCGGGCATGGGCGCCTCCATCACGAATGCCTTCATAGCCTTCGATCGCTACAAGACCATCTCGAATCCGATTGATGGACGGCTGAGCTATGGCCAGATCATCATGTGCATCGTCTTCACCTGGGTGTGGGCGACGCCCTTCTCGGTACTGCCGCTCTTCCAGATCTGGGGTCGCTATCTGCCAGGTGGGTGGCTAGGTATTTGCCCTCTTCTCCCTTCTCCTTTCTCATCTTTAATCCTGCTCCGCAGAGGGCTTCCTGACCACGTGCAGCTTCGACTACCTGACCAACACGGACGAGAATCGCCTGTTCGTGCGCACCATATTCGTGTGGTCGTACGCCATCCCGATGACCATGATACTCGTCTCCTACTACAAGCTCTTCACCCACGTGCGCACCCACGAGCGCATGCTGGCCGACCAGGCCAAGAAGATGAACGTGAAGTCTCTGTCGGCCAATGCGAACACCGAATCCATGAGCGTGGAGCTGCGCATCGCCAAGGCCGCCCTCATCATCTACATGCTCTTCGTGCTCGCCTGGACACCCTACTCGGTGGTCGCCCTCATCGGCTGCTTTGGCGAACAGCAGCTGATAACTCCGTTCATATCGATGCTGCCCATGCTGGCCTGCAAGTCGGTCTCGTGCCTGGATCCTTGGGTCTATGCCACCAGCCATCCCAAGTACCGGCTGGAGCTGGAGCGGCGCCTGCCCTGGCTGGGCATACGCGAGAAGCACGCCAGCTCCTCCGCCGGGCAGGAGAGCGTGGCCAGCGTTAGCGGCGATACCCTGGCCATGAGCGTGCAGAACTAAGCGGACATGGAACACACATGGAACACGGACATGGACATAGACATAGACATAGTTATATAGAGTCAAGCAATGAACTACTAAGAGTTCCAAAAATACAAAACCAAAAAAAGTTGGCATTCAAAAAGAAGATCAAAGATCTACGAATGAATCCCACTAGATTTCTAGGCAGGTAAATGTCGCTCAGGTGGGCGAACACGGAATTAGCCCGTGTCCAATGGCAGTGGACAGCGGCGTTGCAACCACCACTGAAATTTTCTCATTTCTCATTCGCGACTGAGCCAGTTGGGGGACCCCAGGCGACGGCCGCAGCAGCAGCAGCAATCGCAGCCGTCGCTCGCCGGGCAGCGTCGATGAAGTTGAAAAAGTTGCGCTTCTTTGTTGCTTGCGCACATCCAACCAATCCGCGTGGCCAACAGCGGCGTTTCAATTCAGCGAATGTTCCACACGCTAACAGGCGAACAGCGCCGGCAGCAGCCGCTTACAACATTTCTACACGCGGCTGAACCGCCCGATTGGCTGAGAAAGCGCAGCGGCGAGTGGTTGTCTCTGTGTGCCCCGACACAGCCCGTATGGCCCGGCCCTAAGTGTGAGCGGGCCAGCAGCAGTAGGCACACTGAGAGCGAAAGAGCGCGGCAGAGGCAGACAGCGAACTCATTCCGCGTCGTGCCAGCAACATTGCCAAATAGAGCCGACGCGACCAACCCGAACCCATACACACCCCACACACACACACACACACACACGGGCGCACACACACACCTCGGGCTGGGCCGGGGCTTCTTCTTGCTCTTTAAGAAACAACAAACATTTTTACTAGGTCTGCATGAGATTTAGCAGCATGCGCTGCGCACAGCGCGATTAGATTTTCAATGAAAACTCAATAGAAATTATGTTAGAAGTCTCGCCACAGGTGCGACAGAGATGAGCATAGAGCGTATAGACAAATGTGTGTGTGTAGAGCAGAGCGAGCAAGTGTGCATGTGCATGTGTGTGAGTGTGATTTTTTTGTGTTTATGGCATTAGAGATGTTTCTGCTGTGGCTGGGGCCTGGGCTGCTGCTGCATTCGCCTGATGTGTTGCTCGTGCGCTGTGCTCCCCATTGTCGAAATGGATAATCCAATTGAAAGAACTTCCCCATTTTACACAGCAGCCTAATGGGCCTCGAATCGACACCACTTTGCGGTCTCTGTGTGCGTGTGAGTGTGTGACAGAGTCTCCCTCCTGGCGACGACTTGTTGCATGTAATAATAATAATAATAACGAACGAAACGGTATCTCGTAGCTGTTTAGTGGATGATTAAACTGAATTTAATCGTTTGCGAACAGGCGCACAGCAGTCGGCTGCACGCGGCGAGGCTATTTACGGGCGGGTTGCAGTTTCTTTTTCGAAATTAAAACGATTTCAAATTGCCCACTCAGAAGCGTCGCACAGCCGACACAGCTGTTGTCTCGCTCGCACCGCTGCACAGCGCCAGCGACGGCGAATTGTTGCCAGTTGCCAATTTGCTGACGCTCGCAGTTGGCAGCGTTGATTGGACTGCCCAGCGGGCGAGGCAAGGAGGGTGAGTGTGCACAGTCACCAAGTGGCTGCTCACTCCACATAAATCGTCGAAAATACTTTATATCGTAGAAGTTGTGCTCATGTCTGCGCATGCCCGTTCGCAACAGGGCACTAATGCTGTGAAATATTTGCAGCTCTCTCGCTTGCACTCGCCACTTTCACACTACACTCGCTGCTTAACAGACTCTCCCTCTGTCGCGCTCTTTCTCACTCTCTGCTTTAATCGTCTTGCTATTATTTTGGCAATCCTAATATGTAATGCCAATTCGTGGGGTGGGCGCCTGTTAACTAGCAGGCGGCGAGCGCGCGCAAATTAACATGACGAAAATCGATAGGCCGACAATGGCCGCCGCTCGCTGCGCCCGGTTCTGTGGCTCTGTTAGCATTTGAACGTTAAAAATTCGATTTTATAGAATGCAGCAACGCCCACAAAGGCCGGGGCAATACGCTTTCAGCTAATTGTACAAAGAGAGAGAGACAGACCTGACTGCCTGCCTGCCTGCCCCGCCCCCGGCCGGGCCTAACCACACTTGGGGTAACAGCGCGTCGAGTTCGAATGTCTATGTAGCTAACAGACCCGCAGCTGCACATTCTGCGCGCCTCTTAGTTATTATGTCAGATCTGCAATGCGCGACTATAAAATACGTAGCCGGCCCGAGAGAATTTATTGACTCGCCGCCCCCGGCGCCGGGTGTGAGTTATAAAATTGATGGCATAAACTGTCACGAATTTATAAATATGAGCGCGGGCCGCCATGCGGCCCTTCCTGGCCGTTGCTGCGCGCCTGCTGACATTTTTCGCCTGTATGTTGGTAACATTGTCATTCCGAGTCGAGGCTCTCGCCGCGAGTGCTGCTGCCGCCGTGACTCTGGCAACGCCGTTCGCAGCTGCAGCGCGCGCGCATGTTAATGCCGTCTGAAGCAATGTAACCCCAACATGCCGCCCATTTGTGTGTGTGTGTGTGCGTGTGTGTGTGTGCACTCTCGAACACATCATTTGTTGGAGAGGCAACCTCACAACCTCAACATTCTTGCGGTCTCGTGGCAGTGTTGTCGGGCTGCCAGATTCGATCGCTGGACGCCGCGCCACAGCATATTCGCCCTGGCGCGCACGCTCTGGCAACCCTGCTGTCGCCGCGCTCCCCGTTACGCGCCTCACTCTGCCACAGCCGCAGCCGACGTCGACGTCGACGCCGACACCGATGCCAAAGCATTCCAAGCATAACAATGCCGTCTGCTTGCCGCTGCTAGCCTGTTCGGGCAAGTAAGTGAAATTTCATGCAAAACCATTCTTCGGAAATTTCAAATTCCCCGCATACTTTTGTGTCGCGCAGTGTGTATATATTTTTGGACTGCGTAATCGTGATCATGTTGTTTGAATTGGATTTCGTTGTTGTTGACGTTGGCGATGTCGCGCAATTTGTTTATTAATTTATATTGTTCATGACAAATCTTGTGATTTATTATCTACATACGTATTTGGTTTTTATATGTTAGACATTAGCCATATATTTTTTATGGTGCGTGCTACGTACGTATGTATACTACGTCATATAGTTACGTTTTGAGTTTTACTTTAGATGGGGTAATTTAAGACGTAACAACTAATACTAGTATGCTATGTACATTCTAATTACGTTACAAATTACCCCCTCTATACATTTCAAATGTGGTAATTACGTACGTATACTACGTCATATATTTGGGTTTTTCTTTAGATGGGGTAATTTTAAAACGTAACAACTAATACTAGTATGCTATGTACATACATTATAATTACGTTAAAAATTACTCCCTTTGTATAAATTTCAAATGGGGTAATTAAAAACGTAAGAGCTAATACTACTTTACGTACATACGTACGTATGTATACTATGTCATATAGTTACGTTTTGGGTTTTTACTTTAGATGGTGTACTTTAAATTGTAACAACTAATACTAGTATGCTATGCACATACATTATAATTACGTTAAAAATTACTTCCTTTGTATAAATTTCAAATGGGGTAATTAAAAACGTAACAACTAATACTACTTTACATTACCCCCTGCATATAAATTCAAAGAGGGGATATTAAAAACGTAATGGAGTTACGTACTTAAGCGCATCACTAATTCTATATACATACATTATAATTACGTTACAAATTACTCCCTTTGTATTAATTTCAAATGGAGTAATTAAAAACGTAAGAGCTAATGTTACTTTACTAATGTAAATTACGTTACAAATTACCACCTGCATATAAATTCAAAGAGGGGACATTTAAAGCGTAATTCCATTTACTTAAGCACATCTCTAATTCTAAGTACATACATTATAATTACGTTACAAATTACATTTTGTATGAATATCCAAAGAGGAAATTGAAAGTGTAACTCCATTTACTTAGTCACATCTCTAACCTCTAACATCTCTATCATGCTAATGCTACTATACTGTACTATATACATTACGCACTTACGTTACATAACTTCATTTACTTTACTTAACTTTACTTTACGTAACTCCATTTACTGAGGCACATCTCTGACTGTATACATTACGCACTTACGTTATAAATGTATAAATGTATAAAGGGGAAATTAGAAACGTAACTTCATTTACTTAGACACATCTCTAATGACAATTTCATTGTTGTTACGTTACATATTACCCCCTGCACATATGTAATTCAAAGCGGGGAAATTTAAAACGTAACTCCATTTACGTAGGCACATTTTTGAATAACATGCCTATGTAAAACATAAATAATATTTACAGGTCCAATTAATAGAACATTTACTTAACAGAATAAGCTTAAGTTGCATTAACAGCATTATGTAATTGAATACATATTATGTAAGCATTTATATGCATTGCATATAAGAGTAAACTCTTATATTAGAGAAAGTGCTCTACTTACTTGTATTTTTATGCCACTGCATTTCTCTCACTCACACTTCACCCTGCACCAGGCAACAGGCAACAGCAACAGCGCGCATCAAGGCCAACTCGTTGGCCTGGTCCGCTGCTCCACAACTCGCTGTCAAATGGGGAGTGGGGCATTTGCTTACGCACGGCTGCGACGGCGGCGACGCTTCCTTAAATTCAAGGTGAGTCGCGGACGGGGCGGACGGCCGTGGGCGCTGCTCCATCTCCGGAGTTAGACGCACTATTGTCCTCTGTAAGTCCTCATTGTAACAAGCGCCCAGAATCAATGTCTTACGCATACGTTGCCCAGACTCTCTGCCGTTAAGTGCATGCAGCGCAGCACAGCGACAACAATCAAATCAGCAGCAGCAGCAGCAGCCACAGCAACAACAACAACAAAATGCAAAAAGTTGCCATAAAAAGAATCCAAGCGAAATGTCGTCGCATCGCTGAAAGTCACTTGGCCAGGCGTCGCCCAAAAATAAATGCAATGCGGTCTCCCCTCCCATCCCCCTCTCTTCCCTTACATACACACACTCTCACAGCATTCACATCCTACACACACACACACACACACACACACACACTCACACACACACACACGCATAGCAGTTGCCTTCTGAGATCGCAACTCGTTGATTAACAGAGCTCCAAAGTTCATTGGCCGAACTCAAGGCGAAATGCAAGAGGAAATTGAGAGAGGAAAAAAAAATATAAAAATAAAAAACAAAAACGCAAAGCGAAATCATTATAAAATAAGCAAGATTGCCGGTTTCTTGCCAGTTCTGTGCTCCCATATCATGCCTCAGTTTCGCTCTGGTTTGGCCAACTCCTGCAAAGGTCACAAAGCAAGCGCCAATAACGGCTAAAAGAGAACAACAATAAATTTCCCTTTTGTGTTTGTCGTAAGAATAACAGCTTACCGCTAAGTCTTATACGTCAGCTGAGCTGTTGAGGTATATCAATCACAGGCTTAACTCCTTTGTCAATAAGTGTTAATTTGTAGCTGCAGGTGACTGTCTATGAATTATAGCTGCTAAAGAAACAGGAAAATATTTAAAGCTTGCCTTATTTATAATTAAATAATTTATATTAAATAAAATATATAATTTATAATTAAATAATATTTAAAACTTGCCTTATTCATAATTAACATATAATGTTACCTTTACGCTAGTGATTAACAGCCTGTGCAAGCTGAGCTTATGCACAGACACCCGCATATCGCACTCTTTTCGAACTGTTGAAGCTTTCGAACTTGTCATTTGCATGAGTGACAGAGAGAGAGAGAGAGTCTGGCTGTCTAATCTGCAGCCTATGCTATTACACATACTCGAAACTGCACTCACGCTGTTAATTATTTTAGGCGAAACTGCTCTGAGTCTGTTAATTATTTAAGAGAGTGAGTTAATGTTGCCGGATCTGCAGGCAATGCCTGTTAAGCGCACGCATACAAGTACTCTAATTCGAAGTCAGTCTACTATGTTAATGCATGTAAAGACCACGTATACATAGAAGTGGCAGCACTCGAAATCGAATAATGTTAGAGAAAAGGGTCTATGTGAAAGCATGTTGAGAGAACGTTCACATCCGTGTGTGTGTGTGCATATATGTGTGTGTGTGTGCATATATGTGTGTGTGATCAAAGCTGCAATATCATTTAAATTATGTTAGAAAGGAGAGTCAATGTTAATGCACATAGGACGACTCTCTATTTTGATTCAAATTTGAAGGGACAGCTTAAGTCAAAGCATGTTAAGCCCACGTGTTCATAGACGAGGCTTCACTCTAATGCAAAATAAAGAAAAGAGTCACGCACACATAGACGAGTTTCGAATTCGAGTAGACAGTCTATGTTAATGTGTGGTTGATGCTGCACTCTAATTCGAAGACAGTTTATGCTTATGCATAGTGTATCACGCACACATAGACGAGGCTGCATTCGAAGTCGAATGTTAGAAAGGAGAGTCTATGTGAAAGAATGTTAGGCCCACGCACACATAAACAGAGCTGCACTCTAATTCGAAGACAGCCTATGCTTAAGCATACACACATAAAAGAGGCTCTATTCTATTTCGAACTAAAGAGTCACGTATGTTAAGCTCACGCACACTTAGACAAAGCTTGCACTCTAATTCGAAGACAGCCTATGCCTCTGCATACACACATAGACGACGCTGTACTCTATTTCGAACTAGAGAAGAGCCGTGCATGTTAAGCTCACGCACACATAGACAAAGCTTGCCCTCTAATTCGAAGACACTCTATGCTTATGCAAATGTTAAGCCCACGCACACTTAGACAAAGCTTGCACTCTAATTCGAGCTCTGTTCATTCGAGCAGTCAGTGCAGCGCGGACCGTCAAGGGAGCAGGTACGCTTTGCTGGTCCTCTAATGAAAAATGCATTTTAAATATTTATTTGTTTATTTATGTATATGATACAAACGTGTACGTACATAGCTTTACCAATTAGTATATAATTATGTTGATTGCCTAAGTCTAAACACTGTGTTCTGGAATTGGTGTTGGCCTCGAGCCCTTGTCTAAATACAGCTTAACTAAGAACCTCTAAAGTGCCAATGGAGTATATGAAATAATTTCCTCAGTTGCATTAAAATAATATTTGGTGCCACTATTGCTATAACTATGGGTGTATATATATATATAATTGTCTTTGTGTGTGAAAATATCAGCTAGCAGAGGAGGGCGATGTTGCCACTCTCGTTGCCGGCGAGGAAGGCCCGATTGAGTGGCAACACTGCCAGCGAGGTGAGCACGCCTCGGAAGGTCTCGGAGCGCAGCTTGGTGATGGTGTGCAGGGCGTGCGAGTTGGCCACGTCAGCGTAGACGCCCACGCGATTCCCCGTGGTGGCATAGACCAGGGAGGAGCCAACGCTTTGCAGGAAGTGTGCCGGCTCCGGCGGCGGTCTGTAAGAAAGAGAGAAGACACTATATTAGCGGTGCATACAAAGGGGCAACTCCAGTGGTTCACTCACTTCAGCTGATAGTGCAGTATGCCGTCCAGGGCGTGCCACACGGCCAGGCTGTGATCCAGCGCGGAGCTGATGAGCACCTGGTCACTGGGCGCCGTCAGCTGCAGCAGGTCGCACTCCATGGGCCGCCAGTTGTTGAGGACGATGCCCGTGCGCGTGTCCAGCTGCACAATGACGCCCGAGGAGAGGCCAGCCGCCAGCCAGTTGCCGGACGGAGCCACCGCCAGGCAGCGCACCGTCGCATTGGGCAGGGCGGCGTGGCAGACGCGCCACTCGTTGACATACTGCATGGAGCGGGCATCGATGATGCGCACCGTGGACTCGGCCGTGCCAGCGACGACCAGCGGGGAGTGCGAGGGCAGGCACTTGACTACGGTGACTGCGCTGTGCCGCGGCGCATCCAGGATGGCCAGCGGCCGGCCTATGAAGGGATCCCACAGATGGACGCCCGAGTCGCAGGAGACGACGTGGCGCATGGACTCCAGGAAGCTGAGCGAGTGGATGGACTTCTTGTGCGCCGTGTAGGTGAACTGGCAGGCGGTGCTCTTGCGGCCGTCGCCCTCGCTGCGCAGCGACCACAGCTTGACCGTCTTGTCCTTGGAGGCGGAGATGAAGCTGTTCTCGTTCTCCAGCGCGCAGATGGCGCGCACCGAGTTCGTGTGGCCCACAAAGGACTGCAGCCGGATCTGCTTGAGGTTCAGCGCCTGGCTGTCCTTCTCGCTGCGCGTCGTCTCGTGCCGCCAGTAGGCCAGCCAGTTGCCCTTGAGGTGCCGCGTGCTGGGCATGTGGTCCAGCTTGTAGGCCACCATGTCGAGCAGCTCCATGCTGCTGCTGGGCACCTGCAGCCGGTTGCCGACGATCTGGGTGCCGAAGCTGTTGGCGGCCGTCTCGCAGGGCGCGGCATCCGGGACGTCCACGGGGCTGATCCGATTGGCCGACTGGCTGAGCTGCGCCGTGTCCTGGCCAGCTGCCGGCTGCTCGTGCTCGTGGCACAGCGTCAGCACGAACTCCATGTTGCTCAGCGTGCGCTTCATTATGGACTCGCCCAGGAAGCGCAGCAGGGCCAGGTAGGCGGTGTGCGCCAGCTCCGGCCCGAAGACGTCGCGCAGCTCCTCCTGCGCCCGCTCCTGCTGCCCCGGACCGCCGCTCAGCGAGAGATTCGCCAGGTTGCAGCTGAAGTCATTGGGCAGCCCGAAGGCCTTGTTGAAGATCAGGAAGAAGGGCGCAAACAGCGACTGGCACAGGTGCTCCCGCGTCATGTCCGACCCGAGGCGCACGCTCAGCGCATAGCTGGCGTCCAGGAACTTGCGCGCCAGCACCGACCTGCCCAGATACCCGCTGGGCATCAGCAGATTCGTGGAGCTGAGCAGCCGCAGGATGGGCAGCAGTATAGCGTCCAGCAGTATGTGCTGCAGGTGCTCCATAATGCTGGCGTCCATCAGGCAGGGCAGCATGTACTTCACCAGCTGCAGCGAGCTGATGATGGCGCCCTCCAGGCTGCCCGTCATGCGCTTCGAGCAGAGCCCAATCAGCTCGCTGATGTGCGGGAAATACTGCAGCAGCAGGAAGTTCTCCCCATAGAGAGCTGAAAGGGGAATGAGATTAAAGAGATAAGTTTGAGTTGTTCAAGTGAGGGAATGGAGGTGTATAATATAATATAATATAATATAATATAATATAATATAAATATATTTTAGAAAAGTTTTCAGAGATGCAATTTGAGGAAGGAAGGAAGAATTCTGTGTGAGAGAATCTGTCATGGTAGCGATTACTTCATAAGAAACCCTTCTAGTGTAAGCTCAAAGCCCTTAGAATATATTGTATAAATATAGAATTTTATAGAATATATTATATAAACTCTATGCTCACGTCCACTCACATTCAATACTTCATGTACTCATGTCCACATTCATACTTAAACGAACTCAACTCATAGACTAACCCAACCGATAACTCCCACCTAAAAGACCCTATTCATACCACTTATTTTACACTAATCCTCACCAGTTGACAGTTCAGAAATATGTAAGAAACATACATAGATTTAAAGTTCTTACGATTTTTTTTTTTACAAATATTATATTATATTGTTTAAATTTATCCGTAGACGAATTCTTCATGTTTAAATCTTCAATCTTACGAATGAATTTATAAAAAATAATAAAAATGCTGTCATAAACTCTATGAATAACTAGATATATAACTGTGTTTCGACTCATATCATATTTTCTGTAGTAATAGTTATATTTAATAGTTGATATATCATAATGTAGTTGCTCTATAAACAACGTTTTACTTATCTACATTCCATAAATATTGTATTAATTTATCATTTTCATAAGAAAGTAAACAACTTTATCATAGTATCAATTCATAAGGGGCGTTGTATGCCCTGAACCCCTTTGAAAATTTGATTTCAGGGTACAATAGTTTCGTGAAGATGTATGTAACAGGCAGCAAGAGTTGTGCCTCAACAAAATATATATATAGATATATATAAATATGCTTGATCAGGACGATGAGGTGAGTCGATCTAGCCCTGATCGACTCTCCGTCCGTGTGAACGCAGTGAACTCGTAAGCCTCAAAAGTTAGAGTCTTGAAATTTGAAATGAATAATCATGTATGTTTCGCTCGGTGCAGGGCATATCTTAGTCGAGCAGTCTCAACTAGAGCACTCTAACTGGTTTTGTATGGGTTTTATAATATATTAATATATGTAGTTAGATAAATAATATACCTCAACTAAAAGAGACTTTGGTAAGACTATATCAACTGTGCCTCGCTACAAGACCTAATCAGAGGCACACTTAAGCGGACAGACAAACCCTCCACAAATTATACATTTCCAGGAAATAAATTCCACTAAAGCCCCATAAATTGATTAACAAATAAAGAGTAGACTGAATAATGCATTCGATAGATGACATCATCGATTGAGACTCACCCGCTATAGACATGAGGCACTCGAGAACGCGCGCCGCGCTGCGATCGCCGACGACGCGGGCATTGGCGATGCTGAAGTAGTTGAGATTGGCGGCGTCTGTGGATGAGTCAGCAGCGCTGCTGCTGCTGCTGCTGGCCGCCTCCGTCTCGGGCAGCAGATTCTCCTGGCCCACGTAGCAGAGCGAGAGCAGCTTCAGCAGATTGCGCGTGATGTGGCGAGCCGTCAACACCGGACCCAGGCGATGCGATAGCCAGACGAGACTCTCGGCGCTCATCTCGCTGATGCGATTGTTCTGCAGGGCCTTGGCCTCCGAGATGCGCGATATGACCGAAGCCTGCAGCGAGTCACAGCCCTCGGCCTCGGCCTGCGGCACCGACTCCGCCGACTCGTTGGCCGCCGTGCTGGTGACCTGGCTGATGAGCTCGAAGCTGTCGACGCTCTTGCGGGAGCCGATGTCGCAGTCGATGGCGCTCAGCTGGAAGCTGCGGCGCAGGCTGCTCGCGGGTATCTCGATGGTGGGTGAACGTGGTCCGATCAGAGGCGGGGGCAATGTCGTGGGCGGCGTCTGCCCTTGACTCTGCAGGGATAGCTTATCCGGGGACAACTTGGCGCCGTACATGAGCTCGTTGATGGCCAGCTTGTCGGGCGAGCTGCCGTCGGATTCGCGTGCCTCCTCCGCGATGGCCGTGGACGAGGGACGCATATCAAAGGAATCGATCGACTTGTTCTCCTGGTCCTCCTCGAATGTGAAGAGCTCTTCGACGTCGGGCTTGGGCTCGGGCTGCGTTGCCGGCGGCTCCTCCTCGACGGCAAAGCTGAGATTCTTGCTGGTGCGCCGACTGCCCGCGCTGTGGTAGTGATAGCCATTGCCCTGCTCCGGCTCCTTGTACCCGCCCACCGCCTCGATCAGTGGGGCAATGAAGTGCTGCAGGAAGCAGCGCAGGCCGAAGCGCACGATCAGGCGCAGCAGGAAGCTGTGGTGGTAGAGCTTCACGGACTTGCGCGACTTGAAGGAGCTGCTCGAGGAGAAGCGCAAGTGGCCGCCGTTGTTGCTGCTGTTGCTGCTCGCCTCGTCCACCAGGGCGCTGCTCTCCACGTCGTACAGCTTCAGCAGCGGCTGCAGCAGGTGCTGCTGGGTCTGCGCAATGCCCAAGGCCTGGGCGACGGGATCGAAGAGGTTCCAGGCAGTCAGTATGGAGGTGCGCTCATCCCGCAGCAGATCGATTATGTGCGGCAGCAGCAGCTCCACGGGTGCGAACTGCTCGTAGGCATACGAGAGGGGCTCCAGCAGGCGGCGCACATGGGCACAGGAGGACATGACCTTGCACTCGGCGATCTTGCGCTCGAAGAGCACGCGCTGCCGATCCAGCTCGGTGAAGCGCGCGCACTCGCTGCCGCCGCTGCAGTTGAGGTGCGTGTGCAGCTCGAGCAGCTCGAAGTTGAGCTGGAAGGCGTGCAGGGAGCGCACGAAGGCGTAGACCGCTATGTAGTGGCTGGGGAAGGGCAGCAGCGCCTGGCTGAACATCGGCTCCAGCAGCTGCGCCGCGCTCGTCGGCACCGGCAGACCATGCGCCGGTGCGCCCTCGCCGCTCTCCAGCTGCAGCAGCTGTCGCACCACCCGACGCACCGGCATGGGCAGCTCCTGGCTGTGGATCCTCGTCAGCGTGCGACAGGCAGCCAGCCGGCACTCGAAGCTCGCGCTGGGCCCGTTGCTGGTCAGCAGCGGTCGCAGGCGCTGCATGGCGAACAGCTCCACAATGAGGCAGCCCAGCACCTGCAGCTCCCGCGTCCGGCAATCGACCAACAGCTGCTGGAGACTCTGCTGCCTTCGCGCCGGCGGCACCAGCAAATTCTTGGAATTGGTCTGAATGGCGCCATCGAAGGCGAAGAGCTGATTCGTGAACGAGTGCTCGGCCGAATTGTGCTCGAAGAGCAGGTCGCTGCTGATCATTTTCTCCTCCGGATTGGCCGAGGCGCGCTGCTGCGGAAAGGTGCGCGCATAGAAGGTCTCCAGTGTTTCCAGCTGCTGCAGCAACAGGGCGGGATTATACTGCTCCGGCAACTCAATGAAGTTGGTCATGTTGTAGAAGCTGGCGCCGGAGCCCGACGGCTCATCACTCGGACGCAGGGACATGCGCGGCGAGCTGTTCTCGACGCCGCTGTTGCTCCTGCTGCTGGAGGAGGCGTGCAGATTCTCGGTGCTTCTGGCCAGGCGCCTGTTGGTGTGGCTAATGCTGTTGCCATAGAGCTGCGTCATCCGCGGCGCCGTCTTGCTGAACCAGGCCGACACATAGCGACGCGGCGGATGAGCCTGCGTGAACAGCTGGACGATGCCACGCTGGCTGAGATTACAGTGCTGATCCACGAGGCTAAGGCAGACATTTTTGGACTTTATGGCCGCCTTGCCGCTGAGCTTGTAGCTGCAGAGATTAGTATTAATTGATAAAGTTCCATTTAATCAGCGGAAAACCTACCCAAAATTGAGGTCAATCCAATGATGCAGTCGCTCGCTCACATACTGCGACTCCAGCGCCTCGCGATGCTTGCATATGAAGTCCTCGGGGCAAGTGGCCCACGCGGGCAACTCCAGGTCGGGCAGGTCCTCGTGTATGCTCTTGAAGATCATGGGATCCGAGTAGAACTCGGGTATGCACTCGTCGGGCGTCCATTCCTGGAGGCGCTGTATCGACACCGGATACTCGGCGGGCACCCAAATGGGTCGCACGTGGGCGCAGAGTATGGACTGCGGCGTGCGTCGTGCCATATACACAAAGTACGTGATCTCCGAGAGGAAGTCGGAGACATGATGCGCCACCTGCAGCTGCTCCACAGGTGTCACAGCCTCGGCCGTCGCGTGCTGGCTGCCGTGCGTATACATGAGATCCAGGTGGACGTCGCCCTTGTTGAGGCGGTACTTGCTCTTGGTCAGATCGCGCCAGTTGAGGCCGTTGCGGGCCGCAAAGTCCGTGACCCAAGGCATAATGTGGTGGTGGGCGGCGTTGGTGAGGCTTCTGCCGCAGGCATTGTTCAGTATGGTGAGATAGTCGAAGTTGGACAGTTGTCCATTGCACCACATTTCGCAGTATTCGCGTAGGTTGAATTGAGCCGGATCGTAGGCCAGCTTGAGATCGATGGTGCTGCTGGAGGGCAGCTGCTCCGGTGAGCCGGGCAGCTCGGGACAGCTCAGCGGCGACATGTCCACCGCTGCCGACCCATGCTCACCAATCAGCAGATTGCACTGCAGGCGCGGCAGCACCTGCAGCCAGAGATTCTCGCGCAGCATCACGTGCTGCAGTCGCAGATCGCCCAGGAACAGGCCCTGGGCCTGCAAGTGCCTCGACAGCTGCAGCAGCTGGTAGATGATGAACAGCGTCTTATTGTAGCCGCGGCCCAGCAGGGCGGGACTGTAGCTGATGCAGTCGTACAGGCTGCACTCCAGCGCCGGCGGATAGTGCAGGATGCAGAAGTGTGTGCTCGTCTCGATGGCCACCACAGCGGGCAGCACATTGGCATGGCAGTCACTGGCCAGATTGACATCACTGATTGAGATTCCATCGCCCTCCTGCTGACACGGGATCACTGGGCAATTGTAGATACGCTGTATCAGCTCCCGGAGCACCCCATCGTGTGGCTGAAAGCCTCCGCCGTTCCCCGACATCTGCTTGGACTGACCGCCTCCATTCGACCTGCACTGCTTGACATGGGCGCCCGCGTACTGCTTGTAGGCCGCCTCCCACAGCTGCTTGAAGTTGAGATTAGCCACATTGGACACAGCCTGCGAGTAGCTGAGTGGAAAATGTGGATTATCGCCGTTTGCTCCTCTGGCTGGCAGTGGATAAGCTTTGCGCTGCGACTGCTTGCGATACGTTTGCACCAGGATGCGCGTCCACGGATGCTCCAGCTGCCCCGTGGGATGAGCGCGTCTGTCCAGCTGTGGCCAGGCTGAGAATTGGATGAGCTTGCGATGACGTTCCAGCGCTTGCAGCCAGGCCTTGTCGCATATCAGCTTGTAGAGGCCCTCGTCTGATTCACAGACAACATGCTGAGGATTAATGCCGATTTCTAGCCATATCGCGTCGTCGCTATCGCTCATGTCTAGGCCTCAGACATCCACCTCCAACTATATAAACTTTGTTTCAGCACAAAAACAATACGACTTGTGCAAAAATAGAGATGGGCATGCGTAACAAATTGTGTGCACGATAGCTGTCACGGAGGAGCCAAGCGATATATTTACTCATATTACAGAATGAAATAGTTAATTAATGAAGTATCTATTAATTATAAAATTACTGCAGTTGTGCTTAAAATTTTAATATATATTTATTTCAAATATTGTTTGCATATAAGTAATTGAATTTATTTATTTGATTTTTATTTTTAAATATGGCGTGAAATATCGTGAATTCGATTGTGCTGTTTCGCAACACTATCAGCTGTGTTCGATGAGCAACAAAAAAAAAATACCAAAACGTTTATGATTTGCCTTGCGATAATATACCACCGCGATAAATGAGCGGTATTTTCGATAACATTTCAAATGTAAACGTTATACGCACAGCATCAAACACTTTCGCTGTTAAGCCATAAGTTGAAGGCTAAATGTGCCTATTTCTGGCTATTTAGAAAACCACTTGTCGCCAGGTCAATGGCCAACAAAATTTGTGTCGAGTTCAAAAGGCCGACAGCATCAACAATGCTGCGAAGACACTTGACTGGTCGCACAAGCCAATGCCATGTTATTGTTATTATAAGGAATCGCGCAAAGAAAAACAAAGAAAAAACAATATATATATAAATTCATAAAATAAATACAGTATACATGTTTGCGGAACAATAAATGACGAGTAATCTGCGTTAATTTATTGCATAGCTATATGTACTGCATTGGGCGTATTTTCACTTTTGTCGTTTCGTTATCAGCAAATGTTTGTGATATTTGTTTACTTATGCAAAATATATATATGTATGTATATTTATGAAAGCAAACAAATTGAACAAGACGCACGCACTTTCGTTTTTATTTAGAGAACTTATTAGGCACACTTTTCAAGCTGTAAGTCTATATAAGGAATTAATGGAATTGGAACATGTTCCATTTTATGTGTTCCATATCATTATAGTTCATAAAAAGTATATCAGGACATTTTTTTTTGTTTATTGTTTTCTTTGATTATCTCTGCTTCTTCTTCCTCCTCTGGGGTTTGTTTCATATGCCGCACGCCTTGCCTAATCTTATCAGCGAAAGTCTGCAGACTCGAGAAGTTAGGCTACCATTATTATTGCTGTAACCGTGTATTAGTAAATATTTATTTACTTTTGCCCTCATGTCGGCTAACTTCACTTGAACAAATTGTTACACCTGCTCGTAAGGTCAAGGTGTTTCATTGTTTGGCTGGCTTTTGCTTGAGTGTTTCTCTGAGACTATGTGTGTGTGTTAGTGTGTGCGTGTTAGTGTGTGTGTGTGTGTTTGTATTTAAATTAGTTAGTTTTATCACACATTTGTTGTAGAGCCTAAAGCTATTATGGCAGCAAAATGTAGAGAGTGGGTCATTCATCTATAAGAAAAAGCCGTTAAGAGACAGCCAAATAGACTTTTGATGGGCATGCTCCAATGCTGAATACCCTACAGTTGGGTTCGGTAGAGACGGGGTCATTCATCTATAAGAAAAAGCCGTTAAGAGACAGCCAAATAGGCTTTTGATGGGCATGCTCAAATGCTGAATACCCTACAGTTGGGTTCGGGTTGAGAGGTTGGGTTCGGTAGAGACTGTTTCACTCATCTATAAGAAAAGTCCGTTAATAGACAGCCAAATAGACTTTTGATGGGCATGCTCAAATGATGAATACCCTACAGTTGGGTTCGGGTTGAGCGGTACGACAATTATCACCTGACATCGAGCGTGTGTTTCACTTCCGTTCTTATGAATTGCCTGCTAAAAATATATTTCTTACAAATATTGTGCATGCGCCTGCAGTTTTGGCTTTGTTGTGCGGCCCGCCCCCCAGCAGCTACTGGTTTCGAGTCCGGCTGTGTTCATTAGGAAACACTCGAACAAATATGAACAGCAAAAAAAAAGCCTCAATTAAATATTTAATTCCGTTGACAAGCGAACAGACAGTATTTGCGTGCTAAAGGCTCTTACCGCTTTTCACACTCTTAATGACTTGTGCATATTAAGTTTTTTTTTGTTGCATGCATGTTACAGGTGTTTACAGGTGTCTACAGGTGTCTACATAAGCAAGCCTCCCCTGCGGAATCAGTTGCTGCCGCTTTGTATTTTTAAATAAATTCTTTATCATAATATATGCACTTAAATTCGGCTTGTAAATATTATGGCGCTGGGCACATATAACTAGGGCATGTTGGGAAATTCGCCATATACAATTTATATGTAGTTTTGCTGTTGCTGTTGCTGTTATTTTAAAGGCTCCATAAATATATGAACCATTAACGAGCCGCAATTAAGATATTAAGATATTACGATTTTCGATGACACACCTACAAAAAGTAACAACAATGAAAATTGTAAACGGGCTTGACTGACTGGAAGTTGCTCGCTCGGGGCTGAGAGGAAGCTAAACTGATTAAAGTATTCGTATATTTGTATATGAAATATTATGTAAAGTGATTTATATAGTTCTTTAGGATTATCTATAGATCAGATCAAGTGTTATAACGATCCTCACATCTGAACTATGTCATACTCATTTGGATCTACAAGCAGGAATCAGTTGGAGAAATGAATTGGTAAATATCGATGTTTTGAGCCAAAGAGAGGATCTAAAAGCCGACAACAAAATGGGTAAGTATTGATGGGTAAGTATTGATATACCTCAAAAAGGTGCTCATATGATTAGTAGTTATTTATGTAGATCCTGAAGATCCCCACACAGCTGACGTCGTAATACTCGCTTGGATGTAAAAGCTGATCAAAATAATTTTTACGAGTCAAAGAGAGGATTGAAAAGCAGATAAAAAATTGGTAAATATCAATCATTTCTGATTTTAAATGCCCCATATATTTGGTAGTTATATCTGTGAAGTTAATCAAGAGTTATCCTGAGGATCCTTACAGCTGACTAAAGACAGATATAAGGAGCTTGTAAATATCGATGATTTTTCATTTGAAATTAATCAAAGATATGTTCATATAATGAGTACGCATATCTGAAGAGTAGATGAAAATAAATACACTCTCTGATCTACACACAGTTAAATGGTTATATAATATATTTTATGAATTTTTTTTTAATTTTATATATTTTTTTATATTTTATAATTTTTTTTTATATTTTATATATTTTTTTATATTTATATATATATTTTTTTTTAATTTTATATATTTTTTTATATTTTATATCTTTTTTGCCTTCATGCAGCTCTCTAATATATATTAATGCTTCTTTATTTGCCATGATTCAAGGAGCATCTTATAAGATTTATAGCTCAATCTATAGATTACTTTAAACGCTATCCCCTAATAAGTGATGTTCCCAGCTCTAAAGCACTTTAAGAAAAGATTTTTTGGTCATATGTCGCAGGCAATATAGAGAAGAGTCCAACAGCTAACACCTAAGCCAATGATTTGCCATGCTCTCAGTGGGCGTATACAAAATACCTAAATGCCCACTAAGTCGATAGTTATCCAAGTATATATACAAAAATTTCAAGTCTCTAGCTTCTAGCTAACCTTGACACAGCAGCACACGAGAGGCACGTCCATATACCCACATCACTATATGAAAGAGTGCCAAAAAAAAGAGAATTTCAGTTACATACAGATAAATATACAGGTGAATTGGCAGCGTGCGACGGCCATAGCCGTCAGCTGAGTCACATGCTGTCAGATTTATACTGGATATATGTTTTACTATCGTACGCCATGTCGAAAATAGAAACCTTAAATCTTATCTAGTTCTAGTTGCAGCAAGGTGCGGCGCGAGCCTTTTAACCGTTAGCTCTCGATGCTAAGCGGTACAAAAGTCATTGCTGGCGCTATAAAGATTACAGTCTATATTACTATTAGTACCGCTGTAAACGCTATATTTAAGATAGCAACTTGTTAGTTGCTTTTACGACTCGCACAAAAGTTAGATAATGCGAGGGAATGAGGGAATTTGCTTGGCCAAAAGAAAAACTGAAATAAATAATAAAAAAACCCAAAATTAAAGCAGGGTAAAGATCAAATCGTGCTGGCCGATTCCAATCCACATATATACCTCAGTTGATAGCCTTCAATTTGCTGACACTCTCCTCTAGATTACTGAACTTAACTCTTGAGCTTGACAGCCAGATAGGCACTTGTACGTGTTCCACTCCAGCCAAAGTAGTTCAGGTCTCGTGACAACTTTGCATGACTTATTCATATTACGGATAATATCGGAACTAACTAAGTCAGTCAAAAACCTGTACTTGCTTTTCCCCAGCCACGCGACCCTCAAAACCTCTAAAGCTGTTATTTGCAGCCAACTATTTTAATTGCTTGAGTATCTTTCAACTGGTTTTTGTCCGACTCTGAGTGCTGGCTACCCTCGTGAGGCATGACCCTTCTGAAATATAAATCGTTTACTCACTTAGTCTAGCTCGGTTCATGTAATGCTCATGCCATAGCTTCTTATATAACATTGCAAAAAATACCCGACTAATTTCAATATTATATAGCATTTTTATTTGCTGTAATTTATTTTATTTTTTTATTAATTCCCAAGTGATTGTGAGGTGAGCTCATAAATATTGAAGCTAGGCAAATGCTTTTGGTATTTTTTCTATTTATTTACTATAAGAGATAGAAGTTTATTGTTGTATTTATATAAACAACTATTTGAACTATCGATCCTAAAGATGCTTTCGATCTTGCAATCTAGCAATCTAGCAGTCTATCAATCTATCAATCTACCAATTCATCAATTCCTATCAATCATTAATCTATCAATTTGCCAATTTATCAATCTATCAATATATCAATCTTTTAGTTCATATCAATCATTAATCTTTCAATCTGTCAATTCATCAATCTATCAATCCTATCAAGAATTTAGTATTTCAATCCTATTCGTCCTATCATTCCATTAATCTATCAAACAATATTTCCACCTATCCATCAATCTGTGAATCAATATATCCATCTATCCATCAATCTATGAATCTAGCAATCTGTCAATCTAGCAATCCTATCAATCTTTCAATTTATTATCAATTCATCAGTCTACAAATCTATCTATCTATCCATCTATCAATCTAGCATCAAGCATAGCTAAAGTACTAATCTATATATCAATACTATCAATCTGATAATCTATATATTCCTAAATCTGATCTATCTAACTAAAATATATATCTATCTTTATCTTTCTATCTTCCCAACTCTATCGATCTTCGTAGTGATTCATCTATAAATCGTTATAGCTCTTTGCGAATTTCTCTTAGTCTATAAATAATTATAACTAAATATCTGCAATAGTCTTTAAACGCTTAAAAATAATATTTATGTATTACTTATAAACATTTAGCACAGACATATGTAACTATTAATCATAGTTTTGTTAAATATTATTTATCTGCTTAAACAAAATACTTAATGAGGCTCTTGAGAAATATAACGTGAATTGAATGGCAATTGAATAGGTAGTGAAACTTGTTTACTTGCTCCCCTCTCCACTCAGCTCAGTTAGATCTTCACTAAATACAACGTATATACGTATATCCGATGTGAGCTGAAACTTCTTGAGGGGCTCAAGGTCAGGGGCAGCGCTGCATATTTGAAATTGTTACTTAATTATGATTATGATCAACGTCATCATTATTTACTGAGGCAGTGACATATGGTGGCAAAATGTGTTCCAGCTGCTGCAGCGGCTCCCTCGGCCTGTCCCAATATAAATGAAAGTGCGCTGTGCAGTTGACACTTGGACCTGGGAAATGTTTCCACTGACATTGGGATTGCAGTGGGCCATTACTTTTGACTCCAACTCCATCTCCATTCGCACAGTGGCGTCTGGAATCTTCTAAGGGGGGACATACCAGAAGTTGCTTTGCCTACGCCTTTGGTCGCTGTCTTAATTGACCCAAGCCAAGCACTCAATGTGGCGCCTATTGGAGCCCAGTTCCAGTTACAGTTCCATCAATTCGAAAGGTCACAGTCCGCAGTCTACTGTCTACTGATTGACAAAACTCTTGCCGAGACGAGCAGCAGCGCCATAAATAGACGCCCATCCATAAAGGCATTTCATTTCGTACGCCTCAATTAATTTGTACGAATAAATAACGCAAAATACTCGAATGGAAGTTAGATATTGAGAGTATGAGCGGTTTGAGTCGATTTTCGTATTTATATATACGAATATTTTCATATATATATCTGGCATACCAGTTGTAACCGGAACTGTTTTCGGTCAGGGACACGCAGCTAGCGGTTTTAGCCGGATTTGGGACTTTACATGGTAATATACCCGGCCTTTGCAGTCCATTTTAAGAATACCCTAACCAGTCACTATAAGTTAGCTCTGCTGCGAGACATTGTTTAGCTAATTAATAAGTTGTTAATTGAATTATATAATAATTATATGTGAAATGTAGAAATATTTTAAATTAAATAAAAAATATGAATAAAAAATTAACATACCCAAAAAATTGTGATATAATAGTAAATAAAAAATGTTTAATGTTGAATTTAAATAAAAAATAATAATTATATTGAATTCTAAATAAAAAATATATAAAAAACTTAAAGCAATAATCATAAAAAAAAATTGTCAGATTATTTATTATTTATTTTATATTTATTTATTTATTATTTATTTTTCTTAAACATTTTTTATGCGGCCTATTCTTTAAAGATAAAAGAAAAACTATAATTGAACGATATACTTATATATACAATATATATTTCTGCTATCTTAATTAAGTATATAAAATGTATTGACAAATAGTTTGCTGATTTGTTCAATAAATAATATATACTTATATACTCACTTAAGATAACAGATTGCAGTGTAGTGTTGTTGCATGATGACTGCTCAAAAACCTCAAATTTAATTCTAAAATATATCTTTTAATTTAAAAGTGTATTTAATGATCGTCATAGATGACTGAAATTTACTTTTCATTATTATTTGGCATAATTTCTGTTGATTAAAATGATGTACAAACAATTCAATTTCAATTGCAGAATGGCTCTATGCGATCTGGTATGCTGCAAGTCGGCAGCCCAATTGAGGAGCCAACAACAACAATGAAGATCATCACACGCAGCTACCGAGCTGTCTGTCAGATCGACTGGGATCGGATTGTATCACATGCGTGGGCCATTTGATATGTCTGACTGTCTGACTGGCTGGAGGAGGCGCTCTTTAATTTAAGCTGTCGACATTCATTAAACAACAAATATTTAGAGTTCCTCAGGGTTAGCTGGGGAGGGCAGAGCTGAGTGAACAATAAATATGCTGATAGCATTAGCAATTAATAAATATGCTTTATTAGTGGCCGTTATTATCAATTAATAAGTCGTTTCCTTCTTCTTGTTTCTTTTTTCGAACACTTTAAATATATTTCTTAGTAATGTCAATATACAACATCTATATGGTGTGTATATTATATATTATTGTGAGCTCTTGATAATCAGCCTTTTGCTGAGTTCAATCGACGTACATTTGCTCTGCAGCCTGAACAAAGTGTGCCATTGATAATAAAATAAAAAAACTTGGCTGATAAACCTGCAATGTCCGTAATATCCCCCCACCCCCCCACACATAATCAGACATCTATATATTGCATATACAATATAGTAGTTAACTGTCGCCAAGCACCGAGCCTTTAGCTTGACAAATGATAATCAATAATCTGAAGCAGATTGTGATTTGTATTAATCTGTATGGAAAAAACACATAGTTGTGGTCAACAGAATAGAGCTCTTCGCCATCTGACGTAGTTAGATAACACTCGCACACGAGATTGTCTTTGGCATACAGATCACGTTGCGCCTATAACCATTTAACACTGGCAATGATCGTTCATTTCGATTGCTCGTCGAGTTTTAGGCCACAGCTCGGGTTACGCTCATCAAAGAACTAGTCAACAATACTTTTACAACAATTTATCTATATGTATGACTGGATATATATACTATATATATAACCGCAATAAACCGCACAATTTGCATCAAGTAAATGTCGAATATTATAAAAGCAAAAAAATACTGCTGGAAACCAATTTTGGTTAGAATTATAGTTGTAGTTGCATATTAACTACTTCCATGCTTACTATATATTATATAGCGTGCTCGCTCAACGAATAGTAAAACCATTCACTTTAGCACCCTGCTAGAACCAGCTACAAACACCTCCGTCCACCGTCCTCCGCCCTCCCCTATCAACATTACCTAATTGCATTTCACAAAGTAAAACAAAACAACTTTTTAGCTCGTTACGTTTTTGCTGTGTAAAAATAAAAGATTTAGCGGGCTAGAGTTGTCGCACGTGATGAATACTGTGTTTCGGATAATGTAGCATATGCGCCCTTTCTTTGACAGCTTGCAGTAAATTAGTGGAGAGCACTTAAAAGTGATCTAGTTGCAAATACCTGACTAGCCGAATACTCTTATGTGAATTCTGTGGTGCGTAACTGATTGGGTTTTTTCTGAAAACCTATTTAGAATGTGAGTAGGCCGTACAGGTAACCACATACCAAATTTGATAGCTCTAGCGCCTATAGTTCTCGAGTTATAGTGGAACAATCAAATATTGAAATGGATTTTAGGGTGCTATGCAAAGTTTTCTATGTGTTTTTTGTTCTTATGGTTAAGAGAGTCTACCCAAAAAGTTGTTAAATAGTTTCAGCTGGAATATATAGTATATATCTATTATATTATATATAGGTATACCAGGTACTCCCAAATTTAGTCACTACTAAGTAATTGCAGCTTACAATGCTAGGCACTTAAATATACCCCGTTGCCTATTGTATTACTTTAGGGTAGTTTCTATAGATAATTGCTTTAATTTGAAGTTTAATAGCCATTCTCTACAATTAGTTCGTATAGTTGTTTGTTCTACAGTAACTGTGGCGCGTGTTCGATAAGTAACTGATTCACGGCGAGAAACCGTTAAGATATTCAATACAGCTCCGAATCGAAAGTCAGCCAAAGCAAAAACGAATTCGCAAAAAAAAAATGTGAAGTATATAAAAGTCAAGTTCCTTGGGCGGGAACGCTCGGAGCATGTGAAAGACGTCGCTGACGATGGCGACGACGTCGTCGTTGACCACGAGGACGGGCAGTTGGGTCAGATAGCGATGTTTATGAGTGGGGTCTCTTAAAACTATATGAGCGTAGAGTATGTGCGAGCTAACGTACATACAGAGCTTGCGATTCCTTGACGCACTGAGCGACGCTGGCAGCGGCGCCAGCAGCAATAACTCTCAACAGTTGAAGCGGAGCAACAACAACAACGGCAACAGCAACTGAGCAGCTGAGCGGCTGAGTGGCTGAGCGGCTGCGGCTGCGCTGCGCAGCAGCAGCGCTTATCTGCTCGCATATAAACTAAAGTCGGTGGAAATAATTTCTCATTTGAAATTTAACAGCCGACGTGCGCGGAAGGCAGAACAAAAGCGCGCCAGATCGTGTGGTGTGAGAAACCGCTAAAACAAATAAGCGACGACAGAGTCAACTCACTCACACTCGCACACACGCAACAAGAAGACGAATCGAAGAAGAAGAAGAGGAAGAAGAAACAGAAGCAGACTGTAAAGCCCACAAGAAGTGCGTGATTCCAGTGCACTTTCATTGCACATTCCAGTCTCGTGCGCGCAGTACGATTCGAGTTGTCGTTGCGTGCGGTTCTTCGTCACAGTCTCTCCTCCTCTCTCTGTCTCTGTCTCTGTCTATCTTCCCCTCGTCGCGCACTGCCGCTGTCGTCGCTGTCCGGCTTTGCTTTCGCTAGCTGTCCTGTTGCGCGTGCGCCAAAAGTGAAAAGTGTTACAAAGCGGAGCAATAAATAACGTGTGCGTTCGCCCAAGGATCCGTGAATTATAATAATTGTATTCGCCGCGCAGCGCTCAGTGTAATTCGTAACCGTGGCGAAGGAATTGGCCAACTTGTTAACATTGCAAGACAACAGGGCCGAGATGACACAACAACCGCAATGGGGCATAAGTTTATCCAAGTGTAAGTGCAATAAGATCCCATACAGTGGTGTGCGAGTGTGGTGTGTGTCTGTGCCTTGAATTGGGAATTCGAAATCAAATTCAAATCGGATTTCGAATTCGTTGAACTCTGTCTGAACATTCTTATAATGTTGCTTTAATTATTGCTCAACCGACATTGACCGACAACAACAACAACAACCAAAGCAGTAGCAAGTTGAATGCAAACTTAAGTTTTTAAGTGTACATACCTTATATACATATATATACTGTATATATATGTATGTATATCTCATAAAATAAACAATGACAAACCATTTTTTAGCTCTCTGCATTTGCACTTCCGATTCAGTTTTTTTTTTTTGTGTTTTTTTTCTTCTTGGTTTTGCGTGCTTTGCTTACGGATGCGATTCTGTTTGATCTTTGTTTAACTTCTTTATAAGCCAGGCACGCGTCAACATAATCATCAATAATCTTGGGCTCGATCGATCTCTAATTTGCCTATTCCTATGTACAAATGACGACGTCTGGCAAGGAATTTGCATGTGAATTAAGAAAGGCGAGACGATGACGAAAGCAACACGTCCAAAAAAAAGAATATAAAAAGTAAATAAAGTAAAGCCCCGCTCAGCTCGCAGAATTCTTGGTATTCCAGGCTGCCTACGCATGTTTGTAGGGTGCACAGCAGTCGGGCTTATCGATTTACACGCGCCTTTTGTTCATTTATATATTGTATATATATAATCGTCAGCAGACAGACAGACTTTTACCTTAATGCGCTACTTGGCAATTTATGATCGGAATTTATCTGAACGATGTCAAATAAAGTAGCAAAACGTGTTCACATATATATATATACACGATTTCTTGAATCTCTGATGCCTGACAACTCGTCTTTTACGTATATTTATATAAAAAGTTAATAAAATTTTTTACATTTGACAAAAACAACAGACACAAAACAATGCGGCATAATATTTTAAAAGCCTACAGAAATTTAAATATATATAAATAGTTTTTTCTTTTTAATTTATAATTCCAAAAGTGTTTTCATTTGTCGTGTCGCAAAACTGTAGAAACATGTGGCTAACCAGTGTCCATAAAATTTAGTATATATATTTCACACCTTTTTAATTTTAACTTTTGTTTAAAACTTTAGTTTGAAAACGAATCAAATTAAAAGTTTATTTAATTATCATCAACCTGTTAAACCTCTCCCAAAAAAGTCACATTCAGCTGCTGCTGCTTCTACTTCTTCCTCTTCAATTGGGTGTTAGGGCTTGACCTCCTTATAAAGCCAATGCTCATTTCCTTCCCTTTGTTTCTATCTTTGCTTTTGGGCAAGGTCAATGTAATAAAAGAATTTTCTTTCTCCCTTCTGCACTCGATCCGGTGCCGATCCATTCCCTTCTTGCGTTTCATAATAATTTTTGTCCGTCTTGGGCAAGCATTTCTTTTGTAAGAACTTAAGCATATATAAATATATTATGATGATATATATAGTATGGAGCTACGAAAAAAGAAATGTTGTAACGCATCCAACGAGCGTTTTTTTATTATTATTTCTGACTCGTTCGCTTTTATTTGTCGTATGCAAATGTTTTTTGTTTTTGTTTACTTTATAGCGGGAGAAAAATATTTTTAAAGTTTTTTTATTTATTATTTATTATTTGTTTTTGCTGTAAACGTGCGTTAGGTACTTAAGCGTTGTTTGAATGGGCCGCTTGACACATATGATTGACAATCCAGCATGTGTCATTGCCCAGATTATATATCTTTGGGGCCCATTGGATTCTGGCCGGCATAGTTGCGATATGCCTGCTTGGACTCATTGAACTCTTGGGGGCTGCAAAAACTTTTCCATGCCTTATCCGCAGTCGAAGTGGATCAGTGCACGCATATCTTATACATATATATATATAGTACGATATACTGCTCGTACTTTAGCCTCGTGCTGAATTTTCGCAAGAGCGCAAATGTGTAAAGTCATGTCTGTAGGAATTGCATAAAGCTGATGTAGTGCTATCACCAATATCACAATATAAATATGTATATATGTATATTAAATGATAAAAATGAAGAGTTGACTAGTTGGGACTTATCTCAGTTCTTTGTCGCAATGTATAGCTCATAATTCACTTAAGTTTATCCACCTGGAAAGCAATTGCACTCTATTAATTATATATAGAATGGAATAGAACTTGCATTTATTTATTACCCTATTGAGTTAAGTATGTTTATAGCAAAATAATTAGACGTAAAGTAGTCAAGTTGATAGTACAGCAAATTTTTAATTTTATCCAATAATATAAAAAAAAATGTTAAATATTTTTATAAAATATTTATTAAATTGTTAAATATTTTTAAAGTTCACACAAATAAAAGAAAATCAAATTTATCGTAGCTCAGAAATATTCCAAACTTGCGTTACTTATTGAAAAATAATTAATAATACATTAAAAAAATATATAAATATTATAACTATTCACTTTTGCATATATTTTAAATGCAAATAAATTAAATAGTGACAATAGTTCTTCAGCTTTCTTCCATATACCCTTTAAATCTTTCCAAATTCCAGAAACTGCAAATTCACTATATTTTTCAAACACTTATAATAACTATTCAATCTATCATATATATTATATTTTTTTTTTAGTTATCATTCACCTAAGTCCATTTTTTCGAACGGAAGTGTACGTAATTCCCATTAATCTTTTATTATAGTAATTATTTGGGCTTATCGCTTAATACAAATCTAAATAGTTATTTTGTTTTGGCTAAGCCAGTGTATCGCCCTATCTGTAGAGCTATCAGTTAGATAGTATAGGAGCATAAATAATGAAAGAGAAGTTGATATAAGGCCACTAATCGTGATTGAGGCTTAAAGTCGAGTAAATTATGGCCCACTCTATGATATGATTAGCGGCCTATTTACATAGAAAGGCACATAAATATATATATACCCATATATAAATATATATCTATATAGACCCATTGTTGGTTCGCCACACGGGTGCCGCCTTATCAATACCTTTCCGATTTGTAGTGCCTCGTAATTGGATTGTATTTTATTTGAGAATCGTGTTGCTTATAAATTTCGCCTCGGCTGTCGGCGTTCGGTTAAAGTATTTGTTAAACACTATGGTAAATATTGAGACATCATTAAATTGTCTGTCATTCGTACTGGAACTACGTAAATATATATAGATATATATGCATGTATATATAGAAATTTACGAGCGCTAATTGATCTACCAAACAGAATTGCAGCTCGGTGACGTCGATAAGATTTACTGTTTACTTCTCTCTATAAAGCAGAAATCCCACTTTTCTATAGAGTAAATTAACAACTGGCAGCTGGAAATTGGGTTGGGAACCTAGAGTTTGGTATGGGGGAATTGGGTGTTACGGCGGCTGCTGCTGCTGCTGCGGCTGCGGCTGCTGACTGGAGCGTGGCTAATTATGGCTGTCACAATCAGCACATCAACAATACTCTATATATTCTTTTTTTTTGCTCTAATAATATTGTCATGAATTGGTTAGCGATCAAAAATAAACAGATAGGAATGCGGACAGAGGGAGTTGACTGACTGCACAATACTTGCGCGTGATTTAAGAGGGGTCTCTAGACGGCTGATTAACTGTAGAGGGGGTATGCAGTGGGCTACTCATAAGACCTGGTTATCATAGCTCTACCACCTTGCTAGATTCTAGATTTGTTTCTGATTAGCCTAGGCGTATCTATGTGATCATATCTCCAGACTTGTTATACCTTTTCTCTATATATATACAGCATACATATATACCCGAGTATATATTGCTCTAGATAGATCAATTGTAAGAGAAGCTTTACTTTACTCCCAACCAATATACTCCTCTTACATTAACCGAGCAGGTATAACAAGCCCAATTGTTAGCTCTTGCACACCTCTATTATACCGTACTCTACCATTATATGTAATGTGTTAATAATATGTTAAACTCATTTCTGTGGACAAAATAGTTTTTGGTGGTCCAGCAAATAAAAGAGCTGTTGTTTACATTGATTTAACCTTGGCATTTCGTGCATTGAAAAGGAAAAAAAAAACAACCGAAACAACAACCAAATTGGGAAACGAAAAATTCTCTAATTGAAATATCTGTAGAATCGAGCCGTATCAATTTGTTGGTATTTATTGCGTTCGTATGATTGTTTTTTTGAAGTTCAAATTAAAAGTCGAATAATAAAATCAACTCGAGTGCAAATTGTTAATTGCCAAGCAACTGGGTGCTTTTATGATTCCTTCCTCGGATTTAGCCACGTTAACTTATCGCGAATAACAAGAGGAATTTTTTGGCTTATCAAGACATCATTTCACTTAACAAATTATGATTATATGGCGCCATAAACTCGTGGCCACATTATGCAATAAATGAATAAATACTTATAAGAGATTATGCAAGAGCTGCAGAGTTTTATAGTTTTTCATATTACTTATCATTTTTATTAAAGACTGGAGTTTCTGATAGTGGGAATTTCGGATAGGATAATTTGATGGAGTGGTATGTTTAGGAGGAAGGACGAGTGAGTGACGATATATTGATCAGGTTGAGAAAAGGAATCAAGTCTGTCTGCCCATTTAGGCAGCCGGAAGTGTTAAGGATTAGTTGACGAATCGACTTAACTCATTCGTCTATTTTGGCAGCCGGAATAGTGAAGGATTAGTGGACGAATCGACTTAACTCATTTGTCCATCCTTCTGTCTGTCCGTCCTTCTGATTGTCCTTCAGATTGTCCGTCCTTGTGACTGTCGCCTGTCTGTTCCTCCTTCTGCTTTCCCTCCATCTTTCTGTCCGTCCTTCTGCCCGTTGCTCCTTTTGATTATTCATCCGTTCTTATGACTATCCTCCCTTTTTTATCCATCTAAGTGTCCGTTAGTCTTTCTATTTGCTTGTCCGTCTTTCTGAATATCCGTCCTTCTGCCTGTCCCTCCTTTAGTCTGTCCGTCCTTTTGCCTGTCCCTCTTTTAGTCCGTCCTTCCTTCTATTTAGGACTGACTTCTGCAAAGTGTCAGTCCGTCTCTCTGCCTATCCCGCCTTGCTTGTTAGTCCCTCCTTCTATCTGTCCGTCTGCCCCTTTATCCGTTCGTCCGTGCATTAAGCTATTAGGCTGTCAGTCTGTAAGTGCGAAATTGTCGATCTCACAACCTCGGAATTACATGTAGGCCCCCCTAAAGCACGCGATGATCAAGCTTATATTACATCATCGACAATTTTGTTCGTTTCACTAAACTCAATTAAAATTGCTAGCAACTTCAGTTTTTTAAATTAATTTATCTCGAACGTTGAAAGAGCAATCATAGATAGATTAAGCTGGATTATACAAAAATATGCATTACTTCACATTTTAGGTATCTGCCTTTCATTTTGCCAATTTCAATAGACAAGGTACAGGGCATTTGCTAGCCGAGCACTCCTAACTAGATCATATTTACTTGATATCTATATTCTATTTTAATAAATGGATATTTGTAGCTGGCGCAGCTTACGTGCCGGGCACACATTAGGGCTGACTAATTGAAATGAATATACATTGGCTGGCCGGCAATCAAAGTTAATTTGTCATTTAACAGCTGAAAATTGATTTGTCTCCTCTAATTGAATAAGTTTCGAAATCAGCCCGGCAAATTGGTGATTTATTCGCATGCTAAGTTTTTTACTGCACCTCGCGGTGGACATTCACAAATTTACATTGACGTCAACGAAACTTTAGTACTTGATTAGAGTGCTAATTGGTAAATGTTTAACTAATTTGAGTCGAACTCTCAACCCTTTTGCAGACTTTGTGTTGCCACAACGTGTGATACTGGCCATCATGGGCTTTCTGGCCATCCTGAATGCCTACACGATGCGCGTCTGCCTCTCCCAGGCGATCACTGTGCTCGTGATTAAGAGGAACAGCTCGGACTCGGGCGATGAGAGCCATGCGATCTGTGAGGCCGACGACTTGGACAATGGCGTCGCCTCCGGTGGCGGCAAGTACGACTGGTCCGAGGAGCTGCAGGGCTTGATTCTGTCCTCCTTCTACATTGGCTACATAGTCACCCACGTGCCCGGCGGCCTGCTCGCCGAGAAGTTCGGCGGCAAATGGACTCTCGGCCTGGGCATTCTCTCGACGGCTGTCTTCACCATGCTCACCCCTGTGGCCATCGAGTATGGCGGCTCCGACTGGCTGATTGTGACGCGTGTTCTCATGGGTCTCGGCGAGGGCACCACATTCCCTGCGTTGAGCGTCCTGCTTGCTGCCTGGGTGCCGGCCAACGAACGTGGCAAACTGGGCGCCTTGGTGCTGGGCGGTGGCCAGGTGGGCACAATTATGGGGAACCTGCTGTCCGGCGTCTTTCTCGACACCTACGAATGGCCATTTGTGTTCTACTTCTTTGGCGGTCTGGGCGTTATTTGGTTCATCATCTTTGTAAGTATTACCAATTGACAAATTTTATGTTTTTGTAGAGCTGTACGATATTTAAGAAGACTAAGAACTCATGAAGGATTTAAAGCCATTGTGCTGTGTGTTTTAAATGATTTAGTTTTTTTATTAAATGATATAATTTTTTTTAGTATTTTCTTCAATTTATTTCTGTATAATTAATTTTAATATTATTTTAATATATTTAATATATAATAAAATACAAATTCTATGTATTTTGTTAGTTCAATTTAGTATATATTATTTTTTTAAATATTTTTTTTAGTTTCATCTTTTATTTTACTGGTCTAATTTGTCTGCTATTAAGCTTATTCTATTTAGTAATTTATTTATTTATTATTATTATTATTTTTTTTCAAAATTGAGTAAAGTTGTTATGGGTATAATTTTAAGTAAATCCAATTGCATTTAGATGTTTAATAGGTTAAATTTAATTTTTAATCCCTTTATTTTATGTTTTATATTTTAATTTTTAATGTTTTTAGTATTTTTAATATTTTTATAAATGATGTAGTATTTTTTATAAAATAAGTCAATGACAATTTATTATAATCTACTTAAAATCGAAAATTCCTTACTTTCATTCTCATTTGTTTGTGTGTTCGTTCAGGAATAAAATTAGTATTTATATTTTATGCTTGAATTCTGAATGATACTCGTTTGACCTAGAATTTATCTGGTTCAATCTGGTTTAGCTACCAACTGCTGCAAACAAGTATTTTGATAACTCAATCTATTGTTTGACATGTTCAATATCATAAACTTTGTATGACAATATATATCATATATTCATTCATATGTAAATAGCGTAGTTTTTGATGACTCTTATCTTGTTTCTCACTCGGTAAATCAGTTTCAGACAGCCTAGAGATATGTCTAGTCTAGGCCATTTTATTATTTTAGTATGAACATTTAAAATGTATAAATGTAGATTTAGTATTTTAGTAGTATTATAATTTTAGTAGTATTATAATTAAGTTTTATATATAATTATTAATTTGTAAATTTATTCTTAGGTCTTCCTGTGCTTCAGCGATCCCACCAGCCATCCGTTCATCAAGCCCTCAGAGCGGGAGTATCTGAACAAGGAGATCGGAACGATTGGCCGCAACGAGAGCCTGCCGCCGACACCCTGGAAGGCCATCCTCACCAATATGCCCATGTTCGCGCTGGTCTGCGCCCAGATCGGTCACGACTGGGGCTTCTACATCATGGTGACGGATCTGCCCAAGTACATGGCCGACGTGCTGCAGTTCTCGATCAAGGCCAACGGCCTGTACTCCTCCCTGCCCTACGTGATGATGTGGATCGTGTCGGTGGGCAGCGGCTTTGTGGCCGACTGGATGATCCGGCGCGGCATCATGAACACGACCAACACGCGCAAGTTGATGACGGGCCTGGCTGCCTTCGGCCCGGCCTTCTTTATGGTGGGCGCCTCGTACGCCGGCTGCGATCGCGTCCTCGTCGTCGTGCTCTTCACCATTTGCATGGGCCTGATGGGCGCCTACTATGCGGGCATGAAGCTCAGTCCGCTGGACATGAGTCCCAACTATGCCGGCACCTTGATGGCCATCACGAACGGTATTGGCGCCATCACGGGCGTAGTCACGCCCTATTTGGTGGGCGTAATGACACCGAACGCCTCGCTGCTGGAGTGGCGCACCGTCTTCTGGGTGGCCTTCGGCGTGCTCTGCGTCACGGCCGTCATCTACTGCATTTGGGCGTCCGGCGAGGTGCAGCCCTTCAACGATGCCATCATGGAGCCGCGCAGCGTCGACTTCGAGGCCGAGGAGCGCAAGCCGCAGCCCAAATCGAAGGCCCTGGAGCAGAGCTCCTAGAGCCGTCAGATCCAAAGTGCCATAGCCCGTGTGCTCCAGTTCCAATGCAAGTGCCGCCGCATCCCGTCTCTGTACGTAGTACGATCGATGTTTGTGCACCTGTTGAATTTTGTCAAGAGAATTTTGTTGTCATGGAACCTCAAGAAGACATTGTTAACGTACAACGTACATCTTGCGATCCTCTGTTGCAATTGCTAGTTTTATAGTATGCCAAAATGTCGGCCCCCCAGTGCGCTGTCTAACTAAGTATCTATATATATATATAGTAAATTATAAGCCTATAGCTGCAGTCATAGCGCCCCCCAAGTCCCAGGTCTCCCCACCCACACGCCCCATGTAACTTATGCCTGTTATACGTACGGTAGCTCTGCTATCTACTCGCCCCCCCCTGACCGCCCACCCCTTCACCTCCCACCAGCGCCTGCAGCAATTTACTCTCTTAATTATTATTTAGTATTTAAACGAAAGAGCAGAAAAAATTCAATTTTAGCCTAAAAAAAATAAGATATAGCATGTACCTAATTTGCATTGCAAAATGTAAAAAAAAAGAGAAAAAAAACATTCAGTTTAAATATTGTACGAAATTCTTTTAATTGTTGATCAATGTGTAATACATGTGCCCTTAACTTAACCGTTAAGACATAATTGTTTTTATTATGTTAGTCCAAATAAAGTGCATAAACTTATTCAAATTATTTTAGTGTATTTAATATCTATACAATAATATTATATTTTGTGTTTGCTTCTTTTAATGTGCATATAGAGTTGTATAACAAGTAAGTCTGCTCTAGTTGGGAATGCCCGACTAGAATATACCCGGAACATTGCTATTTCTCTCATGTTGTGCTTCTCTTAGACATGTTGTTGAGTAACAGACATGCAAACATATATATACATACATACATACACACATGCATACATTTACACATGCATACATACACACATGCATACACACAAATAGATCAGCAACATAAGCTTTACTATGGCAATGAATTGGTTTTATCCTTTCATTATAACATATTTAGTGAGCCATAATGCTACTCATTATTAGCATTTTTGTTACTCACTATTTAAAATAGTTATTTATCTCTTAGATATATAAGGAAATCAGTATCCAAAGTCCAAAGCCTTTGGGCAAAGTAACTAAAGTCTAAAGTCTCAAGCATTACAGTTCAGCGTCTTCATTACAGAAGCGAAACGTTTAGCTTTTGTGTTATTATACGCTTAAGATGATCAAATTACAATCGATTTTTTATGGAATATATATATAATATATATATGGTATATATAAGCTCATACGACGTATGTTATGCAGAAGTACGTTTTTACATTTTCAAGTCTCTAACTTTTGATGTTTACCAGATCTCTGCTTAGATGGATGCAGCACGTCATCCAGATCATGAATATACCTGATGCAGAGTCTTTTTTGCTTCTCACATACAAACAAGATTTTTATCTTAGAAAACATTTCGGATAAATCAAAATATAAAATGGTTAAATAAATCAAAAAATATACTTAAAATATTAAACATTTTTTTATTATAGGAACTATTTTATCTCCCTTTCAGCATTTACTTTTCACTTACATCATAGGCAGTTATTACTGTAATATTACTCAACTGAAATCATAGTTGACTTGTGATTTAGTTCACATACATTTTTTTATTTTTATTTTATTTATTGTTTTTAATATTTGTTTTTTTTTTTTTTTTTTTTTTAATTTTGTCAAAATGTCCCAAATGCAGTTAAAATTGCGAAAGTTTTTTGATTGTGAGTAGCGAGAAGGCGAATGGGGGCTATATAAAGTGTAATCGTTGTAGATCTGCAGGTGCGGCAGCGCCTGGTGCTCTGCGGCTTCGCCTTGCTGGCCATTGTGAACGCCTACACCATCCGCCTGTGCCTGGACTTCTCGCTGAATCGCATCGCCAGGGACTGCAATGGCCTGGAGGGTGTCCCAATGTATGCCTCGAGGGCGAGATTCCACGGCGCGGATGATCGATATACGGCGAGAGGCGTCTTTGAGGCACTGAAGAAGTATGTGACGCAGAATGAACCGACGAAGCCTGTTCGCTCGAGGAAGCAGGCGAGGAAGGCTCGAGCGCGCTCGTACCCGAGGCAGAAGAGCGGCATGGCTTATCCGGCCCAGCCGATGACCGCGACGGACTGCTCCGACATCTGGACGAAGGAGGTGCAGGTGCTGATCACGATATCCTTCTACGTGGGCTACATGATCACCCACATTCCGGGCGGCCGCCTGGCGGAACGTTACGGCGGCAAATGGATCTTGGGTGCGTCCATCCTGGCGGCGGGTCTCCTGACGCTGCTCACGCCCGCAGTCGTGCGCAACGGCGGACCGAAGGCGGTCATGCTGCTGCGCATGGTGATTGGCCTGTTCGAGGGACCCACCTTTCCGGCCGTCAGCGCCATGCTGGCCCAGTGGGTGCCCGAGAAGGAGCGCGGCCTGCTCTGCAGCTCCGTGCTGAGCGCCGGCGAAATAGGCATCATATTCATGCACCTGGTCAGTGGCTACACGACCAACGAGCAGGACTGGGCCGTCGCCTTCTATGTGGTGGGCTCTGGAGCGATCCTCTGGTTCCTGGGATTTGTAAGTGCTGGAATGACCATGAGATGAGATGGGATGATGAGTTGTATTTCTTTGCAGGTCGTGACCTGCTATAGCAAGCCGGATGAGTCGCCGTACATACAGAGCAGCGAGCGGGAGTACATCAAGAGCCAGGTGTGCGAGACGCTCGAGGCGGGCGATGCTGCCAACGAGGCGGTGCCGTGGAGCAACATGCTCCTGAATGCGCCCATCTGGGCGCTGATAGCGTCCAACATGCAGCACGACTGGAACCAGCAGGAGTTCGCCAAGGGACTGGAGCAGCTGCTGCACGACATCGATGAGGAGGGCAAGTGCTACTGGAACGAGCTGAAGAGCAGCCTGCAGCTGATGGCGCCGCATCTGTACAGCTGGCTGGCGTCGCTCACCTCCGGCTCCTTCAGCGACTATCTCATCTCGGCGGGCATCCTGAATCGCACGCAGACGCGTCAGCTCATGTCCTGGCTGGTCTTCATCAGCGTCACCATGTACTTCATCCACGACAAGGAGTGCTCCGCCCGTCCCTGGAGCATCATTGCCTTCGGCGCCTACTACGCGGGCATCAAGCTGCTGCCCCTGGACATGAGCCCCAACTTTGCCGGCACCCTGATGGGCATCGCCAACGGCCTGGGCGCACTGCCCGGCCTGGTGATGCCCGTGCTGCAGAAACTGGAGGAGGACTACGCCATCATACGCAGCATACGCGCCACGCTCTGGCTCATCTGCGCCGGCTACATATCCGGCGACGTGCAGTCCTACAACCAAGTGCCAAGTGCCCCGGAAAATGAGCCCGAGCGCAGCGCTCTTTAGTTCCAAGTGTTTATAATTGGTTTTACAGCTAGGCTAACATATCTAACTATATATACATACATATCTGGCATATATATGGGGTAATACACGAAAAGATATATCAGTTTCATTATAGACGACTTTCATTGCTAAAACTAGAGCACAATAACTAAAATAAGATTTTCCATATCTCTTCACGTGTCGCGTGTGTGTGTGTGTATATATATAACAGGGCTGATCAGTTGAATCCATTGGTTAGTGTACATAACGTGTGTGTGTTGGTGTGTGTGTGTGTGGGTGTGTGTCGGGGGGGAGGGAGCACACACCACGTCAGTTGAAACGCATTTAAATGCTCGCTTGCTTGGCTGCCTTCGTCCGGCTGGGTCTCCGTCTACATAGCTGCCTGCGAGAGGAAGCCAGATTGGGCCATCGCCGAGACGGAGTTCATGTCGATGCCCAGCTTGCGGGTGACATTGATCTGAGCCAGCGCCGCGTTGCGCAGCGAGTAGACGTGCACCAGCTCCGCCTGGCTCTTGGCGTAGAGCAGCGCCTTCTCGAACAGATCGACGGCCCGGCGCAGCTGGGCGCGCTGCACCTCGACGGTGCCCAGCGTCTCGTAGGCCAGCTCGCATTTGGGGTCCACCTCGATGGCGCGGTTGAGCAGCGCGACAGCGGCCTCGATGTCGCCGCGCCACTGCAGCACCATGATGGCCTGGTGGACGAGCAGGGCGGGATTGGTGGGCGCCAGCTTCATGGCCATGTCGTAGAAGTGCTGCGCCTGCGGGAACTGCTGCTGGTCGGCCAGCACCTGGGCCATCAGGCTGTAGCACTCTACGCAGTCCGGGAACTTCTCGATGGCCAGCTTGAAGTCCTGTATGACGCGCTCCAGGCGCTTCTGGTCGGCGGCTATCAGCGCCAGCCGGTACTCGGCGTAGCACTTCTGTACGTTGGCAATCGCATGGTTGGGCGCCAGGCGCACGGCTTTGTCGAACTCCGCCAGCGCCGCGTCGATCTGCTCCAGCAGCAGCAGGATCTGGGCACGCTGGTGATACACATCTGGATTGTTGGGCGTCAGTTTCTCGGCTTCCGCGAAATCATCCAGTCCCTTGTCGCGCTCCTCCGTCTGGATGAAGAGAGCAGCACGTCTGATGTACGCATAGGAGCGGAGCGTCAGATCCGCATCAGCTGGAAAGGAGATGAGCATTAGTGAAGGATTCTCTCTCTCTCTCTCTCTGGGAAGGATCGATTCGGTTACCATTCGCCAGGATGGCGTCAAAGTCTTGCTTGCTGTCGACAAAGGAGCCGCACAGCAAATGGAATGTGCCGCGCATCAGCAGCGCCTCCACCTTGTACTGTGACTCCGCCTCGGAGGACTCGATCTCTTCGGTGCACGCCGCAATGATCTCATCGTATTTCTGCTCGTCGAAGGCGCGTCGGGCGCGCAGGAAGCCGCGCAGCGGCCCATCCTCCGCCGTCGGCGACGGCACGGTCATCGTCTGCAGCGGGTCGGCTATGAAGGAGCGCATGTAGGTGTTGATGAAGCTGGTCGAGGGCACCACGGGCACACGATCCCGCAGACCCCGCTCGGCGTCCAAGCGGCCCGTCTCCTTCAGCACGCGGTCGGCGAACATGATCGTGTTGTTGTTCTGGAACATCTCCAGTATGCAGGTGGCGGTCACGTCGTCCAGGCACTCGATCATGTCCCTGGTGGCCTCGTGGGCGCGCGCCCGCCTGTAGTAGGCCTTGGCGTAGCGCGGGTTGTACTCCAGCGAGAGGGAGCAGTCCTCCTTGACCTTGTTCCACTTCTTCAGCATCTCGTAGGACGCCGCGCGATTCTGGTAGAAAATGGCCATGTCCGTGCGATGCTCCGTGGGACACTTGTCGATGGCCTTGTCGTAGAAGCTGATCGCCTCGTCGTACTTGCCGTTCTTGTAGCAGTTGTTGCCCTCCACCTTGTAGTTGTTGGCCTCGTTCAGCGGCGACATCTTCTCGCCCAGCTCGGCCGACTTCTTCTTGCGCTCCAGCTCCGCGTCCGTGGCGCTGCCATCGATGGACAGATTCTGCTTCTCAATCTTGCCCTTCTGCCGCGCCTTGCCGTCCTGCGCCTTCCCACTCTTGGCGCCGTCGCGCGAGCTCCGGTTCAGCACATACATGCCCAGGCCGATGGCCAGCGGCGTGCCCAGCACGAGGGCCACCTGCCATTTGTTCAGCTTGACCGACTGGATGTTGAGGAACGTCGTCATTTGGGGGCCGTCCTAACAGTGTGTGTGCAGCTTGTAGAAACTGCAAGTAGACGAAAAACATTGTGTAATGCCTTATCGTACGCACCGGCCGTACGGCCCAGGGCGCGAATAGCGGCGAACCGCTAACTACGCCGGGCGGGGGCCGCGCTCTGGCAGCGCGAGCTGACGCGCCCTTCCCCTTATTGATTTTTTAACACATGGCTTGGTGTGGGGGGGAGGGTCGGCCGTTGGCTACTCACGTTTGTATTGTAATTTAACACTGCAATGAATTTTGCAAATATGAACTGTTGCTTGAATGCTTTTTAGTGAAAAGTAAATAAGAATTAATATTATGGAATAGAACTAGCCTGCTTAGAAAATAGAACACACCGGACTGTCGAACAGCTGCGCAACTGTTGAGCTGTTGAACGACTGTTAGGCACATGTGACAGCTGGCCGAGGTGTGCACCGAAAGCTCTCTGCTACGACACTCTCTCAAGATATTCACCTCTGCACAGCATACACTGTAGCGATAACAGTTCAGTTCATATTAGAGTTAACAGACAATCGTATTTGAATAGGCCAGCGACTATATGAGTGGGCTTTTACATAATGGGCATGGCATAAAATATATAATATATAAAACACTATAACTCTTCCTGAAAGACACGCATACATGTAGCTAAGGTCAACGCATTATTTCCGCTTCAATACTAATCATTGCATACTGAAGTGTTGCGATTACAAAAACAAAGGAATATATATATATGCTTAGCAGACGACGACCGATCGCAAGGCGCCGATTTGAGTGCAAATGAGTTCAACTAAAAGGCTATAAATATGTACACACTCGCTTACAGTGCGGGAGGGAGTTGCAGTTGAATGCAGCACAGCGCACATATACGTACAAAGCTTTTTCTCTGACTGTATGTGTGTGTGTATTTGTTGTGTATTCGGGTTCCACTTCCAATGCAATACACAATAAAATCGCTATATTAGTTTTTATTTTTATTTTATAAGTTATACCTAAAGCAAACTTCATAATTTGAAATGTACTAGGGCTTAAGACTAAATTATAAGTCCGTAAGTAAATATGTATTAAGTTTAGGAAAACTAGAACTATATTCAATACGTAATTCCAGTATTTTTTTTCTCTTCTTCTCCTTCCAGCGCCAGCCGACAGTGCCAGCTGCCGCCGAAGCAGCTGCAATTCTCTTCCTTCTCTTTTCCTTTTGGGCTGCTTTTTAATATCTTCCTGCGCTCTTTTCGTTTCTTTTCCTCTGCAGTTTCAATTCAGTTTTTTTTTGTTCTTTCTTTTTCACACTCCCAAGTCTTTCGATGTGTTAGTGTCTGCTTGTTGGTGTGTCTGCCGCCTGGTACATCAGTTCTTCAACAACTTTTTGTTGTTGTTAGTGTTCATGAGTTTGGTTAAAATCTTCCGCGAGTGGCCGGACGGGTCGAAGTGGTTGGTGTGCTCGCTGGCCTCCTTCTTGGAGCGCTGCTTGCCGCTGTGGCCCGAGAAGATATGTTTGCCATGGTCAAAGTTGTAGTGCTCGTACTCATCAAAGTGTGCCTCAGACATGTTGCTTATTTTCTTAGTTTTCTTATACGTATATTGAGATCTTGATTATAATTGTAGGTATGGCCTTTTAGTTGCTTTTCAGATTTTTTCTTTCTGGATGAAAGTTTTTATTTTGGTATGTGCGTTATTTCCACTGGTCTTCGATGTTGTCACAGCAAAGTACGAATGGGAACTGAACTTTTTGTCGCACACGGCCACCTGCTTTTATACCCGGCCAGAGCTTTTTCTCGAACCGTTCACGGGGCTTGCGCTGACGTGCCTCTCTCGGTTGCCAATTTTCTCACAATCGAGTGCCCTGTGGGCAATTTAGCACGTTGTCATTCGCACGCCGACTAACAGTGTTGTATATTTATCTGTTTTGTATTTTGAATTGCTTTATGTTTTTAAATCTGTAATAATTTAAATTATTACAGCAGATTTTCCAATTTGGGTGGAATTTTTTCTGATTTTTAGCTCAACATGAACTGTTTATAGTTTGTGTTTCTGGCCAAAACTAAACACATTTCGAAAAAGTGGCTTCGAAAGTAAGCTGATGAAAGAGAGAGCCTACTAAGATAAAAAATGTGTCGCCACGCCGTAACTTAAGTGTTATTTGAAGTCTAGAAGTTTCGATGCTATTTGCCATTGGGTTGCTTCTTATTCTGCTCTCGCGCTCTCTATCTCTCTGTCGTTCGTAAAATGTGTGTGCGATACGTTCTTGGGCGAGAGAGAATATAAAGCTTTTCACAATTATTGCTGCGCAATTTAATTTTTGTTGTGTTTACAAAATGCGCGGTAAACAAAAAAACAAAAAGAGAAAAACAAAAACGCATGACAGCGTCAAACACATTTTTCGCCTCGGCTATTTAAATTATTTTAAATGTCTTTCATAATCGACACGTTTTTCAATATATGTAAATTCGAGTGTATGCAATGGTTCTCTTATATGATGCCACGTCATTGGCTGGCAGAGTGCACAAATGCACATATACATATGTACATGTACATGTATGTATGTATGCGTATGCATGTGTCTGTTGTTGCATCATCAACGCCACCAGGTAGAGAACACATGTTGCATTTCCAAGTCACTGGCCGGCTCATTGCCGCAAATTTTCCGTTACAAACTAAATGTCAATATAGACGAAAACAAAATGAATACTTGTCCTCAAACAACAAAGAACAGACGTGTGTGGGAGCACGTAAATACTTTGAGTGTGTGTGTGTGTGCAAATAAATAAGTACATATGTATGTACATACACACATGCATACATATGCATGGCTTTGTGTTAGAGCATAAGAACGAAGGCCTGTCCCGACGTCAGCTGTCGCCCTCCTGGCCGACGACCTAGTTTCCCCCCTCGCCCACTAGGTTTATGTTTAGAAAAGAAGCTTTTTAGTTTGATTGTTTGGCCATTCGTTTATATAAATGCATTGTCTGGCGTATCAGACATGCCGGTGATAAGCTTTGTTTACCGCTATCAGCTGGCAGATACATTAGTCATTCAGCACTGCGGGCTTTCTCGAACTGCGCAGAGCCAAAAGTTCAATGTGCTTTACGTAAAAGTTCGAGAAACTACGTAATAGAAGATTCCCGAAGCTCGATAAACTAAAAACGAATGAAGTTTCTGGTTTTGTTTTAAATTTTTCGCCGTGATCAGTGTACTGGCCTTGCAAGTGTTGTAAAGTTTGAAAATTTTGTTTAGATTGCTGTCTCCGCTAAGCTTTTACATTTGGGTGCGTGTCTTGGCTAACAGTGCACCGCATATTTAAATGAGATAATAATTTAAATGAAAAACATTTTTTATTATCAAAAAAAAAAAAAAATTTTAAAATAAGACAAAGTTTCTAAGGTTTCTAATTGCACACAACCCAGCAATATATCACTGCTTGGCGGCCACGCTTTGGATGTTACTGTGCTGACTCTTCACTGCCAACATGTCCGTTATTTGATCAATCAAATTGACCATCAATCGGCTCTCTCTGTGATTGAAGAGCTTGCATTCCGTCTGTCCGTTCAGTATGCAATTGCGGATCTCCTCCATTTCGTAGCACATTCCGATGCGACTGTCGAAATAGGTCTTCCGCTCGGCAGTTGGCAGCTCGAACTGCATTTCTTTATCCTTGAACACCAACAAAGTGGGACACCAGAAGTTTTTCATCTGATTGATGGAGTGGGATTAATAAGTTGTGATTGTATCATCTCTCATCTCTCTTACCTTAACGTAGTTCTGGGTACCGTTTATTGTGGCCATATTCATGAGATCCCTCTCCGCGCTCAGTTCCAGCAGAGCACGTCGATGGTTCTTGAAGAACAGCTCTATTGCGGCATCCGTATCAACGCCCCTTTTATTGAGCTTGCCCCTGACCTTGACAAACAGCGGCACCTCCTGATATATCCATAGTGCCAGCTGGATGCAGTCAGCGGCCCAGTTCTTTGTCACGCCTGCATAGGTCGTCGAGGAGGTCTGGGCTAGGGGCAGTTGCCAGCCCAATTTGCAGTTAACTTCATAGACTCTGCCCAGTTTTGAGTTCTTGATCTCGCTCCGCAGGCACTGATAGGCGGGCAGGCAGCGTGACCAGACGCCCTCCATCAGAAACAAGCCACGTGCCTTCGCCTTGGCCACAAGCTGAACCACCTGCTCCTCAGTCATGCAGAGGGGCTGCTCGCAGAGCACGTGCTTGTCATGGTTGAGCATCAGGTGACACAACTCACAATGCATGCTATTCAGTGGCGATATATAAACAGCGTCTGCAACATATACAAAGTATAACAGCTTTTGCTATTGCTCCCATTATATTACTTATAAGGCAAAGATCAAACTTATGTATTAGATGAGTTTATTAGTTTCTAGGCAATATATTGACCCCTTCTAGAGTAGCTAAGGACCTAAGGAGATGGAGTACGAATGTCTATTTGTCCGTCCTTTCGTCGGTCCGTCCTTCCTTCTGTCCGTCCTTTCGTCTGTCCGTTCTTCCTTCTGTCTGTCCTTCCTTCTGTCTGTCCTTCCTTCGGTCTGTCCTTCCTTCGGTCTGTCCATCATTCTGTCTGTCCATCTTTCTGTCCGTCCTTCTGTCTGTCTGTCCGTCCTTCTGTCTATCCATTTTTCTTTCTGTCCACCCTTCTGTCCGTCCTTCTGTCTATCCATCCTTCTTTCTGTCCACCCTTCCGTCTGTCCATTCTTCTGTCTGTCTATCTTTTTGTCTGTCCGTCCTTCTGTCTGTACATCCTTCTGTCAATCTCTGTCGTCCATCTATACGTTCGTATGTCTGCCGATCTGTCCATCTGTCGTTCGTCTATCTGTTTGTAGTTCGTCTGTCCGTCCGTCCATTCATTTATATCTCTTTAAAGTGACTTGTCCTTCTGTCTATCCACGTGCTAAGTCCTGACTTTCGTCTGCCCGTCCGTCCGATCATCTATATTTTCTTCTGTATTTCCATATATTCATATGTCAGTTTGCCAGTCCTTCGGCCCACTCGTCAAATCCAAATGTCTGTCGTCTGTCCGTCCGTCCGATCATATATATTTTCTTCCATCGTTCCGTTCGACTGTCCATCAGTTTACCCGCCCTTCCGTCTGTCCTTTCTTCCGTCTATCATTTCAATTTACTTTACCTCCTCACTTAGACCCAATTGATTTCCGACTTACTTACCCACATCTGGACTACGTGCCAAATCCTCGAAGCTGGTATAAACATGAGGTATTTTGAAGCGATTGGCAAAGCTGAGTGCCTCCGATCGATAGGCGTCCATGCAGGCAGTGATGTAGTGCTTGTCCGGTGGCAGAACGCTAGTTGCGGTAGCAAAATCTTCTGCCAAGAGGTTGATGGGCGCAATGCCCCAGCGCAGTTGCCGTTGCGGGTTTTTGCCTTGGTCTGAGTTCCATGTAGATTCGATCTGCCTCGTGATCTGTCTATGAGGAGTGCGCGTCCTCATATGGTGTATGCAACGGCCAGCCAAAACTGCAAACGAGGCGGGGCAAAGAGTGGAAAGGCGGGCAGATTAGCTGAGCAATTGCCATCTATAGCGAAAACTACGTCGAACTGTGGAGCGAGTCGCGTAAAACGCATTTCATTCATACAAATCGCAATTTTATTTTTATCTCTATATATATTTTTTTTGTTTTGCTTTTCCACGAATTGGCGAAATTGCGGGTGTTGCTGTTCGCCGTCTATCTATCCCCAACAGGTTACTAGTCGCAGTCGAAGTCGAAGTCGAAGTCGACGTCGCCGTCGGGGAGTGGCAGACAGACAGACGAAGGCGACCAGCCCATCTATGTCGAAACGAAGACGACGATCGCATTATGTGGCACTGTTTAGTGCGCGCCAGTCTCAGTTCCTCCATAATTAGTCATATTTGTTTAGCATCAAAAGTTGTGAATGACTGCGCCAGCCTGGCTGCCTGCGGATCAGCGGCTCTTGGCCGACAGAGATGAGCAGGTGCGCACGACTTAGTGTGCACCTAATCCCATAAGAATTGAGCAGGAGTTTTTTAGTAGATGTGACTCTAATGACATGACTAATACTGAATGATGAGCTAGACATTAGCATAATATATATTGTTAATTTGAGCATGCTTGATAATATATATAATATATATACTTGATAATATATATACTAAAATAATCAAGGTAGTATAAGCATTTGTGAGACTTCCAACAGCTTTTGTATAGCCTATGCAACTGTTTCTAAAGAGTATCTATACAAAATCCTTAATTTCAGGCTGAGCTGATTAAAGCTTTCAATATCTTTTATATTATATTTTACTCATGCCTAATATGCAGCCTTTCAGATTTTAGAAAGCTTCAGCTTAGCTTACTTCATTTGCTTAGTAGCTAAATATATTAATTCCATGCATGCAGTAATTCGAAGCTTTCAATATATATTATATATGGGCTGTGAGCCCCCTTATAGGCTTCATAAGTTTGCTTTCTTTGGATCAACTTATTTTAACTTATTTTTAGGGCCTTATAATATTTATTTATATTTTATAAGCTATTACATATATAAGCTCTTACAAATCCCAAAGCTTGTAATTCTTTGAACTATAACGACCTATTAGCTTTGAAATTTTGAATGAGGCATAGTAAATTCTATGAGATTTCGATTGGCTTAAATTGCTTAGACGTATGAGGCAGCTTAAATGAACTTTAAGCTGAATAGCATATGCATTTAAAGTTCTGTTATAAAAGAACGTAGCTTTAAGAAGCTTTGAACATTGGACTGCAAAAGCCTTTATCCACTTAAAAATGATAAAGTTTTGTAGCTGCTGCAGGTGGCTGTATTGTATAAACGTATACAAAAGCTTTAATGAGACTTCAATATGCACTTACATCTAAGGTTCTTTCAATACTGATAATAGCTATAAATGTTAAATAAATTTAAGCTTTCATGAGCTTTTAACTTTCGATCGTTTCCTACTCTACTTTCAAATCAGTTAAAAACTTTTAATGAGCTTTAAGCTGAAAATGTCCTAAACCAACTAAGAAACTTGAAAGCCTTAGTGCAGTTGTATACAGAGCTTTATCAAGCCCACCCGACAGCTTGCAGCCTTGACACGTCGTGCTGGAGCTAGATCCGTGACACGACACGGGCTCAGCTCGATTGAGTGGCAGCTGCGGCTGGTCCTGGCCAACTAAGGCGCTGCACGTTGAGCGGCCATTAGGCGGCGCACTTTACGCTTTACGCTTAGCGCTGCTTGCACTGCGTTCTGTCGGCGCTGGATTTTCACTTTCTTTTAGAAACTGTACGCTACGTATGCAGTTGATGTTTGTATTTGTTGTTTCTGTTTTTTTTTTTCACTTTTCAATAATTCGAATTTCGAATGCGTGCAACAATGTAGCCAAAGTGCGAGGCGCTCCGACGGCGCGCCGTAGGCCACAAGCAAAAAGCGCATGAAGCACAAAATTTGTTTATCTAATTAGCTATGCGCCGGGCGACAACAACATTTCACTCGGCTCATTGTGGCTCGGTTTTCGCCAGCCTTGGCATGCACGGCAGGTGCCGACGGCCCTAACCCAAATGCGAGTGGAGTGGCAAATGAAAGTGTTCTACGCGAGGGCAGCGGAAGTTGCTGTGGGTGAAATTATTGTTATGGCCAGTGAAAGGTTGCCTAATTTCAGATCGTTAAACGTGCCACGCACCACCGAATCCACTGCCACTGCCACCGCCTTGGCCTCCGCCTGTGCGTGTGCGTCTCGCTGATGACTCTTTCCAGGCGGCGACATGTTCATTAAAGCCGCACAGCGCCATAAGAGGCAAACAGCAACCGAAAGGAAAAACAAATTTGCATGCGAGCAACATAAATCGTTGCGCAAAATATTTAACAAGTCAGCAGCAACAGTTGAAATCAATAAATTTATTGATACAATTTATATACGCGGCGCAGGACGTTCAACATGCAACACGCAACGCGGCGCTAATTAGAGGGGGGCGGCAGGCAGGAGGCTAACTGAATGACCAACTTTGGCTGCCGACAAAGTGAGTGGGAGAGAAGTAGGGGGTGTATATAAGTGGGCGTGTCTGATAAACAATTTCATATTTACACACTTACTTTGCATTCTGCTGTGAAAGTCATGCAATGGCAAGTTCGTTGCCTAAGTCTTTTGTTATTCGATTTTTTCTTGCAATTTTTTGACAACAATTTCTGCAACATTTCGCTTTAATTAACACATCAAGCTAATGAGCCGGCTTCGAAGCTAGCAACAGCATTGAATGATTGTCTCTTTATCCGCGTGAGCTATTGTGGTTGTTGTTGTATCTATTGTTGTTGCTGTAGTTGTCGCAGTAAGCGCTTTTAATAGCTTTACAAGTTTTATGCATGTCTCGAGCCGCGCGACGTCAACAAAACTCTTGGCACAGACGCACACGCCCAAACGGCAACAACAACAGCAGCAACAACAACGATCTGTGACAGTCCAGTCATGCTGGGCTCTGACCATTGTCGATTTGTTGTTGCTGCTGCTGCTGCTGCGGCTATTTGCCTTAAGCTTTTAACATATTTTTCAATTTCAGCACCAAAGAAATGTTGATTCAGTCAAATGCCAAAGATTGCTTTTTATGCAACACACACACACAAAACATGCCAATTGTACTTGTCCATGCAACAAAAGCGAAAGTTGGATCAGACATTGACCGCCCAAGTAGCAGCAGCACCAGCAGCTGGGGCAGCAGCAGCAGCAGCAGCAACAGCAAAAACAACAAACTTCTGGACAAGTTGAGTAAGTTGCAGCACCTGAATAAGTTTAAGGCTTTAAATATTAAACATTTCTTGAAAGTCTTATACATGTATAAGACTCTTATATATATATTTTTTTCTTTTTCAAATTCTTTTACATATTTTTGAAAGCTTGCGCTGTAGCTACAATTGTTGGGTGAAATGTTTTTTTGTTGCTTGTGCCAAATAACTGTAAGCTGAAACGTGTCAAGAATTTCTAATTCGTAGCGCAATGCATATCTATTAACAATATAATAAGTTTAGCCTTATTTTGTTATAAACTCAAGTGTGTTCAGCATATTTTTAAGCTATTTTGGCAGTCTGCTCTCTTTTAGCATAATAGACTAAAAATCCACTCGAATCTTATGTATAAGAAGCTATCATACAGCAGATCTGAATATATGAGTCAATATATATTGATTTAAGCTTGAATTAAATTTTGAAAATAATAAAAATAATAATAAATAAATAAAAATAGTACAAAAATAAAAAATTAAAATACAAAAAATTTATAAAAATTATGTTTAAAAATTAAGAACAGAAATTAAATTAAATCTATCAATGAACATAAATCAAAAAAGTTAAATAAAAAAAAAAACGAATAAAAAAGCGTTCTTGTAAAAATGAAAACGCATAAATTATGCTTATATTCTCATTACCAAAAAATTTTAAAAATACAAAATATTCATTATAAAATTTAAAAAATAAAAACCAATATATAATGAACTCCCACTTTCAATGGGTTCAGGGTATAAACCAATATACATTGAATTCCCATTTTTAAATGGGTTCAGGCTATAAAAAACAGCTCTAAGATCTATTAGATCTATTTAAATGAACAATATAACAATATAAACTAACTATAAAATTGGATCAAAGTACAAAAGATAATGTCGAAAAATAGTCCAAATCTTGCTCAAGCAAGAAAAGTAAATACGATTCGATATTTTCTTATATAACAGTTTCTTTGACTTGATCTTATAAATTTATATATGAATATTATTATAAATGTATAAATTTTATAAATTTATAAATTTATAAAATGAATATTATTATATAGTAAAAAAACTCTTCAGTTTCGACCATATAGGCAGTGCCTATATCTACCCTGTCAGCTAAGGGGAATATGATTAACAATTCGTTGGCTATCATATTAAGCGTAAACATTGTCTCCGGTTTGTTGTGTTTGATAATCCCCGCGCAGACAACTTCATGGTCAGTCGGCGGCCGTCAGTCAGTTAGTCAGTCAGTTAGTCAGCAACATGTTGCGGTGAAAAGTGAGTCTGTTAGCAGGCGAAGTGAGGAGCTGTGGCAGGCGCGAGACCAACTAGCCAAAAGCAATGCCAAAGCCAAAGACAGCAGCCGAAGCAGCAGCAACTGCAGCAACAACAAATAATAAAAGACGACAACTTTGGCGTGTGGTGACGACGTTGACGTTGCCGGCAAGCAGCGACGTCGACGCCGACGGCGACGGCGACGCATTTATATTGATTCGCTTTGGTCAGCAAGCGGCGACAAGTGCAGCTGGCAATTGCAGAAGAGAGAGAAGAGAGGGTATGTGTGTGAGAGAGAGAGAGAAGGAGAGAGAGAGTGGGGAGTAGAAAGGAGGGCGGGTGCTTGGGGTCTCAGTCTGGCTGCTTGTCTGGTTCGTTGTACTGCAGCAGCGACGTCGATGCCGATGCCGACGACGACGTTGGCGCTGCCGCTGCCGCTTCTTGAGCAGTTTTCGAATTTGAGTTTTGGCCAACACAACGCGAAATCAGTTAACAAACGGACGCGTTTTGAAACGGATGCGCCGCGCAGTCTCTAGCCAACAGTTTGAACTTGAGCTTAAGTTTCCTGCTCCTCGTGGCAGTGCCAATGAGCTGAGAGTCTTCGGTCCGCGAGCAACAAGTGTGATTCGCAGCACGTCGGGCTTTGTCGCTTAAAAGTGAAATTTACTGAATGAAATGAAATGAAATGTTCGCCAGTCCCATGCAATCGCCATCGGAATTGGGAATGGGAATGGGTTAGCGATTAAGCCAGAGTCTGATTATTCACTTATTCATTTGTGACTTGTGACTTGTTACTTGTGACAATAGCAGCAGCAGCAGCCGCAAAGGAAATGACTGCAAATTATCTAAACGCCAAGTGATAAATATTTTAGCAAAAGAAAAAGGATTATACGGCGAAAGAGTCGCTACGTTTATCGACAGCCAACTGAAGTGTGCTTCGTGTTTATCTCGCGTTGTATGGTAGGTAGTTGGCGTGAGCTGATTGAGAGATTGAATTTTAGAATAATAAATATATATACAAATTTATATAATTGATAAAAATATAATGTTTATAAATAAATATTTAGATCATTAAAATAATGATCAAACAAAAAGGCATTGACTTATTAATACGATTCCCTTCTATTCGTGGTTTAAAAATATCAATTAAATATCATTGGACATTTTTGTCATTTTCTTTGCAAAAATGATTTAAAAATAAATAGCTTGGTATTTAAAAAATACATAATTTTTATTCTCTTATTTTTCCTATGAGTGCATTTTCATTATATTGTTCTTGATGAATAGACAATAAGGTGCGAGAGATATTTGTTAATGAATTTATGGATTTTATCCTTAAATATCTCTGAATTTAACAAGATTTTAGTGTCAGTGTGATTTTTTTCATTTTTTTTCAAGTTTGTTCTTTTAAATAATAAATTAAGTAAAATTATGCTGTTGATTTCATTTGAAATGTCGCTAAAATAATAAACATTTATTAAAGATTTTCTAATCAAAATAAAAGTTGATAATCATATATATTTACTAATATATACAAATATATATTTGTGACATGAAGCTTTAAGCTTAGATTATAATAAAAAAAATTGTAAGCTCTGATTTATATCAAATTAAGTAGTTTTTCCATATTTAGGCTTGAAATAAAAAATGCCCATTTATATATTTTTATACCCTGAAATCACTGCAAATAGGAAGATAGGATATATGGGTTTGTCTTTAATAAAAATTAAAAAACTTGTTAAGTTTACCATTCTGCGCTCATTATATTGAATGTATCGAAAAACTTAGATATTCATTCAGACAAAAGATGAGCGCTAAATTATATGTCTATCTATTACAGTTATTCGAGCTGATAGTTTGCTTAGAGCTTACGATCTACCTGAAATACATACGATTTTTATGTGTTAGGCTTTAAAATTGAAAATATATTGTTAAAGGTCCAGAAACTTTTGCATTGCAGTTGCTCAAAACTTGTGTGATTAAAACTAACCAAGCATAGTTGCACTCATACATTAGTTACGATAAGATTGCTGTGAGATTCATTTCAAGTTCATCTTCACTCATAAATTTCCCTTAGATAAACCAGCTAATCTCTACTACTAACACATATCAACAATTAGCTTAAACCATTGTCAGTTGCCTTTGTTTGCCCATCGATTGTTTAGCTTCGTGCAAACTCTCAGTTTTCGCGGCGGATGCTGCAACTCTCGGCGAAATCGAATGTGCCTTGCTATTTGCGCTAAGAATTAAGGCGCTGCTCAAAAGCTAACAGCAGTGGCAGTCGCAGCAACAGCAACAGCAGTAGCAACAGCAGCTGCAGCAACAACAACAACAGCAATAAAACACATACATCACTCATACGCAGCGTGGTCAGCGGCTAGCGCCAAGCGCCAAATGTTCGCATTGCAGTTGAAGGAAAAGGAGACAATGCCAAACACTTGCAACTGTCGATGGTGTGTGTGCGAGTGTGTGTGTGTATTTATCTTTCACTTAAAGTGAAGATGACATTCTTTAAATGAAATTAACTGCCGGCAGCAAGAGCAACAACAACAACAACAGCAATAGTTGCTGCTGCTGCCGCTGCTGCTGCTGCTACTGCAAATGTTGCTGCTGCTTTGGCTGCAATTAGTATTTGTCTTTGCTAATACGCTGCCATGTTGGTATGCATCCCCAGCTTTGTTGCTGCTGTTGACCAGTTGCTGTTGTTGCTGTGGTCGCTTTTTATGTCACGCATAAAAAGTGTCGCACACTTGAATGAATCTTTTGGCTATGGCTTAGCTTGTCACTTAGTTGTTGCTGTTGTAGCTGTTGCTGCTGCTGCGCTTGTTTGTTTATTTATTGGTCTGTTTGTTAGCTTTTTATTCATGCATTTACAGCCGGCTCATTGGCTTAAGCGTTCACTTAACAGCCGCCGTCACTCAGCGCGCCCGAGGTCTCTTGGTTGGGCAGCGGCCAGGCCAGATGCAGTTGCAGATAGTTTGAAGTATCGAAAGTACATTAAATACATATTGAAAATATTGGCCACAAGCCCGGGCTGGGCATACAATGCCCCACACATCGTCACGTACTCCACGTACTGATCTATCGTGCCGATAAGCTCCAGTGGGGAGCTACACTCAGCGAAACCAGGATATAAATAACTTGCACTCTTCAGCAGAGTAGAGTGAAAAGTGAACTCAAATTGCGAACAATATTTGATTGGAAAAGGCTGATTTCAATGGTGTTAACATGCTTGTAATGGGAGTCAGAGTAGGGTAAGGGGGGCGCGACAAATGGGTGTTTGTAAAGAGAAGTGGAAAGGGGATGTTGTGAAGCTGTTATAGGTGTAATAATCTGAGTGTTGCTCTAGGAAACTGCATAATACTTAATCCCGATCATATGGCTGAGAGTCAGATATTATTAAGGTATGACGACATTGTTTCTTATATTTATAGATTTTTTGAAGATCAACAGATCATGCAAATCGGTTATTGTTGCTCTAAGTAGTACATATATCTAATAAATAAAGCTGAGATGTTGTTTAACGATGGGCTTTCTATACAATTTTGAGACAGAAAATTCGTAATTCTATAGAAGAAAGAATTTATTTATATAATTTATGTGTATATTATATTATTTTTATTATATATATAATATATAAATATATTCTTACTCATGTTTACATCATAGCTATAATTTATATGCAATAACAATAAAAATCATATCATAAAATTGTTTGAATTAGGCCTAGTTTCATGCCAATTAATTTCTATTTCATTGCAATTTTCACACTCTTGTCGTTTGTTATTTAATGCGCTCGTTAGCTGCTGCAGTTACGATTTATTTTGCATAATACATTTAATTATGCATGGTTTTTTTGTGTTATTTAATTGACTTTTATGATGTTTACATGAATGAGCTGTTAGCTCGGTCGTTAAACGAGTTTATCTCAAAAAGCCAGCACGAATTGCAGGAAGTGCAAAGACGAAAGTCTATCTATGTGGCGCACACAGCTGCTATTTGTGATCTAACATATTATGCTTAGACTGGACTGATGCAGCAAGTGGAGTATATAAATATGTACTATTATATTTAATTAAATTCATTTGATTTGCTTTAGCTGAGCAGGATATTCTTTCGTTAACATTAGTTTGCTCTGTTAACATGATCTAAGCTCATCTTAACAGCTTATCTTTCTGTTAACGTACAATGAGAGCAACTACATAGCAGAGCCTATTTATGTTAACAGACCTGAAATCTATAGCGAGCGCGGCTTACATTTGCTTTAAATTCTTTGTTAACATTTGATTGTCATAGAAATTGAAATGAATCAATATAGAACTTGAGTTATTTTAGAGCTATGCTAAAACAATTTAACTTAATTTTATATAACTTTTCATAGTGGAAGTATAATTAATATATAATTCAAATAAACAATGAAAAACTAAAATATCTTAGCTTTTTTTAGGTTTACAACTGTGTTCTACAAAATAATAGTGCGATTCAGCACAGAATGCTGAACTACATAATTTAGTGATAAACACAAAATTTTTATGAAATTTAAAGTGATATATGTTAAGAATAACATATATTGTTATAGCTCGTTTTTTGTTGCTACAATTGCCTTGAAGGCAAAGAAAAATTCTCTAAATTTATCTGTTCAAAAAAGGATAGTGGCTGCTAAAAAGAAAAAAAAACCTATTTACTATTACTTGAACTTCATATATTATGTGTAACACATCTGAGCTGATCTTATAATTGGTTATGAATCTGTTATTTTGTATAACTGCTTGAGAGCTGAGTGCCATGGAATCTATAAAGTCATCGCTTCAGAGAAGTTCTGACATATCTCATAAAATATGTAAACTTATATCAAATATAATTTCCTTATAGCACATGTTATGCCCACTCATGCTTATATAAGGATGCACATATCTCTTATCTACATCTCTCATAGAGTTTAGTCAACAACCTCCATCAACTTCGACAGCTTCGCGCAATTCACAATTTTTCTCAGTCACTTTTTGTGATGGAGCATTAAAATAAAAGCAATTACCATCCGAAAAAAAAAAACTGAAAACCGAAAAATAATTAGCCAACATCGGTGGCTTCTTTAGCCTGGCCGTCGGTGAATTTTATTTGATTTTAATTGCTGTCCGTGCTGAGATGTTTGCCATTTAATGGCTTTATTTATGCGTGTAGTAATCAAGTTAATTTTTACGATTGCCGCCAAGCGGCCGCAGTCGCCGTGCAACAGCCGCAACAACAACAAGAGCAGCAGCAGCAACGAGAGCAACTACAACCAGTAGAGCTGCAAAATAAATGCAAATTTTCGTATATATATATTTTTTATGTTCCAAAATCGAAAAACTGTGCACAAGTTTCACTTTCGGCGGGAACACGTCCGCTGACAGCGCTTCGCGAAGAGTCGACGAACGAAACCCTAAGGACATGTGCAGAAAGATATTGCCTTCTGTGATCTGAGGCGAAGCTGTCGTCGTTGCTTAACTTCGAAATGGAAATGGACCACCCAAAGAACTGATGTGCCGGGCGATATGATTTTTAATAAAGATGTCTGCGCGCGCCTCTTTCACTCTCGGCCACAGCCGACTTTTAAAGACTCGAGATCATTTTGGGTTTTCTCATTAAGAAAGGAAGTATGGGTAGAGACTGACTAACAGATATCCTGGATTATGTGAAGCTGAGGTTGTTGGCCGCATAGCTTATATCTTTAAGCTGTTAAGCGCCACTAACTTTTGAAGGACTTTCGTTGGGTTTACCGAAGTCTTGAGTAATTTCTCACTCTTTTCAAATCCACTCTTTAGTTTACGTGATAGTTTTTATAAATTTTATTTTTCAATATAATTTGTATATTTTTTGAAGTTAATTGTTTATTATTTTTATTATCTTTTTATTTATTTATTTTTTTGTTTATTCTATGAATTTGTTTTTATTGTTTTAAAATATAGATGAAGGGAAAATAAGAATTATGTAACAAAACTAAATTTCTATACTTTTCTGGAGCCGTCATAAGGACTTTGTAAACTGTAGTTAGAAGGATGACTCCATAAATACTTATTATAAATATATATTCATTTGAATATTATATTTACTGTTCACACTTGATTCAATTTTTTATTTATACCAAATCATTTATATATATTGTATGCTTATGAGAATTATTTAAAATTTGACAACAAAATTTCATATGTATATTATATATCTCTTTTAAGGATTATAATACGTAATCATCAAATGAGATATAAATATACCAATGAAATTTTGTTGTCAAATTTAATTTTTTTACAAAATATTATAAATACATATCATGAATGAAACAAATGACTTCAGCAGCAAAACCTAATATAAAATGCATAGTTTGTGCTTATTAATTCTATATATTTCTGCAACTTTGTTCGATAGTTAAAGTTGTGTATTGAAATACAAGTTTGTTGCCTAAGTCATTTGTTTTAATGAAGAAACAAAATTAATATTTTATTGCTTTGGGGAACAGAGTGTTATTAGTGTCAGCCAGTTATATTTTATGAATTTCCAGTGAAGTGAAAATTGCTGCCTAAGTCTTTCAGTTCCTCAGCAGCCTCAGCAAATAGACCAATTATGATATAAAGAAAAAGTACTTAGTCTTAAGTGCAACTACAACTATCAATTGGTTAATGCCTGCAACTCGATCAATTGCATAGCGCGTTCGTTGCCTAAGTCTTTCGTTTGTAATCGTCGCGCGATTGAATCATCTGGAATGCATAACAGAAGCAGCAAAAACTACATAATTTGCATTTGTATTTCCAGATAACCCGCACCGTTTCACGATGATTAGCGAACGCCACAAAACCCCCAATTTGCTGGCACTGATTTGCGGCTGGCTCTGCCTATATGCCGCATGCCACGCCCCCTGTGCAGCTGCAGATGAGGTGTTTGAGGTTTTGCCACAATCAGCGGCGGCCCCGACCAAGACCGGCAGCCAGCAGGATGAAGTGAATGGCTTGACGTTTGTGACGCCCAATGCGACAACAGGTGAGTGAATGGGAAGGGGGGCCTAGGGGGGGGGGGGCGTGGTGCACTGTGATGTGAGCTGCCAATGAACCGCATGAAATGCCGCAAAAAATATGAAAGATTTGCACTTTGATTTTGTTTCAACCGCCGAATGCCGACATAATTGACACGACCACGAGATCGACCACGAGACGAGACGCAATCACCTGTCCAGCCGTAGCATCGCGTGAGGTAGATGGGAGAGGGGGGAGAGGGGTGTGAGGGGGGAGGCTATTTTAATGGCCAGCATTAGGAGATCCAAACAATTTTAACGCAATCATGCGCGGTATTTTAATGTGGTGCAGCAAATGAAAGTGAAAACGACGCGGGACGCGGCAATTATGCAAGGATAAATGGGAATACCAGGTGTATACATATCTATGCACCTGTGTCTATCTATAGATGTATGTGGAGTGAATGGCGCAGTTGGTTGCCGCCCAGAGCCATTTAATCTGCGGCAATTTATAAAGCCTGCCCAGGCGCACAGAAACCAATTGAGCCAAAACAAATCGAAAATTGGCTGGAAAATGCCGAGAGTCCGGGCGCATTTCCTACTTCACTGGGTGCATGTCCTCACGTCGATCAGCCTCGCATTCAAATGGAAAGCGATTTGTCTGCTCTTGGCTAATAACTTGTACGGCTACCAACGAGAGACGCTCAGAGTCAGTTTCAGTCTCTGTCCAAGCTCAGTCTCCGTCTCAGTCTAAGTCTCCACCTCAGTCTCAGTCTCAGTCCAGTCTCAGTCTCTGCCCCGCTGATCAGTCAATCAAGCTGCGCCACATTGTTTGCTGTGTTGATTGCCTCGACCGCTGTTGATCTGGCCATGCTCTTCCAGCTGATTGCCATGTGGCATTCGGGTGGGCGCGCTGCTTCGCAACGCCTCAAGGCGGCAGCTTGAACTACGACTTCAACTCCATTGGCCTGGCCCGGCGTCTGTCATATCCCACACTTTGTCATGATTACCCCAAGTCAAGTCAAGTCAAGTCAAGTCAATGCCAGTTCACTCACTCTTCCCATGGGCAGCGACTAAGACAATTTAACATGAGGTCGTTGGAGGTCAGTTGGAAGAGTTAGCTAGACAATTTGAGTCTGTCTTTATTAATAAAGGATTACATATTTATATAATAAATAATATGAAGATATATTAAAGAATTTTCAGATTTTTCCTTGAACTAAAAGCTCCTTGAGGCAAACTATCATAGATAATTATAATGAGAGATTTCTTATATTGTTAACGTAGTTTTTTTCATTCGAAATATACGTAGTACATAATACACCAATATACCAATATATAATACACCAATAAGTTAATTTGCCTCGATATCCAAGTTGTTTAGAGGAAATTTGGCCCACGAGAGCAGCTACAATATATAGCCTTATAGGTTTCGTCTTTGAAGCATTGCTGAACAAATTCTATATATTATTTATATATTATATTATATATATAGATTTATATATTTTATATTTTCTTAGTAAAAATGTTGTGTAAATATTAAGGATTATTCTAATATATCATATAAAATTTCAATTTAAATATTTATATATACATATATTATATATTTATAATATGAATTTTTTCATGACAATCTCTCATTATAATTATCCATCATATTTTGCCTCAAGGAGCTTTTAAGTCGAGGAAAAATCTGAATATTTCTTTATATATCACATCTTCATATAGCTCAGATTTTTTTTTTTTTTGTATAGTATTGGAGAGAATTTTATTAATATATTATACGGAACGAATTTTGCTTTGATTTCGTATTTTAACATCTGAATATATCCTTAGATCTAACGATTATATGTTCAATTAATTCAATGATAAGAAGATATGTTTTGCAGTTATTTCATAGAATATTTTTGGTAATAATACAGAAATATTCTATGAAATAGTTAATAAATATATCTTCTCATTTGAGATAAGATATAAATTCAGAAGGTCAGATTTTTACAGCTTAGCATCAACTAAATAGAATTTATACCCTCTACAAATAGATTGCCTCTTCGAACAAACTCCAATCCCTTCATAAAACTCCTCCCTAGATTTCCCTCTCTCTTCACTCTTTTCTCCCTCTAATTCTCATCTCACTAAAAAGTCTCTCTCTGTTGAAGCCCGTCTCACAGTCGCCTGTCCGTTTGGCGGTGCCAAAACATTTGTTAACACTTTAACGAGTTGTGATTGGGCGGTTGTCCCCACTCGACTGGGGCTGGTGATGGGAGCAATTAGAGCCGCTCGTGTTCAGCTTAATTGACGCGCCTCTTCGACTCTTTGCAGCGCCTCGACTGGATCCCAACAACAACAACGAGTGGCGCCCACTGGGCCACGGCGATCCGCTGCAGAAGGATCCCACCTACGACTACAGCCCGCCGGCGCTGGAGCGCGTGCGCTATTGGGCGGAGAGCAATGCGAGCAGTGGCCAGCAGCAGGAGGTGAGGCCGAAGACGAAGAGCGAGGTGCTGCTGCTGGGCGTGGCTGGGGAGCGACCTAGGCCACAGCAGAAGCAGCAGCAGCAGCAGCTGAAGCAACAGCCGCAGGCATCTCTGGGTCAGGCTAAATATGCGCCCATACGCAGGAGCTACTATGCGCCGCAGCAGCAGATGCAGATGCAGCTGCAGCAGCAGCAGATGCAGCAGATGCCCTACACGCACCTCATGCCGCCGCCCATGCTGATGAAGGGGGCGCAGGGCATGGGCCACCACCAAGTGGAGTATCGCCACAGCCACGTCGTCAGCTCGCCCAGCAGCGCCTCCTACATGAGCTACAGCTCACCCAGCACCAGCTACAGCTCGCCCAGCAGCTACAGTAAGCCCTCCTCCAGCTCCACGCACTACTACAGCAGCCCCTCGAGCGCCACTGCGTCCTGGTACAGCAGCCACGCCCAGCCGAGCATGTCGAGCCACTCCAGCCACTCCGGCCACTCCGGCCACTCCGGCCACATGGCCGTCACGATGCCGCATCGCTTGAGCTATGCGGATGCCCATCACCAGGAGTCCATGCAGCACTATAGCCTGGCCCGCCCACAGCCCGCGAGCTACGCCCCCAACTCAATCCACGCCCATGGGGCGGGCGCCAAGCCGCTGCGCAAGCCCTGGCTGCACGAGCTGCTGCAGAAGGAGCTGGTCAAGCCGACGACGACGAAGCAGCGCATGAAGCCGACGATGCCCGCCACCAAGTACCTCATGGGCACCACCAAGCCGCAGTCGCAGTTACAGTCGGCGTCGCAGTCGGCGTCGCCGTTGGCGTCGCAGTCGATGGCCAGCCCGACGCGGCCGCCCTTCGCCTATGCGCCAGTGACCTTTGTACCCGGTCCGCCCACCATAGCCACGCCCACGACCAGCAGCCCGTCGGAGCTGTACGTCACGCCCACCATGACCATGCCCACCACAGCGGGCTTCCGCCCCATGCTCCTGGCCAGCGTCCAGCCGACGATGACGACGACGACGTCGACAAGCAGAGCTCCTCCCACATCTTCCACCCCCTCGACGAGCAGCAACTCCCGCCTGATGATCCCGCAGATGAACAACCTGGCGCAGCGACCCACCGTGGCTCCTGCCCCAGAGCTCACCACGGACGCGCTCTTCTCGCACTACAAGCAACCGCCGAAGCCGCTGCTCGGCCCGATGTACCTCATCATCGAGGGTCACTCCAAGGTGAAGACCTACGGCCAGAACGAGCTGGATCCGCACGGGCCCAAGATCGTGCCCGTCGTCTCCAAGCGCGAGCCGGTGGTGCGCACCGCCGATCCCAGTGAGCAACGTGGCACGGTGGAGAGCTACCAGGTGAAGCATCTCCATACGAAGGCGATGCCCGAAACGACGACGACGACGACAACCACGACGACGACACCAGCGACGACCACGACAACGAGAGGAACCACAACCAGAGGAACTACAACAACGAGAGGAACAACAACAACAACCACAACCACAGCGCCCACAACAACCACAGTGAGACCACGCCTAAGCGCCACGACAACAACGCCAGCAACGACAGCCTCTCCAGCCACTGGCGGTGTCCATGATCTGCTCAGCCTGCTGGACAACATGTTTGCCGATGCGCAAGATATCATCTTGACCAGCTCGCAGGCCACGCCCACAGTGGGCGGCGGCGGCAGCACAGTGCTAAAGCCGGTGACAAAGCCGCAGCAGCAGGAGCCAGAGCCGCGCAGAGGCAGTCAGGCGGGCAGCATAGAAGCTGATGAGGCCGCTGAGGAGGAGTGGGTCAAGGGTGGTGCAGCGAGCAGCTCGGAGCCGCCGCGCACCACGCGCCAAATCTTTGACTATGATCAATTGCCAGAGGCGCGCATACAGGTCGAGGGCAAAGATGAAGCGGAATACGAAGAAGATGAAGAGGAGGATGATGATGCAGAAGAGGCCAATGACGAGGAGGGGGAGCAGGAGGAGTTGGAGCAACTGGCACTGGACAATGAGGAGACGACGTCGGCGGGCGAGCACAATTTACTCAAGCGCATCGATGAGTTCGTCGCTGGGGAGGACGATTTGGAGAATTTGATGGAGGGACTGGCGCCCGACGACGACGACGACGACGACTAGCGTTAATTACGGCATTTTTTTGTGTGTTTTTTCTTAAAACTGCGCTCTATACCAAATCTATCAGAAAATCTTTCACCTAACTGTAAATAATGATAAGCTTTAACGAGGTTAGTTAGTTACGACGTGTCTGCGCTTGTTCGTATTGTAATTTAAATTTAATGATCGAACATGTCTTGTTTTTTAGTTGTTAAGCGTGCAATAATTGACAATAAAAATATTAAATAATTTATTAAAAATTTAATCTAAAAATTGATTCCAATTGGAGTGGTGTGTGACTCTGCTGCTGCAAGCAGTTCAAATGTAAAGTTAGCAAATACAACAACACACAGTATAAGTTAAAAGTAGCTTAGCTAAGACTAGCACCTCTTTGAGGAAATTTTCTCTTAAATTATGTGCTATGGTAAGCTCTCTTTCGAAAATGTCCTGTTTTTTTTAAACTAACTTGTATATAAGTGGTGTGCGACTCTGCTATTGCAAGCAGTTCAAATGTAAAATTAGCAAATACAACAACACACAATATAAGTTGAAGGTAGCTTAGCTAAGACTGGCACCTCTGTGAGGAAATTTTCTCTTAAATTGTAATTTTGATGCTTACTCTCTTTCGAAAATGTCCTGTTTTTAAGCTAACTCGAATCGAAGTGGTTTGTGACTCTGCTACAGTCAGCAGTTAACAGCTAAAATTAGCAAATACAACAACCCATAACATATTTTTGACATATTGACTTTAAATATACAAAACAAGTACATATTCATATATATACTATCTATATATGAATATGTACTTGTTTTGTATATTTGTGTTAATTGCATAACATATTAATCATTTATTTAAAAATTAATTGAATCGTTTATGGTTTTCAACTCTGCAAGCAACTGACTGCTAAAACTAGCAAATACAACAACCCATAACATTTATGTTATGTGTCACTAAATTTAAATTGATTTCTTACCCATTTTTTTAAGCTTTCGATCTGTATATGAATGTTTATTTGTTTTGTCTGTTTATGTTAGTTACAAAACATATTAATTAATTTAAAAAAATGATTTTAATCGTTATGGTTTGCAACTCTGCAAGCAACTGACTGCTAAAGTTAGCAAATGCAACAACCCATAACATAATTTATTTAAAAATTATTCGAATCGAAATGTTATGCAGCTCTGCTAGAGCAAGCAGTTAACTGTCACACTTAACATATACACCAACTTATAGCATAAGTTTATAGCTGTGTTAGCAGAGAATAGCACCTGATGATGATCGCTAAGCGCTTCTTAGTGAAATTTTCTCTTAAATTCTGCCTGAACTGGAAATTTTTGCGTGCTCTTTGGCTTTGCTTAGTTTTTTTTTCGATATATTTAAAGCAACAAGTATTAAAAATATCTTGTTCAGTTAATAAGTATGCAAAAATTGACAACAAATATTAAAAATATATTTTAAAAATTACTCAAACAGCAATGGTTTGCGACTCTGCTACAGCAGGCAGCAAACAGCAGAAGTTAGCAAAAACAGCAACCCATACCAGCACATAAATCTAACTTAGCACAGACTACCACCTCATGCAGATCACCCTGTGCTCTTCCATTAAATTGACTCTTAAATTCTAGCAACTACCTTAATCGACTGGATATTGTTGCGCGCTCTCTCTCGCTCCCACATTGTGTGACGAACGTTTGTTTGTGTGTGCGCGAAGTCGGCCGCTCTGCAATTTCGCTTTGTTTATTTCTGCTTCGCTTTCCCAAGCAACAGTTGAGAATTTGACTTCGAAGGGAACGGGACACACAAACAGAGCGCTGCCCGCTGCTAACGTTCTCTGGAAGAAGCTGCATGCGCGTCGTGGGTGACAAGTGACAGCGACTACAACTGAATTGTACGACAAAAGTGTCTAAATTAAGCTAATCTGCGCATACAGTGAACAATATTCCAGTTCAATTGGATTCTATGAGTGCATTGATTTAGGCGCGCTGTGCTTTTGTTTTTGTCTTTGTTTACCTAGCGCCGCGCCGCGCCGCGCCGCACTGACCGCTAGAAAAACGTTGCGTTGTTGCTGTTTTATTTTGTTCGCTGCTTCGCTTTCGCTTTTGTTTGCATATCGCGGAGTGAGCGAGAGGGCGCACAGCGAAAAGACCAAGGCAATTAACTGTAGCAATTTGCAGCTGCTCTCCCTCCCACTCGCACTAACTCCAACTCCGCTGTATTCCAGTGGAAAGTGCAGCAACAAAGAGAGTTTAAGCGAAACACGTGTAGGCATGAGTCAGAGAGGGAGAGGCAGAGACAGAGATAAGTTAAAGTGGTGAAATAAAATAAAAATAAAAATATAAAAAATTGCAGCAGAATTGAACTTTGAAAGTGTGACTAAATGTGTCAAAAAATATCTGTTCAGCCTATATGTATATATATGTATACGTCTCTGTGTTGGCGTGTTGGAATAACCTTGATTTGTCTGCTGCTGGCCTGTTCTTAAAACAGATCGAACAATTATTTTAGGCCGTTGGCGTCGCGCGCCAAACAACAACAAAAAACTAACCAAACAAACTTCAAAGCAGAAAACAGGTTCCGCAAAAACAGAGAGAACGGCACACACAAAGAGAGGGAGTGAGCGAGAGAGGGAGGGAGAGCGCGAGAGGGTGGGTGGCAGAGCGCGCAAAGTTGAATGAGAGAGAGCGAGAGAATTGCATGCAGCAAACGCAGACTGCAAATTAAAGTAAAAAAAACTGTTTTTTTCCTCTGCACCAATTGGAAGTCAAATTCCATTGATGTAAATGAAAAAAAAAAAAATAGAATGCGGGTCTGCCTGTTACGAGTTCTTATCAGCCAAGTGTCAGACGGCGCTGATAGCCGCCGTCGCGGTGGCAGCAGACGACAGTGGCCGGCTGATAAGGCCCTTAGGTTCGATTGCGAGCGGCTGAGCATCCGTTTACATTGTAAATAAACGTATGTTTGAGTCACACTCTCCAATTGGAGGGAGGTGCGATAAGATCTTCCAACTAGCCAACCAGCTTGACCCGCATCACTGACCTACTTCGGCTATTCACGGCGATTCTCGCCAATTTTGCCGGTGCGCCGACCGGTTTCGCACTGTAATTAGCTGACTGACCATGCGCTTCAATTAATTGCAAGTAAACACAGAAAAGTGCATACATATTTAATGCACCTTACTCAGTGCACTGCAATCAGCTGTCGATTGAGTCTTACGTAATCTGTGCAAGCAATTGGAAGTGAGTTGGTGCGTCTTATTGGACTCGCTGTTATGCGAGTATAAGATATCGTAATGTCAATGCCCTACTGTGAAGTATAAGTAAATATGAAGGAATTAAAAAAAGAAGAAAAAACGCAGGCAGCACCTTGGCCATGTAAATACCCCACGCACTCACACACGCACACAGTTACACTTATACGTATATAAATATAAAAAATACATTTAATGTCTTCTACATGTGTATAAGTTGCGGCAGTCCACATGTGTTGGCAGAGTGCAGCTTTCATTCTGCTTTGCGCTGCTGCTGCTGCTGATGAGCCAGCGGAGCTGAGCTGCCTAATGGAGTCGCCAGTCACGATGACTCGGCTCTGTGACCAGTCATGCATGAGCAGCGTATAAGAACTTTTAATTGGCACACGCACAGGCGCGTATAAGAAGTGTGCAATGTTATGAGATCAGAGTAGTGCAATGCATATAAGAGTAGTGCAATGATGTTAGATATCAGCTGTATGGTAAACGCTGAGAAGCAGTGTAATTGATATGTTCCTGCGTATAAGAGTCGATCGATTGAATACGCATATGTATAAGAACATTGTATAAGTGCAATGTTAGTAGATCAGAGTAGTGCAATAATATGAGCATGCGTATAAGAGCAGTTTGAAAGCATACGTATGTGTATAAGATCAACGTAATGTTATTAGATCAGAGTAGTGCAATAATATAAGCAAGCGTATAAGAGAAGTACAATGTTATTAGATATCAGCTGAATGATAAACGCAGCGAAGCAGTACGATTGATATAAGCATGCGTATAAGAGTATAAGAGCATATGTATAAGAACAGTGCAATAATATAAGCATGCGTATAAGAGCAGATCGATCGCACACGCATACGTATAAGAACAGTGCACTGCTATTAGATAATATGAGCATACGTTAAGGGCAGCTCGATAGCATACGTATGTGTATAAGATCAACGTAATGTTATTTTATCATAGTAATATAAGCATGAGTATAAGAGCACCTCGATGACATACGCATACGTATAAGAACAGTGCAATATTATTAGATATCTACCTCAACGGTATACGTAAAGCACTTCTATGACATACTTATACGTATAAGAACACTTCAATGCTCACACGTATGAGAGTAGCTAAATGCATGTAGCAACACTGCTTTATCAGCTCCAATAAGAAAATCATAAACTGTTTTACTGGCCGCGATAGGCTGCGATATAAATCGTGTTTACTTATCTCCCTGTTGACGTATATTAAGCGTTAAATATAGTCGCAGCAATTTAATTAATTAAATTGCTTTTATTCTGATTTTTAGCTCTACAAATGACGTCGAATATTTGTTATTATATGTTTTTGGTTCTTTTGATAACCCCACGCCGAACTGTGATTCAATGCTAAGCTCTAAATTCCTTTAAAAATAAACCAAAATATACATTTGCGGTAATTGTTTCGACTAATTTCTAATCATATTTCTGCTCGGTGAGAATATCAATAATAAACAAGTTACGTGAGCGCAAATTGCGAATGCGAATGCGAATCGTAGCGCCAACTAAAATATATACTAAATTCCCTATATATTATATATGTGTATATATAGCTAGTATATCAATTTTGGAATAGTCTTGACTGTGCGTGTGCGTGAGCGTTCTGGTGTTTATGTCTATGTAGAATGTGCTGCCATTATTTAATTTTTTTGCTTAATCAAACTGCCCAGAAACTGTTTTGGATTTTGACTCTGCTGCACTAGATTAAGAGCTGAAAAAACAACAAACTCAACTAATCTAAAGCAATTTACTAAATTGCTCTTTGTTTACCTGAATTACTTTCAATTTGATATGTGCCTAAATTAATTTGAACTAATTGAATTTGGCTGTGGGTGAAGCTGTTTCAATTGATATATGATTAGGAAATTTTTATTGTGTACTTATTGGAATTTTTTAGGATTTGATTAGGATTATAGAACTCTTATTAATACATTTAAGAGTGTCAGAAATTTAACTAAATATATATATATATATATATATAAATATATACCATACATATACCATATATATATATGTATATATAGCTCAAATTCCAAGGCTGCTTAAGCATAGATTTCTCTAATCTCAGCTCACCCTCAAATTTGCAAAAAGAAAACAAATTTCTGTGGCTCAGTTCAAGGTTCGCAAAAGATTCTTAGCGCTGAGTTGGTTTATAAATAGGAAGACATATTTTTTATAAAATATATACATTAATATATAAATAAGTATATATATTAAAAAATTCAGATTGAAATATTTCTTAACAACTTTCGCCTTTATATACATGTTTATTAAAAAAGTAGTCCAATCAACTTGAGATTTATAATTGGCAGGCAAATATTATATATTTGCATAAAGAATCAAGTTACAATGTTGCAGTTGAGCGTGACAGACTGCACAATGCTCGCTCGGAGTCTTAATGTAGGCAAATGTTGATATTTTGGCAAATTGATATTTTGACATTTTCTTTTATTTATTTTGAATAACATAAAATGTCAAAATATCAATTTGTCAATATAATAATATATATAAATAATATATACCAAAATGATACTAAAATATTTTCAGATTTGTCAAATGTTATAACAAAATGTATATATTTCTCTTAAAATATATACCTAATTATTAAACCAAATTTATATTTTACGATTTGCTTTTAACGTGTGGCCTATATAATTTATAGTTCTGTTTTTAGAAGCAGTCAAAACACGTGCAAAACTTTTTAACATTTTAAAGTAAAAAACTCTAAAGATTAGACTTGCATACGGCACATGGAGTAGGCGTAGATATATTATATATACTTTTCAATTTGAAGGAAATTACAGAAACTTCAACTTTGTTAAAGTTCAAAGTCAAAAGGGGCAAAAGTTTCGACTTTTCTCTCTAGGTCAACAGTGGAGTGCGACGACAGTAGTAGGCGTATCGGTTAACACTTAACAAGTATAAGAGTAGGGATATTAAACAAAACTAATATACTCTTTTCATTATATTAGAAGTGTAATAATATACTCCTTTCATTGTGTGAGAAGTGTAATAAGCTTGGCTTATTAAAGCTGCAATATGTAGCTACCAAATAATCCTAGATAAATGGCTTACTTATGGGATTCTCTTAATCTTTCCAATTGGCATGTCTAATATCAGCCTTTTAAGGCCCCTTTCTCAGCCTTTGTTTCTACCACGAAAATCCCTTGTTTAAGATTAGATAAAGCCAGCTCAGCTGACGTCGATTGCTCAATTAGAATTAGCAATGCAAATTTACGAATTGCGATTTGCGTTTTGCGATCACCTCGCGTGTCAAGCTAGGCACTATAGCTAATCTTCTCGATCGCGCAAGGCCTGTTACCTGGACTGGTCTAGGTCTGGGCGGGGCTGGGCTGGGCGGTGCTACTAGCCTCATGCAACTGCTTATCGCAGTTCAGGTTTTGAAGCCAGCTAACAGCTTCCAATTACAGCAATGTGTTAATATGATTCTCTACTATATATATTTACTATAGTCTCTCTCACTCTGACTCTCTCTATCTCTATCTCTCACCCCCTGTTGAAGTACATGAACTTTAGCCGCAAATTGCTGCGGTTTTATGATACTTATTAAGATTTGTGCTGCGATCGTTGCGATCTGTTGGCTTAGCTCAAGGGGCTCGTTGATAATGCGCTAATGGCAAATATAGAAAATATTTTTCCTTATCAAATGCAAGCTTTTTACTGTGCGCAAAGAATGCGAACGATAAGATTCGATGAATGGAAAAATAAATAAAAATGTTTAAAAAAAAATCACATTAAAATCGAATTGATATTTCTCTACTTAAACACAGCTGCACAGCTATTGACAACGCGAGAGCCATGACAGCGACAAAGGATCCCAAGGATCAGGTGCCCAAAGCGGCGCCACAGCCGGGCCAGAAGAACGGCGCCGCCGGCGGACTGATGAAGCGTCTGCGCCGCTCCGCCTCGGTCACGGAACACAATCTGAACAATCTGCGCAGCCGCCAATCGACGCAGCATCTGTTCGACCAGCACGGCAACCCGATTGATCTGCGCCAGTATCGCAAGGTGCTGGACAAGGATGAGAATGGCAACGGGTCGAGTGAGAAGAAGCTGCGCTACAGGCGCACCCAGAGCGTGACGCGGGCGGAGGAGATCTCCAACAAGGAGGCCAAGCAGCGCAAGGCACAGCCCGACAGATCGTGAGTGAAGCGAAAGAGAGAGGGGGGATTTCCAGGGTATCTATTGAACGATCATTGTCGTTGCAGCATACATCGACCCCGCGATTCTCTGTTCTCCTGGAGCTCAGGCTTTACCAACTTTACGGGCCTGGTCAACTGGGGCTTTCTGCTGCTCTGCATAGGCGGCCTACGCCTGGGTCTAGAGAATCTAATCAAGTGAGTGTAAAGAGAGAGAGAGTGGGAGAGAGACAGGTGATATAGCTGACTAATATCCCTTGCAGATACGGCATACGCATCAACCCCATCGACTGGTATTTCTTTGTCAGCGGACGCGATCAGGGCGAGGGCCACAATGCCCTATTCCTAATCCTGTGTAAGTATGCCCTCCACTCGAAACATCTCTAGCCGATGCTCATAATCTACTCCTCCCTCGCCCCTGCAGACTCTTTTGTGCACATCTCGCTGTGTCTGGCGGTCGAGAAGGGCCTGGCGCTGGTAAGTACGATCTCTCTACTCACTTTGAAAGTTGTGGCGGCTCAGTTGGCACAGTCGATGGGCGCACGTATCCATTGTCAGCCCCCACATGGTCCTCCGGCAAACGTAGCTTTCAAGGCAGCCGTTAAAAACTTGAATTTTCAATTTGAATTTATGGTCGAAAGAGGAATTAGTTGTAAACAGCTGCTACATGGCACAGCCGAGAACTGAGCTAATTGGGCCGATTCGGCCTAAGGTTAATTTTCTCTACAACAGAGGGCGCTAAGCACACGTGATCTGAACGAAATTCGGTTTCTATTTGCTCCTCCCCTTCTCACTCCACTTTGTTTCAAACATAACTGTATATTGATTACATTATTACACTTATAAACAATTATTGTATGACAATTAATAATCCATGCATATCTAAGAGTAGTTGGTTCGTGTATGAGAGAGGCCGTTTCACATAAAAAGACTTAGGCAATGCGCACGCCCGCTTGGTCGCAGTACTTCATCAGCATTTGCTTGTAGTCCGCCTCCAGGGGCGCCAATAGATTGGTCACCTCCACGGGCGACACGGTCTGCGACAAGTTGGACAACGCCCGGCCCAGGTATTGGCGGCCATCGGTCACGTCGGCCAGGTGATCCACCTGCTTGGGCTGTGCGAATGTGAGCTGCGAGAAGGCTGCCTGGTAGCCGGGCTCGGCATCGACCACAGCATCGGCGTCAGCGCCGCCCTCGATGCCGTCCAAGTAGGGCAGCTTCTCGGGCGGCCGCTCGAACAGATCAATCAGGGAGTGTAGTAGGCGTGCCCAGTACGTTTTGTATTGTCCCGAGTGGAGCTCGGGGCATTCGGTGAGCAGTTTGCTAACGCCCACAGCGACCATCTTGCGATCTAGCTCCTTGCTGACCTTGGCCATGTCCGTGATGAACACGCGCTCCAGTAGCATGCCAAACATGCCCGGCTGTATCTCCTCGATGAGCTGCACCAGCGAGCTGCCGCCGATTTTCACCACATAGAAGCTGAAGAACACTATGATGCCATTCAGATACTTGGCGGTCTTCGAGAGCGACAGTCGCTGGAAGAGTAAGCCAAAGATCTGGCGCATGCTCGTCTGCAGCTCGGCGGAATTGTAGTAGAACAGCAAATTCTGCAGCAGATAAAAGCCCTCGTGGTCATTTGCCTTCGATGCGATCATCTTTTGGAATATGCCCAAAATGCCATTCTGAAATGTAAGGAATATTTAGTTGGCCAGTTCATATTGTTTGTAAGCAAATGTCCTACCAGCTTGCCAAGCGCTTGGATATGTGCAGAGCCCTGTTTGATGAAGATTGATAGCAGACGAATCAGTGGCGTCACATTGCCACGGCGATCCCAGAGCGGCGGCGCCAACAGGCAGGGGAAGAGCGCCCAATATGGTTCCGGTATGGGTCCACTGCCCTCGCGCACTTCCATCAGGACGGACAACATTTGAAAAACATAGGGCATGAACTCCGTGATGTCCTGTTGCAAGATGCCCTGGAAAACGGGAAACAACGCTTCCTCAAAGGAACTAACAGCCGATGCATCCGCCTGGCAAACGATTCTGAAGAGAAAACATAATTAGTTAAATACTCCTGCAGTTGTTTAAAGTAACTTACTTAATCGAGAGGGCCAACGTCTCGAAGAGATAGTGATTGAACAGCGGGCGCGACGGATTCTTGGCGACAAACGTGAGAATTTCGGTGAGGCGTGGCAAGGCAACGGCCATATATGGCATAGCGCCTGCCTGCAGCACATGGAAGCTGCGCATGATGGCTAAGCAAGTGAAATAGGCAAATTAATGAATATATATATGCGTTCATCAAGTGCGACGTTCAACTCACCTTTCATCACATACTCGTTCTCCGCTGATCCCGTCAGCGAGAGCGTAGCAAACAGTCCGCTGACGAGCTGATTGGAGTGCGGACCAATTACCTGAGGGCCAAACAAGAGCGCATTGCTCGCATCGCGCATAGTTAGAATCTTCTCCAGCGAGCAGGCGGCATAGCTGTGCACCACTATGCTCTCGGCGGGCAGATGGCGGATGAGATGTGGCAGGCAGCCCGCCAGAGTTTGCGGGCCCAACAAGCTGCGAAAGACCATCACGTACTTGATGGCAGCTGCCTTGAGCACGGGCAGTTCATTCACTGTGGAGGAGATTGGGAGAGAAAAGAGTTGAGTGTCAGATCAACTATTTATATATATATATTAATTACCATTGGGTCGCTCCAGCTCGGGCACAATGTGCTCAGCGCAGAATTGTGGCAGTGGCACCAGCTCGGAGCTCTGTGTAATGCCATGTTTCTGGGTGCCGCCGCGTGATGCCCAGGAAGTGACCAGGTAGATGGCCGTGTCCTTGGTACGCCAATTGGCAACCGGATCCTCCTTGTACTTGCCCAGCAAGATTTGCAGGTATTGGCCAAATATGCCAAAGATCTTTTCCTCGAAATTGATGGAGAGCGTCTTGACCAAATCACAGGCGGCGCGTCGTCGTGTATCAATGTCAGAGCCCTCAATATCCCGGCGTATATACTCATCCGGACTGTCCTCGAACAGCTCCTCGTCGGAGGGACGTATGTCCAGGTTGGGTATGACCACTTTCTCGCAGATGCGCGCCAATATCTCTGGGTTCTCAAAGATGCCATGATAATGCTTGCGCTCGGCGACCACCGAAAGGAATTGCAGGGCATTCGAGACGAGCTGACGTACAAATCTCATATAAGAATGAATAATACTAAAATAGTATATATAAATGCTACTTACCGCATCATACTTCGTGTGCAGGCTGGTCTTCACCAGCAGTTCCCAGACGGCCGTCACAAACTGCTCCATGTAGGGCTTGAACTCCTCATCGTATTTGCGCGCATAAAGGCAGATATTCTCGCAGACCTGGGAGCGCAGGTGCTCCAGTACGCCGGCATCCTCGTCGTCGTCGGTGCGCAGGATGGCGACATCGACGGCCAGCTGTTGGAGGAATGCACCCATCCAGGTGTTCATGTTGTCCTCGAAGAACTCGGGCAAATCCTGCGAGTTGAGCGAGAAGAACACCTTGTTGACCAGCACCAGGGAGCTGTAGATGACCTTTAAGGCCTCGGCGTTGCCTTCGTGCACCGTGCTCAGCTGCATGGTGGCCTGCAGCAGTTCCGTCAATGGCTTGGCCATGCGGTCCAGCACGAATTTGATCTCCTCCCACAGCGTCTGCGACTTGAACTCGTAGCGATAGCGCTTGAAGAGCGAGTGCGCCGTCTGCAGTATTCCGTTGATTACGTTGAAGTCGCCAGAGGCGAACTTCTCCACCATTTCGTCGATCAGCTGCGGCCATTTCTTGGGAAAGTCGTGTTTGCCTATAATGCTCACCGCGTCGCTCAGCTGCTTCTGCAGCGCCGTCGGCGAGTGCAACATCAGTGTGACAATCAGCGATTTGATCGTGTTGCGGTCGGTCGCGTGGATGCGGTCCGGCTCGTCGCTGTCCTCGTGCGCGGCCCAGTTGCGTTTGATGTAGTTCTTGAACGCAATGGCGCCCGCCACCCGGATGGTCATGTCCATGGTGGCCTTGTCGATCAGGTTGAGCAGCAGCACCGGATAATTCTGTTGCAGCTCCGTTGACTCCAGCAACTTTTCCGCTGTTGAAAGGGAGAAAAAACTTGTTTTAGTTGAGATATATACATGGCATGCCGGTAAGAGAGTAAAAGCGCAGTAGAAACGAGAAAGAGAGTCATTTCGAGATCAACAATCTCTTCTTTTTCGCCGTTGATTTCATTAACCGCTAAGGCACCGCCGTTTTCCCGCGCGCGCACTGATCTTCCTCTCTCTCTCCCTCTCTCTTAAGCTCACACACACACACGCATGCTCTCTCATACTCACCAGGTCTGCGGACATTTGGATCCGCACTAAGCGTCTGTTGCAAATAGCCGGCAAGCAATTGCAAATTGGCGTCGGTGACTTCCATTTTGTTGGTTGAATGCTTCTTATTTATTTATATTTATATATCACGTTGGCTATTGCGTTTTTGATTAGTTCTGTTAATCACTATTTTACAACATATGTTGAAATTTGCGCACACAAAGCGTTAGCGAGCAAGCGTCGTGCGAAACGGTGGAATGACGAATGTGCGATTTAGGCGATGGGGTGCTTAAGCGATGAGCGATAAGTAGGGCTATCGATACGAGCTCTAGCGATACATCGGGCTATTGATACAAATTTGCTTATGCTTAACTATCGATGAATAACGATTTCTATGCTTTTGAATATTTACAGGAAATAATATCCGAAGGCCTCGGCATGATTGTTCAGATAGCCAACATAATTGTTTCGGTTGTGCTGCCTGTGGTCATAATACATCTGAAAGGACCTACCTTTAGCATAAGTGAGTATGAAGGGAAGTATGTGTTTTATATATTTTTTAATATATTATTATTATAGTGGGCGCAACAACTGTGTGTTTCTACTATTCTGTACTGTTTCTGAAGCTGTGGAGTTACGTGCAGACCAATATGTGGTGTCGAAAGACCTATTATCAAAGGCAACCACGTGAAAGACGACCAAGTATTACGGTAGCAGAGCTGAGTAGGTATTTGTTTTAATTAAAACAAAAAACATTCTGAGTTCTCTTTTAATTTCAGAGAGAAAACATTCGACTGGTGGCGAGGATGATGAAGATGTGGCTAAGCTGGTACAATATCCCGAAAACTTGTGCTACAAGGACATTTTGTACTTCCTGTGCGCACCCACTCTCTGCTATGAATTGAATTTTCCACGCACCTCGCGCGTCCGCAAGCGTTTTCTGCTGAAACGTTTGCTGGAGGTGCTGATAGGCGTGAATGTTGTGATGGCCCTGTTCCAGCAATGGATTATACCCTCGGTGCGCAACTCCCTGATACCGTTCTCCAACATGGATATGGCAAAGGCCACCGAAAGGCTGCTCAAACTTGCAGTAAGTGTGGATTGTCATTTAACTGATTTTTAACTTTAGTTATTTTATATATTTTTTATAGCTTCCCAATCATCTGGTCTGGCTGATCTTCTTCTATCTGATGTTCCACTCTTTTCTAAATGCCATCGGCGAAGTGCTCAATTTCGCGGATCGGAACTTTTACTGCGATTGGTGGAACGCGAATAACATTGACACCTTTTGGCGCACCTGGAATATGCCTGTGCACAGGTGGTGTGTGCGTCATCTGTATATACCCGTGGTGCAAATGGGTTACTCGTCCCGCCAAGCATCCACAATTGTCTTCCTATTCAGCGCCTTTTTCCATGAGTATTTGGTAAGACATTTAATTAAATTCTAAACTTAATTTAATTATTTATTAATATTAATTTCATTTACTTTATTCAACTTTCTTTTATAGGTCTCCGTGCCGTTGCAAACGTACAAGATCTGGGCTTTTCTTGGCATGATGGGTCAAATACCGTTATCAGCTATATCTAGATATGTGGAGCGACGTTTTGGTCCGCGCATGGGAAATATTATTGTTTGGGCATCTATAATATTGGGACAACCGTTGTGCATTATGTCTTATTATCACGACTATGTCATTACACACTTCCAGACCGCACTGAATGCCACTGAAATTAGCTAGATTTTGGGTAATATTATCTGGTCTGTACTTTTTCCCTTATTTATAAGCCAAATACAAGTTGAGTAAACTTGAATGCCACACACAAGTCATGCATAGTACTGAGTAACACAAGTAGATTGTTATTTTATGCATTTGTTAATGATCTTAAGCTTTATGTAAATAAAGAGAATGGATTTTGTATACCGTCTTAAAAATATTTATTTACTAGTTCCGTGGGCTGAGATCACACTCGGTGCCGTGACTGACGACTGCAGTTGACTGGCGATAGTTCATCACTAGCGTGCAGTATCGATGTTTTACGATTGAGCTATCGATAAATGTTTGCTCTACATAATTTTTCTCTCCTCCACCAGAACCAAGCCAAAACATATTTGAGTTATTTTTCATAAGAAAAGACAGTTACTTGTAGTTGAAACTACAAATTTATGTGCGCGTGTTGAGCTAGCTAGGTGCACTTGGTATCTCCCAGAATTGCGTTGAAGACATCCATCATATTTCTTAGGTAAGCGCGAATAGCAAATGCAAATTGGTCAATAGCTCATCGGCGTTTTCGCGACGCCCGGCACAGACACACACACACACCCTGACAACATAAGCAAGAACACGTACATACGCACACGCACGCATAGGTTATCTGTGAATGTGTGTGTGGTGCTCGTGCTTTGAAAAGAAAATTTTTTATCGGCTCGCAAAAGGCGCAAACTGTGCGAGTGAAAAGCATAACGCTTTAAATTAAAATGCTTATAATTTCCAGAAGCGCCTGGCGTTGTCAGCAGCATCGACTGCTACAATTTGGGAAACCATCAGCGGTCTACAGCAGCTCGAAATCGACGCAGAAACAAAGTAACTTAGACAGCGCCACCAGCAGCAGCGATCCGGCAGCAAGAGCCCCAACAGCGGCAGCAGCAGCAGCAGTTTGTAGTCACGTAAGTCTGGCGCACCCACTGTCTAAGGCACGAATCTGATGATTTCGTTTATTTTTCACTGTATAGATCATGAGCGGTCGGTATCGCGGCGGTGGAGGCGGAGGCGGTGGACGTTATGGCGGTGGTGGTGGCTACGGCGGGGGCGGCGGCGGTGGTGGAGGCTATAATGACTTTGATAACTATCGGGGCGGTGGTGGTTGTGGAGGTGGTGGCTACAACGACAATTTCGGCCCCGGTCCAAATCCCTTCAACAGTAAGTAAATTATTTCAATAGGAAGCAATAAATTGCAGCAGAAATCAAGTTCTGCACAGTCGACAAAATTGTCAAAAGCGAACTCGTTATCGACTCGGGCGATTATCGAGAATTATATAAATAACTAGTCATATGGCCAATGCGAATTATAATTGAGCTTTATTGATAGTAGTTTTTGTTTTTAAAGTCTATAAAAAGGGAAATTTGAATATTTTTCTACTTTGTAATATATAAAATAGGCGTATTTTATTTCTCGAGCTGTAGTCGAAGCTTCCATAGGAAAATTAAGATAAAGTACAAGTTTTACAAAATAGAGTTAATTTTGAGCTTCATGTACAATATATCTAGTGCCTTTATTTTCCCAGTGGGACCCAACATCTCGGGCAACGATCTGATGCAGCTGATGAGCGCAATGGCCAGCAATTTCAGCATGAACTCGCAGCCACCACAGCCAATGCGTCAGAGCTGTGGCGAGTTGCGGAATCATCACTGCGGCATGTTTGTGGAGCTCTCAGGGCGGCTGTTTAAGAAGCGTGTCAATCGCTTTGCCGAGCTGCGGGATCGCAATGGTGGCGCTTGTCAGCTGGTCGTGCTGGAGGACAAACATCCACGGGTGGCACGTCGCATGAACAACATGCCGGAGAACACAACGCTCACGATTGTGGGCCAGGTGATGCGAAGACCACACAATTCGTGCAACCAGACAATGCCCACGGGCGAGATCGAAGTGGAGGTGCAGGACATACTGAGCATACACTTTCCGGCTAGCGGCACGAAACGTGCCGGCGACAAGCGCACCTACAGCACCATGGCACAGCAACAGAGCAGCCTGGGCATCACCAGCACAGAGTACAAGATTGCCAGTGAGTAGATGAATTGATAAATTAGATATCCTTATATCTTATATAATTCTATAACTTGCTTTGCAGAGAATGAGAATATCTTGAAATACTTTGAGAATCGCGATCTCACCTGTAATGATTTGCGACGCGACGATGTCGGCAAAACAGTCACCTTGGTGGGCTGGATACCATCGACCAAAAACAATAAGTTCTTGCAGCTAAAGGACGGCTACGGTCAGACGCAGCTCATGATCGAGGATCAGTCTGTGAGTATCTAAATGATGAACATGTATCTAATATAATGAGTATGAGTTGGGATTTAAATTGTTCTTAGATGAATATATGTATATGAATGTAAGGGGAATGTACTTTCTGTAAGAGACATGAATACTCATCTGTAAATGAATATGCTAGAGACACTCCCTCATATCCCTTATATCGTAAATTTGCATTTAAATAATTAAATTTCATAATATATTCTCTACAGCTAATGGACACATTTATGTCTACACCGGAGCAAACGGTATTGCAAATAGTTGGCAAAGTGCTCGGCAGGCCGAAGGCAAATATAAACTTGGTGAGCGAATGAAACAACTTTTAAATTGTAAAATATATATGTATAATGTATTACCTTTCTTTGTAGAAATACGACACTGGCGAGGTGGAAGTTAGTGTGACCAATGTGAAAGTTTTAAATCCCGATGACCCCTATGAGGGTCCCATCAAGGTGAAGGAGAAGTTGCAGAAAATGTCCATTGATGATCTCGAGGCCGATGAGGCCGCAGCTGCTGCCCGCAACGCAATCAGCGCCAATAATGGCGAGGGCGATGTGGATGGCGGTGAAACGACTGCACCGAGCACAGCTCTGGCTAGTGTCGAGCAGCAGCGCCAGAAGGTGGCAGACACCAACAAATTCGCTGATCGCACACACAACTGCGGCGAACTGACGTCGAATGACATCAACGAAAAGGTCGTCATATGCGGCTGGCTGGAATTCCAGCGCATGAACAAGTTTTTCATACTGCGCGATGCTTACGGACAGACGCAAGTGCTAATCCTGGCCAAGACGAAGGGGCTGGAGGAGTATGCCGAAACAGGTGTGCCCATTGAGTCGATTGTGCGCGTCGAGGGCACCGTCATTCCGCGCCCAGCAGCCACCATAAATCCAAAGATGACCACGGGACATGTTGAAATCGAGGCCGACAAAATCGATATACTGAATGCGGCCAAGAAGAATCTGCCCTTTGAGATACGGAAATTCAATCGGGCCGGCGAACGCTTGCGCCTCACGCATCGCTACTTGGACTTGCGTTTCAACGATATGCAGCACAATTTGCGTTTGCGCTCGGCGGTCATAATGCGCATGCGCGAATATTTAATTAACTACTTGGGCTTCGTGGAGGTGGAGACGCCGACGTTATTCCGCCGCACGCCCGGTGGTGCGCAGGAGTTTGTTGTGCCGACACGCAAGGCGGGTCACTTTTATTCGCTGGTGCAGAGCCCACAGCAATTCAAGCAGATGCTGATGTCCGGCGGCATCGATCGCTACTTCCAGGTGGCGCGCTGCTATCGCGACGAGGCCACACGACCGGACCGTCAGCCGGAGTTCACACAGCTGGACATTGAATTGTCGTTCACCAGTCGCGATGATATCATGCAACTGATTGAGGAGACTCTGCGCTACTCGTGGCCCAAGCACTTGCCCAAGTTGCAGACGCCATTCCGCCGCATCACCTACGAGGAGGCCATGGAGAAATATGGCACTGACAAGCCGGACACACGTTTTTGTTTTCTGCTTAACAACGTCTCGGATATCATCGAGAAGAGTGAGAACTTCAAGGGCAAATACGATGACTTCGGAGCGTATGCCATTGTGGTGCGTGCCAGCGAAGCCTTCTGGAATGGAGCCGCACGCAAGCACTACGAGAGCCTTAGCAAGGTCTTCACGGGCACGCTCTTCGTGCGCAAATTCAACTTCGCCAAGGACGTGCAGGAGAGACTCACTAAGCTGCTGGGCACCGAGGTGGCCACCGAAATTATAGAGAAATTCGATTTGGAGGAGAACGATTTACTTTTCCTCTGTATTGGACCCAAAGTGGAGACGGTAAGTAAATTGAATCATTTATTCTCATTATATATCTAACTCTTTATACTGTCCACAGCGCAATCTACTGGGCCGCATTCGAGTGGACTATCACGATTTTCTTGTGGAGAATGTTAAGACCAAGAAACCCAACGACTATCGCTTCCTGTGGGTCGTAGATTTTCCGCTGTTTGAACGCAACCCCGCTACAAATCAGCTGGAGAGCGTGCACCATCCGTTCACGGCGCCACTCGTTGAGGATCTGGATAAATTTGCCACCAGCTGTGACAACCTGGAAACCATACGCTCCGAGGCATACGATTTGGTTCTAAATGGCCAGGAAGTGGGCGGTGGCTCGATGCGCATCCACGATCGCGATATGCAGCAGTTCATATTGGAGCAAGTTCTCAAAATTCCCCACGATCATCTGGCGCACTTGCTCAGTGCTCTAGAGTCTGGCTGTCCGCCGCATGGTGGCATCGCTCTGGGCCTGGATCGTCTGATAGCCATATTGTGTCGTGCGCGTTCCATACGCGATGTGATTGCATTCCCCAAGTCACTCAACGGACGGGATCCGCTCTCTAATGCCCCAGTGCCCATTTCAGATGAGGATATGAAGCTCTACCACATCAACATACAGGAGACTGAGGCGGAAGAGGACAGCGCCAGCAACAACGATACAGCGAATTCGCAGGAGGACGACGATCCAGATGCAGTGCGTGCACCGCCCTCGCCCATGTCGGGCACCAGCGACACGGAGAACAGCACGATGGATGTCGATGTGAAAAACGAACCCGCTGAAGAGGTGCCAGAGCCAGTGTCAGAGCCCACGAGCGCCGACGATAAAGATGATGAGGCAACATCGCCAGCCGCACCGTCGCCAGAACCAGTCGTCAAATCTGAGGAAGACGACGCAGCTGCCACCACTGCGGAAGCTAACGCAGCTGCCGCCGCTGCGGAAGCGTCAGCACCGCCAACAGACTCGACAGCGCCAGCGACAGCTGCACCAGTGACGCGTGCCAAACGCGTGGTCAAGAAGAAGGTGTAGAACGACAGGAGCAGCAGCGGAATTAAAGATACGACTTAGCATTTTATCCATAAGCTCAAATAATAAAAGATGTAGTGGCTTTGCTGGCTGCCAAGAACACCAATCGGGATGCCACCGCTCTAAAGTCAGTCAACCAATGTAGAGCGGCTCGCAGGCAGGCGGCATGAGGCAGGAGGCAGCTCCTATTAAATTGTATTGTAAATGCCAATGGGACGCGACGTAGTGTCCACTGGTTTAGTTACCCCATCTAATCTCCACTCCCATTGCGGACGCACCTCACGCGCACGCCCACCAACATTCGTAAGTCCATTATTAATTATATATACATATATGGCGATTTATTACAATTTACAATATAATTATATACGAACTGCTATTGTATTGCGATTTGTTTAAAAATACAATAAATCAATTAATAAGAGATGGATGCACTTACAGAGTATTAAGAGTAGGGCTACTCCTGACAGTTCTGGATTATATTACAAACTTTGTGGACTGCTATATATTTTACTTTCTTCTTTACTTTGACTATTTATAGCTAAATAAATTTAATACTTTTATTATTTAATTAAGATATCATTCGCTGGGATGTTGCCTGGAATGTTATGTTCAGTTACTCTATAAGTTGGGGGGGGCAAGGAAGGGGAGTTAAGTGGTTCGTCTGTTCGATTAGTGCACGCTGGGCATGCTGAATATATCGTTGTCTATGTATCCATGGGTAAGATTGCGCCTGTAATCCCACCAGTTTATTGGCCTAGTTAGTTGACGGTCGTTCAACTCCTCTATAAATTCACCCGAGCCCACATCCTGCTCCTCGATGGAGTCATCGCTGTCGTCTTCCGTAATTTGCGGCGGACTGTAGCTGGTCCAGTGCTCATAGAGATCGTGCACTTCGGGCGTGCTGGGCAGATTATTGAAATTGGAGGCCAGCTTGCCGAACTGATCGAGGTGCTGCAGCAGCGGGTCGACACTCTGCGATGGTATGCGTTGTGGCAGGGGAGGAGTGCGTGGGCGCTTGACGCCCAGCGTGGGCAGATCCGTCCACTTGCCCAGCGCGTAGGGCGACGTGTCGTTGGTGTCTATCAGAAACATGCCACGCGTGCCGGGACGCACATTTTCGCCGGCCTCCAGCAGATAGTTGGTGGGCGGACACATGCCCAGCAGATATGAGATGTAGCTACTGCAGGCCCAGCCCCAGAAGCCTTTGGGTGAGCGTATGGACTCCAGGTAATACGCCGTGGCGCGCTGATGACTGCAGGCAAAGGAATCTGCAAGGAAAATGAATAAATTAATTAAATAAATATGTTTTCTTCTCTTTAAGCCTTGCACTCACTCATCCACTGTGGTCCCGAGCAGCCTGGCTGTGATATGCCGCCATTCATGTAGAAATCAGCGTGGCCGCAACGCTCCAGCTTGCCCTGCACCAAGGCATTCGTGTGCATCACGTCCACGAAGTCCGCATCGCTCGGATCCAGCTTGTCGTTGAGGCCGGCGGTAATGAACAGCGGCATCGCCGGATCCAGGCCAGTGATGCGTGGCAGCTGGAAGGACTTCAAGTTGCGCGCGATGTAGTTGGGCACCTGGGCGCCCAGCGAGAAGCCAATGATGTGTATGTCCGTGTTGCCCGCCTCCACCAGGCGCTCAATCAGCTGCGCGGCACAGGCGCCCGCCTGCCGCGTATTGTGCACGGCGCTGATGTAGCAGGGACCCGGCGACAGCACGCTCCAGTCCACATAGATTATGTTGTAGTCGCCCTTGGCGAGGTATTCTAAAGAGGTTTACTTACTATAATTTGTTATCATTTATCGAACTATTTACTCACCATCTCGCATCTGTTGCAGCGGACTGAGGAACATGTCGGAGTTATAGCCGTGTATGAGTATCTTGGTGGGATACTTGGGATTGAAGTAGGAAGCGGTGAGATTGGATTGCTCCGCCGTCGCATCAATGTGCAGCCTCTGACGATCCATGACATTGTGGCGCGTGTAAATATAGTATTTGATATCAGGATCGGGGCAGCTGCGTCCGATGGCCCACTTACAGGGACCGACAGTTATGTCTCGATTGGCAACGGGCTTCGCCGGTGCAGGAGCTGCAGTTGCTGCCGTCGCATCGGCTGATTGTGTGACGAAATCAAAGACAGAGCCGCCATGGCAAGACGAGGCTGTATACGGAGTGGAATTTAGCGAGATTTTTGTTATATCTGATTAGACCTGGACTTACCTAAGCACAGGCAAGCGAGAGACAGCAGCCTGAAGTGCATCTTTCAAGTTGTTTATTTAATTTGTAATAATAATTAAAGCGCTGCGCGCTGTGCCCTGCCCGAAAATGTCGGAGAAACTGAATGCCGGCCTTCAAGCCGTTGACCAATTTGGCCAATGTGCTGGGCAGCGAGTGTAAGAGTGTGTGTAAAGTGAGAGTTGAGTGTGGAAAAAGTGAAAACATTGAGAGTCGGAGGATTAGCTAACTGTGAATTAAACCGCTGAGAGACCAATGCAGACCAAAACTTTATCTGCAATCACACACACACACACACCCATACACACATTTGTTGTGCTGCGTACGTGTTTGTTGTTTCAATAAGTGCACGGTGTATAAAAGTCAAGCACGTCGCACAACAACAAAACGAAGCGAACGATCGCTTAATGTTGCTTGTCTTCAGCTTTTATAGCGCACAGACCCCCTTAAGACATATATGGATCGTCAGCTCTATAGGCTTACGGCTTTAAGATAATACCAGCTAAATGCAAATGCAAATATTTCATTCCCGACCCACGTCAACACACTCGAAATTGGGTTTGTTTTTGTTTACCTGCTGGCATCAGGCGTTACCTTAATTGGAGCACCGCGGGATTATCGGCGGCATGCAGCAGCTATATAGATGATTTATTTACTGATTTTAGGCCTGTTCTCTACCTTCTGGCCAATTTCTATAGCTTCTCAATTTATTATCGCTGCGTGTGGCGGGCAACGCCCACAGTTGATGTTCTTTAAACAGATATATATATAGCTATCTATATACACTAGTTGTATAGGTATAGTCGCTGTCTATATTTTCAGGGGCACTAGTAATATTTTCGACATATAACCGCCATGGAATGTCAAGCAGAATGGAAACTAATAGAACAAGCATTAGCGCCTAAACGAGCGACATCTGTGACATGCTCAGTCGCTCTCCCACTCTCTCTCGCATCTCGGAGGCAGATGATCTTATGGCCAGGCAGCATCCATTAATTTATTTATAACTCAGTTTAGCAACATTGTCAAATTTATGAAGACTTTTCAAGTTTGACACGCGCGACACGTTCAACTATATCTGGAAATATTTATATATAAATATACTAAGTAAACATTTGATGTTTATAATATAATTATACATATAGAAATACGATTCAAAGGCGTAATAATATTATATGGTATAATGCCTTAGCACTTTATTATTCAGTCAACGAATTCAAATGATTGACAGTTGAAGTTTACTATGCATATGTAGAAAGTCTTTTCTTGCTTCACTCTGGAGTATGGATGTCGTGTACCTTCTCGAGTGCGTTCTTATCGGTTTTACGCGTTAGGCGTTTAATTTCAAGCTTCATTATGTTCTTAATATTTTTCGGATATTGTTTACATTTGCGCTTCAAAAACTTGAGATATTGCTCAGTTTCGTAGCTGTAATCATTACTATCGTCATCTTCTTGATGCGAACAGTTCCAACAATTCTTCTTGGGTTCGTCATGCTTTTTGAGTTCACCTTCTTTGGTTTCCTCATCTTTCTGGATTTCCTCATCCTTCTTGGTTTCATCCTTCAGAGTTTCCTCAACTTTCTGGGTTTCCTCATGCTTCGGGGATTCATCTTTCTTGGTTTCCTCATCTTTCTGGATTTCCTCATCCTGCTTGGTTTCATCCTTCAGGATTTCCTCAACCTTTTTGGTTCCCTCATCCTTCTGGGTTTCCTCATCCTGCTTGGTTTCATCCTTCAGGATTTCCCCAACCTTTTTGGTTCCCTCATCCTTCTGGGTTTCCTCATCCTGCTTGGTTTCATCCTTCATGATTTCCTCATGCTTCGGGACTTCATCTTTCTTGGATCCCTCATCCTTCTGGGCTTCCTCATCCTGCTTAGTTTCATCCTTCAGGAATTCCTCATGCTTCGGGGCTTCATCTTTCTTGGATTCCTCATCCTTCTGGGCTTCCTCATCCTGCTTGGTTTCATCCTTCAGGAATTCCTCATGCTTCGAGGCTTCATCTTTCTTGGTTCCCTTATCCTTCTGCATATCCTCATCCTGTTTGGTTTCATCCTTCAGGACTTCATCCTTCTTGGTTCCCTCATCCTTCTGGGTTTCCTCATCCTGCTTGGTTTGATCCTTCAGGATTTCCTCATGCTTCGGGGCTTCATCTTTCTTGGTTCCCTCATCTTTCTGGGTTTCCCCATCCTGCATGGTTACATCCTTCTGGATTTCCTCATCCTTCTGGGTTTTCTCATGCTTCTGGGTCTTAACATCTCCCTGGATTTCCCCTTTTTTCTGGGCTTCCTCGACGCTATCGTTCTGTACTTTCGCCATTTTTACAGCAAACCTGATGGAATAAATAAGACAAGACTAGCTGATTTTTTTTTATATTTCGATACATTTAAGTTATTCGCAAACAAGTAAGAAATTTAGCAGTCAGGTGCAACCAACTACACAAAATTTTCCGATATTTTCCAATTTGCCATGCTCTATGTACCGTATAAAATCTAAATCTATTTGTGGAGCAGCTTAGTAAGGTACAGCAATTCTGAATTTGCCACGTGATTCAACATAACCACAAAATCTAAGCGAAATCTTTATATGAATCCAATATTTCAAGTCTTTCTTTAGTTGCAATGGCAGCAAAATGCTTTGCCTTCATATAAACAGTGAGAGTTAGAACGAATATACTTTTTTTATTTCGCAAAAGAATATAACTCAGAAAATTCTAGTCGGAGACACTTTGAAACACGTGCCACGCAGCTTTTTCGCACATTCTAGGTTATATCCGACATTCACACAAAAACCGGACGAACACGTTTCTTTTTAAGCACAATTAGAAAAGAAGTTACAGAAATGGACTGATATCATAGAAATATGATATTAAATATGTGCAACTTTCTTATAATTGAAAAGAAATATGCAAAATGTATAGATATATGGATGGATTAATATATTTACCAAATTTATTTCACAAGCTCCTCAAACTTCTGCTCTGCTCAAGTAACTAAACTCGAATAACTTGATATCGTTTTCTATCGACTTGAGGAGAATGGGAAAATTTATCGATGATTTGAAATAGGACGCGTGCTAAGGAAGTAACTAGTTGAGTGTTAGAATTGAAGTCTCTATGAGATGGGAGGGGCAGACAGAGATGGGACAGGCAGACGAACGATAAATATATGATATGATCGATTGACGGTCGAGCAAAGCCCGATAGGCTCGGCATATTATGCTGGTCAAAGGAATATAATAAGATTTTATAATATTTTATAAGATCTTTCATATATTATGAGGTCCAATGCTTCAGCCTTTTAATTATATTTTAATAAAATTAAAATACTCGCCATGTCGAGGAGTACCCCTAATAAATTATAATACCTGGAAATGAGTAATAGATTGTTGACATTTCGAGCGTCTAATTCGCTCGAGCGGAAATCTGTAAGGTCAAGGCGTTGGAGGCAAGAGGCATGTGCTATCATCCGCTTGGTGGACGTCACAATCGGGGCACTATGCTCCACATCTAGTCGGGGGCTTATCAGCTGCGCGCTGCCTCCAGCTTCGATTCCGAGGCGTAGTACGCGCGCGCTGAGGCTAGTGTGCGGATCATCGAAATGCGCTGGCTATGGCAGCTGCCGGTGTTGCTTATGGCCATGCGCCTGGCACATGGCGGACAGCAGCAGCAGGAGGAGGAGGACGACGAGGCCGCCAGGTTCTTCACGCGATTGTACAAGCGAAATCTGCAGCGGCTGGTGGCACTGAGGAATGAGAGCGTTGAGCCCTGCGACGACTTCTATGCCCACGCTTGCGGCAACTTTGGGCAGCTCAACGAGGCGCCGGACCCGGATGATGCGCTGCCTCCGTTCCTGTACAACATGCAGGATCGCATGGAGTTCTTTCAGCTGCAGCACGAGAACTTCCAGACGCTGCCGGGCAAGCTGTTGGCTGAGTTGTACGGCGAGTGCCGGATGCGAGGGCCGCAGCACGCACACCTGGAGCACATGCTGGAGCAGGTGCCGTTTCTGGCGGCGCACCAGCCGCTGCTGGCTGGCTGGCCCTTTCTGCGCCACCAGTGGCAGCGCCAGCAGCTGGACGAGCAGCTCAGCTGGATCCAGCTGGCGGCGCAGCTGGCGGCGCACGGACTGCCCACGCTGCTGCACATCTACTTCGCCGAGCAGGCCATCTATGTGGCGCCCATACAGGAGCTGCCCTGCCCCAGTCAGCGGGAGTTCAAGGCGAGCATGTCGGACGTGCTGACGGGTCGCCATGCTCAGGTGGGGCACATTGTGGCGCACGAGATGCGCATGCTGTGCCGCGGCATGCGAGGCGAGCTGCCTTTGGCCAACAGCATGACCGGGCAGAGCACGCCGGCGCCTGGGTACGAGCAGCTGGAGCTGGACGACAATACCATGGACTATATGCAGAGCTTCTTTGGCCTGCTCAACTTTACGGAGCAGCAGCTGGCCACGGCACGCAAGCTGCCCCTGAACGTGGCGAGCATCACGCGGGCCTGGAGCGTGCTGCGGCAGACGGAGCCGCGCATCGTCTACAACTATGTGCTGTGGCAGGCGCAGCAGCGCCTGGCCTACGAGGATTGCTACGAGCTGGCCACGGAGTTCGAGCGGCTGCTGCACGCCGAGTACTGGCAGTGGCACGTGCTGGCGCCGCAGCTGACGCGGGACGTGGCCCTGGCCATGTACCAGCTGCACACGACGCGCTTCCAGCAGCGCCGCCGCTCCACGCTCAGCAGCCGGGATTGGTATGGACATCTGTTGCCGGCGTCGGTGGAGCGTCGTGAGCTGCAGGTGGCACGGCTGCTGCAGGCGCACGCCCAGCACTACCTCAACATCAGCGAGCTGACGTCGCGGTACGGCCAGGTGCACTTCCGGCCGTATCACTTTTACGGCAACCTGCTGCAGCTGCGACGCGCCCAGCTGCGGCACAGCTTCCAGTCGCCCTACGTGGATGCGGAGGATGTGCAGCAGTCCGCCTACTTCCTGCGCCACTTTCTGCACTTTGTGCTGCTCTCGCTGCACCGGCCCATGTATCACTACTATGCCACGCAGGGCCTGGAGCTGTGGCGCGAGTCGCGCCTGCTGCAGGACACCGACGGCTACTATACGGCGCTCGACTGCCTGGAGCGGCAGACGCAGCAGCTCTACGACGCCCAGGAGGCGCCCATCTATCGGCCGCTGAGCACCCATGAGGTGGCCAATGTCTTTCACTTCCATCGCTCGTTTCAGGCCGCGCTGCGGGACTATCGCTTCTGGCTGCAGGGCGAGCGATTCGTGTTCGCCGAGCAGTTTGTGCTGCAGTACTTCGGCCTCGACGAGCATCGCATACTCTTCTATGCGGTTGCGCAGCAGCTGTGCAATCGCCAGGATGAGATCTTTGCGGCGCAGCTCAATCGAGGCTACATGAATCTGCCCGAGTTTCAGGCTGCCTTCAAGTGCGAACCGGAGGCACAGATGAATCCTCCGGCCAAGTGTATGATAAACAGGTGTGAATAGTCATAATGGGATTTCTTATTATTAATAAATGTTACTTAAGATAATATATAAATAAAGCAAGTAAGAAAACTGTAGTCGGGTGTGACCGACTAGGGAACACCTTGAACCCTATCAACAAAATAATAAAATAAGTACAGCATAAATATTAAATAAAAATATCAACAAAATATGAAATATCAACATTTAACAATTTTAAGTGCGTTCCAAATTAGCTTCAAGTAGAATAAATATATTATACAAAAATATATAAATATATAAGAAAAATATAAATATATAAAGCAAAGAAAATATATAAAAAGTATTAAAATAATACTATATAAATACATTTTAAATGTAGTATTTTAGTACTTTCACAATATGGCTTTCCCCCTTTTCTTTCCATTTCATGACTGCATGTCAAGTGAAATGTTTTCAATATTTCGTGATCATTGAACCTAAAATATTTCCAAACATTTTTCAGTAATTGTTTCAGTCATTATATTTATTTCTGTGTACTCTTGTTTTTCTAGAGTTCGTTTCGAGCATTTGCGCAGTGCATTTTCAAATTGAGTTAATGACAACTGTCAGGTACTCACTATTGGTATGGAAACATGCCCCAAATTATGCGTCAAATTGTTTACGAAAGAGTGGGCGGAGCCTCTAACTCATTGTATATAAGCTATAGTATATAAGCCATATATATACTCTTCTACGTATTTCTTGGTGATTTGCCTTAGGTTTTTCGAAATCTTCACTGCTAAAGCTGAGAATTTATGCGCTAGCTCAAATCATATGAATTTTAATGACATTTGACAACGTCATCTTGACTTTTGTGGTATGTTTCAGATAACGTCATCTGAGGCAGGTGCCTTTGCACCTGAGAAGCTGAAACAAAAGAAAAATTCGCATGCGAAAGTGAAACAAACATGTTTGCCAAATGTTTATATAATATAGTATATGAATTATTTTTGATGCAAAATGTATTGTTCTACTATTTTCTATTATTTTTTTATAAATAATTTTTTCCATTATTTTTTATCTACTTTTTTTTTTTTTAGCGGCTGCGGCTGCTCGCAAACTGTCAAAGCGGCTAAGAAAATTTATTTTATTTATTTTCGATGCGGATTTTCGTTAAACTTTAAAGCATGTTCCAAGCAACAATCTCTATTGGCGTCTCACTTTGGCCCATGTGCTCTTTGGAAGCCAACGCGCACCGAAGCAAGCAGACTTTTTTCCACTATATAGTTATATATATACACGGCCATATTTTCATTTTCCACTTGTCAGTTGACAGCGCAACGTTTTTCTCCTGAGTGTCGTTCTTTGCCGAAATATCCAACAACCAACTGTGAGTGTGTGTGCGTGTGTGTTCTTTCTATTTTATAGATACTTTCACGCCAATGTTTAGCGTCGCAAAGTATTTGAATTTGAATTTTTGCTATATTTTGCGCAACCCAGCGGCCAAGTGCGTGAATCGATTTTAGTTTGGCCAAAGCCTCGCTGCAGTTAATAGCACAAATAGTCCGCAAAAAAACTTAAAAAAAAAACTAAAATATTTCCATATACCCGCAAAAGTATCCAGGTAACCCCAGGCAGTTGGCATTATAATCTGGTGTCGAGTGAAATTTCTTTGCATAATCCCAATCGAATTTAAGTGTGCCGTGCTAATAAATTTATCGAGAAATATTTGGAACTGTTCCAATCCATAAAGCTGGAATTATTATTATGCCACCAATTTTTTCGCTATATTCACTACAGACAGACATTTTGATGGCTCTATCAACAGCAAAAAAAAAAAAAACAAAAAAAAATTATAAAAAAATGTAGATATAAATATATATAGTATACTCATCTATATGGAGCCTGTCGCCAAATTGAATAACATTTTCCTATGCTTTTTATATACATATGTATAAAAAAGAAATAAAATAATAAAATAAAACAAGTTGTATAATTAAAAAACAAAATGATATGTGTTTTTTGAGAATTAATGGGCACCTTTATAATGTTTTAGTTTCGTATATAAAATGTTCACGCGCGAGCAAATATTATTATTGCCTGACCTTTGGCGAGGTTGTCTGAGCAGATAAAACCATCCAATTCCAATTGGAATCTCATAGAATACCTGAAATAATTTATTAATTGCTTTCCCCAACGTCTATTTCTAGCGCTTGAATAAAAATGAATGAGGCAACGAATCTGTTCACCACCTTCGGCATTTTGGCCATTTTGCTGTTCTTCCTCTGGATCATCTATGCAGTGTTGTAAATAACACGGACACCAGGCTGAGGCATGGAGCGAAGGTGAGTGGGGTTTAAAGTGGGAAAATTGAAGGAAAGTGAATTGGGATTAATATTGAGGTTGGCTTAGAGATATAATCCATGTTTTTAACAATAGAATATGTTCAGTTTTAGGTTAGAAAATTATGTTAATTTAAAATATGTATAGATGCGAGTAGTTAAAGAATTAAAAATGTATTAGAATATATAGATAATGATATAAATATATTTCTTTAAAATATGAATGTATATACTAATTTCTATATAATATATAGTAAAGCTTACAAAAAACTTGGTTAATTTAAAAAAATATAAAGTTTACAAAGTCTTAAAGCTAAACTGAAGAATCTTTCAAATCAGACATGTTTTAAATTCTATGTCTATTTTAGATATGACAAATCGAACTTTATTTATACATATTAGGGGCACATCAACTGCTGAAAAACTGTTTTAATTTTACTAGTATTTTTATTATTTTAGATTTGGAAGATATTTTTCTTTAAACTTCACTTTATATTTTTTATATTTGTAAGATATTTGAAATGAAAAATCAACTTTATATATATTATATATATTAGTCAAGAAGCATCTGCTGAAAACCTTTTTAAAAATATGACGTTTTTTTTTTCTTTTCAATTCCAATGAATCTTCAAAGCAATCAGATCTAGATATTTCGAATATTCTCATTTTCATATTTTTCATTTTTACATGCCGCAAGTAAACTATTCCAAATACTCAATTAAAAAGAAATTTTCAAAATATCTATGCACATAGCTCTTGAAAATTATTCAATTAGCTGAAAATGTAGGGCAGAGTCGGGGCTACGTGCCTCGCAATGTTTTGGACATGTTTCAAGAAGCCAAAACAAACATGTGGCACAAGCAATTCCGAAAATGTATTTAGCTGGCCAAGGAAAATAAATATGAATTGCGATTTAGACTACGGCTGCCTGGAAAATAAAGTAGTACGTCGCCCGGCCTAACCGAATAACAAAGAAATAAATAAATAAATTACCGAAAGGAAAAAAAAAAACGCCCCAAATGAATGATGGCCAAATCGAAAAGGAAGAGAAAGAGCAACTGGGAGAGCCATGGAGAAGTTGCCGCGGCCAGAGGCTGACAGTGAGCGCCCGCCCCCACGCAGCCACATGGAATCTAAACTTGGTACACATACATATAGCGGCGATGTGTGCCGCATCGAAATATGCGCAACAACTGGACACGAATACGTTTGCCCAGCCACCATATATATCTCTCGCATATATATAGATATATATCTGATTATGTATATTCATATATATATCAGCCATAATTCCAATGAGCTGGCTGCTGGCTGCTGTCCGATTTTGATTCTTGATAAAAATTGTAGGCCAGTTTGTGGAGAAATATTTTTTGGTGCGTTTCTCAGTTATTCCGTGCCATTTGCTACGAACGGTCTGCCGATTCCTGCAAATTCCCATACTGTGTGTAACCAAAGAGTGCATTGATATACCCAACCTCAAGCAATATATATATAGATAGTGTTTGCCACTTGACTAATTAGTTAATTACAATTTTATTTCTCTATAAAAAAAACAGCAAGCAACCACAACAACAACAACAACTAGCAAAATGAATGAAGCCAGAAGTTTGTTTACCACCTTCATAATCCTGGCCTTCTTGCTCTTCTTGCTCTATGCCTTCTACGAAGCCGCCTTCTAAATCATGATTTGACTCTAGTTCAAGGATATATGCTTACATGTTGAATTCCAACAACAACAACAACAAATTTTCAAATATGAACAAATTAAAACCAAATTACTTACGTCTAGGATTTTTTGTAGAGCGTTACGCGCGTTTAAGCCGCTAGCATTTAATGGATTTCTATTAGTACCCTAAGTCAGGTAAGTCGAAACTGAATAATAATCAAAAAGTTTTCCAAATTATTGCCGCAAATCAAAAATCATAATGAGCACTTCTGTGACATTAACTAATTAAATTAGCTCAAATGAAAAGGTCTAGAAAAATATATAGTATAGCCGAGCATATATAGCTATAGCTATGTCTTAGATTTTTGAATTTTTGGCAGCGTTGTCAAAAGTTGCGCCATTAAAAAAATCATTTTCCAAAAAGTTTTCACTTTTTTAGCGACAAAATTTCGACATGGCTCACTAGAGAGCTAACATCCCCATAGATATATCGATATATGTGTGTTTTATATATACATCTGTCTATGTATCTACATGTGTAGAAAATTGCTTTTGAAATATTATTGTAGAGTGTGAAATTTGTCAAACGAATTCGACGTGATATTTTGAGCGTTGATGATTTTTTGATTCCTTTCAGATTTTTATTTAGTTTTTTTTTTTAGTTTTCTAATATTTGCGAAATGCATTAAATAAAATTATTTATTGCATTAAAAACCAGACGCCTGTTTGATGTTTCCTTTGCGATAAAAACTTTTCGCATAAATAAATTTTATTTTAGCATAGGTAGCAAAAAGTTTAGTTAGTCAGAAAATTTCTAGAATTTAATCTTGGCTAAAAATAACATTAAAATAAAAACACATTTCTGTGGCTATTGTTTATGCGTTTTAGCTACTTGAATACGAAGCCATTATATATATATTTATATATATATTTAAAGCAACAAATTGAATTTCCATATCGGCTGCCAAAAGAAACATTTCAAGAGTTTTCCATTTTCCATTCGAAAATAAATTATTTTGGAATTGCGCTTGTGGGCAATAATTATTTAATTTAAAATATATTTCATGCTGTTCGGGCTGTTTGTAACAAATGTTCTTATTGGATTCCCATTTCCTGCAGATGACGTCAGAGCTGCAGGCAGTAAGAGCAGCTGCTTCGATTGGGGGCTTGGTGTGGCCAGAGGAAATGTGTGTTCCGGTGAGTTCCATTTGATTATAAAATACAAATTTAAATATATAACATATTTGCATTTATTTCTATTCTGCAGTCGTCCAATTGGGACACTCACAACTTTTATGGCCTGCACGGCCTTGGCGTCATCTGCTCTAATCATAAATATTAACAGGCAATATTTTTGTTTCGCAATGGAATTTATTCAATTAATTATTAATTGACCATAATGTACAGTATAAGTGTGTATAGCAACAACAACAACAACAACAACACGAACAGCAACAGCAACAACAACAGCTCATGGCGCACATAGGAAAATTCTCTATTTCATTGTTTAACACTTTGCACATAATATGTAAGATCTTTATTTAATTCTATTTGCATTTTTTCGTAAATAACAAGACCAACAGCTGCAACAAGCAAAAAAAATGCAACAAAAAAATAACAACAAAAAAGCAGGATAAAAATAAAAAAAGCAAAAAAAAACACGATTTATTTTCTGGTTTTTGGGACTAAATATAAAACTTTGCTTAAGGCGGACTTGCCAATGGAGTCAAATGTACTTTTATTGAAATGACTATCGCCTCATTTTAAAATAATATGTTAACGCTCATTATGAAGAGCCATTTATTTGTTTTATAATTATTTAAATAAGTGGAATAAATAAATTGCTTTGGGGCTCAACCTTAAGGTAGGTGCAAGCTATAAAAATATTGAAAAGTATAATTTATTTTTATTAAGCCGGAAACTATGCGTAATTTCCGTTTATGTTTTGGATTACTTTTACAGCGCATACACCTTTTATTGCCTCACCTTCTCGCTTCACTGATTACGCTTTCGTTTCAGACTAATTGACAAATGGCATGCATTTCTCATTAGTGTTTGAAGTCATTTTTCATTTCAGAGATGTTGTCGTTGGCAGTTGTTAGAGATGAAGAGTTACCTTAAGGTTTGGACTAGTTATTGATGACGTAAATAAAATATAAAAGTTATGAGAGTAAAGTCTATACCTATGATTAGGCTTGACTTTGATATAGGAATATATGAAATGGAAATTAACTGAAAAACTATAATTATGTTAAGTGTTCAGATCTATGAGTGCTGATAGCAGACATTCAATGAATTTCAAAGAGATTTCATTATATTTTCTATAAAACTTACCTTACTTAATCTTACTTTACCTTACTTATTTTATGTTTAATATGCCTAAAATTCATTAAAGATCTATTGCTCACATTCGAATAAGATTCTTGATCGAAACCTTTAAATCTTCATCCAATATCTCACATGTATAAATGAGAATATCTGCGACAATGTATAAATACCCTTGACAAGCTTCACAGATGCACAATAGTTACATTACGCATTAGCCTAACAAGCTCTATCAATTACTGCTTTGCTTTGGGCCAACAAAAAGTGCAAGTAAGTGAGGCGCATTAGGGCCGAGCTGCCTCCAAAAGTTGCATTGTAATGTCAGCTTGCATAATTGTCTGTCAACTTGACCACATTCAAGAGAGGCTCACGACTTCCACTTAAAGTTCATTTGAATGAAATTCGAATTCGGGTTTAAGCCAAATTCAGTAAAGACTTTAAGCTTTAAGAATGCCAACTGAGTGCAATGAGGCATGGCTTACAGATGACTCTTCCGCCCGCTGGTCAAGACCGGTTTACCGGCTACGTTTGAGCAGTCTCTCTCTCTTTCTCTCTCCCTCTCTGTCGTCCTCTCTCTCTCTTTCTCTCTCTCTCTCTCTCTCTCCTTATATCCACTGCAGAAATTGTGCAACCGCCTGGCAAAAAAAGAGACTCGAAAAATGGATTTTTATAGCCGGTTTTCGTACGAAAAATGTTTACAGTTATTAAGTTGATTAAGCCTATGCGCCAATATTTACAAGACTCCTAAAATATACGTTTTATGCGTGATTACTGCAATTCGCTTGCAGCCCACTAAGTCAACTTCTTTTGGCCCAAAGCCTCGAGGCGCAGACGTCGCGTCAGCTGGTGTCCAATGAGCATGCGCAAATGCAGCGGCGACAGCTTCATGAAGAAATACTGAAAATGTTAAAGGCGGTTCAAAGATTGAAGAGTTTATTATTTAAATTAGTTTAAGAGATGAAAATGAAATGATTGATGATGAATATTATGAATATTATGAAATTAAATGGGAGTTGGGCATTTATATTGTGCTTAGAGCGAATTTGTTTGTTGGCCTAACTTACGGAATATAAAATCTCTTTATTGTTTAAGAAATACTGAATTGATACCTTTGGTGCATTGATATGATGTATATACATATATAGCGGATTTAAGTTGCAAGGCAAATCAGTCTTATACAGAAGGTCATGGGGTTAAGTTGAATATGTTACGGCCAATGGAAGGCTTACTTCATGGCGGATGCATATCAGATGCAGCAAGTGGAGAAGAGTCAATTTATGGAAGCTCTATTGTGCGAAAAATATTTCAAATATAATTGTATAATATTATACGGAGTTCTATGACATTAAACCATATAAAATCACTTATACTAAATTGCTATAATTTACCCGATGTAATTCAAAAGTTTACTAAAAAGATTCTTGTGTAATAAATTATGTAAATATGTAACAAACAGCAACTTTTGTAGCTTTAAAACCTCATCATATCCTCCAAGTAAGGCAGTCTACACATAGTTTTAACTATTGTTATTTCAAATAATGTAATTATATGATCTCTGCTTTCTACAGATAAGCTAGTCAGATAAGCTAGCTCTATTACATAGGGCTAGAAATAGCATTGCCTGCGCTCTTAAGACCTACAGAAATTGGCATTCTACAACAGATTACATATAGATTTCTAATTTATATATAATTTATCTATATTTTTATAAGATTAGATAAGTAGCGAATCGCCTCACCTGCAGTCCGTGCGTCCAAAAGCCCGTTGTCATGCTCGTCTTGCCCAGCGTGAAGACGGCGGAGCGGGCAAAGCTGCGTGCGGTGGGTATGAGAAAGCCGCCGCGCATCACCGAGTCGGAATACTCATTCATTTTGGTGATGACGAACATGGGCATGACCAGCTGGACGGTGACGTTGTGCTCGGCCAGCTCCTGCTCCAGGGCCTGTGTGAAGTACGTGACGTACTTCTTGCTGGCCGCATAGACAGCCATGTTCGGCATGGGCTGCAGCTCCGAGCCGGAGCCGATGTTGACGATGGCGCCACGGCGTGCCGCCTTCATCTGTGGCACGATCTTGCGCGTCAGCATGGTGACGGCGCCGATGTTGATGGTCAAGATGTCCCAGATGGTGTCCTCCGGCACCAGGTCCAGCGTCTCCGGATAGTCGTACATCCGGCCCACATTGTTCACTGCAATCAATCGAGTGACTTATCATCAGTTAAGGCCAGAGATGCTTATCGGCCGAAAACCTTGCTGCGGCAAGGTTGTCTCAGACCCGAAATGTAAATTGCTGAAGCGCGTCAAAGCGTTTATGAGTTTGGCAAACAAAATTCGACACAGAAATTATTTAGATGTACTTGAAAATGTTTGAAAAACCGACGCACACACAAACCCAGTTGGTCATATGGCCCTACCATGGCGAGGCAAAGAGTCATTATAATTGCACGCAATTACGAGTATCTCGGCTCGGCTTACGTTTGCCAATGACATTGACAACAAAGCTTTAATTGTTGTCGTCACTCGACATACGGTTACAAACGGCTTCTGTTAGCCCACAATGAGTTGGCTACAAAATATCAGACGAGTGAGCGATGGGCGGGTGCCTCACACAAGCTGATGCTCAGAGACTGAAATTTGATGTGTTTTGTGATTTTATCGAAATGCAACTTAAGCTTGACTTTTTTGAGTATTCGAATAGTAATTTTTTAATACCTTTTAGTAAATTATCTACAATTTGTTTGACTATACAAATTTTGAAGAATATATTATTAATATATTTTTAGTCAAATTTTATATTTTGTATTATTTTTTTATCCATTGTACTATGATTTTAAAGGAATTTATTATTCATTATTTAATAATTAAAGGTAATAGATGTTTAAGAAATTAACTCTAGATAAGCTCTGGGTACTAAGCTGTAGTCAATAAATCGATATCAGCATGAAACTTTTATACAAAGAAAATATCTCTTAAAAAGCATATGTGGATAAGACTTATTTTCTATATTTAGAATCTAAATCGTTTACCCACTCACTCCATTCACTTCATACATACAGCCCGACTCTATTTCATTTTCGCTTCTTTACTCTATATCTTACATTTATTTTGCTTCTTTTTTCAACGTCTAAATTTTTCGCTCAGTGCATTGCACTTACCTAGTATACCGACTGGTATGCCCGCCAATTCCTTTTCGATTTGCTCGTAGGCCTCACGTCCCTTGGCAAAGTCCACGGCGATCCATTTGGTTTTCACCTTGTGTTCGCTCTCTGTAAAAGTTGTTTCACAGGTCAGTGTGGCTCTTGGCTCTTGTTATCTACCCGAAGATATTCACTCACCAATCTCATTGGTAACCGCTATGAGCTTCTCCTTGGTGCGCGAGATGAGCACCAGATTGAGGCCTTGGCGTGCCAGCTCCTTGGCATATTCCTTTCCAATGCCGTCTGTGGCACCGGTTATCACTGCAAAAGAGAATGGAAAGTATTTTAAGTATGCTCGTGGGATGCCAGAATGCTCAAGGGACTTCAGCATTTAGCCAGTGGAGTGATGAGAGGATTTGTTAATGTTTTGTTAATGATTTATGTATATGTATATATATACGGATGTAAATTATATTTCATGTCTAATATTATCTTATAATAATCAAATATTTTCTTATAATAAACAACCTTTCCAATAAGACCTCTCTATTCGCTTCTCATATATGAAAAATAGTTATTCAGGCATTTATGCTTGGAATATAAATTCTTGTAATAAGCATAAGCAATTCCATCTCATAATATTTATGCATCTCATTGTTTTTATTTGCTCAAAGCTTTCAATTTCCACTGCTGGCACAGGTAATACACACAGGTAACTGCTTCACACTCCCCAGCTAATTACTTATTTAATCAGTTTGTTTAGTTGGAAGTCTTTGGCATGCCTGGTGGGTGCTACCTGCAGAGCCCGAAGCACATACAAATCTGAATACCAGCAACATTGGCATACAGAAAACATACAATAAAACTCGCTTTTTGTTGATGTTGCGCTCGGTTGTTGTTGTTGCTGTTGCAATGAGTCAATGCAACAGTTGCCGCTGCGACTGCGCAACTGCGAGTGGCCGGCAGGCGGCAATGGCTGGCACCGTTAAAATACAAGTTGATGTTGTTTTTTTGCTGTCGGCCACATTTGTTGCCAAATATTTGTGCAGCGGAAATATTGGCAGCAACTGGCAGCTGCAGCGAGTCGTGTGCATTGCCCGCTGCATACGGAAAACTGTGCACAGACTCTTCAAAGTTTGTCTCGACACTTCAGTTGGGGAAAAGGTAGATATAAGTATTGACAAGTAATACTCATTGTGCTGAAGGTCAAAAGCACTTGGGAATATGGAAAACAATATTTGTGAAATTAGAAGGTGAAGATTGTAAAACTACTGTGGGACATTTATGAAAAAAATATGACTGCAATTCCAAATCTATTTATGAATTTTATATGTATAAAAAGTAAAAATATGTGTATGTATATCAAAATATAAAGTATATACAAATTTACTAAATATTTTTATTTCTCTAAAAATATAAAGTATATATTTTTATAGCAATTTAGATTTGTTCCAATGTGAAAATGAAAAGGAATAATAAAATAAAAATTATATATATTTATATATTTAATATTTGCTATATATTATTTTAATTCATTTATATATTATGATTTATATTTATTAAAAATAATTTTGTATATAAAAACCTTGCAAAAACGAAAGTTTGCATGCATTTATCTTAATAAATCCGGTTTTAATTTCATTTTCTTTCGGCAAGTTGAATGACTTCAGTTTGCGCTATATAAACAAAGCGTGTATTCTTATCAATTGAATACAGTTAACTGGCTTATCTAAAGAAAAGTTGTAGTGAATGGGTAAGTTTTGATAATTAATTGTTGCCTCACGCTGACTTGACTTAGTCTATGCAACTAGGAAGTAATTTGTACTAATAACTAGCATAGATGATCACGAAAAATTCTACTAAACTGCCAATGGGCGTGCAATTTACATAATTTTGTAAGCTTATAAATATCCGTATAATTGTGAAAATTATAAATACATGAAGAGATTACATCTACAAGTAATATAATCATTTTACTTAATTACATTTGCAATTATATGCTTATTAGTGGAAATGCTTAACGGTGGGATGTGCTTATTGGAAATTGACAGAAAGGATATTTGGTTGTTTAATGAAGGGGATTTGGGAAATGTCAGATCCTTTTTTTGTGTTCTATATGATTTTTTGTATATTTAATATATATATACAAGACGAATATATAGTCTTTCTCGCCTATATATAAGACAACTATATTAATAAATATAAATATAAATTAAATACATCTTTTTATGTTTTTTTATTTTTTAAATATGTTATAAGCAATTGAGCTTGAAATATTTAATTAAATTTTTATTTATTTTTTTTTTGTATACAAGAAATTATAAAATTTATTTTAGCTGCTTTTTCTATAATATCTTTAAATTGAATATCATAAATATTAAATATGCAAATAAACGTGTATAAAAAAATTTTAAAATGTTACTAATTATATAAATTTGCTAATGCATAAATTCACACAGTTGACACAGTTGACAGTTAGACAGAGAGAGAGAGAGAAAGACACCAATTATTGCCCGCAACTCACCTGCCCATTTGCCAAATTTATCCAGCAATGTCTGCGGCAGCTGTGGCTGGAAGTACGGCTCCAGCAGCGCCTTGATAATACTGATCAGGGACTTGAAGTTGTCGTAGAGATAGGCGGCAATGGCCAAGGTGCCCACCAGGTAAATGGCGAGGGAAACGAGCTGCCAAATGAACGCCATGCGCAGCAGTGTGTAAATGCTTAATTCCAGTGCCGGCTGCATAATGAATAAAGTCTTTACGGAATCTATACTCTATATACTATAGATTAAATAATATTGACACAAATACAACACAAATACATGTATACAAAACGAATCGATAAGCGACAGCTGATAGCTGGCAAAGGCTATGTGAGTTCAGGTCCCACTTATCAGCATGCTAGGCACACATTCGATATAGGAAGTAGACACGCACAGTTTGCAATTGGAAATTCATTGAATTTAAATTAAAACTAATATATTGTATTTTCAGTGTCTGCACGGCTGAGGCGGCGGGCACAAGTAGCGACTCGGAGCGTCGATCACGCACTAAAAACCCGAAGCCCAAATTGAACTCGAGCTGCAGGCCGCGCAGAGCTCACGACCACAACAAAGCGCACATATACATATATAAATATGTATATACATATACATTTATATCGGTTTTTTTCGGGCTTTACAAGCTGCAATTGTCTCTTAAGTCATGAACATGAACAAGACTGCAGATACAGAGATACAGCAACACGTATCTTGTAGAGACGGCTTGTAGCGCTTTCGACTTCTTTTTCGGTTTTGTAGCTTCATTACTTCATTCATAAGCCGCAAAAGTTTATGTTTTGCTGGCGGTGTGAAGATTACAAAATCCGGCAAATTATGAGACATTTAATTATCGCCGTGCTATTGTCGGAGAGATTTCGGACAATCTCCACGCTGCAGGCAAAAGTGTGACTGTTAAATTGGTTGACATTTTGAGAGCTCTCAAGTGCATAATTACACTACTCCGCCTCCGACTCGAACTGAGACTAAGTCTCGGCCTGTCTGCAGCACTCTACAACTAATTGATATCAATTAAGTAAAAGATGCAAAAACTATTTACTACACGCCATGAGGTGGACTTTGGGGGGAGCTTTGTTAATGATAACAGATTTGCAAACATTGTCAAACTGCTCTGACATGATAAACGATTTAGTTGGGTAATTAAGCATTTACATGCAGCAGAGGCTAATTAACTTATTTTCTTGTATTTGTAGAAGGTGAGGAAAATGTGTGTAAAATATTTATATTTTTTATTTTATTTTTTTGTAATATGAAAAATATAATAAAGTCATTATTTACAGGGGAGATAGGGGTCTATACTGTCATAGTTATAAGTTTGATTTTTTGTTTTTATAAAACATTGGATAAAACACTGGTTAGAAAATATTTATATATCAAGTTTGTAGAGGCGCCAAGCTGCCAAGTGATTGGCAAGGTTTATATTGCATAAAAGACCAATAAATATAAACATACAGCTATGTGCGCAAAAATAGCAATGCAATAGGTGCAAGCAGAGATTTCAAGAATTTTTGCATGTTCCTTTATATATATTATATAATGTTGTTATCAAAACTAAAGGAAAGTCAATAAAATTATGTAATTTTTAAGTTATTTTTTAGAGAAAATTCGGAAAAGATAAACTTGTAAGCTTTGCTCATAGAATCCAGAGTGAGAAAGCAAAAAACTTTGCTTAAAATATTAATATTGTTTTTAATAATTAAAAAAAATGACTAAGCTATATGACTATATTAATATACCTAAGAGTTATCAGTTCTCTCATCCAAATATATAAATCAAAAACCAAATCTAACTCAAAGCTGAAAAACATCTGTTTTCAGGCTATATTTAAGGATCAGTAAAATTGAGCTGAGCTGGAAAAATATTATTAAATTGTATCCGAAAATACTCTTCCTCTTCTTTAAACCCCTTTATTAACATTCGAGCAATATTTGTTCTTTTACATAGTATAGGGTTGCCATTCGTCCTGGAATTCCGGGACATGTCCCGCTTTTGGAGGTAATGTCCGGGTGTCCCGACCTGACACGAAATTGTCCAGGGTTTCTACTCTTTCGATCAAAAAATCGTCATTTTGACAAAATGTAACTCAACAAAACAATTTTGAGTCTAATTGGTGAGCTAATTAGCTTGAGATTTTTCCCTTTTTGTAAAAAAAAATAAATAAAAATATAATAAGATTTTTCTTAGATACAATTGTAGTCTGTAGCATCTGTTTTCCACCTGTTTCTAATTAAAAGATCAATTGCTGATATATCATCAAGTAGCTCAGCGCCTTCTAGAGGCTGACGTATGCCCAACACACCCTACATACAAAATAAGCAAACAAAACATAGATCAAATGCGAAAATGCCAAATGCTAAGTAAACATAATAATTGAACACTATTTTGATTGCACTTGGCTGGAGTGAATGAAAATCTTTATATGCATAGGTAAATTGATTGCAAAATGCATTTGAATTAAGCTGCTGATAGTATATTGTTTGTGATTTCAGCTATTTTTACACGCATTTCTGCTTGACTAGAAAATAAAACTATTTTTAAATAAAAATTTGGAAACATAATGAATTAGAATTGGAATAAGAGTTAGCAATTAATTACCTGTGCAGTCCGAAAAACTAGTGCCGTGTCTGCTCACTTCACAAGACTGAAAAGAACTCCCCATACAATTTATGGACATTCATGAAAAATTATTGATTTTGACAGTGAAAACAAAAACAACTGTTCTGTGAGCTTTTTAATGTAGGGGAAAAGCCTGAGGAAAAGCACCAAGACACTTAGCTAGGACACACACCATATTCATTTGACTTACAGCCTGGAAGTATGCAATGCGCTTTTACTCCCCTTTCTTGTCAGCGACTCTGTTGAAGACCAGCTGAGTCAGAAAGATGCGCATTCTCCATGGGAAGATATCAACAGCGGCATTCTGCAGATGATGCCAGAAATAGCCAGGCGTTGTGTCCACACCATCCCTCAGCTGGGCAACGGCGCTGCGCGCATATTCCTCAGCTGTGGGCACGAAGAGGCCGCCCTGCATGATCCGCTTGGAGTAGTTGTTGATCTTGGTCACCACAAAGTTGGGCGACAGCAGCTGCACATGGATGCCCACCGGAGCTGCCTCCCACTGCAGCGCCAGCGTGAAGCTGCGCATGAAGGCCTTCGACGCGGCATAGAGCGCGGCAAACGGCACGGGCTGCAGCTCCGTGCCGGAGCTGACGTTCACTATGGCGCCCCTCTTCTTGGCGGCGCGCAGGCGCTGGTAGAAGTAGCGCGAGAGCTGCGCGCCAGCGAGCACATTTGTGTCGATCAGCTGCTGCACATGCTCCTTGCTCATGCGGGCGAGGCCGCCCGGAAAGCCAATGCCCACGTTGTTGACTGGGCGGGATGGGGAATCGATTAGAGTTGGAGTTGGATGAGGATTAGTCTGTGATTATAGTTACTTAGTATGGTTACTGGCACATCCTTTAGCTCCTGCTCAATGTGATCGTAGACCGCTGGGCCTTGCGTAAAGTCCGCCACGATAATCTTCACCTGCACGCTGCACGCCGAAGCTGCAAGAGTTGGAGAATTGCTGGAATCGATCTCTAAGTATTCCCTCTGCCCTAGTCACTCACTTATTTCCTGTGCCACCGCCTTGAGCTTGTCCTCGTTGCGGGCTATCAGCACCACATTGATGCCGTTGCGCGCCAGCTCCATGGCGTAGGCCTTGCCAATGCCATCGCTGCTGCCGGTGATCGCCGCCCAGCTGCCGTAGCGCTGCTTGATGCCCAGCCGGTGGCGCCCCTCGCCCAGCACACGCAGCTGCAGCAGGCGCCAGGGCGTGCGCAGCTGCTCGTAGAGGTAGGCGGCGAGTGCGTAGAGCCCTACGCTGATAAGAAACGTCGTCAACATTCTCTCTGAAGTGCCGTGCCGTCGCAGCGCTCGACCCACAACGGACTGTGCTCGTCGACTAACGTCGAGCGATATGTGATTTGGGTGTTTATAATGCGAACTCGCCGATTAAAGGTTCTTGCGTGGAATACAAATTCGAGCATTAGCAAGCGACAGAGGCGCAGGCAGAGGCGGCGGCAGAGCCGAGAAGTGCGACAAGTACATGGGGAATGCCAACACTCGCCCCGCTTTGGGACTTCGTTTATTTCTATATTTGCCTCCAAAGCGCACAGTTATAAAATAGCAGAAAAAAATTTAAATATTTGCTTTCTTTTTAGCGACCTGCTTTGTTTTTTCGATTGCCCATTAATTAACGTCGCATTGCAGTGCGTTTCGCCTCGGGTGCATTGCTCGATTTATGGCCGGGCGACCTGTGCACCCCCAAGGTCAGCCATTTACACTCTATTGCATAATATTTGCCGCCTATTGATTGACTTTCTCAGTTTTATAGTATTGATAGGCAAATATTGCAGTGTTATCGTATCGGCTAGCATGTGTCGTAGTAGCTGTTGTCAAAGATTACTAAAAAAACTATTTGTTATGCACTGTCAAATTTGTTATCTCTTGCTAAAAATTTGCTAGCTTAATCTGAACTTTCGGCTATCAATTCTATATATTCTATATATATATAAACATATGCTTGTATATCTGCCTCTATGACTGCATGTCTGAATGTCTGTCTGGGTATGGGGTATGGTGCGTATACTTAATATAGCCTGCATCCATTGAAAATGGATATTCAAGGTACAAAATTAAGATGAAGACGAGGCAGAATTAGGCGTGCTAAACACCATATAGTGCCTATATTAAAGATTAGGCCGACGAGTTGAGTCACTGTAGCCATGTCTGTCTGTAAGCCTGTCAGCCTTTTAGTCTATCCGTCTGTGGGTTTGTCCGCCTGTCCTTCTGCTTGAAAGCAGCGACAACAAGAGCTAGAAAATTTAAATTTAATTTAATATAGATATATAATATTTGCATATATTTTCTATTTTTCACCACTCATCAAGCAAAAGAAATATTTGATTTGGCTTTTGTTAGTGCAAATTAAATACCACAAAAGATGAAATATGAAAAGATGATAATTTACTATATGTATTTTTGTAATGAAAATACAGTTCTATATATTTGAGCTTTATTTATTTTTTTATATATTTTTTTATTTATTGTGTTTTTTTCCCAAAAACATTTTTTACAATTATATAAAGCTGTTGATACAATTTTTATTAATATTTACAAAGGTTAGCTATTATCTTCCAACTATTTTAGTTGTTAGTTGGGAATTTTCTGTGTGTTTTTACAACATTTTTGCTTATTATTTAAATAGATGAATATATGAATAATTAATATTAGATAGATAAATTTTGTATAATACTAACATTTAAAAATATTGAGTTTTAATTATGTATTACTTAAGGTATTTTATAATACTCTACACAACGGTCAGGCTATTATCTAGTCGGACATTACCATTATTATTAATAAAGCACTTAAACTTGTATCTCATTTGGTAAGCTAATTCATATATCAGTCTCTTATTAGACGCACAGGGCTATACTCTCTGTACTTCAAAGTCCTTTATGACATAAGTCATATATAGATCATACATCTATCTTTGTCTTTAATCATTTAAAATTTCTTAAACTATAACTAGTATTTTCAGTTATCAAAAATGTTTCTTATGGATATTGAAATTTCTTTTTCAAAGTATTCAAATGCCAATTAATCTAATTCTAAAAATTTGTAGCTAAAAATTTGAGGCAAATGACATCATTGCCTTTTGCTTGTGGTCTGGGCCGTTGTCTCTGGCAGCCAAGTGCACTTACACATATCACAATTACTGGCATGAGCGCATACTTAGCGCGTACATTCATAAATTAGACAGTCAAAATGGGATTTTGCAAAACGCTAAGTACACACCACACATGTGTGTGTGTGTGACCAGGCTTTGGTCTAAGAAAATCAGGAAACGGAAATGTGCGACGCGGCGCTGTGAATCGAACATGAAGAACAAGCAAGACATGGGTGATATATCAATGCGGAGCAGCGTTTACCGCCTGGGCAGAGCTGTCTGTCGAGAGAGAGAGAGAGAAAGAGAGAGAGGGGGTTAGCTGCCTGGCGAAAAATATGGGCTGACATTTTTCGTTGTCGCCGCAAAAACCGCATTTATTCAAGTGTCAAATAAATTCATAGTTTTTCCGCAACGGCCACGCCTGCTGCCAGCGCCCGCCTGCATAGCTGAGCGGGCTTCGACAGCGTTGGCGTCGTCGGCCAACTAATTAAGTCAAATGGCGCGCTGTTTGAGTGTGTGTGTGTGAGCCAGAAAAAGGCTAAAAATCGAGCTAAAGCCGAAAATTCATTTGCTGGCGCCGCCTGAGAGTATGCAATGGTTTTTGAAGCGTTGCCTAAATGCAAGCGAAATATTTTGGCAACTTATGCTAAGCACATTTAATTGCTTTATAAGCGCACTTCGCCTGGCAGTTTCTGCTAATTAATGTTACTCACACGCCACGTACTACAATGCCCGTTAATAACCTTTAAAGGCTCGCTCAGTGACTGCAGCTTAAACAAACAGATAATATACTGGCAGACTCCAAGACCAACTCATCTCACACATGCCAAGATAAAAGCAATGCCAAAGACTCCGTGGAACTGGCGCAGTCATTGTCAAAATAAAAAACAAAAAAAAAGCGAGTCAAACAATTTGAATTATGTTTTGCAATTTGTACATCCGTTTCTGCCTCGAAATCGCCCACACATAAATACAAACACATTTTCAACTATATCCTGGCGCTGCTTACTCCAGCCACACTTGGCCCCACTGCTTATATATGGGGGAAATTATTGTTTGCTTTGTTGCGACTGCCGCTGGCTGCCTTTATTATAGACTATATGCGCTATATGCTCGAGCATTTCCGGCCACTGCTCATTTTTATAACATTTTATTGTGGTTATTATTGCATTTGCTGGCAAAAGAGAAGAGTCAACTCATTTCAATGTTCCACAAAATGTTTTAGTTACGTTTTGTGTAGTAAACAGTTTTTTAGTGGAAGAGAATCGAAGTAATATAAAAAATTATATTTGATTAAAAATTAAAAAAATGTTGCATTTTATATTTTAATTTAATTTTATATTAAATATATTATGAAATTGTATTTCAATTACAAATATTTATGTATTTCATTTTCAGCCTAATATATTCACATATTTAATTAAAAATAATATTAAATAAAATTTATTTTAATAATTCTATTTTATTATATTTGTATATATTTTTAATATTGTATTTCATTTTTTTAAAACAAATTGAGTTTTCCTTTCTGAGAACATATTTTTAATATGAAATTGCAGCCAAAAACACGAAACTCTTGCTCTTGTTTCTTTGCCTTGCTCATCCTGCCAAATGATGTAAATTAATTGCTTTAGCATTTTTAGCGCTCTAATCTCTGACATATCGTTAAAGCGCATTTGGCATTGTTGACTGGGTTACTTAAGAATGTTTATGTCATCCACTGAATTTTAAGTAGTCCAAAGGAGGCTGACGATCTGATGCAGCAAAAAAACAACGAAAAAAGGGGGGAAAATACAAAAAAAGAGTTGTCAAGTGAATTCGTGCTGCGACAGGCAAGACAGCAGTTAGCAAATAAGCAGTTGGCTTGTAGCAATTGATCGACTAGAGAATACCCTGTGCTTGACTATATATATTGAACTATTTATATAGAACTATTTTTCGGGCATACTCGACGAGTAGATACCCTGACTTTAAATTTAAATTACTGAAAAAGCAATTTTGTGGGAAATAACAAGCGCAAATTTTAGCTTTTCTAATGCTTCTATTCAGTGCATTCGTCTTTTTTCTTTTTTTCTCATTTTTTATTAGCTATATCCTGTATTTTTGTAACATTAAATTGAGCAATAGGTATGGAGCTAATGACTACTTACAACTCTCCATTATTTATTACATATATCATAAGCCGTATCACACATTTTTCATACTACCCTCTTCACTTTACAAATACAGGGTATTCACACTTTGACTGCTGGCAAGTGGGTGGTTTATCCCCAGCAGATTTCGCCCCGTAAATGGCGCATGAAAATTAGCAAGTTGTCTGTCTGCGGCTGCCATTATGCGGCACACTTTGAATGGCAGTCGCGAATTGAGTTCGCCTCTTTTTTTTTTTGGCGTTTTCTCTGACTGTCGACCATGGGCGAGAGGACGTAAAGGCTTAAGCGTTTTATGCCCAAGTTAATTAGCAGTTGGTACGTTATCGTCGCCTATAAATGTCGCCAAAAACTTTGACCATAAAACTGCAATCAGCGGTAAGTTATGTGGCCAGAAATCACAGAAACAGCCAGAGCACATATGGCCAGGCAGCAGGACGCAGGCAGAGGAGTGAGCAGGAGAGAAGAGGACGACACCTGTTAGACCTGCAGGCAGCAAACGGGAGCCGATACACAGCCAGAGTGAAGCTCATAAAAAATGACTAACAACGCGACTGGGCAGCAGCAGCAAAGCGATTAGGACGACTGTAGCAGGAGCAGGCGGAGGAGGAGTAGGAGCAGTAGCTGGAGTAGTAGCTGGAGTAGTCTCTGCAGCGCAAGTGTCGTTTTGAAAAATTCAAATCTCGTTGCCAATAAAAGCCAATAAAACTCGTAAAATAACTCAAACAAAAAAGTGGCCGTATCCTAGAGGCGGGTGCCGGGTCCTGGTCTGCGGCTGCTCGTTCAAGTGTTTTTGTGTCGCAATGTTGCGGCTTGGCCATAACCCGAGCAACAACGGTAATGGAGCTATTGAAGAACGTTGACTCCTGACACAAGCGTGTCCAAAGTGCAGCTGACTGAGAGAGAGAGAGAGAGAGAGAGTCGAGAGTGAGTGTCTGTATGAGTGTGTCTTCCTTTCAAGTTGTCATCTATTTAACTGCAAACTTCAGCTGCTGCAAAGACAACTTCTATTTATAGCCAACTCAGCGAGTGCGTGCCGTAAATAGCATAGGTAATGAATATAGCTGGCGTCTACACCTGTTTCAAATATGTCGCCAACAAATGGAGCACTGCCTGAACTGAAGTCTGAGTGAGTAAAGCCAGAGAGATTGTGGATACTCCATGGAAAGTATAGTATTTTTATTTTATGTATATTATGTGCGCATAAATATATCTGTAATATATTACTATCTTTCATGAGTATCTAAAAAAATATATTCTGTTATATAAATAAATACATTAAATTAAATTAAGATAAATTTCTGTTATATAAATTAATACATTAAATCAAATTAAGATTAAAATTAATTTTATAAATAAATTCATAATTTAATAAAATATATCAATTATATATATATATATTTTATATTTTATTATTAAAGTTTTTATTAAATATATATAATAAAATCTTTAATAATAAAATATATCAATTACATATTTAATAAAATCTATTATATTTTTAATAAAATATATCTACTATATATTTAATAAAATATATCTACTATATATTTAATTAAATACATATCTACTATATACACACACACCTTAAAAGCACTTTCTCATAAATCTTTCCATAACAGGATCTGCATTAATCAAGCTCTTTATGTTCGTCTATTTACCAGCTCAGTTTAGTTGGCTCGCAAATCAATGCAATTGGCAACATTGTGAATGCCGTTTCTTCGCTCAACTTTCACAATTTGCATAGGCAACAGAAGTTTGCCCTGATTTTTCAATTCGCTGATCAATCAACAACACCAACAACAACAACAAAGTCAGCAATTGCTTGAGTTTAGCTGCGCATACTGAATGCAAAAGGCTGTTTAGTTTTTCGCCATAAACAACGCACGCTGCATGCAGATGCAGCCCATGGCTAGAGACCATCCCATTCTGGGCTCGACTGAGCGTCCAAGACGGCGCAATTAATATGCACGTTGCGTGGCTCTTTGCTTGGCTTCTGGCTGCAACGGGCATTCCTTGACGCATTGGCCGATATTTGAGGCGAACTCCAGGAGAGTTGACGCGGCGCTATCGCGATGCCGGCGCAGCGCGAGGCGAGCGTCGCGCCGGCCAAGCTAAAAAATCGGCTGGCCTCTTGACAGGCCCGGCCAAGTGGGCGAAAAATGTAGTAACAGCATGCACATCCTTCCATCGCCAGGATGACTTCACGCAAAAAAAGGAAGCAGCAGAAGATAGCGCGACAAAAACAATTTCATGCATTCAAATGCCAGAGCACTGCACAGCACGACAGCAGCCATATATATGCATGCCTAACAAGTCAGAGAAGGTTCGCAGAGGCAGGTCGAATACTTAATGCTCTTTATTTTAGTCTATACTGAAGGTAATTCCATCTAGGCTGTAGTCAGCTTTGTCATCCATAAGAGACTATTCCAGCAGAAGTTGAGTAGTAATTTGCAATAATTCAACTTATTTTCTTAAGCAAAAATGAACCAAATGTTTTAAATAATTATTAAATTTAGAAAAATTAATAAATTACTAGTAAATAATAAAATGTATTAAGTTATTATTAAATAAAAAATGTACTACAGGTAGAAGTAGAAATCTTGATATCTTAAAGGTTTTTTGATGATATCGTTTGACTTGATGTAACAAGATGTTAAAAGAAAAATGTTCCGTGTACTATTTAAACATGGAAAAACTGATAAAATTAATATGCTTTCAGACTCATATATATTAGGGCAAAACCCTTTGGAGTATAGTAGTATTATTAATAAATAAGCCAGAACCTGACTTAGGTTTGTCTATTGCAAAAGCTATTGTTCGTTTCGGTTATAATTATATGGTATATATGCTTGATGTTCATACTTGTAAGCTAAAAGTATTTAAGTTCTTTAACAGGTCTTTAAATATGCAGAAAGTGCGCTTAGAATTTCAGATTTATTTATACTATTTCTAAATAATGTAGCTTCTATACATACCCATATATTACTCTCTCTCTCTCTCTTCGGCTCTCATCTAATCAAAATAGTTATTATGACTCACAGTTAGTGTATTAAGAGTGTATGAGCATTTCTTTATGGCTGGCTGGCAGACGCAGCTGCCCTAACCCTGGCAATCAAGAAAAAAAATGTTGTACAAAATAAAATGTCTCTTTGTTTTTGCACTTTGGCCAAGCGAATCCAACAAAACACATAAATCTTAGCATATGTGCATTAAATTGCTAGCCCATTCCAAAAACTTACAAAAATCAAATATATATTTACATAGACTTATATATGTATGTATATATACATTCATTTATTTAATTCTAAGCTATCAAGAATGAGCTTTAATTGCTTAAACTGTTGAAAACCCTTGAGTTTTCAATTGTTTTTTTATTGGCACTTGCACGAGTTCAGGTTAATTCACACCTTCCCTTTAGCTTGCGTTTGCCGTCTGCCTCTGTCTCTGTCCCTGTCTCTGTTTCTCTGGTTCCTGCCAAAAGCTGTCGACAAACTTAATGACCTGAAAACTTTTCGATAATGTGTGTGGGTATTCGGGTGTGTGTATGTGTAGCAGTGTGTGCGCCACAAAAAAGAAAAGCACAAAAAATGAATGGAAGCTAATTTCCAGGAAGGCGATTAGAAAGCGACCAATTTAACTGTGGCAGCAAAAACAAAAGGATTTCCGCTACCTAAACGCTTGACAAAAAAGACTCCAGCGATAAGAGTTGATATATATATATAGTAAATTTAGAATAGGGATTATGCATTTAGCAAACTCAGAAGCTGTTTAAATTAATGTGAATCATCAGAAGTAGTTATAATACGAATTAGTGTAACTAAGACTTGTAAGAGTTTAGTTTTTGGTTTTCATATAAATGCTAAAGCAGTCAAATATAAATTTCATAATTTGATTTTATATTGCAATAATTTAGCAAATATGAAAAAAAAAATAAATAAAGAAAATTATATGCTTCTGAATATTTGCATATATTTCGCATAAAAAAAACAAACAATGAAGCCTGTAAATGTCTAGTTAGATCGAAGTCTATATATAAAGATATGCATATTATAAACATTGTAATGATGTCATAAATTTACAACGTATGTAAGAAGTATTTTATATTGCAATATACAAATTTTATACATATATACAACATATATATTTAATTGAATAAGGAAATCTAGGGATTTATTATTATTTTTATTTTATTTGTATACAAATTTACATAGATTTTATTAGGTCTTCACTTATTAGTATTTTAAGTGCATTTGTTATACATTTATAATTGTATTTTAATTCTTATATATACTTAGATTTTTATAATTTATATTTTTATATTATTACTTTTTTTTATATATTTGTGTTAATGTATTTAAAAATTGTAGATTATCTCATTTTTTAACTTATAATATATAGTATTCTCTTCTAATATTAACCTCTTTTCATAAATTTACAATTTTTTTCGTGTGTTTTTATTTATTTTGTTTTATTTTTATTTTTTATTATTTATTTATTATTATTATTTATTTTCTTTTTAATTTAGATATTTTTTAATGTGTATATTTTTTTCTATATTTTATATGCATTTAATTCAATTGAAACCTTTGCCAACCAGCAATTTAGTTATTTGTGTAAGCTATGAAAATATATTTCTGCTGTGGCATTTCGAGTTTCATTCTTTCTCTGCAAAACACACTCAAAATGATTTCAATAGTTGTTTTTCTGCTACCCCAAGTGCAGCCCTGCTGCTACTGCTGCTGTCCGGCCAACCAATTTGGCCAACCAAGTGAAAGCCACGTGACTAACATAAGCAAATACAGTTATAGCCAAGGCAATAGCCACAGCTCGAGTGCTCGAGAGATGTTTTGTTTGGCAAAAATCAAGATGTGTGCAGCAGCAACAGCCAAAAAAAAACCCTTTAGCTGCAGCCCAGTTAAGAGCGGGTCCACAGCGTTGCCAACCAACGTTGTGGCTGTTACTCAAGCCCAAAAAAATTTCGAGTCGTATGTTTATCTTTGGCGTGGCCTTTGTCTAGCTGAAGTGGCGCTGTGTGTGTGTGTGTGTGTGTGTGTGTGAGTGTGTTTTGATCCTTTTTTCGCTGTTTTTGGGCTATAAATAAACGTTTAGCTGGTGCGGAAGTACGGCGACAGCAACAGCAACAGCGCAGCAGTCTGTGTAATACAGGCACGACACAACAGCATGACCCAAGGGGGCGTGAAGCGAGGGTGGGGGGCTGAGGCTAGCAGGTGTGTGGCAGGGGCACGCTTGTTTGTCTAGCGGCAGCACGTGCTGCTGCGGGCTGCGGTCAGCACAAGAGTGTGTAACAGTTTTTGCACTGTTTTCGCCTGTTAACTAACTCCCATTAATGGCCGCATAATCGGGGCTCAATTAACACTGTAAGCCCCCCCCCAGCCCTCACTGACGACATTGTGGCTTTTATTTAACATGCATTTATTAGAAATTTATTAGCGCATTGCGCACTTTTAGCGTGCACATTTTATTTTTATACTGGCGCCACTCGAATTTCATAACTCACACAAAGTATCCAGCGAGGTGAGGAGCCAGAGAGCAACCTCCACACTTACACTGATTGGCATCGCAAGCTGCTGGCTGCGAACCTGTTGACCATTTGCATTTCATTAAGTTCTGGCTTTGCTCCTTTGTAAGTTCTTGCATTCATTTTACTGCCTCATTTAAATTCTAATTTTATGTCAGCGTTTATGCTTTTGTCGAAAGGCAAAAACACTCACTCACTCTCACACACACATGCATTGCTCTATAAAGTTCATTTATCTATTTTTATATGTATTTCTGTGCGGATTTTCCGCCATGCATATTCGAGTATATTCATAATTGTCAAAGACAAAAACTACTTAAGATTGTCATTGAGATAGCGCTCTTTCGGCTTTTGCTTAATCCATTTGTTTGTGTGCCAAATGCACAAGTAATCCTATCAGATGTACTTGCTCCAAGGTAAGGCTTCTGTTTATTAACTTTTTTAATGGTTGAAAATGTAATTTGGCATACAAGGAATTTTTATTCCTTTTATAATTTATTATAATACAATTTTGTATTGAAACATTGAAATATATGAAGTGTAAACTAGTTTTTGGGGTATCTTCTCTTATTCTAAATTATGTAAAGCTATTTAAGCTGCAAGTAAATATACCTAAAATTACAATACTATGAATTTCTTTTGGGCTATTGGTTGTATACTTATTATTTGGTTATTTTATTATATTATATCAATTCAACCAATTTTTTATTCTAAGTTTATAGAATATGGAAATGCAGTCTTTGAATATAATGATAGTACAATAAAAAAAACTAAAAAAACAAAATATATATTTAAAATTCAGAGCAAAAATATACAATTTAAAAAATTTTAATTTTTATACATGAAAATCCAAATCCAAATATTACAAATAATATAAAAAAAAATTGTAGTAAATAAATTAGGGTAAAAACATAAATCTAAAAAAAACCTAAAAATATTTCTAACAAAAAACAAAAAAAAAATATGTATATATTTTGAAATCTAAAAATTTTAATTTGAACAACAAAAAATATGTTGACAATACAAAAAACCTAAAAATAAAATCTATAATAAAATGAAATATATCTAATTACTGTTAAAATAAAAAGATATATACATATCTAAAAGTATTCAAGAATAAAAGTTTAAAAGTGTTTAATCTAAACATGTAGGACCGGAAACATAAAATATAAAATGAGAAATATTGATAAAAATTTATGAAAATATATGAAAATAAAATGAGATCTTAATCTACAAAAAAACACTTCTTTAAAGACTTTTACCATTCTATTAGCTCACAATGTAAAAATGATATAGTGTAGAAAAATAAAAGTTTTTAAGAGCTAAACGTGCCTTAATTGTTTATCGTTTGCTTTATTGCAACATTATTTAAAGACTCGGGCCATTTGCTTGCGTTAAAAAGAGAGATCCACTTCGTCTCCCCTGGCCGGCAGATGGTGTCATAAATCTTCTATGCCCAGCCAGAGATTTTTGCGCGGGTAAAAAAGTGAGCTGCACATGTGAAAAGGAAAATTCTGAAAATTTAGCTTTTCTTTGCGTATTCGAGTGAAAAGAGGAAAACGTCGAGAGCAGAGAGCGAAGAGAGCAGAACGCAGCATGAGAACCGAACATGCAGCAGAGCACGACGCGACGCGGCCGCGGCCGCGGCCGAAGCCAGACGATGGCCAAACGAGCTGCAGGTGCCGTGGAGGGGGAGGCGAATTCGCTTGGAGCGCAGCCAGTTGGAATTGCACGCGACAAAGGCGCAGCATGAACATGGGGCTGGCGGGGAGGGGCCGGCGATACGGTGTCTGTGGTAGGCGGCGACGATGACGACACAAAAAGGCAGCAGCGACGACAACGACAACGACTGCTGCCGGCTGAGGGCTGCTGCCGCTGCTGCCTGGCTGCTGCTGGCTGACTGCGAGCAGTCGTCAGTCAGTTGGCCAAGAAACTGGTAGCGTCGGTGTTGTGAGCCAACAAAAGGCTGGCAGCTGGCAGCTGGGCAGCTGGCACAGTCACCGGCTCTGCCACTGCCACGAAGGTTCTGTGTGTGTGCACTAGTTGGCTATAGGGCACGGGGCAGTGCTTTGGATTGGCTTTGGCTTTGACTTTTGAGCGACGCGTAGCCAGCCAAGAAAAGTGGCCAGCCAACCAGTCAGTCAGCCAAACAGCCAGCGAGCCAGCCAGCCAGCTAGCCAGCCAACAACAGCAATTACTGGCCAAGAGGTGGTGATGGTAAAGGTCCAAGATGATGAGCACGCGCCAAAAGCCGTTGCCAAAGCGGCGCAGGATGACAGTGAAGGAATATATTTTTTGGCCGCAAACGCAGTTTGATTAGCCAAGTCAAACAGTGGTTTGACCCTGGCCAAGATCGCCGCAATGGACGCCAATTGACAGGCAGGCACACCACCACACACACACACACACTTACACATGGATTGGCACAGTGGTGCAGTGGAGCAGCAGCAACAAGAGCAGCGGCCGCTTCGCAGGATGCGTTCGTCTCGATTATACAGCTAAATAAAAAACAATTACAACAAAAACAAATAAAAAACGTGTCGCGCCGCAGCAACAACAACGAACCGCGCTGTGCTATATACGTGTGTGCGTGCGTGTGTGTGTGTGTGTGTGTGTGCGTGTTAACCTTTTGAGCTGACCAACGCCGTGCGCCGTCAACTTTGTGGCCAGTGCCAAAAATCGAGGTGCGCCAATGGAGCAACTGGCGTGAAGCCCAGAAAAAAAAAAGAATACAGCACCAGCAGCAGCAGCAGCAGCAACAGCAGCAACAATTGCTGCTGCAACAACAACAAGCGCTGTTTGAGCTGGCCGCTAATGATTTGCGACGTCAGCGATGTCCGCAATGAAAATTGGCGCAAAGCAAACGCGTGCGAAACCTCAAAGGATGCGCATCACGCGCAGAGGTAGCTACGAATATCAAGCATACGCCGCGTGCAACAAAACTTAAAATATCCAAAATATTCACTATGAAAATACACAAAACTTAACGCAACTTATAAGTAGTGACTAGTGCTTAATCTTCTCAACAATATTTCACTTAAATAAATATAAATAATAAACAAACGAAAATATAGTAGCAAACGTCGTGTCGAATACTTCTATGCCAATTATATAATCGATTACAAGCAACTATGATATAACCCAACACAATTATCCAAACATTAGTGCAATAATTAATATATAAATAATTGATCATATATATATATATATATATAGACAGTTATAATTGGTACTAATTGGTAACTGACAGCACTCGTAGACAATTTCAATATAAAGGCATGCATTAGCTGCGTGGGTTTTGTGCATCGTTGCGAAAGGATGCGTTCGAAGTTGGAGCAGTATCAACAGCAGCAGCAGGAGAAGTAGCAGGAGAATAACTGAGCTGTTAATAGAGTGCAAAAATGGTAAGTAAAAGGGCAGTGGAAAAAGGGTTTTATAAGGGGAGTATATATGCATATTACATATAAGTTTAAGAGTGAAATATATAAATATTATATATAAACATATATGAGTATATAATATGTCTGACTAGATAACAATAAAATTATACTTATATGATGTAGATTTAATATCAAGAACTTTATACATGAAGTATATTTCATATTAAGCTACTATGCCATGGAAAGATTTCAAGTAAATTCCATAAAGATTGACTTTGAGGTTTTTAACTCTTATAGGTGGCAAGATCATTTATATATATATATACGCCTACAAATAGTCACAAGAAGGGCTCAATTACCTCGCCTTTTAATTCAGATTATTTTATTGGGACGTTCACTAAGTAATTTCGCATTTTGTAGAGCAATTTAAACACAATTTTTTTTAATATACAGAACATTAAAAAAAATTTTGTTGGCAAGAGATGAATTCCATGCTCATAAAAATGTTGTATGCTTGCTAATACATAGACTGCAACTTGATAAAATGTTGTTAATATAATTGAAAGAGAGGACTTTATTTTTTTATGAAATATATTTAGTCCGTTTTTCATTATACATTTCAATGTTTCATTATTTTAACGCCAATCTAAATTTCCGAGAATAAAAGGAGTAGTAGTAGAGTAGTCATTTATAAAATTTTTATAATTCAAACAATTAATGTGAAGAGGTGCTGAAAATAATTATTAAATTGAGGAAATTGTTTTTTTTTTTTTTAAATTTTTATATTATAACGATAGTAAAATAAAAAAAATTTTAAAAATAATTAGTTAAATAATTTAATTTAAAATTAAAAAATAAATAAGAAAATCATCTTCTGATTTAATAGATTTTATTATAATTAAAAACCTGAAACAATATCAAAAATCAAGTCTCTTCAGCTATTAAAAATCTATCACATATCAGAGGAGAAACCTTAACCCTAATGCTCGCAGCTGTCACCACAAAAGATCAGCCCACAAATGCCCGACTTTAGAGCACCACTTGTTCAACTTCATTCTCCTCCTCCTCTCCCAGCTAAGCCGAGTTGGCAAAGGCAAAAGCCAACAGTCTGGCGCCACATAAATAAGCAAAATGCAGCACAAAATGACATGTTAAATGCGTCATATGGCGAGCGGGGGGCAAGCCGGTTGGGTTAGGCATAAGAGTTACGCTTAAGACATACAATTTATAGGCTCTGCAAAAATGTCAAGCCACACACAGCACGCCCCCAAACCAAACACTGCCCCCATCGACTCTCAAGGCCGAAACTTGTATTTATTGGGGGTTCATAACTAGAGAGCATTAGACAAAAATTTCACCCTTGCCCAATGGCCACACTTATGCCGACGCTCGTGCTGGTCCAGTGCACAGACGCCGCTGAGTGCACAGACATAAAAATATTACATATATGGTCCAGAACCAGAACAAGTGCCTCCCAAATATGCCGAAATTGTAACCCAAGCCAAATGAGACTTCACGTGAAAGTCATTAATTTATGGTTAGTGTTCGACAAAGGAAACATCTAAAGAGTAAATCAAATGCAGACCAATTAATATTTTTAAATACTCGAACATGCGCTTGTTTTCCAATTTTTAATGTTTTAATTTATGAGCGCAAATGCGGATCACTTTCAATTAGATTCATACTGGAAAGCTTTTGTATGCCCTAGATGCCCTGTAAATATGAGTTGTTTAGGAGTTTGTAGAAAGGATGAAGGTATATATACTATAATAGAAATATATTTACTGATCTTTTGAAACAATCGAGAGTATTCTAAATTATGTTATCAATCGATTTGAATATTTTTTTTTAAATATATATATAAGTAAAGAAATTTCCTTAAATGTAAGAAAATTGATCAACATCTATCGATAGTCGCAACTAAAAATAGGTTTATGACTAAAACGAAAGCAAATGTAGAGTGACCAAGCACGAGTGATACTATTTATGATAGCTATTATATATTTCAGCAGCTGCTTAAGTTATAGATAATTTGTAAGCTCTTAAATATTTTATGGGCTTGGCCATTTGATTATAAATTGTCATTTACCAAACTTGAGGAAATAGTGGAAAATTTTTTGTTATAATTTCCGACTTAGTTGCTACTACAAAATGTTAATTTTGTCATGAATTTTGTCATAATTATGACTTCAGCTCTGAGGCAATTCAATAAACAGCTTAACAATTTGAGCAGGAGTGCCCTATTTTAAATCCTTATAATATATATTATAATATCCTGATGGATTTGGGCACCAAGTTAAGCCTTTGCAGAAAGCAACAATGAAATAAGACCCAGAAAATTCGATTTGGCAGCAAAGTTAAAGACGTCTTTGCCAGAATACAAAGTCAGCCCTATCATTGCACTTTCTATTGCCATTTATCTTAGCCACATATATAATAAGAAGCTGGCAGACTTTGTCTACCATATATGCCAAGAATGTATATAACATACAAGAAGTATTCGAAAACAACTATTTGATACATTCACAAACGGTATACGGTATCTGCTCGTCGAACATTCCGCACATTCACTCTCATTCCTTTGCCTAGAAATTTCCGAGCCATTAAAGCAATTAACAACAGCGGACTGCACTCAGTAAATTAGCTCAAAGGAGAGTTGCTGGCACCAAAAGTTCCTCAAAACTAACACGAAATTTAATTGTGCGCGAGGTATGCAAAAAGGACATCGGCGGGCTGGAGCTTGGGCAGCTCCTTTCTTAATGCTTGCGCATTAATTTTCGATTTTTTTTCACATTTTTTCTTGTTTTCTTTTTTGGCAATAGTTGAACGTATTTTTTTGTTAGCAGTTGGCATTCGCTGAAAAGGAATTTGTTGACACCAACAATGTTTCGGACATCCTGGCAAATAATTCTTGGCCCCGTCTGCCCCACGCACCTCGTCCCCCTAACGCTTGGACGGAAATTGGCAACTAAGCCAAGCAGCGAGCGCATTGTGTCCTTTCCTCTTGACTGCCTGCATATGTTTGCCTTGCAGTCTTCGGCTAACAAACAATGGCTGCTGGTCAGCCCCGGCAAGAGTTCACACTTCCTTCTGCCAGTCCTTATCATTCACAGCCAAAAAAAAAAAAGTCGAAAAAGAGCGCAGAGATTCGGGCCCGTTTGCATTTGAGCACGTTTCAATGAACGGCCCAGAGATTTATGGCCCGCATTGATTTTATTGATGGCAGACGGTCGCATTTTTAAATAAATCGAAGGCAACGCGCGACGACGACAAGCAATTAAAACTAATTGAATCGCCCCAAAGAAAATCCCTCAAAGAACATGCAATGTGACAAATAGTTGTAAATAAACGACTTGTCTAGAGACTGAATATGTAAATACAACTAAAGCGCATTTCATGTTCGTGTTGTTGAGGCATATTAAATGCAAATTGCTGCAAAGTCTGTGAACGGGTTGAAAGGGCAAAGCTTTAAAGGAAGAAGTAGTGAAGAGCTGTATATATTTATGAAAATATAATTAAGAAAAGACTATTAATAGAAGATAAACTACATTAATAGAAGATCAATTACAGAGTATTATAGGAGATGGTAGCTAGGTACAGATGACATATCTTATTAAATTGATTATTGATATATTATATATTGATTAAATATATAGTTGACCTAAAGTGGAGAATAGAGATGGCGAAAGATTGAGCATTTGCATATAGATAAAGCAGAGATGAAATATAGATATGAGAATGTGTGAAAAATATAGATTTTATAGATTTTATACTCGAATAGATATATTACTTTGAAGATTATCTATATTTTTTTCTTTTATTCTCATATATATTTTGTATATCTGAGTATAAAGTTTGAGTAGAAAATAATCGGAATTAGTATAGTGTCGTAGTATATAGTCTGATTAATTTATACTCAGACATTAATTTACTTAATTCGATTCATCTATACTCATACTATATTTTAAATATATTTTATTTAAAATTAATTAAGTCAGAGTTTTAAAAGTGTTACAAGAGTTTATAAAGAAAAATATTAAAAGTCAAGAATTACTAAATCTTTTATAAAATATTTATAAAAATCTGAGCTTTAAGTAGAATTGGTTTGCACTTCATTAAGCAATAATGAAGCTCATTCAAATAATTTATATTTTGCTTCTCTTAAGGCTTTCATGTGCTGGCAAAGACAATTGTAAGAAACCGAGCCTTATCTGCATCTGTCGATCGATCTACAACATTTCCATATCTTTCTGATTCACTAATACTTTACGCTTCTCATTTGTTTTGACTGATATTCAATTGCCGTTGCCTCAGCATCATCAAAGCCGGCAAGTGCCATTCGCATTGTCTGTTGAAATTATGTTTTGGGTGCAAAAGTCAGATGCCATAATTTTCGTTGGCGTAGACATGGCAAATAAAACAAACAAACAAATAAATCGCCAAATTATTATTTGGTCCTGTGCCTCCTGTCTGCTGTCCTCCTGCTCCAGGCTTTCGCCTTCAGCCGTCAGCCTGCAGCCTTCAGCGGCCGGCCCAAAATAATTTTTATGCGGCGCTTCGGCAAAACTTTGTCTGCTGCGCTGCCATTGTCCAGTCATAATGATTTACTCGATTTGCATATTTTTGCACTTAGAAAAATGCACAAACGATTTTTCATTTTCTTGAAAACTTATTAGTGCGGCGCGGCGAGCCTTTGATGACCAAAAAGGGAAGTTGACTTTGCCTTTCTATTTTGCTCAATATTTATTTCTTTATTCTCATAATGATGCCACGTTATCTATTTGTTATGCATGAGTTTGGTGGCCGAGCTGGCGTATACATAATTTCAGGCTAACATTGCGTATACGCCCTGCTGTCGCATTCGTCTAGCACCGTCTCTGTCTGCAATTTTCAGCGCCTACAAGTCTGCTGCAGCAAAAATCTTGGTACGGCTCCAAGACGTTCTCACTTCCTGCTCAGATATTTGGCACACATTGCCAAACGACTGGAAGACAGCAACAAAACATAAACATAGACGCAACTGCGTCTGGCTGCCAACTTGGCAGCCGCAGCAGCAGCAGCAACGCATCCTGTGTATGTGTGGAATGCGAGAGGCTCGCGTCGAGTTGGCCGCTGGCCACTCACTGTTGGGCGGGAGGCGCCACTTGGCACTCTCATTATGATTTTAATTGCTGACACACACACACACAGAGACAGACTTTTTGACGAGTTGCCCAGTTTGACAACGTCATCAGTTGTTGTTGTGGTGCCTGATCGTTTATTGGCCAATGGCATTTGGCAACAGGTTTCCAATTATCATGATTATGATTATAAGTATATATTTAAATATATATATATGTCTATGTAATGACGCTTTGATTGGCTCGACCTTGACCAAGAGAAAATTGTTGGCCATCGTCAACGACTTGTAAAATTTATTGGCCAATATTCAGGCAAATTTTATGTTTTTGGCTTGCAGGCGCTCACTGTCCGCTGCCCGCCTTTTTGGCAGCAGTTAATATTTAAGTTTTGTTTGCCAATTTCCTCAGATTTCGCCATTTGTTGTTTTTATTGTTGTTCGCATTTGTTTATTTGTTTTGATTGACATTCGCTTGCCTCAGTTGTTGACGCGTCGTCGTTGGCGAAAGTTGCCGTGCCGCTGAAATTCCCTTAGCCCAACTGGAGCCACTCTGCCACACACACACACACACAGCATCTGCAGCAACAATAATTTTTAGACAGTGTTTTTTTTTTCCTTTTGTTTTTCTTGTTTCTTGTACGTCTTAAGTTTTAGTTTCGCGAAAAATGTCTGCAAAAACTAATTAAAAATGGGCAGATAATGCCTAAGTGCTCTGTGTGCCTAAGTATTTGGTGTGTACTAAATAATACGATTAATCATATCCTAAGAACTGTCTATAAATAGGTTTGTGATCATTGTAATTCTATTAAAATAAATTGGGCTTTTTGTGTTGGCTTTATTTTATTATAACATAAGAACAATTTTTGATTTACAATTTTTTAAAATTCATAAAATAATATTATTACCTTTTAATTTGAATAAAAAAATAAAAGAAAATTAAAATAACTACTCCAGAAAATTTTACAAGATCGAGAGATAAAGATTATATAGAATATATAATTTAAATTACAAATTACAATATATAGATAATGTAATGTTTAGTTTTTATAATATTTAGCTTCTGAATTGTATGTATTAAATAGCTAGCAAATAAATTCAATAAATAAAGAAATAAAAAAGATAATATATATTACATATTATATTATATTTAGTATATTTATTACCGCCAAAAAAAAAAACAAGTGGAGAACTAGAGCTGGAATATGGTATAAATGAAAGTTTTCTCTAAAAAAAATATAAGAATAAATTTTGTTGCACAGAAATTCACTTTATTTTCTACTCAATACTCTACTCAATAAATTAACTCTTAAATAAAGCTACTACACTTATAGTATACATTCTAGTACATCAAGGTATAGTTATCGTTCAATAACAAAGTTTCCTCTTTAGCTTATCAACGCAAAGCAAATCGACATTTCTTGCCCAACTTCTGGCAACGATTTACAAGCACTTATTCTCTCAAGTTTACAGACTCGTCTCTTAGCAAATTTAATAATAATACCAAAGCAATTAATTAAATATAATTAATTTGCTTAGCTAAACATTTGTGTATATACTCGTGTGTACATGGGTTTCTTTCGTATCTGTTTAATGAACAACTCTCGTATTTTCAAGTGACAGCTTCTGTCTTACTGCATCGCATTGGCATCTTCAAGGTATACGTGCAAAATGTGAAAAAGTCTAATTAAAACTAAGAAAAACTAGCACTAATTACAATTTGTGCCGCCGTCGCCACCGCCGCCGCCCTATAGACGTAGGATCGAGGAAAAAAGCCAACAAAATAAAAACCAAACTAACAAAATGATGAAGCACTGAAATAGATTAGGCGAAAATATACAAACAGACAACTGCACGTTTGCTCTAACTGTATAATCTTTGTCTCTACATCTCTATATGTATATATCTATAGATACATCTGTGTCTGTGTCCGTTTCTCTATGTGATATACGAAAATAGAAGCGACGGCGACGATAGTCGCGCGTTTTCAACGCGTCTTTGCCCGCGTCAATTGCGCGTCATCGCCTCGGCGCGCCTCGCCTCGCCTCGGCATGGCTTGCCTTGCGGATGGATCGTCGGACAGTATATAGCATCAGGAGCGGTCCAAATACTATTTATATAGATAAGATATATTGGGTATATATGCGGGCATGTACCACTTATGTGGTATATAAGGGCCTTCTGGCGACAGTTCTGCGCAATTTTCTGTTTGTTTTTGCTTTTTTTTTTGGTCTGTGCCTTTCGCTTGTCGATCTTCGGAACCCGTCAAGTGTGTCCGAAAATAGCAAGGTAAATGAGAAATCTACAAACAAATAAGAAAATCGAAAATCAACCAAAAATACATAAAAGTAAAACAAAGAGCAACGAAAATCACCCAAGAAAATTGGGAAAACAAAAAATCCGCTTTCAGCTGCCGAGCAAAATAAATAAAAGCGAATTTCGCAGCGACGAAAAATAGTTGAAAAAATATACAAAAATCCAAATTTATTTAAAACGTCAAAGAATGGGGCACTTTTTGCGTCGTCCGTGAAACGTGCTATATAGATCACAGAACCCAAGCGACTTGTATATAACATCTATATATATGTATGTATTTATGTATTGTATATAAGACAAATATGCGAAATGTGTGGCATTTTTATATCTGATATAAAATTGTCTGGTTTTTATTAATAATTATCAAATGTTAGATAAATGCAGAACAAATGTTTTTACATTTTTTATGGCCACATGAATTTTGCAAGTATTTAAAAGAATTTGTTTGGGGTTTTTTTTAATATTAGAAATTGGCTTAATTGTCTTATTTTCGCTAATATTTTATTTAATAGACATATTTTCTTTCAATTAAGAGTCAATTTGTTTGTATGCTAACCATTTTTTCTTTCCTAAATTATAATTGTTTTAATCAATTTTTCAATGTATGTTTTTTTTTTAATTTTTTAAAAATATATTTTATATATTACGAAATACAAATTAAACAATTAAAAGATAATACCAAAACTTAAATATGTTTTTTATTATGCTAATAACTAAAAACACTTCAAAATGTTTTTAATATTGAGTTTATAATTATTAAAAAAAAAAAATTATAAAAATTAATTAATTAATTATTTGAGAGCAGCTCTTAAAAGCATTCTTCTTCATAAATCAATTGCTAATAAAACTAAATATTATCGTTGCTCACAATCGTACAACAGTTTATATAACAGTTTACATAATAGCTTAAAAACAATTTATATAACAACTAATATATCAGCATATAAAATATGAATTAAAAAGTATTTTCCATCGGTTCATGAATTTTCTAAAATTTCCTAAAGCTCACAAGACCACTTTCATCAAGTACTACACGCTTTTATCAATCATATCTATTTTTAAATTTACTCATTTACGCAACAGCTTACAAATGTTCACACCTGATGTCAGGCGCAGACTTTTTCCTTTGTGACTCGCCTTGCATAATATCCGAGAGACCGCACAGCTAGAAAAGTTGCCTGTCATATTTGACACGCTGTTATTTTTAGTCAAGCACTCGGGCACTCGCTCAGCGAATGGGTAATGTGGAAGGTGCAGTCTGTTAAATGTTAGTTATCCACTGTATTAAATAGTAATCGATCGTAAATCACAGGAGCAGCAGCTGGGCAGCTGTTCAATCGACAATTAGGACTAAGTGTTGCCATTTGCTAGAGGCAATAAATCAGATAATAATTAACACGTGCGAAGATGTTGGCAGTGGGGAGATGAGGCCTGGAATGGGTATCTTGGACATCTTGTGGTCTCAATTGGCAGCTGTTCAATAGCATAGTTCCGAGCGACTCGTCATCAGCCCTGACCTCAGTTAACTAGCCGAGCGAAGTCATTAAGTGTGCGAGTGTGTGTGTGTGCTTGTGTGAGTGTGAGTGGGGAAGCCAAGATCGTCGGCCCAGAAATTTGCTGGCAGACAGTTTGTCTGCTCATCCAGAAACTTATTGGCAAAACTCCATGATCATAAATTATGCAGTCCAAATTTGTTTACGCGCCAACGCGGCAGGTGGCGCTTTAATTACAGTGTAGAGGCATTTCGTTGGTGTGTGTGTGTGTATGTGTGAGTGCTTGGGGAAATCCCAGGACGGCTGCCAAGATTCCTCAGCACGCAGCAGCAGCAGCATTACGCAACAACAGAACTTGAGAGTGAAAAAAGTTCATTGCCACTGAGATTCTTTGGAAGCGAGCGTGAGAAAATCTTTCGAGATTTTGGCAAGCTACCATCTTGGCAAGCGCCCATTCCCATCGCTGCGTATTGCTCTGAGAGATCCCATGCCGCGCAACCCCCACAATTGTCGCCCCTTGCCAAGCCAGTCGAGGGCTGAGAAGTCCAAAAGCCGTGACGTCTTCGATGCGGCAATACCTTGGACGGGCGAACCAAATGAAACAGAGGAAATTAAATCAATAAATATAGAGCTTAGGCATAAGCATAGTCTTTGCTATGAAATTTAAGTATAGATTTAGGTTAAATCTTCATTAATATTATAGTCTTCTGAATAGCATATCTTCTTCTGTATGAATGTATTATATTTAATTATTTATTTATAAAAATATTTAGGAAGCTTAGGAGGAAAAACTAATGGAGAAATTTAGTTTTATAGTTTGAGATTAAGATCTTTTTTTATTTCGTTATTTGCAATTATTTTGTATTAAACCTTTTTTCCTATAGATATTTTGAAACTCTGAGAAATCTCTATTTAATAATTTTTTAACTACTTATATATTTATAGTAATATTTAAAAAAAATAATATATAAACACATGAAAAAAATTCTTATATATAATTTATTAATATATATGTTTTCTATTATATAAATAGTTTTAGTCTTCTCCAATCAAAAAAAACCCTTGCTGTCCATAGCGACCTCTGCTCCTTCCACTCACATTCGCCAACTAAGCTAACTCACACTCATCCCTTCTCTTTCTCTCGTTACAGCGATGCGTTAAAGGAGCCTCGTTGACCAATTGGCAGCCACGGCCGCTGCAGCTAGTCCTCGGTCTGACCAGCCAATGGCAGCGCAGCGGTTGAAAGTTCAAGTCGGCTGCGGGCAGCGTAATGCACTTGGCAAACGTTCAAAGCTGACAGCAAGTGGCACACACACACACACGCCACTACACACATACAAACACATGCATGCACACAGGCATAGAGCGAAGGAGAGACAGAGAGAGCTGCGATTGCTGGGCTCACACGCGCATGAGGAAAACGTTGATAATAAATCACGCATACGCCTGTTGGCACAGCAAGAACTATGCTCCTATGACGACGACTGTGCCTGTGTGTGTCCCTGTGTAAGTGCAAGTGTGTGTGTGTGAGTGTGAGTGTGTGCCAAGACTTGCCCCGGCAGTTGGCCAACTGCAGTGCGCTGCTCGTTTTCAGCCCGGCTCGAGCGAACGTTGGCCGCAAGACAATTGCACGAACGATGCCTCCTTTGCAGGCGACGCATTGGCCGGACGAAATGCGCCCGAACGACCAATCAGAGCGCAGCTCGTGCGCAACGCCCTTGGCCAAACAGAACTCGGCGCCAACTGGCACAGCGATGCCAGGACCCAACGCTAAACAACCTTTTGTATATATATAATTTTCGATTTTAGTTTTTATTTCCCAACTACTGTAAGTCGCGTGCCCAGAGCCTGCGCCCACGGAACAACAGCACGAGTGGGCGTGAAATAGCTTATCTACGAATATATGATATGATATACGATATATGATACTTAGAATATTACTTAAGAATTTCAAATATGATGATTGCAAAATGCGTAAGAAAAGAAAGATTAATAAAAAGTTGTAAAGCTTCCGAGCGGCACGCAAAAAAAAACAAGTTCTATCTATGTTTATATATTTTTTTTTGATATTACATTGATCTGCCAGTTCTTACTGTGGCAGCGTAGTGTGCATAGCGCCAATTTAGATTCTTGATAATTAAAAATATTTGTGTATGAAGCAGAGCCCGGCTGACCAAGTGCAGGCCGTGATTCTTGGGCATGCTGCGTGACCAGATGAGCCCGCTGGCAGCCAGAGAGCTCGTCTGATTGAGGGAGATATTGGCTGGCGGCCGGTGCATGACGTCACCCAGTGCAGCCACCACAAGAAACTGCAGAGCCGTCAATCAAAATTGGAGAGAAATTCATTGTGATTGATGCAACTCACCCACTTGCCAAAGGAACCACAGAAGAAAGCCGTTTTTGGACCTAAATGTTAAATGGCAATTAGCTCAGGTGCTTTTAGCTCCACCATCTCTGTTCACCTGCTGGCGACTCCAACAATAGGCGGACCTTTCGGGGCACAAGACGCTCAGCCGAATGGATCAGTCCATTGCATAGAGTTGACATTGCTCCCACTCTTCGCGACATCATAAAACTAAATATATATATATAAATAATAATTTTGATAATGACCTCCGAACTGTTTCGTATAGCTTATGGGCTTGTAATGAAGTACATAGTATAACGAGTTTATTTCAGCTACAATTTTGACAGCTTGGAGAGGGAGTTTTAATATTCAATCGATTCTTGTGCCCAGGTGCGCTGGCTTAATTTATTGAATGCCGAATACGATATTTATTCAATGTTTTCGACCATTATAAAAAATAAAAAAAGTAACCGCAGGTTGAGATATGTTTTATGAGCTGTCGTCGAAACGAAGAATCGATCGTGGGTGTTGATACACGACTTGCTTTGAGTTTTCGCTTTTCCATTTCAAGTGCTTGGCGATTAAAAAACCTTGGGTCAAAAACACGACCATATTAACAGCTAGCAGGCTGTAGTTCTTGGGTATGATAACAAGTGAATAACGGGACCAAATGAGACCCGTTGTGGCGAGCACTCCTGACTGATTGAGCGACACATTCTGAGGTGGGCGTTTCAAGAGATCTCCAATGCCAGCCAGTACCAGGCCCTAAATAAGAAAACCCTATTCGAAATTTACAGACTTGATATCGTCAAAGCTTTACTTACCCATTTGCCAAGTGGTGCCCAGAAGAAAACCGTCTTCGGACCTAAATGGCAACAAATATTTTGAGAAACGGTTAGAGCTGTGATCTATGGGTTACTCACCTGCCGGGGATTCCCAAAATGGTCGGGCTCCCTGCGGCACTACTTTATCAACGGAATTAATGATTCCATTGTATATTTTCGAAAGGGGGCCTGTCCCTTTTGACATGGCGACATATATATGTAAATGCGTTGGAAAATTAAACTTAGCTAATCTATTAATTTTGAATTTTGTTAAAAGAAATATATGTCCGATCCGATCAACACAAAACCATAGCCCCTAATGAGAGTTGTACATGATTGAATACTTATACATGGATTACTAGTTACAAATTTTTTAAAATATTGGTTTCCTTAATTTTTTTATTTAAATAAATTATTTTCTCATGAATTAGATGTCTTTAACTTCAAAAGTAAATTTAAAACGCAAATATGAGAGCAGACAAACGCAAAATTGCGCGCAGCTAAGCAAATTGCGTTAGCTATTTGTAGTCTGGTCACCCTAAGACTTAAACAGCTGTTTGTCTACGCAAAGTGTGAATGGCGAAAGACAATTTGTAATATTTAGAGGTTTCAGCAAAGTGATTTTACAACAAATTATAATTTTGATTGTGCAGCAAAACTTTTAGTTAATTTAAAAACATATCTAGTGCTAAAAAAAATGGATTCATTTGGGGAAGAAAGTAAAATGCAGTTTAGCCATAGGAGCCTAAAGCGAATGCCAATTAATTTGCGCAAGAAAGCAATTCGGGAAGCACGGAATTTGGCTGGAATGCAGCAGCGGAAAAAGAGGCGCAGGAGGCTGCTAAAATCCACTCCAGCTCGCGTACACAACGACTTTGAACGTGCCGAGCATAAGGCAATGCTTTCAGCAAGCTCACAGGAGTTGCAGCAGATTCTGTCGGAGTTCGAGGAGCTGGCTGATGTGCCCTACGATGCGACGCCGGCAGAGCTGTTGGGTCTGGTATGTGCATTTTCCTTGGGCGCTAGTCGCGGCAGCATTTTCAGAGAGCAACCGACGCCCGTGACGTCACAATATTGGCACACTTTTTAGCGCCTCCTATCTGCCCCTGATCGGCAACTCAATTAGCATGCTTCGTCACTTTCGTAGTGGGTTGACCTACTCCGGTAGCAGCTGCTAATTGATGGCCAGAATCATAAATGTTATGGCAGCTGATGCCGTTAAATGCTGCCGTTGGCTACATTACATATATATTTCATAATTTCAGATTGCCCAAGCGGAAAACCGTGCCACAACCATCTACGTGCAACGCGACGGCCTCAGCACACTCAAGATCATGGTGAGTTGTGTGCTCTGAAAGAAATTCACCTTTCAATAAACTCCACAGCTGTTTGCACTCTTTTGACATTCAATTGATAGTTTACATATGTATCTAGTCGTTTGTGTGTGTGTGTGTGTGTGTGTGCGTATCGATCAATTTGATTAATTTCCAATTCGTTCAAAGTTCTATCTAGAAACTGGTGAAACTTACGCTTTGTATTTTATCAGCAGGGAGAGAGTTAGAGCTACGGAATTTAGATTTAAATATATGAATAAATATATTTAGGTCTATGAATATTAAGTATATGCGTATATGAATTTCGTATAATGCTGATACATATTGAGTTGTAATTTATGTTCTATTGAAGGCATTTTGTAGCAGCAGAAAAATATAGTATCAATAGATTTTTATTTTTATTACCTCATAAATGTATTATATTTATTAATTTATTTAAATATATTTCCCATAAATGTATTATATTTATTTATTTATTTAAATATATTTTTTTGAATTTATTTTATATTTTTGTATGTTTTACATTACATAAACAATAATTTATTTATTAATTTCCTTGATTTTCCCATGATAAATATATTTCATATTACGTTTCCCAAAATGCTTACAAATGCAACTCCTCAAGTTGATGTGCTCTTAAGCCGAACACATACTCCAAAATGTTCTATTTGACGTGACTTCTTTCTCACTCACTCTCTCCACATTGTTTTTGAATTTTAGCTCCATCAGCGCTCGCCGACCGTTGCTCAACTGAAAAAGGCAATCGCCACAATCTCGTGTGCTCAGCTGAAACGAAGGCAGCAGCGCGAGCGACGTCGGGTGGCGGACGAAGACGACGCTGGCCGGGCCGAAGACGGGAGCCGACAACAGGTTGTGGGATCTGCTGGAGCTAAAGTTTCGCCTCGCTCCAGCGGCGAGTTAGTTTATTCGGCGCTGCGCAACGGGCACGAACATCGCGCGCTTGTCTCTTGGTGTTTTCTATGGCGCTGCTTCGCACTATTCAACGTGGATACCAATCAGCCGATCGATGACAACGTTGACAACGGACGCGCGACTCTAACGGCACTGGGCATTGAGAACGGGGCCACTTTGAAGTTTGTTCATCGCGTCAAATATTTCGGTCGCAAGCGGCAAAACTGAGAACACAAATATAAAACCAAGAAGGCACATTTTGTACAACCATCCAATGAGTAACAGCCTGGAGCTTGCTCAAACCACAGCCATTCGGGATAATGGAACATAATGCCATACAGCTATTTGGCATTTTGCTGATCTACACATTTGCGCGGCTCTTGGCTGCGCCCGCCTTCGAGGATGGCAACAACAACAACGTCAAGATCACCAAACACAGTCTGCAGCTCACACAGACGATCAATATACAGCGTCAGGAGTTTATGCAGCGGCAATGTGAGCTACTGGATGACAACTTGCAGACGGCGGATGATCTTACAGAGCTGCAAATGGATCATATGATTGTGGATAAGGAACACAAACTGCTCTACTGCTACGTGCCAAAGGTACCCGCCATAAAGTTACTCAATTTTTAAGCACACTTTGCAGAATTTTAATTTCATTATACCCTGGGCTCATAGCAAAAAGCAAAGAGGAAAAGGGGGCGTATAGGTTTTTATGGACTGCAGTCTCTGCAAAGTTTTTAGTGGAAAGTCGCGTAGAGTTGATAGAAATATGCCTAGACAGCATGGTTGTAGTGTTCACTAAGCATATATAGACGTTTCATATAATGTGTATTACATATTATAATATGGCACATACATAAGATCTATATACTTTAGACCTTTTTCTATATTTGAGACCTTTTGAATATATCTGTTTCGTTATTTTAACAGACAAACAGCTAAAGTGATAACATTTTTATGGAGTTTCTGTTAAAGTAAACATCATGTCCAAATATTTTACTTCTTAAATATCTGCTGTCCCAGCATGAAATTTGACATGGAGAACGCAGAGAAGACATGTATTAAGCGTGGAGTATATTGAGTCGAATATATTGTAGACATATATAGTAGACTAGACTAGATACAGGGTATTTGCAAGTCGAGCACTTGCTATTCGCACAATTTTGTTTATTTTTTTGATGTTCTGTGCGGACTGTCCGTTTCGCCATGTGCGGTTGAGCTCCCTTCCGCTTGCGGCTGTTCAGCGTGTTGCGTGTGTTTAAACGACCCTTTGTCAAATGCCCCTCGTCGTCTATACATAAAAACAAAACTAAAAAAAAAAACTTGTTTCAGACTTTTGCAACTCCGCGTTTTCTCTTTTATGAACCTGCTGACATTTGATGCTGGCACAGCAACGGCTTAGGCTGGCCTCTAACACTATATTCTTGCCACATGTGGCACGAGTGTAATCGATTTCGATTCAATTGTTGCGCTTTCACCAGACTAGTTTGACTAGACAACAACTAGACCACAAGTGGCACAACCTGATTGCCGCTATTAAGTCAAGTGCTTTGTGGGGCTTATCAGAAAGACACTTTTATTAATCTTTGACAGGCAATTCAACTCCCATGCCGACTATAGAGGCCGATTTCACAAAGATAACCTTCCTTAAACCTCTGTGCAATTATAAATTATATAGTATTAAATATTATTATTTTTAAATTATAATATAGCTTGTAAATTTAGCTTGAGAGTGGCTATATGTGGCGTATGTGTTTGAAAATAGATGAACAATCACTGCATAGGAATGTAGAAAACTTATGTTGAGAATTCCTATGAACTACAGTCGGGCTTATCAACTTTATTTGGAATACATAGATATATAGTTCTGCGAAATGTGCTGAGTAATTTCTCTAAAAGTTTTCCACCTTGTCAATTTTTACTGTAGAACTTTCAACTTTGCTCACAAAATATTAAGATTTAACATCAGCATAAATCGAGTTTCCTTCCCCATTAACAAGCTATTATTTACAGTTATAGCGTATAATTAGTTGCTCAATTTGCAACCTGAAAGAAAATTACTTTTAAATAAAACTCTCCACAGCTCAACTCAAATGAATGCTGCTTGAGTCCTAGACTTTCTGATAAGAGAGGCGCGAATTCATTTAAGATGAGATCCATTTTTTTTTTAAAAATTTATTTGCTTATCGGCGTGACCTTAAATGACGTCCATTGGGCATTATCAAACGATGTCTTTTAGTTGGCTTATTAATTAAATTTCGAGTTAAGTAGTCCGCTCGATAAGCATCGCAAGCTCGCCTAACTTAATTCAATTAGGCAAAATTTATAGAACCTACAATGCTTGAAAAGAAGCATTTCCTTTGCCCCTTCGCTGCTATCAATACTTATTGTATAGAATTAGGCGAACTATTTGATTAGATTAGGCAGCCAACTGTTGAATTGCTCACCTGCGCTCAAGGTGTGGCATATAAATAGCGGCGTTGTTTCATATGTCCGACGCACTTTGAACCTTCCCACAACATAATGAGCTTTATTTCGCTGTGGAATGGGACTCCGATTGCGCTGGGCTGTCGGTTGAGTAATGCGGGATATGACGTATGCCGTTCAGTAGTGGCGCCACATACTGTAATCCATTTTGTTTACACTACAATTTTTATGGTCTATAAATGAAAGAAAATACTTTTCTAAGTGTTACACTAATTGGCTGTCTTAACAAGTAGAACGCAGCGAACTAACAATGTTTGCTTACAAGAATGTGACGATCTCACTAATTATATAAGCTAGAAATGTGATAGTTGACATATATATTATGGACATATAATATATATTTGAAGTTAACGATGTTTAAAACTAGGTCTAGGCTTGGTCTGGAAACCTTATGTAGGTCTAGAAAATCTGGAATGAAATTTGTGAAACAAATATTATGCTCGGTTCGAGTATCTTCTAGTCTAGCAGACCTTTAGAAAGCTTCATCTCTTTTGGAAAGGTATTTATAAATATTACTTCATTAAGAAATACCTTTGATCTTATGATACACATGGAATAATGCATGCAAAATATTCTCTAATAAAATAAAATAGAATAGAACTTTAATTTATGATAGTAGTTTAGCATGTGGAAGCAGTTTCTATGCAAATTATCATATAGGTAAATAGAGTAGATAGTCGTCTGACACGTTAATTAGTTAATTGGCGAATGCTAGCTGGAAGCTAAAGAGACTTCATAGGTTATGCAGACATGGCACCATATCGCATTGATAATCGCAAGAGTGGGCGTAGCTCGTGTGCAATGGCACGCTCGCGCACAATTTGTTTTATCAGCTGTTATCGGTTATCAATGGACAGAGGCGTCGCTTGATATTAAAGCCCAGCTTGAGGGGATCTATTATTATATATACATTATCAAGTTTTACCGTTTGAATTCCGCTTGGAAACAGCTTAAAGCCACTTGGACTGGCCTCGTACCGCGAAGTCGTTAAGATTTGCTCTTAACCGGCCTCGCCTCACGGCTTTTTATGCGACCATCGCATGTTGTGCTTAATGTCGGTTTTATAGCCTAAAGAAATTGTGTAAAATTATATTTTATGATCGCTTACGGATTGCAAATATATATATTTTTTTAGGTTTACACATTTGCTTACGAAAAACGCTGAACCTGAACCTTAGCCGCGATTTTGCTGCTGTCAGTTGTGTGGCACGCACAGTGGTGCGCTGTCGATTGTTTTCAATTTGCACTCGAATTGTTTATGCTGTGATTTGTTTAACATTCAATGATTGATGTTTTTTTTCACTCTTAACTGACAAGTTGACATTGATGCAGTGCTCGATCTGTGCGAGGGGAAATAAATGCTGTGCACCACTGAGGCCTAGAGCTATACTTGTTAAAAGAGTATATATGTTTTGTATAATTTTGTAGATAGAGACTTAAAACTTAATATTATATTAAACATAAATTGAGAAACTGATTTATCAGAAATAATCCATATTTTCCATAGTATTAGAGCTATGATAACACAAGCTTTGTAGATATGCCACAGCTGAACTCGTCTTTAGATAATGTTTTAGCTGAAGATATCGACATTACGATTATACCCTACCTACCTTAGCCACCCTTCAACCACGAGCGAGTATTGTGCAGTCGATTGCACTCGCTTGCAGTGTTCTAACTTTGTTTTGTATATGGAAAAATGTTTGCTTTTGTGATTTGAAATGTTTTTGCAGCGTTTAATTGCTCTCGGCATTGCCTAAGCGAATTGTTTATATTTTTACTTGAAATAGCTGCCTGCTGCAATTGTTGCCGTTGATGTTATTGTTGTCTAGTTATAGTAAGTTGATTCGCTAAGTGGCCGTCTCTCGGCGTAATTAAGAAAATTTACATGCCTCAATTAAACCACATTTTTCTCCAGCTAAATTACGATTTATAACCATTGGCAGTTAAGAGGAAAGTATGAACAGAGAGATGTAGATGTAGATGTAGTATAGAGTCTTACTTATATAAATCTCATTCAATATTCATATACGCTTTGAGCTTTCATTGTTATATTTATCATTTCAGAGGCCTTTGCACTTTGCTCGCTGCTCATTTACTTTCTACAATTGAAGTTGAAGTCATTTTGCACACTCGGCTCAAATTCCAATTAAAAAGTCTTTTGTAATCATATCTATATGAACCTTATGTATCATTATACCTGGTTTTGATTTATGATAAATGGCATGCATACATAACATAACAAATATGGGGAAAATTGGGAAAATATAACTGGCTTTCAAGGGACTATAAAGAGCTGTCAATTGAGTATATCTAATTCGCTGGAAATAATCTTAAATTATATTTTATATTGATTGCATTGATCTTTGAGTAAGCCCATGAATTTCCCATATCTCAGTATAGGTTTGTGGTTTAAGCCAACTTACTTCGGGGTTAAACTCTCATATAACTATTTTCATAGACTCTCTCTCACTCTCTTTGGTTAAGACTCGTAGATTTTCTCTTAATATAAATTGAAATTTACTACTCGAACTGGTTCAAAGTACAATTATAAAACACTTATCTTAAGCACGAGCAGAGTTTTATCTACAAAAGAAAATATAAGTTAAAAATATGAAAGTCAGGCAGTCCGTATATCCGCCCAGCATTCTCAACATTTATTTAATTTCAATAGAAATTTCTTTAAATATATATGCCCACAAAATTCCCATTTACTGGCGGGCAAACATTTTCGATTCTGGTAAATATAATTCATAGGAAAACCAGAATATCTCTGTTTGCCGTTTGTGGCCTCATTCAAATAAATGTTTATTTAGTTAGGATTATAAAAAGAAAACAGAAACAGAACTAAACAAAAAATGCTTTATTTGCTTTATTCTCTTGCGCTTAGGTGGCCTGCACGAACTGGAAGCGGGTGCTGATGCTATTGACGGGCAAATGGCAGAATGGCACGGATCCGTTGCTGATACCTGGCTCGCTGGCCCATTCCGTGGGCATGTTCACCAAGTTCCATGATCTCAGTGAGGAGGAGCGCGCTCAGGTGCTCAGCGAGGATTACACACGCTTCATTCTGGTGCGGCATCCGTTCGAGCGGCTGCTCTCTGCGTATCGCAACAAGCTGGAGGGCGGCTCGCCCAGTGCCAGGTACTTTCAGTCGCGCGTGGGCCGTCAAATTGTGCGCGAGCTGCGACCGGGCGCTAGCAATGCGTCTCTGGATCAGGGCAACGATGTTCAGTTTGGCGAGTTTGTGCAGTATCTGTTGACGCCGGAACTAAGTCGCACCAATCAAACGGACTACAACGAACACTGGGAGGTCATTGCCAAGCTGTGCAATCCCTGTGTCATGAAGTACAACGTTGTGGGTGAGTAACGAGCTGGAATACAGAAATCTGTCTCTTTACTAATGCATCTCTCATATTTTCGCTGCAGGCAAATACGACACTTTACTGGATGATTCCGCTCTGGCGCTCTATCTGGCGGGTGCCAAGAATTTGACATTCCCAACGGGCCACAAGCCGTCCAGCACACGTGCGAATCTAAGAAAATACTTTGATCCACTGCCGATTGGCGCCATACGTCGTCTCTACGAGATCTATGAGGAGGACTTTCGTCTGTTCGACTATGGACTGGATGATGTGCTAGGCTTTGAATTCGGCTGATTACCTTCTGAATATATACATATATATGTGTGAAATTTGTGAAAATGCGTATGAACATGATTTGATATGCATTACGATGTCAATATCCATGACATTTACCTTTGTGACCATGACGCTTTCCAATGCTTTGTGATTTTAGCATAGAATTAGCATAAGCTCAACAAATATTTACTTACACTCGTTATGAAATTGTTTTGCATTTAATTCAGCGGCATGCGAATATTAGGTTTTAAGGGTTATATAAACTAAGGCGGTTTTATGTTAGAAATAATCAGAAATAACTTAAATATTATTTTATTTTTTATATATGTTATATTAAGCAAAATGTGTGTTCGTCAATTATCCTTGAAACTTATTTGTTTATCATGAAAAATATGTTTATGAATATCGCTCTCTATTCCAAATATAAAATTTATATTCCAGCTGTCATTTTTAGGTATATAAGAACTTAGTATTAACTATATTCCAAATATAATATTAAACTTCTTGTACATGAATGGGATCATGAATATTGTAAATTTCATGATTTTTTCTCCTACATTTTATATTCAAGCTAAAGTCAGATAACTTTGAAATTTTATTGCCGGTTAGTCCATCAAATTATATTCGATTTGGTGGGGAACTCTATTTTTAATTAATATAACATATTACTCGCTTTGCACTTTGCTTAAAATTTTTTTTAATGCTTTTCGGAAATTTGGTTCTTATACGAAGTGAGCGAGTAAGGCAAAGTAAAATCATATCACACGATCTATTGGAATTTACAGAATTCAAAAGACTACATAAATTGTAGTCTCTAATCTGTATAGATAACTTTTTCGGATTCTTTTAGAAACGTTTTACGGTTTCAAGCTTAAAACTTACAAAGATATTTGATAAATGCAAAATGTATATATGTGCTTCTGATATGTTTACCTGTCATCTTTAGATATTTACTAAATACATTTTTTAATATATTTTATTTTTTTGTTAGACGTATCAAATCCCAAATCAAACATTTGTAATCTTTTAATAACTCACTTTATATGGTAAGTGCAAGAGGAGAGGAAATTTCTTTAAGTTATTTCTCGCTTAGCTTTATTTTATTTTTCGCGGCATCAATGAACCCTTCTTATCAGGTGTATAGTACGTAAATGACGTTATACGAGGTTTTTTATAGACACATTCCACGAACGTTGACGCTGACAAGCTTTTACGATTGCAAGGCAAGCCCTCGCGATTTCACCAGAAGCTTTCGAATAATGCAACTTCGACAGACGTAAAATCAATTCTTATACTCTTATGAGAATCATTGTATACCCTGTAACTGATAATCACTTAAGGTATATAAATATTTTTGAATATTTAATGAGAGTAATTATTATCTCTTCATATGAAATGCGAACTTCAGTCTTTGAATCATGTAGCAAACAGCTTTTAATAGTGCGCACGGCCGCAGCGATCGTAGGAAAAAAAAAAGCTAAATTTATTGACGGCGGCGTCGGCGTTGTTTATCACCAACACATTGACAGGGAGACAACATGGGCAGATAGATGACCAGGCGGCGACTGAATTTAAATACGCAGTTCTCTTGTCAATAACAAAGTTCAGGCGCCGCAGGCGAACGCATTCTGCACGATCGTCAACCCGTGGCAATAATTTGGCAGCGGTATCCAGCGCTTGATCGGCGAAAACAACCTGCCCCCACGACAATTCAAGGTCATTTATTAATTTTGACACATACACATATGTGCGTATGTGTGTGTCTTTCGCATTTTCAATGACTGTTGCTTTTATTCAACAATAACTTAGAGTTAAACATTGACAAGACATTCGAAAATAACAATTAATGTTTCGCGCGCGTGTTGTGTTCGTGTGTGTGTGTGTGTCTGTGTGATTATACATTTGGTTTTGTTTTCGAATAAGCAATAAAAACAAAAAAAAAAAATATTCTCTTATTCAGTCCTTCGATTTGCATTTCCGCTTTAGTCATTGTAGCGCTGCTTCACTGTACGATACTTCTTCAGTGAGTACAGCGCCTCCACCTCCTTGGCGAGGTATCGTCCCTGAGCCAGCAGCGCGACGATCTTCTTGGGATCCTGCTCATCTTTGTTCTTCATGAAAGCATCGTGCACTTGCTTACGAAACTTCTGCGGCCCATTTAGGCCGGGATAGTCACGGCCCAGGTATTGTAACTGCAATGGAATTTACGCAACTTTATTACCGTTTCCCCCTTCTCAAGCGCCCTTGCTCCACTATCGCTGCAGCAGCGGTGCAGCTGCACGTGCTTTGTGCTGGCGTGTGTTTGCGTTAATGCTTACGTGCTTGTAGAGGTTGATAACTTTTGAGCGCAGCTGTGACATCACCAGTAATCAAAGGTATTTGTTTAACTGTTAAATGCAAAATATAAACTAGACCTTTATACTTTTTGTTGCTTTACACTCGGTGCTCAGATGACCAATGCCGAACGACTGGCGTGTGACCGTTTATGAAACGGTTATGCTATCGATAGACGAATACCCGTTGCTACAAGTTGGCAGCGCCAATAAATACTGTTGCTGGGCGTAATTTATATTAATTTGATTAAGTTATAGAAAATATATGTTATTTTTTATTTTATTTAAAAGCTACATTTTAGCTTGAAGCTGCGATATGATATTTTCGTCAATAAATTACGTAGCTTGTTACGTCATATCGGTTGCACGATAATCGAAGCAACCTTTTTTTATCGACTATTTATGTGAGTGCTACAGCTCAGTTGGCAGCACCCGTCTCAATGTTCGTGTCGGCCGGCCGGAATTTAGCTGGACGTTTACGGTAGGTTGCGCAGTTGTAAGACTGAATTAAAATAAATAATATTACTTTGTGATTTCGCAGTTATCGCAGCATTTCAACTACCTGCGCCAGAATGGCAAACGAGGTAGAGAAGGCGCAGAGCGCCGCCGCTTCTGAAGACACCATTTTCGGCAAGATTTTACGCAAGGAAATTCCATGCAAATTTATCTACGAAGACGACAAGGTGAGTGCAAAGTGCAATTGATCTGCGTTGAGTTATCATTATCTGAATTGCTTTTCTACTTAGTGTGTGGCCTTCAATGATGTGGCACCCCAGGCGCCGACCCACTTCCTGGTTATTCCGCGCAAGCCGATCGCGCAGCTCTCCACGGCCGAGGAGGGAGATGCCGAGCTGCTGGGCCACCTGATGATGGTGGGCAGGAAGGTGGCCAAGGAGCAGGGCCTGGAGAAGGGCTACCGCGTGGTCATCAACAATGGCCAGCACGGCGCCCAGTCCGTCTATCACTTGCATTTGCACTTCCTCGGCGGCCGCCAGATGCAGTGGCCCCCCGGCTAATCCCATCATTGTGTCCCAATTCAAACCAGATAAAAAGGATTTAAGAAAATAAATACGCCTTATTGAAACTAAAGCAAATGTACAAAATATACAGATAAAAGCGTGTGAATTCAGTGGCTTCTGGCCGGAAAGAACTGTTTGAAGTCGACGGCATCGTTGAGGAACTGGCGCAGCTTGCCCTCGTTGCGCGAGTTTTCGGCAAAGCTGTCGGCGTCCAGGCAGTTCAGTAGTAGTTCCTCCGTGCCCAGCTGGCTGGCAATGCCGCCGGAGCGGCGCAGCGGGCGCGTTTGCAACTTGTCCAGCTTCGTGCCCACGACCAGGATGGGCACGTGGCGACGCCGCAGGATGGGCCGCATCCGCTTGTGGCGGTGTCGGCAGATCTGGCGCAGGGGCTGGTACAGCAGGTCGTGCAGGCTGTCGTGCGTGCGCATGTCCAGCAGATCGTACACCAAGATGATGCCATCAATGTTCCGGTACAGGCGATTCCGGTGCTCGCGCGGCATGCGCATGGAGCTCTTTAGATCGTAGAATTCCACAAAATAGGGAATCATCTCGCATGCGCTTGCCGCGCGACTGCGGAACAGCTTGCACGGATCAAAGCGCTCGGAGCTGTGCGCCGAGGAGCTGGGCGAAGAGGACGACGTCCACTCGGGCGTCGGCGGCATGCCCTTGGTGGAGGGATACTCGTGCAGGCGCACCTGCACGTTCCACCAGACGTCGCCGACGCTCCTGCTGGAGGGCGTGGGAGTGTCAATGCTTCGGGCCAGCAGATCTGCTAGTTGCGACTTACCAACACCTGCGAAATTGAGGGAGTAACTTCATTAGATTCAAGGACTTTCATCATTGTGGATGCTTGGCTACCCACCTGCCTCGCCGAGTAGCAATATGCGAGCCGTGGGCACATGTTCTATTCTTTGTTGCGCTGTCATTGTTCCCATTTTGTCGTGCATACTCACAATTCAATTTAATTGCTGTCAAATCTGATTCGAGGCCAACTAGGATCAACTCACAAATTGAAATTGTTAAATGCGTTTAGCGGGCTGTCAATCGAGTTATCGAAATGATGTGTGTCATCTCTAAAGAAGGCGATGATTTTATAGCAGCCACAGCGCCTATGCAATTTTTGTAGGGCAAGTTATAGCAAGTAGGGCAGCCATCTTGTTTTCTCTTTGTTTATTTGGCAGTTGGCGCGAGATTCAAAATTTGAATTCTCAAGTTTAGTCAGTTGAGAAATAAAACGAGTTCAAAAGCTAGTTTTAATAGTTTCAAACATTTGTTTATTCTTTATAAACGTTCATCATTTCATGTCATTTCATTTGTGTGTTCACATCAGTGTGTTTGTGGTTTAATATATCTACAGACGCCGTTATTCTCGGTGTGCGGCTGGAGAGTCCGCATACATCTGCTATCTGCTTTAAATTCTTTTTTTTTTTTTAATTTTGTTTTATTTGGAAATAAAATTATATACTTGTTGCTTGCAATACAGTTGCATCATATATATATATACGTATATATAATGTAGTATGCAGTTTAATCAATAATATAATTTAATCGATTTCGTTTCGCAGTTATTCAGTTTGCAATTAAGTTTTGGTAAGAGCTTTTAAAACATATACTTGTAAGTATTATGTATACTTTTATATACGATTTTTTGTTGTTCTTTTTTTTTTTTAGTTTTATTTTTCATATAGTAAATATAATTTTTTAAAATTCGAAAAACAGCTATAAACAGTTTATCATAAACAACAAAACTCCGAAACGAGCTTAATGATGTGGTGCGTCCCACTGTGGAGACTGTGGTGAGAATGGTGGTGTCGTGGTGAGTATGTGTGGCATTTCGATAGCCGATACCCGCTGAGTAACGGTTAAATAGTTGAGTCGTGTAACCTAATGGAGCTGCCCAATAACGGACCACATTCAATATCTGTATGGATGCGGCGCGACCCATGCAAAGGTATCTCTCTCGATATATATATATGGTATGGTTATTCTTCATACTATGCGGTGCTGTACTGATTATGTATAAATCTTCCGTTTTACTATATATGTATGTATGTATATATGTATATAAAATGATTTTGCAATTCGTCGCAGATTGTTTGCCTATGCGGGGTATGTATGCATGCATTCATGTAAATATGTCATGTACGTTATGTTATATTCCATATGTATTTGCATATATTGCGCACGCAACGTGGCCTTTAACTTATAATTCAACATCAAACATTTGCCCTATATTTTGGTATACCTAGTTTATATACTTATATATGTCTTGCTTGCGTTTTATTCATATATATACCACATACACACACACAACGCAGTGCGTGTATATGTACGTGCTCTGCCAGCTTCCACTCATTATTCCAATTGTTCAGGTGCGCACTCTATATATATATTTATGTATATGTATATGTATGTATATCGTATTTTTTGTTGTTTTTTTATCGTTTTTTTGTTATGGTTTTCGTATGGTGTTGTTAAATGCATTTATGCCTGATTTATCGAATATAAATTACATACATAAATATCTAAAAATAAAAATACATGGACATCTACAGCTTGTGGTATTTGCTTTAACTATTCTTTATATGTTTTATTAATATTTGCATTATTTTTTGATTTTTCTGTTTTCTTTTCTTAGTATTTTCTCTTTTGTTTTTGTTTTCATCTACTGATTTGTGCTTCTGTGATGGCTCCTGCGCTGCTGCTGCTGCTTGCTGCATTGAAAACGCTTCGAAATTAAACAGTTACATAGACTGAGGTATGCCTAACGGTACACATGCTACACAAATACATCGATGCATGCCTAACGGTAAACATAGTACATCCATGTATTTATCTATAATTTTTGTTGTCTTTTTTTCTTTTTTTTGGTCAGTTCATGGGTGGCTTGGTGTGTCTAAGTGTGTATGTGTGTGGCTATGTGTGCGTGTGTGTGTGTGTATGTACATGTAGTGTGTTTAAATACACTGTTCTACAAAATTGTGTACAGCGTGTGGAAATAAATGTAACCAAACTGAAGGAAAACGCAAATGAATTTTCATTTCTTCTGATAATATTCATAGTATATATATATGCATACATATATGTATAAATATATGCACACATACATCAACATATACATATACATATATATATATAGTCATATATTTATGTATATATATATATCATTTGCCTTTTATTCATTCATCAGTTTAAATCAATAATCAACATCATTTTATATAATTCCATATAATTTGTTTAATATTCAAGTATTTGTTTATGTTTTCTCATATATATATAGTTTGTTTTTGTTGCTGTTGTTGTAAGTTTTGTGTCGTTTGTTTAGTTTTGATAATTTACAGTAATTATTTGGAAAAGCAAAGTACGTATTCTTTTTTGTTTTTTTTTCTCTCTTTTTTTATGAACAATATTTCGTTAGGTTTTGTGGAATTGTTTTACGGGGTCTTTAAGACATTTATTTATTTATTTATCTTTTGTAATTTAGATGAATTATATTACATAAATATTTTTGCTTGGTATTTGTTATACTGTATCGTATTTGTGTGTGTTTTATTTTGCCTTTGGTGAACATAACTACAAACTATGTGCGGGACTTTGTAGATCCCCAGCTACGCATTATAATTATTTTATAATAATTATTATAATTTTTATATACCATTTTTTTTTGTATTTTTTTTACAGGACAAAAACATCTAATTTAATAGTTAATTGTTTACTTGCAATATGGAAATAATCAATAATAATTATGGCCAGCCCTCAATTTGTTTGGAATATGCTCGCAATTAAACTAATTGTTTGTAGCATATTTAAGAGTTTTCTTAGTGGTTTCTCTGCCAGTTCATTGAGTGGGTAAAACATTATAGAGGTTTTTATATATATGTATATATATATATATATATATATATATATAAATGTATATTGTTTAGATTTCACGTATATATATATATATATATATATATATATATATATATATATATATATATATATATATATATATATTTATATATATATGCTTGAATATAATATATAAATAGTAATAACTATTATTGTTCTTAATATTTCTTGTTTTAACATTGTATTTTGTTTTCTCTTTTTTTTCATATTAATAATCATTTATTTAGTATGTATATATAATATATGTTCATTATGATCTAATATGCTTTTCCAAAATGATGATAAATCAAATACGAAAAAGTTTTAGTGTATTAGAAACCTTAAGAGTTCGACACAAAGCAGAATGCAACCCAAAGCTAAATCAGCAATAGTTGAAAGAATATTCATAGAAATTAGAGTTTAGAGTAAATGTTTGATATATATAAGTTAAGTAATTTGTTTTAACTGATGATATATATTCCATTGAAATCACGCTTTAAAGTTAAACTTTTGTTGTATTTGCTTTTATGTTACTGATGTTATTGATGTTGTTTTCTTCTTCTTTTTCTTTTCTTTGTGTTCTACTTATACTTCGGAAATTTTTTCTTTATTTTCATATAGCTTCTTTCGCCGATTTGTGTATACATAACATAAGTCTATGCAAGGGTTATACATAAATTATTTATATATATATAAATATATATATATATAGACTCGCAATATAATATATTTAGTTTACTTTTATTTTGGTTTCTTTTTTGGTTTCTTTACTCAATATGTCTGGCATGTTTGTTTGTTTTATTTACTTACACAGTTATAGTAATACATAATGTTCAATAATTAAATATAAATAAATAATTTACATAACAGTTTATTTACTTTTCTTTTTCTTTCATTATTTCTAATATTTTCATCGATTTACTAATAAGTTGTAAACAGTTTGTTTTTTCTTTTTGTCCATTCAATTCAATAAAAAAAAAATGAAATTAAGAATTTAGTTTGTTCTTTCACCATAAAATCAATGTTTGAATGTATATATATATGCGTTTATATATATATTGAGTATATAGACTTTTGGAATTTAATTTTTAACATACTCGTAGAATTTACTTTATTCATTTCATTTAACTATATTTTCTTTTGCTTCAACAGTAAACGAATATGAAATGAAATTTGTTTAATTTTAATGGAAATTTTTATACTTTTTCTGTTTGGACAAAACTTTGCTTAAAAATGTGTTGACTAGAACTGAAGCTTTTAGTTCTTATTGGAATGGAATGGTTTCACTTGTTTTATTATATATATATTTCTTATTTCATCTGTATGAGCTGCACGAAAAGAACAATTTGCATTAACTACGATATTTCTTATTGATTGTTGTTTGGTTTTTGCTTTCTCGATTTTGTTTTGTGGATTTTTGTTGTTGAGGTTCTTGATGATCCGATACGATTTCAATGTTGACGGCTTGCTTGAGTTCTCTTTGGTTATTTTTGCTTCTTTCATATGTTTAATATATGTATGTATGTGTGATACTAAGGTGTGCTGTTATACTGAAAATTAATTTAGATATTAGACATAGATCGTGGGAGATATTCATCTTCATCAAACTCTACCTGCATTGATCAGCCATGTAGCGTTTACTTCATATTCTTTAGTATTTCGTCAGTTTCCTCGGGATCCTTGAGAGTGTGCCACTGGGCTATGGGTCGACGTGGTGAGGCCAGCATATCGGACCAATGGCGCAATTCGGTGCCGGTGCCCATGCAGCCAAGTATACAGCGTCCAATCGGCTCGGAGGTGCCAATACGATCGTAGTCCACAACGGTAACAACAAGACAGATTTTCTAAACAATTTCCAAATGGTCGGCAATGGCAAAAAGCAGAGCGTTAGTTCACGTATAATCAGTGCAATATTCATCATCTAAACGGTCTCTTGAAACGGGTGGGTGGAACAGCTATGCGCTGAGCATAGAACTCTGTTGATATTTTGTTTGAGGATGGAAGAACTTTTTGCCGAGAGAGATAAACGTGTTCTGTATTTCCTTCACATCTTATTTTTGTGGGGGTTTAGGGAGGGAACTGTATTTTTATTGTTATTTACGGCAGGCAGACACACACTACGAATTCTGCAGTTGGAAAGCATTTTACATAGGCATAGTTGAACTACAGTTAGTTGGGTGCTCGGTTAGAACAAGGTGCAGGAGTTAAGAGTTGTGGTCTGGAGACCGAGTAGCCCGTACAGCTTAAACAGATTTGTAGAGCTTTCGGAGAAGAGTGTCTCACCACGGTTAGGTACAAGCTTTAAAGGAGTTTGTTTTTAGCTAAAAAGGTGGGCGACATATTTTCAAGCATTACAAAAAGCGCCATTAAATACAATTCTAAAGTGAAGGAATTAAAGCTGGGTCCATGTTTGGAATGGATTTTCTTTTTTAGTTTAGTTTAACAAGCATTGCATGCATTTGTCTAAGCATTGAAATAATAACAGAACAACAAAAGAAAATGTTATGATATACGTAAATTGTGGGAGAGAGATAGAGAGTTTGTTTTCTTTGTTAGAGTGAAAAGCGTATGAGTTTCCCTTTAGCTGGTGTTATGATCTTATAGAGAGAGTTGGCCTCTCTTAACCTGGGCTAATGAACAAGTTACTTTTTTTCTTGATATATCTAAATATATACAACATTTTGTCAACACTTAAGCTGAAGCAAAAAGAAAAATGTTCATTAAATACGTGTAAACGAAAATGTATAATATTCAATCCCATTTGTCGTACAGATTTCCTCTTTTTACTTTTCTGGTCAGATTCTACTCGGGTTTTGGGGGGCAAATCGGGGGTTGGCTTGGCGGGGACAGGTCTTGCTTGGACTAGCAGCCGAAGTTCTTGGGGGTTTCAACGTAGTTCTTGAATGTGGTATGTTATGTTATGTTGATACGCTATACTTCTCTTTGGTGTTCATATATATATCTGTAGACTATATATATATGCTTAAGCTTGTACTGTATTTCTTGTATTGTAGTAGTACTGTAGTTTGAGTGGTTGGTGGTTGGTTGTTGTTGGTGGTTGGTGGTGCGATTGGTTTATTCGATATTCAAATCAGAAGACAGTGTCAAAATAATGTACCCATATTGTGGTGCATTATTGACGCCGCTGACGATAGTTTGCGATAGTTTGTATTATGGAAAGAGTAGTAGTAGGTAGTTTATAGGTTTTTCTTTGTAGTTTCTTTTTGTGGTTAAAGAGTGAGTGTGTTTAACCTCAATTATCGCGCGAGAGAGAGAGCGAGAAAGAGAGAGAGATAGAGCAAGAGAAAGAGGAAGAGAGAACTCGCTCCTTTATCTTTATCTTTATCTTTAGCTACGTTTGGTTGTGTGTTTGTGTTCTCTGCAGTGTATCTCATATTGTTGTGTAGTTTTTACTACGAAGCGCAACGGACCTAACCTAACAACAAGTTGTCAAAGTCTGTGTCAAAATTAACATAGAACATATATTAATATATATATATTTATAGATAGTTTGAAAAACCAAATCAGAATCAGTTTGAGAGCTAAGCAATAAAACTAAAAATTGTTTTCAAAATATTTTCTTGAAACTTCTCAATCAACTACGAAACACAAAAGCAAATCAGGGCAAGTTTTAATTAAATTTGTATATTCGCAAACAACTTGCTGCGCTCAGCATATTTATCGTTAATATTTACAGCCGGCATGTGGGCGTGGCAGTCGTTGAGCGAAACATATATATGTAAAACATAAAACATAAAGCAAAAAGTGTGTTTTTTTGGGTTAAATACAACATTGAACATTGAATACGTTTTCGATTAAGTTTTATATATATATATTGTTTTTTTTTGTTTTTTTTTTGGGTGGGGCACACATATAACATTTAGATTAGTTGGAGGATTTGTTGGAGGTTGTTTTCTGGGCAATACGAAAGTTAGTTTTTGACTAAACATTTGATTCAAGAGTTTCAAGAGTTCTGTGACATTTGTTGTTTGGAAGCAGAATACGAGTATTCAACACATGTAATATACATTATATATATATATATATATGTAAAGATAGTTGGTTAGTTATAGTAACAACAACAAATTGCACGAATAAAGGCTAAGTGTGTTTTGGAAGAGGCGGGTTTGTTGACTGAAACTTGTTTTGTTATATTGGTTGATAGTTCAGAAGGGGGACAGCTTTTAGTTACAGTTGACAGTAGGTAGTAAGTAGTAGTTGGGTTAGTAAGGTAGTAGTAGTAGTAGAGTAGTAGTTGTAGTAGTAGTAGTAGTAGTAGTAGGTTTTTATAGGATAGTATAATACATTCTCGCATACTTGTATTTGTTCAAATGGTACTTCAAATGAGAACGACTCATTATAGTAAGGGTTGAGGGTGCATTTTTTGATACTTGTCTTCTTCTTTTTCAAACGTTTGCCATTTTGCATGATTGCAATTTTCACATATGGATCTATAAAATAGAAAAAATTGAAAGAAAGAAAAAGAAAACATTTTCTTTTATAATAATAAAGTAAAAGTTTGAAGTTGATGAGCAGATTTTTGGTTTAGCTTTTTTCATAGTTTTGTTTTTTGACAGTTTACACACACAGATAACGAAAAACGGTACTTGGATTAGTAATAATAATAATAATATATATACATATATATTATTGATTATGAGATTAGTTAACAAATTGTACGTCAATAAAACGAACAGAAAAGAAAAACGATTAAACGACCAGAACAAATGAAAGTAGAAACTTTGGGTAAAATAAAGGCCAGACCCATATCGGGATATGGCAAATGTGTTTAACTATAGAACTTAGGCGGTTAATAAAGTCTTATATGCTTTGGGTTCAGCATTTAAGGTTTCATCGCATAGAAACGTATCAACATATGGAAAATCGCAAGATTTACAAAGAGCCCATGAAAATAGAATTGACACGAAGCGTTGAACGTTGAGCGGTTATCGACTATCGATAATTATTTGTTTCCACTTTCGTTTGCCTGCTCATAAAAAGAATTAGTAAAATCAAATATATATATATATATAGATTTAGTTAATTAGTTTAACGATAATACTTTGGAACATTGAAACAGTTGGAACTCAAGGCGAACGACAACCAAATCATAAGATACGAAAAACATATAGTCATTAAAGATATAGTCTCATCAAAGTTCAGAATTTCAGATCGAATATCATTAGAGCATGGAAAGAATGTCAATTGCTTCTTCAAAAACATACTTGAAAAATGTTCTGTTGTTTGTAAAAGCCTAGAAGAACTCGAAAACTCTCTCAATCGAGAGAGTTTCTTTTTGTTTTTGGATATATTCGGCGGCAACGTTTGCTTGGCACTCCCCTCACATTGTGGGAGGTCCGAAATATTGAATGCGAGTGTTTGAATTTCAAATTCATGTAGCTTAAGTAGATATTAGATTACATGCAAAAGTAGTGAAGCTAGAAGCAAGCGAATTTAGATATACCGCTAATTGTTGATAGCAAGAGCCGTTCGAATTTAGCTTTAAATATTTGTTGTTGTATTTTTCTATATTTAAAAAAATGTGCAAAATTTTTGGGTGATGGGAACGTTGCCACTCGAAAATATATCCATTGATTGGTATTTAATGATATCTTGTTATTTATTTATTTAGTTTTTAGCGTACGCAAAAAATTACTTAAGAGTTAGAGACAAATAGAGGAGAGAGAGAGAGAGAGAAAAATATTATGCAAGTCGAAAATTTGCGCTAGATTAGTTGAAAAATCGAATGTTGCGAATTGACCAAAAAAAAAAAAAAAAACAAAGATTGGGTAGAAAAAATTGGAAAATATTTTGCTCGCTGCAAACGTTGCCTTGGCGTTTGCATTTCATCATTTGATCTTAGCACGAAACCAAAACAAAGATAATAATCACTCAAAATCAGATCGGAAACAAAGCAAATACCAAAACTGAAATACACTTGGTTATACATATAGATAGATTTACATAGATATTGATATAAATATATACGGAAGAGTATTTAAATAGACACTGAAGCGTTGCCAAAGCCGTCAGCGATTCAAACAAGCGAATCGCTGCTGGCCTTTGGACAACGCTTTGGTAGCACGCCATATTACCAGACAATCCGCCCACGTCCATCTTCTTCAAGTTCTTGGCCTCGAGGATGACAACCGTTAGCTTTCCGGCGGTCGGCACGTAGCGCAGCGAGAAGCAGATGTCACCAAGCTTTTCCTGTTTGTTGTGCGACAAAAAATAGTTAAGAAAACGAAATGTTTTGCGTGGATTAGTGATTGAGTTCAGATTCGAGTGGGGTTCACAACATTGAACACTTTACATATAAGGTATAAAAAAATTTGGGTTACATTTAACACGATTTATATACGAATACATAGATATATTATATTAACTAAGTTTTTTTTTTTGTTGAGACGGGCACAAGGAGTTCACGAGGTATATCAAAGAAGTTTCTGGTGCTCTGTGATAGAGCTAAATAATATTTCGATAACATGTTATCGACTAATAATATTTTTTTTAAAGAATTCTTTCTTTGATAAGAAAGCAATGAAAATTCATATTAAAGTTGGTTAAATAACGAAGAAATATAAAAACAAATTCAGATTCTTTATTTATTTATAGGGAAAATATCATTTGCCATCGATTTGTAATCAAAATTTCAAAGCTTTTCAGAGAAAATAAAATGGAAATGAAGAGTCAGCTTTTAATATCAATTAAAATTTAATTACGATATAAGAATACGATATAAAAGGCTTGTAGACAAACAGTTATAGCCGCATATAGTCATATACAGGGGCAGCCCAATTGTCACGTCGCATACACTTATATTAGTTTTCTTTTTTTTTGGCATATTTAAACAATATGGTTTACATTAATTATACTTTTAGTTTAATATTGACACAAAACGAAAACGTCACAAATAAGTACATGGAAATACATTTACTGCACGTCTTAGAGCTTCGATTTGTTAAAGTAAGTGTATGTGTAGATACACCTATATATATACCAATAAGTATATATATAACTGTAAATATATATATGTGAGTAGAACTAAAAAATTGATTATGAACTAAACCTGAACAAACGAAACAAACTTATTTACTTTTGTTTGCGTGTTATTTGTTGTTGTTGTTTATTTGTTTGTTTGTTTCTTGTATTGTAGTTGTTGTACGGAGTTTTTTTTTATATATAGATGTATATATTGTTGTTGCTATTGTTACTGTTCAAAGACACAAGACTTACGCACAGGTCATAATGCTTATAGACAAACTGTATATCAATTAACCCAGCTCAAAACCAACGGCGCAAAAAGCAAAACGGAGTTTTTATATTTTGTTCGATATATTTTTGATATAAGAAGCAAAACGAATATGTGTGAGAGAGAGAGAGAGAGAGAGGGGGGTAGCGAGAGAGTTTTGAGATTAAAGACAGCCAATTCGTATGATATGTACAGTTTGGCTACGTTTCGTATTGGATAACTAGGCGGGCCGACGGGCCTCAAAAAATGTTCTTAGTATTTAGGATAACAAAAAATATATATAGAAAGAGAGCGAGCGAGAGAGAGAGTAGAACGAGCTAAAGTAAGTGAATATTATTTATGTCTATGTACATGAAAGGCATCACAGAGTAATTATAGTTATATATATATTACAATCGAGAGATAACAAAATTATGATGGTGTCTAGCATTATCTAAGTATAATACTTTATTAATATAATATAAACCCTGAGTTGGTTGGAACCATTTGCATTTGCTTGGGTTTCGATTTTCGGTTTTCGATTTGGATTTGGATTTCGTTTTGGATTGGAGTCAATCTAATCTCTAATTAATTGCCAATTGCTTCAATTCAGATCTCCAAAGCCAGCAATTTGAACAAACTAACCTGGGATTTTTATGTGAAATATTTGTTAAAGTTGTTTAACTAAGTGTGTTCTTTGAATATTTAAGGTTTAAGAGTAAAGTAAGTTATATAGAGAGCGAGCGAGCGAATGAGCGAGCGTTATATATTAACAGAGTGAGATAGAGAGAGAGAGAGAAGAACAGTAATATATATATATTTATATATAGAGATAGAGAGAGAGAGATAGAGAATGTTTTTTTTTCGAGTAGTCACTTACCGCTACTTTGGTTTGAGTTTAGAATTTGAGTTTTTGAATTGAAAGTTTTGGCTTTGCATGGGCTTTCATAATGTCTGAAGACTTTTATGTTGAATGTTGAATGGTGAATTATGTTTATGCTGATCACAATAAAAACGAATCATAAGCAAAGTATAGAAAAGTCAAAACTTTAATCATAATTAATAAAAAGAAAAATAAAATAAGTTTAATCAATAAAAATTTGTTGATCATTTGTTTTATATATTTGTTTCTGACTGTCATCGAAGCTCTGCTTAAACATTACAGCACACAAACAATTGGCAAATCAAAAATATATTTATAGATATATATTATGGCATTGTACATTTATCAGGCGAGACAGCGATAGAAGAACATAAAATTAATTTAGTCTATTAATCAAAGTACGAAAGAAGCATTTTAACATTTACCTTAATCAAAACAAAAGTTTTTCACGTATTTTTAAGAACAATTTATAGTTTGTTAATTTGTCATTAAATTCCTTGTTTATTTCTTATTCTCTTTTTAACGGAACGAAACACAAACACAACGAAAATAACTTGAACACATTTATGAGGACAACAACCAAAGCAAATAACGATAATTATGAAGGTTCTCTCCCAAGGAGAGTTTCGATACTTACATGTTCGTTCAAGGCAATTCATTTGGGTTTCCAGATGTGAGTCAAATTTCGAGTTCGAGTAAAGTAGAGTTTTGGATATTTGAATTTTTTCATATATTTTTTTGGTTTCAATTTGGTGAATTTTGAGTCGAGTTTTGTTGTTGTTGTTGATTGATTTTGGTATTTTGTTTGTTATTTGATTTTTGGTTTTTGTTTTTTAGCGATACGTTTAAAAATAATTAAAGAGAAAAATGAAGAGCATATTAAAGATTTTTCAATTGCAGTTCCATTAGAATTTCAATAAGTTGGCAAATTGTTGTTAAATCAAAATAGTAAATGGTTTGCTTCAACGAATTTGTTTTAGTGTACAAGTTGTTCAAGTTGTGTCTGCGTGTCAGGGTGTGTGTGTTTGTTTACAGGTGTGTGAGTGAGTGTGTGTGTTGAATATAGTCAAAAAGTTAGTGTACAGCACTAAGATATAGGTGGCATAAATGTCTTAAGTTGAGTATATAGTCGGTAGAGTATAGTTTGTAAGCAAAAACATGCAGCTGAAATGTTATTTTTTTAAATTTTTATATATATGCCTTATGTACGATTATGTTTCAGTTGCTAAAAATATTTTTTTTTAAATGTTTATCTTACAGAGTCTTATACAATGCAGTTTAGTATATGCTGGAGTTGGAGGAAAGACAAGTGAAAAGATTTAGGAATAATATAGATATAAGTTTGAAGTTTCGGTTGAAGTTTTAGAAGGCCTTCAAGCTGACCTTACAGACGTTTTATTTGATACTTTATTGTACATATGTTAGTAAAGTAGTTGTCGTTGAAGTTTTTTATAAATAGAAAATAACAGTTATTAATAAATATAAATATATTATATAAATATTCTGAGCCACTATGTAGTGGCTCAGGTTGTCTTTGCCACCTCGGAATCAATTCGCAAAATAGGCTAAAACTTCACTGTAAGTTTCATAATATATTTCAACCTCATGGAAAAACGAATGCTTAATCTACTTGATCTTTATTATTTTATTATTATTATATATCATCTCATTCATATAAAATATACTTTCTGCAATTGTATAAATTATTCGGCTGACCGAATATATTTTCATCTTTGCCTGTAATTTTTCTTCTTTCATACAATTTTTTTTTTGCATTCTCAGGCGAATTTGTTTGCTTCAGCTTGGTAGTGTGTGTGTTTGTTTCTGAGCGTGTGTTGATATATTTGTTATCTTAGTATTAAATCTTAAATCATATGTGAGTTTCTGTTGATGTTGTTGTTATAGTTGAGTGCAGAAGTTAGAATCTACTTAAATGCAAAAATATTTAGCGGATTTTAGTATTTTTCTGTGGGTTGGGGCTTTGAATAGTTGGAGTCACAGTGCAGTGCAGTGTGTATTTAGCAGACAGAGGGGGGAGGGGGAGAAGTGTGCATTGTTGAGTGGAAAATGTATGTCACAGCTGTAGGCATTTTTACTAGCATTCTGTCCATAAAAGATATATAGAAATTTTGTCAACAAATTTCCATACAGTCATATATATATAATATATATTTATATGTTCTTAGACCATGCTGTTAGGCTTAATGCTTATGCCACAAATCCTCTCAACAAAATAATATTGCAGTGTAATTATTTGCATTTGCAAGTTTGAATAAACAATTTGTTGTTATCATAAAACAATTCAACTACAATATTAATGATGCGAGAAAAGATGCAGACATAACAGGAGAAAGTTGTAGAACGATGCGCAAGAAACTCTTAGTTGGATATAGTTGGATATATATACAATACAAATGGGAGTATTCAGAGTGTCTGAGAGTGTGTGTATGTGTGTGTGTGTAGTTCGATGCATAGAAGTTGGTATTTAATTATAATTATGTAAATATATATAGATATTGGAGTGTTTGTTGTTGTTTACAAGAGCGACAGACCAAAGAGAGACAGAGCAAGTTATATAGGATAAAGTAAAAATGAAGGAGAACTAAACAAATTTTGGTATGCATAGGTGTTTTGTTTTTGTTTTTTGGGTAATTGTTTCTTTAAAAACTTGTTAGTATTTTTTTGATTGTATTTACCTTCTACAAAAGTTCAAGAAAACAAGAGTTTTATTTTGTAATATATTTATGTATGTATTGAAAACAATTTGTTGACGGGGGAGTTGGAGAAAGAGAAATTGAAGAGTTTTTTTATTTCAGTTGTAGTAGTAGTAGTAATTTGTACTTTGTGTGTGTGTTTTTGATTAAAGTTGTTGTTTTTGTTTTAAAGGAAAATCAAAAAGATTTTTAAATTATGTGCAAACAAATCAAATTGAGTTCTTTTATCTTTTCATAATCCTTGATCAACTTTGTCCGCTGAAAGTTGATCAAAGATTAACGTAGCTTTGTTTTCCATGTTTGTCTTTTGTTATTGTTGTTGGTTTTGTTTTTGGGTATAATGGAGCATTACAACTGTATTACATAGATATATACTTTTTAAATTGAGTTCTTATTTAGATTTGCATTTTCAACTGGGTGTGTGAAGAAAAGTTGAATAAAACTTTCGAACTTTGCTTTTGCTGTCTGTCATTTGTTGTTCTTTTTAATTTATTTTTTTTTTTACTTTGTTCATGTTCATGTTGTTGTTTGTCTTTGTAAATTGTTTTTGTTGTACTTTCATGGACATTGAGTGGAGCTGGGATATGCTAAATACATTACTGGAGCCGACACACATTTTTACATATTTATTTTTTGTTTCTTTTGTTTCAAAATACAATTATCAAAGTAAGTCTGTTGAGGCAGGTCTTTATGTTTATTATGCGAATTACATACACACAAAACACAATTTCGAATAGGGTTTTCAAGGCAGTAAGTACTCTGTTTACTCTGTCTAGATTACACAATTCAACAAATTCACACGCTTTGAGTTTTCTGTTTATTGTTTTCGGGGTTGTCTGTAGTTTGTGGCTTGTTCTGTGGGACTCAACTTAAACGAACCCAAAGATCGAAATCAAAATGATAAGCAACAGTTATTGTTGTTGGTTGTACTTGTTGTTGTTGTAGTTGTTGTTTGTTTGATCCAAAGTGAAATCAAATCAATTAAAACTAAATAAATAACACTTAGAGGCACATTTAGTTTGTTAAGTACATATACATACAGAATGTAAACTCCGGGGATAAGCCGCCCTTACCCCCAGATCATAAGAAACAAAAAAAAAAAAACAATTGATACAAATATATATATTTTTGTATACATATATATAGAAATTTGTGGCACAAAGAGGCTGCCATGGGCCACTCTCTACATACCTGTCCGCCTTCACCCTCAACGCTGATCAGGTCGCGCCACTCCTCAATGGTCTGTGCCAAGTCGATGGTACACAGTGGCACCTTCACCTCGCCGATCTGGTCGTGCTTCGAGAAGCGATCAAAGTCAAATATGGCAAATACGAGTGTCTTATTCATGGCGTCGGCATAGGGTAAACTCTGCATTCGGGTTGGTTAGGAAGTCAGTTGGGGGATTTCCCTTACATTGAATTCTGTCAAACTCACCTTAAAGGTGAACGTCTCATTGAAGACGGGACTCAACGTCTTGCGGTGCACCTTGGTCTCGAACTTCTTCTTCTTGTCGGGCAGCAGGTACACCTTCACGTAGGGATCGGAGGTGCCGCCCATGTCTAAGGCGGGGAGCTCCTCGGCCTGTATAACGGTCACGGCCAAGCTATTCGAGTTGAAGTCGTATTCGAGCTGCAATATATACGTTATAGAAAAATAGCCGCGATTGCGGCATTCGAAGGAAGAAAGAGACAATACAAAAACGATATTAGTTGAGAGTTTGTGAAGAATGATTAGTTGGTTTAAATGTGCTATGGACTTTGAGTGCTGCATTCTAATTTTGTGTATTTTATTAGCAGATTTTTAGTGTTTCAGTTTCTTTAGTTGCACACATTATTATTTTAAATACTTTTGGGGTTGATATTTATAGAAAATATTTATATTTCAATTTAGTTTAAAGCTTTGACTTGGACTTGATAAAAAGTCATTTGCCCCAACAATTGCCTGAATATCAAAAGTATTTAAATTAATAATGCATGTCAAATAATTCTTTATAAAATCTCCAAAGAAGTTACTGAATGATAGTCAAATGAAAGAGCTTTAGCCAATACTAAAAATGTTGTGAGCAAGTGATTAAGTTAAGAGTAGGCAGTTAGTATGTAGCTTAAGGTACGTATTTGAGTCGCACTTGACGCGACTTGACTCGACTTGACTTGACTTTACTCGACAGGTGTTTCCTTCATATAAGTTTATATGTAAAAAACAATAAAACAACGACAGTGCATTGGCATTAACTGTATCTGGTATTGGATTAGTTGGGTTAGTTGAGAGCGTGTTGCACGGGGCCATTTGCAGTTGTGGCGAGTTCAGTTGCGTTTGGGGCTTTGAGGGATCGGAGCTTACCTTGAAGTTGAGTCGCCCCAGCTTCTGTTCGCTCTGCTTGTCCTCTTCGTCGCCTTCTTCGGCATTTTCGGTGAGTTCCTCCATATCAGGCTGAACCTATGGCATACCAGAACCCAATAACTACTAAGATTTGATGGCATCGCAGATACTTACTTTCTCCTTGTAGGCCGATCCCAACAACTGTACCGATTTCATATCGACACCCTTCTTACCCTTACCATCTTTGGTTCTTCGCTTCTTCAGGAATCGGCGCACACAGAAAAATATGATACCAAAGACGACGAGGAATACGAGTATTATAATCGCCACCACGCCCCATGTGGGCAGCCCAGTGCGTTCAGCAATTGCCTCGGTTACCACTTCGCCAGCATGCTCAATCTTTTTGATGACCGGCACGGAGGTGGTAGCAGCTTCTACATAGAGAACAATTTCTAATGTATCCCATTTATTACAGAGTCGCAATCTCACTTACCCTCAGCCTCTGTTGTTGTTTTTGGTGCTATTGTTGTTTCCACTTGTGCAATTCTTTGACTCTCGGCCGCCTGCTGCTCCTGCTGGTCCAGCTCCCGAAACTTGGAGTGATGTGTCGTTTCTTCCAGCTTCTGATTGGCCGCCTCCAACTCGGCCGCCGGCTCAGCGCCTGACACAGGCGCCGGCTCTGGCTCCGTTTCCGATTTTGCATTTGGCGGCATATTGCACTGTGATTATAACTGGAAAGTAAGTGAAATTAAGCTAATTAGTATATATGGTATCAAATGATAGCTGATTAACTTATTACATCTTATTATTTCGTAGGCTGTCAATTATTATTAAATATATCTATTTTAAATTTATAATATTGGGTCAGTTCGCATGGGTCCCTCTAACTTCATATCTTAGCTTTGGCAAATTGGCCTTTGATAAGTCCTTCTCGTAGATAAATGTACCCAAGCAACTTGTTTATTTATTGATAAGTTTATCTAAATATTATTTAGTCTTTCTGATGGTATTAGTTGTCTTAAATTTATTTATACTTTTTTTTTTTAAATTAATAAATAATAAATATAAAATTTGTATTTATATAAATAGTAAAAATATATAAATTAAAAATAAATATAAGAATATTAAATTTTAATAAATTATTTTAATTATTTTATTAATAATATATATTTTTAAAAATAATAAAAAATTAATAAATATAATTTTATTTATAGAGATAATAATAAATATAAATAAATTACTTTATTAATATTCCATAAATCTATTTCTATTTCTCAATATAATATATTATTTATATAGCTTATAGCGTTTCTCCATAAAACATAACTTATATTTATAAGAATTTACATGCATACATATACATGAAGTTAATATTTTATGCTGCTGCTACCTATTTTCACATATTTTTATTTCATTTTCCTAATGCTTAAGTTCTTCTAAGCTCATCTCATTTATCATTAAATTTCTTTCTTTTTTTTTCATTTGAGCTTTTTTCTACTTTTACCCTGACTTTACCATGCCTCATACATATTTTATTTATAAAAAATCCTACTCCTTTCTTGGTTAACCTTAGCCCATTACACTCACTGTAATGGCTTCTCTGACATTTTCCCAACTAAAAGCTTAGTTATTATAATATTTTTAAAAGAAAATTGCTCAAGTTTTCTCTTTACTGTGCGAGGCTCTTTATTTTCTTGTTGCCAATCGCAGTTTAAGAATAGCGACAGCAAAGTTCAGTCGAGAAATCCTACAAACGTCGCTGGCAATTTAGCTTGGCGTATCCTTGGAAGCACTACAAAAGCGGCGAGGGTGTCGACAATTGGCGCAGCAAGTAAAAGTACTTATGTACGGCAAGCCAAGGGCACGCACACAGCCACAAGCAGGCAGCTTAATCACACACCCACACATTGAAGTACTTCGCTTTACTGCTTCCATTTTTTTTATTTCTAATTAAATCCATTTATATTAAAACCGCGTTTGCCCTCTGCTCTTGATTATAATTGTTTGCTTTGCTCTATTGTGTTTCGATACAACTGAGCATTATTTAATTAATTAAATATTATTTGCGCTAACGCAGCTTGAGTTGTGGCTAATCTAAATGGAATTGTGACCCTTTATCATATGGCGTGCATTCGCATGGCCTTTGACCTTTGAGTGGCAGTCCTTGGCTTGCCTTATTCCCTTTACTTGCTGTCCTTTTTCTCCGATTGACAGCGCGCTGCATGGAGCGGCAGCTCGCTGTAACTGAAAACCTGAACAGCAAATAATTGGCCAATTAAATATTGAAAGGCTAAAGCAGAGGCACAGAACATGATTTGATTTTCCTATTGGGAGGGCTTGAATTGCGAGTCAAGCCTCCAGGGATTTCAGCTCGTATGTAATATTAATAAGTAAATATGAAAGTGTATCAGAAGTAAATATGAAAGTGTATCAGACCTTTGACTAGTGGCCTTAAATCACAGGTGTTTCTATACCTTTTTTACATTTACTCAAGCTCTTACAAAAAAATGTGACTAAAATATTACAAATTCCACTTGAAGATTTCCCTTTGAAGTTCCTTCTTAAATCAAAGGTGAACCCTTTTCGCTTGTATAATATATAAGCTGAAAATTCTTCGAGAAGCATATTTTCCAGTTGACTTAACCCTTCGCATATGCTGCGCATTTCATTCATGCCAAGCTCTACTTTATTTATTTATAGCTGCATCTACTTAGCTTTAAGTTGGCTTAAGTAACGGCATTGCCAACGTGTCGTATGCGTAATTTAATGCGACTGCGACCGCCAATTGCTTCCAGCTGAACTGAACTGAGCTGCTGCTGCTGCTGCGGTTGTTTGGACATCAAATGACGTCAAAGGTAATGGGAAACTCAGCATACGAAGTCGCCTTCCCCCCACGCCACCACGCATTCAAATGCAAATAAGTTCGCCCACGCACAGCCTCGACCAAGTCTGTTCAGAAATATGCGTGAAATGCGTGTTCGCATTTAAATACAAATGCCAGCTGCTTATGTTGACTTGAACCTAGCGCCGGAGGCGGTCAGCCTCTTGCCAAATGTTCGCCCTGACCACGCCCCACAGTCGCCGATGAGCCTGTGGCGCCAACAGCCACTCGAGCAAACATTGGCGACATTTTTCGCAAAATCAATAAATTTAAATGCCAGGCTCAAAGACAATTTGGCCCTCGGCAGCTGTCAAGTGCTGCGAATTAGGACGTGACGCCAGCTAAGTGGTCTAAGTGAGTTCGAATTGCAAATTGACTTTGTTTGATGAATTCTGTGCGAGCAGCATTTTGAGACTCTTTTGTGAGCGCCCGAAAGAAAGGTTAACGAACATAAATAAATTAAGCTGCTAGAATGAGATTTTGGAGTCAATCAAGCTGATAAATTGTTGCCAAGATACTCGAGACTTGTAAATTGCGACATTCTTATTTAGTGAAGTGAGCTGAGATGAGTATTAAAATCATCTAAGGCAGGTCAGAGTGTATATATAAATTTGCAATATATTACATATATTAGGTCTTTTCATTCCATATATTATTAAGCCTCAAGTTTTTCCCTGTCCTGCCTGCTGGAAGTATATATGTTCCATGCCCTGCCCCTACTTTAAGGTACATATGTTTAAGCTAGGATGCCCTCTCCCTCCGCTCACACCGTCATCAATCTATCCGTACAGCATTTTTAATTTAATTATTTATGTATTTTCATTGTACAAGGGTTGAATATCATCTTGTCCTCCTTGGACTCCCTGCTGCTGCTCCAGGTCTCTCTCTCGACTACCCAAGCACCTGTCCCACTTAATTCGGGCGCATGAAATATTCATACTCAGGGAGTTGACAAAAAAGAAACGAGAGAAATAAAAAGCCAGGACAAATTTGGCACATTTCGTACGTGATATATTATTAATGCCGCAAATCACAAGCTAAATAACGATTTCTATGTAAGACAGGCAAAGAAAATGCGGAGACTACGCGCTGAATGGCTGTCATAAAAGTGGCAACAAAGCAGACAGCTCAACAATTTATGGGCGCTGTGTACGGCAATGATGTGTGTGCATCTACCAGATACTTCTTTTTAACAGCAACACACACACAGAGAGAGATACACGACCACAAGCACACGCATGCATTTTATTGTAGCACACTTTCGAGCGCAGCCACAACAATTTTTTGTCATTTTGCCAGCGCAAGTTTTGCGCTTTCTTTTTGCACGTATCTCCATCTCTCTCCCGCATGGGTCAGCTAGGTGTGCATGTGTGTGTGTGAGTGCTTTTTATGGTGTGCCCGGTGCCCGTGTGTCTGGCTCATTCGAGTAAAAAACTACGCAGTTTTAACTGCCGCCCCGCGACTCAAATGCAAGCGGTTTGGCTAGCGAGTCGCAAAATGCTTTTGTTTTATTAAATAAATTGGTTTTTATAATGTGTTTCTCCTAATTGCGTTTTATACATTTATGTCTTGGCACACGAAAGAGTCGCCAGCTGACGACACTGTGTGGCAGATGAACTTTATTAGGGATTACCAAAAAAGATTCATATTTATTGAAGAATGAGCTCAGAGTTGATAGATATTTTTAAGGTGAGCTTTATCATAATATATTATTTAAGGATAGTATCAACACTATCTCAACTTGTCTATCTATTTCTATCTGTTCCCCATTCTCATACTTCTTTCATGACTTTATTCTCCGCTAAAACTTCTAGTCCTTTGTCAACTTTCTAAAGGCCCACTCAACTGCCGCAGCTTATGAACTTTCCTCTAAGTATTTCGAAACCTGTTCTAATCGCTGCTAAGGCGCTGCTAAGCTCAATTGCTTTGCACCTGGCGAGTAGGTCGCGCACGGCTTGGGCTAAAAATAGCAACAATTGGTTGTCATTTGGAGTGGGCGGAAATTCATTTAGCGATAAGATAAATTGCGTTCATAAAACATGCAGCAGGCAGATAAGTTTAGCTGCTGTCGCTGCCCAGTGACAGGCACTCACATTGCAGCCTGGCCGAAACGTCAGGAAGTGACAATCAGGCTGTCAAAACAAATTAAGCTCTGGCCCAGACGCACAGCGCAGTCAAATATTCGAACAGCAACAACAACACAAACATGTAATAGAAATAGAATTAAGTGTTTTTTTTTTCTCTGCTGCGCGGGCGGCAGGCAGGAAGGCGACCCTCATTGAAGCTCAGTCATTAATTGTTAAGCTTCTTCATTCCCTGACAGTCGCTGAGCAGGAAACGGTTAAACTTTTCAAGAGAGCGCGCATGAGAGAGAGACATATGTTTTGCTACTGCCCCTACTCTAGCGCGCGCTCTCTCTCACACCCTCGCTCTCTCTCTCTCTCTCTCTGTGCGTGTGTGTGTCTCTCTGCGCTTCCTGCGCACATAACCCAGAGAAGGCAACAAAATAAGCTAAAAGCCGTGGGTAGAGTAACGAAAGGAAAAATGAAAAACGGAAAGAAGAAAGCCAGACGAACGGCTAACCAACTTAAGATTGCTAAGACGACCGTCGCCCAGCAGGCATCGATGACGGCTAAAAGAAATCTAATTTTCCACATCATTATGCTTTTCGCTTTCGATATGCCGTTATTCAGTTGCAATCTATAAAAGCTGCAAATATTTTCCACATTTGCTCTAACGAAATTCGACTGGAGCATAGATTTGGCATGAGCGTGCAAGGGGTCAAAAGTACGCACAACGTCTCTGTGTGTGTGTATAAGTGTTGGTGTGTGTGTGTGCGTGTGGGTGTGCGTGTGTTTCCTTTGGCATCACCGCCAACTTGATTATTGGCAATTATGTGCGGTTTTTATCGCCGTTGCCCTGGGAACTCCGCACATAATTCGTGCTAATAAAATAAACGCTTAGCGTCTGCAGCATCTTTTACTTTTTTTTCATCATCTTCTTCTTCTTCTTTTTGTCTTAAGTTGTTGTGCACACCCACTTAACGTTGGCTCAGATGCCCCAACAAAGGAGACAAGCGCACAAAGAGATGCTTAATTAAGTTCAGCTGGCCCTTATTGTAAGCCTGAAGGACGAAGTCTCTGTGGGCAGGTGGATTATCCGGGCAGCATAGATTAAAAGGTCATCAAATTTGTAACGTGAGTGGAGTAGTTGTTGAAGATGGAAAAGTATGTAAATTTCTGCTTTTATATTAAAGATATGCAAAAGGTTTTCCTTTGTAAGTCAAAGGAATATGGAAATGTAAAATATTATATAAAATGTATATAATTACGCTAGAAATGTTAACTTAATTTCTTAAAGAAAAACTTGAAAATAATTTAAAATTATTTAAATAATATTTATTTAGCTAAAGTGCAATATAAATCATGTCTATCATGCCCACCGAAGAACAAGAAAATCATTAACAATTATTTAAATAATATTTATTTAGTCTAATATGCTTATTTATCTACCTTATTCTAATCTAATATTATTTGCCCCAAAAAGTATGCTATAGTTTTATTGTTTAACTCTAATTTCATATCTACCTTTTATTCAGACAATGTTGCCAACGTATTTAGCAAAAGGCGCAGCTTGAAATTGTTTATTATTAGTAGTAGTAGTTAACGTTGATTTTCTAGATTTGTTGTTGTTCCGTTGAAAGAAGCGTCACGTTGATCCGGCAGGAGGGCGGAAGGCTCAAGACGGTCTCAGGCTCGGGCTGCAGGCAGACGAATCATGTGAATGATGTGTTGTGAGGGCTGAATGTGTGTCGTGCTGCTTGGCTAGTGAGGCCTCTGCTTAGCGCTAGTCTCACATGTAATTTGAACACTTCTGTTATCGATTGGCGATTATCGATTGGCGATTAGCAGTTTCCAGGACGATGTTTTTTTTTTGGCAAAGTTTATTCGAATTTGTTGTTGTTGTTGTTGATGTTGTTCGGCGCGTGGTTAATGTTTTTTTGTGTATTTTTATTTTTATCGTCAGACGGGTAGCGTAATGCAAACGGCATGAGCGATAGACGGATGAGAGCGCAAGAGAGCGGGAAAGAGAGGGAGAACAGCGCGTATACGTAATATTAAAAATACAATGGTATGCGTAAATATTGATAGAGCGAATCTCACTGAGTGTGTGTGTTTATGTGTGTGTGAGAGTAACTGTATGTGTGTGAATGGTTTGAGGGGAAGGACAAATTCGGTTTTGCTGCCTGCGCTGCTGCTGCGGCTGGGCACGAAGACGTTGTTGAAAGCAAATTCAGGATAGAGATTTTCTTAGACCCGATTTTTTTCTTGCGTTTTTTTTTCGAGCTTTTCTCTTGTCACGAACGCACACTGTTTCAGCTGGTGCAATTTTCGAGCATATCAATTTGACAAGTTACTGGAAAATAACTCTGAGCTTTTCCACATTCAAAATTCGAATAATAATTTTTAATAATAGCAGCTGAATTCTCTTAGTGGGTCACAATGCGTAAAATCGTGTGGAAAAATCAATATTCAAGCCATGCACATCACACGCGCTTTCACTTTCGATGCGATTTCCGTTTTATAAGCCACGATTTGCTGCTCGCGTGCCTTTTGAATTTTTTCGAATTATTATTGCAAAATTTTCAGCGAAAGCAAACGAATTCGCTTAGGCAACGCGACAAATTCTGATACACAAAAAATGTTCTGGTTTTTAGCACAGCGCGTGCCATCACACACACACACATACACCTAGAGAGAGAGAGAGAGAGAGAAAGACACATACACACACACACACACACACTCACACTCTCACTCACACACTCGAGCACACGCACAACACTTTTCGGGCCTTTCGCTTGGATTTCGCTTTATGTAATAACTCAATGGGCATTCAATAAAAAATACTTTGATTATTCCAATTATATTTGCTCTTAGCACTCTGTGACGGAGGGGATTATCGTTAGCACATTTTGCTGCTGTTATTTGTCGTGGGCTGTGAGCTGTGCAAACACTTGACTCTTGTTGAATTTTCTTCTATTCATTCACCTTCAGCACAGCGCTTGTCACTTGCAGTCAACTTCCACGGTCGATGTTCATTCGCGTTTTGGTCTACACAGCCAAGGAGCAGCTAGGAAAAAGCCCTCGAACGCTGTTCAGCTGCCAGCAGCAGAGCGAATCGGGTCAGGCATCGATTTTGCGTTGGTGGCCAGCGGCCAGGGGCGGCGCGTCCGCTGTAGACCAGAGCAGCGCTGAGCGGAGCTGAGCAGAGCTTTCGCTGAGAGTGTAGACTTTGACAAACCATGGGCAAACCATGTGCTGGAAATCATTCATTTTTAATTGGAGTTCATAATGGTGAAAGATTGAAAGGTTTTGAAAAAAAGTTGGTGAATAAAAAAAATATGTTATTTAAAATTTTTAAATATTTTTGATCTATTTTTTGGTTTAATTAATAGATTATAAATAAAAGATTTACCTACAATTATTTTTAAATATTCAAAAAGATTTTTTGTGATCAATTTCATATTCTAAAATTGGATATTAGATTGTAATTGAATCACATGATTTAGATTAACAACTAAAATTTATTGAAATATATAGAAAATATGTTTTAATGATATTTAATTTAAAAAAATATTTTTAATAATAATATAATATAATATAATATAATATAATTTATAATAAAAGTATAAATGCTGCTTATAAGTACATTTCATATTTAATGTTCATAAAAATATTAAAAATTAATAAAATTAGAAATATTATATCATAAATTACAATAATATTCGTAAGACATTATTTCATTATTCAATTTTCCTATAAAGGATTACATTAATGCTTAATCCAAAGAGTTTTTCCACAACTGTTGTAAAAGCTCTTAAGCTCTCTAGCTCTCTCTCCAACTCGCTCTCAGACTCGCTCATTGAAAACATCTGACACGCAGCCACATGTTTCGGCGCTAATGGAGCCATAATCTGAAAAAGTTTCGGTGCATGCGTACTGCCGCAGATACTTCTCAATGACAATGGAAATAGCTAGACGTATGTACGCCGCAGGGAGTAGAGAAGCTTTTGCCCTCACGTAGGCAAGGACACTGCTTGTGTGTGGGTTGCCCACTTACAGCAGCTTTTTACCTTTTTAGCTTTTTGACTTTCATATTGCGAGCTTTCTATTTGAGTCTGTGCTAGTGTCGCCGCCGCTGTGCAATAGATGGCGCTGGTGTGGCTCACACCCTTTAGGTAGCGCAAATCAAACAATAAACAAGCCGAAAGCAAAGAGATGTGAGAATTCTAGTGCACAGACAGCATCATTAATGGGCAGCCGGCACTTCCGATGCGCAATTACGCATGGCAAACACAAATCAAAATCAAAATTCAAATGTGATATGAAAATCATGTCCTGGCAACAGCCCGAGCGAGCGAAACGCACGTGATCTGCTGCAAGGATGAGCCACAATTATAAATTGTACATAATCAAATGGATTTGCCCAATAATTTCACTTATTTATAAAGTCAAAGCGACGGACATATTTGCAGTAAACATTTTTGACAAAACACTATTTGTGCCTGGGGGAGTGGGGAGTGGCAAGTGGGCGGTGGGCGGTGGGTTGCAGTGCCTGCACATTCATATTTACATTTCGTGCTCAGGACATCAGCGCTCAGCAAACAAACGTTCGAGGCAAATAAATATGCCTGGGACTTGGGCGACGCATTGACAAGGATCGAGGACGGGCCTGGGTCTCTGCCTGGGCCTGGCGCTCGACTTGAGCCGTGCCAAGAAATGTCCTTATGCCGTCTGCCATTTGTAGGAGTTCGTGCTGAAATCATTATCCTGTTACTTGTCATTAATTCAGCATATCAATTGTTGTTGCTGCCGCTGCTGCCGCTGCTGCTGCTGTTGTTGTTGTTGTTGTCATTATTGCCGCTCAGTGCGCCCAGCCGTTAAATTGGCAGCTTATAAATTATAAATTTGAATTTAATTGGCCAACTAAGCGCTCGAGGGAGTTATTGTTCTGTCATTTTACTCATAGCTTTAACTTAAGTTTTTCATGTTTGCCTTGTCATGCTGCCCAAATTAGGCAATTTCAATTGAAGCTCAAAGTGAGGGCTATTGAGTGTCGACTGTGAAGAGTTGTGAAGAGATCGAATGTATTTATATTAAATGAATTTTTCTTATACCTTAATATGTTCATCTTACTCGGAAATGGATAAGAATCAGATTTAAGCGGTGATATTTAGGAACTCTATAAGTTATACTCCTTGCAGATCTAATTGATTCTCTGCATCAGCTTTTCAGCTTAATTTTTTAAATATTTTTGCCAGAAATTGATTGAATGGCAGACATACACACTTTGCATAGAGAAAGGTATATAATTGCTTGAGCATAAGCATGGTATTGAAGGCCATCGCCTTTGGGTCAATTTACTTACAATTATGGTAAGTTAGAGCTTAGCTCACTTGACGAGTTGTTGAAGTAAAAAGTATAGTTTTTTTTTTTATTTTATTTTTTATTTGTTTTATATATATATTTATTTTTTTTGATTATTTACGGGAAAGTGCTCTGCTTTTATGCCAACAGAAATGATTTAATATACACTCTGAGGAGTATGGATGGTAATAGTCACAGAATAAATATTGAAGAGAGATTTATTTTGGGTAAAGGCCTTGTCAAGTAGGTGTTATCAAAAATCGAATTAAGCAAAAATTTAAAATCTGATTTCTTATTTCAATTCAACTACAATACAAAAATGTCCACATTCCGCTCTTCTATTGCTTTCAGCTGCTGCTCATCTCTCTCCGTGCATTGGCTGTCAATCACTAAGAGCGAATTCCTTTTTTCTACACATTTCACTCTCGCATTTCATTTGACTTGTTAGCATCTTCTGCTAAATACGTTTATTTTCAAATGCACTGCAGCTGTACCATGCAGCTAAAATGATTAAATAAAATAGCTTTCTGCGGTTGCCGGCCATCAGATTTGGACAGCTCTCGCCGGCAATGGCGAAACTCGTTAACAGTCGGCAAAGCTGGCAAAATGGCAATGCTGGCCGTAGAATTTCTAGTACATTTAATGCTTTATTATGAACAGTAAAATACAAATTGCTAAATGTGAATTGCTAGTTGGGCAACAAGAGCAATAGCGCTCATGGCTAACTGATTTATGCGGCTTTAGTTGCGGTTCGGTTTACGTTTTTATGGTCGACACTTTAAAGAAATCGCTGTCGGTTTTCAATACAGAACAAAAAAGCAACAACTCTTGACATCAGCTGCATTTCAACAACAGCAGCAACAGCAGCAGCATCGGCATTGAAATCATCATCGGAATGCGATGCAAATGACCACAGAAATGCATAAACCGCTTCAATTGTAATTAAACGATTTCATATATTGCCTCCAACGAGAAATTACAAATGTGACCAGCAACAACCACAATAACAACAACAGGAAGGGAAACGCAACAATACCAATTGTAATAATCATAAAAGCTGCCCGAGCCGATCGCTCAGTCAGGCTACAGCAACAACAATAGCAACAATTAAATTAATGCTGAAAACAGAAAACAATTTATTTTGTAGAAAATGACGCAACATACAATAAATGAGTGTATGCATGTGTGTGTGTGTGTGTGGGTGGGTGTGTGAGTGTGTGCGTGTGTGGGTGTGCGTGCATCCCGCACATTATTTAACGTATATATCAGAGAGCTGCCAGGCAAATAATCAAATCACACAAATTTCAATTGCAGCCGCTGCAAAAACCCAGCCGAAAATAATAAAAAACTTTAATAAAATTACACCAAACATTACATTACTAACAATCAAAACGATCTATTTTATTTATTTTATTTGCTTATCCATCTGTTATCCTTTTGACGTTGTGGCGCCTTAGGCGCTAAATTTATGCTATATTTTCTAAAGTAATTTCTAATAGGGGAATTTTTTTTCTATTTAGTAAAAAGTTTTATTGTTGTAAAAAGTTTTTAATATATTTTATATAGTATATATTAAATAAAAAATTATTTAATATATTTTTAGGTATGTCAAAAAAAGTTTTATTATAAATTTTAAAATAAAATATTTAATTTTTTAATGCATGTCAAAATTTGTTTGTAAGTCAAGTTCTTCATTTTTTTGTGTTTCTTGTTAGCTGATAGACATTTTTTATTATTTTTTTTTTAATGAAATATGTGTTTTTTATTTACAGGTCTTGAGGGTGGTGCCGTTTGAGTCTTCTTCTGACTCTCGTTCGTGGGTTGGCAGATCTTAGCGCTATGGTACTTAATCTCCTAGCAAGGCTGTTAGGGTGACGATCTAACCTTTCATTATATTTTATAGCGATCTCCTGGATTTTGTCTCCGATTTTAGTGACTTTAAGGTCACGCTCAATGTTCTCATGTACCATGGGCAGCTGATAGATAGAAGATTGATTGTAGAAGCAGTCGATTGTCGTCTATGCGAGTCTGATGTGAAATTTTGAGGTATGTTAGTTTGAAAGATAAATAATAATAATCGGCCAAGCAATTATAATTTGGCAAAAATGCTAGGAGTGATTACGCTTTTTTACGTTTAAATAAATGAATAAAAAATATATTTGAGTATGAGATACATATGCCTTACTCAACAGATTCTTAAGCACTTAAAAGCAGATTATATAAATTATTTAAAAAAATATATAAATAAATAATAAGAGTTCAAGAGTCGAAGAACTTTAAGCTGAAAACCTTCAAAGTTTCGTTAAAAACTCAATAAGATCTAATTAAAGTAAGCTCTGGTCTCTTGAGCTTCTCAAGCATATATATCGTAATATCAATTTTAGTATACGACAATTTAATCAAACACTTGTTGTGTGGCTGCTGTGGGGCAGAAATCAGGCGAGTAGCAAAATAAATGGAAGCCTACCTAAGTTGCGTTGCGTCAATTGATAAATCCTTTAATGCTACACACACACAGCCACAACATACACACGTTTTGTGTTTGGTTTGGGGGAGCGTGTGACACGAACAAGAAGAAGAAGTCAACTTTCGATTCGGGCAAAAATAAATCCACTTTACAGATTGAAGCACAAGGACACGCAGCAGCAGCAGCAGCAGCCCATGGGGGAATTTCAATTCCTGCTAAGCACAACGACAATAAACTCATTGAACGGCAGCAAAGACAAACACGTGCCCCTCGCCAGAGAGAGAGCGCCGAGCGCCTAGCGAGATGGCGCATAGAGGGAAGGCGAACATGTCGTGCTCGAATAATTGAATTCATCAAAGTTAACTCGCACAATTGTCAAATGCTTGGCTGGGCTGACGGGCTGGGGGCCCAGCCTACAGCTGCCGTCGCCCAACACTCGCCGAGTTAGTTTTCGAAAGTTGTTGCCTTTGATGATGGCGCCTGGCAGCGCTGCGGAGGTGATGGCGACGGCGATGGCGATGCCGCCACTTGCCCAAAAGAATAGCGTATAAAAAGATTTACGAATTGACAAAGTGCAAGTAGGTTTTAGGGCACGACATGGCACGGCACGAGCCGGCTCGTAAGGAGGGGCGGCGGCAACGGCGGCGGCGTCATCTATAGATGAGCCTAAACAGAGCAAGAGCAGCCAGGCAGTCGTCGCTACACATTGAGGACATCCGCAGGCAATGACACATACGACAAACAACTTGAAAATCCATGTCAGTGTCACGTAGCAGAGTGCCTACAACAATAACAATGAGAGGAAGCACAAGAAGAAGACGACGAAGAAGACGTAGGCAACAGAAACAACAACAATGGAAAAGTCTCACACTCAAAGTATCGAAGCTGCGATACACTGCGAAAAAGAAAGAATGGGGCGGTTTGAGGAATATGCTGAAGATTTGAATATATTATATATAGATATATATTTATTAGGCATATATATTGTAAATAGTTTTAATAAATACTGACGATTTATACAGTTGCTAGCTTGGACTGCAATTCATCTTTTGAGACATTTAGGAATCGACTAAATATTTTTAGAAAGGTTTAATGCTGTGGTAGGAGTACAATATTCTTGTTGCTATTTCGTCTCATGAATAAATTATTAGTTACTCACATCTGTCAATTGCTAGACTTTACTAACCTATACTAGTTCATATATGATTAATGATGATAGTAAAATAGTATAAGAGAAAAGAAAACTTAATGTAATCATTTCCAGACGTCCAACTCGTCGGAGACATAATAAATATGCAATCAACATATCATAGCAAGCTCTACTCCCACCTTAACAAATTTGTCAGAAGAAGACGCAAAAGACTCAAGAGGATATACACATCACTCTTACCGGCTGACTTCATTTAATTTTCCACTTAATATTGATAGGCTGAAAGCCTCATCCATATACAATATCATCCAATGCAAGTCGCCAGATAGAGACAGTAGACTTGAAATGTAAATAAAATATATATAAGTATGGAAGTATGGAAATTTATATAACAAAATTTATATATATATAACAACAACAACAAAATTTTATATATAACAAAATTTAAAAATATAAATATATAAATATATATAAATTAAAAAAAACATAAATAATAAAAAAGTAATAAATAAAATATAAATAAAATAAAAAGAATCCCGCATTCCAAATAATAATAAAAATATAATAAAAATACAATTAAATTTAAAAAAATATCAGTCCCAAGTTACAGAAGACTCAGGCTTGGATTCAGCAAAAATGGCTCAAATCTCCATAAAATATGTAGACTGACTCTAGATTAGTAATTGTAATAAAAAAAAGTAATATTGAAGCATGTGTTACCATTATCTTAGTCTAGTTTAGTCGAGTATTTTATTATTATGTGCTTTGTTATCTGCTCTGCACACCCTCTTAGGCCTTCCTTATAACTCACCTTTCAAACACCTCAAACGTGACAAACAGCTTCGCCTAGCGCATTGACATTTCTCTCGCATAGGACAGACGGCATATCAGCTATATCTATAAAGATTCTACTGCTTTTTCTGCTGCTTCATCTTCCTTGTTTTTTAGCAGTGTTATTTTTGCTGCTGATTGGTGTCTTTGTTTTTCTTGCAGCTTTATTTGCTGTTGCTATTGGTGTTGTTGCTGTTGTTTATTATCATCGTCAACGTCTTCGTGTTCACCATCATCATCATCATCTTCATCATCGTCATCTAGTTCATCTTGGCTGGCTGTGAAGCACTTGTGTATTGCGTATACGCCACGTGGCACGCACTTGATTAAGTCATTCGATTTCAATGTTTAATCAATTATGCAGCGCTTGCAAATCGTGGAGTAAGTAGACGGTAAGTTATTTACGCTAATCACTAAAGCTGGCTGACTGCCATCGATCCATCCGTGCGGCAGTCACTCGTCCGGCTTACGGCAATCCATATTGGTTTTGTAGCTGTCCACTTGGGACAACTACTTCGACACGCTGCAGGTCATTTTTCATTCGGATGAAAATATTGATTTTGGCACGAGTTGCCCAGCTCCCGCTCCCGCTGCTGCCTGATGTTGATGTCTGTTTGTCAGTCTAACGATTTCTTACTGCGGTCGCTCGCTCATCCAGCCCAGGTAGACTCCGAATGCCAAATAACTTTCGTCTGGCCGGCCGAGGAGATTTATGAGTTTATGCGAGCCAAATGAAATATCGTCGAGCGGCAGCACAAATATTTGCTCAGCATTGGGCGTGTGGGCGTGGTCGTGGGAGTGGGCGTGGTCGTTGGACGCTGCTCAAGCAAATCAGTGGCCAAATCCATGACAAGTTGAAGCTGCAGCTGGTCGCTGTTTAAATATTAAAAGCCACTGACACCTCTCGGACGCGGCGGGGCGCGGCGGGGGGCGACAAGTTAACCGTAATAAGGTCATCAACAGGCAGCGGGTGGCACTCGATGCGGTTAGTTGGCTGATTTATGAAGTCGTGCGTGTGTAAGAGACAGAGAGAGAGAGAGAGGGATGGAGAGAGAGGGAGAGGGAGGTAGATGTAGTCTTGATAACTCAATTGAGGACAACAAGCATACGCCACGTTGTGTCCACCTTTGGGTCAGTCTTTGTGCTCTCATTCGCTTCTCTTGCGCTTGCTCTTGCCTTTGCTCTGCTTTCGGCTTTTTTTTTCGTAGTTTTGTCCAAGCGATTTATAAACGTTACAAGCATAAATAAACAAGCAGCTGTTGAAAAATGCAGAAAAAAGAGAGATACAGAGGCGTGTGGGGAGCTGCATGTGGGAGCAGGCTCTGTGTGTGTGTGTGGCTGACTGGCAACATATGCTGTGCTGCGTCGCTCGTTGTATATTTATTTACTTTTGCTCTTTTGTAAAATATTTTTTAATGCAGCCCACAGAGTGTTGCCAATTTGTGCAGATTTATAGAGCCAGTGCAGCGAGCGTCTAGAGAGAGAGAGCGAGCGTAAAACAGCGCTGTTGACAATCGCCACAGGAACTGGACGGCCAAAAGGGGAAACCTTGTTGCACTGACTTTGTTGCTGTTGTTGGCGTTGCTGTGGCTGGGCCATAACTGATTGCTGCAAGCACTTACCAGTGCGGGTGGCCATTGGGGCAGCTGCCTCGACTGGACATGGCTGGACGCAGCTCAATGCGTTATGGCTGGTCGCGTTGCAGCCATTAGGGACATTCACGAAACGTTCGAGTGCAATTGAAAGGGAGTTGGCGCTTATTCAATAAAGTAAAACAATTTGTAATGCCAAAGGAAATTAGAGTCTAAATTTACGATTGATTGGTCTGAGGGCGGAATGTCATCAGGTCATCAATCGAATCTGAGTTTATTGTCTATATAAATATATAAATATATAAATATATAAATATATAAATACATAAATATATAAATATATAAATATATAAATATATAAATATATAAATATATAAATATATAAATATATAAATATATAAATATATAAATATATAAATATATAAATATATAAATATATAAATATATAAATATTTAAATATATAAATATATAAATATATATGATTACCATTTCTTCATATGATTTCCCATTTTCAATGGGCTCAGGGTATAATAAAATAACTAAAGTAAACGAGCTCTAAAAAAATTTGATTAAAAACTCTATATAATAACTAAATAAATTTAAAAAAAATACAAAATTATATCTTTAAAAAATGCTCTATTAATCTAAACAGTATAATATTTGGCTTAGTTTTATTTATTTCATTTATTTACTTTACAAGTTTGAATAAAATATTTTTTAATATCAACAACAACATTTCTATTAAGAGCTTCAATACAAAACTCTAAATGAATTAAGTTAACCGAATATAAAGTGAGCACCCCGAATGGATGTCATACGGAGAATGCGAGTAGAGCAAATAAAGAATTGAGTTTTGTCAATTTGACAGGGTAATAGATTTAGTATGTTTACAAGTCTGTGGCTGCTCCAGGTTTTCATAGCATTGGTCATTTCACTGTCGTTGCCTTTGTTGACATACCCTGCAATTGTTGAAAGTGGGTATAATGTGCTGAACTTAGAAGAAGATTATTCCAGCACAACTGAAGCCATATTTGTTTACCAATTTGACTGTCTGCTTTACCTGTCTGGATATTGTAATAGTTCTTATGAATGCCTTTTCCATTTTCCTTTAACTAAAAGTGAAGAATTCAGTTCCTTGCTTTCTATAGGGTATTCCTTTGTCCACCTTTGGCAAGCTACACACTTTAGCTTGTAATTGTTGTTGTTGTGCCGTCAAGAATGCAATTGCTGAATTGAATTGCGTTCACTCCCAGACAGGATGTGGTGCAATTTCAACTGTTTGCTGCTCATGCTGCCGCCGCTCCTATTGCCATTCCCATTGCTGTTGCAGCTGCTGCTGCTGCTGTGTAAATGGGCGTGACCGTCTGCCAAATATGAGCACCGGAAATTAGCAGAAATCGTCGACACCCAGTCCCCCAAGAATGGCCGCAAATTGAATGGACACTCGGCGAGCGGTGCAACCAAGCCGTGTAATTACTTTCGTCGCAGGACACAAATTTGTGCGCATTTGGGCTTTTAGGCTAAAGATCGAAATGTCGCCGGTCTAAATTAACAAAAGGCCGTCAATTAAAGACTAATCAGCCAATTGACCATCGAGTCTGACCGCATCGCCTGAGTGGCCGCCCTCTGGATCTTGCCAGCTGGCAAATGGATTTATGATGCAATCACCAACACTATATGCTGGGCACACTTGAAACTTCTCGCCCGCTTCTCGCCGCACGGCAATCTGCAGAATGTTGCCCTAATTGAAAATCAGGCAAATTCTACTGCAAACCTAACACTGATTCAATTTTTATGCCACACACTCTGCCCCATATTGTGGGGTATTCCAGCTTTGGCGAAAAGGTGAGCAGCGATTAGATTAAAATATATATATATATATTTTTTTAAATAAAAAGTTGATGTACAAATTGTGAAAATGATGTAAAAATTGGTAGAAGAGTAAAAAATATTAAAAATATTTTTTTAAGTCATTTTTTTTTTACTTTTTTAAGTTTTTAATTTTGTTGTCAGTTTAACTCTGAAAATTCGTTGCTTTATTTTTTTTTTCTTTAATATATATTCAAATCCTGATATATATATATATATATATATATATATATATATATATATATATATATATATATATATATATATAATTATACCCTGATTATTATTACACAATTCATAATAAATATAATTTAATGAATTTTCTATTTTATTTTTGTTTTCAGTTTTAGTCTGGAAATTCAATTTAATTATGTTTCTTCATATATATTTTTATTTATACACACTAATCTGTCTAGTTCTATACCCTCATTATCAACTAGAGCATAATCATTAATATTTATAAATAGTTCAAGTTTTATATTATTTAATTTTAACTTTATTTTTATTTCTATTTTGTTTTTTATTTTTTTCTCTTAGTCAGCTTAACACTCCCGAAAATTTAAAAGCACTTCTAGTTGTTCGCAATTTTGTTAGCATAAAAAAGGTGTTTTTATCTGATTTTATTCTGTGAAAAAAGGAGGAAAAGAAGAAAAACTAAAAATTAATCCGCATCATCTGCAAAAGGGGCTTACGCATTTCGCCGTGGCAAAAAGGGTTTAGCTTCAGCTTTTTCTTGCCCAGGCGGTAAAAAAGGAGAAAAAAAAAAACAAAACTGTTCCGTTGTGGTTGCATAAAGTTTTGCACAAACGTTGCGCAAATCGGGCGAGCGAGCGAGTGAGCGAGCGGAGCAGAAGGAAAAGGAGAAAAAGCGGCCAACTTTGCTTGCTTTTGTGTTGCATACTTTTGTGCGCTGCAGCTAGAACTTCGTTTGCGCCCATTTGAAATTCATAAATGTGTGAGTAGATGTGTGGGTGTGTGTGTGTGCGCGCGCATGTGTGTGTGGCATATATTAGCCTGGCTTGCGGTGAATACATTTAGGCGCAGGCAAATGCACACACAATTGCTTATGAAATTGAGCAAACGAAATGGAAATTCAAAAGCAGCTAATGAGCCGCTGCCACACTCGAGAAGAGTAAAGAGCCGAGAAAGAGAGAGAGAGAGAGAGTGAAAAGCTTGGCAAGCTAAGTTGTTATATGTGTTAATTAGAAGTTGGCCGGAACGCAAATCAACATGTTAGCCAACGCAAAGCCCATCACGTGGCCAACAGCCCAGTCAATCACCAACAGCTTCAGCAACAAAATGAGCCATTAACAAAAAAAAAAAAAAAAAAAAGAAACGGGAAAAAAGCCCAGAGCAGAGTGGAAGCTGCTAAAAAGTGAGCTCGACGCTCGATAAAGAAAAACAACAAAATTGCCAAACAAGCTGGGTGGGTGAGCCGGAGCAAGAGCAAGAGTGAGAGTGTAAAAAACTGACAGTAAAATTGAAGGCAAATGTTTGGGGCCAGCAAAAAAAAAAAGAAGAAAAATGAGGAGAAGAGCAGAGAGAACGTATCCCTGGGGCGCTTTTGGTTGGACGAGACTGAGGAGCAGCAGGCGTGTCCGTGCGCCCATCTTTAAAGCGTTGCTCGCACCTGGCAGGAACCACGTGTAAAATGCAGCCAGCGGCAGTATGACCCCAACTCTCCCCTCTCTCCCCCTCTCTCGCTCTGTTGCGTGTGTGTGTGTCTGTGTTAACGTATGTCCTTTTGTGTTCGCATGTAAATTGAAATGGACCCAAAATGCCATTAAGAGTGCCCGAGCAAAGCGACTGACTAAAAATTAATTGTCACCAGGGACCTATCGGAGCCGGAGCAACAGCCAATTAGCCGGGCTGCACCAAATTAAACCAGATATATTACGACGGAAATATTTGGTAGATTTGCGTAGCAACACTGTTTTTGCACTTGGACTGAACAGGAGATAATCAGATCTGATATAGAGATTTCTCTCTTAAATATTATATTCTATTGTTTAACTTAAATAGTGAAAGCTTTAATTATTAGTATGACAATTAACATAGATAAGTAAGGATGGGCTACTGATGCCTTTCATCTGCCGAATAACAGTAAAAATCTTTGTCTCTGGTCAATTATTTTTGAAACAAAAAATGCTTTTCGACTGTAAATGTTTTTACCTTCTCGAATAATTTGATTAATTTATGCTGAATTTAATCAATACCCCATGCAAGAGCAAGATTAAACGGTGTTCAAGGTATATCCTAGTCAGGCATCCCGACTACAGCTTTCTTCGTCCTACACTAACTCTTCTACGAGAATTTGGCAAATCTCTATAAGATATTTTTAAAATTTTTTTTTAAACAAATTCATTAAGTGAAAAATGTTAACTGATATTTGACTTTGGGAGAAAAAAAACCGAATTTTAAATAAAATGAATTAAATTACAAATTTCAATCCATATATTTTGTGAACTACATTTATTGTCACTTGTCTTTCTTTTTTGTGCCCAGATTACTCGATTCCCCATCACACTTGTACATTGTGTTGAGCCGAGATATATCCGTGTCGCTCATGGTGTCCCTTTGTCCCATTTTTTTGCCATTTAGCTTGAACCAGGATTCAATAGATGTTTGATTACGGTTAATAGCGAAGGAATTTCTGGAGTAGTGCATGATGCTGCCATAATCATATTTGTAGCCAAAGTTGCTCACAATATTCCCATGCAATTTTTTGAAATTATGTTTGAATGTTTCATTGACATTGGCCCAATTAATATTGACGTACGCATCGCGATCCGCAGAGCTGTGCTGATGAAGGAAGCCCAAGCTGTGGAGCAGTTCGTGCTGTATGACACCCAGCTTCATACAGCCCTGGCCCACGACATCGTTTCGCAATTTAACAAACTGCTCTTTGCCCGTATAGCCCACGGAAGAGAAACAACGGGCTTCGACAGGACTAATATATACAAAGCCTTTGATATCTGTTTTGTTATCGATATTCACAAACCGAACGCACGAAACTCTCTCAATCATATGCATTCCACGTAATATCTGATTTCTTTGTGCCTCACCTGGAAGAAGGTTTCCATATCCATATGTATCAGTATATCAGTATATATTCCCATCACTTACTGAAGTTCGTCGACATCTTGTAGTAGACAGTCGCATTGGGCCAGTGGCGTTTGGCGTCTCGCAGGCCATTCCGCTTGTAGCTGACAATCATATCGCCTTGGTAGATGCCTTCCGGAGCGGGCGAGCTCTCTTTAATCTCACCTTCTGCCAGCGGAGCTGCTCGAGTGCCTGCACTCAGGCAAAATAGTAGTAGATAGACGAACGTTCTAACCATAGCGTAGATGTTGAACTGATATTTTTGCCATAGCTCAACCGGGGGAGTTGTGGCATGACAAATCTCTTTACACGCTGCATTCGTTAGGGCTTTCAGATTAGTTGATTTAATATTTTTTTTTTGATTTTGTATGACATTAAGTCTTCAGCAATCGTGGAATAAATTATTCTCATAAGAAAACGTAAAATCTGTTCAATTAAATATTGACGGAAGGGCAGAGATTACGCTGGTCTCCGCTGTGGCTATATAAAAGATAAGGAAGCGACTTTAATTGTGAACGAAATCCAATTGGAATCACTGTTTGATTCTCATTCGACTTTATCAGCGATTAACGTGAGCTTCGTTTGTTCAACTTTAATTGCAGGTGAGGCATGAAATGGCAGGTAAACACCTGCCCTGCTTCCGTTTCGTTTAGTTGGAGCTGGAGCTGGAGCTGGAGCCTTTTCGGTTGCATGGCCAACGGCCGTGGGGCGCTTTGTTGCCAGTTTCGCTTACATTTGATTTGTTGTTGAGAGCTAAATGCCACATGGGCAACCGTTTATCCCCAACCCCAGCGCAGGGCAGGGTAAATAAATTTAATTTTTACTTTCGGATTGAGGTCTTTGGAGAAGGGCGGAAACCTAAAACTTTCAGCATGCTTCCCAACTGTTGCCGACTTGGCTGTTGGCGCTGCTGCCGTGTTGCAATAACAAACTCATGCTAATTGCTTTGCTAACAACTGCCAACGACAACTTGGACGGCCACTAAGACCAATGCCAGAGCGTTGCAACAACTATAAATATTGCTAAAATGTGGCAACAACAACAACAAGCTGGCCCGAGGCAACCTTTAATTACGAGAACAGCACACCGCAATGCTCAACTAGTTGCACACACACACATATGCACTGCTGGCAGGGCAGAAGTTGACCAACGATTGACCTTTGGAGCTGAGCACGTTGGCACTACAGGTGCGACTGTGGCGACAGGTGCAGATCGAGCGAGTAGCTGGAGCTTATAAATTTGAACACGAACCAGCGATAATTGCTGGGAAATGAAATAAAAATGCAATTAAAGTCCACTGCGACGACGTTGGCAACTCTGCCGACAACGTCCTCTTTCAAATGAGCATTCAATTAAGAGCCAAGCAGCCAAGCTCCGCATACATATATATATATCTAAGCCCTGGACTCGCCTGTCAGGGGCATACACTTGATGGCAACGTCGTCGGCATTTATAAAATGATTTTTATCTTTATCAAATTAGAAAACGACAACAGCAACAGCAACAGCAACGGCAACGGCAGCACTCTCTGGAGCTCTCTTGGCTCTCTCCTCTGACCCCTCCAGCCACCCATCCATGTAGTCTGACCAATTTCCAGCTTCAGTCAGCCGTATCTGCAGTGTCACAGCAATTAAAACTGTGCTCTGGCATTGTGCAGATTACATCGTAAAATGGCAGGGCGGGAGGGAGGTGGGCGCTGGGCGGTGGGCGGTGGGCGGTATTGGCCAGTGAGCAGTTGTTAAATGCTTTGAAGTTTATTTCCCGATTCGCAAGACCGGTGAAGCCGGTGAATATATGAATGGCAAATGAAGGCAGAGCTGCAGGTGTATCTCGGGTGCGAGTAAAAGTTAATTTTTTGGCTTGCATTAAAAGATTTACTAAGCTCTACACTGTATCGCACGTCACTACAATAGCTTAAGCTCAACGAATAGAATCTATGGGATAGTTAAAGTAAGGGGAGATAGCATGAGAGCTTGTGGCGGCAACTTTAACTGACTTTAGACGGAAATATACGATCAAGTATCAAGCAATGAGTGAGAGTGAAATGTATCAAGGAAGCGTGCAGACTCTATGAATTTTATATCCTGGATCAGCTACAGTCGTGGCGATCATCCACTCGTTCTCTATCCTTTTTTTGTATTTGAATGAAGTAAAAACATATATAAATAAATAATATATAAATATAAACATATAAAAAATAAAATAAATTATAAAAAAAAAATGACGTACAAATTTAACAAATTATTCAAAAATTACATAGATTACGAATACTACTACTAATTTGAGTTTTCATAAAGTTGGGCAAGATCGTGGTATAGTTCCTATATGTAAATATGTCTTTTATATTATTAATTTCATATATATTATATTATTAATTTTATATTATGTAATTATATTATAACACAAGTGTGGCCTTCTCGAGTAAAGAGTTTTCACCACATATACAAATTCGTATTTCTGTTACTCTTTTACTTACTCTACTTTTAGACCATCTAAATACCAAGTTTTCGACTTTCGTTTCCATGAAATTCAGCCCTAGCCCCAAATTCTTGTTTGAAATATCTTAAAGTAATGCTGAACTAGTTCTACCTTGGCATTTTAAACAGTTGAGCAAAACCTAGCCCTAGCCCCTGGCATATTTAATAATCAGTGGCTGTTTCTCCCTCCCTCTCTCCATCTTTCTCGCTCACCCTCGGACTTGCTTTTGGCTTAACCTTCGTAGTCTTTTAAGCCGCTTGGCCTTCAATTCTTAAAACTGACAACCGCATAACCAACTCTCTTTGCTGCTGAATAGCTTAGCCATTGAATTTGAGTCACCTTTGCTGTAAATTTTTCTTCTTTCTCTTTTTTTGGAGGGGTTTTTGGCTCTTTAGCGAAAAGTATTTTGTCTGCTGCCGATGGCATTGGCTGGATTTGCTAGATATTTCGGTGGGTTTTTGTCTGGCGAAAAAGTCCGCCCTGAACGCCAACCGCCCATCGACACCAGCAGCGGCATCCGCTGCTCTTGGATTATGCAAAAAGTTTTTCATTAATGTTGGATTTAGATATTTTTTTCACGCTCTGGAACATTTGCGCTTCCCGCTGGTGCCCGTTTTTATGCCCGGCTGGCTTCGCTTTTTGCGTTCGCTTGTTGACAACGCAAGTTTGGGTCCCAGGATACGTTAACTTTTGTGCAGTGCCGTGCAGCGCAGTGCAATGAAAGCTGCCACAAACAACAAACAGCGACAGCCAGCCAGACATTCAACAGCGGCAACAATGCCAGCCCCATCCAGCCGGAGCTGCCACAATTTGGGCAACAAGAACTTTGTTTGCCGAGCAACAGCAATGAGTTCTTTACGCAATTCGAATTACGAATTGATCTAGATCATGGTCCAAATATTATGAATGCTTGATGCATCAAATATTATGAATGCTTGGGCATCTTTTTTGTGCTTTTACCAATTCAGATTTACTCATTAAAATCGCTCTTTGATTTGGGAAATATTCGTTTTGCAGAGAGAAACGTTTTAGTATAGTCTGCCTGGTATATATAATCTAGTTTAACACTTTAAAATGGTAAAAATAAATACTTTTTACCAAATCTTTTAGTGCATTGAAAAATGCTTTCTCAATTTTCATTTCCAAGCATTTTTTTAGCTTTTACATTTGTATGTGGTATTTGCTTTCTAAGGGGTATATTAGTTTTATGAAGGTGTGCATGGAATAATGGAAAGAAATATTCTTGCAGACCAATTGTTAATGTTGCTGAAACACATCTTAGTTTAAGAGAGACAAACGAGAGTGACATTTTTTTTTTTTTTGAGTTACATAAGTTTAAAAAATATTTAAAAATATATATAGATAATTTTAATATTAATTAAACAGGATTTATTGAATAAAAAACTATATGACATTATATCAGCCACTTACACATACGTTAAACAAATATTAAAAAAATATGAAACATGTATTAAGCATTGGAAAAATTTATATTAGTATATTAAGACATCTACTAACACCCTAAATTGTCATGGTCCAGACCCAGAAATCTTATATAAATGCAATCAATCAAAATTAAAGCTAGTCAAGAACAAAATGACTCCAGCGCTGCATCACTGTCTCATTTTTAGAATCAAGTCCCTGCAGAGTATCGGCTAGTCGGCTATACTCCACTAAATTGCTCTTATGCTTTTTAATGGTGGCTTGGTTAGTTTTAGTGGTTGATTCTTTTGAGACACTTTGGCTGCTCTTGCAGTGCAAATTGTTTGGTTTTGCCCAGTTTGCAGTGGGGTTCGTTCTTTCATTCTTTTTTTTTAGATATTTTTTTTGGTCGGGTTTTGTTTTCTTTTGTGAAGCTTTCGATTTGTCTTGCCACATCCGCTGGCTCGGCGACACCCGCTTCATTTCCTGTCCTCTACTGCACACGCTTCACGCTTGCATTTATTTGAGTGTGTAAACTTTTCTTACTTGAACATTTTTTTGAGGGGTTCTGGGGCTTTGGGGGGATGTTGGAGATTTGGCTGTGGCAATTTCGCAGTCTCTTCCTGTTCCCGTTGTATGCCAACTTTGATAGTTTTGTCAAAAGTTTTTATTGCGATTTGTTGCAGTCGTGTAAAAGTAATGCTACCAACAAAAGAAAAGTGGAAGGAATCCCCAATTGATATTTTGCCATGACGTAAAAAGAAGAGAAGAAGATAAAGCAGGGCAGGAAGAGGAAGAAGGCCATCGTAAACTATGAAGACGTTGCCTTAAGTCGTGCTTAAAGATTTATTAAATCATGCCTATTGCTTGGGTGCTTTAGCGCGAGCTCGCTGCGGGCTCGATATCTATTTGTTATCACAATTATCGATGATCACCACATCTCCGTAGTTGGGCGGAGGCGTCTCCGGCCGAGCTGCGCCAGTTTGCACAACATCCGTGTAGAATCTGGCCGTGGCAGCTGGCGGGGTCTCCGGACTGCTCGGCTCCCGATCCCGACTGCTAAACAGATTACTGCGACTCAGCCGTCTGATTAACGTCGCCGTGTTCTGGTTAATGGCGCGATAGTAGTGATGCCTGGCCGGACGCCCGAACAGACGCGACACAAAGTTATCCTCCGGCCCGTAGGGCTGACGAACCAGCGCCCGCGAAGGCGGGTTCCGTGCGCGCTGCGGATTGGAGCGACGCGGAATACGCGTGGGCGATGGCTCCCAGGTATGTATCGTGGGCAGCTGCTGCTGCTGCTGCTGCTGCTGCTGCTGTGGCAACGACTCCAATGTGGCTGCAACAGAGTAAAAACAGAGTTAAGACGCAGCTGCTTAAACCGAAGTGCTGCTGAGCTGTACAAAGCCACACGAAAGATTGATAAAGTGAGTGTGAAAATATAGCAAGTAAGAGTGCTTTAGTAAGAGGCTGCTCGACTACGAGATACCCTGAACGCTGGGAGGAATGGAAATTTCAAGCATTATACGTTTCTTTTATGCATACATTGTTGAATTGCTTTTCTTGTAGATCGTTGTAAGGGAGTGAGAAAGCTATACAAAATTCGAAATAAAGATCATTAGATAAACCTGTACAGCTAATCTGAAGTCTACGACTTTTACGGTATTCAAACTACGCTTAAATAGTAATTTGTCGATTATTATCGATGATGCGAAAATGGGAGGAGGTACCAAAAAATAATTATAAGCTCGTATTGACAGATCAACTCAGCTCGCCTTCCTGCTCAAGAATATATTTTCTTTATCAGCTTTGCCACGTCCCTCTATGGCTGTGACAAACCTTTAGATAAAAATATTCTACTTTGAATTCCCATTTTCAGTGGGAAAAAATACAGAATGTGCGGGATTTGTTTGCGCTTCGTGGAAAAGAATTTTTAAGAGTACTTAATATTTAAGAGTATCAAATGAAGCTGGATTTGTCAATGAAAAAAAATGCTCTAAGTGTAAACATGAGAATATGCAGGGTAATGATTATATTCTTATAGCCTTTAAGCGAGGTAGATATTCCCTTAAATCAATTAAGTTTAAGACGGGGTTTCAATTGCTTTCCAGTCGACTTAACAAGTTGGATAGCCATAGCTCTGGCAGCTACACACAATAGAATATATATATATAGAGCTATGACTGGATAAACTGAGTTGACCATAAATGTCTACAGCTCATAGTGAAACTGCCTCTGCTATCTATATCATTTGCTGCATACCTTTTCCCAATTTCATCTGTCCATCATTCAATCATTTGCTCATTCCGCCAGCCACACCGAATTCCCTCTTTGCTCTGCTTGTCAATAAGACAAATATTTGATACATTAATTCCTGCTCTGAGCTGCAAATGCTGCTAACTGACAGCTACTTAACCTATTATACCTCAAAGCGCGCTTTGACATCGGTTTAATCTAATGCCAGAGCTTTGGCATATAATATGGCTCGGTGCCGGTGCTAACTCACATGAATCTCCGTCTGCCGGCGGACGTCGCTTCTTTCGCAGCTCGCAGCCGCTTTTGATGCAGAGGGCAAAGCTGATTATGAAGATGACCATGCAGATGCCGGTGGCGCCGCCCACAGCGAAGGCCAGCTTCACGTCGTCCTCGTCGAAGGTGTGTGTGCTCTCCATGAGATCCGGTGGCTGCCCGGCGTTGCCCGCCAGCAGCTCGTGGCTGACGCGTTCTAGGCAGTTGCGATAGCGCAGGCAGAGCTGCTCGCGATTTCCCTCGCACACGTCGATGAGCGTTGACAGCTCCTCCTCGTTGCGCTGCTCCTGCTCCTGCTGCTCCTGCTCCTGCTGCTGTTGCTGTTCCTCTGAGTCGTCGGGCAGTTCGCGCCACACCTCCGCCACGGACTTGGGCTCATCCGTGTTGCTGCTGCTGTCCAGATGCTCCATGCGCTCCATTTGGAGTGTTTCGACAAATGAATCGTTCGCGCTGCCCTCCGCATCGCCATCCAGCTGCACGTCGAGTGGATGCGTAGGCAGCTTCTCCTCCAGGCACTCGCTCATGCTGACGGCCACGCCACGCAAACTCAGCCAGGTCGCGACCTTAACCAGGGCTCGGTCGCAGTTGAGCGGATTCTCGTCCAGGTTGAGCGAGGCCAAGTAGCGCGGCGCATGGAATACATTGATGCTCAGCGTAATCAGCATATTCTGCGCCACGTCCAGCTGGCGCAGCTGCGGCAGGGCGCTCAGCATCTCCGCGTTCAGCTGATTGATCTGGGCATTGCGCAGGTTGAGCGAGCGCAACGAGGCGCTGCGCAGCAGCGGCCCCTCTCCCAGCGTCGCCAGCTTGTTGCCCTCCAGACTGAGGTGCAGCAGGTGCGAGTTCGTCTCCAGCAGGTGCTCGTCGAGCTGCTCCAGGCGGTTGTAGGACAGATCCAGCCAGCGCAGGCGGCGCAGCTCAGTGAAGGCATTCACGTGCAGCGTCTGGATGGCATTGTGCGCCAGCGTCAGGTTGATCAGGTGCACGGAGCTCTGGAAAGGGGTGAGTGAGCGCCAGTCAGCTAGTCAAGCATCAATTGCGCAACTTACCTCGAAGCATTCGTCGTCGATGTTGGTGATATCGTTATAGCTCAGATCTAGCAGCTCCACAGACCTGGGCATGTCCAGACTGGCGCTTATCAAGCGTTTGGCGCTGGAAGAAGCGAAAGTAAAAGTGAAATGGGACAAACTCTCTCACTCTCTCTCTCTCTCTCTGGTGGATGGCTCACCTGCAGATTGCGCGGTTGCGCTGGGCATAGAGATCACAGTGGCAGACGCTGGGGCAGTTGAGCTGCAGCTGGGTCTTGCTGCGGCACACCTGGAGCACCACACAGAGCAGCAGACCCACGTAGAGTAATATTTGCTTGAGGCCGAGCCACATTTTCGGCTTGATCACGCATTGCAGGGCCATCGATTGGGGCCTGGGCTGTTGTTCCAATTCAGCTCAGTTGTGGGACATTTTGTAATGCCCTCGATTTGAATTTCTTTCTTTCCCTTTATCTGTTAGCTTTGTGTTGCTTTGGAAACACCTCACGCTTGTCGACCGACAATAGCTGAATGAGCCATTCACAGTCCGCGGATCATGACTAAGTGCGGCGCTGCTTCCAGTGGGCAGGTCTTATGGGTCGCTCCATTTCACCTGCTCATTAACGCGGGCCAGGCGGCTGTCAGATACGCCTCGCTGTGTCGAGTGTAGCGCACGCCCTTCCAGTGCGATAAGATAAGCGAATCGGTGCCTCTCGATACAGCTGGGCCCAATGCAGGCAGGTGCTCAGAACAGCTGCCGAGGGCTGCTTTGTTTGCCTCAAATTCGGCTGAGCAGTTCAAGTTTTTCCCCAGGTGAGCGGCTGGAAAGCCCAGTTAGTTGTCGAGATAAGGCTGCCGTGATCTAATTCGTTAGAGATGACAATATGTCTCATACGATAGGAGTGAGTGTATTCGACATGAGGCAGAGAGAGAGTATGTTTGATACACTTCTGAGAGCGTGGGAGAGTGATATGAAATAATATTTATCATATTTATCAGATTGAGAGTCGTTATAGCTAATATTATTTATAGACACGAAAATTGTGTGCACTTATCTATAATATTATTAAGTCGACGATTAAATATATAAATAATATATATGATGTTATTTGTAAGATGACTATATGCAAATATAATTAAAGTAAATGCATTATATATCAATATTTTTCTCTGCTACATTCTGGAACCTGGACTGGAACTTATATTGTTAAGAAATTTTTACTTTGGAAAGGTGTTTGGGATTTGATACAGATGCTTATATAATTATACGGTAATGATTCTGTGAATACGATACGGTTCATTTATACGATGAAAATTAAATAATATTCATATATAAGCTAATTTTAAAAAGTCGTCACGAAAATTCGTCACGATTGCTTTTAAAGTATATTAAATCATATAAATTATAGGAGTTTAAAAATATTTAAACTTCATCATATTGATTTATATAATAACTATAGTCCTTAAAAATGATATGATATATTATATTATGAGGTATCTGCTGAAAGAGCTGTTCGTAAAGAAGTTCAATTTTTTTATCCTCTCAACTGATTTCTAATTATTTGTCTATATTTCGTAGTCCCATAATGGTTTCATCGACTTATAATCAATGCAAAGTTGTGGAATATCTCGTATACTTATGTGCTTTAGATTCAATGCGACTGATAAAAAATGTTTATTCAACTTCTAAAGGACTTGTGTTAAATAATGAGCAAACTGTATATACATATTTTATCTATACTGAATTTTATTAAAAAAAAAGTGTCTTATTTCTTCAATTAAAGGTTGACACAGCACAAGGGATTCCCAGCCCAATCAGTTACATGACTATATATTATGGTATGGGCTTTCCCATTATACATATATTGCATTTATTAAGTAGAGTTATATACTATGCTAGAATTTAAAAGGAGTGGACAGGTTCATTAAATCTTATATTTATTAAATAAATGTGATAAATTATTAAAAATATACAGATGTATACTTAAAACTTTATTTGTATCTTTAAGGAACCTGACATAGTCAGTTAGGTTCAGCTTAATTATATTCTTATTAAAATGAGCGAAACGTTTTTCGATTCATATAACAGCAAAAATGGATTTGTGATTAGCTTAATCAAGCTTTAAATATTTTCTATGAATCAATAAGAAATTTTAGCATGTGAAATGTTTTTGCCATTCGGATTTTCTTCTATGATACAGCAAGGTAGAAATGGCGCACAATCAATCAACTTATCAATCAAGCAATGTTATGACATGTCCCAATTACAGTTAAATAGGAGAATTAGACAGGTTTATTAATAAATAAACATACAACCCTTTGCAACAATGCAAAAATTACAGGGTATAATGGGTAGCAAATCGGAAACTGATTACATTTATCAAGCCTGAAATGTTTTTTATCACGGGCAAGCAAATATTTGAGGACCAATAGCTAAATGTGAGTTGTTATGCGGATTAGTCAAAAATGTTTGTTAGTCGGAAACACTTTGTTCTGCTGTTAATCGCTTGCGGTTGCTGGGGCGGCTATGGAGCATCCGTGCTGGAGGAAACTGATCCGGAGCTTACGGCTGGCTACTTCCAGGGCGACATGGATGTGGAGTTTGAACGGAATGGGCTAATAGCAGCGACAAAACACTGGCCCAATGGCATAGTTTACTACAAAATAGATAAGAAGTTCAGTAGGTGTTGGTTATGATATTCCATTTACGTATATAATATATTCACATTATCACAGATACTGAGCAGACTGAACACATTAAGCGGGGCATGCGACGCATTGAAAACAGATCTTGCATACGTTTTAAACCTGCCACTAAGAAAACTCGTGACTATGTGCGGGTCACCGCCAGGAAAAAGGGCTGCCACTCCAATGTGGGCTACAAGGGTGGCGAGCAGAACCTCAATTTGAAGCCCTATCCCTTGGATAAGGGCTGTTTTAAACTCGGCAAAATACAGCACGAGCTGCTGCACACGCTGGGCTTCCATCACCAGCAGAGCTCCTCGGATCGCGATGATTACGTAAAAATTATGAAGGAGAACATTAAAGACGGCATGGAGGGAAACTTCGAGAAGTACGATGCCAATGTAGTGGACAACTTCGGTGCCAAATATGACTATGGCAGCATTATGCACTACTCACACAAAGCCTTTTCCAAGAATAATCAATCAACAATTGTTGCCCTGCAGCCCGAGGCTCAAAAGCTAATGGGACAGAGAGCTGCCCTGAGCAAAGCCGATATACGTCGCCTCAATACCATGTACAAGTGTCTGCTGCGGGAGTGAAGAGATATGTTTTCAAGAGTCAATAAAGGCAAAGTTCAGTCTACTCATTGATTGTAGGGTATTCATTTTTGCTTAGCCCCTATCAGCTTAATTAATTTTATGAGGTATTTTTTAATAATTCTAGAATAAAGAGCTTTTCATGCTAGCTTTATATAAAGTATATAAAATATTATAAGGTTTAAGTAAGAACCGGGTATTTACTTGTCGGATATACTTATACTGATATGATATTATGAGGTATCTGCTGAAAGAGCTGTTCGTAAAGAAGCTCAATTTTTTGATCCTCTCAACTGATTTCTAATTAGTTGTCTATATTTAGTAGTCCCATAATGGTTTCATCGACTTATAATCAATGCAAAGTTGTGGAATATCTCGTATACTCATGTGCTTTAGATTCAATGCGACTGATACAAAATGTTTATTCAACTTCTAAAGGACTTGTGTTAAATAATGAGCAAACTGTATATACATATTTTATCTATACTGAATTTTATTAAAAAAAAAGTGTCTTATTTCTTCAATTAAAGGTTGACACAGCACAAGGGATTCCCAGCCCAATCAGTTACATGACTATATATTATGGTATGGGCTTTCCCATTATACATATATTGCATTTATTAAGTAGAGTTATATACTATGCTAGAATTTAAAAGGAGTGGACAGGTTCATTAAATCTTATATTTATTAAATAAATGTGATAAATTATTAAAAATATACAGATGTATACTTAAAACTTTATTTGTATCTTTAAGGAACCTGACATAGTCAGTTAGGTTCAGCTTAATTATATTCTTATTAAAATGAGCGAAACGTTTTTCGATTCATATAACAGCAAAAATGGATTTGTGATTAGCTTAATCAAGCTTTAAATATTTTCTATGAATCAACAAGAAATTTTAGCATGTGAAATGTTTTTGCCATTCGGATTTTCTTCTATGATACAGCAAGGTAGAAATGGCGCACAATCAATCAACTTATCAATCAAGCAATGTTATGACATGTCCCAATTACAGTTAAATAGGAGAATTAGACAGGTTTATTAATAAATAAACATACAACCCTTTGCAACAATGCAAAAATTACAGGGTATAATGGGTAGCAAATCGGAAACTGATTACATTTATCAAGCCTGAAATGTTTTTTATCACGGGCAAGCAAATATTTGAGGACCAATAGCTAAATGTGAGTTGTTATGCGGATTAGTCAAAAATGTTTGTTAGTCGGAAACACTTTGTTCTGCTGTTAATCGCTTGCGGTTGCTGGGGCGGCTATGGAGCATCCGTGCTGGAGGAAACTGATCCGGAGCTTACGGCTGGCTACTTCCAGGGCGACATGGATGTGGAGTTTAAACGGAATGGGCTAATAGCAGCGACAAAACACTGGCCCAATGGCATAGTTTACTACAAAATAGATAAGAAGTTCAGTAGGTGTTGGTTATGATATTCCATTTACGTATATAATATATTCACATTATCACAGATAAAAATCGGACTGAACTCATTAAGCAGGCCATGGGACGCATTGAAAGCAGATCTTGCATACGTTTTAAACCTGCCACTAACAAAACTCGTGGCTATGTGCGGGTTAACGCCAGGAAAAAGGGCTGCGTCTCCAATGTGGGCTACAAGGGTGGCGAGCAGAACCTCAATTTGGGAAAAGGCTGCTTTAAACTGGGCAAAATACAGCACGAGCTGTTGCACACGCTGGGCTTCCATCACCAGCAGAGCTCCGCGGATCGCGATGATTACGTAAAAATTATGAAGGAGAACATTAAAGACGGCATGGAGGGAAACTTCGAGAAGTACGATGCCAATGTAGTGGACAACTTCGGTGTCAAATATGACTATGGCAGCATTATGCACTACTCATGCTGTGCCTTTTCCAAGAATAAAAAACCAACAATTGTTGCCCTGCAGCCCGAGGCTCAAGAGCTAATGGGACAGAGAGTTGCCCCGAGCAAAGCCGATATACTTCGCCTCAATACCATGTACAAGTGTCTGCTGCGGGAGTGAAGAGATATGTTTTCAAGAGTCAATAAAGGCAAAGTTCAGTCTACTCATTGATTGTAGGGTATTCATTTTTGCTTAGCCCCTATCAGCTTAATTAATTTTATAAGGTATTTTTTAATAATTCTAGGATAAAGAGCTTTTCATGCTAGCTTTATATAAAGTATATAAAATATTATAAGGTTTAAGTAAGAACCGGGTATTTACTAGTCGGATATACTTAGTCATAGCTTTTTTACACACTCTAAGATTAATATTCAAGTCACATGCCAAGGCAGCATATCTGAGAATCGCCAAAGCAAAAGTCCTTTAAAATCAAAATGAAGAAGTAAAAGAGAGTGTGAGAGAGAGTGAAGGATAGAGATGGATAGAGACTGTGAGTAAGGGAGAGATAAACAGCTGAGTTAGACTGTTGCCGCTGGTGCAATGAAACACTTCCATCCGCTGCATCGTCGAGAGAAAAAACTTTGAAGTCCGGTCTGGAGCCAGTTGTTACGAGTTGATCGTTAGCCAGGACGAGGCTGACTCGAGGCTACTTAACAGCACAGCTTGCGCTTCCGCACAGCTTCAGTGGCTGCCCGAGTCGGACAGTGCGCTGTGTGGTTCAAGATGTAATGGCCACAAATCCACTTGTCTGCGCTGTGACCGACCGCACCGCCGCACCACCGCAGCACATGGCACCACATTGCATCAGCAGAGGCAGCGCTGTCTTTGCATTCGCCGTTCGTCCGTTTGCGACTTACTTCCGCAGTCGGTTTGTTGCCTTTAATTTATGACCATGACCTGGCGCGACGCAAAAGTGGTGACATGGCAAGGGGGGGGGGGCGAGGCGGAGAGGGGTGGGGCGCGAGCAGTGGCTGCCACATCCGCTGTTTGTTTGAGCCATGTTTTAGTGGCCCGTCTCCCGTCCCCAACGCCAGCCAACGATCGGCACAATGAATGCAACAAGAAAGAAAGAAAGAAAGAAAATAGAAAAAAAGAGGAGCGCACAAACTTTTTACACACATTCAGCTTTCGCAGTCGGAAATAGTTAACTTTTATATGCATTTCAAATCAGAAAGTTTTGCATTCTAACTTTATTAAAATTACGTTTGATGCTTGTCCAATTGCACAAAACTGCCCCTCCCCCCTCCCCCTCTTTGCGGGTTTACTTTCTGCAATTTCTATTTGGATTATTGTTAGCCAAAATGTTGGTGGCCATCGCCCCAGTTCGTTTAGTAGCTCTTTGTTTGGCTGTAGTGCTTAAGGGTTCTCGGAGAGGGCGTCAGGACTATCTCATTTAAGATCTATTTTAGATATTTATTATTTCATCAATAATATATGTTTAGGAACTATGGTCTTGCCCTTATATGATCTTACCTCATTTGATCTTACACTAATATGGTCTAACTCTAATATTATCTTACCTTAATATGATCTTTTCTCTAATATGGTCTTACCTCCAACAGAAGCTTGAAGTGCATTTGGTATTCGTGGCAATCGAATGGGGTTTTCTCTCGGCTGCTTCGGTCGAACTGAACATTTGCGTTATTGTTTTGACTTCTGGCGCTTTTTGTGGTATCTTCTCTGAATGGCAGCCGCAGCAGTTGCTGCCGCCTCAGTCGCTCACGCCGCCTTCGCTCTGCTAATGACCGACATTGCTTCCTAATTACAAAAGTTTTGCATGCACTCGCTGCACTCGGCGGGGTATCGGGGCCGTAGGACAAAGGGACCGGTGGCCAAAAAACTTTGCAGTTTATTTGATTTGCTTTATTTAATGTTGGAGCTCTTTAAGCTAAGTATTCCATTTGGATTTCGGCTTGACACCAACTAACTAACGGCTCCATTAAGCGAAATCTGCAGCAGCAGCTTGCCTACATGAAGATGGCCATTGCGCTACACATGTTTGGCCAGTTGGAAAAAAAAATACAGGGCCGCTAGCACGCACAGGCTTCTGACACATATGTCATGTGCCACATGTGGCAGCAAGTCGGGCAAGGCAGCAGTCCTCGCCATGGACACTCAACGAGCGGTCGCGCGTTCGGCCGGCCGGCCGGGCGGTTGGGTGGTCGGGCGGGCCACACTTAATGATAAACAATGCTTGCGGTCAGTTTAACATGCCGCGCTATTGCCCCAAACACTAACCTCCTGCCCCAGCCGCAGCGGCGGCAGCAGCAGCCTCGCACAGCCCCATAACGAGGGGACAATTTACACACACGCTGAAACTAGCCAACAGAGGGCGCTGCAGCAGCAGCAGCGCCAGCTGTATGCACATTTAGTAGCAAAAATATAGAGCATGTCAGAAGCTTTAAAGACTATTGAATACTCTGCAGCAAGCAGCAAATAGAGTACATATACGAAATATATAAATAAATAAATTAATGATATGTGAATATAATGGTTTAAGTTTCAATTATACGCGAATTATTTTGTATTTGTAAGCTCAGATTCTTAATAATTATTTCTTTATAATTTATCCTTCAGAAAAAGCATCAAGAGTCTATGCATGTTCTATAGGAAGCTGAAACGAATTTTTGAAGAGGCAACTGATCGAAACTAACGTCTGTGATTCAAATAAATATACAAATACAGAGAAGGGCAGAAAATAAAAAGACTTGAAAAAATTGGGAATGAAGGTGAGAGCGAGAGAGAGAGAGCAGGGCAGTAGGAGAGGCAGAAAGCTTATGGAAAAGCTTGATAATGCTTAAAGGATCTTAAAATAGAAAAGCTCCACTAATGGAAGACGCTGAATAATAATTTTTAATGTTCGGCCTCACTTCATATCTATTTAGCATCGGTATCATAATTATATTTTATTGTTATTTTTTTCATATTATTATTTTTTTTTATATTTTCATTATTATTATTATATATTATTATAGCTTTGAGGTCTCAGAATAAAAGACATCTGGGGTTTTTCCAACTGTCTTTCAAAACTTAGTACGTTTTTTTTTTTTCAATATATCAATATATATCCATTGCTAAAGCTGTAGAATGCTTTCTGTATAAACTCAGCTCTTTCAGGTCTTAGAACTTATAAAATGTAAATAATAATACAAATAATAAATAATAATAATAAATGCAACTATAATTGTACTTTCTATTGGATGTCAAAAGGAAGCACAATAATATTTGCATTTATAATTATGCCAACTTTTATTCAAATAATGTTTGGGCATAAAGAAAGATATGATTCAGGATATTAGAACGACTATACCTCTATCATTTTCTCCTCTGCCTTTCAACTTTAAGATTTTTACCATGCGCTATAAAAAGCTTTAATTCATACATTTAGAATGTTCTTTGATGACTTTCGAAATGCGCAAATAAACTCGTATGCCCCGCCATTGGTGAGAGCATTTCAAGCTGACAAGCAAAGCAAAGAAAAAGCGACAAAAACAACGTGCTTAAAAGAGCAGTAAATGAGAATTTATCCACTTGCTGACCAACGAACGAGCACATACAAGCACACTTCCATTTGCACACACGCACACACACAGAGACAGAGGGACGTCTGGGATACACGCACATCGTAAAGTTTTAATCGGATGTTGTCCAGCTTTACATGACGCCATCTACTGGCTTAGAGTGCAATATCCTGTGGCACGCGATAGCATCGCATACAATAGAAGAAGAGGGGCTGCCACACGCACACACACACACAGACTCTCTCTCTCTCTCTCTCTCTCTCTCTCTCTGACTTTCCGTCTCTCTCTCGCAGAAAGGCTAACTCACATTTGTGTCGTTTATGCCGCCGTTTTGGATGCCTCTACAAACGCTTTTGGCCCTTTGCCGTTTGATGGCATTCGGCATCGCTATGAACTCGAACCACGCGATGCCACATGGCAAAACAAAGCCCACAGGCGGACGGCACGGACTAGACACAGTTTCTGCCGCCCGTTTCTGCTGTTGCTGCTGCTGCTGCGAAACAGTTGCCACAAAGGCTTGAAAAGCGCTAGGAAAAAATCAGTTGCTTGTGGCATGTGGCAGGGAGCGGACAGACGTGCAATTGAGGGTTTTTTTTTCGGATTTTCACTGTTGCCACACGCACTCTTGGCCCGGCTAGCGCTCAACGTGCCGGGTCCGGGCAGCGCCAACGTCGTTGTCATTGTCGTGACAGGAAATTAAGATGAATGTGGCGAGCAAACTGCAGCTCCGACTGGACAGTGGACTCTCTGGGCCGAGGGACGGTGGGGCCACGAGCCACGAGCCACGAGTGGCAGTCGGACTTAGGTTTTGTCGCTGTTTCCCCCGCTGTTTGCGCTGTTTGTCTCTGTTGCTTAACGGTCTCTTAAAATATTCATAACACAAACTGTTGCCACTATCTGCAGATGCCAAGCCGCAAATGCGTCAGACTGCCATCAGCTGCAGCAGGGCGGGGCGGGCTGGGTGTTGCACCCAAGGAGGGGTAAGTAATGGCAAAGCTGGGTGCAAAAGTTGCGCTTTGAAGTTAATTGATTTTTATGAATTACTTAAGTGACTTTTTTATGCAGCGCCAACTAAATGAACACATGCGGGATTAGAGTGGAGCGCAGCCTTTGGGTCGACTTACAACATTAGCTTGAAAAGTTTGTGCATCTTGATGGCTAGAATTGAGAAGTGCTACTGATTGCTTTAGTATTTTGTATGCCGAAAAGTTCTATGAAGCCTGAGAGATAACTGACTGAGTTACAAATTGAAGTCGAGCTCATTTACAGAGAAAACTTTTCCAACCATTGATATAAGGTATGTCAGATAAATGACGCTTGAAATCATGAAGTTAAAAAAAAATTATCCTAGAGCCTAGAGGGTTTTTAATGATATTATATGAAAGTTTGGTCTATGCTATTATTAAATAAATGTTTTTTTTTAATGAAATGTAATTTATTTAACCCAAGAGACTCGAGATACAGAAATAGAACTTGTCTTTAGATATAAACAAAAGTTCTGATCTAAGAATACAAACATTTAGATATTAGCTAATAAAGTTTTTAAGAAATATATATATAACTTATTGTAAAAACATTTTCTAATAATTTAAAATGATAAAAAAATATTATAAATCAAGAATGTGCTGTTTGAGCAGATACTTTGTTCGTTTATTTGTTAATGAAACAATACAAAATATTTAATTTTTTCTCAGTTTTAGCTAAGGAGTATGTCATCAAAGTATTTTTCCTCCTAAATAAAAACTAGTTTATTTATAAATTTATAACTAATTTATTTATTTAATACACCGCCCATAAATTAGTTTCAATAAAGTAAAATTTTAACGTACGTTAATGTCAACGGAGCAATGCTGCTCTGCATATGTCATAATAAATATATAAAAATTTTGATCAGCTTCAGACAGGAAATATCATATAAAATCATTCCTCTCTCTCTTCGCTCTCTGCTGTAGTCAAAATCAGTTATTTATAATGACCAAGTAATATAAAACTGATCAAGGACTTTCAATAAAATGCAGCTCCAATTAGATAGCATTAGGCCTAGGCTAATGTCATCATCTACTAATACTGAAAGCAATGTTCCTCTGTCTACTCAAATATTTGAGGACAAAGCGATTACATGGCAAATGAGCCAAAATTGTTGTTAAAGTTTGAACTGTTTCCTTCGCTCTGTTTTGGGTTAATAACTTAATTGAGCCATTGCACGCATGGGAGAGCTCATTAAAAGTTGGCAACTGTCAACAGCGAGGTCCCTCGAGCGAATAGCTGCTGTGTGGGCGATATATAAGACAATGTCTGCTCAAAAGTCACTTATAGTCTGGATTATGGTTCGTTACGTGCCTCGGCTGGCTGATGGCCAGCGCGTGAAGCTCTCCTGGCCCTTGACTATTTATCGCTTCAATCACATTTTCTGGCCACTCGATGCGAGCACCTCGGCCTTCTGGCGTCGCTTCGATTATGCGATGGCTGCCCTTGGCTGCTTGATCCTAATGCTGCACAACGATGCGGAGCTGCGCTACTTGGGCTCCCAGCGCACCAATCTGGACAATCTGCTGACCGGCATGCCCACCTACCTGATACTCGTCGAGTTCCAGCTGCGCTCGATTCATGTTCTAATGTATCGAGGAGAGCTGCAAGGGCTGCTGCAAACCTACTTCGGCTCCATCTACGTGGATCGTCAGTCGCACCCGAAACTCTTTCGCCAAATCGAGCGCAATCTGCTGCCGAATCGCCTGGTCGCCTCACTCTACCTGCTGGCTGTCTCTGGCTATGTGATAGCGCCTATCATGATGCTGATAACGAGGCGCAGAGACTTTGTGTTTCCCATGATTCCAGCCTTCGATGTGGAGCCGCTCTACATATTCGTGCCTCTGACCCTGAGCAGCGTCTGGGTCGGCCTGATCATTGACACGCTGGTGTTCGGCGAGACGACGCTGCTCTGCGAGCTGATCACCCATCTGAAGGGTCGCTACATACTCTTGCAGCAGGACATGAATGCGTCCATTGATAAGATCTTGGCCGAACGGCAACGTCCTTTAATGGCCCAGCAGCTGCGCGAGCTGCTGGTGAAGACTCTGCGCCACAACGTCGTGCTCAATCGATTTGGCGAGCAACTGGAGCTGCACTTCACGGTTCGCGTCTTCATAATGTTCGCCTGCAGCGCGGTTCTGCTGTGCGCCCTGGGCTTCAAGACTATTGCGGTGAGTGTGTGTGTGTGTCTCGAGAGTTGATTCACTTCCTTCAATTATTTTTCAGAGCCCCACAGGCACTTATATATATCCGATATGGTTTGGTGCCAAGACTGTGGAGCTGCTTAGCCTGGGTCAGCTGGGCTCCGACTTGGCTCATGTGGTAAGTTCTTCCTATTCAATGTGCCTCCCTCATCTCTCATCCTTCCCGCTACAGACAGACTCCCTGAGCACTATGTACTATCAAACACAATGGGAACAGGTGATCCATCACTCCACTAATCCACGAGAGAATCTGCGACTGATGAAGGTCGTTGCCCTGGCCATCGAACTGAATTGCAAGACTTTCTATATGACGGGCTTAAAATATTTTAGAGTTAGTCTGCAGGCAGTCATAAAGGTAAAGTCAAGTCTTCTTCTCATGTCACAATTTACCTTACTCTCCTCTCTCTCTCTCTCTCTCTCTCACTCTCTTTCTCTGTTGCAGATATTGCAGGGCGCCTTCTCGTACTTCACGTTTCTCACATCGATGCGCTGAGCGTCTGTCTGGCTGGCTTCAATTGCAGCTATCGGCGTCTGCACAATTTAATAAATCGTAATTTGTTAATGATGCATAATGTGAATTTTCCGAATTGGGTATTTGGCAGAGGCGCTATCGCAGCGTGCTCTCACACAAATGATTGCATATTAAAAGTCAATTATTGGTGAATTAATTTTAATTAAATTAAATCGATAAAAGGCGATGTTCGCGCATCGCTGGCTGCTGTCGGCGCCAGTCAATATTTATGTGTTTGTGTGTTCGGCGTGTGCATCTGCCCGAAAATGGGCAATAAAATATTCACGATTTCAGCAAAAGTTTCAAAAACTTTCGCCTTTGGCACTCGAAATTGAAATTAGAATCACTCCAAAGCAGCTGATCTACAGCCTTTGTCATAAATCTCTCCCCCCCTCTCTCTCTCTCTCTCTCTCTTTACTTTTCCTCTCGTTCTTTATCACTTCTGCTTTTGGTTTCAATTTCCTGCAAAGCGAGCGCTTTGCTTAATTAATCTATTAAAGTTTTTCCCATGAAATTAACAAAAGTTTTCACATAAAAATCGGTCTCTCCCGCTCGCTCCCACTGATAAGGCGACGGCTCGGGCTTTGTCGTTCTTGCTGAGCTTTTGCCACGACATGCATCAGCCTCATTGATAACCAGTCGAAACACCGCCTCGACTCACACTCGAAGCTAATTTGCACTTCATTTGCGGCTGGAGTTGTGGATGATTCGGAGCGCGAGTTGGGAGCTGAGGAAATAGAGTTGTTCCACTGACATTTGCTGTCATAGAAGCTAAACTGGAAATGGCTTTCGGCTTGCCAAACGCTGTCGCCAGATGTACTGACAAGAGGCAATTTATGCTGTCATTTTATTAAGGTTAAACATAAATTTAATTAATGCTTAAGTGTTCTTGACCACTTTGTAAAAGTATTTATTTGCTGTAGATATCATCATATATCATGATATAAAGAAAGATATTAATTATAATAAAAATAATAATAGGTTTTCATAAATTTTCAAAAAATATTTATGCATTACAGAGATACCAGAGATAGCAAATATGAGAGATAGAAATATATATGCAATTATTTATATGTATGTATTGTATATAAAATATATGAACATGTATTTTTATTTATTAATGGCAATACAAATAAAAAATATATTTATATATAAATATAACAGAAAAATATTTTTATACTTAAATATATAACAAAAGTTTTAGATAAAAATATATAAAAATATATTTTAGAGTAAAAATATATATAACATATATATAAAACAAAATATTTTAAAATATAAATATATAAAAATATATTTTCAAATTTAAATTTAAATTTACACTCAAAAAATATGAATAAATATTTTAAAGTAAAAATATAAATAAATAATAATATATTTTTAAATATATGAAAAATAATATTTTTAAATATAAATAAATAAAAATATATTTTCAAAATTATATTTAAATTTATACTCAAAAAATATGATTAAACAAAAATATATTTTTAAATGTAATATATATTTATATATTTTTATATATATATTTATATATTATATTTATATTTACATTTTAATTTTGTGTTATAAAAGTGGCTTTTCTGGCAGGAAAAACATGAAAAGGTCACGTCTGCAATAGCCGTGAGTTTATTCATAAATATTAGCATTTATATACGTTTATTTCTAAATATTAGCATTTATTTACGTTTATTTTGATCATTGAATAATTTTCATGTTCGTCTGTAACTCGCACATTTTACAGAACTTTTGCGCAAACCAGTGAAAAATTTCATATTTATGCTTTGGTGTTGCCAACTGGAAAACAAACAAACACGTTGCGAGTGTGTGTGTGTGTGTGTGTAGGTTGTGGCAAGGGGAAAGGACTAGCAAATGTTGCAAAAGTTTTAGCTTGTAATTATCATTAGCGATATTGTGCCTAAAGTTTTAGAAGCCGCGTATTAAGCGGCCTGAGGGCCACAGAATGCCAAATGGATGGCAGATAGTGTGTGTATGAGAGAGACTTGTGTGTGTGTGCGTGTGTGTGTGTGTAAGTGTATGTGTGTGTGGCTGTGACTGTAGCAATGTTTCAAAATTTCGCACATACATTGAAACTTTTGGCTTCATTTAACTTGGCATTTTGATTTGATTGCAGAGACACTAAGAGTAAGAGAGCTGGAGAGAGAGAGAGAGAGAGAGAGAGAGAGAGAGAGAGAGAGCCAAAGTCAGGCGTTAAATCAAATTACGCGCGTGCAAAACTTTTAATTGCAAACGCCATTAGTTCCATAGTTTTACAATTTAATTAATTTAATTTTGGGTTTTTATTTCTCCTTATACAAAGTCAATAAATTTATGTGGGAGCTAATATAAAATTATGACTGTGTTTCTTAAAGTTATAACTGGCTAACTTCTATAATTTATATATTATTTTTAGATATGAATCATTCGTGTCAAATTTACTTAATAAAGTTATAACTGACTTACTTCTATAAGTTGTATATCATTTTAGGATATGAATCATTTATATAAAATTTACTTAGTAATTTCTAATGAATAAACCATTGCATGGTTATTCTATCATTTTGCCATATTAAATGTGAATTTATAGAGTATTTGAGACTTTGCATTACCCCGCCTAACATTTATTAGACATTTTGTCTAGTTGTGCAGACAACGCGTCATATGCTTAATTAATTTTAAATGCACTTTTAACAGTTGCTAGACGCAAAGTTTCTAAGCGAATTCCTCGAAATGAGTGAGTCGGAAGCTGGGGCTGCGCGTGCGACCGCGCCCAACCTGTGGCACCTTTAAGGCCGTCATTAATTTAACTTTCGCTTGAACTGAAAATCCAGCTACAACAAATAAATCGCAAAGAGATAGAAAGCAAAACTGTAACCAGCCGCCAGGCAGCCCCATTCATGTGAGACTGCATTTGTCAGGCGCTGTCTGTCCGCCCGCCTGTCTGCCTGCCTGCCTGCCTGCCTGCCTGCTTGTCTGTGTGTAATTATGTCTGAGATTATGCCCAGAGTCATGGATGTGGCGTCTGTGCGTCTTTAATGCGCACCTCGCACCGCCTGCGCCCGCTGCTCGTCCTTGCGGTCTTCCTCAACGTCAAAAGTTTCTGCGGCTTTCCCGGGTGCGAATCTCTAAGAGTTTCTCGCTTCCATCGTGTTAATGTGCTGATTTCTTGGCATTTGCCTTAGTTTCGTGTGCGAGTGACATTAGCTGCTGAGACAAATTGCGAGAGCTTTAAGTTTAAGGTGTGATGCAGAATCAGAATAAAGCTTTAAGAGGGAACTCGAAATGCCTTTTGAATATTTTTGTTGATGCTTTATCAGAAAATGGGTTTATATAAAGTCTGATGGCCAATTGAAGAACTTTAATAAATTATATACCAAAAACTCAACTAAGCTTTAGCATTGGCTTAATTAAATGAGTCAGCTTTCATACTAAAAGCTGTTGTAAACAGCTTTAGGTAGTCCATACCTAGCTTTAAAACTGAACGCACTTAAGATAAAGCGTTTTTAATACATTAATAAAGCTGCTAGACAAAAATATTTGTCAAAGAATAAAGCTTAATCAAATATTAATATTAATTATTGCATTTTTGAGACAGTTTGCTAAAGCTTTAAGTCTCATTAAAGTTTTTGATTCTATTCACGATTCCATTCCATTTTTATTAGTATTTAAGTTCTTGAAAGCTCAACCATCTGTAAGTGCTGCATTCAAGTTCAAGCTTACATCAAGATTAATTGTTAGCCAAGAACAATGTTTGCATCTTGTGTCATTGAGATGGTTGTTCGCTAAGTGTGCTTTAAGTGTGGTTCCAAGATATTTTGTTCACATGCACTGCGCTCGCCGACTTAAGTATTCACATTTCCCTTTGGCTGCTGCTGCTGTTGTTGTTGTTCTTGTGATTGTTGTTGCTGGTTGCTGGTGCTGCTGCTGGGTTTTGGCTTTTGCTTGGCTCGTAAAGTCGCAGGAAGTTATTATCCTAAAAACTTTACCCCTGAGGGCAATACAAACAAAGGCGTAGCACAGCAACAAAGCGCAGCATTCATGTCTGACTATGAAATGGCTATGCCTGCACTCACCCACCCACACACACACACACACACACACTTTGCTTTGCCTATGCATGAAAATAGAATGTCATAAAATTAGAACGATCATAAGCAGCGCAGAGCAGGCAGGGAATCGTCTCGAGCCTCGAGTAAAAGCCAGCACACAAAAACTTGGCCAACGCGCTGACTTTTTTACTGCTCTTGGGTAATAGTTGATGGCCAGGCGCTCGCCTATCGCCCGCCTTAGCCCATTAAATTCCATTTATATTATTTTCAAAATATATATTTTAAGTAGAGGAATACCAAAGAGCCTTAAATTGACACGGATTGAGTTGAACGATGCTGCAGATTTTAAATTTGTCATTTAAAGTTCTTTAAGATATTTATTTTATTGTTTTTTATTATTAAATTATTCACTTGAGCTAAAAAAAAAAAATAAAAAATATAGTTGCATTATCATTATTATAAATTCAACATATATATTTATTAGCAGACGTCGTGAAAGATTTAAAGTTTTAAATTACACTGAAATACAAATATATATTTTTTATTAAAATAAAAGGCGCTTTATTGGATTAAACATATTATGACATTATTTTTAAATATATTCAAATATGTAATATTTTTTTGATAAAAGCTTTTGTTTGATCAAGAATATATATATTTTATGGGGTCTGCCACGCTTCCTTCTGCCTATATTATTATACCCTGATAGTCAAGCAGTGCTCTAATTTGATTATCTTGTATTAAACGACATATATCGGTATATATTCCTAGTTTGTATACTTTAAGAGCTAGTCTAGCTTGTCTGCTGGCACTGTGACTTTACAGCTTTCCTGTTGCCCATCCTGTTGGCCATCTTTAGTTGTAACTAAAAACGCAAATGCATTGCTTGCATAAATTAAATGCTTACGACTTCCGTTTAGTGTGTGTTGGTGTGTGTGCCTTGCAGGTATCTCAGCCAGTTGGCGGTGCCATTAAAAAGCCAAATATACGCGCATATACGAGTCAGGTGCATACAACACCCAGAACGACATTCACACACAGATAACAAGCTCGAGCTGGTATTATGGCCATGGGCTTGGGCTCTCAGCACTCGGCTGCTGCCTGCTGCCTGCTGGCTGCTGGCTTTGCCTTGCTTTGTTGCTGGTGCGCTAATTTTTAATTACGACCACTAAATATTCAATTTTTAGTGCCAGCCAAAGCCAAATGCGAACATTTCCTTTGCCGGCTGTGGCAAAGCTTTTTGTTTTGCGGATTAACAGTCGGCAGGAATAGCGAAATCCAGTCGTTGGACAATGCGGAGGAAAGTGTAAAGGAGTCACTTGATTCCTGTCGCTGGCAACGGCAAATGCAAATTTAAATAACACCAAAACTAATTCTCATTCACTGAATTCAGTTAAAACACCCATTAAGTCTGGTTTGTTTAAGCTAACTAAGCAGACTGATCAAATTATCCAGATTTATGTAGAAAAATAAAATAAAATAAATAATATATATATAAAAAATAAAATAAATATATATAAAATAAATATAATATAATAATAAAAATAAAATAAATTATATTAATAAAATAAAGAAAATAAATCAAAATACAGATTGCGTCTTATGCTCTTATTATTAATCTCTTCTTAATCACAACCTCTTTCAGCCCTCCATTCTCCTACCTAAGATCCGTTTACTGCAAATACCCAGTTATACACATACATTTACATTTTCTATATATATATAAAATATAAAAAATAAAATAAATATAATAAATTAATATAATAATTAATATAAATAAATATAATAATTAATATTTATTTGTCAGTATTATCCATTATTTTATTATCAAAGATTTCTGTTATATTTTAATATAATTTCTCACTCTCATTATTGACGAAGGTTGGACCCGATAATGAGAGTAGTTCGAATGGAAATGAGTAGACGATGTTGCGCCGTTCGATTACTCGCTCAGTCTGATTTCATTATGCATCCGAGCTGCTACTTAGCTCTCGTTCAGGGCTTGCTGCTGGTGACAGCATGCACCAAAAATGTTTATAATTCGAAGCATATAAGGCAAAAAGTAAGTTGTGAGCTAATCAAATGACTTTCTGAATTTTATCACTCATTGTAATGCCACTGCGGTAAGATTCGGGTATGCTGCAAAGGCTACAAGGCCACTGCAAATGCATTTCTATGTGAGCCCATATGCGAATCATCCTGTGCCAATGGACATTGTCGAGCGCCCAACGTGTGCAGCTGCCCCGAAGGATACGAAAACGCTCAGCACGATCCAACCAAGGGGTGAGCCAAGTTTTGAATTAAATCATACTTGAAAATTATTATATTATATGCATATATTTTGGCCACCATCTTAAATAGTTGTGTGCCCATCTGCCTGAACGGATGCACGAACGGCCGCTGCGTAGCTCCCAACAGGTGCGACTGCGATGCTGGCTACCAGCCGAGCGAGAGCGGAGGCTGTGCTCACATCTGTGCCAGTAACTGTGCGGCGTCTGTGTGGCGCCCAGCATCTGCGGCTGCCGCAAGCACGATCTGCAACTCTTCAACCTGTGTTTATCGGGAACTGCTGTCTTGTATATTGCCTTCATCAGGCGCTGGATGCCTTAGATTTTAATCGTGTTGCTGGCGCTGATATCGCTCATAAGTTTGAAATGTGTCTCAGGCTGGCGAGGAATCTTCCGGCCGGCAGATACACGTGAGTCATATGATATTGATCTGGAAAGGTTTACCTGATCAGTTAATGTCATAATAATATATAACATTTATTATTATATATATAAGACATGTATATATATAAATTGGGTTCAAAAAGATACTCAAGTCAAGTAATATTTAATACTTTCCTCAATACCAATTAAATCTATCATTATTTATTTATTTCTTAATTTATTTTCTTCAATTTTTCACAATTAATGCTTTCCCATTCCGTGTATGTGGAATTACAAAATATTCAATGTAATAAAATTAAAGTATAGATAGTATATTATAATTTTAAATTTACGAATAAATAATATATTATTTTTATTTAAGTACATTTTATAATTTAAAGTTAAAATATCTTGATGCCTTGATAGCTTATAGATGATATGCCTGCACTTCTAGTCCGATCTTCTACATGCGCTCAGCTTGCTTCTTATTTAGCATAGTTACTCATTCAGTCGCTGCTCACTATCGGGTCAGTAGTATAGCTCTCTATATATATATTCGTATCAATTCCTGTGAATTAGTGAATTTCCCAAGAAGTGATAATTGAGACGTTGAGACTGGACCTATAAATACGTTTGTATCTACCAAACAGACTTAATTTAGGGCTGAGTTATCAGACATGCACAACTAAGAGCGTGAAATGTGCGGCCTAATGTCTTTCCATACAATATGCTGTAAATTTATTGCTGTGCCAAACACCGCCATCTAATATGCAATTTTATGGCGCGCTGCGCGCTAATGTCTTTTATAATTTGCATGCGACACATTCCCTAAGGTGAGCAAAAGTTCTTTCATATTTAGTCAAGTTAATGATGATAAATTTCATTGCCTTATTGTCGTTTAGTCAGCCGCCTTTTCACTTTAGCTTCCGCGACTTAATCCGTTTATTGTGCTGACAAATGTAATTAGATACACTCTGCGTCGCTGTCATTTGTGCTCGGATTCGTGTCGGCAACTGATAGTGACAAGGCAGCTGATAAAAGGTCAGGCAATAAGGGCACAGCAAGAAGTTACACAATTCTTGCTTTATTTACATTTTATGCAGAATTTATTTAGTCTAGAATTTATTTATTGTATGGCATTGTCATAAAATATTATAAATGTAAACACTATTGTATAGCATTGTTATTAAATTACTATAAATAGAAACAATAATTACAACTGTTAAAAATATTACTATATAATTCAAGCTTATAATAAATTTGTAATTAACCTAGTTTTATTCTTAATAATAAAAGATTTGCCTCGCAATAGGCTACAGGCTATATTTTTAAAAACATTTTAAAATCTTAAGAAAAAGGTTCCCTTACCTTTTTTTTTAATTTTTATTTAATTAAAAAATAAAATAGTAAATTATAAAAAAAATCGAACACCCGCTAAAAGTATGCCAAGAAAATTTTCTGCCTACCAAGGCATAGATAAGCAATTATCTCGGAAATATCAAAGAACATTTCATGCAATAATTAATTCAATTATAGCCAAATTATAGCGAGCTGCGCATGCATATATGGATATTAAAAGAAAACATTGATATTAAAAATAAATTTAAAACATCAAAAACTCTTTGAGAAAGCTAAGAGCAGTCCGAGATATACAGAAATATAGTATGTAAATATTATATTTCATATGAGATAGTTTTCTATCAGTCGCACACTTTTAAGCCTGCGCACAAGTCTGAAATTCCTTTTGATTCCCGATTAGATACGAAATATAGCCTTATTCCGTTGTATTTACCGAGCTATAAATACGGGTTGTAAATTTAGAATTACTTAATGAATGCCATAAATGTGGCGCTATTGATGATGAGCCCAACCGACTTCTGGAGTCGCTCGGAAATAAAATAGCGCAACAGTCGCTACCGATGCATCCAGCTGTCAACATGAGGGGCTTACCTACTCTACTCCTTGTCCTTGCGCTAATGAGGAGCTGCTATGCAGCACCAGCAGCTCGCGTGGAAACCGATCCTGAGCTGACGGCTGGCTATACCGAGGGCGATATGATTCTGGGCGCCCAGGACAGAAATGGAATGATCAATGAAAAGTATCGCTGGCCCAATCGCATCGTCTACTACTTCATCAATAGCTATATAGGTGAGAGCTTTCTATAACTTTTTCTATATATTTATTTTATAATAATTTGAAATCCCCCTTTCAGACCAGGAGCATCGCAATCACATTATTCGCGGCATTCGCTTGCTCGAGGCAAACTCGTGCCTCATCTTCAAGGAAGCCACCAGCGATCAGCCCTACTATGTGAATGTCACCTCGGAGGCCGGCGGCTGTTACTCCTACGTGGGCTACAGAAATGGTGTACAGCAGTTGAATTTGCAGAACAATGAGCTGGACAAGGGCTGCTTCCGTCTGGGCACGATTGTGCACGAGTTTCTGCACGCCCTGGGCTTCTACCACCAGCAGAGCACGTGGAATCGCGATGACTACGTTCGCATCGCCGAGGAGAACATCGAGGAGGGCAAGGAGAACAACTTCTACAAGTACGACCAGAACACTGTGGACAACTACGACGAGGAGTACGACTACGGCAGCGTGATGCACTACGGCCCCAAGGCTTTCTCCAAGAACGACGAAATGACCATTGTGCCACTGGTAGCTGGCGCCGAGCTGATAATGGGCCAGCGACTGCAGATGAGCCAGGCCGATATCAACAAATTGAATACCATGTACAAGTGCCCGAGAAATATTTGAAATCGTCTCACAATTACATGAGCTAAAGCGATCAAGAATTGTATATTATTTTTCGAGAATGATGTGAATAGCTGGAAGGGCAGTATGGGAATGAAATCTGAGCTGGCTGACAGAGGCTACGTCAAAGCCAATTCGTATTGCCCATTTGATTGATAAGATAACATCTAACTATGGCTAACGATAGCCAATACACTAAATACACATTGTAAACTTGCCATAAAGATAAATTATTAGGTTATTCGATTCAATCGCTCGCGAATGAAATCATCGTCATTCCACTCGAGTTCGTTCGGCGCACAACATGAGGCAGCTCTTGATAGTCAGCCTAATCCTTTTGCTGTCACGAGACATCGGCGCAGCACCTGCCGTTCGCACCGAAGTCGATCCGGAGCTGACAGCCGGCTACAGCGAAGGCGATATGATTATCAGTCCGGCGCTGCGCAACGGAATGCGCGCCGAGAGCTATCGCTGGCCCGATCGGACTGTCTATTATTACATCAACAGCAACATCGGTAGGTGACATTCGATTAGCCATTATTCACGCTCAACTAAGCAAAGTCAAGTACAGATCGTCCGCATCGCGAGCAAATACTTATTGGATTGAGTAAAATCGCGGCGAGTTCCTGTCTGATCTTTAAGGAAGCGACCAAGGATCAGAAGTACTACGTGAACATAACCTCGGAGCCGGGCGGCTGCTTTACAGCTGTTGGCTTCCAGAACCGCGTTCAGCCAATGAATCTGCAGTATTTCCCGCTGGACGAGGGCTGCTACCGCATGGGCACCATCATGCACGAAATGCTGCACGCGCTGGGCTTCTACCACCAGCAGAGCTCGACGGACCGCGACGACTACGTTCACATTGCCTGGGAAAATATTCAGGAGGGCAAGGAGCACAATTTCGACAAGTTCGATGCCGTCAAGGTGGACAACTTCGACCAGGAATATGACTACGGCAGCGTCCTGCACTACTCGCCCTACGGCTTCTCCAAGAACGACGAGATGACCATTGTGCCATTCGAAGCGGGCGCCGAAAGGATAATGGGCCAGCGACTGCAGATGAGCAAGGCCGATATCAACAGACTGAATATTATGTACAAGTGCCCAAAGCAGATATAGATTGATTCAGAGAGCAAACAGTGTGATCCAAATTATGGATATTGGCTGACAGTATTTTCGTGTAAATTTAGTTAACAAATAGTTCAAAATTCTAAAAAAAATCTCCATTTCACTAAGACTCCTAAAAGAGTGCAATTATGCTAGGGCACAGGGTGCTTCATATTCTTAAAAAAAAAAAAATAACAAAAAAATCATAATAAATATTAGCGATAACGCGAAAGCGTTATCAAACTATATTCTATAATATATATGTTTATGGCTTTCAATCACTATATGTTTATGAAGAGAAAGAGCGTGCTCAAATCTAGAAATCGAATTTGAATGATAAGCCCGAAATAGAACTTTGAATTGTAATCTTTATATGCATGCGACAGATGTCGTCATTTCTTATAATGTCGCCGACTTTTGCGCTACCCCAAATAACCCGCAAAAAGTCGTCTCATTCTGCATCTATCCGTCCCGCTCTTGTGCAGCCCTGTAAGTGCCGCGATAAGCGCCATTGAAGACAATCGTCCGCTTGTTCAGTTCAGCGATTACGCGTGTTTCCATATCTAAAACTTGGACCATGACAAGTGTGCGGCGCAATTACTCATCCCAATTGGTCTTCAATAAGTCGAATCTAATTTCTGTTACGGCTTGTTCAGCACTCGAAAATCCAATCAGACCACCGACCGATAATATAGATACCATTTCAATTTAGCCACAGCAGTGATAATGCGCTTTTGCACGTGACGTATGCTCGGCAGTGAGTAAGAGCCGCAAGATTCTTTGCATTTGCAGTTTTGGGTGAGCGCCGCGAGATAAAGCCTTAATCGGAAAGTTTTTCTATATTTTCAAATGGACAGTTTATGCTTACATAAGTGTGCTCTTGACTCTGGCAACGATTGGAGTACATTGATAGAGACAATGGATTAGCTGTCTATGCAGCTCTGAGTGTTGTGCTGTAAGTGTCATTGGAAAGGGTGATTAACTGGGAGATGTTCTGTAGTTAGAATTGAAAGATAACATAGCTATATCTCTTAATTTGATATCTAAAAGGGAGAAAAAGAGAGAGTGAAAGAGAATGAGAGGGTGAGAAAGGGAAAGAGGAGAGAGGGAAATAGATAGATTAGAGGCTGCATTTTGATAGAAAATATCTTAGGATATTCTTAAAATTTTTGTAGTCTTATTGATAATGAATATCAAGCATAAAAAAATATCTGTGAAATATCCATAAAATCAATGTAAGCTAATAATAATGAAAAACAAATTTTAAGAATTTTTATTAGAGTCAAGGAGAATTTTTTTTATATCAATATATCCTTATCCTCATTAATCGCCCATCGTATACCCTCTAAAGTCAGCTGAGCTTTTAGGAAATTTCGCTTGCGCATAGGGGAAACCCTCTTGAAATCTGGCAATCGCATTGACTATTCTATTGGGCCCACTCCTAGAGGTGTCCAACGGCATTATCTAGGCGCAATCGATTGCCTGTATCTAATCGTCGGACTTAACTGGCGATTGTCGCATATTTATGCCCCGTGGAAGCCACGCACATGCGTCAGTTAGATTTTAGCAACGTCGCGAACAAGATGCAGTCCCATCAATTTGTGCTTCTATTGGTGCTGTCCGTGCAGCTGCTGCAGTGCGGCGAGGCAGCGCCGCTGCCCTGGACGAGTCGCGCGGATCCCGAGGAGTCGGCGGGTTTCGTGGAGGGCGATATGCAGTTGACGGAGAGACAGCGCCAGCTCCTGGCGCAGGGCCCCATGGCTCGCAACGGCCTGCTGGATACGAGCAAGCGGTGGCCCGACAACCTGGTCATATACCGGATATCCACAGACTTCGATGCCGCGCATCGGCAGGCCATTCTGAAGGGCATTCAGACGATCGAGGAGACGACCTGCATTCGCTTCCGCGAGGCTAACGATCAGGACGTGGACTACGTGAGCATTACGGCCCAGGCCGGTGGCTGCTACACAGCCGTGGGCTACCTGGGCGGCCAGCAAACCATGAACCTGGAGATATATCCCATCGGCGAGGGCTGCTTCAGGCCCGGCACCGTGCTGCACGAGTTCATGCATGCGCTGGGCTTCTACCACGAGCAGAGCTCGGCGCTGCGCGACGACTACATCGAGGTGGTCGAGGAGAACATCGTGCCCGGCAAGGAGTTCAACTTCCAGAAGTACTCGGATACGGTCGTCACCGACTTCGACATGGGCTACGACTACGACAGCTGCCTGCACTATCGTCCTGGCGCCTTCTCCATCAACGGCAAGGACACGATAGTGCCGCACGACCCCACGGCTGTGATCGGCCAGCGCACAGGCCTGAGCGACAAGGACAAGGCCAAGATTAACATAATGTACAAGTGCCCCATTCAGATCTGAGCCGCCCCAGGCTCTCTTCCCCTTAGTATTAAGCTTAAAGTATTAGAACAATGTGATATTATTGTGCCCCTTCCCATGCCCCCCCCCACACACACGCCATACTCTTGACTTTCGATGTATTTACAACTCGCCTCGGACATTGCGTAAATTAAAGTTCATTTATTAACAACGGCCGCCTCTAAGTATTTTCGCTTGTTTTTCGCGAACGACTCGTCGTGCGATAAGCTTTTTGCTTTTTCCTTATCTCGAGTGGGGCCCGGCCGAATGGAGCTTGGACAATGCTTGCTTAGTGCTGTGTCAGGGCCGCAAATCTGTGCCACTCAACCACACACCCACACGCAGCACGTGCATAATTTTACCTTCAATTAGGCGTGGAATCGCTGTGCAGCAATGGGAAAGACGCACAGCTGCCTGTGCCTAGGCGCAACCACGTGCAGCTCCATGTTTGAAACTCTGTAATTGCGTGCTCCTAATGCGATTTATATGCGAGATGCAAATGTCGAGCAACACCAGCAGCAGCACCACCAGCAGCAGCTGGATGCATTTTTGGTTGTCTGCCTGGGGTTGGGGCTTCTCCCTGCGCCCTCGCATTGGCACTCAATTCTCGCATTTTGACGGCGCTTGTTAAGACCATAAATTTGATTTTCGTTTTCGGCGACATGTCGCCTCCTCGGCAAGGCTGCGCTCTCACATTGTTTCATCTGGAATTAAGAAAGCAGCCCAGCTCGGCGTGTTCGTTCGTGTTCGGCCCAAATTAGCATAGCCCCAGAACGGCAGCAACATCAAATTTATGATGTGTGTGGAGCCTGTCGCAGCTAAAGTTGTGGACGTGCCACGTTTATCAAAATTGAAAATCATAAACTATATTAAATGATTTAGGCAAGGTTCATGTGCGGATTATTACTGTTTCTTGCAGCTATAGATAACTTAGGTATAATAAACTAAAAAAAAAAACCTTTTTTACAATTTTGTGAAATTGAGAGCGTATTACTCATGCAACAAGCCAAAGTCCTAAAAATGTGCGTTAATCAGTTATGTTGGCTGCTCAGGCAAGTCATTCCGGACATTCACTTTTCATAGAGGCAGTTCCTTTATTTCATTTTGAATGCTTTCGATCTCATGAGAATTTTTAACTTCAATTTGAATTTCACTTTGGTATTTGGTTTTCCCAATCAATTTAATTACTGTTTGATTAACACATATTTTGATTTTGACCAACTACTTTTATAATTGATTATACATTCGAGTACATAATCAATCTAATGAAGCAATATATTTATAGAAATTTGTACTGATAATTAGCTTCTATTAGGGCATGTATTAGGTAATCGCAAGCAGCCTTATCCAACCATTTATATATAGAAAGCTCTAAAAATAAATGCTAATCTAAATGGATCAAAGTTTCAAGGCAGTTTACGTAAGAAATCAACGTTGACTTTTATAATTGTATAAATAAATACATTTATATTTATATAAAAAACAGAAAAAAAGTTTACTTAGATGACAATTATATAAAAAACTATAAAAATATAAAAATAAATAATAATAATAATAAAATATAAAAATAAATATAAATTCTTTTGTAAAAATACAAATAAAATATAAAAAATATTAATGTTTATATAAATGTTAAAGTGAAAAATAAATGTACGAAATCATTTATATAATATGACTGATATTTACAAATATCATATATACATTTTTGTATATAAGAGAGAATTAAAATTCATATCCACAATATCTGCAAATTCTTAGTCACTGTGCATAGCATTTAGCAATATTTTGTCATAGCTTAAACTTATGTAACATAAGACTACGCTACTGTACTAATCATACTATATAGCAGTAAAGATATCAACGTCTCATGACTTGGCCATACATTGGTCGTAAAACTAACAGATAATCTAAAATTTGATCAGGTTTATAAAATATATGTATATATATATATATATATATATATATATATATATATATATATATATATATATATATATATATATATATTTTTATATTTATGTATATTATTATTTATATATAAATTGAAACTTTATATATATACAACTGTGCCTTAAAACGTATAAAGCGACTGAGCTCTCTTTGTATTGTATATACATATTTATACACAAAGTAAATATTATTTAATATATTATGTTATTTCCTTTTTGTCACTTTGTTAAATATGTTTGCAGTGTATCGCTTGAAGTATAGAAAGTAAATATGATCATAAAACGATAAGAGCTTTAAATAATTTATAGCTGCTCAAAAATAATTGCGAACTTGATGAGATTGCATTGGAAAGCGTTTCAAATTTTGGTTTCTTATATTATTTTTAGGGTTACAGCTTGGTAAAAATTCTGTCTGGCGATTCGTCAGTTCAAAGAAATTCGATGTCCGTTGAACTCCAAGCAGCCAATGAACTCATTGATGCAAAGAATACTGCCTGCCAATATAAATTGAGTTAATTTAGAGAAGTTGCAGATTTACTATATTTACGCTCAACTAACTTTACTTTTCAATTAAAAATCTTGATTTAAGTTATAAGTCTGACTTTTAACGATTATCTACTAAAACTTTCAATGTTGTTAAACACAAAAAAATCGCACTAATACCTATTCGCGCCTAAAAGTCTGCAATGTTTCAACTCAAAGCCACGCCCCTTAAGTATGCACGCGCATGCAATTTATAAGCCATAGAGCAAAAAGGTGGCATTTGGTATTGCATTCTATATGCAAATCAGGCATTTGCTTTGTGATATTTTCACTTGGCTTTGCCACGGTGCCAGCGCGCCAATAATAATTCAAATATAACTTGTTTTTTAGTGCTCCTTTTGGCACTGGGAAAAGAACCGCAAAGTGGTAAATTTTCGCACACAGCGACGGCGCATGAAATATGAAACAAATTGTAGCAATTTCCCAAAGGCGGCGGACACGCAAATGTGACCCAAGCAGCGAGCGCGCGTCCACCCAGGTCCAGGACATGGCCTGAAGCACAGCTCCTTGCTGAGTGCTGCTGCTGCTGCTGCTCGGGCAGCTGCGACTGGCTGCGACGGCGACTGCGATTTATTGCTGACGAATGCTTATTCAATTTTAAAGCATGGCATAAATGATTTATACATTTGATTTTATTTTATTTTATTTTTTTTCACGCCGAGACCAGTTCCGGCTTAGCGCAAATGCGAAATCACTTGCTCAAGGACCGGACGACGGCGCCTTTGCGCTCTTCCATGTTGTGCACAATTTCGCATCGTTCATATTTATGACTATGACGTCGTAAAAAATTATGCTTTAATTTGATTATGATGCCGAGCAGTAGGCACACACTCACACGCACACACACACATACACACTCCCACTTTCATATGCATATACATGAGTGTTGTTTTTTCATATGGCGTATACGCAACGCGGCTTCTTAAAAATTCGTTAAAAAGTTATTGACAGGCGCATCGAATGGCGAGTGATGCGTGCAGAGCGCTGCGCTGACTTTGTCTGACTCTGCAGCCCGATAAGCCACATCAACTCCTGACTTGCACTTAAATCTGACGGATAGGCAGCAGCTTCAGCAGATATCATTTTTCATATATTTACCCAGCTCGCTGCCACAGCTGACTGCTCCGATAATAACGAACGAGCGGCTTGTTAATAAGAGGGCTAATCAAGCACTTCTTATGTCAGTGTTTAAGTATTTTTATGATTTACAAAGAACCAAGATCTTAAGTTCATATATATATATATATATATATAGAGTCTTGCGTTTTTAGTTTACTGATTAACTTATATATTATTTAATTGGGGCTTATAAAGTGGCAGACTTTGCAGATTGGCTTTTGGATTAGTTCATGTTGATGATTTATAGCTATGAAGTAACAAAGTATATATTGGAAAATGTGTGAAGGGAGCCTAAATTTCTTTTTACTTCCATAGTCTGTCGATTGTGTTAGCAGTAATATTTTCTATCGATTCTATTTTAATACTCCATTTAAAATTCGGTTTTAAATTTATGTTTTGTGCTATGCTTATGAAACGTAAATTGTGAAACTCTCTTGATTAACTGTGATATAGAATTATTTTTATTTTTATTAGAGCTTTATATCTTAAAATTGGTAACATTTTTAAATATTTGACAGTCCACCCGATAGTTGCCTTTTATTAAGTTTGGCTTAACGTTTATTTATGGATATATGTATACATTTTTGTAACGCTTGAAAATTACTGAAATTTTCAACAAAGCAAAAGTTCTGTTCGCCAAACTTATCGAGCACATCATCTACTTTATGGTGTGCATAATAAAGAAGTCTATTTTTGCTAAAAAGGCAGAATGATGAACCAATAAGTTTATTTTAGTAATATTAAAAAAAATGTTTCTTCGTTTTATTATGATTGTATCTTATGGATTGTTAAAAAAAATGCCCAATATATAGATACATAAATATTTTTTATTTTATATATATAATCAAAATCGAAACAAAAACTATTGATACACTTGAAATACCGCCAGCTATAAAGCATGAATTACTGTAGAGTTTTTACCTTTATTTATGTAAGAATATTGTATAGATTTAATTATTGCAGGCAGGCCAAATATAATATATATATAAATACATTTTTTTAAAACTTTTCAATAGAACAAGCGACGCTTTATCTAATAATACTTGAATGAAGCCCTAGGCTTATAGATACGAGAGTCAAAGCTATTTGCTTGAAAGTTTCAAGTAGGGACTTGCTTAGAAACATAAATCAAATTTTACACATTTTTTGCAGCAGTTAGCAAAATATATATAATGTTTAATGCAATAACTGTCAAGCCAATCTCATCTATCCACTTTTATTCTAACTTTGCTGTCCAACTAACTAAAACTTAAATGGACTAAAATTATTGTAAATTATTATTAATATATAAGTGTCTCGTAATAACACTTAATTATTAGCTGCACTTCACGCTTATCGCAGCCCATCATAACTTTTCGTGCTCGAACTTGTCGCAGCCTCATAATTGCCTTGAGTGCCTGCAATATAAATAGTTTTGGAATTATAGAAATGCCGAGAACAAAAACGTATATTACACGAAATTAAATGGAAACATACCTTTAGCTACTTAGCGGTTAGTTAATCATAAAGCCAACTAATTAATTTGAAATGAAATGCCGCCGCCATCCACTTGGCAGGCTGCCGCAGTCGCAGCTGCGGTTGCCTTTCGTATGCGCATTAAAATCTTAATTTAAATATGTAACTGCTTGTCTATGCCACTATAATCACTGTAATCGCCATCTGTGTGTGCGTGTGTGTCTGTGTGTGTGTGTGAGTGTGTGAGTGTGTGAGTGTGTGCGGTGCGTGTCTAAATTGTAATGAGAGCAGGAGCAGGAGCAGGGGCAGCAGGTGGAGCTGGACGCCTGCACGTGTTGTTAGGGCGCATCATGTTAATTTTAAAAGGTAATTTCGGTGCTGAGCTTATTATGCTCATTAAGTCATCAGCCGCCGTGTGCTGGGCTGCTAAAATAAAATGGGCCACGACCTGTGCCCGGCACCTTTGTCCAGACTCTCTATCGCTGCTCATATGCCAGGCACAACAATATAAAGTGCACAGCAGCAGCAGCACACCGCAAACGTGTGTGCATTCATTTGCTGTTGTTGTTTAGTCGCAGTTGTTGCTGTTGGTGGTACTTCACTTCATTTTGAATATCCTAGGAATTAAGGCAAAGGGCTAGCATTGATTTGACATAAGCCAGTAAACGAATGTGTATATTCAGCTTGTTTTATTTACTTTTATATAACTTGACTTAATCCAAAATACTTTATAAAGAATTTTATTAACTCTTAATTAACCCCATCCTTCTCAAGCCACGCCTTTCAAATGTTTTCATAAATCAAACACTAATAATTTGCCACATATTTCATTAGCTAATTACCAGCTTTCATACAGGGTATCTTCTAGTCCAGCAATATGCAGAAAGTCCATTTTTTTTGTTGCTAGCAGGAAGAGCATCAGCAACTGGTCCAGTACATCGAGCGTGAATTAATTTTTAATGATGTTGTGAACTCTACTGCGGCGCGAAAGCGACTCTCATTTTGTCTATCTCTGCCCCGCTGAATGGGAGTCTGTGCGTGTGTGTGTGCGTGTATATCCGGTGGACAACGCCCGGATGTAGGTCATTTCAAAAAATGTTTGCTTTAAATTGCATTTGCGTTCGCCACGTGATGACATGCAGCCAGAGCCGCACGCGCCACAAGTGTTTTAACGCGCACCACGCACCACGCAACCAAGCACAAACCATGTCATCAGCGGATGAGTGGGTGAATGGGTGGGCTGGTGGTGGTCGGTGGCCGGGTGCGGTGCATAGGCTCTGCTTGTTTAGCCATTAGTCAAGGATCGCTGCAAATACGCCACGAGTGGGTCAACTGCCTAATTAAATATAAAAATAATAAAGACCGAGGCAAATGTGCAAAATGCGAGAGGCAAAATGTGCCAGCAGCTGCGAAATTGCTTTTTTGCTTAAAAGAGACAGCAGCTTATAGTAAAAATATCCAGCATACTTAGTTTAAAGCTGTGGGAGATTATTTGGAAGTATCTATGAGATACTGTTTGAAAAATATGAATTATTTGAGAAAGAAAAAAAATGGTATAAAATTGCTTAGGCACTTACTCAAAGAATAAATAAACAATTTTATTTGTAAAAGACATATTTATATTTTATACAATTCTCTAAATATATTTTTTAAATATTTCTCTATAAATAGAAATATATTTTTAAAAAAAATTTTAAACAATTATTTTTGAGCTTTTAGTACAAAATAATTTGAATATGAATATATATATATATATATTATATTATATATATATTATATTGAACATTAATTTGAATATGAATATGAAAATTCTTTCTACAATTTATTTATTTTTTTTTTTAAATATAAAAAGCATTCAAGACACGAAGAAGGTATAAATCTGAGCCCAAATTGATTCCAAATGGAAAATTCTAAGCATAGTATCTTAAAGTCTGTGCATCTCAGTTCAATTAGTCAATCACTTATAGAACACTGCTAATAAAGTCTCATGTTGCTCATAGTTTCTGTTTGCTTTTCGCTACACGCTAAGTCAAACTCTTTTTGTATCATGAATATTCACTATCTTCATACAACTTCGCACTCTTTAAGCACGCTGCCTCCCCAGCAATAAGGATATCTGTTAGTTTAAAGTTTACACAGCTTTACTTTTACGCTCCTCACCTGTCTGGACTAAAGCAATTATCCGATTAATTTGCATACTCCTTCATTGCTGTCGAGGTACACCTCTCTCTCTCTCTCCCTCCCTTTCTCTCTCTCTCCGCATCAACTCGCTCTGCTTATCCCTCATGTATGACAAGCGAATATAAATCAAAAGGAATTTTTATTGAGGACGCCGGCGGCGATTGCAAACAGTTCGATGGCCATTTTATTGCCTGAGCCGTCGATTATATTTTTTTTCGTATTTTTCTTTGGCTACTTTGCAAGTTGGTGTTGATTCAATTTCTCTTTTGCACACACACACACACGCCCTTTCTCTCTCTCGCGCTCTTTTGCACTCACTACTCACGCTCAAAAAAGGTTTATGCAAATGCAATAAATTTTATTTTATTATGAGTAAAAAAAATGAAGAAGACGTACTGTTAGCCCTTGCCGCAGACAGCCGTAAAAAAGTAGAGGCCACGAAAATCCAATTAATTGTTATTTTATTTGTTTATTGTTTTCTGATTACGCACCAACAACAACTGCGACAGCAACAGCAACAATAACGACTTCGTTGATTTATTGTCACGTTTTTTTTCATAATTTAATTAATAAAATATTTGAAGTAACAAATGACTATCCATAAAGCTTGAAAAAAACCGGCATAAATATAATTATGTTATGTGGTCTAAAACAAGAGAAGGAGAGTGAGGGCAGACAACTAGATACCCTGTAGTTATGTATATAATAATTATATGATTTTTTTAATATTTATTGTTTATATAGAAATATAATTTAATATAAATTAAAGCGAGGAAGTGGAGATGACAGAGGAGATACCCTGTGGCTTAGAGAAATTAAAAGAGATTTTATATGCCAATGTTTTTTTATTTAAATAAATATTATATTTTATATTTATATATATTTATTTATATTATTTTATTTTATTTACCAAATACTTTTTTTTTAATTTTCTGTGTGTTTTATTCAATCTTCTTCTATCTTAGTAATTTACAAATTAAATAAATTATATAAAATAATTTAATATCAGTTTTAAAGCAACTCTCAACTCTTCCCTCTCTTTTTTTCTCTCTCTCTCCCTCTCTCTCTCTCTCTCTGCGCTACGTATTTTATTTCACTTGGCTACTCAAGCCGCTCTGAGACCATTTGTCATGCTGGGAATACAAGATGTCGCTACTTAATTGCAAGCTCCATAGCAATGCTGTGGCTCCGCTTCATATGTCCTGTCCTCGCTATCTATTTCTCTAGCTTTACACAAATGATGTACTTGCGGTTACTATTTCACTGTCTCTCACTCCATCTCTCACTCCCTCTCGCCGCCTCACCTGTGAGCAACTGTTGAGTACCTTCATTTGGCTTGTCAGTCAACGCATAGTTCATTTATCACCGCCAATGCGATGCGTTGAGCCCGCTCAAACAACGAGAGCATAGAGCGTGTGTGTTGATAAAGCCTCCGTCTTTGCCTCCCACTCCTCCTCTCTTCGAGCCCCTCGTCTATGCTGTGACCACTGCAGCTGGCCCTGTTGGAGGCACAGGTGACAAGCGAGCGAGTAAGATAAATTATTATTTTAATTGCATTTAAATTGCACGTTGCGAAACAATTTTAAAAGCCTGCTGGCATATCAAAAGCCCAGGCGTTGTGGGCGTGTCGCTGTCAAAGCTCACCCGCTGTTAGATAAAGGGCCACCCATGCGGCCCAGCTGAGCTGACCAGCCAGCCTTTAGGCCACAATGTCAGGGCGATGAAGTCATTTGGGAAAGTCTCATATTGCTCGAGCACTTTTTTTTTTTTTTTTTGGTTTTGTCTAAAGCGAGAACTGTTGGGTGTCCCGTTCCTGGACCGAGCTCTGTGTGGATTCACCTGCCTCTCCGTCCTTCTCCCACTTTTTTTTTGGCTTTTTTTTTTAGACCTTTGCTTATAATTGCCAGCCACCCGTAGAGTGCGCGCCCACCAACAGTTGCTGCTGGTCTCCAGTCAGCAGCAATTTATATTCATGAGTTGTTGTTATGTGTTGTAAGTTGCTGTGTTGTTGTTGTTGTTGTTGTTGTTGCTGCTGCTGCTGCTGATTCCCTTAAGCATGCTTATTGTTATCCGTGAATGAAGTTCTCTTATCGCGGCCCCAACCCCCGACAAGTACCTCTGGGTCGTCTGTGCAGATGTTTTGTGCTTTGATTTCGAGTCTTGACTTTTGTTGTTATTCGTGTAACGTTTTTGTTGCGGCTGCTGCTGCTGCTGCCACTGCTGCTGCTGCTGCTGTGCATATCAAAAATTGTTATGGGCGCACGCAAAATGACTTTAATTGTCATGCTGATAGCCGAGCGCTGCTGCTGATGCTTGAGATGTACAACGATCTTAGCCGCAAATCTTAGCTGGCTTTAAGTTTGCCTGCTGGCTGGCTTTTTATGGGCGGGATGAGGCGCGGCGCCGGAAATAATTGCCAAAATATAAACTAGTTATAAATTATTAGCATGCACATGGATGAAATGGCAGCCAAACGGAGCTGAATGTCTAAATGAAGGCACAGACAGCCGAACATCCTTTGCCAGCGTTGTCTGTAATGGATAAAGGCACACACACACACACACACACACACACGCACATAAAGTTGGCATATTTTATAAGTCTGCGTTGTGCAGTTGAAAATTTAAACAAAGCCAAGCCACAAAATCACACAAGAAAACTCTTTGCCTTGCCATGAATATCCTTGAGCAACAGCCAGAGGAGCACAGCAAGCAGCAGCAGCAACAGAGACAGAGCTGATGAGCCAAGGAAATACCGAAGCTACATATACACTAACTTTTATTTAATAACATTGAGTGCATATATATTGTTGGTATTTGGAGAGAGAGAGAGAGAGAGAGAGAGAGAGAGAGAGAGAGAGAGAGAAGCTGAATTGAATTGAATATTTTGTTAAATAAAGAAAGCAAAGAAAATCGTTTGCTGAAATTTATATAAAAAATGAGAAGAGAAAAGAGAGTAGTCTTATAAAATCTGAAATTTGTACATTTTTTATTATCTTTGAGGTTTATCGAATAAAGTCTTTATATATTAAGTGGTGTCTGAATATATTTAAATATATTCATTAAATAAAATTAGCCAAAATAAGCAATTGCTAGTATATGGAGAGAGTGAATAGATTGAATACGAAATTCCCTTAACCTTTCCTAATAATTTTTAATAGTTTTCTCTAGCTCTCTTATATATTCTTAAAGGTTACCAATATCAAAGCTGTTTCAAGTGACAGATAAAAAATTAGGTAAATTAATCCAAAAAATAATAAATTAATGTGAATGTTAAGGGGGAAAAAATTACTTAAGAACTAATAACCAAACTAAAGTATATTTTAAGCGCTTCCAATCCAATTCCTATCCTGATACATTGCTTTCTCTATTATAAAATTTCAGTTTTCTCCAATTATATCTCACTCTATGCCTCATCTATAGTCTGTAAGCCCGCCAATACCCTTTCAAGCAGTATAACAATCAACAAAGCTAGCTGCAGGGTCGGGGGAAAACATGTTAGCAACATTTTCTCCCTCAAAGTCGTCGTCAGTAACACATTAAAGCAGCTTCATTGTCCTTGGCACTTTTAGCTCTCTGTGTGTGTGTGTGAAGAGTGTATGAGTAAAGTTTGTAAGCAGATAAAGTCATTTGCTTTGATATCTTTTACTAATTATTGCCAAAGCAGCGTCTAAGCCAGTTTTCTACACAGCAGCAACAGTAGCAACGGCAACAGCAGCAGCAACAGCAACAACAACTTGCACCGCAGCAACATCGTCAGTGGCAACAACAAGCATAATAAATGACAGCAATTCAAGCTAAATGCGGCTGCTTGAATCCTTTTTTTGAAGCGAACACACACACACACACAAGCAGAGACCACATCCTTGTCACTCACACACACACACACACACATACTTAAATAGAGGGAGCGAGAGAGAAAACATTAACAGCATATTATCCCTGGCAGCGCATACAAACAGAATTTAACGAAGCGTAGCGCCAAAACCGCTTCAGCAAAGCCAAAATGTGGGCGGGGCCGCCAGTTTTTAGCTATTGAAGTTCACAGTTTGCCATCGCAACAAAGTGAAAAATATGATAAAATTAATTTTTGTGTTTACATCCGAGGAAGCTGTCGTTGCTGGCCGGGGAAAAGGTTGCTCGGACTGAAACTGAAACTGAAATGTTTGAGATTAAATTAAAGCTGCTGAAATGTTGTCATTCATAATTTGCACAATTGCCGCTAATCAAATTGCCGACGCACTCTCCAGGAAAAGCGCACAGAGTGTATCCTTGAATGTATTTAGATACTGCTGCCGCCGCCATCAAGTGGCAATGTAGCTTAAAGTGGCGCTTGGCCGGGGCTGGCGATAAAGCAGACACAAGGCTCCTCTGCCTGATTGCAGCCAGCTTACGCATATGCAACGCCTGATGGAGCCCGGGACAAGCCACAGGCAGCAGCCATTGTAACGAATCTATTAAGTGGAAATTTATTAAAGCAACAGAGCCGAAAGAAGTCAAGTTGAGCCATAAAAGGCGGCTTGTTTGTGTCTCCTTCTAGCCACGCCAGTAGTACATAAAAATATTAAAAAAATCAAGCAGAAGCAGAGGAAGAAGCTGAGTAAGAAGTAGAAGAGAGACAGCCAATAATAATGGCAAGCGTGGATGCTGCCTGGCTGTATATCCTTTTTCGGTCTGGCGTTGATATTTTTATTGCTGCGGCGGCTTAGGACGACAGCCAGTTCCTTCCTATTCCCATCGAAACACATAGCAAAAAATTTGCACAGCATTTTGCCAAAGCACGAGGATTTCGCTTTTGGCTGCCTTTTTTATATGTACATATTATTTTCGTGGAGCCAAAGCGCGCTTAATGCGCATTTATTGACGATTTAGCAACTGAGCTTGTCAGCTGGGCGTATGCGTATTTTTTATACACAGAATCCACTGAAAATGGGAAATCTGGGTATAAAAATAGAATAAAAAAAAATATTCTTATAACTGACTGAATCTAATGAAAATTTAATAAAAAACATTTTAGATCAGCCGAAAACAACACAAATGAGTTCATTATTTATTTCAGCGAAAAAATTAGGATTTTGTAGCCTTTCCGACAGGAGCGAGCGTTGGCGTTGGCGTCGTCTGTCCGCTGGGTTTGCAGAGATTTAATTGAAAATCTGGCTGAATTAAGAGTCAAACAGAAATCAGCAGCAAGCAAATTATGCAAATCAATTTTTAGTTTTTCTGACTCATTGAAAGACACATTTTTGTCATCCGTTTGTTGCTGCTCGGCTCTGTTCGGCTCGTATTTTAGCTGATTTTTGCTGAAGGTATATCTTTGGCGAATCTTACCTGATTTACCTGCTCTCTATCGTATTTCTTTTAGTGTTAGCGTTAACAACATAATTTAAAAACAAATAATTAAAAAAATATATCTTCCAATATAATATAAATTAGAAGAAAACGAAACAACTTAAAGTTAGATCTATCATGTCTTCCCTGTCTTGTCGATTTCACTCTGCATATCATATTCACTTCGAGTAAACTATATTACCCACATCTGTCTTTCACTTTCAAGTCTTTCACTTTGCCCCCCACACAAGTACACATTAATTATGTAGACTTTCATGCAGCTCTGCATAGCTGCTACATCCTGTCTGGCGCTTATAATCAACTCTTCAGACAACCTAATCAAGCTAATTTCCGTGGCTCGCATCAAACTCAATCATTTGCTTGATTCACACTTGTGTCTATAGACGCTGCGGCCTCAGTGCTCAGTTGCTCATAAATTTGGCAGCTGTGGCAGGTGTTTGGGGCCCATAGCGAGCTCAGAAAGTAAACAATTTCCTCTGGGAGCCACGCCGGCAAAAGTTGTCACTTTTTGGAAATCAATAAAAAAAAATCTATGAAAATAGATAAATTGATACAGAGTGAGCTTAGGGGAATATTAAAGCAGCAGCAAAAAGTTGTCTGTCGCAGCAGGTAAATCAAATAATGAATGCCAAATGGCAAATGATAATTGAGTAGATGAAAAAGCTAATTTATAGGAATTGAGATTATGATGAATCAAATTTAAGAATCTTTACTAAGCCTATAAAAAGCATAAATTTAGCTGTGAAATGAATATAAAAAGGGAAAAGTAAGTAGATTGAAATTGCTAGAGACTTTAGGGAAAGAACAGCGGCAGATATTATGAACTTATTTATTTGATTTTTTATATAAGACCTAAGTATGTTATTTAACCCATTATTAAAGAGATTTGAAATCAAATTCTTAGGCTATGTTTCATGACTATATTTAGCTTTAAAATATAATATAAAATAAGAATATTTATCTGTATTTTATATATTTATATCCCTCACATTCACATGCTTCCATTACATAAAACTCATAAATTTATTTAATAAATTCTCAAGAATTTGTCAACCATTTATGCCACCCAAAACCTCACATTTTCCTGATGGGGCTTATCCAGCAACCAAATCGCCTTCCACATATTTTTGTATTCTATATATATATATTTTTTTGCTTTCGCATTGTACAATTTCCTTTTCATAAGCCTTAAGTCGACTCCCAGAAGGATACGGCGCGTCTATGGAGGTAATTTGCCAGAGCCTCGCTGGAAGCTGGGTAAATGGCGTAGACCAGCCGCGGAGGCTGGGCGCTGGGCGGATGCGGCGACGCGACGCGACTCGACGGCGGCTCGGCTGCGGTGTAAGTGAGAAAGAGACAATTAAAAATCCATTAATTTGAGTAGCGGCAACCCATGTAAGGCTACTTATACTTATATTACCCGGCCACGCCCACGTCGGTGCGATCCGTGTGGAGTCGCCGTGGCAGTGAATGGAAATTTACATTACATTATACTCGCATTTAAATAAATTTTTGCAAAATTAAAACGTAATGCATAAAAGAGGAGAGTCGCCCAGGCAGCATGTGTATAAGGGTGTGTGCGAGTGTGTGCGTGTGTGTGTGGGCGTATGTTTGAGTGCTGGCAACTGTATGAGCGCATTGTTGATGCATTGGCCCACGTCCAACGTAGTACGAAATTATTTATGTGTCGCACATTTAACTTGTACATGGCAAAATATATTTTGCATTTACAGAATGCACTTCCATCATTATCCAGCAGAGACAGAGCCAGAGACAGAGCCAGTAAGAGAGAGACAGAGGTGCAGAGGGGGCATCAAGCTCTGACCAGGCAGCTGGCCGGATGCTGGGACACAGGACACAGGACTTTGGCATTGTTTTTGGCCAGATCAGAGCAGAGCAGCGGAGAGCAGCGCAGAGCAGGCCTCGCCGCGTCTGTTCGGATTAAAATGCATGGGTTCATGAAGTGGTCATCTGTCATCTTTGCGGTAGGAAGAACTTCGCATGTTGACATTGTCGCAACAGTTTATACTTACACACAATGGACGCAACGCACTCGCCCGCCCATTGGCACCCACTCAGTGCTGCCACTCAGCTGGCAGCTTGTTATGGTTTTTTTTTACTGCTACTGCTGCTGCTGTTGCTGCTGCTCAGTTTTGCTGGTGCGCATTTCCCCTTGAAGCCGGATTAAATATGGCTTAAAAGTCAGTTGACACGAGTTGGCCATTTCTCGATGCCTCGAGCCAAAATTGCGCACTGGTGTGAGATAATAAAACATTTATGCAGATAGCCAGGCCAACAACATCATTGAAATTAAGTAAAACACGTATACGCAGTGCATGCCACAACGACTAAAGCGAGAGAGAGGGGGAATGAAAGATAAAGAGCCAGCTTCTCTGCCTCGCTTCCTTTAGCTCTATATCATGCTTGAGCTGAGTGTGATGTGTGGAGAAAAATGTCTTTAGATGTCATTAAAATTAATTGCAATGGCCCTGACTGTCGCTCCGACAGACAAACGGACAGAGAGACAGACATGCCTGCCAGTAAGGAGCTCAAAAATTAATGCATAATATTGGTTGAGCGTGCGACGCACAGTTTTTAAGCGTCAGCAGAGAACTGCTGGTCAGTGGTTAGACCCAGAGGACATTTCTTGGTATAAAATAAAATATATATATATATATACAATTATTCTTATTTATATATATAATATTTTAAGAATAATGACTTCAGTTTCTTTTGTACTTTGTGCTTCGTTAGTGGACTTGAGGTTTGTTGCTTTAATGTGGTTTTTAATTGTGACAGACATATGTGTAACATGTTCTATACAATGTTGTTTAATCCAAATAAAAGTCATCAATTAAATGTAATTAAAGGAATACATGAAAATACTTTACCTTAGTCATGTCAGTGCATCTCAGATGTCAACTTTTATATGATGAAATTTAAATTATTTAATATAGTTGCATGAGACACAACAGCTTATGTTGAGCTTTTTGTTGCTTGGCAGAGAGATGCCTTTTATTTAAAGTTCTTATTTAAATCCCTTTTAATATTAATTCAATGTAAATGTTTAAGGGATTTAAAGCACAAAAAATAAAACTATAAATAAAATAAAAAATAATTCCATTTATTTTAGTTCAAATAGTTTAATATTTTTAAATTTAACTTAATATAATTCAATCTAAACGCTTAAGTGATATAAAGCACCCAAAAAATAATAATTCAATTTATTTTAGTGTGTATATTTTAATTTAATTTAATACTGTTATTTAATACTCTATGTCATGGCTTATCACGGAGTATAATTTGAGCACAAGTGTTTTTTTTTTTTTTATACTCAAAAGTTCAATCAAGTTTATGCTATTAATGGTCGCATCAGACGTTGACTGCAAATACCAAGTTTCATGCTTGGACATTGAGCGAAAAGCTCAGTGAGGTAATCTGCCTCCATCAAAAGCATTCTTCGTTTTTAGCGATCACTAGTCGTTCACAAGCTCATGCCTAGGCAAAAGTCATTTAAGATCTTCCATTTTTTCTCGCTTACCTATTCATAATTTAATAAAAATAGAAAACTTATTTTATACTAAATTTATTTCACAAAGTCACAGCTTAAAGTCACTCATCAAAGAGAGCTCACAGTTTCCTATTCACTAATTTGTTACTCAACTTCCATTCAGTTGCTTACAGAGCATTGCAGAGTCGCCTCATTCATACAATGCTTGCGCTTCAATCAAATATTAGAAAATGCCTTAGCATAGTTCCCAAATATTGTAGTTATTAACAAAGTCTAGACCAAGATTGATGCTGCTCTGATTTGGTCTTTACTTTGCGGATCGGTTGCTTGTCGCCTTGCTCGCCGCGCTGCTGGGGCACATTGTACCGAGCTGCTGTCGGGCATGTGGCACAAATGTTGTATTACGTCCTGACATGCAACATGAATATTCACTTTGCACTTTGGGGGCATTGCCGGTGCGGATCTGAGATACAGGTGTTTTGCTGCTGCATGTGTCCCTTTCTCTCCATCTCTCTCTCCATTTATCTCCCTCTCTCTCTCTCTGTTGTTGTTGTACCTTAGCCCGAAATTTGCATCTTAATCTCTGCCGTCAACGCCACTGTTGACATGCAACAGCAGCAACAGCAGCAGCTTTGGTTGCAGCAAATCGTCTGCTTACGCATACACTTGCAGGACCTGCAGGACATGCCGACTGAGGCAGGCAGGCACAGGCACAGGCACACTAACCAGCTGCATTTGTGGCTGATTGTTGTTTAGTTTTGCAATTTAAATCACATTTTCAGGTGCACTGCTCGTGGGCGACACATGTAGCTGGACCGGGATAACACATAATTGGGCAGCCTTGAAGTCGGCGGCGAACAGTGTCCTGTCTGATGCGCGCTTATCCCAAAGGACATGGGCCAACGATAGCAGCGCCGCCAAATGGGGCGAGTCTCTGTTGCTGCTGCTATTTTTTTTTCGAGTGTCACAAAGCAAATGAAATGAAATGTAGATGCATATCCCTTGCCTAACATCACATATATGTGATTCTCTCTGCCTGTGTGTGTGTGTGTATAAATGTAAATTGTATAAATGTGCGCATAAATTTTCGTTGGCAAAATTTGAAATTCCGATTTTCGACCAGATTGGTAAACAATTTATGTAAACAACAACAGCAACAAAGGCAACATTGAAATCTGTTTCAGATATCTCGCAGCTGCCGCCTCGAGAGTCCTTTGGCTTTTGTTTGTTGTTGTCCACCCTCCGCCCTCTGCTGTCTGCTGTCTGTTGGCAACATGTAATTGCGTAACCCTTTAGTTAATAGCACCCTTGAGTACTCGAATACATTGTTGTATTGCTTGTCCCCTTTGCTGCTTATGGCCATGGCCATCACAAATACCAGAACCAGAACAGCAACGAGACCACTCGCCCATCACTTTTGCTTATCTTAAGTATTTTACTTATGTCCCGATGCCTAGATGTCTGTCTATCCCCGGCAATTGGATACTCTGGGGACTCTTGGACCACTTTCAATGTTTGCATTTACCCATTTTCCATTTCTCTGTTGCCACAAAACCAAACCAAACCAAACCAAAGCAAAGACGAAGCCAACTCTACAAAGTGCGTGAGTTTCTATAAATGATAACGATGCCATTTCAGCGTGCGGCTTGTCTTTCTCTCTCGCTGACAAAATGCTTTTCACTGCACATAAAACCTTTATTGAGGCCTCACTGTGATATGCTTAACTAGTTCAAGTATTGTTATTACTTGCCTTTTTCAGCAAAACATTTGAAGCGATTTCTGCCATCCGTCTACGCTCTATTTACTCTCTGGCCTGTCCCCCGAAAAGTTCCAGAGTGAAATTGTGTAGAAAGTGCCTTTGGTCTCACAGCACAAGCTGGCCATGTTGTGCCATTTACTGCAACACATACTATATTCCAAACGGTTTGTTTGCTTTCTGTTTTTGTGCAGAGCCAACCGAAGCCTTGTACAGGCAGCTGCTCCAACTGCCAGTTGCTCAGTAGTTTGTTGCTGCTGCTGCGCTGTTGCTGTTGCTGCTGCTTTTGTTGCTTGAACGGCTTTACGTGCTCGACAATTTGCCATTAATTGAAAACAGATTTGTCGCCGAGATTGCATTGTCAACAGCCAACTGATTTCCGTACAAATTAATTATAGCTGCCATTGACAAGCTGCCGACCAGCAATCCAGATTGAATTGAAAATCTGAAAAGCTAGCGATAAAACGCATTCACAAATTTTAATACAATTTTATCGAGTAGCTGAAGTGAAAGTGTTTACTAATAATCAACAGAAAAAATAAGAGGTAAGGCTGTTGCAGTCGCTCGTAGCTGATGGCATAATATTGCGTTTGTTTAAGGAGTCGATGTTTGAATAAAAGAATACAGTGTTCAAAAAAATAATAGTACAAAAAATTGTTTACAATTATTAATTGTGTTAAATTGTGTTAAAAATTGTTCAAAAAATAATATTGTTCAAAAAAATAATAGTGCTGCATTGGCTGATATTTACCATCATGAATTCGTATCCTATAATTGCTGAAGCTATAGATTCTAACAGTCTTGGCTGCCCACATTCATTCAAACATAACATAAAACCAATATACTCCACTTACATCCAAGGCGAGCATTTAAATCTAATTGATAGCGACTTCCCACGGCTCTGTTAAATGATGCAGTCGGCTCAAAACCGGGTCAAAAAGGTAAATAATAATTATTATAGTAGCCTTTGCGGAAACGGATACGCCAGCGACGGAAATGCAGGTCAGCTAGGGGTAATGGCAATGCAGTGTTGGCTAACACCATTTGCTTGACACTCACCGTTTGTGCTCACGTGTTAGGCAGCGCATCCTGTTGCACAAAATATGTTTGCTCGGGCCATATGTTTTGACACTATTCAATTGCTATGCAATTGCTATGCTCCACTAATATTTGCACACAATTAATTTCAGCAATTAACTATTTTTATTGCCTACAGCTCTATAAATTATCATTTTGCCTTTAAAATTATATAGTTGCAATACAAACAATAAATAAATGTATGAAAATATATATGTATGTATATACATGTATGTATATATTTAATTAATTAAAATTCATGTGGCTTAAGCTCTATAGAAGCTATAGGGCGGTGCATTACTTCACAGTCAGATATCAAATATATTTGTAATTTATCGAATATATTTTTCTGATTAAAATGCTTTTGTTTAAAATTTATGCAATTTGTTGTATGAATATTTTTGAAGAGCTTTAAATATTTATATAATTTTTATAATTAAATTATTAATTATTATATAATTTTATACATTTATATATTTATATAATTTTTTTCATAATGAAATCATATTATTATTAATTATATTATTATTTTTTTAAATATATATTTTAATGTATTCATTTATAAATTTAGTTCATTTTTATATGCCACTTTTATTATTATATAATCAATAATTTTAATATAATATTAAGCTTTAATTCTGTCAGCTTTTTGGCGCTATACATATACGTAAAAATCGGATGAAAAATACAGAAGTTATAGCTAGTCAAAGTCAGAAACATGCTTGATTTTTCGATTCAAGCCGATTTTGGCCAAAAACACAAGGGGTTACATCACATTTTTGGCCAAAAATGCGAAAAATTTTTAATTGATTTTCTGTAATGCCAATCGAAAGAACACATTCGTACGTATCGAAAATGATACATCATTTCGAAATCGGGCGACACTTAGTCGAGTTAGAGGCACGCAAAGTTCAAGAGGTATTTTTTCGGAATCGACTACATCTTTCCAAAACCTGGTTAGTTTTGGAAAATGTAATGATGCAAGTTGATACTACGAATCAATACGCGTCAGACGAGGTGTCGAACGTAAAAATCGGATGAAAAATACAGAAGTTATAGCTAGTCAAAGTCAGAAACATGCTTGATTTTTCGATTCAAGCCGATTTTGGCCAAAAACACAAGGGGTTACATCACATTTTTGGCCAAAAATGCGAAAAATTTTTAATTGATTTTCTGTAATGCCAATCGAAAGAACACATTCGTACGTATCGAAAATGATACATCATTTCGAAATCGGGCGACACTTAGTCGAGTTAGAGGCACGCAAAGTTCAAGGGGTATTTTTTCGAAATCGACTGCATCTTTCCAAAACCTGGTTAGTTTTGCAAAATGTAATGATGCAAGTTGATACTACGAATCAATACGCGTCAGACGAGGTATCGAACGTAAAAATCTCATGAAAAATACAGAAGTTATAGCTACTCGAGTTAGAGACACGCAAAGTTCAAGAGGTATTTTTTCGGAATCGACTACATCTTTCCAAAACCAGGTTAATTTTGGAAAATGTAATGATGCAAGTTGATACTACGAATCAATACGCGTCAGACGAGGTGTCGAACGTAAAAATCTCATGAAAAATACAGAAGTTATAGCTACTCGAGTTAGAGACACGCAAAGTTCAAGAGGTATTTTTTCGGAATCGACTACATCTTTCCAAAACCAGGTTAATTTTGGAAAAAGTAATGATGCAAGTTGATACTACGAATCAATACGCGTCAGACGAGGTGTCGAACGTAAAAATCGGATGAAAAATACAGAAGTTATAGCTAGTCAAAGTCAGAAACATGCTCGATTTTTCGATTCAAGCCGATTTTGGCCAAAAACACAAGGGGTTACATCACATTTTTGGCCAAAAATGCGAAAAATTTTTAATTGATTTTCTGTAATGCCAATCGAAAGAACACATTCGTACGTATCGAAAATGATACATCATTTCGAAATCGGGCGACAATTAGTCGAGTTAGAGACACGCAAAGTTCAAGGGGTATTTTTTCGAAATCGACTGCATCTTTCCAAAACCTGGTTAGTTTTTGAAAATGTAACGATGCAAGTAGATACTACGAATCAATACGCGTCAGACGAGGTGTCGAACGTAAAAATCGGATGAAAAATACAGAAGTTACAGCTAGTCAAAGTCAGAAACATGCTCGATTTTTCGATTCAAGCCGATTTTGGCCAAAAACACAAGGGGTTACATCACATTTTTGGCCAAAAATGCGAAAAATTTTTAATTGATTTTCTGTAATGCCAATCGAAAGAACACATTCGTACGTATCGAAAATGATACATCATTTTGAAATCGGGCGACAATTAGTCGAGTTAGAGACACGCAAAGTTCAAGGGGTATTTTTTCGAAATCGACTGCATCTTTCCAAAACCTGGTTAGTTTTTGAAAATGTAATGATGCAAGTTGATACTACGAATCATTACGCGTCAGACGAGGTGTCGAACGTAAAAATCGGATGAAAAATACAGAAGTTACAGCTAGTCAAAGTCAGAAACATGCTCGATTTTTCGATTCAAGCCGATTTTGGCCAAAAACACAAGGGGTTACATCACATTTTTGGCCAAAAATGCGAAAAATTTTTAATTGATTTTCTGTAATGCCAATCGAAAGAACACATTCGTACGTATCGAAAATGATACATCATTTTGAAATCGGGCGACAATTAGTCGAGTTAGAGACACGCAAAGTTCAAGGGGTATTTTTTCGAAATCGACTGCATCTTTCCAAAACCTGGTTAGTTTTTGAAAATGTAATGATGCAAGTTGATACTACGAATCATTACGCGTCAGACGAGGTGTCGAACGTAAAAATCGGATGAAAAATACAGAAGTTACAGCTAGTCGAGTTAGAGACACGCAAAGTTCAAGAGGTATTTTTTCGGAATCGACTACATCTTTCCAAAACCAGGTTAATTTTGGAAAATGTAATGATGCAAGTTGATACTACGGATCAATACGCGCCAGACGAGGTGTCGAACGTAAAAATCGGATGAAAAATACAGAAGTTATAGCTAGTCAAAGTCAGAAACATGCTTGATTTTTCGATTCAAGCCGATTTTGGCCAAAAACACAAGGGGTTACATCACATTTTTGGCCAAAAATGCGAAAAATTTTTAATTGATTTTCTGTAATGCCAATCGAAAGAACACATTCGTACGTATCGAAAATGATACATCATTTCGAAATCGGGCGACAATTAGTCGAGTTAGAGACACGCAAAGTTCAAGGGGTATTTTTTCGAAATCGACTGCATCTTTCCAAAACCAGGTTAATTTTGGAAAATGTAATGATGCAAGTTGATACTACGGATCAATACGCGCCAGACGAGGTGTCGAACGTAAAAATCGGATGAAAAATACAGAAGTTATAGCTAGTCAAAGTCAGAAACATGCTTGATTTTTCGATTCAAGCCGATTTTGGCCAAAAACACAAGGGGTTACATCACATTTTTGGCCAAAAATGCGAAAAATTTTTAATTGATTTTCTGTAATGCCAATCGAAAGAACACATTCGTACGTATCGAAAATGATACATCATTTCGAAATCGGGCGACACTTAGTCGAGTTAGAGGCACGCAAAGTTCAAGGGGTATTTTTTCGAAATCGACTGCATCTTTCCAAAACCTGGTTAGTTTTGCAAAATGTAATGATGCAAGTTGATACTACGAATCAATACGCGTCAGACGAGGTATCGAACGTAAAAATCTCATGAAAAATACAGAAGTTATAGCTACTCGAGTTAGAGACACGCAAAGTTCAAGAGGTATTTTTTCGGAATCGACTACATCTTTCCAAAACCAGGTTAATTTTGGAAAATGTAATGATGCAAGTTGATACTACGAATCAATACGCGTCGGATGAAAAATACAGAAGTTATAGCTAGTCGAGTTAGAGACACGCAAAGTTCAAGAGGTATTTTTTCGGAATCGACTACATCTTTCCAAAACCAGGTTAATTTTGGAAAATGTAATGATGCAAGTTGATACTACGAATCAATACGCGTCAGACGAGGTGTCGAACGTAAAAATCTCATGAAAAATACAGAAGTTATAGCTACTCGAGTTAGAGACACGCAAAGTTCAAGAGGTATTTTTTCGGAATCGACTACATCTTTCCAAAACCAGGTTAATTTTGGAAAATGTAATGATGCAAGTTGATACTACGAATCAATACGCGTCAGACGAGGTGTCGAACGTAAAAATCGGATGAAAAATACAGAAGTTATAGCTAGTCAAAGTCAGAAACATGCTCGATTTTTCGATTCAAGCCGATTTTGGCCAAAAACACAAGGGGTTACATCACATTTTTGGCCAAAAATGCGAAAAATTTTTAATTGATTTTCTGTAATGCCAATCGAAAGAACACATTCGTACGTATCGAAAATGATACATCATTTCGAAATCGGGCGACAATTAGTCGAGTTAGAGACACGCAAAGTTCAAGGGGTATTTTTTCGAAATCGACTGCATCTTTCCAAAACCTGGTTAGTTTTTGAAAATGTAATGATGCAAGTTGATACTACGAATCATTACGCGTCAGACGAGGTGTCGAACGTAAAAATCGGATGAAAAATACAGAAGTTACAGCTAGTCGAGTTAGAGACACGCAAAGTTCAAGAGGTATTTTTTCGGAATCGACTACATCTTTCCAAAACCAGGTTAATTTTGGAAAATGTAATGATGCAAGTTGATACTACGGATCAATACGCGCCAGACGAGGTGTCGAACGTAAAAATCGGATGAAAAATACAGAAGTTATAGCTAGTCAAAGTCAGAAACATGCTTGATTTTTCGATTCAAGCCGATTTTGGCCAAAAACACAAGGGGTTACATCACATTTTTGGCCAAAAATGCGAAAAATTTTTAATTGATTTTCTGTAATGCCAATCGAAAGAACACATTCGTACGTATCGAAAATGATACATCATTTTGAAATCGGGCGACAATTAGTCGAGTTAGAGACACGCAAAGTTCAAGGGGTATTTTTTCGAAATCGACTGCATCTTTCCAAAACCTGGTTAGTTTTTGAAAATGTAATGATGCAAGTTGATACTACGAATCATTACGCGTCAGACGAGGTGTCGAACGTAAAAATCGGATGAAAAATACAGAAGTTACAGCTAGTCGAGTTAGAGACACGCAAAGTTCAAGAGGTATTTTTTCGGAATCGACTACATCTTTCCAAAACCAGGTTAATTTTGGAAAATGTAATGATGCAAGTTGATACTACGGATCAATACGCGCCAGACGAGGTGTCGAACGTAAAAATCGGATGAAAAATACAGAAGTTATAGCTAGTCAAAGTCAGAAACATGCTTGATTTTTCGATTCAAGCCGATTTTGGCCAAAAACACAAGGGGTTACATCACATTTTTGGCCAAAAATGCGAAAAATTTTTAATTGATTTTCTGTAATGCCAATCGAAAGAACACATTCGTACGTATCGAAAATGATACATCATTTCGAAATCGGGCGACAATTAGTCGAGTTAGAGACACGCAAAGTTCAAGAGGTATTTTTTCGGAATCGACTACATCTTTCCAAAACCAGGTTAATTTTGGAAAATGTAATGATGCAAGTTGATACTACGAATCAATACGCGTCGGATGAAAAATACAGAAGTTATAGCTAGTCGAGTTAGAGACACGCAAAGTTCAAGAGGTATTTTTTCGGAATCGACTACATCTTTCCAAAACCAGGTTAATTTTGGAAAATGTAATGATGCAAGTTGATACTACGAATCAATACGCGTCAGACGAGGTGTCGAACGTAAAAATCTCATGAAAAATACAGAAGTTATAGCTACTCGAGTTAGAGACACGCAAAGTTCAAGAGGTATTTTTTCGGAATCGACTACATCTTTCCAAAACCAGGTTAATTTTGGAAAATGTAATGATGCAAGTTGATACTACGAATCAATACGCGTCAGACGAGGTGTCGAACGTAAAAATCGGATGAAAAATACAGAAGTTATAGCTAGTCAAAGTCAGAAACATGCTCGATATTTCGATTCAAGCCGATTTTGGCCAAAAACACAAGGGGTTACATCACATTTTTGGCCAAAAATGCGAAAAATTTTTAATTGATTTTCTGTAATGCCAATCGAAAGAACACATTCGTACGTATCGAAAATGATACATCATTTCGAAATCGGGCGACAATTAGTCGAGTTAGAGACACGCAAAGTTCAAGGGGTATTTTTTCGAAATCGACTGCATCTTTCCAAAACCTGGTTAGTTTTTGAAAATGTAATGATGCAAGTTGATACTACGAATCATTACGCGTCAGACGAGGTGTCGAACGTAAAAATCGGATGAAAAATACAGAAGTTACAGCTAGTCGAGTTAGAGACACGCAAAGTTCAAGAGGTATTTTTTCGGAATCGACTACATCTTTCCAAAACCAGGTTAATTTTGGAAAATGTAATGATGCAAGTTGATACTACGGATCAATACGCGCCAGACGAGGTGTCGAACGTAAAAATCGGATGAAAAATACAGAAGTTATAGCTAGTCAAAGTCAGAAACATGCTTGATTTTTCGATTCAAGCCGATTTTGGCCAAAAACACAAGGGGTTACATCACATTTTTGGCCAAAAATGCGAAAAATTTTTAATTGATTTTCTGTAATGCCAATCGAAAGAACACATTCGTACGTATCGAAAATGATACATCATTTTGAAATCGGGCGACAATTAGTCGAGTTAGAGACACGCAAAGTTCAAGGGGTATTTTTTCGAAATCGACTGCATCTTTCCAAAACCTGGTTAGTTTTTGAAAATGTAATGATGCAAGTTGATACTACGAATCATTACGCGTCAGACGAGGTGTCGAACGTAAAAATCGGATGAAAAATACAGAAGTTACAGCTAGTCGAGTTAGAGACACGCAAAGTTCAAGAGGTATTTTTTCGGAATCGACTACATCTTTCCAAAACCAGGTTAATTTTGGAAAATGTAATGATGCAAGTTGATACTACGGATCAATACGCGCCAGACGAGGTGTCGAACGTAAAAATCGGATGAAAAATACAGAAGTTACAGCTAGTCGAGTTAGAGACACGCAAAGTTCAAGAGGTATTTTTTCGGAATCGACTACATCTTTCCAAAACCAGGTTAATTTTGGAAAATGTAATGATGCAAGTTGATACTACGGATCAATACGCGCCAGGCGAGGTGTCGAACGTAAAAATCGGATGAAAAATACAGAAGTTATAGCTAGTCAAAGTCAGAAACATGCTTGATTTTTCGATTCAAGCCGATTTTGGCCAAAAACACAAGGGGTTACATCACATTTTTGGCCAAAAATGCGAAAAATTTTTAATTGATTTTCTGTAATGCCAATCGAAAGAACACATTTGTACGTATCGAAAATGATACATCATTTCGAAATCGGGCGACAATTAGTCGAGTTAGAGACACGCAAAGTTCAAGGCGTATTTTTTCGGAATCGACTGCATCTTTCCAAAACCTGGTTAGTTTTTGAAAATGTAATGATGCAAGTTGATACTACGAATCATTACGCGTCAGACGAGGTGTCGAACGTAAAAATCGGATGAAAAATACAGAAGTTACAGCTAGTCGAGTTAGAGACACGCAAAGTTCAAGGGGTATTTTTTCGAAATCGACTGCATCTTTCCAAAACCAGGTTAATTTTGGAAAATGTAATGATGCAAGTTGATACTACGAATCAATACGCGCCAGACGAGGTGACGAACGTAAAAATCGGATGAAAAATACAGAAGTTATAGCTAGTCAAAGTCAGAAACATGCTCGATTTTTCGATTCAAGCCGATTTTGGCCAAAAACACAAGGGGTTACATCACATTTTTGGCCAAAAATGCGAAAAATTTTTAATTGATTTTCTGTAATGCCAATCGAAAGAACACATTCGTACGTATCGAAAATGATACATCATTTTGAAATCGGGCGACAATTAGTCGAGTTAGAGACACGCAAAGTTCAAGGGGTATTTTTTCGAAATCGACTGCATCTTTCCAAAACCTGGTTAGTTTTTGAAAATGTAATGATGCAAGTTGATACTACGAATCATTACGCGTCAGACGAGGTGTCGAACGTAAAAATCGGATGAAAAATACAGAAGTTACAGCTAGTCGAGTTAGAGACACGCAAAGTTCAAGAGGTATTTTTTCGGAATCGACTACATCTTTCCAAAACCAGGTTAATTTTGGAAAATGTAATGATGCAAGTTGATACTACGGATCAATACGCGCCAGACGAGGTGTCGAACGTAAAAATCGGATGAAAAATACAGAAGTTACAGCTAGTCGAGTTAGAGACACGCAAAGTTCAAGAGGTATTTTTTCGGAATCGACTACATCTTTCCAAAACCAGGTTAATTTTGGAAAATGTAATGATGCAAGTTGATACTACGGATCAATACGCGCCAGGCGAGGTGTCGAACGTAAAAATCGGATGAAAAATACAGAAGTTATAGCTAGTCAAAGTCAGAAACATGCTTGATTTTTCGATTCAAGCCGATTTTGGCCAAAAACACAAGGGGTTACATCACATTTTTGGCCAAAAATGCGAAAAATTTTTAATTGATTTTCTGTAATGCCAATCGAAAGAACACATTTGTACGTATCGAAAATGATACATCATTTCGAAATCGGGCGACAATTAGTCGAGTTAGAGACACGCAAAGTTCAAGGGGTATTTTTTCGAAATCGACTGCATCTTTCCAAAACCTGGTTAGTTTTTGAAAATGTAATGATGCAAGTTGATACTACGAATCATTACGCGTCAGACGAGGTGTCGAACGTAAAAATCGGATGAAAAATACAGAAGTTACAGCTAGTCGAGTTAGAGACACGCAAAGTTCAAGAGGTATTTTTTCGGAATCGACTACATCTTTCCAAAACCAGGTTAATTTTGGAAAATGTAATGATGCAAGTTGATACTACGGATCAATACGCGCCAGACGAGGTGTCGAACGTAAAAATCGGATGAAAAATACAGAAGTTACAGCTAGTCAAAGTCAGAAACATGCTTGATTTTTCGATTCAAGCCGATTTTGGCCAAAAACACAAGGGGTTACATCACATTTTTGGCCAAAAATGCGAAAAATTTTTAATTGATTTTCTGTAATGCCAATCGAAAGAACACATTTGTACGTATCGAAAATGATACATCATTTCGAAATCGGGCGACAATTAGTCGAGTTAGAGACACGCAAAGTTCAAGGCGTATTTTTTCGGAATCGACTGCATCTTTCCAAAACCTGGTTAGTTTTTCAAAATGTAATGATGCAAGTTGATACTACGAATCATTACGCGTCAGACGAGGTGTCGAACGTAAAAATCGGATGAAAAATACAGAAGTTACAGCTAGTCAAAGTCAGAAACATGCTCGATTTTTCGATTCAAGCCGATTTTGGCCAAAAACACAAGGGGTTACATCACATTTTTGGCCAAAAATGCGAAAAATTTTTAATTGATTTTCTGTAATGCCAATCGAAAGAACACATTCGTACGTATCGAAAATGATACATCATTTCGAAATCGGGCGACAATTAGTCGAGTTAGAGACACGCAAAGTTCAAGGGGTATTTTTTCGAAATCGACTGCATCTTTCCAAAACCTGGTTAGTTTTTGAAAATGTAATGATGCAAGTTGATACTACGAATCATTACGCGTCAGACGAGGTGTCGAACGTAAAAATCGGATGAAAAATACAGAAGTTATAGCTAGTCGAGTTAGAGACACGCAAAGTTCAAGAGGTATTTTTTCGGAATCGACTACATCTTTCCAAAACCAGGTTAATTTTGGAAAATGTAATGATGCAAGTTGATACTACGAATCAATACGCGCCAGACGAGGTGTCGAACGTAAAAATCGGATGAAAAATACAGAAGTTATAGCTAGTCAAAGTCAGAAACATGCTCGATTTTTCGATTCAAGCCGATTTTGGCCAAAAACACAAGGGGTTAAATCACATTTTTGGCCAAAAATGCGAAAAATTTTTAATTGATTTTCTGTAATGCCAATCGAAAGAACACATTCGTACGTATCGAAAATGATACATCATTTCGAAATCGGGCGACAATTAGTCGAGTTAGAGACACGCAAAGTTCAAGGGGTATTTTTTCGAAATCGACTGCATCTTTCCAAAACCTGGTTAGTTTTTGAAAATGTAATGATGCAAGTTGATACTACGAATCATTACGCGTCAGACGAGGTGTCGAACGTAAAAATCGGATGAAAAATACAGAAGTTACAGCTAGTCGAGTTAGAGACACGCAAAGTTCAAGAGGTATTTTTTCGGAATCGACTACATCTTTCCAAAACCAGGTTAATTTTGGAAAATGTAATGATGCAAGTTGATACTACGAATCAATACGCGCCAGACGAGGTGTCGAACGTAAAAATCGGATGAAAAATACAGAAGTTATAGCTAGTCAAAGTCAGAAACATGCTTGATTTTTCGATTCAAGCCGATTTTGGCCAAAAACACAAGGGGTTACATCACATTTTTGGCCAAAAATGCGAAAAATTTTTAATTGATTTTCTGTAATGCCAATCGAAAGAACACATTCGTACGTATCGAAAATGATACATCATTTCGAAATCGGGCGACAATTAGTCGAGTTAGAGACACGCAAAGTTCAAGGGGTATTTTTTCGAAATCGACTGCATCTTTCCAAAACCTGGTTAGTTTTGCAAAATGTAATGATGCAAGTTGATACTACGAATCATTACGCGTCAGACGAGGTGTCGAACGTAAAAATCGGATGAAAAATACAGAAGTTACAGCTAGTCGAGTTAGAGACACGCAAAGTTCAAGAGGTATTTTTTCGGAATCGACTACATCTTTCCAAAACCTGGTTAGTTTTTGAAAATGTAATGATGCAAGTTGATACTACGAATCAATACGCGCCAGACGAGGTGTCGAACGTAAAAATCGGATGAAAAATACAGAAGTTATAGCTAGTCAAAGTCAGAAACATGCTTGATTTTTCGATTCAAGCCGATTTTGGCCAAAAACACAAGGGGTTACATCACATTTTTGGCCAAAAATGCGAAAAATTTTTAATTGATTTTCTGTAATGCCAATCGAAAGAACACATTCGTACGTATCGAAAATGATACATCATTTTGAAATCGGGCGACAATTAGTCGAGTTAGAGACACGCAAAGTTCAAGGGGTATTTTTTCGAAATCGACTGCATCTTTCCAAAACCTGGTTAGTTTTTGAAAATGTAATGATGCAAGTTGATACTACGAATCAATACGCGTCAGACGAGGTGTCGAACGTAAAAATCTCATGAAAAATACAGAAGTTATAGCTAGTCGAGTTAGAGACACGCAAAGTTCAAGAGGTATTTTTTCGGAATCGACTACATCTTTCCAAAACCAGGTTAATTTTGGAAAATGTAATGATGCAAGTTGATACTACGAATCAATACGCGCCAGACGAGGTGTCGAACGTAAATATCGGATGAAAAATACAGAAGTTATAGCTAGTCAAAGTCAGAAACATGCTCGATTTTTCGATTCAAGCCGATTTTGGCCAAAAACACAAGGGGTTACATCACATTTTTGGCCAAAAATGCGAAAAATTTTTAATTGATTTTCTGTAATGCCAATCGAAAGAACACATTCGTACGTATCGAAAATGATACATCATTTCGAAATCGGGCGACAATTAGTCGAGTTAGAGACACGCAAAGTTCAAGGGGTATTTTTTCGAAATCGACTGCATCTTTCCAAAACCAGGTTAATTTTGGAAAATGTAATGATGCAAGTTGATACTACGAATCAATACGCGCCAGACGAGGTGTCGAACGTAAAAATCGGATGAAAAATACAGAAGTTATAGCTAGTCAAAGTCAGAAACATGCTCGATTTTTCGATTCAAGCCGATTTTGGCCAAAAACACAAGGGGTTACATCACATTTTTGGCCAAAAATGCGAAAAATTTTTAATTGATTTTCTGTAATGCCAATCGAAAGAACACATTCGTACGTATCGAAAATGATACATCATTTTGAAATCGGGCGACAATTAGTCGAGTTAGAGACACGCAAAGTTCAAGGGGTATTTTTTCGAAATCGACTGCATCTTTCCAAAACCTGGTTAGTTTTTGAAAATGTAATGATGCAAGTTGATACTACGAATCATTACGCGTCAGACGAGGTGTCGAACGTAAAAATCGGATGAAAAATACAGAAGTTACAGCTAGTCGAGTTAGAGACACGCAAAGTTCAAGAGGTATTTTTTCGGAATCGACTACATCTTTCCAAAACCAGGTTAATTTTGGAAAATGTAATGATGCAAGTTGATACTACGGATCAATACGCGCCAGACGAGGTGTCGAACGTAAAAATCGGATGAAAAATACAGAAGTTATAGCTAGTCAAAGTCAGAAACATGCTTGATTTTTCGATTCAAGCCGATTTTGGCCAAAAACACAAGGGGTTACATCACATTTTTGGCCAAAAATGCGAAAAATTTTTAATTGATTTTCTGTAATGCCAATCGAAAGAACACATTCGTACGTATCGAAAATGATACATCATTTCGAAATCGGGCGACAATTAGTCGAGTTAGAGACACGCAAAGTTCAAGGGGTATTTTTTCGAAATCGACTGCATCTTTCCAAAACCAGGTTAATTTTGGAAAATGTAATGATGCAAGTTGATACTACGAATCAATACGCGCCAGACGAGGTGTCGAACGTAAAAATCGGATGAAAAATACAGAAGTTATAGCTAGTCAAAGTCAGAAACATGCTCGATTTTTCGATTCAAGCCGATTTTGGCCAAAAACACAAGGGGTTACATCACATTTTTGGCCAAAAATGCGAAAAATTTTTAATTGATTTTCTGTAATGCCAATCGAAAGAACACATTCGTACGTATCGAAAATGATACATCATTTTGAAATCGGGCGACAATTAGTCGAGTTAGAGACACGCAAAGTTCAAGGGGTATTTTTTCGAAATCGACTGCATCTTTCCAAAACCTGGTTAGTTTTTGAAAATGTAATGATGCAAGTTGATACTACGAATCATTACGCGTCAGACGAGGTGTCGAACGTAAAAATCGGATGAAAAATACAGAAGTTACAGCTAGTCGAGTTAGAGACACGCAAAGTTCAAGAGGTATTTTTTCGGAATCGACTACATCTTTCCAAAACCAGGTTAATTTTGGAAAATGTAATGATGCAAGTTGATACTACGGATCAATACGCGCCAGACGAGGTGTCGAACGTAAAAATCGGATGAAAAATACAGAAGTTATAGCTAGTCAAAGTCAGAAACATGCTTGATTTTTCGATTCAAGCCGATTTTGGCCAAAAACACAAGGGGTTACATCACATTTTTGGCCAAAAATGCGAAAAATTTTTAATTGATTTTCTGTAATGCCAATCGAAAGAACACATTCGTACGTATCGAAAATGATACATCATTTCGAAATCGGGCGACAATTAGTCGAGTTAGAGACACGCAAAGTTCAAGGCGTATTTTTTCGGAATCGACCGCATCTTTCCAAAACCTGGTTAGTTTTTGAAAATGTAATGATGCAAGTTGATACTACGAATCAATACGCGTCAGACGAGGTGTCGAACGTAAAAATCTCATGAAAAATACAGAAGTTATAGCTAGTCGAGTTAGAGACACGCAAAGTTCAAGAGGTATTTTTTCGGAATCGACTACATCTTTCCAAAACCAGGTTAATTTTGGAAAATGTAATGATGCAAGTTGATACTACGAATCAATACGCGCCAGACGAGGTGTCGAACGTAAATATCGGATGAAAAATACAGAAGTTATAGCTAGTCAAAGTCAGAAACATGCTCGATTTTTCGATTCAAGCCGATTTTGGCCAAAAACACAAGGGGTTACATCACATTTTTGGCCAAAAATGCGAAAAATTTTTAATTGATTTTCTGTAATGCCAATCGAAAGAACACATTCGTACGTATCGAAAATGATACATCATTTCGAAATCGGGCGACAATTAGTCGAGTTAGAGACACGCAAAGTTCAAGGGGTATTTTTTCGAAATCGACTGCATCTTTCCAAAACCAGGTTAATTTTGGAAAATGTAATGATGCAAGTTGATACTACGAATCAATACGCGCCAGACGAGGTGTCGAACGTAAAAATCGGATGAAAAATACAGAAGTTATAGCTAGTCAAAGTCAGAAACATGCTCGATTTTTCGATTCAAGCCGATTTTGGCCAAAAACACAAGGGGTTACATCACATTTTTGGCCAAAAATGCGAAAAATTTTTAATTGATTTTCTGTAATGCCAATCGAAAGAACACATTCGTACGTATCGAAAATGATACATCATTTCGAAATCGGGCGACAATTAGTCGAGTTAGAGACACGCAAAGTTCAAGGGGTATTTTTTCGAAATCGACTGCATCTTTCCAAAACCTGGTTAGTTTTTGAAAATGTAATGATGCAAGTTGATACTACGAATCATTACGCGTCAGACGAGGTGTCGAACGTAAAAATCGGATGAAAAATACAGAAGTTACAGCTAGTCGAGTTAGAGACACGCAAAGTTCAAGAGGTATTTTTTCGGAATCGACTACATCTTTCCAAAACCAGGTTAATTTTGGAAAATGTAATGATGCAAGTTGATACTACGGATCAATACGCGCCAGACGAGGTGTCGAACGTAAAAATCGGATGAAAAATACAGAAGTTATAGCTAGTCAAAGTCAGAAACATGCTTGATTTTTCGATTCAAGCCGATTTTGGCCAAAAACACAAGGGGTTACATCACATTTTTGGCCAAAAATGCGAAAAATTTTTAATTGATTTTCTGTAATGCCAATCGAAAGAACACATTCGTACGTATCGAAAATGATACATCATTTCGAAATCGGGCGACAATTAGTCGAGTTAGAGACACGCAAAGTTCAAGGGGTATTTTTTCGAAATCGACTGCATCTTTCCAAAACCAGGTTAATTTTGGAAAATGTAATGATGCAAGTTGATACTACGAATCAATACGCGCCAGACGAGGTGTCGAACGTAAAAATCGGATGAAAAATACAGAAGTTACAGCTAGTCGAGTTAGAGACACGCAAAGTTCAAGAGGTATTTTTTCGGAATCGACTACATCTTTCCAAAACCAGGTTAATTTTGGAAAATGTAATGATGCAAGTTGATACTACGGATCAATACGCGCCAGACGAGGTGTCGAACGTAAAAATCGGATGAAAAATACAGAAGTTATAGCTAGTCAAAGTCAGAAACATGCTTGATTTTTCGATTCAAGCCGATTTTGGCCAAAAACACAAGGGGTTACATCACATTTTTGGCCAAAAATGCGAAAAATTTTTAATTGATTTTCTGTAATGCCAATCGAAAGAACACATTCGTACGTATCGAAAATGATACATCATTTTGAAATCGGGCGACAATTAGTCGAGTTAGAGACACGCAAAGTTCAAGGCGTATTTTTTCGGAATCGACCGCATCTTTCCAAAACCTGGTTAGTTTTTGAAAATGTAATGATGCAAGTTGATACTACGAATCAATACGCGTCAGACGAGGTGTCGAACGTAAAAATCTCATGAAAAATACAGAAGTTATAGCTAGTCGAGTTAGAGACACGCAAAGTTCAAGAGGTATTTTTTCGGAATCGACTACATCTTTCCAAAACCAGGTTAATTTTGGAAAATGTAATGATGCAAGTTGATACTACGAATCATTACGCGTCAGACGAGGTGTCGAACGTAAAAATCGGATGAAAAATACAGAAGTTACAGCTAGTCAAAGTCAGAAACATGCTCGATTTTTCGATTCAAGCCGATTTTGGCCGAAAACACAAGGGGTTACATCACATTTTTGGCCAAAAATGCGAAAAATTTTTAATTGATTTTCTGTAATGCCAATCGAAAGAACACATTCGTACGTATCGAAAATGATACATCATTTCGAAATCGGGCGACAATTAGTCGAGTTAGAGACACGCAAAGTTCAAGGGGTATTTTTTCGAAATCGACTGCATCTTTCCAAAACCTGGTTAGTTTTTGAAAATGTAATGATGCAAGTTGATACTACGAATCATTACGCGTCAGACGAGGTGTCGAACGTAAAAATCGGATGAAAAATACAGAAGTTACAGCTAGTCGAGTTAGAGACACGCAAAGTTCAAGGGGTATTTTTTCGAAATCGACTGCATCTTTCCAAAACCTGGTTAGTTTTTGAAAATGTAATGATGCAAGTTGATACTACGAATCATTACGCGTCAGACGAGGTGTCGAACGTAAAAATCGGATGAAAAATACAGAAGTTACAGCTAGTCAAAGTCAGAAACATGCTCGATTTTTCGATTCAAGCCGATTTTGGCCAAAAACACAAGGGGTTACATCACATTTTTGGCCAAAAATGCGAAAAAATTTTAATTGATTTTCTGTAATGCCAATCGAAAGAACACATTCGTACGTATCGAAAATGATACATCATTTCGAAATCGGGCGACAATTAGTCGAGTTAGAGACACGCAAAGTTCAAGGGGTATTTTTTCGAAATCGACTGCATCTTTCCAAAACCTGGTTAGTTTTTGAAAATGTAATGATGCAAGTTGATACTACGAATCATTACGCGTCAGACGAGGTGTCGAACGTAAAAATCGGATGAAAAATACAGAAGTTACAGCTAGTCGAGTTAGAGACACGCAAAGTTCAAGAGGTATTTTTTCGGAATCGACTACATGTTTCCAAAACCAGGTTAATTTTGGAAAATGTAATGATGCAAGTTGATACTACGGATCAATACGCGCCAGACGAGGTGTCGAACGTAAAAATCGGATGAAAAATACAGAAGTTATAGCTAGTCAAAGTCAGAAACATGCTTGATTTTTCGATTCAAGCCGATTTTGGCCAAAAACACAAGGGGTTACATCACATTTTTGGCCAAAAATGCGAAAAATTTTTAATTGATTTTCTGTAATGCCAATCGAAAGAACACATTCGTACGTATCGAAAATGATACATCATTTCGAAATCGGGCGACAATTAGTCGAGTTAGAGACACGCAAAGTTCAAGGGGTATTTTTTCGAAATCGACTGCATCTTTCCAAAACCTGGTTAGTTTTTGAAAATGTAATGATGCAAGTTGATACTACGAATCATTACGCGTCAGACGAGGTGTCGAACGTAAAAATCGGATGAAAAATACAGAAGTTACAGCTAGTCGAGTTAGAGACACGCAAAGTTCAAGAGGTATTTTTTCGGAATCGACTACATCTTTCCAAAACCAGGTTAATTTTGGAAAATGTAATGATGCAAGTTGATACTACGGATCAATACGCGCCAGACGAGGTGTCGAACGTAAAAATCGGATGAAAAATACAGAAGTTATAGCTAGTCAAAGTCAGAAACATGCTTGATTTTTCGATTCAAGCCGATTTTGGCCAAAAACACAAGGGGTTACATCACATTTTTGGCCAAAAATGCGAAAAATTTTTAATTGATTTTCTGTAATGCCAATCGAAAGAACACATTTGTACGTATCGAAAATGATACATCATTTTGAAATCGGGCGACAATTAGTCGAGTTAGAGACACGCAAAGTTCAAGGGGTATTTTTTCGGAATCGACAGCATCTTTCCAAAACCTGGTTAGTTTTGCAAAATGTAATGATGCAAGTTGATACTACGAATCATTACGCGTCAGACGAGGTGTCGAACGTAAAAATCGGATGAAAAATACAGAAGTTACAGCTAGTCGAGTTAGAGACACGCAAAGTTCAAGAGGTATTTTTTCGGAATCGACTACATCTTTCCAAAACCAGGTTAATTTTGGAAAATGTAATGATGCAAGTTGATACTACGAATCAATACGCGCCAGATGAGGTGTCGAACGTAAAAATCTCATGAAAAATACAGAAGTTATAGCTAGTCAAAGTCAGAAACATGCTTGATTTTTCGATTCAAGCCGATTTTGGCCAAAAACACAAGGGGTTACATCACATTTTTGGCCAAAAATGCGAAAAATTTTTAATTGATTTTCTGTAATGCCAATCGAAAGAACACATTCGTACGTATCAACAAGTAAGAAAACTCTAGTCGGGCGTAACCGACTAGGGTATACCCTGAGCCTCGTCGCACCTGTGTCTTCCAATACACTTATATTTAGCGTAAAATTATACACAAATTTCAAGTTTAAAGCATTTGTGGCAATAATTCAAAAAAATTCAAACGTAATTTGCGATTCTTCGAATCGACTAGAATGCGAGCGTTTGTATGTGTGCGCTCATGAATAGAAAAAGTGCGTTCGCTTGGCGCTGCTGCCACGTGAGTTTGCAAAGTAGCCAAACGTTTTGTTTAATAACTTTTTTGCTATTTAACGGATTTCAATGAAATTTTCGACATATGATCAACATATTCCATGGGCATATTTGTCAGTTTAGTAAAAGTGCCAACTCATTCGCATTTTGGCTATATTTGAGACTGAACTTCAATTGGGGAAAATTTGGGGCCGGTATCCAAAATATAACAAAATTCGAAATTGCATAAAATACATATAAAAGATGGGCAAGATAGAATTTTATAACTGAATTTCGATAATGTTTTTATTCGATAACAAAAAAACGAATTAATTAATCGATAATCAAAAATAAACTCGATATGCGCGCTGTATATAGGGATCTACAAAAAAAATTTCAAGTCTCTAGCTCTTCTGAGAGCTGAGATCGACGCGTTAATACATACGGACAGACGGATAGACGGACGGACGGGCGGACAGATAGACGGACAGGGCCAAATCGATTTCTCTTGTCGTCCTGATCAAGAATATATATACTTTATGGGGTCTGCCGCGCCTCCTTCTGCCTGTTACATACATCCAACAAAAACATTATACCCTGATTTCCCATTTTCAATGGGCTCAGGGTATAAATAGCACTGAATTACCAGGCGAACAGAAAGCAGCAGCAAGCAAATTATGCGAATTATTTTTTAGTTTTTCGACTGAAGGCGCTCAAGGTCAAATTTTTGCCGAAAATTTTTGCCACCATCCTGGAGAGCATATGCACATGTTGTGTGTGTGTATGTGTGTGCAAATATGTATGTGTGTGTATGCACGTCTTTGATGTGAGCGAACTGGGCGAATTTTGATAGAAAATCTCGCTGGAATACCAGGCGACCAGAAATGAGCAGCAAGAAGCCGCATCAAATAATTGTATGTGTGGTTGTTCGCTGCAGTCTGTGTGTGTGGTTGTTCGCTGCCGTCTGTGTGTGTGGTTGTTCGCTGCCGTCTGTGTGTGTGGTTGTTCGCTGCCGTCTGTATGTGTGGTTGTTCGCTGCACGCCTGTATGCTCTGCACGCTCAGAGCAAGAATTTACTGAGAGTCCAGCTGAAACCAAGGGCGATCGAAATTGAGCAGCAAGAAAGACTCACGTCTGTGTGTGTGGTTGTTCGCTGCCGTCTGTGTGTGTGGTTGTTCGCTGCCGTCAGTGTGTGTGGTTGTTCGCTGCACGCCTGTATGCTCTGCACGCTCAGAGCAAGAATTTACTGAGAGTCCAGCTGAAACCAAGGGCGATCGAAATTGAGCAGCAAGAAAGACTCACGTCTGTGTGTGTGGTTGTTCGCTGCCGTCTGTGTGTGTGGTTGTTCGCTGTCGTCAGTGTGTGTGGTTGTTCGCTGCACCTCTGTATGTGTGGTTGTTCGCTGCCGTCTGTGTGTGTGGGTGTTCGCTGCACGCCTGTATTCTCTGCACGCTCAGAGCAAGAATTTACTGAGAGTCCAGCTGAAACCAAGGGCGACCGAAACTGAGCAGAAACAAGACTTAGTAGACTCCTAATTTCATCAAAATCGTCTTGTTGCTGCTGCGTTATGTTCGCCTGGTATTTCTCCTATATTTTGATGCTATTTCTGCTGGGCCTGCACCATTTACGTATGCATGAATGTATATGCTATCAACGAGACTCGACAGAATTGAGCAGCAAGAAGACTGTGCGTATGTGCGTGTGAATGTGTGTGCAAATATGTATGTGTGTGTATGCACGTCTTTAATGTGAGCAAACTGGTCGAATTTTGATAGAAAATCTCGCTGGAATACCAGGCGACCAGAAATGAGCAGCAAGAAGCCGCATCAAATAATTGTATGTGTGGTTGTTCGCTGCAGTCTGTGTGTGTGGTTGTTCGCTGCCGTCTGTGTTGTTTGCTGCCGTCAGTGTGTGTGGTTGTGCGCTGCACGCCTGTATGCTCTGCACGCTCAGAGCAAGAATTTACTGAGAGTCCAGCTGAAATCAAGGGCGATCGAAATTGAGCAGCAAGAAAGACTCACGTCTGTATGTGTGGTTGTTCGCTGCCGTCTGTGTGTGTGGTTGTTCGCTGCCGTCTGTGTGTGTGGTTGTTCGCTGCCGTCAGTGTGTGTGGTTGTTCGCTGCACGCCTGTATGTGTGGTTGTTCGCTGCCGTCTGTGTATGTGCTTGTTCGCTGCCGTCAGTGTGTGTGGTTGTTCGCTGTCGTCAGTGTGTGTGGTTGTTCGCTGCACGCCTGTATGCTCTACACGCTCAGAGCAAGAATTTACTGAGAGTCCAGCTGAAACCAAGGGCGATCGAAATTGAGCAGCAAGAAAGACTCACGTCTGTGTGTGTGGTTGTTCGCTGCCGTCAGTGTGTGTGGTTGTTCGCTGCACGCCTGTATGTGTGGTTGTTCGCTGCCGTCTGTGTGTGTGGTTGTTCGCTGCCGTCAGTGTGTGTGGTTGTTCGCTGCACGCCTGTATGCTCTGCACGCTCAGAGCAAGAATTTACTGAGAGTCCAACTGAAACCAAGGGCGACCGAAACTGAGCAGAAACAAGACTTAGTAGACTCCTAATTTCATCAAAATCGTCTTGTTGCTGCTGCGTTATGTTCGCTTGGTATTTCTCCTATATTTTGATGCTATTTCTGCTGGGCCTGCACCATTTACGTATGCATGAATGTATATGCTATCAACGAGACTCGACAGAATTGAGCAGCAAGAAGACTGTGCGTATGTGCGTGTGAATGTGTGTGCAAATATGTATGTGTGTGTATGCACGTCTTTGATGTGAGCAAACTGGTCGAATTTTGATAGAAAATCTCGCTGGAATACCAGGCGACCAGAAATGAGCAGCAAGAAGCCGCATCAAATAATTGTATGTGTGGTTGTTCGCTGCAGTCTGTGTGTGTGGTTGTTCGCTGCCGTCTGTGTGTGTGGTTGTTCGCTGCCGTCTGTGTGTGTGGTTGTTCGCTGCCGTCAGTGTGTGTGGTTGTTCGCTGCACGCCTGTGTGCTCTGCACGCTCAGAGCAAGAATTTACTGAGAGTCCAGCTGAAACCAAGGGCGATCGAAATTGAGCAGCAAGAAAGACTCACGTCTGTGTGTGTGGTTGTTCGCTGCCGTCTGTGTGTGTGGTTGTTCGCTGCCGTCAGTGTGTGTGGTTGTTCGCTGCACGCCTGTATGCTCTGCACGCTCAGAGCAAGAATTTACTGAGAGTCCAGCTGAAACCAAGGGCGATCGAAATTGAGCAGCAAGAAAGACTCACGTCTGTGTGTGTGGTTGTTCGCTGCACGCCTGTATGTGTGGTTGTTCGCTGCCGTCTGTGTGTGTGGTTGTTCGCTGCCGTCAGTGTGTGTGGTTGTTCGCTGCCGTCAGTGTGTGTGGTTGTTCGCTGCACGCCTGTATGCTCTGCACGCTCAGAGCAAGAATTTACTGAGAGTCCAGCTGAAACCAAGGGCGACCGAAACTGAGCAGAAACAAGACTTAGTAGACTCCTAATTTCATCAAAATCGTCTTGTTGCTGCTGCGTTATGTTCGCCTGGTATTTCTCCTATATTTTGATGCTATTTCTGCTGGGCCTGCACCATTTACGTGTGTGTGTGCATGCAGGCATGTATGTATGTATGTAGCATGTATGTATGTATGTATATATTTATGTACGTATGCATGAATGTATATGCTATCAACGAGACTCGACAGAATTGAGCAGCAAGAAGACTGTGCGTATGTGCGTGTGAATGTGTGTGCAAATATGTATGTGTGTGTATGCACGTCTTTGATGTGAGCAAACTGGTCGAATTTTGATAGAAAATCTCGCTGGAATACCAGGCGACCAGAAATGAGCAGCAAGAAGCCGCATCAAATAATTGTATGTGTGGTTGTTCGCTGCAGTCTGTGTGTGTGGTTGTTCGCTGCCGTCTGTGTGTGTGGTTGTTCGCTGCCGTCTGTGTGTGTGGTTGTTCGCTGCCGTCAGTGTGTGTGGTTGTTCGCTGCACGCCTGTGTGCTCTGCACGCTCAGAGCAAGAATTTACTGAGAGTCCAGCTGAAACCAAGGGCGATCGAAATTGAGCAGCAAGAAAGACTCACGTCTGTGTGTGTGGTTGTTCGCTGCCGTCTGTGTGTGTGGTTGTTCGCTGCACCTCTGTATGTGTGGTTGTTCGCTGCCGTCTGTGTGTGTGGTTGTTCGCTGCACCTCTGTATGTGTGGTTGTTCGCTGCCGTCAGTGTGTGTGGTTGTTCGCTGCACGCCTGTGTGTGTGGTTGTTCGCTGCCGTCTGTATGTGTGGTTGTTCGCTGCCGTCTGTGTGTGTGGTTGTTCGCTGCCGTCAGTGTGTGTGGTTGTTCGCTGCACGCCTGTATGCTCTGCACGCTCAGAGCAAGAATTTACTGAGAGTCCAGCTGAAACCAAGGGCGATCGAAATTGAGCAGCAAGAAAGACTCACGTCTGTGTGTGTGGTTGTTCGCTGCCGTCTGTGTGTGTGGTTGTTCGCTGCCGTCTGTGTGTGTGGTTGTTCGCTGCCGTCTGTGTGTGTGGTTGTTCGCTGCCGTCAGTGTGTGTGGTTGTTCGCTGCACGCCTTTATGTGTGGTTGTTCGCTGCCGTCAGTGTGTGTGGTTGTTCGCTGCCGTCAGTGTGTGTGGTTGTTCGCTGCCGTCAGTGTGTGTGGTTGTTCGCTGCACCTCTGTATGTGTGGTTGTTCGCTGCCGTCAGTGTGTGTGGTTGTTCGCTGCACGCCTGTATGCTCTGCACGCTCAGAGCAAGAATTTACTGAGAGTCCAGCTGAAACCAAGGGCGACCGAAACTGAGCAGAAACAAGACTTAGTAGACTCCTAATTTCATCAAAATCGTCTTGTTGCTGCTGCGTTATGTTCGCCTGGTATTTCTCCTATATTTTGATGCTATTTCTGCTGGGCCTGCACCATTTACGTATGCATGAATGTATATGCTATCAACGAGACTCGACAGAATTGAGCAGCAAGAAGACTGTGCGTATGTGCGTGTGAATGTGTGTGCAAATATGTATGTGTGTGTATGCACGTCTTTGATGTGAGCAAACTGGTCGAATTTTGATAGAAAATCTCGCTGGAATACCAGGCGACCAGAAATGAGCAGCAAGAAGCCGCATCAAATAATTGTATGTGTGGTTGTTCGCTGCCGTCTGTATGTGTGGTTGTTCGCTGCCGTCTGTATGTGTGGTTGTTCGCTGCACGCCTGTATGCTCTGCACGCTCAGAGCAAGAATTTACTGAGAGTCCAGCTGAAACCAAGGGCGATCGAAATTGAGCAGCAAGAAAGACTCACGTCTGTGTGTGTGGTTGTTCGCTGCCGACTGTGTGTGTGGTTGTTCGCTGCCGTCTGTGTGTGTGGTTGTTCGCTGCCGTCTGTGTGTGTGGTTGTTCGCTGCCGTCTGTGTGTGTGGTTGTTCGCTGCCGTCTGTGTGTGTGGTTGATCGCTGCCGTAAGTGTGTGTGGTTGTTCGCTGCACGCCTGTATGTGTGGTTGTTCGCTGCCGTCTGTGTGTGTGGTTGTTCGCTGCACGCCTGTATGCTCTGCACGCTCAGAGCAAGAATTTACTGAGAGTCCAACTGAAACCAAGGGCGACCGAAATTGAGCAGCAAGAAAGACTCACGTCTGTGTGTGTGGTTGTTCGCTGCCGTCTGTGTGTGTGGCTGTTCGCTGCCGTCTGTGTGTGTGGTTGTTCGCTGCACCTCTGTATGTGTGGTTGTTCGCTGCCGTCTGTATGTGTGGTTGTTCGCTGCCGTCTGTATGTGTGGTTGTTCGCTGCCGTCTGTGTGTGTGGTTGTTCGCTGCCGTCTGTGTGTGTGGTTGTTCGCTGCCGTCTGTGTGTGTGGTTGTTCGCTGCCGTCTGTGTGTGTGGTTGTTCGCTGCCGTCTGTGTGTGTGGTTGTTCGCTGCCGTCTGTGTGTGTGGTTGATCGCTGCCGTAAGTGTGTGTGGTTGTTCGCTGCACGCCTGTATGTGTGGTTGTTCGCTGCCGTCAGTGTGTGTGGGTGTTCGCTGCACGCCTGTATGCTCTGCACGCTCAGAGCAAGAATTTACTGAGAGTCCAGCTGAAACCAAGGGCGACCGAAACTGAGCAGAAACAAGACTTAGTAGACTCCTAATTTCATCAAAATCGTCTTGTTGCTGCTGCGTTATGTTCGCCTGGTATTTCTCCTATATTTTGATGCTATTTCTGCTGGGCCTGCACCATTTACGTATGCATGAATGTATATGCTATCAACGAGACTCGACAGAATTGAGCAGCAAGAAGACTGTGCGTATGTGCGTGTGAATGTGTGTGCAAATATGTATGTGTGTGTATGCACGTCTTTGATGTGAGCAAACTGGTCGAATTTTGATAGAAAATCTCGCTGGAATACCAGGCGACCAGAAATGAGCAGCAAGAAGCCGCATCAAATAATTGTATGTGTGGTTGTTCGCTGCAGTCTGTGTGTGTGGTTGTTCGCTGCCGTCTGTGTGTGTGGTTGTTCGCTGCCGTCTGTGTGTGTGGTTGTTCGCTGCCGTCAGTGTGTGTGGTTGTTCGCTGCACGCCTGTGTGCTCTGCACGCTCAGAGCAAGAATTTACTGAGAGTCCAGCTGAAACCAAGGGCGATCGAAATTGAGCAGCAAGAAAGACTCACGTCTGTGTGTGTGGTTGTTCGCTGCCGTCTGTGTGTGTGGTTGTTCGCTGCACCTCTGTATGTGTGGTTGTTCGCTGCCGTCTGTGTGTGTGGTTGTTCGCTGCACCTCTGTATGTGTGGTTGTTCGCTGCCGTCAGTGTGTGTGGTTGTTCGCTGCACGCCTGTGTGCTCTGCACGCTCAGAGCGAGAGTCTAGCTGGCGGTGGAGAGGACACTCACACACCAGCCAATCAGTGCAGCAGCTCACGGCTGTGCATCAAGGCCATCGAAGAAATGAGCAGAGAGAATGAGGGTGAGCGCAAATAATTCTAAAGTGTTGTCACTTTTGCACTTAAATCGTTTTCTTGCTGCTGACTGCTGCTCGCCTGGTATTTCTGTCAAAATTTGAGTGTATTTTAACTAAGCCTGCCTATATATGTGTGTGCATGTACGTGTGCATATTTGTGCATATGAATGCATGTATGCTTGAATAAATGTTTATGCTATGTAGACTCAACTAGATTACAACGAAAGCCTAGCAAGAAATATCAGGAGAATAGAATTGAGCCAAAGCAAAATTAAGTCGTAGAAAAGCTAGAGTTAAGCGCTACCTTGCCCATTGGAAGCGCACGTTATTATTTGAGGTAAGAAGTAAGAAACTCTAGTCGGGCGTGATCGACTGGGGATACCCTGAGCCCCGTCGAATCTGTGTTTTTCATAGAATTTTGGGGAATTTGGGGCCGGTATCCAAAATATAACAAAATTCAATATTGCATAAAATACATATAAAGCTAAATATCAAATTTGGTGTCTCTAGCTTAAAAGATGGACGAGATATAATTTTATCGATTTTGTTTTTAATCGATAACAATTATTTGGGGATAGCTATCGATTTTTTAAAACAAACTCGATCTGCGCGTGCTATACACGGACCTACAAAAAAAATTTCAAGTCTCTAGCTCTTATGCGGACTGTAATCGGCGCGTTCAAACATACGGACAGACGGACGGACGGACGGACGGACGGACGGACAGACGGACAGGGCCAAATCGATTTCTCTTGTCGTCCTGATCAAGAATATATATACTTTATGGGGTCTGCCACGCCTCCTTCTGCCTGTTACATACATCCAACAAAAACATTATACCCTGATTTCCCATTTTCAATGGGCTCAGGGTATAAAAATGATACATCATTTTGAAATCGGGCGACAATTAGTCGAGTTAGAGACACGCAAAGTTCAAGGGGTATTTTTTCGGATGAAAAATACAGAAGTTATAGCTAGTCAAAGTCAGAAACATGCTTGATTTTTCGATTCAAGCCGATTTTGGCCAAAAACACAAGGGGTTACATCACATTTTTGGCCAAAAATGCGAAAAATTTTTAATTGAATCAATACGCGCCAGACGAGGTGTCGAACGTAAAAATCGGATGAAAAATACAGAAGTTATAGCTAGTCGAGTTAGAGACACGCAAAGTTCAAGAGGTATTTTTTCGGAATCGACTACATCTTTCCAAAACCAGGTTAATTTTGGAAAATGTAATGATGCAAGTTGATACTACGAATCAATACGCGCCAGACGAGGTGTCGAACGTAAAAATCGGATGAAAAATACAGAAGTTATAGCTAGTCAAAGTCAGAAACATGCTTGATTTTTCGATTCAAGCCGATTTTGGCCAAAAACACAAGGGGTTACATCACATTTTTGGCCAAAAATGCGAAAAATTTTTAATTGATTTTCTGTAATGCCAATCGAAAGAACACATTCGTACGTATCGAAAATGATACATCATTTCGAAATCGGGCGACAATTAGTCGAGTTAGAGACACGCAAAGTTCAAGGGGTATTTTTTCGGAATCGACTGCATCTTTCCAAAACCTGGTTAGTTTTTGAAAATGTAACGATGCAAGTAGATACTACGAATCAATACGCGTCAGACGAGGTGTCGAACGTAAAAATCGGATGAAAAATACAGAAGCTATAGCTAGTCGAGCTAAAGACTCGCAAAGTTCAAGAGGTATTTTTTCGGAATCGACTACATCTTTCCAAAACCAGGTTAATTTTGGAAAATGTAATGATGCAGGTTGATACTACGAATCAATACGCGCCAGACGAGGTGCCGAACGTAAAAATCGGATGAAAAATACATAAGTTATAGCTAGTCGAGTTAGAGACACGCAAAGTTCAAGAGGTATTTGTTCGGAATCGACTACATCTTTCCAAAACCTGGTTAGTTTTTGAAAATGTAATGATGCAGGTTGATACTACGAATCAATACGCGCCAGACGAGGTGTCGAACGTAAAAATCGGATGAAAAATACAGAAGCTATAGCTAGTCGAGCTAAAGACTCGCAAAGTTCAAGAGGTATTTTTTCGGAATCGACTACATCTTTCCAAAACCAGGTTAATTTTGGAAAATGTAATGATGCAGGTTGATACTACGAATCAATACGCGCCAGACGAGGTATCGAACGTAAAAATCGGATGAAAAATACAGAAGTTATAGCTAGTCAAAGTCAGAAACATGCTTGATTTTTCGATTCAAGCCGATTTTTGGCCAAAAATGCGAAAAATTTTTAATTGATTTTCTGTAATGCCAATCGAAAGAACACATTCGTACGTATCGAAAATGATACATCATTTCGAAATCGGGCGACAATTAGTCGAGTTAGAGACACGCAAAGTTCAAGGGGTATTTTTTCGGAATCGACTGCATCTTTCCAAAACCTGGTTAGTTTTTGAAAATGTAACGATGCAAGTAGATACTACGAATCAATACGCGTCAGACGAGGTGTCGAACGTAAAAATCGGATGAAAAATACAGAAGTTATAGCTAGTCGAGTTAGAGACACGCAAAGTTCAAGAGGTATTTTTTCGGAATCGACTACATCTTTCCAAAACCTGGTTAGTTTTGAAAAATGTAATGATGCAAGTTGATACTACGGATCAATACGCGCCAGACGAGGTGTCGAACGTAAAAATCGGATGAAAAATACAGAAGTTATAGCTAGTCAAAGTCAGAAACATGCTTGATTTTTCGATTCAAGCCGATTTTTGGCCAAAAATGCGAAAAATTTTTAATTGATTTTCTGTAATGCCAATCGAAAGAACACATTCGTACGTATCGAAAATGATACATCATTTCGAAATCGGGCGACAATTAGTCGAGTTAGAGACACGCAAAGTTCAAGGGGTATTTTTTCGGAATCGACTGCATTTTTCCAAACCCTGGTTAAATTTGGAAAATGAAATGATGCAGGTTGATACTACGAATCAATACGCGCCAGACGAGGTGTCGAACGTAAAAATCGGATGAAAAATACAGAAGCTATAGCTAGTCGAGCTAAAGACTCGCAAAGTTCAAGAGGTATTTTTTCGGAATCGACTACATCTTTCCAAAACCAGGTTAATTTTGGAAAATGTAATGATGCAGGTTGATACTACGAATCAATACGCGCTAGACGAGGTGTTGAACGTAAAAATCGGATGAAAAATACATAAGTTATAGCTAGTCGAGTTAGAGACACGCAAAGTTCAAGAGGTATTTTTTCGGAATCAACTACATCTTTCCAAAACCTGGTTAATTTTGGAAAATGTAATGATGCAGGTTGATACTACGAATCAATACGCGCCAGACGAGGTGCCGAACGTAAAAATCGGATGAAAAATACAGAAGTTATAGCTAGTCAAAGTCAGAAACATGCTTGATTTTTCGATTCAAGCCGATTTTGGCCAAAAACACAAGGGGTTACATCACATTTTTGGCCAAAAATGCGAAAAATTTTTAATTGATTTTCAGTAATGCCAATCGAAAGAACACATTCGTACGTATCGAAAATGATACATCATTTCGAAATCGGGCGACAATTAGTCGAGTTAGAGACACGCAAAGTTCAAGAGGTATTTTTTCGGAATAGACTGCATCTTTCCAAAACCTGGTTAGTTTTGGAAAATGTAATGATGCAAGTTGATACTACGAATCAATACGCGCCAGACGAGGTATCGAACGTAAAAATTGGATGAAAAATACAGAAGTTATAGCTAGTCAAAGTCAGAAACATGCTTGATTTTTCGATTCAAGCCGATTTTGGCCAAAAACACAAGGGGTTACATCACATTTTTGGCCAAAAATGCGAAAAATTTTTAATTGATTTTCTGTAATGCCAATCGAAAGAACACATTCGTACGTATCGAAAATGATACATCATTTCGAAATCGGGCGACAATTAGTCGAGTTAGAGACACGCAAAGTTCAACTGGTATTTTTTCGGAATCGACTCCATCTTTCCAAAACCTGGTTAGTTTTGGAAAATGTAACGATGCCAATACGCGTCAGACGAGGTGTCGAAAGTAAAAATCGGATGAAAAATACAGAAGTTAAAGCTAGTCGAGTTAGAGACACGCAAAGTTCAAGAGGTATTTTTTCGGAATAGACTGCATCTTTCCAAAACCTGGTTAGTTTTGGAAAATGTAATGATGCAGGTTGATACTACGAATCAATACGCGTCAGACGAGGTGTCGAACGTAAAAATCGGATGAAAAATACAGAAGTTATTGCTAGTCAAAGTCAGAAGCATGCTTAATTTTTCGTTATACATACAATATTTACTTACGCTCTGCAACAGTCATACAGTCAAAGGATTTCAAAGACCAACAGATAAAATGCAGTTGGCAATGACAATTAAATATAGCATTTACAGCAATAAATCTATATATTTGACTTAAATTTGTTTTGTTATTCAAATAGAATAATCATTGCTCTAGTTGGCGATGCGTGAACTGAAATTGAATGGATTGGAAAGGATAAGCGGACAGCTTGATGGATAAATAGATGGATGGCTGGACATATTGATTTGTTTGCGAACGCCTGCTTAACCATGCCCCGAGGCCAGAATGCGAAACCGAAAATTAAATTGTTTGTTTGACTGCTGCTCGCTGCGAGTGTGTGTATGAGTGTGTGGGCATTGTGTGTGTGCTATGTGTAGTTTTAATTAAAAATTGATTTAGCGAAATTTGCATAAATTATACATTACTCGACGGTAAGCCAACGAGCAGTGCGCAAAACCATTTTGCATTTGCGCCAGTGTCAATAAATTAGAAAAGATTAATTGAAAAAGAAATCAAAATGTGCGAGAGTCAATAATTAGCTAGACGAAGAGATACCCATTAGGTTGGGAAAGTCTATGATATAAAACAAAATTTTAAATGGTTTGATAATAGATGCAAAAGATCTGAGATCTAAATAGAAAAGGATATAGATAGACAAGAGAAGTGTCTATACCCCTTTTCTGTATTCCAGCTCATCCAGCTAGAAACTTCAATGCAAAGCATTTTTCAGCTTGTTCCAATTGCAATTGCCATTTGGAATGGCTTAATTCAATATTTATCTTTATTCGGAATTGCATTAGCAAACTACATTAAAAGAGCTGGCCACTTTAATTATTGATATGCGAAGTTAGTTTGTGCAGAACGTATTATTAAATATACCATGCTCCACACATGGGCTATTGCATAATTAAAAATCATTTAAGTTTGCCATTTGAGTTGCGTCTGCTTCCGCCTCGCCTTCGCAAGTGACTAAAATGTACCAAAAATATGCAAAAGTTGGCATGAAATAGATGAGATGAGCGATGGGCGGGGAGAGGGGAATGGGGGGATGGGAGGCGACGGCAATGGGGCCCATTGGAGTGGCAACACTGAGAGGCAACAATTTATTGCGGTACCGTGAAATATGGCAAAAGTTTTCAAATGAAGTCAGTCTGGGGGCACAAAACCAGCAGCATAAACAAATGAATGAGCAACTGAGTGCATGAATGAATGAATGAATGAATGAGCGAGCGAGCGAGGCAAGGGAGCGAGTGAATAAGTTAACAATTGAAAACTTGTTGTCAGCATGACGAACTTTTAATACACTTGTAGATCTCACCCAACAAGATTAATTGAATGCATATTCTAAAAAGCTACCAGAAAAAGTGACAAAAACGAAGTTATGGCTGCGCCTCAGAGTCGCACGTTTGTTAGGCGGAAATAGAATTTTGTTTTGCAGTTGGCCAGCTATTTTGGCCTAAAAGGAAAATATGCTTGAATCGATTTTTGTTTGTCAACAGTCCAAGCTTAAACTGTAAATACTAGAATGAATTTATGGCAAGTGGAATAAATTTTATATGAAATATATTTGTTGATATATGAATATAAATATTATAAAAATACAAATTATTCATTGTAATATTTTTAAGATATAAAATTTAAGAGAGATTTTATTTATTTAGCCACAATAAATTTCCCAAGACTTAAAAATTGTCCAAAGCATTTTTATGAAGTATTTATTCTATCAAATATGTATATAAATATTACAATTATACAGATCATTTATGTCAATATTTTATAATAAACTATAAGCTTAAAACTAACTTCTGAGTGAAAAATAAAATATAGATTTGATTTCCTGAAATTCATTATTATTAAAATTGACTTCAATATTTATATCCAATTTATTTTCTGTTAAATAATAAAAAAACGTCGCATTATTCATGTTTAAAATAATTCTTACAATTATTCATAAATTGACTATGTTCTTAGCTTAACCACGAGTATTTTCATAAGATATCCGAAGCCCTTATCATCCAGTTTATCCCTTGCTCTCTCTCATTCTCTATTCAAGTCCTCTAACTTATGCTAATGGTGTGATGAGTGACCAGCGCTTAAGGGGCAGCAGAGTTGAGTGTGTTCGGCTTGGGTCTTTGAGTTTTGGGTGTTGATTCAATTTGCTCCCTTTTGACGCCTTCCAATTAAGCCATTTGCCCCTGCAGAAGCGGTCAGCACGACGTTTCCCTTTAGCCATTTGCATTTCATTTAAATAAGAAAAAGAAACGAAGAAATTTTCTTTTATTTGTTAACATTTAATTTCATATAGATTCTGTTGGTTTCGAGTTGTTGTTGTTGATTTCTCTTTTCCTTTGCCGATTTCATTTGCTCTGCACAAATATTTATAAACACTTTTGCATGTTGCTTATGATGCTGTTGCATGTTGTTTTATTAGATACCCTGAAGAGATTGGGATGAGGGAAGGAATAGTTGGAATGGTCTGTTTGTAACGAGGAGAAGAAGGAGGGGTGAGTGTAAGCTGTTGAAATGTCTGAGACGGGTTTAGGTTTTAGTTAAGTTTTAGTATTATTTTTTATAATTTTTTTTATATTTATTTTTATTTTTATTTATTTTTTTTATATTCTCTTTTACCTTTACTCTACTAAAATCAACCTCAAGCTAATTTATCACACTATTGCCACAGGACACACCAATAAAAACTTGCTCCACACCCAAAACAAATTATACAAAAATATTGCTAGTCCTCCAAGTCTTGCCAGGGTATATTCGAGCGCTATCAACTTGCTCAGCTTGCTTGCTCTTCTTCAGTTTATAATAAAGAAAATAATAATAAAAAACGTAAACATCACCTTTGGCTATTTTGATGCTAAACACTGAGAGCCAACACCTCGTGCCTTGGCCTTCTGCATTCGCTTTGCTGCTATATGGAAATGGACTTTGTTAGTTTCAGCCAAACAAACTTTGCGCTCATCGATGCCAAAAGCAATTTAAAATCAAATTTTTCTCTTTACGCAGCAGAGGCAGCAGCAGCGGCAGGTGCGAGTGGGGGAGTGTCAAGCTCTCGACTTGACTATGAGTGCAAATTAAATAAAATCGAAAAAGTGGCGTGGAGAAAAATGTTCAGCATGGACGATGGCTCCATCGTTTGCTCAACAGCTCAACAGATCCTTTTCCTTGCTGGTCCAATGACTCTGTCTGTCTCTCTCTCACACAGTTGAAGGCGTTGCAGTGAGCTGGCGCTGATTGTCTGTGATTGATTTTAATCGCCTCAAGTGATTTCACTAAACGATTCAACTTTGAAATTGGTTACTTTGCATTGTGAGCGACGGAGACAGACTGAGAGACAGAGAGAGGGAGAGAGAGAGAGACAGTGGGAGGCAAATGGTTGCTTGAGTGCGGTTGGTGTTGCTTTACTTTTGCTGCTGAGTGTAGCGCTTGCGGCGTATCCTCCGCCAACAACAACACCAATACCAGCAGCAACACCAACACCCACAAACAACATTTTGCTGGCTAGCCACAATCCATTTACATATGAGCACATCAATCGCCCTATTACTGCGGCTGCAATCGTTGCTGTTGTTGTTGTATTTATTGTGGGTGCAAATATTATGTGCACATAAATTGCCATACAAATATATTGGCAAAAGATCTTTATTGCAAGTTCTATTAAAGTGCAAAGTAGGTATATTTATATTTTAACTATATTGAATAATTTGTGGAGAGTGATAAAAAAAATGGATTGCAATGGGATTGCTTAAAGTGTTTCGATTTAAGGTTTAGCTGAGTAAACTATGAAGTTAAGTGCCGAAAAAAATAATGATGCCTATAAAGCTATTTTAGTTGTTTTGGTTAAGGCTTAAATTTAGGCTTAGGCTTAGGTTTTCTGTCTGTCTTTCATAAAACAAGCAAATGTAGCGCTCAGCTTTTGGTCCTGTTCAGAGCTAAGGCAGATGCTCTAGGCTGTTTTTGGAGCCCAATGTAAAGATATTGGAACTAAAAATAGCTAAAGCTGTAGAAGCTCGTTATGTTTTAATAAGTGAATTAAGAACATATATAGAAACTTGGAGCATCTGTCGCTGCCAGCTCTCAACAGGCTCAATATATCACTTATCAATATATCACCTTATTTGCCTTATAGATATATAAAGTAAATGAAATGATTTTAAGGCACTTAACTTAGCGTTTACTCAAGTAAATTATATTTGAAGCAAGCATTTATAATATTGATATATTTTCATTCCGAACATACCATGATGTTCAAGCTATAGCTCAGAGAATATGCAAATCTGCAATCTGCTCAATATGAATATTGCCGTTCGACGCAGCAGCTAGCAACGGCTCTACTAATAAGCTCTCTTTAGCTCTTTATATTCTCTATTGCGGCGTCGCGCTCATTTACTCTTCGTGCTTTATCAAACTCATTGAACATTCTTAGCAAACTTCTTTAATATTCTGCTGTTACTTATAACTTCTATACCTCATCTTTGCTTTTTCTAGAATTGTAGTCAAGTGCGCAGCAGCTGAGATATATTTTCGCTTGATAAATCAATATAATTATAATATTAAAAAAATAATCAGTAAAGAATAATAATAAAATAAATCGATAAATAATAATATAATTAAATTGAATTAATTGCTTTTTCTTTAATTCGAACTCCAACATTTGGCAGCTTCCAATATTTACTGCTGCTTGATTACTCCAATTTCGTCAATCCAACACTTCAGCTTTGCTTGCACCAAATTAGCCTACAAATTCTCTCAAAACATTCTCATTTACCAACTGCAGCTAATCCCTGAATTCACTCTAAAGTCGCTTCATGTAATATTTGATCGAAAAATGTAAATCGCTTTGGCTAAAGTTCATCAATGAATTGCTAAGCTTTTTATGCAGAAAGTTGATTAGATAGTAAGCCCTACTAGCCGAGTGACACAATTCGAAAGTCGCTCAACTTGTGATCTCGAGAAGGCGAAATAGTTTAAGCTGCATCAGCAACGGCAGCAGCTGAAAATCGTTTGCCAATTTTTCCCGCGCTGGGCAATTACAAAGGCCAAAAAGTTAAGCGCCAGCTGTCAAGTCAGGTGAGAGCTAAGTGCAGCGAGCAGGACTCTGGGCTAGGTGGTTGGGTGGTTGGCGGTGGCTTTCGCTGAGGACTAGTGGCAGTTGCCACTTTAATGAAAACTTTTGCTGGGGGCCGCTTAGCGGTTTTGGCAACTCCAACGGCTTGCGGCGGCAACAGCAGCAGGTAATCAGCCATGTTATGGCAGTTTTTGGCAGTCTCGTATCCCGGCCAGCACAGCCATCACGGCTGCTGCTCCCCTTCTCTCTCTCTCTCTCTCTCTGTGTGTTTGGCTCAATCTGCGGACTGTGCCGTGGCCCTGTAAAGCGGTTACGGTTACGGCTCTGTGGATTATGGCCTTGCGATGCACTTGAAATCTTTTGTTGTTGTTTCTCTTGCTGCTGCTGCTGCTGCTAGTGTTTGACAGCAACAGGATAATCTGCTCGGTGTGCATCCGTATACTCATCAGATGCACCGTGCTGTTTGCCTAGCTTTACCTCGCTCACTATCTGCCTCACTCCCTCTTCCTCTCCCTCTCCCACTCTCTATATATATTTGTTTGTATTGGTTTCGTCGCCTTCGTCGAGTTTTCATTTTTATTTATTCTCTCTATTTTTTTTACGTTTTTTTTTTTTGGTTTACCGAACCCCTACAACTTTGTGCAAGGTTTCACTCGGCTGCATTTTTCTGGGTTGCAACGGCTGCTCCCTTTGCTATTGTTGTTGGCTTTATAGGCCGTTGTTGTTGTTGGCTTTGTGCTGCAGTGCATTTTATGCTTTGGCGGCCGTTTTGTTTGGCAGCTTTTAGTGGCTTCATTTGTTTTGCATTTGGTCTCTTTAGGCAATCAAATCAAGTTTTCGTCTGGCCGCTTAAACTGGGGCTTTAATTAACCTAAGCCAAATGTATTTGTTGTTTACCTACGCTCTGACCCATTTGCAAAGGGGAGTACACAAATATTTGTATACTAATATTTGTTTTAAACTCAAGTTTTTTTATTTACAGGCGATTTTTTTGAACTGATAAATTTCCAAACTGAAAGTTTATTGTCTGAAAAAAAAAGAGTTAAAATATGTTTGTTAAAGAGTTTGTTGTATTTCGCTTAAAAAAGGGAAAAGAAAAGAAAATTGAATCTTTTCAGCATATATATAATAAAATAAAATTTATGAAAAGTTTATTTAAAAATATTTACGAAAAAAAATGGTATTCACTTTCAAGTAAGTTCAACAAAATTTTGTCTATGTTTAGTCATATTTCCTGTGGATAGAATATTTTTTAAAATATACTCTCGCTTTTTTCCCAAAATCTCAAGTCCTTATTATCTCCCTACGTATATCAATTTTTGTTTAATTTTTAAAGAAGCTCTCTAAATTATCAAAAAATAAATTAAGTCCGACTGAAAGTAAAAGGATTTCTTTGCAACTCTGTTCCTTATATTCAAATCTTAGCAACAAAATGATATATATTTATTATCCATCAGAAAATATACTTTTTGTGGATTATTAGTTTGTGTAGGGCAGCACTACTATTTTTATGAGTACCACTCTAGGTAATTTATGAATATATGCACATTGATAAATTAGTATATAAGTAATTCTAAAATATATAAATATCACTGAATTAATATAAAAAATATATATAATCGCTTTATTTCTATTTTTAATATGAACAAAAATATAATTGATTCATTTCTATTTTTAACACAAATCCATTGATCGGCCCAATTATTCTTTAAAATAACAAATCTAATCTCTCGTTCTTCATTTAACTAAATGATTTTGGCCAAGCCTTGTCACATACTTTAAATTCCATAATTGACAGCAGCTATTAGGATATATTTAAATATTAAAACTCATAGAGATTGACTCGGTCAAGGCAGAGATTTCATTTAAGCCGAAATGGCCTAGCTTCATTTCGTTTCATTTCAGTTTATTTCCGGCTGTGCACATTATCCTTGACACTGTCAGCGGCCATTTGCAAAACTACTTTTCATTTATTTTCCTTTATTTTTCCTTTCTTTTTTTGCTGACTAAAAATGCGCTCATTACCAACTGGAAATATGGCTACAAATTTAGCTGCATCTCTATTATTTTTTTGGTGCTCTTATTAAATTCCGTTTTAAAGCTTTTGGTTTTGAAATAGACCCAATGTGGAGCAACAAATTACAGTGCAGAAAGCTAATCAATAATAGCATTTTACATTTTGCAACTTTGTGGTGCGGCTGGGTAAAAAACTATTTTTCAATTTGTACGTTGGCAAAAGTTTGCAACAGCAGCGGCAGCAGCTGACGCGTGTGCAACGCCTTCGCGGGTAATGCAACATCCATTAAAATGGCGATGGCAGCGAGCGAAGGGCGCATTAAGCAAACACGCGGCGCACACAGAGACACACACACAACACACACACAAAAACACAACACACACACGCACACACACACACAGTGGGACGCCCACGCAGAGTCACGTGAATATGGCTTTGCACGCAGCTATTAGCGCGCATATCGATTGCCAATATTGGCAATTGAGACATAAAAGTCATGCTGAGGGCTGGGGGAGGGGGGCGTGGTCCAAGGACAACAACAAAATGGCGGCACGTCCTGAGCCGGGCTAAAACAAACGAAAGCAAAGGCCAGCGCTGAGGCTGTAACGGGAAGCAGGTAACTGAAACAGGTAGCAGCTGCCGCCCGACGCTAAAGTGCCAACTTATGCCACACACAAAAATGCTTGAATATAATGGCCACTACCCCCCAATGGGGGGGGGGGGGGCGTGACGGGCGGGGGCGTAGCTGTGGCATGCAATTGTGCGACGCAGCGGCCACAAAAGGCCGCAGCGAAAGGCGAAGACGACATGCAAAAGTGGAACGTGCAGCGTTGGCATTAAGTGGCATGTGGCAGCAGCAGCGGCAGCAGCAAGGACACTGATAATGATGAAAAAATTCCCAAGCTCACACACACACATATATGCAAGCGATGTATACACAATTTATCTGCTGCCTCGGTGGGCACACACTGACGAGCATAAAAATTGCACTGGCAGCCCGAAGACAGTGACAAAAAGCCACTTGCCAGGCAAAATGTATACATATATATATATATTATTATATATATATATATAAATGTGTGTGTGTCTGCTTAACTCACTGCTGTAACCCTTTGCTGATGTGCTGGCATGTTGCACAAGGCGCATAGCTGCCACCTGGACAGGGGCGACGGCAGGCGAAATCGACCTTGACTGACAGCTTGACATGAACTCGACTGTGCTCAACGTGGCTAACAGTGCCAGTGCTTCCAGCTGACAGAGACTCACACACACCCACATACACACATACACACACACTCACTTTAGCCAACTACATTGGGCTCATTATTTTCGCTTTAGCCGGTCAGCATCAGCCACGTGTAGCCCAGCAAGAGAAATGGCACAGGTAATGCTAATGTAAGCATACTCCTGTGTATGTGTGTGTGTGTGTGAGTACCTTAAAGCCGCCAAACCGCAAAGAGCTGGTCGAGCTTGTGGTTAGCAGTTGCAATTGCTTTTAGGCCACCTTTTTGCGTTCAGCTTAGGAAAACTATGCCTGGGTCAACTTTAAGATTTTCAGTCAACACTTTTTGCTCAACATAAAAATGGCTTTTATCGATATTTTTGAACAATTCGTGAGCAATGAAACTTTAAGTTGCTTTAAATATGTTTCAGTTAGATATTGATAGCAACAAATTCAAATGGCAATAATAAGCTGCAGGCAAATAATAGATTTAAGCTGCAGTCTGGCCAAGTAATAAGAGCAATAGTAAATGAAATTAACATTAATTCTGAATGGTATAAGATATTAGGTTAATTTTAATTTTATATTAAGATATATCAATGACTTAATGGCATTCGCTGGAATATATATTCATTATACATTTATTATATCCACATACAAATGCCATGCTCAGACCACATTTGTTTGCTAATCCTGAGCTGAAAGTCGAAATATTATTTGCTAAGTTAATTTATGTATTTTCAATTCATTTTAAATATATAGTCTAGGCAACTTATAATAGCTTAATAAATTTATACTTTGACTTTTATGCCACCCACAAATTCGAATGGCGAAACTAATCTGCGCTAACCGAAAATTTAAGCTGCGGCCTGACCAAAGAGGAGCAATAGTAAAAGAAATTAAAATTAAATTAAAATAGTGTTAAATATGAAGCTAATTTTAGATTTAAATTTAAATTAAATTAAAGTAAATTGAATAAAATTTGTAAGGTTTATATGCTAAAATAATTTGTCTATATGAATGTGGCTTTAACTCTGATATATATTCCAGGTACAGATATCATTTCTATAATATTTGTAAATTATATAAATAATCTATATTTTAAGCTAAATAATTGTCAGGCTTATATTTATTTAGTTGAACTTGAACTGCAGCTACAGCTCGCACAGCTTGCAAATGGATAAAAGTTAAGAATTTAAAATAGAGAGTTTTTGCATGCTTTTCCACAGCTGTGATGACACAAATTGTAGTTTTTTTTTTGTTTATACCCTGAGCCCATTGAAAATGGGAAATGAGGGTATAATAGTCTTGCAAAAATGTATGTAACAGGCAGAAGGAGGCGTGGCAGACCCTTTAAAATATATAAAAGTATCAAGTATGTGTATGATATGTCTATACTGTATAGACTCAAAAGTGCATCGAAACTCTAGCTGAAATACCAGGCTAACAGAATTGAGCAGTAATAAACTGATCTACACATTATTTGCCAAGCCATAAGAACTAAAGAAATTATTTATTGAGTCTTCTTGCTGCTCAATTCTTTGCTGAGTTTTCTTGCTGCTCAATGCTGGTCGCCTAGTATTTCAGATATTCAGATATATATATATTATATATATATATATATACTTACATACAAAAGTATATATGTTAAAATGCAAACCTGAAAGTTTGTATAAGCTTACGCTAAATAAAAGCCATGAAGTATCTTGAAAACATTGATTCGGCGGAGTTCAGGGTATCTGCTAGTTAATCCCGCCCGACTGAAGTTGCCTTACTTGTTTCGATATAAATATTATATATATATATATATATATATATTTCTATATATATATACATGCTTATGTGTGTGTGAAAGTGGGAACAATTTTTTATTCAAATGCCTGCAGGTCAACAAAATGTCAGCAACGCTCCGTCTCATTGTATGAGTGGGTGAACTGTGAATGAGTGTGTGAAGAAGAACAAGAGGAGCAGCAGCAGGACAGCAGCGACAGTGAGAGAGATGGAGAGAGAGAGGGGGAGCGGGCGGCCCGCATGTGTCCGCTATCATGTCGACGTCGTTGTCGCCGCCGCTGTCGTTGTGGGCGCTGCGACGGGGTTGCGTCCGTGTCAAAGGTTCATAAATTGCGTTTAATCCTGCTTTATGGCGACATCACATCGAACATGAACTTTAACGCGACGACGCGACTTCATTTGCATTTTACAACTTCATTTGAGCGGGCAAATGCGAGGCGAAATGTGCCGAATAAAAGGAATAAAAGAAATGTTGTGCGATTTTCACACAAAACCAATTGGCGCGATTTGTACCAGTGTGAGTGTGTGAGTGTGTGAGTGTGTGTGAGTGTGCGAGTGTGTGTGTGAGTGTGCGAGTGTGTGTGTGTGTGCTTGGGTGTGTGTGTGTGTGCGCCATCAAAAATTATTGTTTAATCTTGCCAACTGACCGGGGCGTGGCAGACGGCAAACACGCCCAGCCACAGTTAAGAAGGCGCGCGCGAATGTCGCGCGACAAGCAACAATTACTTCCACATCGACCCCTTGCCCCGCCCACCCGCTGATTAGGGGCGCGCACCGGAAATGAACATTTGCACGGCTGTCGATGGAGCCAGTCGATGGAGCCAGTCAATGAACCCAGCCCACACGACCACGCCCAGTCCACCGGGAATCATTAAAATGCGCTTTGGCCTTTTGCCATTTTTATTTTTGTGTTTCAATTCTCAACTAATTTATTATTATTTCTTTTGTTTTTGTTGTCTTTCGAGCTTTAGTTTTGTGACACCCTAAATTAAATTGTTGTTGTTGTTATTATTGTAAATTACAATTTATTTCGTTCGAATTGAGCTGGCGTGTTTGCTATTTACTCCCATATATTTCCAACTTTGATTTGATTCTGCACAACTTAAAGCACTAATAAAACGTCTAACAATCAAACAATACATCAATCAATCAATCAATCAATCAATGCCTGCAGTCTGTGCCAACTCAATTCCACTTAGAATATACATATTTTAGTTAAGTAATTTATAATTATTAATTTGGTTTGGTTTTTGTTTTGGTTTTTCTTTTTTGGTTTTTATGAGATCGCTTAAAGTACAAAAACACTTTTAGTTTGACTAACACGAGAGCTTTGGGAACTTGGAATTTTCATTCATTTTTGGATTCTTTATTATTTTGTATTTATTCTTATTTTTTTGGATTTGAAATTGGGGTCTTCTGTCTATACACTTACAATGTGACTGCTGAGTATGCGTAGCGAGTAGAAAGAGTGGAAAAGTGTGTGTTCTATATTACAATAGAGGGGCTGGCCCTGGTAGCTTACTGGCCAGTCAAGAGCCCCCAGCTAACTAAGCCTAATTAAGAGAAATTTCATTCAGAGCGAGAGACATGACCTTGCAGAAGGTGAGGAAGGGAATTTTATGTGATAAATTAAAAGTGTTTTGGGGAGAGAGCTGTTGGTCTTGCTGAGAAATGAAAATGGTATAAATAATGAAAATATATGAAAGAGTTTTAACTGTGTAAAGTATAACACTAAAAAATTGATGATAATAATAATGAATAAAAATAATAATAATAATAATAATAATAATAATAATAATAATAATAATAATAATAATAATAATAATTTATATTTAAATTAAATTGAAAGGGTTAAGTCTTCATAAAATACTCTTACAAATTTGTTATGCATAAAATAATTTGAATAAAAAATATTTTAAAATTAAATAAAAAGGCTAACTGCTCATAGAGTTGGGCTTAAATAAATTATAAAATTTTGAAGTAAGTCGTTAATAATAAATAAATTAATAATAATAATAGTTAAGTATTTTCTTAAGGTAAACAACGAGCCATTAGTTTATGATTTTTTATACGAAATAATTTCAGATTTTAGAATATATTCTTTAATTATATTAAGTCAATTTAAGGAATTAACTGGTCATATATATAAAAAATATGATATGATTTTTTTCTTAATATTTTTTTTTATAGAATTTACTTTTAAAATCTATAACAAGTTGATCAAAAAAATTAAAAAATATATAATATTTTCATTGATATAACTTTTTTAAGCAATTCATTTCTTCAATCTGCTGGAATATCAAATATTATAAATCAACCAAGTCAAAAATAATATAAAATATAAAATAAAATATAATAATAATAATAAATAATAACAAAATTCCATATTTACCCCTAATTGGAAACCAAATCAAAGAACTCTTTAGGCTACTAGTGCAAGGTCATGTGGGCTTCGGTGGACCGAAGTAGTTTCTGGTTTTTTTGGGCTTATTCATCGACTGTACACAAGTTCGATTAGCTCTTGAAGATGTCCTGGCCGGGCTGGGGCGAGGCGGCGCTTGGCGAACCGCTGCCCGCGCCGTTGGCATCTGGATTGAGTCGCTTCAGCATGGCGTTGCGGTGCAGCCAGTAGGGCGGCGGATCGGGTGGCTGGCCCGGCAGCAGGGTCTTCGCCTTCAGCGTCGACGTCGGCGGCTTGGGGCTGTGCGAGGCCGTCGCGGCGCTGTACATCACAGGATCGGCCAGCTGGGCGGCCGACTGGCCGATGGCAACGCGCAGCGGCGTCTCCTTCTTGCGTATGGTGTCGCAGGTCTCCTTCATCTTGCACAGCTGATCCTGCAGATTGCGATACTCCTCCAGAAAGCGCTCCAGCTGTGCCGCATGGTAGTCGTAGGCAGCCGCCGAGGAGTTGGCCGCCCCCGCAGCTCGCGTCGCCAGCGCCGAGAAGTCCAGCAGCGGAGTCGCCGCACTGCTCAGCGAGCGCTGGTGCTGCACCGGCGACGACGGCAGGCTGGGCTTCTGGCCCAGCAGATGGCCATGCAGGCCGCCCTTGTGGGCGCCGCTCTGCACCAGATTCAGGAAGCTATTGGCCCGCTGGCCGCCGCCCGTGTAGGTCGTGGTGCTGGCATAGTTCGCATAGCTCGACTCCGCGGAGTAGCGCCTGCCCAGGCCCATGGCCTCGTTCAGGAAGCTGCCGTCGCCCAGCGTGCTGCTGCCGTACTTGCTCGAGTTGTCCGCCAGCAGCGGCGACTGGCTGTCCGAGGAGTTGCGGAAATACTTGCCGCTGTGCTTCAGCTTGCGCGGCAGCGTGCAGAGCCCACCATTCGCTGTGGCCGCTCCTGTCGGCGTGGCGTAGGCGTGGCCCGACTGCGCCGCCTGCGCCACGGCATACTTGGCTATGTCCAGCAGATCCGGATAGTTGCTGTCGAACAGATCGCTCTCCTGGCCGTCGCCATTGCTGCTGCAGAACACCGACGTGGCCATCTCGTCCGCCGCATGATTGCCAAAGTGGGTGAAGGGCGTGGCTGTGGAGGCCGTGCTCGTTGCCTGGGTCGTGGCGACGGGCTTGCTGTGCGGCGACGTGATCTTCGTGGTCGCTATGGGCGTCGTCTTCCAGGTGGCCGCATGGCCGCCATAGCCAGCGAGTCGAGCAGCTGCATCCACTTGGCTGGAGATGGAGCTTGAAGCGGAGTCGGTGCTGGAAGGAGAGCAGAGAAGGTTTGAATGAGATTGAGTTCTTAAATGGATTATGAAGGGGGCAGGAAAGAGCAGATAAGAAAGAGAAGGAAGCATGTTGACATTTTTTAGATCTAGAGAAAAGTTGTTGACGGAAGAAAAACAGCTTGAAGTGAGCTGTCCGCTTATTTGGTATAGGAATATTTATAGGGCATATGGGATATGGTGAGAATAAGGAAAATGGTGTTTAAGGAAAAAATTTGCTATTCAAACTTGTTTTTTTAAAATGAGCTAACTTTAACAAAGAAGTCTTGACATCAAATAGAGAGCCGAAGACAATGAAGGATTTTATATGATTTTTAGTGCATCAATTGACCTAGTTTTACAGTCTTCATTTTTTTATTCTACAAAAATATATTCATATCATATATAAATATGTTGTGATTACATTGACGGCCACCTTCTGACGTCTTCAAGTGTGGGAAAAAACTGAGGCATTTATTACCTTCCGTAACTGCAACCAACTAATATAGAAACACAAAATATGCTCATACCCTATGCTTATATTATAAGCTATGCAAAACCTGGGGAATATATATAAAATATAATGCATTGCTCTTCAGAGAGACGATGAGCGCAGCACAAGCTGCTATAACTTAAGCATTTGGTCCTTAGAGCCGCTCCCCCATGAGTGGTAAGATAGAAATAAATATACTGAAAGCTTCTGCATAAGTTGCTGTATCTCCAACATATAAGCATATAAGTAGAAAACTTGAAGTTTTGGAATCAACTGAGTTAATATTTACAGAAGAAAAAGAAATATAACTAAGCTGCGCCCTACGAAATACATAACTCCAGACAAATGCATAAAATTTTAATTTCAATTACGCAAAAGCAAATAAAGAGAGCGCCAAGTATATGAGAAGCGCTAAGTGTGGCGTCATTAAAGATTCCTCTACAAACTTCATGCATCTCTCAAGCTATATATTTTCAATTTAATTATTTTCTTTATAGCTCTAATGCTATATGCATTAAGAGCATTAAAAGGAGAGAACGCATTAAAAGGCTAAAGTAAATACTCAAAGAGCAATTCAGATAGTCACAGATAAAGTGATAGGCAGTTAAAAGTTTCAATAGTTAAATTTATTGTTAGTCAAAATAGTTAGTTAAAACTAATGGAGCGAGTTAAATTTTAAATATATTTTTATGTCAGATTATATTTTTCTCGCATTAAATTTTATAATAAATTTTTGTCATTAAATATTTAGTGTTAGAGCTCCGACTTGATTGACTATTCTGCTATGCCAAATTAATTTTTATTTTATTTTATTAATTTTTATTTTTTTTTTTATGGAGTCTTAAAAAGTTAATAAAAGAAGCTAACATATTAATTTTAGTTATTGAAATATTTTTAGTTATTTCATAAATATTCTTAGCTATTTATTAGTATTTAAATTAGTATTTTTAGTATTAGTATTAGTATTTTTTATTTTTTAGTATTAGTATTTTTTTAAGCTTCTCTCTTAGAATTTGCAGCATTTTAAAATTTTTAGAGGTACGTTTCAAATATTCTTAGTTACAATAAAATAAATAAATAATTTAAACAGCAATAAAATTTTGTAGCTAAGAATATTTAATGAGATAACTAGCAATATTTTTCCAGTCTCTAAAGTTTCAATATGCTATAAAGTTACTATTTTTTCCCTTATTAAAATTATTGCTGATGGCAATTCATGAACAAATCTTTAACAAAATATATCGGCTCATTTCTATAAGGCTATTCCTTGAGTTTAAGTTACCCTAACCATCTGGCATTACGTATTCTCTCAGAGCTGGCTATCGATTAGTGCTTCTCCTTGGAATCTATTTGTGCAGCGCCTCTTCGGGCTGCATTGTTGTGCCGAGCACACATTCTATATTCATTATATTCCGTGTGAGAGGCACTTGGAGTGCTGCCCAGGCTCGTTTGCGCTCCCCACGAGAGTCGGCAATCAGCGAGGGGTGGCCCAAAAATAAAATACTCGTGCGACGCGTGTGCCGGGCGACGCATATTTTGCGCGTCATTAGCACGCGCCCTCAGAGGGAAATGCGGGGGAGTGACGAGGGGGGGGCTAGGGATGCTCGGATGTGGGTGCACCACTCGAGCTGAAAGTGTCAAGTGTTGCCCATAATACGGAATGGATCCGGGCGTGCGGCGCACTAGAGCGTGACAGCTCTTTGACGGGGCAACTGCAGCAGGACAATTGCCACTCGAAGTAACGAACCGCAGAGAACAAAAGCGACAGCAGCAGAGGCAGAGGCTGCGGCTGAAGTGGGAGGTCAACTTACCCGCCGATGTCAATCAGACGCGGTATGTGCAGATCCGTTTCCTCGATGGCCGCCACAGCGTTATTCGCAGCGGATGCGGAGACATTGTTGCTGGCCATGGAGCACTTTCGCGTGCCCGGCTTGGATGGCTGCTGCGCGGGCTGCTGCTGCTGCTGCTGCTCCTCGTCGTCGTCGTCGCAGTGCGTCGACACATGCAGGTAGTCGCCGTTGCGCCGTGTCGCATGGCCGGCGCTCGGATTCACAATGGCCGCCTGCCCCGCATCGTGGTCGTTGAGTGGCGTGTGCGCCGCCCGCAGATAGCTCTGCTCCTCGGCGTCCTGGAAGAGGCCAGCGCCGGTGGCGCTGCCGCCGCCGCAGCTGGCGCCACCGCCCAGATCCGGCCGCACCCGCGCCGTCATCTCAATCTTCTCGTAGCTCTCGCTGCGCCGCACCGGCGGCACCGAGTTCCACAGCCGCAGCTTGCGGCGGCGCCGCAGCGAACAGAAGCAAATGGCCGCGAACGAGGAGCCGACCACAAAGAACAGCGCCGCCAGCACGCCCAGCAGCACGATGCGCACGCCGAGCGGCGCCTCCGGCGGCCGCCGGGAGACTGCGAGCGTCACGCTCGCCTCCACCTTGCCGGCCTTGTTCTCGGCGGCGCAGGTGTAGATGCCCGCATCCTGCATGTCGGCGGTGAGTATGGTCAGGTTGGAGGCGTTCCTCAGCATGTTCACCACATAGGTCTTGCGGCCCTGCGTGGCCGCAGCGGTGCGCGGCTCCTCGGCGTCCTCGCCCGCGCCGGCCGCACTGAGATTGGCAATCAGGCGATTCTTGAGCAGCCAGCGCACCGCCGGCTGGGGCACGCCCTCCACGTAGCAGCTCATGGTCACGTTGCGTCCCTCGACGCCGTGCGCGGTCGTGTCGGTGGCCACGATTTGGGGCACGCACGCGAAGTCGTCCACGTCCAGCTTGTCCCAGGCGCGGCCGGCCAGGCGGGCGGGCGCATCACATGTGGGCGGTATGCCGCTGGGAATGTTCTGCTGGAGCATCCAGGCACGCAGGGGTCGCAGCGAGCAGCTGCAGTTCCACTCGTTGCGCGCCAGCTCCAGGCCGTGCAGCGAGGCCAGCGACGTAATCGTGCCCGATCTCACCTCGCTGAGCCGGTTGCCATCCAGCTTCAGCCACTCCAGGCTGCTCTCGAGGCCGGCGAAGGCGCGCACCGCCACGCTGGACAGGCGGCAGTCGCTCAGCTCCAGCCGCACCAGCTGCGGCACGTGGCCGAAGGCGTCGTCCGGCACACGCGATATGGGATTGCCCGAGAGCCGCAGCTCGCGCAGCTCCGAGACGTGGTAGAGCGCCAGTGAGGGTATGGCCGTCAGCTGATTGTGACTCAGGTCCAGCTCCACGAGATTGATGAGCTTGCGGAACGCGTGGCGCTCGATGAGCCGCAGGCGGCAGCGCGCCAGGTAGACCTTCTGCAGATTGAGCAGCTGCGCCGCGGCGAAGCTGTCGTCGGGTATGGTCTGTATATCGTTGCCGCTCAGGTCCAGCAGCTGGGTGCCCGCGTCGAGCGGCTCGGGGATATGTGTTAGGTTGGCGTTAAGGCACAAGACGGACTCCTTGCCGCTCTTCCACTTGCACTCGCACACCGACGGGCACTCGGCGCGCAGCTGGCTGAGGCAGCAGAGCAGCCAGAGCAGCTGGCCGAGCGGTATGGGCGGATGCAGGCGCCGCAGTGGCCGCCTGTCCCATGCTTTTCGCCGCACCTTAGTGGCCAGCGTTCGCTGTTGGGCGCTGTTATCGCTGGCTATATCGCGGGGCCGGGCATGATTCTCCTCCAGCGTCGCTGTCGCTGCTGCCATCGCATACTAGGACAGTGGGAGCGCAGCCAGAACAGGTAAGATCAAACTCTCAGCTACGATTGACTGCAAAAAGAGAGAGAGAGAGAGAAGGAGAGAATGTTAGTTAGTGAATGGACAAAGACAGCAGAGAAAAGGTTTTCTAATGGATAGGAATTATATTAAAGATCGTTATAAAACAAGATTTGCTATCAGTCTATTTTAAGATGGGCATTGAATGATAAAGATAATGGACTTGCTTATTAATAAAATTGAAGGTTTTATATATTCCCTTGATATAATCTTTATGTATATAAATAGAAGATTTATATATTCCTTTTATATAATCTTGATATTTATAAAGTTGTATTGCTAAACTTTCATTCAGTATAAGCTCAGTTTATATCAAAACTTGCCAGGCATTTATTTACGCCTTGTCTAAATGTCATTCAATTTATTTCATATGAGAAGCTTTCACTTTCATAGCATTAGACCTCTTAAAGTATTTTGCTTCAATATTTGCTATCTTTTTATCGTGGCTAAAGCAAAAAATTATTTTTACATTTTATTTACAAACGTAAATGAATATATTCATTTATTTATTTCAGCTGCAAATGAGACTTCAGACATGTCAGCCCCAAGCCAGATTTGACCTTAATAAGTAATAATAAAACACAAATTTGTTTCAATTATGTTTTTATAGCTATAAATATAATATATATATTTTAAATATAATTTATACTTATATATAGCTGTACATATATAAATATAAATTATTTTTAATATAATATATATATTTATACTAAGAAATATAGCTATAAAAACATATATAAAGCAAATTTGTTTTATAATGCTCTTCATAAGAATAGTAGTGTGACTTAGTACTAAATGTTGAAGAAGCAAATTTAAATGTAAAGCAACTTCTTTGTTCTCTGACATCTCATGCTAAACTGCACTAATATTTCAAGAACACAGCTTTATATATGCATATATTAAATTAATCTAATATATGTTATATTATTTGTATTTATATAATACATATATATTTTTTATTTTTAATATATGTTTTTATTTTATTAAATTAAATATATATAAGAGTTGAAATGCACTGCGAATTGTTCCCCAACATTTAGTCAGTCGCACTTTTATTTTCATTAACCCAGCTGAACAAACATATTTATTATTATACACTACATATATATTATTTTATATATTGTACAAATTTATTATCTCTCTGAAATTCACGCAACTTCACTTAAAAATTGGCAATTAAAATCTGCCAACTTATGTGATTACTTTATACGCGCGTGTGTGTGTGCGTCCTGTCCATTGGCACGGCTGTGGTGCGAGCTACGTAATGCAGCTGCCATAAACTTTGCATTTGTGACATTTTAATAAGCCCTCCGTTCTCGGTGTACTTCCATCATGGCTGTCACTTGGCGCAGCGACATTAAGTCATAACAACACCAACACCAGCCCGGCGAGCCCAGCCGGGCCTAGACGTAGAGCCTGGCACTCGCTTCAATTTGTGCCCCAAACCTTCACTTAAGCCAACCAGTTGACTAGGGTTTTTATCGTGCGGCCCGCGGCTTTTATTTGACTTGTCTGGCTGCCCTACCTCTGCCTCCCTCTTCCTCCCTACCGCCTTCCTTCCTTTCACCCCATCACTGTGCATATCTCTTCCTTCCACTCCTTCTCGCCGTCGCGGCTTGTGTTTGCGGCATGTTGCAATTATGGACGAGCAGCATGCAAGTAAAGTAAGCAAAGCAAAACACTGCGAGGCACTGAGCCCCGTTGCCGGTTAATATATAAAATTTGCATGCAGCCAACGGGGCGTATGCACAACATTTGAGCAATTCCGCTTTAATATTTCAAGTCAAGCGCTGGGCAAACGTCTGCGCACGGCTCACCGAAACTGTTTAAATTGCTTAAATGCGCCCGCCGTATGAGGAGCTCTACGTATACTATCAATAAATTAAGAAATAACTTTACATGGCGGAGAAAGAGAATTTTCGAGTATTTAAGAAAATTTAATGAAATAAGGCTTTGTGCGGAAAATTGAAATATGGTTCGAGCTCTGCTATAAATTCAACTTGGCAGTTAATAATTTGTTGAAGACATATATTTATGAACTATTTCTTATCTACAGAGTGGAGCAGATGTAATTAAACGATTTTTTTTATTAGTAGGGAATCAACCTATTGGAAAATATTATAACTTTTGCACTCTGTGTATAAGTGTTCGTTGAATCATGAAGTAAGAATATTTTACTTCATGACTTTGATATGAAGGGCTTGGCAAGAGTAAAAAAAAGCTTATAAGAGTAAAAAAAAGAGTTAAAAATCATAGAAAAAATATTTAATCTGAACTGAGACATATGTATATAATGGAAAGAGAAGAAAAAAATAAGCAGAGAGACAAAGCTGATTAGCTTAAAAAAATATTGAATAAAATAGAATGGGGAACACGTCTAGCTTACAGATATATATTCTGGCTTACAAGAGAAGAAGAGGTAGATACAAAGAGACCGTGAGAGATAAAGAGAGTGTGAGGAAAAGATTGAGTGAGATGAGATTATTAAAGAGGGAGAGAGAGGGATACCTTCGCTCTAAACTTAACTAAAATTGATATCAATCGCTTCATTGGTTGGCTTAAATTGCTTATCACTATATTTAAAATATTTATTTTAAATATACACAACATGTTTCTACAGTTGGGAAGCTCGAAATTTATATGGATTGCGTGTCCTTCCTTAGATACATTTTAGATGCATGTATATTAAAATATGAAATATTAAAGTTCATTTGAAGATTGTGAAGTAAAAATATCCTAAAATGATCGAGTACAGCTGAATTAATATGCTTTTATTTTCTAGAGTTTATATGATATAAAAGTTCGTTTATATCGTTCATTAAACATATTCTGTATTAAAATTAATTTAATACCTAAAAGGAAATAGTTAAGATTGATAGTTAAAAATATCCGAAAATATGTAAGCACAACTGAATTTTTTATAGTTTTATTTTCAAGAGTTTCCATTCATATGTTTATTCAACATTTTCTGTCTAATCCTTAACTCCTTACGCATCAATTAAGAACACATTTACTGCATTCATATGTTAATTCCCCACAGAGACATTTCACTTTTCTGTCTTCTACTCTACATATTTCCATGCTTAAGTAAACCCATCTCGAGTCTCCCTTTAATACGCGATTAATTGAATGAAGACATCTTAATTGGAGCAACAGCGCCAATTGACTGAGTTTAAGTTGAGTTAATTAAATGCAAATCGGCGTGCTCAGAATGCACTTGGGGAACTTTTGAAGCATTCGCAGTTGGTGACATTTTAATCACTTTAATTCGCAATTTGCATGCCGTGATAATGTGTCAGGCATTTCGAGCCTTCAGCTAGTTAATTACGCTGATATGAGATATTTTAATGCGGCCCACGCTTAATTGAAATGTTTTGCAGTCGGCAGTCGGCGTAACTTTTGTCGGAAGGGGGGGAGGGGAGAGCGCTGCAAGCGGCGAGCTCTGTTTTCGGGCAACACAGTTTTGGGTAACAGTTGGGTGAGAGTTGGGAAAAAGCCGAAAAACAAATAGAAATTCTAGGCAAACAAAACGAAAATATTTTAAAGCGGTTATGCAGTTATCCGTAAAACGGATTCGAAACAAAACCGGAAGCCGCAAAGCAAACAAACGCTTTGCAAAAACCGCGACAAGTCAGCGGGAGGGGGGGGGGGGCGCGGTCGGGGCATGTGACTAATGCATGCAAGTGGGGGACCTTTGAGGGTCAATACACTGGACTGGCGACGTCGCCGGTGCACGGAATAAAGTTTTTGCATGTTGCTAAAATACTCAGCCGCATTTTTCTGCGCCACAGACAAGAGCCATCGAGCGGGCCGCAAACAGACAGAGAAAGACAAGCAAAAAAGTGTCAGGGAGAGAGGGAGAGAGAGGGGGGATAGAGGGGGCAGACAGGCGAAAGACAATGGGGCACATGTGTGTGGCATTGTCGCTGCCATTCCGTTTATCATATGAGCATGACGACGCCGTGAAGTATGCAACATGCAAAATGCAACATGCAAATGCTGCCATTGTTGCGGCCTCTGCTTTGCTGCCGCTGCCCCCATTGTTGTTGCTGCTGCCGTTGCCGCTGCTGTTGCTGCTACTGTTGTGCATTTACTGCAGACACTAATCCTATTTATGTTGCATTGCAGCGATGTTAATAATTTTATTTGCCAACTGCCAGTGGCACGTCCCATACAGTTGCCAACTTGCCAACTGGCTGTTGCAGCTGCAGTTGCAGTTGCAAGTTGGAGTCGCAGTTGCCACTGCCACTGCTGTTGCCGTTGCCATTGCCTTACGCTCCTTAAGCCGCTGCTGCTTATGACACACGATACGTGCCGTGGGTTCGAGAAACTTTTTGCGCTGCACCAAAAGAGATTTGTGGCCGACAGCAAGACAGGCCGCAGCACTGCTGCTCGCACATTGCTTGCCAGAGCCTAATGAATTGTGTATTAAGTATTTCTGCCCGAGAAACAGAGTACGAATTTAGCAAAGGGTCTCGCTACTACTTCACCGATGACTTATGAACTAACGGATTGATAGTGTACGCTGAACTTAGCAGAAAATGAAGCCAAGCTGATGTATTTTATAGCCTTCTTGGTTTAGAGAATTCTATTTGAAACTGCATAAATAAAGCGTTATGAAGAGGGACTGGCTTCTGATGTGCTCTAGGATAAATAGAGAATTTTTGCGATTTTTAAAGTCGCAGAATTCAATGTGCGAGACAGCTTCGAATATGCTTATAGACTGGAGACGCATCTCGCATTTATACGGGCTGCCAATAACAATAGACTGAAAATATTATATCCTCTGGACTACATAAAATATTTAATTGTATAAAAAGGAGAAGGAATGAATTGATGTATATATAAATAGTGAAGGTTGAAAATATTATTATTATATTCTCAGGAGTTCATATTTAATTGTATAAAAAAAGAATGAATAAATATATATATAAAGCTTGGGGGACATTTATATATGGAAATTTCATATTAGTCTGGCTGCTTACCAAGAAAATTGTAAAAGTATTAAATAATAAACGAGGGAATCAGCAAAACATACACGTCTATATACAACTATTGGCTATAGTAATATTTTAAATATACCAAAATAGTCAAATGGGCAAAAAAACTTCAATTTTCTTGCGAGATGTCTCAACATTACGCTAAAAATATATATAAAATTCTATAAATTATGAATTTTATTTTCCTCACTAAAAAACATTTATAGAATATTGATGTAAGTTCAAATTTATTGATAATCTAGGACTTACACTGATTTCTATCAATGCATGAAAAGTAGCCAGGATTATATTATGGTCTAGGAGGGCCTTGACGTATGTGCAAAATTAAATATGTTGATTTAGCTACGCAATATATAAACATGTATTTTATGAATATTGAGTCTATATTTATTTAAATTTTTATAGATATTTTAAAAAATATTTTATGAGATGTATATTTATCTAGACTTATTTAAGTTTATTTATATTTATCAAAATATATTTGAAATATATATTTAGTTAAGAAATTATATTTTTTCTTCTCTCAAAGTTCCATCTCTCTTCATGCTTCACAGCTGACGTTACCCCACCAAAAGGGCCATTTAAAGGGTATGAAAAAGTATTAAGTGACAGCTGCCAAATGTTTGCTGACGAAGCTTTGGCAACACGTCCACTTCTGGCACATTCACACTCACGCACACACACACAGACGCCTTGGCTGTGCTATAATGTAAAAATAATGTCCTTTCAGGCCGCATTGATTGCAAATAAATTACACACATTTGCCAGGAAGTTGAATGGCAGATGGGGAAAGGAACTCCGAGCGAAATCGAGACAAGAGAAGCGACGCAGATTAAGTGCCCGAAGAGCCGTCGTTGAGTTCATAGAGCTAAACAACATGGGGGGGGGGGGGGGTGGGGGGGTTGGGATGTTGGTGGGGCAGGGGCTGGGCAGCAACAGCTAGCGAAATAAGCACAAGCCGGCAAAAATGGCAACGCCATTAATTTCACTTTGGCGCCGACGCCGTTGAAACTTTAATTAGAAAACCCTGCCAGAGATTTTGTGTAATTTTCTTTTGATGCCAACACGCCGCTGTCGCCGCCTCTGTCGCCGCTGCTGCCGCTGCCATAGATAATGAAGTTCCCATTTCTTGTACTTTTCTTGTTTTTGCGTTCACACTTCCGGCTTCATTATGCGCAAATTATTTTAACTGCACTTTTGGCTTGCCCACTCCTATTTGCCTTCGCATCTCCCGCCTCTAAGACTGTGCAAATATTTTCACTAGCTGCAGCCGCAGCTGAGACTTTGATAGCGAATTCTGTTGGCCAGGTCCTTAGCGAAAAGTAATCTGCCCGCCAGTTGCCAGTCGCCACTCGCCGTTCGCCGTTTCACTGTCATTATTCATTTTTGTGTGTATTTCTTTTATGCTGTGTAACCTTTGCCGCATTGTTTCTAGCCGCTGCCGCAGCTGTAAAGCAATTTTCGTAAGCATAATAGACTTTCCACATAAAAAAAAGAGTCAAGAAAGAAAACAAAATGGCATAAAAAAATGACCGCCATGATGAGAGGCAACAAGGAGCAGGTGGAGAAGGAGGCGCAGGCAGCACGAAAATGAAAAACAAAGTAAAAATGCTAAGCATTATATCTCAAGGGGACCCGAAACCAGCGCATTATGCTTAGGGCCTGGCTTACTTTTCGCTCTTGCCCCACCTCTGCCCCCTCCCCTTCCCATTCGCCTGTGGTCAGCGGGCGCTGCATTTGCAGCCTGGCCTACGGCGGCCGTAACTGGGCTCAGCTCTCAGCACACAGCAGCCACTATTTGCTCTGCTCTGCTCTGCCATACGGCGTTTACTTTCAGCGCTCGGCCCCTCGCTTTCGTTTTCTGGAGTACCTACTTCAGTTGTTGTTGTTGTTGTTGTTGTTCCTGTTGCCATTGTTGCCTTTGTCAACAGTTTTTTATTACCATTTGTTGTTGATTTAAACTGCTTGAGCAACGGTCGCCAACCCGTGCGGGGAGCGCGCTTAAAGCATTTGATTCAATGTGCAACGCGGCGTATACGTATTAAGAGCACTGCGAAAAAGTACGCTCGGCTTTATTGTTTTCCGCTTTGCTTTTTGCAAAATGTTGTTGCAGGCGTTTTGCTGATTAAATACCCTGTAAGCAGTACGAGTGGAAGCTTAAATAATACTGGATGGATAGAAGGGGTATTTAGCTTAATTTATTGACATTTCTTAATTAGAAGAAAGGAAACTAAACAATTGGACTTAATAAGAGGTGGAGAAAGTGCGAGGATAGAAATGGGATGGGAGAGCAACAAGATGCGAGAAGGATAATGAGACTTAGAGAGTGAGTGAGAGATGGAGACTGCAAGTTGGTGAAAAATAAAAAAGGTACAAAGGGAAAAGCCAAAAGGATATATAGATCATAAGCAAGTAAGAGGGAGAGAGAGACAGAGAGCGAAGATGAGACAAAAAAGAGAGAGTAAGGCAAAGAGAGAGACATAAAAGAACGAGAGAGAGATATGCAGAGACAATCCGGGAGACAATGAGAAAAATATATGTAATAAAGTGCCGCGTAGAGAGATAGAAAGCGAAAGCCTTTGAAAAAGACAGAAAGAGAGAATGAGGTAACATGAGACAGAGGGAAAGTCAGAGAGAGATAGAGACAAAGAGCAAGAAAGAAAGGCATGAAAAGGTTCAAGAAATAGACACTGGCTTCGCTCACCTCTCTCGCTCTGCTCACAAAAGCTCGAAGTCTATATATCAAATGTCTAATCCATGGCGAATCTGCTAATAACAGAATTTGGGATTACGCAAACCTACAAGCTTTCTAAGTAATATCAGATTTTATACTTAATTAGTAACAAATTCAAGACCTTGAGGCAGCTAGCTAAATTTCCTACTCAATTCGAGAATTTAAATACCTAAATATTCCCGTCGAATGAGTTGACTAATATCTTATATAAAACCGAAATGTGTTTAACACTCAGATAAATTTCCCATCATCCACAAAATTCGACATTAATTTACAAATCAGATTTAAAGGCGTTCAGTGCAATTTGGAAATCAAATCTTGGCTGAACTTGGTCAAATCGAGGTAAATATTTGACATTGGGAAATGCGTTTCACAAAGTATATTAAATTTTATTGGCTGTCAGAGGTAACACAGGCCGAAATGAGACTGGCTATTAAAGGAGCGTTTATCTTTGGACTCGCCCCGGACAGGCGCATAATAAATTCGGAAAGTGTTTTTCAATATGCGGACTCGATTGGCAGATAAATTAAACAGCTCTTGGCAATGCTGGGCCGTTGTTGCTCCTCTTTTTATTGAGCTATAAATGTAGAAATAAAAGTTAAATTATATAATCAGCCATAGACTACCTTCTTCTGCCTTCTTTTTTTTTTGGCTAAATGCTCAGCTCCTCTCGGCTTTGTGTGTGTTTGCTGCTCTCCGCAATAACCAATAATACCGAAGCTAATAAAAGTAAACAACCCAACAAAACAAAGGCGAGTCGACCACATCCACAAAATGCTTTGGGGGCCCGCATACGCACACACACCCACACAGTCGCACACACACACACACACGCATGTGTTCACATACGTTTACAATTTCTAAACATAAATATCAAAATACTGTGGGTGCTTCAATTTTACGACAAGGACAACAAGGACGAGTGGCAACCTGCTCGTCTTTCTGACTGACAAACGTGTTCAATTGCCGCAATAAAACTTCTCGATAATATGTGAAAATCATACAAAGCACAATATTAAATTAGCTCAAAAGATGAGTGTGTGCATGTGTGTGTATGGCAGAGGTGTGTGTGGGTGTGTATCGAATGGCAAAGGCAATAAAATGTCAGCCCACAAGGCATAGCAAGAGCAGCAGAGAGCGAGCTCTAGGCAAGGCTGCTCGACTATGGATGATGCTACGATTAAACTGCTTGCCTTTCGTATTTAAATATATAAAAATTATGTAGCTGAGTAGCAATCGTATTATATATATTTTAATGTGTGCAAGGTAAATATTAATCAAGCGATTTGAGCTTCTCAATCAAGTCAATTCAATCAAACAATTTATTTAATTTCTGCTTCACTAGAAAGTAAGCTCTTATATAAATAACTCAATTTTTTATTTATTTAGTCATATGCATATTTAATTATTTTTAATTTAATACATATTTATTTATTTCTAAGCATCATTGAAGCTCATTAGACTATCCAGTTAAACATGCCCCTCCCAAATTATTATAGAAAACAAGTCTAATCAATCGAGTATCAGTTTTTCATTCTTCCATCAGCTACAAAGTTGATATACCCTATATCACCTAACTCTACAGAGCATAGCAATGCGAAAAGGCACGCCAGAAAGAGAAACGAGCAGGAATAGGCGTTCTCGCAGGCGTAACCACGTCAGCATTCGAATAGATAAGCAAAGGCCGCAAGGAATGCAATAGAAATAACCATATAAAATAATGTAGCTGAAAATGCGTTTCAAATTCATAAAGTTTTTGCTGGCATAGTTTTTGCCATGTCCTCAAGTACATTTATATTTTGAATAGTTTTTGGCAATATTTTAATATGAAACCTTTTTGATAATGAACGGAGTGCTGAGTTCATTATTGAGCTGTGTGTGTGTTATATGTATATCTTATCCTAGGGATATTGCTTAACAAAATAAGGCGCCCGGAAATTTATAGATACTCTTCGAACACACCTCGCATATAGCTTTAACATACATCAATCAATTGCATTTCAATTTACTTTTATCTCTTTCTCTCTCTCACAATTTAGTTTCTTTCTTCTGTTTTTCCCCAATTTTTTGATGATATATCAATAGCGACTAAATAATGCAACTGGCCGGAATGTCTTTTTTGTTGCACATATATATTTACTATATAAATATACACATATTTATTTACATTTATACGAGCATAAACAAAGTTCCCTTTGTGAGGCAAAGCATGAAAGCAATTTGGTTGAAATGGAGCTGGATTGCGAAATAAATGCATTCAGCGAGTTGAATCTATTATATTATTATTTATTCTAACAATTGTTTAATAGCTTTCCATTGTGCCGAATGACCTCAAGTCCATATTCATGAGCCACCAGCATTTGGCATGCAGAGTGAGTTGTCAGATCAAATAGTATGAGTGTGTGTGTGTGTGAGTGTGTTTAATTGAATATTCAATTCAAATATTGAGTTACACATTCGATTGATGCATACACAATGCCATTTCACTTTCCCTGAAAACGAATGGCAAACGCCAATCAAAACAAATGAAAACAACGCATCCGAAACTTTTGGCCAAACAAGTTTCGGGGGGCTAACGAGAGATAAGGGCGAGGGAGGCAGGGGGGGCGGGGCGGTTGGTGGACGGGTCAGCAATTTGATTGTGTGACAGTTATTGATTATTTGGGCTAAAGTTTGCCGCTGCATGAAGGCTGCTGGGGAAATCAGCGAAATTGGGGCGCATTTCGTTAGGGCAACTCAGCAGCTAATTGTTCGGGCTCAGGTGCTGGTCCAGGTGCCCATGGCAACTCAGCTGAGCCAACCGGGTCAGCTGCAAATTTAATGGCCTGGCCAGGACACTTTAAAGGATTTCGCTGAGCTTTAAGGCCACCGGAAATTTGATTTGCTCTCGCGGCACTCCCCAGCTCCCATCGCCAGCTCCGCCCCGCCTCTCAGCGTCTGGGCTATAAAAATCCATTTGATGCTCGCATTTTCCTCATTGGGGCCGCGCTGGGGCGTGTCAGGCACTCGCTAAATGCATTTCGCTGTATGCCAAGGATTTCACAACTTTCGACGCGCTCGCATAAAAACTCAATAATATTATAATAGATTCGCGTCTCGCGCGATGTTGACTCGATTTGCACTTGCAACGCATACCATAGAGCGCCAGCAGCAGAAGGAGGAGGAAGAAGCTGAAGAATGGATTTGCTTCAGGCCTGATTGCCTCGTCACCGAAAGTTCCAATGCCACATCTATTATTCCATTTATTTTTGCTTTATTTTGCATTCGTATTTGCAGCGCAACTATTTGCAAAATGTTAACTTGCACAAACTATTTGCACAATAATAAAAAGCAAAAAACAAAAATACATTTTTCGAATAATAAAGTTTCTTCTATATGCAACAGAGTGTGTTCAGACTGACTGACTGATTGACTAACTGACTGATGCATTGCTAATTAATGCATTTTAATGCCAGCAAATCAGACATTTTTATTGAAGTTTACTTTTTGTTTCGAGCAACTCAAGCTTTTCACATAAATATTTAATGTGCACAGTTGGGCAAAAGTTCTCTAAAAAAAAAAGATTGATGAGGATATTTATATGTGTGACATGTTCTTGAAGTAGAATCATTCAACTGAGTTGTTTACTTCTTTATAGCCTAGCAAAGTTCTCAAAGTCTTTGTGGTTTGAAAAACTTAGGTTGTTAAACTATCTTTTTCTAATTGAATATTTTCTATTGTTTTATGAAACGCTTTAGATTGCCTACTGCATAAAAGAACATCAACTAAAGCATGTTTACTGTAGGATTTTCTAAGAAATTATTAACAGCAGTTAGGCTTCTATTTATGAAAATGAAACTGACTTTACTGTATGAAATGAGCACTAACAACGCACAACAATATTTTCTGCATCAATATTTGCTACTAAACGACTTTTTTAATCTGCTGAAGACAGCTCATAAATATATCAAAAATATGTGTAAAATTCGGCAGACAATTTATACACATACAAAAAAAAAGCTATAAACATGGATAAGAAATTTATAAAATATGCAAAAAATTCTACAAGCATGGATAGTTGCAAAGCAGCAGCAAGTCTCTTAAGACATGAATTTATTAATATACAAAAAAAAAATCTTTAAAAATCAATAAACAGTTTATAAATAACTAAAAGTATGAATAGTTGAAAAGACTTCTCAGATTTATGATGTGGATAAATTCAAACTATGCAATAAATGCCTGCATATATTAATCAAAATTGTCATTGAAGCAAACTCTTGAAAATTTTTAATAAAAAGACGTTCAGTATAAAATAGAAATAGATAAAATGTAATTCTATTTATGAAAGCTCCGCTTAACAAGCTCTGACTCAACGAAAGTCTGCAATATCAGCTGCAAGCAAATATTTTCTTATGCAAACAATTTATGGAGCTTATAGAATTTGCGCTATGCAACGCATAGCTCCGGCAAAATTGTAAAAATCTTTCGAAAAAATCTAGAAAATATGTTGCCCGGAGAAGAGAATCAAAATCAGAATCGGAGCCAGTCGAGGGCTGGGTCAAGGGCAGAGCAGGCAGCAGCAGCAGGTGAGCTGGAGCTGCCTGATTGCATTTCCTACTCGCGCACCTGCCTGCTGTTTTCAATTTCCCAGCTGCGCCTGACGTCGCCTCCTCGGAGGAGAGACAATGTTGCCGCTGGCATTGAAAGCAGCCGTTGACTTTTCCAATTGCAACATAGCTTCAAAGCTGCCGCAGCCAAGGATCCGCTGTCTTAGCTGATTGCTTCGGGAAACTTTGAAACAACATAAGCTCACAGATGGATGGATGGCTACACGGATAGCTGGCTGTATGGCTGGCTGCATGGCTGCTTGGGTGAGTTTTGCCTTGGCAAACTTGTCATGATTTCTTTTCCATTTACACTTTGCGCTCGTTGTCGCGCTTTCAGTTCAATGACAATAATCAGCCGAGTGAAAGTCTTTGTTTATTAGCGCAGCGCTGATAAAACATCTCCTAAAGGTAAATATTGAGAGAATACGAAATTGGAGTAGAGCGAATGGCACATCAACTGATTGATTTTACGCTCAGCTTCAGCTAAAACAAGTAAAAGTGCCCTAGTTGTGAGCCCTAGTTGTGCCCTACAGATGAGCGGCTATAAATGAGATACTGAGCTGTGAGCATACTGAAATAGCTGTTCAATAATTTTATACCAATTGAATTATAATTTAGAATACATTTAATGGTTTAATTGTAATAAAATTAAGCAACTAATTCAAGTAAAAAATTAATTTATAAATTATGCCCAACTTTCCCTTTTTTTAAAAAATTGTTGAAAAATATTTCCTGTAATTTTTCAGAGCCCATTTTAATTTTATTTTAAAAAGAATGAGGCAGAGCCCTATTGGAAAAAAATTATTACGATGTATTGAATGATATAAAAATTATGCATTATTAAAAACTATGCATTTGCAACTGATGCAATAACTTTCAATAACTTAGTCTTATACTATAATATTATGAATAGAGTAATACACAGAGTATACAGTATATATTCGATTAAACTACTCTCAAATTGAAAAGGAATTAAATTTATGTGAATAATTTTGCAATAATCAAAATATTAAATGTAAATATTCCATATATGAGAAGCGCTATTAAAATGAATACAATAACAGACTTGCGGCTATAGTTCTTTTTTGTGCTTTGATTGCCCTGCCAGCCCCCATGGGGCTCTGCTCACAAATTATAACTGTACATGTGAGCACATAACTCATTTCTGCTGTACTTAAATTTTATTTTTATTATATATGTTTTTCATGCGCTCTACATTGACCCACATCACGTTCTAGTTGCAGTCAATTAAACGCAGCGGATTATAACAAAATCTTTTGCTATTTTTATTAATAAATAGAATAATATTTGTATAGAACACAGAGTGAGAGAGATAGGGGAGGATAAAATTTACATAAAAATAAAATAAAAAATGAAAAGGAAAATGTTTTTTATTGTTTGCACTGAGCCGAGAGCAATTTATAATAACTGGCCAGTTTGAATGGATTTTATGGCGACAATCGACAGGATAAAGCAGAAACAATCCACGACATGAACTAAGCCCGCATAAACCTCAGCAGCAGAGAGTGGACTGCGGGACAGGGTAATATATTTAATGGCATTAGTTGGAAATAAATTTCAGGGCTAGTCCCCTAGTCAGACAGGGTAAACAAGTATAATCGAGAGTGCTTGACTAGGAGATACCCTAACCTCTGCGTGAGCTGCTAATGCAAGCATTATGAGCTGCTTTTATACATACATTATAATGTAAAAAGATTCATTTTTAGAGATAGTAAGGAGATATACAAATTTATCGAAAAAAGAATGAAAGGTCGTAAAAAAAAATGATTATACCCTAAATTATTACTTTTCATATTATTAGCGTATAAAAAAAATTATTATCATACAACACAGGCTTTCACAGTAAAGCTTCCATTTATAGAGCTTTTCATTGAGGTCATTTGCACTTTCTACACTCACCCCCTTGATTATCGGCCAATTATAAATAGTTAAGTATGCGGCGAAGGCATCAAGCTGGTTGACAGACAGTTGCACTTAGCTGACATTTACTGTAGCTGTCCTTATGCAAATGCCAATATATATGGAGAGAGAGTAACACTTTTAATATCTCTGCTGGTCAGGCACTCACCTGACCAAATATATATATATATATATATATATATATATATATATATATATATATATATATATATATATATATATATATATATATATCATCCGCCAGACCATATATCCTCTGCCCACCTGGTTAGCCTTTCACTCCTATAGTTTATAGTGCTATTGTTGCTGGCTTTTGTGTTGTTATTGAAGAGCATTTGGTCATCAAAAATGTAGGCATATATACAAACGATATATATATATATATATATACTATATGGGATATATATATATATGTATATATATAGCTATTGAGCTGGTCGGCCATTCAGGTCAGTGGATCAGAAATTGCAAAGACAACTTGCAAAAGTTAAAAACATGCGGCCCTTGGACTCTGAACCAATTGCCAGCTGCCTGCTGCCTGCCGCCTGCTGTCGGCTGTCGGCTTTGCTCCACTTTCCTTGGGGGGTTTTTCGGGGTGTGTGTGTGTGTGTGTGGAGCTGTCAAAGGTCAAACGTAGCACACACGAGTTTCACTTCGAGCCACGCTAAAGCACTTTAAATTCAGTGGCAAAACGCATCTTCTAGCTTCCACTGGCAATGCCCCTATCCCGATCCCCAATTGTAATCGCAATCGCATTGCCAATCCCCAATCTCGCTTTTAGCCCCATCAGCTTTAGCTAGCAGCATTCATTCTGCCGCATTAGGTGCAAATTCTGCCCACAAATGAAATGCATTTTTGCCACATTAAGGCGAAAGTGTTTTACCATGTGTGTGAGTGTGTGTGTGTGTGCTTGGGGCTCGAGTCTGTGCTGAGAGAGGTGCTGCGCTCCATATGCCATTATGCAGTCTGAGCGGGCGTTAAGTGCTTTTTTCTTGTGCCCCTGAAAGAAGCAGAAGAAGAAGCGGACGCGGCGAGCGCATTGTTTGCACATTATGTGGTTAGTGTGGTGGTGCAGTGGTGTTGTGGTTGGAGCGTGCCTGCAGCTTAGCCCTTGACTACTTAGCCTGCGCCTAATAGATTCTTACCGAGGCTCTTTGGCTATGCGAAATTATTGTCAATCTGAGACTTTGTTTGTATCGAATGAGAGTTTGTTTTACTTAACTCAAATGGATATTGAGATGGATAGATGAAATGCAAAAGAAAATGTAATAAAAATTGGAAATGGAAGTCTGTTTGTAGATTTTAATAGAACTCAGTATTGAAGCTAAAAAACTTGCTTAGAAAGATCTTTTTAAGTGCTCTAGCTTTACATAAATAAAATAAATATTTAAATATATAACAAATAAAATAAATATAAATATAAATAAAACGATTTATAGCTCTTTAAACTAATTTAAAAACTGTAAATCAAACTTGGCTCACAGTGCTAAAGAGAATTAAACCCAAAATAAATTCTCTCAACTTTTTGGTTAGCTGAGCAATTGAAAGATTTATTGTGTGTCGTAATAAAAGCCACTAAAAAAGTAAACAAATTGTGCACATGAAAGCTGGAGAGTAAACAAAGCCAATACCAAGCCCAAAGAATCAGCGAAGAACCAATGGAACCAGCAATGGAATCAGCAGTGGAACCAGCAGTGGAACCAGCAGCCGAACAATGCAAATAAAACAAAAGTGACTCACGTCTCCTGCAACAGATGCACACAAATGCAAACATGGGCACAGACACACACCCATAGTCACACACTCACAGTCACACACTCATACCCACTCACACACTCACAGTCACCTGCTTTAAGGCACTTTTCGTGTTGTTTTTGCGGCGTTGGTTTAATTTTTAAATTGGTACACACGCGCCGCTGGCAAATCTAACAATTTTTAATTACGATTATGGCCAAACAAATACAAGCACCCACTTACACACACACTTACACACATTCTCACCCTCTTACACACAGACATGCATTTTTAAATATCTCTTGAAAATCTACAAAAGCGACAAATTTTGTTCAATTTGTTTTTCACTAGCAATCAAAACTAAAATAATCAAATAGTTAAACAAGAGCAAAGTTTGAATCGATTATGGGTCAGCTATAATACACCCTATATATTATGTCATATATACTATCATCTATAATCTTAACCTTGAACCTTATACCTAATAATAATATATATAATATACATATATAATAATATATACCCCATCTTTTGTAATACAAGCCTTGCATATCTATACTTTTATACACTCTATACTCTATAGGCTCTAAACCCTATACTATATATACTCTATAAACTTTAAAGTTTATACGGCATACTTTATCCTATGATCTTTAAGGCCTATATCCTAAACCACAAACAGTATCCTCTTCAGGCCCATACATATCCTATACTTTATATACTTTCATGTATATACTATGTGTCCTATAAATTCGAAGCCTTTGCCTATACCCTCAAATCTCGAAGCCATCTAGCCAAGTTCTCTATAGTTTTTAAGCGTATATTCAGTCTATTGCCTATACTGCATAACCTATATATAACCTCTATAACCCATACCCTACAGCCCCTACCATATTATCTTTCAGCCTATACCATATACTCTATAAAATATATTAATTTATTTCTCATTTATAGCCGTCTTCCCTATATCTTCTAATCCTCACAGACTCATATGCTATACCGTATACCCTACAGCATGTGAGCCAATACCTGTTCCCTACACCCCACGCCCTCTAACCCTTAAGCCTATACCCTATATCCTACCCTACCCTCGTGCGCGTGCTATTTTTAATTGTCTGAATCAATCCGCGCTCAAAATTTTAATTAAATATTTAAATTAAATGTGCAAACAAACAGAGCACAGAAAGAGCATACACAAGCACACACGCACACACACATATTTACTCACACGCAGTTATGCAGTTATGCCCTTAGCACTCATTTGTATATGTGTGAGTGTGTGTGTGTGTTTGCAATGAAATTTAATTTTTTTGGTTTTACTTTTTTTTTTTGGCATAATAAATATTTTTAGTAGTTAAGCTTGTTGTTGCTGCCTTTGGCCGTGGCTGCCATTCATTTGCATTCATTAGGACCGTTCGCTTTCTATGTATGTGTGTGTGAGTGAGTGTGTGAGCAATTAAACAAACTCGCAAGGGATGAAGCACATGAGGTGCACGTACGCAAAGTCAAGGACAATTTACACATTACACGTGCCACACACACAATCACATATACATACACATACAGAGAGAGAAAACTTGACAGCAACAGGAACAAAATCAGGACAATCAAATGGTGCCACCCTGTGTATGTATGTGTATATCTGTGTGTTTGTGTGCGTGTGTTTCAGTCTTTTCGTCTTTTTAAATATTCATCGCAGTGCACATAACAGCGAAATGCAATTTAAACGACCTGATTAAACAAACGAGCTAAAATACACTAATGCAGCTTGGCATATGACTTACTACAACAACTTCTCGCTCACCTGCTGAGCAGCTACATAACTATATATATATATATACATATATATATATATATATATATATATATATATATATATGTGTTTGTGTGTGTTCTTAATGAAATTCATAATTTTGATACAATTTTCGCTGATAGCTTAAAACTTTGCGCGCTTCATTTTAAGGCAAGCAAATAAAAGACGCCAAGTAAAACTTTAAATGTTGAAAAATGCCCAAAAGTTTGAAGCGCCCTTAGCTTTATTTTTATTTCTTCCAGAACTTTGCAAGTCTTAAGAGTGTTACGAATATTAAGCGACTTAAATGAAAATAGTTTTGAAAAATTTAAGAAATGATATAGAATTTAATATAAATATTTTGTAGCTCGAATAGGTCTAATTACTTTTTGAGCGCAAAAGTTATGAAAACTTGCTTAGTTTCATTATGAGTTTAAGATTTAGTAAAACAAATTATATCAGAATTAGGCCTTGAATAATTTTAACTACATTTTTATTATATAATAAATAGATTTAGTATAAAACTAATATTATATAAATTGAATTTCTCTTTTAAATATTTTAAATATATTTCATATAATTTTTTATCATTTTCATTCCTCATAAAAACCTTCTCCCGACACTTCACTCTAAAAGTTAGTGTATTTAGGCTACCTCAACTACCTCTAGCAGTCTGCCTTAATTATGTTTATAAAATTCATGCGCCATTTTGTTTGTGTTTAATAAAATATGCGCACCACAAATATTTATGAAGCCATATTTAAGTGCGTTAATAATTTCATTTGGGCCACGTTGTAAAATGTTTGTACTAACGGAATTTCTCATTATTCCGCTTACACAACTTGGCTGTCAACATAATGTCGTATATGCATAGACCCCTGGGTATATATAATCTATATTTCTATATTTGGGGCTAGGTCAAGTCAAATTCCAGGTTGTCACGCTTCCACAGTTTCGCACACACTCGCCATTCCCATGGCATATGTTGGCCTAATTCGACCGAGGCGGTCAACAGCTGCCGCTGCTCAGCCTCTGACCTTTGGCTCAGTATCTCTCTCTCTCTCTCTCCGCCTCTCTCTGCACCTTAAATCCGCCCACTCATGATGCGGCACTTTAATAAACGCCCCAACTGCCGGCCACGGCGAAAGTCGCACCGGACGGCACAGCTTTTGATTAATGTTTGCTAGTTCGCCTCGGCGGCGAATTCATTTGTTTAAAACAAAATGCACAGCAAGAACGAAGCGGAATGGAACGAGACGAAATGGAATGGAAGGAAAGCGGGCGGCAGAGTAAGTGAGGGCATTTGTAACTAAAAATAAAACAAATGAAATTCCACACATGAAGCTTTACGATACTCTAGCTCTGCTTCTCACACAAAGCAACTGGCACTTAATTATACTAAGTACTTGAGGCTTGTAGAGGGCATATGCGATTTGCATGAAGAGAAAACAAAAGCATAAGAAAGGAATAAATGGGATTAAATTTATAAATAGTATTTATATATATTAAACTAGCATATATATTAATTTTTAAATTAATCTAAAACATCTAGCAATAAAATTAAGTATTTATTTTAATTTATAGGGTATTTTCAAGTCGACTGCCCAAGCTCTGTTGCCACTGCATTTCTGTGTTTATATTTTTACCGTTGAGTTGAAACTGTTATATTTCTTGCTCTTTCGCTCTCACACTTTTTTTCTGTGTTCCCTCACCCCTCTACTCGCTCACTCACTCACTTTTTTTTCATATTCCTCACACTCTCTTCCGCAATATATATATATATACACAACGAAAAATTCGGATGTTCATTCATCTTTGCATTCAGCAAACGCGCCAAATATTTTTTTGATATATTGACTTGCAAAATATTTTGGCTTTACACGTGTCTAAACACACATACACACACACACACACACACATGCACACACATACATCTTTCATGTATTAGTTTTTGGATACAGTTTCAGTTTCGTGTTTTTTTGCTTCTTCCATTTTACTCTATTTATATTTTATATGTCTATGCAGCGCTATGAAAAATCAAACGACCCTCACACACGCACACATACAGCAACACGATCTGATGCGCGTGTGTGTGTGTGTGTATGATGATGTATTCAAGCGTGAAGCAAAAGATTACAGTTTCAAGCCATTTTTTTTTGCAATGTTTTTCGATTTGGATACCTCGCATTGTTGTTGCTGCTGCTGTTGTTGTTGTTCTAGTCCAATTTGTAAAACTAAGCAGCTGCCAAAATGAGTAGCAGGCGTTGGAGCAGGAAGCAGAGGGAGACGAGGGGGGAGCCCAAAATGTGTTGCGTTATGAAATTATTTTCGGCTACATTTTGCAAGTATTTAAAAGGGCATCATCAATGGGCAGAGGCAGCCGAAGGGGGCGCAGCACAAAGGCCTTAAAGGATGCTGCTGCCGTTGTTGTTGGTGGGAAACGTGCCAGGATAATGGCAAGCAAGATCCGTGCGGTCTTTAGCCGCCAACCACCCTCCCGCCCCCCAGGCGGGGGTTAATGAATGCGCCACACGAGTCACGAACGCTCAGCCTGCGGGCACTTAACCCATTGTTGACCCCGCTGGGATGCCATTATGTGATTGCTGTACACACACACACACATTGAAGGGGCGTGGGGGTGGCGGGTTGGTAAAGGGGAGCCACAAGACAGCAGGCATAACATTTGAAATTATAAAATATGTGCGATAAGATAACAATTGCAGGCAAACATTCAAATAAAACGCGTGCGGGTTAAGCCTAAGCCTCGCGCCGTCTCTCTCTCTCTCTTATCCCCCCCTCTCGCACGCCTGAATGACTGCATCAATGTGTGTGTAATGAATGGCCCGGGGCTGACAAACCACTGACAAGGAATAAACTAACGGAGCGTTTGAAGGGTTCCATTGGGTGTCATTCGAAAATTGAATTGCATGGCAAATGCCGAATGCGAATTCGAATGCGAAATTCACGCGAAAATGTCAAGTTCACACGGCGTGTCAAATGGTAGAGGGCGGGGGGATGATGTGCTGCGATCAAGTGGGCGGAATCTGGCAACGCAGACTGACTAATCAGACGCAACGTTGTTGGCGCTCGTTGCCATGTAAAACGATATTTCAGCTGTCAGTTTATGCTTCAACTATTTCAAATCAAATCAATGCCAAAGGACCTGACGTTGAGTTGCTGTGTGTGTGGAGGCAGCTCGAGGGGCAGGCCAAGGGGCGCACTGCACTGTCAATGATTTATGTTAAAAGGCTTACTAACACACACGCGCACACACACACACACACACACCTTCTTGCGAAGCCATGAAAATGAATGCGTAAAGTTTTAGCAACAATAACAACAGCAAGAAACTAAAGAAAGAGAGAATATGAGAGAAGGCCTAATGGCAGAGTCGACCTGGGAATACCCTACAATTTTAATAAGTTGATGAAATGTAGAATTAAATGATTTTTTTCTGTGATTTATGATTTTTTCTGTGTGTTTAGTTGGCATTAACTAATTAATTAGTAATTATTTAAAAAAAAATAAATTAAGTAACAAAAATCATCAGTCAAATATGAGCTAATATATAATAGAAATTATATAGTACAAGAAAAAGTAAAGTTTGTGAAGCCAATACAATTTATACGCACATAAAATTAAACCTATTTTCCACTTGAAGGTCTCTCTCTCTCTCTCCCAGTCTCTCCCACTCTCTCTCTCACTCTTCAACTAATTCTAATCACGTTCATAGCTCATTCACTGCATAACTGGCATCTATAGAGTATGCAGAGTGGGGGAACTCCGCTTTCATTGTGCTGCTGTTGCTGCTGCTGCACTCCTTGAACCCGCTGCCCAGGCAGACCTTGCCCTCGTGCACGGCGTGTGAGTTTTTCCACCATAAATTCACAAAAATGAATCTACATTGCAAATGCAAGCAAGTTGAGAGTGTGCAAGTGTGTGTGTGTGTGTAAATGAACAAAAAAGAAGAAGAAGAAAAAACAAAGCATAAATGTAGCTCAACGCATTTTGCTGCACAAAAGAGAGTGAGAGGGAGAGTGAGAGGGAGAGCGGGAGCGAGAGAGGAAGTTGGCAACTGGAACTGGGAGCACAGCGAACAGAAGCTAACGAAGCGTAAAGTTTGCCAAGCGGCTGCCATTTGGAATGGCAAGCGGCCAAGCGGGCAAAGCGCTATACAATGCGCCGCCAAAACTCGTGCTCGTGCTCGTGCTCATGCCGTCCCGCTCGCACCGCCCCGACCCGACCCGACCAGCCACTCATCCGCAATTCCCTTTTCAGCCTCTCAGTGTTTGCCTTGTGGTATTTTTTATTAAATATTCCTAATAAATTATGCAAAATTCCTGTATTGCATGCAGAGACAACAGAGCGAGATGGCGCATGCATGTGTGTGCGAGAGAGAGAGGGAGAGAGAGATAGAGCGAGCCAGAGTAAACGAGATTTTTGGTCAAATCAAAATGTTTGCCCAAGGGGCAAGGGGGGGGGGGGCAAGCGGGGCCGCTGGCTGTGCGTGTGGGCGTGCCGTAACTATCAATAACTTTTTTCTCAGCTGGCTTAAAAGCCAGCAGCAGTGGCTGCCTTGGCAACAACAATGGCTACTGTCCAGGCGCTCCTTTAATACAATATAAAGGCAAAGGATGCACACACAGGCGCTGTGTATCTGTATCCTTTAGATACAACTCTGTCGTGTATTGCGATAATAAAATAAAATTGAAATATGGTTGGCAATTGACTGAGCGCAATGAGTGGAAATTGTTGAATCGCTTGCGTTATAACAGCGTCACGGCCGACAGATTGGCCGGATTGGACGGTTTGGGCTGGGGCCGATCGAGTTGGAGCGGAAGTTATAGTGCTGCGGTGCAAGGGCTTTGCCAGCGTGCAGCATGTTGTAAAGTGTCAAATGATGAATGCCCCAATAAGTAGGCAATGGATTTTTTTACGACTCACCAACAGATGTCGAGCCGAAAGCAACTTTTATTCCACTCGATGCGAAAGAGCTTAATGCGAATTGGAGCTGGAGCGAACATGGATAAATGTCGTAAAAGAAATTGTTTCAAGTGCGAATGGAGCTATGCGGGGGCTATGTTACATGGGAGGAGCTGGCGAATGGGAATTATTGTAGAAATTAAATAACTTGATAGATAAAACGTTTTTCTGGCAATAAGCAAACTATTTAAATTAACTACAAAATAAACTAATATATAATATATTTAATTATAAAATTCCTTATTCTTTTTTTACTACTTTTAATTTTTATTTATACTATTTTAAAGAAAAATAGTAAAGTAAAAAAAAAAATACTTTTTGGCATTATTATAAAATTAGTATTATAAAATAAAGAAATAAATAATAATAATAAATAAAAGAAGTATTATAAAATATTTAAAATTAATTTATTTATTATTAAAATATTTTTTTTATAAATAATTTCAAGTATTTATAAAATTGAATTCAAAAGTAAAATAATAATAATTCGGGAAGAATTACGAATCATTTGCAAATGATTTGCTTAAAACATTTGTTTTTCCGCAAATTAGTATATATTTTATTACGTCATATTAAATTTATATATTTATAGTATATTATTTTATACTAAATATATTTTTATTGAATTTTCATTTCAATTTCGCAACCCGAGAATCAATTGAGCTCCTCAAGCTTAAATTGCGCAGTGATACGATTGAATGAATTTAAAGCGCAGACAAAGTCACATTTTTATTATTTGCTTTCTTGCGCACACTCGAGCGCATCTGAGCCGAGTGGTTGAGTGGGTAGCCAGGGCCAGTGGGGTGGCGGAGGTGTGAGTGAGCCGCAATTACCGAGAATTGCGATATTTAAGCACAATTTCGCTTTGTTTCGCTACAGCTTAGCGTACATATATTTATTTGTTGATGTTATAAAAATAAGGAATTGTTGCAGAGCAAAATGCGCTTATGAATAAATAAGAGCACGCACAGAGGGGCGGCAATGGCACGCAAACACGCTCGCGCACACACAGATTTATGATGTGAAACAAATCACTCATACGCCGCATCGGACCACGGACCACGGACGCGCAGAGCTCGTGTGTGGAACGTGAAACATGAAACGTGAAGTGACTGTCAGGGATTTTCACATGAAATTCGTTTATTTTTAGTCCAGCAACAACAACAACCCACACATGTGAACAACATCAGAAGCGGCACGACAACAACAACAACAACAACAGCAGCTTCAGCAAATGTCTTGTTTATTTGAGCTTCAGTTTTCTGACGGCCCAGAGAAAAAATCAACAACAAAGAAAGTAAATAACAAAAAAGAAATTAAGTTGCCGCCTGCAGGTTTATAACACCAGCAAATGCCACGACACCACGCCCCCTCCCCCAGCTTTTTGCCAAGTAGAAAAAACACACAATAACAACAGCAGCAACAGCAACAACAACACGAAAATGTTTATCTGATTTAAACGTTGGCAAAAGTCGCCTCCCGCTCGACTTACGCCCCCCAGCTGCCAGTGGCGAGACGTCGCTTCAAAGACATTTCGGCCCGGGCCCAGGCGCTGGGCCAACTTATGCTGCCTGTCGCTGGCGCCAAGCTTAATTTTCACTCTGTGGCAACTTTAATATTAATCATACGACCCGCATGCCCGACAAACAAAACACAAACACACGCTCGCAACTCGAGCTTGTTGCGGTAGGTTTTGCTGCCGTGTGACGGGCGCCCACTACTATTGACTCACGATGAGGTGACCCACGAATGTGGGCGTAACGAGTGTAAGAGGAACAGAGCGCGTGGAGGCGTGGCAGGGGCGAGGGGCGGAGTGGTGCGCTCTGCTCTCACGTCTGTGTCAGCCGCAGCGGCAAACGCCAAAAGTTCTTAGTTAAATTCATCGCACTAGCAAAAGTTTCCTCAAGTGGCTCATTGTGGTTGCCAGTTGAAATGTTGACCCACAGACAGGCAGTGCGAGCGAGACAGAGAGAGAGAGAGAGAGAGAGAGCGAGACAGTTGCAGATAGTTGACAAGGACACGCAGCGAGGCAGCGACTCATGCTCTTTGCGGTCTTTAGCGCTGCAGCAGACGCCAAAACTTGCCAATGTCCAAAAACAAACAGAAATGTTGCAACCACCAACAACAACAACAGCAACAACAACAACGGGCGAAGGGAAAATCGTTGGCATGCAAAAAGTTTGCGGATGCTGCAGAAGAAAACGCAAATGATTAAGTGCGTCGTGGCATAATTCAGCAAGACAACATTTCGGTTGACACAGCGGAAGGCACGTCCACAGCCAGAGACGTTGGCGTCCTGAGCGCGGAAGGGGCTTGCGATGAGAACTAAATGGCTATTGAAATGGCATTCGCGAATGTAGGGAGTGGATAGCGAAAGAGAGAGAGAGAGAGAGAGAGATAGGGAGAGAGAGATAGGGAGAGAGAGCGATATATATAGCTCGAGTGTTTGGATTTAAAATTGAAGGAAAAGCTATACCAAGAGCTATATAAACATAGGCTAAGGGCTAGCTAGCAAAGTAAACTAAGATGAAGAGTTATTAAATATATTGAGTAACTTATAGCTATAAGAAAATGAAAGCAGATAGAATTTATAGAAAAATTATAAAACAAAGGATATAAATTATATAAAATGAAGAAGAAGACTTAGACTAAAATATTTATGAACCTCAAAGATTTTTGACATTTTAATTTGGAATCCATAAGAATATAAATTAAAAAATTAAAAAAATTAAATAAGAAAAATAATATATTTTTAAAATATATATATATATTAAGCAAATAAAATAAGATACATTAAAGCGTTTAAAAAAATATTAGAATATAATATAATAATACATAATAATATATATCTATTATACAATATAAGAAATAAAAACACAGTGAGACATCAGAACTTATATGATGATGTGTATGATAATATACCCAGCTAAATATATATTCAAAATTATTCAAATTTATAAAAATATAGAATTGAAATATAGTAATACCATAATAATTTTACAAAATGTTCCATTAGACACTTGTTTCTAGTTTCAGGAATGAAAAACAATTAAAAATCCTACTGATCAACAGACTCATCTGCAGAGCAAATTTTTTTTATTTAATGCCTCAACTTTCTACTTTTACCTACAATTAAAAATAATAATAGTTTCATTGTGACATATGGAGATATAATAGTTATATTGAAGCTGTTCTTTTCAACCAATAAATCATCAAAAATACTTTAAAGCCAAATCAAATTCTAAGAGAAAAGAAAACATATTCAATTCATATTGACACTTCATTTTGGCTACTTTTATTTCGATTTGAATCGCACTTTCGTTTTCACTAGACTTAATTAAATTCAATATCCCACAGCAGACGGCGCCCCTGAATGGACTGGAAGCTGCTTGCAAACCTGATGCTCAGACAGCTTTTGCTACACTCGCCCAATGCGCTTGTTAGTTTAGTTCTTTGGTTTTTAGGGTTTTTGGCTGGGCTTGGGCTTGGTTCGGTTGGGTTGGGTTTGGTTGGCCTTGGTTGGGTTCGCCTCGGTTTGGCTCGGTTTACTTTGGTTGCTGTCTGCTGTTTGGCGCTGTGTTGCCATGTTCCTTGCGGATTAGGAGTTCTGGCCATTTGTTAGTGACTACAGCCAACAGCAGCAGACAGAACACGAACTTTTGCTGTTTAGCATTTCAACACACACACACAGAGACACACACAGGCTGCACAGCAATTAATATGTATCTTTTACTTGGCACGCTTTATCGCTGCTTGCAACACTCCACTCGCTCAGTCCAACAACAAGAAATGTTTCTTCTTTCTTTTTTTTGCTGTTGTCGCTTTGCGTTTTGGTATTTTTGGCTAGAATTTTGCACGTTGGCATTTTATGTGGTCCTTGCACAGTTACACATTATGGCCACGCCCCCTGGCCAGCTGGGCAACCCAAGTGATTTATGACAGCACGGACCGAGCGGGCGGGCGACGCGGCTGCATTGCGTATACTTGATATTCTGTGGCAGGCGCAGCGAAGGCGTCTTTTAAATCAAAAGTGGCTTGAGAAACTCGTAGCAGAGCGAGACAATAGGAAAGCGAGAGCGAGAGCGAACGACTCAAGGCGAGGCAAACAGAGTCGGGCTACAAAATTTAATTAAAATGCACATTTGTCCTTGACAGCGTTTTATATTTTTGCTTAATTGGAAGGCAACAGCGACTGCGGCCGAGGCTGAGGCTGAAACTGAAACTCAGCCAGAGACAGCTCAGCTCAGCTAGTGTGGCCTGCATGACACACACACACACACACGCACACAGTCGCGCTTTGGGCACATGCATTAGTAAAGATGCGGTTAGATATTCAAAATGACGAACGCGACACAGAGCTTGGCAAAAGGCTCCAGCCCCCAGCTGAATGCGGCCTCCCTCTGCTCTACTTAGAGCAGCAACAGCCAGGCAAAGACACACGCACAACCTGCCAGTGTGTGCCAGTGTGTGTGACTTAGTTTAGATAACTAGATGCATGGGCAGAGAGGCGGGAGAATCTCCTCAGCTGACAAGCGTCTGACAAAAATTAAAGTTGATTACGTGGCTGACTCAAACAAGCTGAAACTCTTGGCCTGAACGAACGAATACACGACAATAAATTCTGGTAAAGCGCTAATTCAACTGTGTGTGTGTGTGTGGGTGTGCCTGGGTGTCTGTGTGTGTGTGTGGGTGAGTGTCTAAATGTTTAAGCAGCTTAAGACTAAAGAGGAACATGCGCTAATAGCTGAATATGTGTGCATAAATGATATCAAATGGTAAATAATTCATATGAAAACGTCCTAATTTGTGCTGCTGACTCGTTTTGCTTAATTGGGTTTAAATAATGTAGGGCATGCAAGCGGGAGCAATAGCAACGGAAATTGTAATAAATAAATAATAGATACATATGTATGTAAATTAATAAATTAAAAAAAATAAATAAATGAAACTGAAATTAAATCAGATAAAAAAAATTAATAAAATAAAATATTTAAAAATATTAAAGAAAATATATAAAGTTAAATCATAAACTAAAATAAAAAAATAGATAAAATAAAATAAAAATAAATAAAATAAAATCATAAAACGAAATAATAAATAAATAAAATAAAATCATAAAATAAATAATATATAAAAAATTCAAATAAAATAAATATAAAGGATGTTCCTAGTGGAAGATACGTTAAGAGTTAGATGAGTCGAAATGTTTTTCAGTTTGTGAAATACACTTGAAATGAGTTTGCTTTCAATATGACATGAAATGTAAAGGATGTAATGAATTAAAGGTCTGCCAAATCAAAGAAAACGTAAAAAGAATTGTAAGTTGGAAATGTTTTCCAGCTTTATAAAAGCAAGCTAGGGCTTGCTTATACTCTATTCTATTATATAATATTTTTTAATATGCCTCGATTAGGGGTGCAAAGCAACTTATAAACAGATAAAAATATCTCCACATATTATGCAAAATTATTTGTAATAATATAAATATATATTCATATTTATATATATATATATTTATTCATACGGCCTCCTTGTATCCCCAAGAAATATATACAATTTTGAATTATGTTGTTCGTATTTGCCTGGGGATTATGGTGAGAACTCGCCTTATGCATAACCAACTAGAAAGAATGAAGTGTCAGTTGTGAGCTCTATGACAACTAATATCCATTTGGATGTCCTAAGCCCTCTGCTGGCCGAAACAAAATGCATTAATGCGGAAACGCATTTTGCCTGCTTCTATTTGCATATGAGTTTGAACTAGAGACAGCTCGCACGTATTCAACTTTAACTACTATCTACAGCAAGACAAACAGACTGGGAGAGAGAAAGGGGGGAGAGGGTAAAAGGACATTTTGTGCTTTTTATGCGTTGGCATACACACAAAATTTGTGCTAAAGGACTTTTGCTTACAAACGAGCGAGCTGGCAAAAAGTGTGGAAGAATTGCATTGTTTTTCGCAGTCAGGCAGAAGCCGGGACCAGGACACACGTGCAAGGATGTATGCATATGTCTTGGCTGGGATTTGTGCTCCTTAGCCCGCCACGCTCCGCCCGACTCCTCCTCTCTCTCTCTCTCTCTCTCTCTCACTCTCTATCTGCAAGCATTCACCTCGCTGGCAGCAGGCGGCAGACAACTGCAGATGATGAGCCTCAGATTATATGCACTCACAAGCGTTCGCTTTGTCTCCTGGCCTCGTCTTTGGCTCGACAGGTCCTGTCAGCTGCTGCCGTTGTTGTTGTTGCTGCTGGGCCGTCCTTTGGGCCTTTGTGTGGTGCCAACAGGACATGCATAAGTGGCCTGTCTCCTCGTCCCAGGCTCAACAACTTTGCTGCATTTTTATTTATATTTACTCTTGATTGTTGCAGTCGCTCTGCCGCTCCTTCTTCTTCTTGTAGTTGTTCTCACTGCTGTTTCTGTTGCTGCAGACAAGTGGAAACAACATTTAAAACAACAAATCCTCCCAGCTGCCTGCACTTTTTGCTCTCAAAACAATTAAATTCAACAAACTTTTCGCTGCAACTCTCTCTCCCTCTCTCACTCCTTCTCTCTTTCTCTTAGTTTAACTCTTCTCCCCTCTCACTTTAATTTAAGTCGACTTTTCTTTCATGTTTGCTTATTTTCATATGCCAAATGTACTTGGCCTTTAATTTGCTTTTGCTTCCTTCTTTTTTTTTGGGCAATTTTTAATGCGATTTTCATGTGTGCGTGTGCATTTCCTGACATCAGTCACTGTAAAATTAACTGTCACGTTGGAAAACTTTACCAAATGGCAGCGAATAAGCCTGTCACTGACTGAACGATGCTTTAATGGGCCTTCAATATGCTCAGCGTGAGCTGAATTGGACAAGTGGAGATGAGACTGAGGGAGAGAGACAGTGAGAGAGAGAGTGTAAGAAACAGAGGGGAAGCCCCAATAGCGTTGAATGGGGGAGAAAGAAAGGATGGGAAAAGAGATACAGCAGAGAGAGAGAGAGAGCGAGAGAGAGAGAGAGAGGTATTTTCATAAATAGAGAGAGAGAGAGAGAGAGAGGGAGAGGGAGAGGGAGAGAGAGACTTTCATAAATAGAGAGAGAGTCAGACACGAACAGTGAGAGAGAGTGGAAAGGGGAGAGCATTGAGGAATTTACGACCATCGCCAAAGTGAACAGGATGGAGTATAGGGATAGACATATTGTGGCCATGGGCATATTAATGTTTAAGAATTTTCGCTGTAGCGATCAGTGCAATACAAGATATAGATCCCAGAATTTATTATCAGGTATTGGGTTTACCACAATTTAAACTTTAAATAGTTTAAAACAAATAAAGTATATTTATCAATATTTATACTTTGCCATTACTAATCCACATCTAATGAACAGCTTTTTCTAGATAAGTCTAAATTGAAATGGTTTTCAAATTTACTAAATATTTTTTCTAACTAAATCTCTCCTTAGGCACAGAAATTTGTAAGTAATTATTAGACAGTTCTAGCAAAATATTCTGCTAAGCTGCATCTACAATATAATCAAACTAAAATTTGCAGAGCTTGTATAGATTCCATGTAATTCCCAGTAAAATCAGCTGCAAAACTGTAATCAAACTAGAAAATTGTAAAGATTTCGTGTAATTCCTAGCCACAGAAAAGGAATTTATTTTCCAAAAGCTCAGTTTTTATTTCTTGTCTAAAATCTTAGTTACCCAATGGAAGCTGTGCGACAATTGACTTCGAAAATCAATTCATCAAAGACCACTTTACTCAATACTTAATGCTTTATAAGCAAAGGCAAAATATGCTAACTAAGCTCCGTAGCATTAAAGCAGGTCAACAGGACAGGAGGCTGTTGAAAAAGCGACAAATTCTTTTCACTCTCTGCTTGCCTTTGCTTGCGCGTGACGTCACCAATTTGGCTCGGGTTGAACGCACACAAGCTCAATAATTTGTTTTTAGCTGCCTGAATCTGGCATTTGCCTATTATTCAATGGCAAACGCAACACAAATAGCATTTTGTGTCTATTTTAGTGTAATTTTCCGCACAGGCGGCTCAGGAGTCCACCGCCGACTGCCAGCGCCTTCGCAGCGGCTGCTCCTGCTGTGCGTGGCAGCCACCCAGAGGCTGCCAACTTAAAACAAAAATTATTGGCCAGCTGCGACGCCCGCGCTATAAAAATAGCAACTGGAAGCCAAAAAACCAAATGGCCGCAAATTGAGTTTGAACCAATTTCATTCGACGCTTTTTTGTGTACATTAAGAATTGTTGAAGAGGGTCAAAGCAGGTAGGGCAAGGTGTTGCTGAGGTCATAGAGTTAACATATTTATATATATAAGGGAATGTTTTTTGGTTTAAGTGAAATATATGAGTTGCTAAAAGGTTGTAGATGGTAGAGCTGTTGGCAATATTGAAAGCGCAATCGATAATATCAATGGAGCTTAATATTTGCTATAGATCGGTAGATTTTCATAGATATTGATATCGTCTCACTTAGATATATAGAAACAACTCATCTCTACTCATCTGCTTGAAAGAATTATATAACATATTCAAGGTATGTCTACTCGTTTAAATTTGTTTCAAATTTAATATATATATTTATATATAGATAATAGATTAGGACTTCTTGATTTTTTTCCTGATTTGTTATGTTTTATCCAATTATTTTTCAGAACAAAATTTCTGTGTTGATTTTAGCTTAATTTTTATAAAAAAATCTTGACAAGCAAAAGAGAAAACTTTGTATTTCAGAAGCATGAAAATGGTTATATCGATCAATGGAATCTTTGATAGCATTGCTAGTTGAAACCATCGATAGAAGAAACCATCGAGTGGAGCTACAATGGATGGACACTATTTTATCCATAAGCAAAAAACTATGGGAGCTAGAAAGATTTTTGTATATACATATATTATATTAATCATCTATATATATGTTATATATCTATACATCAGATATACCTAAATATCTTATACATCTTCTCCCAAAGCAACCACAGAATATTTATACTTCAACTTCAAGAAACTTTCCTCATTCTCCCCAAGTATCAAACCACACCGCAAAAAAAGAAAGGAAATTACTTATCAAACAGCAGCTCAGTCTGATAGTTTGAAAAGTATCTTCCAGTCGAGCACTTCCAAGATTTTTGGTCGTTTTTTTTCGTCAGCTTTCATGAATATTGTTTGGCTTGTGAAATGTCTCCAAAAGACGCGACATAGTTTTTCCACTTTTTCCTCCTCTTTTTTTTTCGGCGTACTCATACTTTATGGCTTGTCTGCTATCGATTTCAATTGTGTCACGGCACATTGTGCAACCCGCCAACTCCAACTAGTGTACCCCCCACAAAGGCCCCTCCCCTTCACGCCCCTCGCTCTCCTATATTTCATTTGCTTTGCGGGAACTTCAAAGCGCGCAATGAAATTGACACCCGCAGCGCCAGCGACGCTCCAAATTGAAACTATGGGCGAGAAAATAAATGTGTAGCGAAATGGAAGCTGCAGTTAACCCGCTCGAGCTACCCACCCCCGCACCCACTCAAGCGCCACGGCAGCCACCCCAGATGCAGCGCCCCGCGCGTGCTCCAAATGTGGCAATAAAACCATTTTAATGAGATTTAAGCTTTAAATTTCGCGCTTTATTTACGTGAGTGGCGCTAGCCAGAGTGGGCGTGGCTAAAAAGGCAAATTTACGCCGCAACGTCATAGTGTCTCGCGGCAGCCGTAAAAAATAAACTTATATATTTATATAAGCGTATATATATATATAAAAGGAGTTGACTTCATTATGTAACTCAAGGGAAATTTTAATTAAAAGCGTGCGAAAGATTTAATTGATTATACCCAGTGCTAGAGCTAAGTAGATGGGGTTGTCATGGGGCAGGGGTGAATAGGTGTTAAGGAGCCAGAAAAACAAATGGGGTACGATTAAAGCAGAGGAGTCCTGTCATGGCGTGTGATGGAACTGATGTGAAGGGAGTCTTAAGGTCAAAGTTAGCTTTGCAGCTTAATCATTGATGTAAGGAAACTGTAAGACATGTGACATAATTATAATAATACGATAACCAGAGCCCTATAAAACTATGAAAATGACTTCGAAGCAGGTACAGGGTATGCCCTAGGCAGGCAATTTAATAAGTGTCAACATTTTTTAGTAAGTAACCTTTCTTATTCCATTTGCCACCTTGAAGCTGAGTCAGACTTTGAATTTGATCTACTTGTAGCTTACAGGGTATATGATAGTCGATCAATTTTAGACAAATGATAAAATTTGACAATACAATTTAAGTTTTTCATACCTTTTGCATTGATAAAACTGAATCAAACTGTAAAAATTAAGTGCATGCTGCTGCTTACTGGGTATACCTAAGTTTATCAACTTAAGCGTGTGCTAACATTTCTGTTCACCTTTTTCCATACCAAAGCTGAATCACACAGTCAATCATAAATATACTCGCTCCAACAACTCTCGCATGCTGTCAACAATAAGATCTTTAACTGCAACTAGACTAATCACTGCGCTGCACTTGCAGGGTATATTGTGGGGCCATCATCAGCTATGCAACTATTTTTATTTTTATTATTTTTATTGTGCACTCAAAACTGACCGCTGGCCATTGAAAATGATCTTAGCCCCAGCGACTTGGCAAATATTTTAACAAGTTTGTTAAAACATTTTATGAAAATTGCGGCCATATTTTCAAGGGGCGGAAGGGGCGTGGGAGGGACGGCGGCGGGGCCCAGTTGAAGCTGGCTCCAAAAATAAAAGTTTACACAGTTAATAATAAAACCATTTACTATGCAAATATTTTGTCAGTTTAGAAAGGGGGATGGAGGAAGGGGGGGCTGCTCGCTGACCCCAGTGCAAGTCATTTTTCACGCTTAGCATATGAGAATTTGAATTTGGGAATGCAAAATGGACGCAAGTCGAGATGTGAGACGTGAGACGCTGGATACGAGACGTTAGCTGTTGGATGTTAGACGTTAGGCAATAGACGAGAGGCCACAAACTCCGCAGCCCCCAAAGCCCCACAGCTGGAGCTCGAGTTGAGTGCATGCAAATGTGTTTGCAATGGGTTAAATATGCTACGCAGACCCCCAGCTATATGCATATGCATTGTGTGCGGGTGTGTGTGTGTGTCCTGCATGACACCCCACACCTCCACACCCCCTCTGCCCCTTCCACCCACCACTGGCTTTTTGTTTGCGCTGACTTTGAGTGAATGAAGTGCAGCAGGCACGAAGGGGGCCAGGCAGCCATGAAAAATTAAAAAGGGATTTTGGTGCGGCAGCTGCTGAAAAGCGTTTGAATAGTAACTTGAACAAATTTTTTCTCTTCCTCCTCCTCCTCTTCTCCCTTTTTTCTATGTGGCATTTTTTGCGAGTGCCATCGACGGCGGGGGCTGTCAGCGTTTTTCGAAAGTGCCGCCCAGACCACACGAGCTCAAAGATGATATAAGCCAGCATATTGGACATGTGCTTTGCCAACGAAGTGGCCCAAGTTGGCTGCCAAATCAAGTGGTGGGGGCAAGGATGGGGCTCTTGTTTTTTTTTCGGAGTGCAAAGTTCGCTTAATTATGTGGCCAGACCGATTGAGGTTGAAGAGCAGCCCTATAATTGAGCAGAATACTTTACATAAAGTGAACCATAATGAAGAAGTGCCAAGGATTTGCTTAGGCAATGCGAAAGGCGATAGCAAATTGAAAAGTGGTCGAGCTGTTAGTGTTGGCAGCGTTTTTTCAATAGACAACTGGAAATTGCCCTAAGTCTCGTTGCTGATTGCTTAGATTAGCAATGTTTGCTGTGTGTTAGTGTGGTTTGTACAACATCATAATCATTGATAACAAATTCTTTAATATCTAGCACAATTAAAGATCTGATATCCTTAGTCATCTGGGAATCTTACAGAGTTGTTTAATACTTGTAGATATATAAATGGTTTTAAAAGAATCTCATCCTAAACCTTATTTAGAAACTACTCATCCACATATATATTAAGTTTGCTGGTTGTATTGACAAACACATTGATACGAAAGGAGCTCCCAAAAGTATGCAATGAAATATTTAGATGAACTTTTACTGTATTTTTAGTAGACATTAAGACATGGCAAGAAAATATCATTTATTCACAGATTTCCCTTGGGCTAAAAGTTAAATATATATCATAAAATAAAACCCATTTTAAAAAATAATTTGCTTTTAGAAATGGGCCTAAGAAATAACTAAGGGAATATCAGAGATTTTTATATTAAGAAATAAAAAGCTTTAGAAACCTTATATATTAAAATGTCTAAATTTAAAAATGTAAATATATCTTCAGTATTCTTTAAAAATTGAAAATGTAAATATATATATCTATATATATATTTTTATATATATTTACTTTAACCTTTCATGATACATTATTATGAGTAATAAATTGATTTTCAGATTGCAATTAAATATGTAGATTCAATTACGTTTATAATTTGTTGTAATTTTAATTACTTTATAAATTTGTTGTAGATTTTTTTGCTAAATCTTCTTGTATATTATTCCACATATTTGACTACTTTGGCTTATAGAAATGTTTCATTATTTTCTCTAATTTGTTATATGAAACTTTTGTTTTTTTTATAGATTTTTTTACTAAATCTCCTTATATATTATTCCACATATTTGAATAATTTTGGCATATGGAATTCTTTCATTACATTCTTAATATTCTTATATGAAGCTTTTGTAATTGTAAAGGCTCTCTGTGTTGCCCTTAAACCCTATCTAAGCTCAAGATTTGCTACTTCAAAGATTAGGTTTTTTCAAATAATTATAAATTCTCATTTCACATTTTATTGTCAAACTTTACTGTGAAGTCTCTTCTCAAACGACAAACTTCTAGTTATTTTAGTAATTTTCTTCACTCTTTCAAATATATTTTTTACAAATGCAGAGCAAACTCTCATTAGGGCCGAGGAGAAATTGCTTTGTTTTACAATTTCTTTGGAATTTGGCGCTTTGATTAAAGTTTTAACGCTCGTCGCTGTGCTGGACAGAATACAAACTAATGTTCAACTTGCAACTTTGAGCAATCCAATTGGATTTGTGCAACGCTCAAGGTCCGCAAAATGTTTAAACCCAATAAACTGCAGCTGAGTGACAAAGGCACAGAAAGAAAAGCGAATGAAAAACTGTGAGCAAATGGAAAAGCTTACCTTGTGCAATAATGAAAATTCGTTGTAAAAAGTAGCTGGCGACTCGTAAAAGTGTTGCCAATCGTTACGATTGAGCTCCTCCTCCTCTTCACCTGTATCTCCCTGACTCTCTCTCTGGTTACGTTTATTATTACAGCGCTTGTTGATGCTCTGCTGATTGTTGTTGCTGCTGCTTTGATATTAGCAATTGCTGTTGTTGTTATTATTGTTGCGTTGAATTTTCGTGTTTTCGTTTATTGTTTTAGTCAGTTGACAGCGCGCGAATGCGAATGCGAATTGAAATGAATTTCGTTTTAACCCTTTCAACCATTCGGTTAAATTGCATCGCGGGATTTTTGGCCCTTAAATTGTTTATAGGCTTTTGTCAGCTTCATTGTTTATTATTTGTTTAACTGGCGACATGTCGAGCGTGAAAAGAGGGGAAAAAGGAAGAAACAATAAAAATATTTTTAATACGCATTTTTTGCAGCTCGCTGAGCGGGCGCCATGACCTTTGTCCCCCGGCCCCCCCAAATCGTTATGGCAATGACAGCCCATATGTCTGAAGATTTATGACCATACAAAATGGCAGGCGTATTTCTTGCCACGCCCCCCACCGCCCTGTCGGTAACGACCCCCCGCTTGCCCAGTCAAATGCGTAATGAATTATGCAATGAAATTTGTTTCATTTCTCCAGCACAGACACACAATTGAAATTTTGAAAGATTGCCCTTGTCCTTGTTGTTGTTGCAATAAAATTGTAGAAAAATGATTGTTTAATTTATGAAACGTATTTGTTGATCTTGGCACATGAAACTGTGCTGAATTATGTATGGGAAAATGGTTTTGGTTTAGCGGCTGGCTCGGCTTTAGCATCTGCACTCATTTGCGTGGCTCGAGGTCAGAGCAGGCCGCCCGCTCGCTGAGCATCCTGACACAGCCTCCTGGGAGGGCGCGGCTGCTTCCTGAACGTAAGGCCAGGCTCGAGTGCTTGAAGGATTTCCCTTCAGCTGGGCTCACACCCCGACTGGATGGATGTGGCTTCTGGCTTTGTCGTAATCTCGTAGTCTCATAACCTCGTCCCGCTTTTGTTTTTTCTACTATTTTGCTTTTTTATTTTTGTTTATGCCTCGCCCCTTTCTTTTCGCCTTTTTGTTGTTCTCCTTTTTCACTTATTAGTCTGCGTTTTGCACACACAAACACACACACACACCAATTTGCATACGAGGCACGTCTCTGACATTTTTCTTCAACTTGTGCTTTACTTTTTCTTCTCTACGCTTCGCTCATTTCATTATTATTGTCATTATCATTATCGTTATTATTTTTATTTTTATTCTTACTCTTGTTGCCTTCGAAGTGCAAATGCGAGATTTCTTAGCACCACATTAAAACAGACGACAGCAAATAACAGAATAAATAAGCAGCAAATGAAAAATGGAAAATGTTTTAAGTTTTTTTTCTTAATAAGGAGAAGAAAAACAAGGAAACGGCTAGAACATTTGTCATTCGCCATTTGTCATTTTTCATTTGAACTTTTCCCACTTTCCGTACGAATTATGAATGTTGCCATGGGGTTAATTACAAGATTGGATCGTATACTTTGTGATTAATTTGCATTGGGCTTAATAAAAATTAAAAAAAAAAATTAATGCAGGCAAAGATGAACTCATTTGTTTCAATATAAAATAATATTCATATTGGCCAAGTCTTTAAATTATTTTGTGCAACTCAAACATTTTAAATGTAGCATAGATTTAGCTTTTTAAGGAAAATAAATCATATTTTTATAAAAGGAGCATAACAAATTTTGGTTATCTTATTTATTTATTATAGCTCGCAGATCTGCACGTCGGCTTGCTTCGATAAGAAAGATTAATTTATCGAATTTATTTTAAGCAAAATCCTTTAATACTTTTTGTTAATACCAATATTAAGTATAGAAATATACAATTAAATTAAAATAATAAATATTCTGCGCCAAAATGATTGATTTTACCAAATATTATGTTCAATATTTTGTGGCTGATGAATTAAGTAAATTTTAGTTGAATATATACTCTTTATATTTATACATTATTTAAATTTAATTTTTTCAAATAAAATAAATTAAAATATAATTTATTTATATGATATATAAGCTTTTTCTTTTCTTCATAGCGAAATCTATGCTGAATTATGTTTTGGTTTCAATTCACAATCTATAAAATCTTATGAAAATATATATTTTTATCTATATTTTCTATGCAAACTATATAGTTTGTGAATTTTCATAGAAATCTCTTCGAATTCCTTAAGCAAATATTATTATTTAAATGAGGGACATTCAAGGTATTTTATTTATCATATTAAAATTTCTAATTATTTGGCTGTTTTAAGAATCAACTATATAGTAAAACTAAATTAAATTAAATTTCTTGAAGTTAAATTTATACAACTACGAGAAGCCCAATAGGCTGCACTATTTTCATTTTCTCTATAGTTAAAAAAATAAATTTTTTATTTAATAAGCCAATAAAACAATTATCAAATTGTTTTTGATTTAAATGAATTTTTTCCTCATTTTTAGACATTTTATTATATTAAAATCATTAAATATTGATTGTCCACACTCAAAAATAAATCATAAAAGATTACAATAAAATAATAAATCCTAAATGCTCCAAAAACTTGTCATCTCAACAGATAAAAGTGCATTTAAAACAGTTAAGACTTATTGCCCAACTGAAGTTAGCAAATGTATTCGGGACTTATTCCTGGCTTATTTCCGTCTCATTGTCTTCATTTGCATGCAGCTCACAGAGTAATTGAAATTGGCAACAACAAAAAAAGCGAGTTTTATCGACGTTTTGGCTTATTTAACACCTGGAAACCGTTCGATACACTGCCAATAATAAGTTTAATCGTTGATTTACCTGGCGACCCAAATCATTTCGCTGGCTTTGCCCTTTTTGATGGAGGCTGTGCCCATCAACTTGTAATTTGTAAATTAAATTGCTTTTTTTTTGCTGCAGGCCTGCCCTCGCTTGCGGTTCCCCCGGACACCCCCCGCCCGCTTTTTTGCCTTTTCTTGTTGGTTTTGTTTACCTTTGGCAAAAATGCAAATTTATCAAATTGGCTGAAGGTCTGGATTTTGATGGCGGCCAATTGAAATGCCAAAAATTAATTACACATGCCACACACACGCACACACTCGCACACACACGCACTCGCACACGCGTGTTGCTTTTTTGCTGCTGCTCGTGTTACTTTGTTTGTTGTTGTTGCAGTTTACACCTTTTAATTGATTACGGCGACACATACACGGAACACACACACACACTCGCGCGCGCGGAGAGACACCTTTGTGTTATTTGATTTTGATATATAATCGGAATTTGGCCGCACACACGAATCGCAGCGAGCGCACGAAACACAAACTTTGTTGGCAATTGGCGCTTGTCATTTGGCTGTGTCTACTGCCAATTGTTGGTGGCCAGGCTCAAGGAGCCGCAACATGAACGCCGTTAAACGAACGTGGCCACGTTTCCGAGTTGACTGATTCGAGCCATCGCCGCTGCTGCTGCTGGCCAAGGCACGCGTCGTGGCCAACGCCGAAGCGCGGCTCTTATCACACACGAAGCCTGCGCCTCGTGCAGCCGTGTTGAGTTTCGCCTTCGGTTCCAGAGCGCAACGCAGACGCCCCAAAACAGACAGACAGAGAGAAAGAGAGAGAGAGGGACAGAGCGAGTGAGAGAGATTGCCGGCTTTCGTTGGTGTGTGGTGAGTTCTGTGCATAGTACGCATTGGTGTAAGCTTGTTGAATGTTGTGGCACGCGACTTTGCGGCACGTTGAATGGGCCAAAAATACGAGGCCGCACGCTGTTATCAGTTGTGCGTAGCACCTATCACTGCTGAAGACTCTGTCACGCTGCGATGTACGAAAAAAATGACCAAGCTGCGCTCCGCCCGAAATGCAATTCAAGTCGTAAGTGAACTAAGTCTGTGAGCTTTGCTTAACTTAGATAGTTAACTAGATATTTGAAAGGTATATGAAACATATGAAACTTAGTTTTCAGCATTATCTGGAAGTACTAGTAATTTGACTCCGGTAAGTTGTAAGCAGCTTCAATTAATAGTTCACAAATTTAAGCAAAATATTGTAAATATGTTAGTGAAAGACTGAGATAGTATAAAAATATTTTAAAATTGATTGAATTGAGCTCAATATGTTATGTGCCTAGAAAAGTTCAATTGATTTTACTTTGTTTTCATTTTTATATGTAATAATATATAAAACTAAAACTTCTAATAAGCCTTAAATTGAGCGCAAATAATTTCAAGACACTGTATGTTTACATTATTTTGTCTATAAAAATTCTAAAAATATATATTTAGAAATCTCGATGAATCCCTTAAAAGCTTTATGTATTACTCTGCCGAACTGATTGCTGCTCTGAGGAATATTGCCATTAATTTCAAATTTGTACGAAAATATATGCGAAAAATTATTTGTGCCCAATGCTCAATTGAACAACCAGACAAATCCTGAATATAGAGATAAGTCTATCTACTACCATGGCTTTTCAGGTCATATAATTTGAGTATAGGTTAAATAGTCTCTAGGTAAAAGTCTATGTTCTGCTCCAGTCCCCGATGTCAGGAGATGTCATGTTACTGCTTGCGAAATGGGTATTTTATATATTTAAGCAAGAGTGGAGACCCGTCGGCGTACACTGACCTGCATATTACACTGATATTATTATACTAAAATGCTCAAGCAAGATCAAGCCGATGCGCTGAGGGAACGAACAAGCATGTGAGGAAGAGACAGAAAGAAAAACGACACGAATGAACGCGATCTCTTTAACATACAATTCTACTATTCTATTCCAACTGTCGCTCTTAAAGTGAACTACTAATCATGGCGCTGCTTGCTTAGCGCAACATCTCTTATTTATATATTTACTTTAAATATTTTTAAGTATTTGCATTCAGTCCAATTTAAATATCCCTTCTTAATTTTCAGTAATTCCTACTCTATCCTATCTATCTATCCTTTCTCATCTACCCGTAAACCCTTTTCTTCTTAAATTTCACTGTCCGCAAATTGAGTCAATTGAAATTGGTAACTTGAACTCTGTGGAAGCCTTTTCTGGCTTGTGATAAGTCTTTTGTTTAAGCCCTGACTCGTGTCAACTCTCGCTTAGTTTCGTGCTCTGGCGCTAGGTGTCGCTTTGATGTTGGTGCAAGAATGAGAAACTTAGCAAGGTGCCGCTTCCTAATTGATGTATTGTCAGCTGCCTCCGCACAGCATGTCCCAGAGACGACAACAACAATGCTGCTGCTGCTGCTGCTAATACTACTCTCTACTGCCAGCACTTCTTGTGGAGGACTCGTGTCATTGGGGAACATTCATTTTGACTTTCATGCGCTTGTCAACTGCTGGCTAAGAGTGTTTTGTTTTTGGTCACTTCATCGTGCTGGCCAGCCCCATTGTCGTCGCTTCGTCCTTGTTGGAAACTGTTTTTATGGTCATGTCATCGTTGCCAAAGAAATTCGATGCACTTGCTTTGGCATATCAATGCGTCCGGCTGGCTTCTGCCACTGCCACTGCTGCTGCTCGACAGACGCTAAACAGGCCAAACTAATTACCGTGCATAATAAATCAGAGCTGTCATAGTTTGCCATTAGCTTGACAGCAAGTGCCCGAGGCACAGGTCCTGCCCCCGCCTGGCTGCTTATTGGTTGCATTTATGCAAATTGCCAGAGCACTGAGCACTGAGCAGAGCCGAGCGATTGGACCTGAACATGCCATGGCTATAGACTCGTGCATTATTAATTGCAATTCGTTAGCATTTTTCGAGAATTTGCAACAGCTTTAACCTAATAAGGCATACAATATGATTGCCTGACATATATACAGAGATATTGATATAGCTATATATAAAGTGAAAGCCGAGCTGGCTGGACACCTGATGTTCTACTTAAGAGATTAGTTAAGATATGTTGAGCACATAGTCTCTAAAATCTTTAATAGAACTATTTTCTCTACGATTATCGACACACATTCAATGCAGCTGTCCATCCACAGAGCCTTCACTGTATCGCCTTGTTGTGTCCCCTTTTTCTATGCAAAATTAATTGATTTCCTTTGAAGAGCCAACAACTGACATATTTTTCTAATATAATTGTGGAGTGTGCGGCGAAAGCTTTTAAGAACAAGAACTTGTGGCGTGACTCGGCCGATGATTGAGCTAAATTGCAACAAATTGTCAGGCAATTAGACTGAATTGGAACATGACTACGAGCTCCTTAATGAATACTTCACTTATGCCTTTCGCTTGCAACAACAACAACAATTTACAACTTTTATTTCGTGCTCATTTCTGAGGAATAACAAAACGAATAATTTCGCCGCTTTCAGTAGAGCAAAAATGATTGATTTCTGTTGAAGAATATAAAATGCAAATATGAAATGAAAAGCAAATATTTTCACCCACCTCAATTGCCGGAAGAAGTTGACCCTCTTGCGCACCTCGGGTATGTTGTGCATGTGATCGTCGAGGAACTTGTAGTAGGTGCCCGTGATGGGATCAAAGTCGTTCTTGGGCAGACGATTCCACATAAAGTCTGGGGAGTCGCCCTTCGGCTTCAGCGGCTTGCAGCGCGACGGATAGGGCTGCGTGAACTCACGCATGTAGCCCGATTTCAAGGGCTGTATTAGCTCCTCTTCGCAGTCCACTGGCCCATAGCGCGGACTGCGAGAGTTAGTCGAGAGTGAGTCAATGAGCTGTCTCCACTTTCAAGCACTTACTCATCCATGTTGAAGGACTGAAAGTTGACCAACTTGTGATCGGTGGTGCAGAGCGTGCGCTGACGCCGAGCGCCCTCCTCCAACATGATCTGTGTGGTTGTCTTCATCAAGGAGCTATCGAAGTGCGGCTCCCATAGCTTTGTCTTCCTCTTGCAGGCCATGTCTGCAACAAATGAAATAAAATATTCAAAAATATGTTTGGAAATGTGCTTCCTATGTATTCCGAATCTAGAATGTCGAACCTTTAAGGCAATCACAAATTTTATAATTTCAAAAGTTTTCATTTGACAGGAGACGTGAAACGGAGTATGAAATGTAAGTGATTAAATCTTTAGACTTATTGCATAGTCTATGAATATGAATACTAATATATAATTAGAAAATACCAAATACTGTAGTAGAGCGTGCCCGACTCCACAATACTATACAGTATTGATATTTTCTTTAATATTTTCCAAAATTATTTAATATTTAGAGTGTTTTTAAATTGTCAGGGTTAGAGAAAGATATAGATACGCAAATGTAAAAATAATAATGAGTAGCAAATAAGCCTGCAAACATTAATATACCCGATCTCATCATATTCCTCTGCCAATAAAAATTAAAATATTAAATAAATAAAACCGAAATATAAGAAAATTATATATTATTAATATAAAAACTAGAAACCTATAAATTAAATAAACATCCAAGTATTTACAAATATAAAATAGTATTATAAAAATATAAAAATTAATATTATATTTCAAAAAAATGTATATAAATATAAATATAAAAATTACCTAAATATATAAAATAAAAATTTAAAAAAATTGTAAATATATAAAGACACAAGGCTAGAAATAAACAAAAATGTACATTTGTAAGTACATAAAAATAAAAGCTGTTATACATTTTAAATAAAAAAAAAAAATAGATAAAATAAAAAAAATCCTTACATAAAAGAAATATATAAATAAAATTTATATACAAATATTTTATTCACAAAAATCTCTATCAAAGTCACGCGTTTCTCATAAACATTCAACTTTCGACTACATAAAAATAAACGCGGATTAAAATTGAAACACTTGGAACACTTGAAATAGCGCTTAGTTGCCAAATGTTAGTAAATGCAATTTGTAGCCTCAACACAATCCGGATATATAAACCAATTAAATCAGATCATTAAGCAACAAACTCTGTGTGTGCGTGCGTGTTTGATTCAAAGCACGAACGGATTTATGGCAGGCCAAATGGCCTGAATGAACAGACAAATGAAATGAAAACCGAACAGTCAGTGGGTTAGTGGGCAAAGCTCTCTGCCCGGGGATAAGCGGGCAAGCGAATTGGGGACAGGGCATATCGAACAATTGCAACAGGAATTATAATAAAAGGAACAATTGCCCGCAACAATGGGGCCGGGGCTGGCTGGGAGTTTTCATTATTGTTTTGCTACCTTATTTGCTTGAATTGGCATTAATACGGGCTAATTAAACAAATATTGAATGGGAGAGGGAGTGTGGGGCTGTGTGTGTGTGAGTGGGAGTGTTCATGTGTGTGTGTGTGTGTATCATATGGCTTATATCAACAAACGGCATCGATGACACCAGAAGGCAATGTTGAACAACATAATGCGATAGACGCCGCTCAAATGAGCAACACTGAGTGAGCGCAACGAATGATGGGGCTAAGGGCGTGGGGGGCGGGGCTGCACGCCATGTGTGGCATAAATTATGTGGCAGAATTTTGCATGCGTTGCATTTTACAGCGCATAATTTGCATTTTTAAGCATTTTCACAGTGCATTGGGCATAATTAAAAGCGACGGCAACGGCAACGGCAAACGGGGACAGCACGACGCCGCCTGGAATGTACTTTTTCGGCTTTTGCTCGCTCTTTTTCTCGTTTTCGGCCATGAGTGTGTACACACTGAAATGCAATTAAGCCAACAACACATCAGGCGATGGGCGACGGGCGGGGCGGGGCGGGGCAAAACTGTTAAACTGCTCAAGTTGCTCACCTTAAAGATTACACAGTTGACTAAGCGAGAGCAGGCAAAGGCTGAGGGAGGCTAGGAGGCTGGGGGCTGGGAGGCTGTGAGGCTTGGCAGCTGGTTGGGTGGGTAGCTGGCGCACTTAACAAATTAATGTCAAGCCACAATAAAAGTCAACAGCTGGTTTGGCTTGCGGCACAGCCAAAGGCCGCGCGCGGTGCGGCGAGCAGGCGATGGCAGGCAGCTAAGGTGAAAGCATAGTTGAGTGCAATGTCATGCTGAGACTTAGCGCGAGTTGGGGCCGCGCAGGGGGCGGGTTAGCTGGGATAGCGCGTGCAGCCAAGAATGGCGAACGGAAGCGCTGCCGCACTCGCAAAGCAACATTTACAAATGCAAACACACACACTCGCACACACACTCACGCACACACACACACTCGCACACGCACACACACACTCGGCAGGCACTCGCGCATGTTTAAGCGCCCGAGATTTTGCGCTTGACATATAATCTTTATGTTGCCATTCGCTTTGCCTGTTATGTATCTGTCTCTGTGTGTGTGTGCGTGTTGCATCCTTGCGCATCCTGCGCAAATGGCAAAAGTTTTGCCCAGCACGCAGCACTTGCTCAACTTTTGATGGCTGAGGTGTGAAATTTACGAGTTGTGCGTTTCGCGAGTCCAAATAGGCATATAATTATTGCACATATACACATGCACGCACGCACACATACATAGGGACAGTCACACAGTCGAGCTTTAAGATTAAAACTTGTTTTTGTTTAGACTCTCATTTAATTCAAAATATGCAGCTGAGAAGGGAGTAGCGAAGAATGTTTATATAAATACACATTTTTAAATATATAATATATTATCAAATATATATATATATATATATATATATATATATATATATATATATATATATATATATATATATATATGTATTAATTATATAAAAATAAGAACCTAAAAAGATAAGCAAATAGAAATAAAGATATCTATGTATTGTATAGTTTTTTGGTATACATAAAAATATTTTGTATTATTCAGATTTTCCACGGTGTAAGACCCACGAAAGATAGAAATTTCTGCTGTTAAAGCAGACGTATGGAATATAGCTAGTATTTCACCATTAATGTACAGTTTTTTATTTCATTAACTTTGCTATTATATATATTTTTATTCGCGTTAAATACTTAATTTAATATGAGGATATATTTTGCCCTCATATTTTCAAAGCTTTAGAGTTCAAGAAAAAAATTATTGTACTTTACTGCAATGTAAACAATTTCATATCTGCGCTACAAATATGTTGCAAATAGACTTCTGCCTTTAAAATGTTCTTTTAAATTATGTTTTTAGTCCAGCATTTTCTCTAAGCAATGTAGATTTTATATATTTTCAAAAAAAATTTTAAAATTTAATGTCAGCTGATTTATTTTCAATTTATGCTTTAATACGTTTTTCTAGTGGTCCAGCATTTTTTGTTTGTTTATGTTTACAAAAGGGAAAGCTTTTCCGCTAATTAGAGTAGATAAGCTGCTTATATTTAAGTCGAGTACAGTGGCAGAATATGTGAAATAATATCAAGAAATTACAGTGGATAAAATTATAAATATGATTTTATGAATATATTATTATTATAAACATATATATAAGTTATACATTAATCGATATACATGAAAAATAATAGAAATTTTCTCTTCTTATACAAAGCTACGTATTTTTTAAGGTCATAAACTATATCGAACATGTCTTGCCAAACCAAAAGTGCTATAAATATATATTATATATATATTTATACACATATTCATTGCTGAGTGGAATTTCATGAGCTTGACCTCATGCGCCAACATTCATTCATATGCTGCCGTTGCGGCTGCTCCAAATGAACTTCCTGGCAAAGCTGTAGACGGAAAAACAACTTCACGGCATTTGACGCCGGCCACAGCGCAGAGAGAGAGAGAGAGAGAGAGAGAGAGAGAGAGAGAGAGAGAGCGAGAGATAGAGCAATAGAGTAAGAGTGAGCTGGAGCGGCGGAGAGTAGCGAAAAAAATGCAGTTAAATGAGCGGAAATGCAAAATTAACTCGCTGCGAAAGCGCAGAACAAACAAAGAAATTGTTGTACAACTAAAAAAACACCGAAAAGAAGAAGAAACAAGTAAGAAAACTCTAGTCGGGCGTAACCGACTAGGGTATACCCTGAGCCTCGTCGAACCTGTGTTTTCCAATACACTTATATTTAGCGTAAAATTATACAAAAATTTCAAGTTTAAAGCATTTGTGGCAAATGTAAACTAAAGCAGCAGCTAATAATTCAACAAAATTCAAACGTAATTTGCGATTCTTCGAAGCGACTAGAATGCGAGCGTTTGTATGTGTGTGTGCAAGTGCGTTCGCTTGGCGCTGCTGCCACGTGAGTTTGCAAAGTAGCCAAACGTTTTGTTTAATAACTTTTTTGCTATTTAACGGATTTCAATGAAATTTTCGGCATTCGCATTTTGGCTATATTTGAGACTGAACTCCAATTGGGGGAAATTTGGGGCCGGTATCCAAAATATAACAAAATTCGAAATTGCATAAAATACATATAAAGCTAAATATAAAATTTGGTGTCTCTAGCTTAAAAGATGGGCGAGATAGAATTTTTTAACTGAATTTCGATAATGTTTTTATTCGATAACAAAAAAACGAATATATTTATCGATTATCGAAAATAAACTCGATATGCGCGCTGTATATAGGGATCTACAAAAAAAATTTCAAGTCTCTAGCTCTTCTGAGAGCTGAGATCGACGCGTTCATACATACGGACAGACGGACAGACGGACAGACGGACAGACGGACGGACGGACGGACGGACGGACGGACGGACGGACGGACAGACAGACGGACAGGGCCAAATCGATTTCTCTTGTCGTCCTGATCAAGAATATATATACTTTATGGGGTCTGCCACGCCTCCTTCTGCCTGTTACATACATCCAACAAAAACATTATACCCTGATTTCCCATTTTCAATGGGCTCAGGGTATAAAAAGTCTAAAAAAAGAAGACAATGTAAAAGCAAAATGAAGAGGAAATAGAGAAAAATAATGGCAAGTGGCGAGGCGAGGCAAAGGAAAATTCAAGTGGTGCAAAAAACAAGTCCGAATAAATGTTGCCACTTGGCCAAATTTAATGCAAATATTTGGCCAACCGCAAAAGCCTCGCGCAACAAAAACAAATTAAAACGCAGCAGAACTTTGCAGCAGCTGAATAGGGCGAACGAGATGCTTATCGATGAAGCGAAAACAAACTTTGATCATGATCAGGTTTTTTTTCTCCCTCATTTAATTGCAAAAAAATGTTAACAAAAACTTAAGATTTTAATTAAGAGCAAGTTTTAAATATTGTTTTAAGTAATGCCAGAGAACGTTGAGTTGAGTTTGGGATGTTTTTGGGTTTGCTTTTCGCTGAAGATTAATTTTGTTTAGTTTAGCTTAGTTTATTTAATAATGAAGCGAAGTTTAGTTTTTGTTTTACTTTAAGATGACATTTATTTGATTGACTAGTAACTTAACTATTTATGGGAAATTAGAAAAGCTGCTTAGAGGCGTGTGGGGCTGTTGCTGAGTCTTTTACAGACTCAGCAGCTGGTTTTTCACTTATGAATTGTGTTTCTTTTAGTGGCTTACAACTATGAGATGGCAACACTGATTTATTTAACAATTTATTCAACTGTCGATATTTACAATTTGTTTTTTTTTTTGACATATTATCATTAATCAACAAGCATTAGAGCAGTACTTACACATTTGTTTAAATATTTATCAAAATAAACAGAACTGTCACATTTGAAGTGAAGATATTTCATAAGCTTTTTTGAATACAGCAACATAAAATTCATAAAAAATAATTACCGCCAGTCAAATGCTTTAAATTATTTTTAGAAAATAAAAATATATAAAACAAAAAATTAATAAAAAAAAATATAATGTATATTCATATAACAATATATATAATATATAATAAAAAAATAAAAAATTAAAATATAAATATAAAATATAAATAATAATATAAATAATATTTTGAAATTAGTGTCATGAACTTTTCTATCAAATTTATTCATCTCATTGTTATAAAAGTAATTTTTCTTTACTTTATTATGCTTTCCATTTGTGTAACTCCAAGAAATATAATCTTATTCATAAAACTCCATGAGCTCATTCTCTTTATCTTTTGCAGCTGCTATTCTATCAGAGACTTAGCGAAATTCTGCCTCTTTAAGAAACTGAAAAAGTTAAAGCTCTTGCAGCTATTCACCTCTTTGACAATCTCTCATACAGCAAACAATAATTCTGTAGACAATTCACCTAATCCCACTCTAAATATTCATAGTGCCTTATCTCTCACATAATACCCCTCTCTCGCAAAACACACCCACTAATGATTTTAATCTACATCTGTGTTAAGCGTGTTCTATACCACATCAATTTCTACGATTTATGCTTACATTTGACGCTAACATTCCGGCAAATGAATCTGAATCGTTATGGTACCCGACACGTAAGCCAGCCATGCACTGTGCACGTCTGGCCACCTGAAGGCAAGTGACCCCAGCTACCTGGTGGCTCCACTGTGTTGCCCCGCGGTGTCGCCATTATCTGTATATTGGCCAAGGTAACGACCTGTTTTGGCCGTACAATTTGCAGCGCAATCGCTTAAAGCGCTATCCCCCCTCCAATCTCTCCAAGTGCTGCTCCCCAGAGGGTCCTTGAGAATATCCCTAAATGTTGAGCTTGATAAATAGAAAATGAAAATTGTAAATGATTTATTTTCGGTGCGTATCTGTAGCTGTTGACGCACTTGCCTTCTATTTGCACCGAGCGAAAATTGTATTTAATTGTCGGGCTAACAATTGTCAGAGTGAGAATGAGAAGGAGAAGCGTAAAGAGAGAGAGAGAGAGAGAAAGAGGGAGTCTCGTAATTTAAGCAAACATTTTCCGAGCGCCCAATGAAAATGACAATAAAAATAGCTTCAAATTTATGGCATACCAAACGAAACGAAATGGAACGAAAGGCGACTCGAACGGGCAGCAGCAGCAGCAGAACCGACTTCTTGGCCATTTTATTGTTGTGCAGTTGGCTTGCCTCCTCCTCCACACACACACACATTTACAGTTGGCATCTGCCACTTGGCACTGACTTCTGCCTGGGGCAGACAGCGTGCCGCAAGGGAGACAAACAGCTGCCAGGGGCGACACAGTCAGTCCCACTGACTTTGCACAATTAATGGCGGGCAGCCACTGACACGCCCACCCCGCCACTTGCCGCCCACCCGCCCGAGACTTGAGCAATTATTGCGGCATTGTGTGTGAGAACCTTTGCCAAGTGTCTGTGTCACCGCTAAATTTAACATAATCCTGGAACGTGGCCGACGTCGCCGTTGTCGTCGTCGTCCTCGCCGACTCATTTAATGCGCTTCCTTTTTCGGCAGATGACGCGGCATAGACCCGACCCCCGCCCAGTCCCATCCCGCACCGCCTGCATGCGGTGTCTTTGTCCTGCGGTAAGCCTTTCTTTTGCCGCGCATAATTAATTTCACGTTTCTGCCAAAAGTATGCGCCAGAATCTCGTTCGCTCCGCTCCACTTTGATTTCACGCTCGACTTTGTTGTTGTTGCAGCTTTGCTATTTATTTGGCGCTTGGCAAGCCGCCTCCGAGTCGCAGCCGGAGCACTTGCCAATTGGCATTTCTCAGTGGGCCCGAGACGAGCTCAGCTGCCAAGAGCCGCGCCAAAGCCATCAGAACGTAATCAGTTTATTGTTAAATGTATTTAGCTATGCAGAGGTCCTGCAAAATCCTGGAATGCCTCACCGAACATTCCTGCATGTCTCGGCAATTAGCTGAAGCAGCCCTAATTGCTGAATATTCCAAACGAAAATTCCTTAGCCATAAAACTATTTCAACTGACTTTAAGCTTCAGACATTGCTCAAATTGAATCTGTTTATATTATAGAGTGAAAACATATTTAAAAGCTGAAATGTCAACTTGTATAAAAATATTGTGAACAGGCAAAAGTTTCGCTCAAGTTGAGACAGTTCAGTCAAAACAGTTCGCCCAACTTGATCAATATTAATAGAAAACTTTTGTGCGCCACGACAAACAGCAACATTTTTATCTCGCCGCTCGCATCGACAGCGAAACTAACGTGTTAAGGGCAAGGGAGCCAGCTGACAATGGCAAAATTGAAACTAGCGAAAGGCAGAAGCAAATGTATTCATATATGTATAAGGTGATTTTATTTATGTGTTGGAAGTTGCAGAAGTTGAAGACTTGCAGCCTCTATATAACTCTCTGCATATGTGGCAATGCTTGAGAGTTTTATTTATTTATTTATTATTATTTACTACATTTTTTTCTACTCCAAAGCCGCATTGATTTGTCTTCTCTTGATGAGACATTCATTGCAGTGAATTGGCTTAATCACTTAAGCTACTTACTATAGCTTAATATATAGACTTAAGAGCAGATCATACTATAATATAAGTCCACCTATATTATTATACCAAAAAATTTGCATTGGTTGAGGAATGGGAACAAATTACTCCAGCAGTCACCAAAAAGTTGGTGGAATCTATCCCAAAAAGGCTTAAAATGGTAGTTAACCAAAAGGGTGGTCACACCAAATATTTATATTTTTTTACTTAAAGGAAAACTTAGCTTTAATAATGTTATTTCATAAGTGGTTTCAATAAGCAGTCTAACTGTTTTGGTCTCATCTTTTAGTTTTTAAACATTATTAAATATTGAAAAAATATTTTAAAAATAAATGAATTAATTTTGTATTAGTTTAAGCATCACACTGCGCACCTGCGTTAAAATTTTTTATATATTCCCAATAGTTTAGATTTTATAGACCAACAAACTTTCTTTAAGGTGCTTCTTTAATCTCTGAACCACTTTTTTTATAAGGCGATTTTATTTATGGGTTGGAAGATAAAGACAGTTCACTCTCATCTCATGCAGCAATGCTTGCGAATTTTCTATTTAATTTATATACTAAATTCCTCTCTACTCCAAAGCTGCATTGATTTCTCTTTCCTTGATAAGACATTCATTGCAGTGCATTGGCTCAATCACTTAAGCTACTTACTATAGCTTAACATATCGACTTAAGTGCAGATCGGACTATAAATATCCTTCCACAAGTGCGCCCTCAGCATCCTCTCAGCATGCAGCTCAGCTTAATTATTTTTTCTCAAAATATGATAATATTTGCAATCTATAAGTGCGCAATTCAATCACACTTGATTCGCTCGCTCGCCCGCTCACTGAGCTGGCTCTGCATTCATAATTGTTTCACAGCTGCACAGTCGATAACAATTTAAATCCATTGTTGTCAATAAACAATTATTGCAATTCATGCAAAACAAAACGCAGAGAGCGCGCTTTATGCTCCTGCCTCGCTGCCAGTGCTCCATTAGCCACAGGCGTCAGTCGGGCATAAGCGGCCCTGAGCCATGGCCTAGACCAATACCAATACCAATGCGAATGCTGTTGCCGAATCGCTGAGCTTTTTATCTTCATAAAAACGCGGCCAGAGCCAGCGACAGACAGACGTAGGATGCTGTTCCCAGCCAAATTCATTGCGAAATGTTCAAAAATGGCGAATGGAGTGAAAAAAAAATAGTAATAAAAATAAAAAAAAAAATATAACTGTTGCCGGCAAAATTGAATGGAAATGAAAGGAGGGAGGCGGCAGTCGGTAGGCGTGGCTGAGTGGCGTGCAATGGGCCGTGGCATAGACAGAGCGCGCAGCGAAGCGGCCCGGGCACTAAATAAAGTTGCAGTAAAAACTATTAGACAGCCGACCGCGTGGCCAAACAAAATGACAAAAAATTCAGTTAAAAGCCAGAGAGAAACACAAAAATTTGGCCATATTTGCAAAGGGGGGGGGAAAAGTGTGGCGACAGGGCCGAGGGGCAGCGACCGATAACGGCGCAGACTGCAGCCGACAGCCATCGCAGTGCAGAGAAGCTACAGAACAGAAACAGGAAATTAAAAACGAATCGTATGGGTGTTCGAGTGTGTGTACAGATGGCCAGCATCAAAGGACACTTCTGAGGCGGCCAAAACACAAAGTGTTTAATTCAATATGAGGCCAGGGACACACGCCAATGGCCAGTGGGCGGGATCGGGGCGTCGAGGCAGTCAAAACTGTGCGCTCTTACCTTGACTCTTGAATTTATGTGCAAACTTTTGCTGTGCGTGTACCTCCGGGCGAGAGTGTGTGTGTGTCTGGAAATTATGCAATTTTAACGCATAAATTTCACGACTCAAGCCGAGGCCGAAGGCATAGCCAGACAGCCAGCCCATAACTTAGCCGACTTCACGATTGTCTAATTAAAGCCAGTTTAACGGACGTAGACCCTTTCCTGTACGCCAAACAGACAATACAAATGCCTTCCGTATGCCATTTTCGGCGCGAGCGCAGGCGAAGGCGAAGGCGATTGCTAAGGCTGCCATAAACTATTTGATTAAGGTCTGCCCCGAAGAAACTAGGCACAGTGCGTACGCCGCCTTAAGATTAGATAGAGGGAAAGGCAAGTTGTTCAACTAAATATAGGCCAGTGAGATAGTTGCTGTCGTTGGATAAGTTCATTAAGTCTGTTAACTATTGTATAAATAATAATAATAATATTGTAATAAGTAACTTAAAGCCTATGAATAGCAAATGAACGTGAATTAGTGATCTTCTGATTGTGTCATTTGAAGCTGGGATGCTGAAGCTTTAGCTTTAAAGACTTTTGATAGCGATAAAAATAGACAATTTATAAAGCTATAACGTATTCTAATACAGTGATAACTTAGTAAGAAATTACAGCAAAGAAACATCGAGTGATTTCAGTTGCCCCACCGTTTATATACTGTATATATATATAAGATATATCGGGTATTTTTTTTAGAGCTCTTAGACTTTTAGAGTAGACAGGCTCAGATAATAAAAAACCAGAAAATATATATTTTTATTTTCAATGGAAAATAGTTAATTGGATAGAAAAGAGTATGACATTAATGTATAAGATAATTCTAAATGTATAATGTGACCGATACAAGGTGCAATCTAAAATACATATTCTGAAAATTATGACCATTGTCGAAACACTTATTGTGAAAATTATGACCATCATCGTTTTTTTAACACACGGGGACTTCGCCAGCTCATAAAGCACATAAAATACTAATTTTCTAAGGAGTCAATGTGGTTTCGGCAAAATCTTGTGTTTTATTCTCAGCCCCCAAAGAAGAATTCCGTTTATTTTCGTATCCATTCAATCAAAACTGAACTTCACTACACTGTACTCCACAAAATGCACGAGTTGCACGATAAATTTGACAAACAGAATTATTATTTTGATAAATATATCAGCAATTTACAAGTATTGCTCTAGTATCAGTCAATTAACCATTAAATGTCAAAATAAATGCAACAAATTGCAATAATCAGTAGATAAATGTATTATTAAATATATCCAATTTGCCTACTCAAAGTTGTTACGCTCTAAAAAAACACGTACTTTAAATTTTAATCTCATTATATCAATCTACCCAATCACACGTTCATCCAATACTCAATCTTAACGCTTCACCCGCAACTAAACCTGTGCAAACATTGCTAATTTTCAGCTGTAACAGTTTGTGCACTGCACTGATCACCAATTAGTCATGCACTTAATTATTCAGTCGGGCAAATTAAACCTGAATTTATATATATCGATAGCATAATTAAATAGTAAATAGCTAAAATAATATTGAAAAATGCAATTACAGACTAACTAAACACATTGATTATTTATTTATTTGGGCGAATGTTATTCGAAATTCGGCCTAAAGCCACAAAAACGGAATCCAATAAATTATTCATACATAGATATTTGGATATATTTAAATTGTAAATAAAATGAATAAAAATCGAATTAATTATTGATAAATAAATGTTATTTCAAGTGTTTGGCAATTTTAATTTAATTTAATTTAATTGCTAGCTTTTACAGGGTATCTATAGTCATATATACTCTCTCTCTCAGGTGTTATGCAACTCCTGTGCAGTTTTTGAAGCTGTCGTGGCCCGCTCGTAAACATAAAAGTTGGCAACGCTCCCCGGAGACAAATCAGTTTGATTTTGATTGCATCTTTTATGGCCTTTGGCACCTTATAACATTCTTTTTTGCCCCGGCCACGCCCAGCGCGTAACCTGGGCTGCTGTGATGCGGCCCGCCCGCCGCCTCCAATACGGTATCTTTCGGCTGTGTTTTAATTCTACCCATCACAGTTGTTTGACGTTGTTGTTATGGTTTCCGGTTGACGGTCGCTGCTTGTTGCAGTCAACGTTATTGGCACGTGTTTCTTTTTTGTTTTCCTCTTCGCTTTCGTGTACTACACTCGCATTTACTTCTTGGGATAAGCTCGTAAAACTTTTGCCCAAAACCCAAACACAAAAATAAAAACAAAAACAAACACAAAAACTTGACTCGTATTTGTGGCATTTGTAGGTTTTATGCGTTCTTCGTGCCGCAACCGTCAAAGGTGGCCATGGAGCGCCAGCCGAAGCACTTGGCCAGAACACCTCAAGAATTTCTTTTAACAATTTAATGAGTCATAAGGGGGGCAACAGGGGTAGTCCGCCACTGAATCTACGAGCTGTTTAAGCGAACAGCGTGACAAAACAGACATGAAAATATTTAGCATGCAGCAGCGGCAGCAATTTCGGGGATGTGATGGACTAGAAATACCTTGCAAAGACTATTAGATCAATTAGAAAAACCTTACATGGGCTATCTAAATAATATATCTACTGTATATCTACTATAGGCTGCAAAATATATATTTTATGCTTAAATGATAAAAAAAGTACATATTGCAAAAGACTTCTAAATCAGGAGCATTTTATTTGATTTATTTATTTTCAGCTGCTCAAATATATTTGTATACCATAAAACTTAGAGTTAATTTTTCTTTTAATATATAAATAAATATGCTAAATATTTTTTAACTCAATTTAATTAAGCAAAGTGAAGGAAATTATACAACAAATACAAAATTTTCTGATGAAATTTGATAATAAATTCGAATACCTTTTCGAACAATTAAACTAAATAAAATGTGAACAAAAAAGTCCTGCACTTTCTAGTCACTTTGTAGTTAAATATATTGAGCTAAAAAAAATTTCAAAGAACTTATAAATTTTTCTCGTCGTTCTCTACATATTCCCTCTCCATTTGATATTGCTGCCATTCGATATCCGTCACACAGAGCGCTTTACAATTGAAATGTCAATAATATTTTACACAATTGTAGCGCAACGTTTCAAAAAAGTTGGTATTTGGCAACACAGCACTCACAAAAAAACTCAGCTTTAACAATTTAATTTGTATAAATATTTTTATGTTTCAGCTCAGTGTTAAAAACGTAGTTTGTAATTTCAGTAATTATTCACTATTTTGTTTTGTTACTTCGTACTCCTCCTTTTTTTGCAGTGTCGCCAGAACAAAATATTTTCATTTGACTCTCAAAATCTTTGACATGCAACAGCAATCAAAAGCGAAGGGCAGCAAGGGCAGAGTTGGGGGCGTGGAGGGCGCAAGGGGGCACAGGAAATGGCTCTGTGGTTGACCGGCGGGGGTAAAGCTAGGACGCCATTTTGTGGCCTGTCTTGTGGTGTCGCCTGAAATTGGCCAACAAACACGGCAACAAGCACGAACAGAGCAAAGAGGAACGTCCGACCGTACGGGCACGAGCGGGCGAGAGACACGCAAAAAACAAACGTCGAAATCCAATTCAAAATGCCATCAGACATTCTAATTTCATTCATTTCTCAATACAATCAACTGAGCGAGAGGCATGCCTGGTTGCCTGGATGGAACAAAGTCCCAAATTTACTTCCTTATGTCACATAAATTCTGATTGTGATAAAGCGAAACAGCAGCAGCAGCAGCAGCAACAACAACAACTAAATCCGATATGCAGCAAACGATTTTTTAGTTCACATCGGCATAAATTGCGGCAACAAATTGAATTTTGCTTTATTGCCAGCTGGACACATGACCCTAGCCTGTGACCTTTTCTGCAAATGCTTATGGTTAACTGACGTATCTTTAGCTTGGGCATCTGAGCTAAGGCAACTGTAAGAAGAGATAGTTGTGTGGCTCTTACTTTGCTAGAGTTGGACTCGAAATACTTTAATAAATTCAGCTTATGATTTTGATAATATTTAAAGCTCTTAAAACTCTTTGAATAGAAAATTGTATATGTAATCGTATGAGCTAAATTTTTAAGTGTATTCGTTTACGATATTTAGGTTTCGATTCACATACTTGAGAAAGGCTAAAACAAAGTTTGCAAAATAAATTTTAATATACCTTAAAGTAAGTTTGATTGACTTTCTCAGAGAGATTATATGATTATATATTATTTGATTATTATATTATATTAAAATATAATATAATATTATATATTTTTATATTATTATAATATTATATATTTTTATATTAAATTGTATTATATATTATTAAATTAAATATTTTACTTACACCAGAAAAATATTTACTGAACGTAAAATATAATTCTTCTTTTTTATATATATATTTTGGTATATGATTTAATTATTTTTAATACAACTTAAACGATTGCCAGTGTTAAAAAAATTCAAATTCGAGATTTTCTTCTTTTGAACAAATGTTCAAAGATAATACAGGCTTGATAGGAAGCTTTAGTGTATGATGATTATGATCAGAAAATTAGGCAGATAGACAGAATATTATTTTATTGTACTTTCAAGACAGAATATTATTTTATTGTAAAACCAAAGTCTTTAAACTCCGCTTATGAAAGTGTTAAATATGATTAGAATATTGCAGGCAGTCGTAGTGTAGGATGAACACCAATTTCAAATGTTTCGTTAATCAGCGTAAACAAATACTTTTGTCATTAGGCTTAATGCTAAATTCCCATTAAAAGTTAAATTTCACTTCTTTAAGCTGCAACAATCCCCTGTAAGCCACATTCTCAGTCCTCCAAGTTTATAATCATCCCATAACAAGCTTTTAACGACTGTCCAGTTCTGGAAACGTTCATTGTCTGCATGCGAAATACTTAACTAACTTTTCTTTTTCAAGTATTTGGTTGTGCTCTTATCTTGTTGCATTTACAGCTGGGCGATAAAAATGCCAGAAGTGAGCCAAGCCGAGCCGAGTCGAGCTGAGTCGAGCTGAATCGAGCGAGTTGAAGAAGAACGTTGCAGAAAAAGAGTCATTGGGGATATTTGCAGTGGCTGGCGGCATTTTAAGTGGCTCGCCTGGTGTCGTGGCTCATTTTTGTGCAAATTGTATAAAATAAATATGAATTGGCTGTCAGGAGGGCAGCATCGAGGTCTTTAGCGTAATGCCCGGGGGATCAATTTGTAGTTTGGCTGTCGCTGCAAGGGATTTGCATTAGAGTTTCAAGTGGGGAGAGAGGGGAGTCGACGTAAATTGAATTGCCACACAGAATGTTAATTGGCATCATAAAGCAACTGCCCCAGACAAGCGTAAATTAATTAAAGTTGCAACGGCAACAGCAACAGCAACAGCAATACCAACAACAACAATGGCTGCCTAAGTCAACAGCAATATATATACTATATGGAGTCGTATGAAATAGCTGATGTGCGTCTAGAATGCAATCAGAAATTAATTGTGGCAATAATTGCGTTATAAATAAATCCAAGCAACCAACTTCTTGTGCGTGTGTTAGTGTGTATGTGTGGGTGTGTAGAGAGCTGTGTGTGTGCTATTTGGGTGTCTCAATTGCTGCGCTGCAAAATCAAACTAATGAAACGGCAGTTAAGCTAATCAGCCAGACAGCCGGCAAGTTGATTTAAAGCCACAGCCAACGGCGCGTATGATTGATTTATCAGTCTCAGCTTGACGTGGCTGTGGGCGTGGGCGTTAGCGTGGGCGTGGATGGCAGGTAGAGACTTGTATTTGCAACCGCTTGCGGCGTAGTTTTCTATTTGCATAATTTAATAATTGATTTGCATTGTTGTTACAGCAACACACCTCCAGATCGCCCCTTTAGTAAATAGTGTCGGGACTCATCTCCAGCAGTCCGCACATCTCCCACACAATGTAAGCTGAGTAGGAAAAATCCGTTGGAATAAAGAAAGAGATATACATGTATAATGCTGAGCTGACTCACTTAGAATCGACACTACGACCAGCAGACACGACCACAAAATGCGAGCCAGCAAGCTGCGCTTTGGCGGCCGATGGAAGCGCTTCATGCTGCACTTGTGGCACAGCGGCTGATACTGCTTATCCATGATTTCAATGAGGTCCTTGGAACTGCCATTCAAGCCGATCATGTCGCGCAGCTCCTTCTCACTCTCCACCGAATTCTCTAGCGTAATTTCTACAGGAGTTTCTTTAGCATCCGACCAATCCTCAAATGCCAGTTGAGTGTCTGAGACGCTCTGCACTTTGTGCTTCACTGACAGAGAGCAGCCCGACTGATCTCCCACCGACGGCTTCATCATGACGCTCAGCTCGATGGTGTCGAAGCCGGTCACTTGGCCACTGGAAGGATGCACTTGAAACATTACCTCATTATCTATCGCTATGGTGTAGACAACGGGCTGTGAGCCCAGATTGAGCAGACTCAGCTGACGCTTCTGAAGGTGCGGGAACGGCGCTTGGAACTTGATGTTCAAGGGCGAAACTATCAATACGTCGTCGACTGCCATTTTATTTTAGTTCTTTATGCAAACTTTCTCAAATATTATAAAGATTAAATATCACAAATGATATACAATTTAGAAATGAATATTTCGTTGCTTTGAACGCCTCTTTCGATTAGGAAATTTTGACAGAATTTGTGCTGAGCTAGCGAGATTTTTCGAGTTGCTTTGATTTAATGCAAAGAAATTAATTTATTGTTTCTATTGTTTTTGCGAAATTCATTTTGCTTTACACACATAACACACTCAATTTGTAACCTTCGAGAGCTGTCGAGCTGTTGAGCTGTCGCTGCACGCACAGCTGCAATCATCGAGCGATAATTAATAGGTAATCTGACAAGCTTTGTGCTAAGCGCGAGCAACTATGACTATGATTGTCATGCCATATGCTGCTATATATTAATATAAATATAATAAAAATGTATATGTATGTATAGAAAGCTGACGAACAGCTACACAAGTCGAAGTCGATAGTGAGGGTTTCCTTGTACTAGAACGCACGTTGGCTTAGCTTGATCTAGCTAAAGTGCCATGAAAACGAACGCGTATGTTATAATATAAATGTGTATAAATTATTATAATATATACTAAATCTAAGATGAGTTTATTGTGCTCCAATCATTCTTAAATTCCAATTTTACTGGCCTCAAAAATTTATCTATCTATTTATATATCTAAATAAATATATAAAATAATTTATAATGCTTAAGGCTAACTTTGCAATATTTAATGATAATGGATGCCAAAAGTTGTTTTATATATTTTCGATAACTAAGGTAATAAAATAGTAATGTAAAACTAAAGGACTAAAGCTTACTGTAATAGTAAAAAAATTGATGATTTCTAATGCTTAAATAAAACTTTTAATATCAATTAATTAGCTCTGCTTTCATTGATTTCATAATTACTTATCCCCCTACAAATTCAAATGAAAACTTTCTTAAAAATATGGTAGAAGAAATGTAAGTCCTAGGGGCTTTAAATTGACTTTTTGCTTTGCTTTCAGCTATTTATCACTTAGGAATATTAAATATATGAATTATAGCTTCTTTTTTTTTCTAAATTATACTCAACTTGAGCCTGTTAAAGTCTTTATTATAATTGCTAATTGAACAGACTCAAATTGAGTATACTTTTGCAAATAAAAGCTGCAAGTCTTTAATATAATTGATAATTGATAATAACTAAGCCAATTGCTTATATAATTCTTAGCCGTTAATAAATCCTTTCAGCCAAGTTGACTTTCAAAGCAGCTCAGGCAACTAAGGTATAAAATTAAGAGATAATCAATTCATCAACCTCAGATTGAGGCCCCTAACATTCCCTTTATTCAGTTACTTAACTCCCTCAAATGTTCACCTCCTCAACAATATCTTACTTATTAAATGACTAAAATCTAGACTCAGCTGAATATAGACTCAGGCTCTAAGCCAAATTCAAATCCGGTTCAATAGATATAAAGCGAGTTAATCTAAAGAAATATTGCTTGGCAGCACTTAATATCTCAATATAGTTCCATCAGTCGTCATATTAGCAACCTGATTTAGCTAAGTACAAGTGCATATATAAGAAATACGCTTAGCTAATCGCCAGATATTGAGAAATGGTCAATTTTGTTGAGTTTCGCAGTCATTATGTAGCGTGGCTTGACGTGCTTTGTATTAGTATTTGTCACATCGACAACATTATTAGCAACAAATGCCCTATAAACGCCTGGGGGTACTTCAGACTACCGCAATTTCGTCAGCTTGGCCAATTTGAGGCTACCCTCGTCTTCTGCTTGTTTTTTTCACTTATTTTTTGTTTCCTAAATGGCCAGCTTTGAGAGTGTCCTGTAGGGTCCATTCGCTGCCCGCTGTCCGCTCTGTCCGGCTGTCCGTCTGTCTGTTTGTCCGCTGTCAACAACATTTGTACAACGTATTTTTTCATCTTTCTTTTTGCAGATTTATGAAAACGAAGAAAACGTGAAGGACGGAGACAAAGCGAAAGCATTGTTATGCCAGGCAGCCAGGACACTCGTTGACAGCAGGAAGAAAATGTTGCGTAGTTGAGCGCAGCTGCTTCAAAAATATAATAAATAAATAAACATAATTTATAAGTAGCAGATTTTTTACGTCTGTGTTGGCATAAATGCTTCAACACACACACAAATACACACGCACACTTCGTGAGTTTCATTTTTTGTCTGTCTGAATAGCTGAAGATGAATGCGAGCTGCCATCTTTGAGGGTATTTACCGCAGCAAAGTTCTGAGACAAAGCGGCGATAACAAAGACTTCCACTGGATAGCTCAATGATACGTATGCGTGACGTAGCCAGCTTACGTTACGTTACGCCAAACACATTTAATGAGCAGCAGAACAATTGCTCCTCTACTTTAAGCTCGAGCTGCAGCAACAAGTGGCTTGAAGAAGAGAAAAACTTGATAAATGTTGAATGCTTTAAGTGTTTAGACCAGCCATATCTCAACTTTCTTTATCATTTTATTTATTTCTCTCTATACTCCAGTTCAGTCATTATAATAGTATAAATTATTATCTGCAAAACAACTCAAATGTTCTTCAACTACTTTATTGATCTGCGCAAATATGTTTTGCTTATGCTGTTTGCATTTAGCAAAGCTTTTGCCTTTGACTGCTGTGTTGGCCCATATAGCCAGTTGTGTAGCCTTCATGGTGTGCTTTGAGTTGTCAAAAACATGTGCACTTCATAGACTCGCAGCCCTAGAGCCACGCCCACTGCTGCTGCTGCTGCTTTTTAGCCCACGTAAAAGAAATCAAAAGCGAAAACAAAGACTTCTCTAGCCGACAGGCTAACCGGAAGTCAAGAACACAAACGAACTAAAAGCCGCACTCTCAGCAACAGCGCGCATATACTTATGATAAATATATATATATATGTACATAACTGTGTGTATATAAATATATATATCAACTCGTGCCGGTTGCCGGCACACCCACACGCTTACACTGAAGTGGAAGTGGAAGTGGAGTGGAGCTGGGTGGGGGCACAACACATTCAAATGGTTCCATATTTCTTGACAATTTAGGACACCATTAGCGAGAAATTATTACTGTGCGACTCGACGATGGGGGAGCAGTCGTCGTCGGTCCAGGCCAAGCACTGGAGTACGCATGGCAAACGGTACGTGGTGGAGGTAGGAGTGGAGAGTGGAAGCCGCTTGCCGATTTTGGCGGGCAAAACGACAACACAGTGACACCCACAAGCCTGCGACGCCTCTAAAATGTAATGGGCCAAAGAAAAAACCAAAAAAAGAGAAATGAAGAGAGCTCCAGTTGAGTGTATATGACTGCTATATACCCTAGACAAGACGAGCTGCTTGGGGCTCTGACTGAAGCTTTGATTTTTGTAATCATAATTTTAAACTTGGCAACTTTAAATTACATAATATATGCACTTATATATTCCACATTTTATGTATTTATATACTACCTAAAGGCTAGATTTATATTCAGACAAACATGTTAGAGTCCAACTGGATCACTTTAATTCAAATGAATGTGCATATGGCATATATAAACATAATTATTGTATAAACAGTAATAAGCTCACTGTGAGTGTCACATACAGTTATGCAAGCTAATTGTACGTTTATTTATTAATATTTAGTAAATACAGGGCATTGTACACAAGTAAGACTTGTGTTTTCCAAATTAACGAAGACTAAATACTCTCACAGAAATGTGAAAAATTGAGAGAAAATGTAGATGTAAAATAAATAAAGATAGATTTATGGTAGAAATTGTATATAGACGAAAGGCAATTCCGATCATTGTGCATAAAATATACTATTTAAATGTGGCTTATTTAAGACTTATACAAATTAACACCTGTATTATTATGTGACTAAAACTACCTTTATTTAATATAAAATTGTATGACATTAATATATATTATAATATAATAAAATATAAAAAAAAAAAATTTAAAAAAAATATATTTATGATGCAATTCATTTATATACAAGATTAAATCATAATAAATTAATGAAGCATATTTTTAATATCAATAAAAGGGATTTTAAAAAAATATAGTTCAATTTTATTGCTAAAAAATGTATTATTATCCTTTTTAAAATTTTAATAAAATATATTTGTTTCATTATGATTGAAACGTATATCGATAATTATTTAGTTAAGTTCTATAAAAGCTTCAAATATATATAAATATAAAATAAAACATATACTGTAAAAATGTATATAATATAAATATGATATTAATGAATTATGAAATAGTTTTAATATTAAATCCTTAAAACATTTATCATATAAAAAACTTCAAAGAATTTGTTAGCGCATTCATCCGTCGTCCCACCAAAACTTATACACTACGTTTACATTTTTTTGCTATCGCTGTGTTTTTGGGGAAGCGAGCGGGTAACTTATGTGGGTGCTTAAGTGAACCATTAGCGCCGCGCGTCATTAAGTTGTTTCCGCTTGGCGCATTTCTTCTACTGTTCTACGGTGTGTGTGTGTGTGTATGTGTATCGTCGCTGGGCAGGCATAGGCCCAGCTCTGCTGACGACGACTGCAACAGCTGAGAAGCGGACGACTGCGGCAACTGTGGCATTGAGGCACGTAGTGGCGCCCGTATCGAGGCTTGTAGGCCACATCATTAATGGTTATAGACCGGAGCGCGAGTAGACCAGACTTTGCCTCTGCCTCTGCCTCAGCCTCTGTCTATTTTTATAATTTTATTTTCATTATTCTCATATTTTTCTGCTCTTGCGGTTCATTGACCAACCACTGAACAGCCGCCTTGATTTATGCGCCTCAAGAGAGAGTGGGAGATGGAGGGAGAGAGCGAGTTGTCTGTTCGTTTAGGGCCAGCTCGTAATCATTTTAAGTGGGCTCAACATGCTCGGGGCAGACTTCCTCTTTTCGGCGCAATTTAATGCGCTGTGCACATCGGGCCGGGCAGAAGGTCAAACAGCAGCTGTGTCAAACGCAAAATTCAATTAAACGCAAATCAGTGCAAAAATCACATGAACCGTCGGCCAACGCCCGGCGAGAGGCGCTCCGGCTTCAGCCACAGCTGCCTAATGCCCGCAGCTGGCAAACAGCAGGACCTCCTGGCTATTGCTGTTCCGGCTGTTGCTGGCATCTCTCCATTGCACCTTTGGCTGGGCCAAGCGGCACTTAAATGCCACACCAAGCTAGGCCCATGCACACACACACACCGATACACACACACATTCGCAGTGGGTGCCACAATCAGCTATGCAACGGTGCAACGCGTCGTATGCGTGTTTTGCTGTTAGTTGACAGCAAATAAAACCAATTGGTGGGCTGCTGTGCTGATCTGTACGGCAGCGCACGGCCATTACCAGTTTAAGTGGATTTGATGAGCGTTTATGTGTGCACAGTGGTGCTTTGTGGTGCCCTGCCTTCCTTCCTTCCTTGTCAGCGTGCATAGCACGTTCTAATTATGACGCCATGGCGGGCCAGCAGCACGAGCTCAATTTCAGGCACAATTTCGAATGCCTCGCATCGAACTGAACAACATTTGCATAATTTCGTGTAATTTATAAATAAATTGCTTAGTTTAACTAAATAGATTTTAATTAGAATTTATCAATTTATATTATGGCATGATGCTTTGGGGAATTATTAAAAAAAAAATGAAGCGTTTAGCTGTTGATGATGCTCATCAGCAGTGAAACTGCTGAGTGCTGCAAATCTCTACAAATTTTCGGTGGTATTTACTGTGAGAGACACTCATTTAGTTAAATTATACACTGTTTAGTTGGTGAGCTTAAAGAATTGTTACTCTTTGTGAATTTTGAATCCTGAATCAGGATGCACAGCAGGACCTCTGGCTGGAAAATGTGGCAACAATTCAAATTTTGATGCATAAAGAATTTGATAAACAAATTTGCAGAGGCAAGAATACAAAAGATTTTTGAAAATAAAAGGGTAAATTATTTATTATTGAGTAAATATCTATACTAAAAAATAAAATATATATTTCATTTCATTGAAAAGATTTGTTTATTTAGTAGGAAATAAGTATGAATACATTAATCAAGAGTTATCTTCCACAAATTTAAAGCTTTATAAGCTTTACTTTACTATAAATAGAAAGTATTGAGCTGCATTATTCTGATACTTAAAGAGAGCTCTTTAGGAATGTCTCCTCTATCAAGTATATATAAATTTGTCTGCCTCTTTCAGAACAAACTAAATAAAACATTAATAATAACAAGAAAAACCTAGAGTGACAAAACGATTTGCATCAGTTGCAGCAGCAACAAAACTAAAATATAAAATAATAAAAAAAACCAAATTTTATTGAATTCAAACAAAAAAAAAATTTTAAATATTAATAACGAACATTTTTAAATATCTTTTGTATTTTATTTTAATTTTATACTTTGGCGTGCTTTTGAAAAAATAATAGCATTTTTTTCAACCAAACCAAAATCATCAATTTTTTGCGCTTTAAATAACTATATGATCAAACCAAAATGCAATTTCTCACGTTTGACCGAAAGCTGTAAATCACGGTTTGAACGTAGAAACCTGTGCATAATTTTATTTCAGAGCTTAAATAATTCGCATTCTTGTGCCTTTAAATTTTGAAAGAAAAAAAAATTGGTTTGGTTAAAAATGTATAATATCTGAAACGGAAATTGGAAAATATACCACAGTGTGACTTCAAATTCCAAACTTCAATGGCATCAACAAGCGTTCCCTTAAGCTGAAGCAGATTTGGTGAGACTCTGTCTCTGTCCATCTTTTTCTAGACATTCTATTCCTTCTATTATTAATAAAGCCAAATTATACTAAGCTTATATTAAGATCTAGATAGTCGTGTTACAATAGAGATATATCTAACACTATTGTGGCTTACCTATCGACTTACAGTTAATACCTGCAGACCAAGTTAACAAAATCTCTTAGTCATTCTGTGCGATGTTTAGTATTTGTTTTGAATAGCTCTTGCAGCAGCAGCAACAATAGCCCGAGCAGCAGCAGCATTTGCCACAGTTGCTGCAACAACAAAATTGGCTTATCGCAGATGCAACGCCCACTGCATTTGCATGTTTATTGTGTGGTGGCTTTATGGCTGTGATAGCAATAATTAAGGCTTATTTACAAGCTCACAATCCACGGCGCACAGTCAATAGCAACAACAGCAACAATGAGAACAACAATTAGAGCGCTTATGGCAAAAGCAATCGGAACATGTACGGACAACAACAGTTGCTGCAGCATCAACAGTAACAGCAGCAGGAGCGGCAGGAGCAGCAGGAGCAGCTCACCTGTCCGGCAACATATTGGTAAACTGTGCAAACGACACAAAATTTCCTAACGAAGGACATCACTTGCTTGTGCAAGCTTGTGTGCGTGTGACGGTGTGGGTGTGCGTGTGTGCATGTGTGTGTTTGTGGGCTTGTGTGTTTGTGAGCATTAGACACCTCGTATTGGTAATTATTTGCAATGGGCCAGGGCGTCCGGTAAGCAATTGATGTAAAGGCACACCAGAGAGAGATGGGGAGAGAGGGAAGGGGAGGGGAGAGAGATAAAGAGAAAGGATGATAGTAATCGTGAGAGACAGAGATAAGGATCATAAGAGAGAGAGAGAGAGAGATAGAGAGAGAGAGAGAGAGAGAGAGAGACAGAGAGAGACAGAGAGAGAGAGAGAGAGTGAGCGTGATAGTAAGGTAAATATAGAAGAGATAGACTAAGATAAGACATAAGATAACTAGAGAGAAAAGAAGGTAAAGAAATTTTCGAAGGATGGAGGAAGCGCGAGGGAGATAGAAAGACAGATACATAGAGAAAGAGAAGGACAGAGACATATAGAAATCATAGAAAAAGTAACATAATTAATAAAATTAAATGTGGCATATAAAAAAAAAGAGATAAAAAGAAGCTAAGAAGCCACTTGCGAGATTCAGTGATGTAATGAGCAAAGGAAAGAAAATATGAGAGAAATATTCAGAGCAAAAAAAGAGAGAAAGAGCAAGAAGGAACACGAGAGATGCAGCGATATAAAGAGCAAAGAGAAAGAAAATATGAAAGAAAAAATAAGAGAGTCAAAGTGAATAAAAAGAGAGCAACAGCTAGAGGAAGGATCGAATGCAAACAATTGTAGAGAAGTCGTGGAACTTCAATCAATCTGTCAATTGGTTTGATTGGACAGGAGGATAAAGTCTATACAGCTATTGGTTAACATCCGCCAATCCTTTGGCTGGGCTTTACAACGTGAGTGAAAACACCTCGGATAGAGTGATTGAAGAAGTGTGTTTGGCGTTTGGTCAAGCTGTCAATAGCTTTGATTAGCTGCACTCTCAACTGCGGGCAGTGGAGGACTCGTGCGTGGCATTTGCCAAAGGGGCCTTTGCCCCATGCCCCATGCCCCAGCTGCGCTGCATTCCAATGCAGCGCAATGCTAACAGAGACCTGCAGACAGGGATAAAGAAGTGAAATGCGTTTCGCTTTTAGCTGCAAATGAAATGAAACGTTCGCCGGAGAGATTCTTTCAGGATTGAGGATTGTGCTGCGGATTGGACTGAAGCAATTTGGTTTATATCTTTTATGGGCCAACACAAACAATTCGCACGTAAAAGCAATAAAGTGTGCACATGATTTGGCCCTTTTGTGTAGGTAAATGCAAAATAAAATAGAGCCACTTGGCGGCAACAGCTACGGGACTGCGACTGGCACTGAGACTCAATCCGGCCACGTGGCAGACAAGCAGAGCGAAGACGATAACGATGGAGCACGGAGGATTGAGGATGGAGGATGGGGATGAGAGCGAGTGCGATATCATTTCAAATTGTTTTCAATCAAATGTGACTTGCATCTGTAATTTGTATGCAAACGAGTTGGCTTCGATGTCGTCGTCGTCGACGTCGTCGACGTCGTCGTCGTCGTTGTTGGCGCATTGACTGATTTGTGATTGACAGCACACTCCGGAAAGGCCCCGAATGGCTCCGACTGGCAGCCGGCTGTAAGTGTCATGGCGTGGGCAAAAACGCTGATGCAAGCAGGACAAGAAACGGTAGCTCAAAGTCTTAATGCTGATTTGTCTTTGAACAGCTCTTCAGATAAAAATTTCAATTTCAATGCAGCTTTAAGAACTTATACATGATAATACTATGCTCGGATCTATAAATGCAATGCGAGTAAGCATTGCCATACCTTGCTGCCATATTTTATCTCTGTTTGTCCTTATTGCAAATGAAAATGTTCATTTTTGTCTGGTCGTGTGGGTCTTGTGCATTCAATTTAATTAAATTATAATGAACGTGCAAATTACTTAATGAAGCGAATCGCTGAAACTTTTGTGCTGCGCATATGTCAGTTGCAACATTCGTCGATTGTTCAATGACAGACTCAAAGGAACTCGCACAGCCCACAGCCCACAGTCGCAGTTGGAGAGAGGGCAGCCATTTGCAGTTGGCACCTGGGTTTTTTACAATACTTTTCAATTACCGAACAGAAATAAAGGGAATTTTAAGCACTTAAATCTTTGATAGGACGGATGCTTGAGAGGCTCAGCAATCAAATGAGAATTTATTGTTAAAATTCCTAAAAACTTAAAGTAAATCAATAAAATCGACTCAGTTTTTCGACCTGAACAAGAATAGATATAAGCAATAGCATCTGCCACGCCTTCTTCTGTCTATTACGTTCACTTTAACAACAGCATTATACTCCTTTTTTCCTCTGCTTAATGGTTTTAGGGTATGAAAAGGCTGCTGTGACAGCAAAATAGGCAAAGACAAAAGGCGGACAAAATAAAAGTACTAATACTTTTTTGATAGCAGACTCAGCAGGCAGCGCAATGTTTGATTTTTTTCTTAAGGCTATTAAGGGTACTCCAAACAGGCATAACAACAATTCAGCCAGCAGCAAGCCTGAACACGCACCGCATATTTAATGCTCTATAAAAATAAATTAAAAAGGAAAACAGGCAAAAATCCACATAATTACGATATTATGTTACTTTTCTTCTTATATATAATAAATATATAAATATATTTTCTTTCTTTTTCATTTTCAAAATAAGTAGCACATTGTTTTAGAATTCGCAAGTATCCTCGGTTGGATTATTAAAAGCTAAAGTGTGCGTAAAATTGCATTAATGTTTGCTACCCACAAAGGGAAAGCAACGGAAAAAAGGGACATTTTGCGTTGAAGGCTTAATTTTAGCTACTGCTCGGAGTCCTGCGACTCCCAATTGCTTTTGTCCTTCTTGCGGTTGTGTGGACAAAGTTAAATGTACTTAAAAGAAGAGAACAAAATTAAGGAGAACTGCTCTTTCACTTTTGCCATTGCGTACTACAAAGGACCCCAAAAATCAAATTGCTCATCTTACCAAAACACTGAGAAAAAATTCACCAAAATATGTAAAAATAAAATGAATTTCTGAGAAATATTAAAGGAAAAGCTAACGAAAAATGTGTCTCTTGATTGGTCTTTTTTATGAGAAAAATGCCACGCTTTGTAGCTTGTTTAAAAATGTTTTAAGTGTGCATAAAAATATGGGAAAATTTTATATAAATAAATTTAAAAACAACTATTTTTTTATATAGGAAATTGAAATGAGTTGAAGCAGTTCTTAAATTAGATCGGCCAACTTGTTATGTATGCCATATATATATTTTTTGGATATTTGAACATTAAATGCATAAATTTTTCATCCAATAAAGCTTATTTCATTGATATTAAAAATATATTTCTGTATTTTATTATAATTTAAAATTATTATCTAAATAATTTACAATTTATTATAACTTAAACTGCAACCTCCCCTAGCAAATAAATAAATAAATAATGAAAGAACTTAAAGTAAAAAATCATAGTTTAAAGCATATATATTTTGCCGAATTTCAAGTTCCAATGCCCTCAAAAATGTAGCAAATATTTAAATTTAGTGGTGTCTACTTCGCATGCCACATTTTATTTATTTTTATTATTTATATATAAATATGCCTAAGATCCAACACAAATGTAAATAGAACATCAGTTAGTTTATGTGTAATAAATATGGACATTTTTTAGAAAGAAAACTGAGCAAATTTCTTTTACTTGAGATCTTAAAAAAGTGTCTTCGCCAAAAGGAGTGGCAGTCATAACTCAAGGATTCCCGCCCAGACGTTGGCAGGCTAAGGTAAACACAGATAACTGTTTATCAGCGCTAGTTCCACCTGCTGCTACGTGCCACACTGAACGTTCAGCCGACCTGCACTCCATTACCAGCTTTGGATTACATGTGTAGTCGCTTATGGAGACGGGGGCAACTGGAGGCAGACTCGAAGTGCTCTTGGCCGAATATCTACTCGCACTCTTGTTGATTTAGTTTCCCACTTGTTGCTGGCTAACAAATTGTTATCCTTTATTTATGGCGGATTTTTACCGCCATGTAGCCGGCTGGCTGGCTGCCCCGCGGTGCGTTGCCTCGCAATGCTTTAGCCCAAAATGTCGCAACAAAGGCGCTAAGCGCATTAGTCGACTCCACTCGACTGCGGACCGTGTGAGCCCCGGGCTAATTTATTGAAAGTGTGCCGAGTGCGGTGACAATGCGCTAATGTGCGGCACACAGCATATAAATTCCACTGCTAACTGCATTGACCAACTGCTCCAACTACAGATTTCTTTAAGGACGTGCAGCATAATATATGGCCTAATGTGCGGCACTTGTATTTATGCTAATAAGAGCTGAGTCAGAGATTGAATAATATTTAAAGACTGTTGACTAAGCAGAAAGGAGTTGAAATGTGGATATTTAGATATATGTTATTTCTAGTTGGGTCTGACTTATTTTTTTGGCTTGTTCGCCTGCCAATTGCCTTAAAGTTAAAGACATGAAAGGTAATTACATATATCAATATTTACTTACAGACATTTCCCTTTTTATATGATATATTTATATATATTATATATATATATATATTATATATACTGTTAATAAAAGCTTACTTTAGCTCCGTCTGCAACTAAAGTAAACTATTAGTAACAGTATAAAGCTCCGTCTATAACTAAAGTAACCTATTATCAACAATATATACTGTCTGCAAAACAAATCTAATTTCAATTTCATAGAGAAATGTTCGCTGAGCTTTGTAACTGCTGCGCTCTAGACCCTTTCAGCTTTGTGCTTAACATGTGGCGACGGTGGCACACACATACACACACACACACATCTAGCCCGATATAAACCTGTATAATTTTATGGCAATTGCATTTTAAGCTCGCATCGCATGGAGCCAACAGACAAATGCACAACGTGGCGTATACGCGATTTGATCAAATGAAGCGATGTCAACTGCAAGGGCCAGCCATGCCGTTGACATGGCGACGTGATGGGAGTGAAGGACAAATAAAGAGGAGCAGAATAAAAGAGAGAAAGAAAGCAAGAGAGAGAGAGAGAGAATGTGAGAGATAACAGCACTTGTAAAGACAAACGCTGACACAAAGGCGCAACAAACACGACAAATACTGATGAGAGAATGCATCAGCAGCAGCAGCAGCAGCAACGGCAAGTGCGCATTCAAATTGAATTTTAAAGCTGACCAACTCACTAAAGCCTCTCTGAACATCAAATGAATCCAAATCAAACTGAAAACTGTAGAAAATCTGTGCAGGGAAATAAAGTATTTTGAATCTGAATCGAGCTCTACAAGCGCTATGAATAATGTATTTTACATTGAGTGCGGTTTCTAATAGTGCTGGCTAATATTAGAAATTGAATTGGGGATGATTGACTAGCAGATACCCTGTGGAGAGGATAGATATGCAGAGAGAAATATATAAAGAAAAATTGCTGGAATTTGAGGAGAATCGGTGGCGCGAGAGTTCTCAGCAAATCAGCACAGAACTGAGCTGTTTTATACTGTATATACTCCCTATATGATATCTTAATAATCGCTCATACAACATATAAATCGTTGCCCCTCCGGACTGCAGTTCGATTACCGCAGACGCTTGCCCCCTCCCCAGGCGAGTCATAAATAAGTAAACGTGCAATAAAAACTCGTGTGACACACAATTATTAAACAGTTCAACATGTTTTATAGGGAAACCACATAATTAATTAATTGTTGTGCCAACATTATAATAATTTCCATTAACTTTTTATGCACAGGGCGCGCTCGAAAAGTGGGCGTGTCACGTATAACTGGTTAGCTTACATTTAAATTGCTTTACATGTGACATTTTTATGGCGAATATATATATATGTGAGTGGGTGGGAGAGTGGGTGGTTGTGCGAGTGTGTGTGTGTATACACACACAATATATATCTATATATATAAGTTGTCGTTAAGCAAAGTTGTTTTTCACCCTATTTCAATTTGCTGCAACCGTCACATCCATCAACTGTCAAACGACAAATCCATTTCGCGTCTGTTAGTTTCGGATTATGTCAAAAATAACAACAACAAAATAACATTTGAGAATTCTACAGTCAGTTGAATACAGTCGCCTGACTGCCTGCCTGCCTGCCAGCCGGGCTGCCAGGCAGCCTGCCTGCCAAATTGCTGTGCAAATAAATGAATTGAATTGATATTTGCCGTTCGTGTTATTCGAAAATTGCATTGTATGACAATTCTCTCCCGCTCTCACTCCCCCTCCCACCAGTCCACTTGACAGGCTGTGGTACTTAATTATATGTAAATATGCCAATGCAGTTGCACTTTAATGCGCTGCCAGAGACACAAATTGAGCGTTTGACAAAATTGAGACACGTTCACATTCGCAAAGGCACAAATGAAATTTAAGTGATTTCGGGCGAGATTTGCATTGCTCTGATTATGGCATATAAGCATATGAAATATCAGTGTTTCAGAGCGCATTATCAAAGAGCGAAATTTGACAGACAAACATTTCCATGGCATGGAAATCGAAATATTTTGTTGTTAAATGAAACAGGTTAGCCCAAATTTAATTTGTTACGCAAATTTATGCAGAAATTTGTGCAGTTTGTCTATGATAATGCAGAAAATGAGAGTGGACATTGTTTGGAATGTCTTCGGGTCTTTGTTGAATTCTCATTAGAAATATGTGCATCTGACATAAGGCATTGAAGCGAGTTAGGGTAAGCCACAATTGCGGTTAAGCTCATAAAGCCATATTAGGTTGATTATTTTACAGCTAGATTTATATAAGTCAGTGTTTGACCTATTGACATTTCGACTAAAGTTTTGTTTATAAATCTAAAGTCAATGGATTAGTTTCTGGATACCTTTTCTGTTGTATTGAAATAAAACTCGAATTCAATAAAACAGAAAAGGTCTACGAAAGGCGAAGATAAGAACCTTATCTGTCAACAAGTTAGTAAGGGTTTAGAATAGGGTAAGCTAAGCTCTTAAAAGACTCCTACTCTGATTAAGCAGATGATAAACCTTAAAGCTAGAATATGCTTTAGCAGATCAGATGGCCTTAACATCAAAATTATGTTCAATATTAGTCTATTTATAAATATAAAATATAAATATAAAATTCAATATAATTAATTTTAAATACACAAATATTCTGAATTCAAACAAATGAATAAATTTTAAATTACATATAAATTTGATTCCACACATATATTGTAGTAAAACTTTAAGCAGCTTACAAACCTACCCTCCCTCTCCCTTCCCTTCCCACACTTCTTCATCATTTGCCCAAACTTATTTTCGATTCCACAACACAAAAAATAAAGCCATCTGTGATATGGATTTCCCACTTGTCAGTGCGCTGTCAACTTGCTTTGCTGACTTAACCCAAATTTATTTGATTTAAAATTGATTCATTAATGGTTGCATGTGGATGGCGTTGTGCACGTGACATACGAGTACATCTGCTGTTAGCCATGTAGCTGGCTCGGCTGGCCAAGTTAACGCAATTAAATATTTAAAATATAAGTGCGCTCATATTTCTGTGCCAATTTCAATTTGCCTACTTTTTTAGGACATGCTCGTATTTGCAGCTGCGAATCAAATTGAGGCTACCAACTGTCAGTAATTTGCATAGTTGAGCTGAAAATTGCCACCCACACGGCGCCACACACAAACACAGAGAGAGAGAGAGAAAGAGAGAGAGGGAGAAGACGGCGAGCAACTCTATCAAATGCTGGCTGAGTGATTGAAGGCAGCTGGCTGGTTGCGGGCGTGGGCGTATTGAAGTGGGCGCTTTGCAAATTCATAGAACTCAAAATTGATTTATTATGCGGTAATTGTTTTGGCCCAGTTTGAGCCCTGCATACACAATGAAGTCGAGCAGCCGCATAAATGGTACACTTAATGACTGCACCGTTTAGGGTACTCCGCCAAGGCATTCCGTCCGTCTTCCCCAGCCCCCTTTCCATAAATTTGGGTTAATAATATGATTCGACTGGCGAGCATTACAATAAGTGCCACTCCCAACAACTGCCAACATAATACAGTAGTTAAACATTGACAACAGGCCTCAAAGACGATGTTCGATCGAAAATGGCATTTGTGACATTTGCTGAAAATTGGCCTAGTTGAGGAATCATGCATAAAGTATACCTAGTCCCTATACAAGTTAAATCTACAATATATATAGTATGGATATTATTGTTTTTTAAAACTTACCTGATTTGACAGCATTGACCAAAGCATCTAATATGTGAATTCATTTTTTTCCCAAGAGAATACTTCGTCATAAACGTAGACTGGTAATTAAAGATGATCTGAAATGAAAATGTAAGAGAGAAGTAAGAATATATTTAAGATCGATATAGATACAGATATATAGATATAACGATATATAGATATATAATCCATGTTTCAATGCTTTCTGTGGAATTAATCTAAGAATTAATTTTATAGATAATGAAGTTCCTTCTAGTTGAACTAGGATATATCATGCAACTACAGAGAATGAATATGAGAGAAATGGAGAAAGGTCTCCCTTAATTTGCAGTACTCAATATTTGTGTTTACTTCAGGAGTATATACAACCAATTTAAGCTTAGTTAAAATGTAAAATGATTCATTATCATCATTTAAGACACTTCCAACAGTAAGCATTCCAGTGCTTAAAGTTCATATTGAATTAATAAATATATATAATAGAAACAAATATAAATTGCATAGAAAATAAAATCTATGTAGGAATTGTCACAAACTTCAGCTGAGCTTGTTAACGAGAAGTCCAGCTTACGCGCTTAGAAAAACAGAAAGAGAGACGAGTCCTGCCTGATTGACTTAACACAGCAACTCTGAACAGCGCACTATATATCTAACAGATATATTAGCCAAGTAGAGAAAGTCGCTATGTTAAACTTGGCTAAGTATTTAGCTTTCATTTGGCTTGTCCCCTCTGTACACTGTGTGTACTAGTTAAGTTAGCCTACTAATTCAATTTTTTTTTTTTTTGTCTGCTTACATCCTAAGCTACCAGATTAAATGCATTACATAAAAAACAAATATAATTCAACAATTTAATGCACTAAATTCAATTACTGCCCGTCAAGGCTTAAAGCAAAGTTTATTTCTATTTATATCAATTACGACGAAATAAAAAAGCCAAATTTAATTCAATTTTTAAGTGTCGCTTTCAGTTAGTGTCATCAAGTCTATAGAAAATGCTAATTTCAGTTAGCTGGCTTAAAGCTTTTACAGCTTTGCCAACGTCAATGCGCAGAGGGCATGAGAATACAGTCTGCTGTCTTTTTTTATCTCTTAAATAGCCAGCAATTATGCACAGACGAGGCAAAATTTCAATAAATTTATTGTGCTGAAATTTACGGGGCAGAGATTGACAAGGGAGCTGAGCCAGGGGGGGGGGTCTGAAAGGTTGGCCCGTAAGTTGGCAAAACTGTCTGAAAAGTTGCAAGACTGCCAGCTGAATATCAACAAAATAAAAAGTTTATTTTATATATTTATAATATGTATTTCACGTAGTTCGCTGGCCAGCATTAAAGTTTCCATTTAATGCCAAATTTTGGCAAGTTTTTAGTGAAATTCCCTCCTTTTTTTTGGAGGGGGTGGGGGATTCCAGAGCGCGGAGCTGACAAGCAATGTTCGCTCATTCAATTTGCATATTTCATTTCGCTTTTATGGACAGTTTAAATAGAAAGTGCAGCAAGCAGAGAAACGAAAACAAAAGCCAAAGCAAATTTGTTACACAGCCAACCATAAACTCCGCTCGCAGCTCGACCAGACTGACGCTGGTCGCAACGCAATGTCATTCAATCCGAGATCAATTGCTGTAAAAATGACAAAATTATGCTGGGCCACCGAATAAAATCGTGCAGCCGCAGTCGCAGTCAGAGTCGCTGTCAAGTGTCCATGGCGGAGGGTCGAGTGAAATTTGTAACAGCTCACACAGCTTTGCTCGATTTCAATTTGGCTTAATCTGTTTAAATGACCAGCGCACAAAAAAGCAACCGGAGGCAAACAAAAAATAAAAACAAAATTACCAAAAGCTTCAATTTGACAGATTCAATTTGCAGAGCGTGCGCGCGCTGAATAGAGAGCAACAAACACAGACGCGTTGCGTAGCAGCCAATGAGCGGGGCCAGTGGAGCGTGTCGAACAAGCCACGTTTATAGCTGAATCAGCTTAAAGGAAAGTTGCAAATTACACGACCAATGCATCATAGACAACTTGTATTGCTTGGAAAGAGCATATTATAAATGTATAATGTCGGCTTGGATTTTAAAATCTATTGTCAGCATCTAGTGCTGGATTAAGAGCTTAACTAAGTGCATTGGTATAGATTTATGTATGGGTGGCAGGTAAACTCGCAGTTGCTATAGCATTGTTGGATATATATCAGATAATATAATCATATATAGGAGTTTCTTACAACTATCATATAGAGTAGTCTCAAATCATTTGATGGTATCATTATTAGTGTAACCATATTAAAACGAAATATGTTAATTCTATATTATTATACATTATAAGCAGTTATCACTGTAAAGAGCAGACTTGTTGAGTTCAAGTTGAGAGAGAGGGTCCTTATGATCGCCCTCTGTGACCTCTTTCTGCATTTTTATCATGCGCGGGAATGATAGAATAGATAATTCATAGAATATAGAAATATTATAAATAGTAAAAAAAAAAAATAGAAAATGTAGAACAAGTTGAATTATTATGCCAGAAATTTGAAGTTAACCACATTTAAAGACACAATTATTGTATATAATCAAAATCAAATTTATCTAGAATACACGCGCTTCTGAGAGCTATTTCATTATAAAAATTCAACTTTAGTTTTATACCAGAACACATCAGAAAAAATCATTAAATTATTAAGTGTATTTTTCTTGAGCATAAAGAGAAAATGAAACTATTAAAAGAATCTTAAACTTAAGCATTGTGTTGTCATAAAAAGGAATGGAGTAGGTAGCTCTCATCTCCAGTTCATATAGAGTCTGAAATTGAGGCGTTTAAACATATGAACAGGTGAGCATACGAAGGGGGTAAGCTCGCCTCGGCTGTTGATAATGAGACGCTGTTTCTTTTTCTGTTTGCTACATACAAATCAAAAAAAGCACTGAATTCCCATTTTAAATGGAAGGTTTCGAGCAGCAAAATACCTTACATATAGAAAGATACTAATAAAAAAAGCTAAAACACAAACAATAAAATTCAAATTAACAAGTCGCTGAAACACTTGAACTTATTCCCTCAATTAAACATTTTAGCTCTTGCATGCCGCTAAAAGCTTAGCTAAATTATGAGCTTTGTTGTAGCCAAAATATATATTTGTGCCACGTGAATTTTAGCGCTGCAACTCGGCAGCTGTTGCGCGCCTACAATGGGAGCGGAGCTGGTGCCCGGCTGCATAATTTGCTGCTGCACATCAGTGGGAAGACATTATCTCGCTTTATTTTATGTCTGATGCCAACAACTAAGTGCCAAAAGATGCTGCAACTCAAGTTTTTACTCCACGTGCCTAACCCTCTCTCTCTCACACTTTCTCTCTCTCTTTTTCGCTGTTTCTGTTTCCTATTTGTTTGTCTCGCTCGCGCTCATATGGCGGAAATTAGAGCGCTCTTAAAGCAAAAACTTTGTTGGCCCTAATGGCTTCATAACATGCAACATTACAGGGCCATAAGCAATGGATTTGTGGGCGTGGCAGACGAAAATGTGCTGCTGCTGCTGCCTTTGCTGCTGCTGCTGTTGCCTGCTAATATGCAACTATATATTATGCGAATGTCTTCCTCTCATTCCCTTTGTCTCTCTCTCTCGCTCTCTCTCTCTTTCTCTTCTTTGTTCATTTCGCGCAGTTCGCCTTTGTTGACTTTGACGGCACCTGGCAACAGGACGACAGCAGCAGCAGCAGCAACAGCAACAGCTGTGCCCCACTATCAACCGTTAATAAATGTTATAGTTGTAATTATAATAAAACTTGACTTTAAGCGTTTACCTACTACACACACAGACACACACAGACACACACACACACACAGACATTCACACAGCTTCCACACAGCTGTCAGCTAACGATCTCGGAGCTCGTTGCCAGCGGCCATTGACAAGGATTTCGCCAACTGCTCCAACATCCACGGAGTGGAGCGCATATGTTGTGCGCCAGACGTCTTTGAGTTAGCTTCGATTGCACGCCCAGCATGCTGAGCTCCTAACACACTTCACTTCTTCACCAGCAAAGGGTAACATAAGTTAGCCAGTTTATGCACAAGTCCCGACGATTCTACAAGAAAGTATGCGCAGCACTTGATTTGCAGCGGAAATGGCAGCAAGTTTTAATAAGTTGAAATTAGAATGGTTACTAAATGTGACCCAAGAGGACACAGAGCAAGGGAAAAGGATTGTGTGAGAGCAGATGTCAATGGAAGTTTAGAGCAGATAGCAGAAATGAGAATTAACTTATTAGTTGAGACAGATGAGAGTTATGAGACCTTGGAGAATATAACTTATATATATGGGGGAGTTATTTAGTTAATACTAAATGTTAGTATAACTTTAGTTCGAGCAACTGTTAAGTAACTTTTCTTATGGTATGAAAGGGTGGAAAAATAGAGAGGGGCAAGAGAAAGAACCAATGGCAATGATATATAGAAAATATAGCAAAGAGTGCTTGTGTTAAGAATACCATTTGCTTTTAGATCGAACTGAAAAGTATACACGAGTAGAGAGACGATATGAGAGACAACTGAGGGGAATTTGTATTGGGTGCAACTAACACAGGTGTAAATAGAGCGAATATTTTATACATTTCTATGTCAAGACTCTTTACAGCAGCTCTTGAGGGTAATGGCATCCAAATCTTCTCTTTGCACTATCGTAGGGGCTACCAGAGCTTTGAGGTGCAGCACCTACTCGCTTGGAGAGACTTATACGGGTGAGAATCTCATCGATCAAGGTATTTTATATATACCGAAAAAAAATTAGGGATAAAATATTCAGTCTACATATGAAAAGGCAAGCGACCGTAGAAAATTTCGACTCGATGCCTTCTGAGCATAAATAATTAAATAAAAGAAAATATAAAGAAGGTTTGAGATGCCTACTGAGCATGTATCAGAATCAACTCTTTCAACGATATATACAAATTAAGAGACATAACAAAAATGTGGACTATGGTCAGACTATAAATAATTGGCATTAAAATTGACTAATAAATTGATTAAATAAATAAAAAATCAACCATCAGCAATATATTTTGAGATTATTGATTAAATAGTTTAAGTTTAATTAAAATGGAGTATAAGAAATGTTATTCTATAGCATTTCATTAACATTTCTTATTCTATACCATTTCTTACACTCCATTTTAATTATATCTAAATTGATTAAATAACTAAATATTCAGCAAAAAATAATATATTTTGAGATTCTAAGCTTTTATAACATTTCTTACATATCATTTTAAATTGATTAAACAAAAAAGAATTATTCAGCAAAAAGTAATAGATGTTGATATGCTAAACTCTTATAACATTTCCTAGACTCTATTTTAATTACACAAAAATAAAAAAAATCTAGATTTCTTTTCTTTCTTTTTTTTTGTGACTAAACTTAATTTTTTCTTTTAGATTTATTTTTACAAACTTTAAATGTAAGTGTGAACGTGTCTTGTATATTCTAGATTTCTCTGCATTAAAAAATTTCACCAAAATATATTTAAAAACTATTTAGCTTTTAATAGCTTCAATAATTATTGCACACACCCATTCGCTTGCCTGACTTCAGCTGACAACTCGAGAGCAGCACAGAAGGTAGCGCACACAGGTGCATTTAAAAATATGTAGTTCGCCAAGCACATGTGCACTTGAGTAGCTTTGTGTTGTCAATATTGTGGAGTGGCTGGCTGACTGGCTGGCTGGCTGGAGAGGGCTCCCCAGCTCCACAATTATTCACTGTGCCGTTGGTTGGCTTTCAGTTAGTAGTTAGCAACAATACGATTCATGGTTTGTGCTCGCTTCCGGTTGCCTTGCCGCCATCTTGGCCAATCTCAATCTAAGATTGAGTGTGTGTCTATGCCTGTGTGTGTGTGTGTATGGGTGTGTGTGTGTGTGTGCCTCTCGTATTTCTATTTGTGGCATGTGGGAAACGTTTGCTGCTGCTTGAGCACACGACAGACGCACTTCAGTTGCAATTGCCGTGCTTCAGAGATGCACAGACCACGCGGCCACGCCCACTGGCCCAGTGCGGGTCGCTATCGCTGCCTCTCAGCATTTCCTTTTGTGTGTAATTGTCTAGCGTTTTAATTAAAATTGTTCCAAATAGTCGCAGCACACACACACAGAGACAGAGACGAAGAAAAGTTATGCGCGAGTGCAGCGCGTGCTGAAAACTTGGCCAGAAGAACCGAAATGCCAACCGGCAATTTATGGCCGGACAAAAATCTGTGCAAAAACTCTCTAAGCTGCCACGAACGAAACTTTTCGCTATGCGCTCCAAATATATGTATATATCTATATATATCGATGGCAGCTGGCGACCACGCCTACACCTCCGGCTCCATTTATTTGCTGCCCTTTTTTTCCTCTGCCCCCCAACTGGGCTAATGAATATTTTCGAAGCAGTCGTAGATATGTAATGCAATGGAGCTGCGGTTGTTGCTTTGTCTCATCTCTTGACTACCTCCCGCTGCTCCAGCTCCGCCGCCTTCTGGTCGATTGCGCGCTGTACGCCCGCGCCATTAATGCCGAATGCCAAACGCGATTGCAAAGGCGTCGAAGCATGAGCTGAAATGCGCCTGGGACATTTTTGGCCCAAGCCGCACCGCAACAGCAGCAGCAGCTGGAGCGGCTATCCCTTGTGTAGGTGTGGGCGGCAGAGGGGAGTGGCTGAGTCAAAGCCGCGCAATTGATGGCATCGATGGCAGCGGCGTCCCATGCCCATAGACACGTCCGCATCCGCATCCGCGTCGATGTCCTTGTCCATGTCCATGTCCATGGCGATGTCGATGTCGATGTCAACTGCTGGCTGCTGCGATTTGAATCGCAATAGCGTAACGGGCACAAACCCAAATTGAAGTTGGCCCCGCTACAGTTTCTTCTTCCACTGCTGCAACGCTTCCTTCAGCTGTTCCGCCCCCTGCTTTGTGGCTTTTTGCATTTTCTTTTTGTTTGCCTTTTTTCTACCACTCTCCCTGTCCCTCTCTCTCTGTCTCTCCCTGTTAGTTTCTGCGTCTTTCTGCGCGTTTTTTAACGCTCATTGGCTTTGGCTGCCGTGGCTCATCCTTTTGCTGCTTGTTGCGGCGGCGGCTGCCTTTGGCTTTTCACCAGCCAAGCCCCACAGCTATTTGCCTCCCCCCCCTCCGCTGCCCCTTGGCTATGCGTTTTTTCCCCCTCGACATGCCATATGGGTGCACGTTTTACCCTCTCTCCCTCTCTCTGGTTGCACGGACCACTTGTCCTATTTGACTTTTGGCCGCCAGCCTCAAAGTTTAATTTAGGGGTTTCACATACACGTCCGCGGCTAAGTGCTGCCAGCTCTTAACTGTTGCGGTTCGCGTTGCTTTCAGGGTTGCGCTGCACATTGCCCGGGCGATTCGCTCCTTAACAAGCGCGCTCGACGTTCACTCGAAATAATTAAGCAGCTCACTGACAACACACTGAGTTATATCATTAGAGATTTCAGCTTGGTCGCTGCACCTACTGAACTTTTGGAGTACATCAAAATCCAATATCGTGCGCCAATAACAATCGTAATGGCCACATTTAATTGAACCTTGTTGCAGCCCTGACCTCACCTGTGACTCACCTGCAGGCGCTGCTATCTGCCGAAAGATGCGTTGACCGCTGGCAAAGTTGTTTCGCTTCTTTTTTGTTGGCTGCGATTCAGCCATAAAAATGGCCGTAAAAAGGCTGCCGCAAAGTGCACGCGGGGCGCTCATAAAGTTTCTTCGAGGCGAGTCTAAACTTTTTCAATTCGCCGCAGCAACACCTACAAAAACCCCGACCGACGCACACGCACACACGGCCATCGAGAAAGTTTTGCACTAGTCGGAGTCGTCAGTCAATGGCTCAAGCCGAGCTGCTGCTTCGTCTTACGACTTTGGGCACAGCCGCTTTATGGCCACAGTGGAATCTCGGCGCGCACAAGGTAAGAGTCGGAGCAGCTACGACGAGTCTCGTAAATAATTTTTAAGTGCAGCTTCCTTTCATTTTTTTCTTGTTGTTGTTTATCTATTTTTATTTATTTTTTAAGTCACTTTTTATACTTCGTCTTTGTTTTGCAAAATGAAATTGTTTCGTCGGCAGCGCCAAAAACTTGTTGGAGCAACGAAAATTTAATTTGTTTCTATATAAATATTGTGAAAGCGAATTTTAATCGCCTTGCCCGACTCGAGCTCGACTCGAGCTCCTCACTGAACATTCTTTGAAATTGAAAACAATTTCCTTGGCACTTTTTTCCGAGTTATCAACGAGTGCTACGGCGACTGCAGCTCCTGTCGATCCCCACTAGCAGCTAGCAATGGGTTATTAGTTTTCCATGTTTTTTGTCTTCAAGAACGGAAATTGGTTTTTAAAAATCCATTACATACAACGGATATGCCATAGCCTGAAGCACGTTCACTCTCCGCTCACTCGCACGACTCCTCCGCTCCGAGTCTATGTAATGTTTTTTTTGGTCCCAGTTTGTTTAGCTGATTGTCTTGGGCTAACGGCAATTAAACCGAGCCCCGAGCAGCCGGCAACATATCCAAATTGTCGCCCAATTAGCAGTTCGGCTTAACTACGATTTTAAGGCAAGAAAATCAACATAATTGCTTCAAGGTTTTTCGCCTAAAACATTTCGAGCAATTTCCTTGAAACTTCAAGCATGGCGCAGCCATTCAATTTTGTTCGAATTTCATATACCCTAATGTGAGAGGCAAAGCGGGTGTATTGCTTGCTGTTGTAGTTGTGGATGTTTTTGGGACTGAAAATATATATCTGAACTACAACTAACCTAAAGGTATCCTTACGTAAACTTAACCCAAGCCTGAACTAATATTACCCTAATCTTAAGTATAACCAAAGCCTGACCTAAGGCTAACCTAACTCTAACTTAAACCTAACCTAACCAAAACATTATATAAAACAAAATTAAACAAAGCAAAAGAAAAAGTCCTTAGTTTTTTATTGAATTCTTTTCGTTAATAATAATAATAATAATATATTTTTATATATTATATTTTCTGTAAAGCGAACTTCACAATTTATTTCGGAGAGAAATTAAAATAAATTTGAAATATTCAAACTGGGAGTATGAAAATTAATTCCACATTTCCTCTGATAATTGAAGCATTTTCTATTTATTTCACCTTAATTTCATTTTACTTCCTTCTTACTCATAATCAATTTTAGATAAGCAATAGTTTATTTATCTAAATCTTTCTACCAATTTATATTATCCCAACAGGATATCTTTCAGTCGACTAGTCTCAGCTGCAGCACTTTTACTTCTTTATTTTTGACTGCTGCTGCTGCTGCATTGTTGTTATTGCTTGGCAATTGCATTTTTGCCTCATTGCGTTTGGCTGCGGATTTCCGACTCGTCTCTCGCAACTGCTGCAACTTGTGCCTTGGTTTCGCTTGTCGGTTGCCGGTAGTTGGCTGCTGCTGCTGCTGCTTGCCACACACGACTGCAATCGATATCAAGATACACTTACAAAATTAACTATCGTCAACATACGTGCTTGGTAAATGCAATTACTTGACGATTGACAAGGCCAACGCGAGGAATGGGCGTGCACTGGATGTGCAGCAAGCCACAAGCCACTGCACAGCCCACACTCGCACACTCTCACATCTCACACACAGATGCACATGACAAGGACGTGAAGGGCATGTGCTGGTGGCGATAGCGCCAAAGGATGCGCTCGTGGCAGCACAAGGTCGTGGGTCTTAAGCTCACACAGTCAGCATCAATTGCAGAATGCATCGCAATTGCATTAGTTCGTGGAATACTCTCTAACGAACGAAGTAACCAGCATCTCCACATAGAACAACTGTTGCTCTAATGAGTCGAACAATTCAATTAGCATATTCTATTCACTTGGCAACTTTCTATGTTGCTTAAGATAGAAGGCGAGAAAGCGTAGAATATGTATTTATAATTGCATTTCTTAGTTACTGCAGCTATCGAGATCGACTCGTTTATACAAGCAAATGCAATTATCTTCTGCTTCTCATATCTAATATACCCTAGCATGTGCGCACGTATCTGAGTTATATAGAAATAAGAATACTCTATATATACAGAACGTCAGAAATACATTCAAGGGAATAGCTTGCAAAAGAAAGTAAATTTCTTAGTGTGTGCCTGGAAAAATCAGCATTTTTATGAGCTCAATATTTATATGATCTCAATTTATTTGTGTTTTTTAGACTCTTAACTGCATTGAAAAATAATATTGTATATATATTTTATATTATTTTCTTATCTTGCAACGATATTTATTTATCTCAATGTATTTAGTCTTTTATTAATGTTTTTTCGCATTAAAAAAAAAGTTTGAATAAATTTTATATAATTTTTTGGCATGCAAAAATAATTATATTTCTCAATGCCTTTAGTCTTTTATAAATGACTTTTCCCATTTAACTTCTGTCTATGGAATTTTTAATAATATATTATTTTAATTCTTGTCACTGCTTAAATATACAATTTATAATCTAATACTCATTTGTTTCTTACTTCGCAATTTTTTATGAACAGACCTCAGCTTCCTTGACTGCCAACGCAAGCTCGGTCAAAATATCTTTTTAGGTTTTTGTGTGACCAAGCAAGAGTGATCTATTTTCGGTAATTATATTTCAGAAGCTTTTCCAGTTCTACAAAATATTTTATTTAAATATTTAATAATATGTTTCATAATAATAAATCATCATAATAGTTGCCAAAAATATTTATGATTGAACAATTTTGTTAAATTGTGGTTCAGTTTGGTTATTGAAAAAAAATCACACAAATCGATTCGACGCCGAAGCTTTTGCTTTTCACAATGAAAACATATACTCGAAGCACTGTCAGCAATGACAAAACTGTTATTTAAATCTTGGTCAACTCCATACATAAAACCAGGAATAGAGCTTCAAAATAAAAAGTAATAATATCTCAAATCTATTTTGGCCCCTTTTCAATTGCTTCTCCCACACACGCTCATTTGGTTACCCTATTGCAAAAGCTAATGCATTGCCCTGACCAGTTGCTGTTGTTAACCACAACATCTCTGCCCCAAACAACAAATTTTTCAGCATAAGCCCTGAGAAATTAATGAGAAACAAACACGTAATATGTTCGACTCTAACGCTTTGACACAAATGCAGGCCAGGTTGACGAAGGTTCCTGGGTAAACGAACCCGGCCAAAAGTGAGAAATCATTTTAAGGCCTGACACCCCGGCAGGAGGTGGGTCCCCCAGCCCCAACCCCAACCGCCTTTTGTGTGCACACAAAACGTGCCATAATATGCTTTCACTTGGCCCAGTCTGATGTATTACTGGCTAATATATCACCTAGATTTCGTGTCCATCGCAAAGACTCCAACTCAAGCCGAGAACTCACATTCGCAATTTCCCTTTTGCTTTCATGAAAAGCTCGTGAAAATTACTTGTAAATAAAGGCAAAGCGAATCGTTGCGCAGCGGCTTCCGTTGATTTTTTTTTTTCGCATTATGCATTATGTGCAGCCAAGTGGGCGTGGCAGCACTTAAGCCACACTCGAGAAGTAACTCGGCGTCGTGTTTGTGCATAAACAAATTAAGTTTGAATGCGTAGACGAACTTGTCGGCCCGTCTGTGCCACGAATCGGGATGCGATGAGTGCGTGAAAAGCGGCGCCAAGCTCTAATTAATTATGAAAAGTGAGAGAGCCAGCGCACGGGCATAAGCGGAATACACATGTGCCTTCTTTATGAAGAGCGGCATAATAAAGTTGCGAAATCCCTTCGTTTAAAAGCGAGACGGAAAGGAAGAAATTCAAAGCACTTTTGGCCTAATGCGAGCTGAGCTCTTGACTGGGATTCCCAGGCGCCGAATACAAAGCAAATTGCTGTAGTCAATTTAATTAAATTTGTTTGTTGGGCGCCCAGCGAAGCGCGTCTCGATGGCGGCAGCAGCATCGCTTTAGGCAGCTGCCGCCGCGCAGCTTCCCAGCGAATTCTCTCCGCATCCCAATCAAGTCGCAAATCCAATGTAAGCCAAAAGCGGCTAAAATGCCCGCGCATCGATACAAAAGGATGCGTTTATCACAATTCTATTAACGCACCAAGTCAGTCTGATATATCCAGAGGCAGCCGCTCCGCAATCTATGGACAGCGGCAGCAGCAGCAGTTGTGCTGGCAGAGCTTGTGTCGAAGCTCTGCTGGTGCGCTGGCTGCCTGGGGGCGTTTTTCCAACCGCTTTTCATGTTTGCATTGGAAATTTGCCAGCGGCAACAAAACCGACAACAACTACAAATACCAACTTGTGCTGTCAGTGTGTAAGCGTGTAAATAGAGAGGGAGCATAAGAACAAGAACGTGGAGAGATAAACATGAAGAGTCGTAAGCAATATACCCAGTACTGAAGCTATCGAATATGAGATAAATTGAGTCTGGTGAGTAATGAAAAATATATACAATTTGGACTAAATTATGTGTTCAATAAGAGAGATAAATAAGGTCTAGTAGGTAAAAAAATGTATAAAATTTGGACCAAGTTATGTTTTCAATAAGAAGGATTCATATCATATAAAAAATATTCAAAGTAGTGCTCTAAAGAGACCCGAAAAAATATCGCATACCAAAGACATCGATTTGGGAGAGGACAAAGACGTTGCGTTGGCAGACACAGCACTAAATGCGACCAGATTTAAGAAGAAACAGGTGCAGCAGCAGCAAGAAGGAGTATGAAAGAAAGTTGGAGGAGGAGCAAGAGGAAAGCGAACAGCAGAGGGAGCAAGAGCGTAAGCAGGCTTTGGTTTAATAATTCATATAGTTACTTGATGATAGAGACTATAGGTATCCATATACAATTCAATTCAGCATTTGATAAGCAAGTATTTATTTTAGTATTTAAAAGTGGCCCTACTAGAAAGATTTATAATTTCTTGTTGGCTTTTTACCACAGATACTGGAAGCTTGCAAGTAAACTTTTTGTATCCAATCTTATATTTATGTTATTGCTCTCTCTCCATCTAATCATGAATTCAAAAAATAAACTATACGTATTCATGCTTAGTTGTCGTTGTCTTACAAGCTGTCCATTAAATCTTATCTTTAATCAAATTATTTAGATTGGAAAATATTAAACAAATAGCTTACCTCATTCAAACAGTTTACTATGATGGAAAGTGAAGTCTATGATGATGCAATATTAGCTGATACAACTTTATGGCAAACAAACGATAAGCTACAACTTAATTGTAAACAAACAGGGTATAACGCTGAGCTATATATATAATAAAAAAAAAATTTTATGTCGACCTTGACAAGGTTCATTCACAGAGTAAATACTATTTAATATAAAAAACCAAACGTGCACTTGACAAAATAAATCATATTTAATATAATAAAATTAAAAAAAATTAATTTAAAGACAGCCGAGAAATATTATCATACTACTCATTCACTTTTCAATCACTAAATATCAAGGGTATAGTAAAGTGGCGCATGTTGCCACACCCCCCGCCGCAGTAGGCAAATTAGACAATTTATATATTTGCAGCAATTCAATTAGGTCTAACCGAAATGCTGGGGCCAAGCAAGGCCGGGTACATTCTGCAAGGACGACTCAAATGGTAAACAGCAAATGTAATTAAAATTTCTGAGGCAATGAAACGAGACCTTGAGACCTTCAGCCAAAATAGGGACGAAGAGAGTTCGGTATTTGAAATCAAATAAAATTTTCGCTTAATTTCATTTTCATGTGTCAAACAATGAAATCATAAAGGAAGACAAAAGAGAGCGAGCGAAATAAATGCCTTTGATGTTTCATTACTATTTATTTAATATAAATGTTTCAATTGCAGCGCTTATTAAATTTTTTATTAGTTTGCAGGCGGAGGATTTAATATGCCAGCAGGAACAAGTGCGATAACATAATCCGAAAAGCGAGCCTCAATTAAAACGCGCTCAACAAGTTGGCTGGCGGTCGAATAACTGAATTTGCAACTAATCCTGGCCTAAGCCTAATTACATTTTGTTTGCTCAGCCCGAACCTTTTGCCGTGTGCCATGTCCAGCCTCTGATTAAATTGTCCAAATAAATATTAAACCCGGCGTGAAGGCGTATGGATCGGGGCGGGGCGGAGCGGAGCGCTATGTGGGCGCATAAATAATTGCATGTGCCATGGCATTTATTTGTTTAAATGACAAATAAAATGCAGAAATCATTTTTATAAACATTTTGTCGCTTCTGTTATGTTTTGCTGCCGCGCCGTTTTGCTGTCGCTCTCTCTGTTTGCCGTCCTTGTCCGGTTGCCTTTGGCAAATACGCGGCGTATGCGCAATTTATTTACAAGCATTTATGTTTGCCAGCCTGGTTTTTATGGCTGGTTAGCATTGGCAGCAGTTGCTTAAACATTTATGCAACGTGGCCATTTTGTTTACATAGCCTGGCATTTGCCCATCCAATTGATGAGTCCAGCGCCACGACGGGATTGCCAGTGGGGGCAATTCAAATGCCGGCAGTCAAAAACTGGGATACATTTTTAATGATCTGCAAATATTTGCCCTGCAGCACGACGGCAATTTCGCATTTGAAAACTATAGAAAAATGTGTGCTATTAAAGCAAAGGTTAGAAACTAACGCTATAAATAGCAATAAATCTGGGTGTGGTAAAAATATTGATAAATAAATGTGGAATAAAAGGTTTAATACCAAATTCAATTGCGAATATGAAAGGGACAGTGGAAGAGATGTATAACAAATGTATATATTATTTCAACATTAATGTAACTGTGAATGGATTCTGCACAAAAACAGATTAACTTAAAAATAAATATGCCAAATAAATATATACTATATGTTGTATAAAAATCTATAAATGTTTGGCGTATTTATTTTAAAGCTTTATATATCATACATATTTTTATATATTTTTATTGAGAGAAAGAGAAGAAAAAAAAACGTTTTTTTTTAAATATATATATATTTAAAAAAAAACATATTTATACATACTATAGAATATCCCTCTCTCTCTATAGAAATACCTGTCAGAACGCTTTAATACCTTCGCATATATCGAGCTTTTTCGCTAAAGTTAAACAAGCTTAAATCGCAACACAAAGAAATCTTTTTTTTTAATATCAGTAGAACGAATTTGTATGAATAGAAAACTTTATAAAATTAATGTTAATATTAAAGTAAGCACTAATAGTAAATATATATATTTTTTAATTTATTCGCGACGATTGGCGCTCATAAGCTTCTCGCCAAGTTGTTAAAATGTCAATCAAAACTCAACAAAAACAAATATGGGTTAACATATAAAGCACTGCTGACAAGTTAAAGTATGAAGCTTTAAAAGTACAGCTTTTATAGTGCATATAGCCAAGGAACTATCTTGTAGATTTAATATAAATCACTTATACTAGAAAATCTTTGTTAATGTACCCAGTATAAGTCGCCTTAGTGAGTAAGTAAAAATATTCAAAAGCCTAATAAAGCTTCATATTTATACTTTTTCAATTAAAAAAGCATGCCTTTTATATACCTTTGGTCTATAAATAAGCTTAATCACTGGTTAAATTCCTATTCCAACCTGCTTATCTAATCTTTTCTATCTATCTCTAAACGCTATCAATTGTCTAACTAAAGCAGACTGTTCAACGAAACATTTGATAGTCAAGCTTAAAGACCTAATAAATAGAATTTCCATTAGCCGTCCCATGTTGACCTTTAAAATATAGCCAACTTCTCAAAAAAGTCACCCACAACACAGTTCAAATGTGAGCCAATCACAGCCCTTAATTGACTTAAGTTTCCTGATATCTTTAAATTTAAGTACAACACATTTTCTATTAGACTCCACTCAACTCCTACTCCAACTTGTCCGTTGAATCATTTACACCATCCGTTTACATCTTCTACTTTTTTTAAAGGAAACGGCGCTGCCCGCATAGTTCAGATCGGTGCTTCAAGTGGCCTCTGAGCTGCGCTCTCCTTAGAAGTTGACGTTGAGTCGCTCCACTTCTGTGGCAATTTCTGCAGGGCAGCCGCAAATGGCAATGTTTATTAGCCATAATGATGCTGCGGCCCTGTCAACAAAGAGCAACAAACGCGGCCAAAGAAAATATGCTTCACTCACTGTTCTCCATCTCTCTCGCTATCTCTCTCTTTCTTTCGAGCTGTGTCCTGTCTGACCTGACATTATGTCCGTGTAACCAAATGCGGCAGGGAACTTTGAATAAACTAGAAGTTTTGTGTGGCACACGGTGCAAATAGCTGGCGAAATGAAAAAGAAGTAAGGCGAGCGCAGAAACAAGGAGCACGCGGAACAAGGTATCGCAGCCCGGCTTCCTCCGCAGCGCCGTGAACTCCCTTACAGATGTCGCGTCGACAATTTTACTTGGCTATTTATAACTGTCGCGTCTGTAGACATCAACCCCTCCGCCGTAAACATCTTTATTCAGTTGTCTCTCTACGGGTGTGTGTGTTTGTGTGTGTGCGAGGTAGGTGCCCAACGTCAACAGCTGGCTAGGCAGCATCCTGTGCGTCCAGCTGCATGTCCTTGTCAGGGAAGCGCCCACCAATCACTCGACGCTCTCACAAATTGCGGTAATTTCTTGTTGTCGCCATCAGGCAGCAGCAAACAGTCGCTGAATTATAACCAAAGTGGCTAATTTGTCACACAGAGCGCCTGGAGTAAACCAAAGGCAAGGCAGAGAGAGAGCGCGAGAGAGAGAGAGATGGAAGTGAAAGGAAGCAGTGCAACGGCAACGGCAACAGCAGTGCCTTTAAGGTCTTTCTGCATAATTCGATCATCTGTTCAATTGCTTATGATGATACGCCTTAGCTTAAGCTCTCTCCATCGATATCTCTGCAAGATGATTTCCTTGATATCCTGTGCAAATATTTTTGAAACCTACAAGGCAACACACAAAGGACACATCGCATCGTTCAACATCGATTTGGTTCTTTATTGCTGTTTTATGGACCAAATACAAGTTGCGAGCATGCAAAATATTGTGCTTGCCGCACAATGGACAATTGTTGGCTGCTTCGAGGCGGCCAGGACTGCCGAGACTGCCGAGGCCATCATGCTCTGCTCCAAGAAAATATATGTGCCGGAGCAGGAAATGCAAGGAAAATACTTATATTGAATTGACCGAGGCCAGAAGTTGTTGCTCATCTATGCTGCCCCTGCTCCTGCTCCTGCTGCCCTTGCTGTCTGTATGCAAATGCCTCTCTGCTCTGGCAATTGGATTGGCGTATTCGGATAAACATTTCAATTGGCCGCACGCTTCATTACCCTGCGAGCCCGCTGTCGAGTGCCGGCCCAATCCAGCTCGTTGTTGGCCAACTTTTTCAATCTGCTGGCTGCTGTTGGCAACTGGCGCAATGGAAAATCAAAACGAAACGCAACCGAAACTATTGAAAATTAATTTCGAAACAAATTTACAAAATGCAACCTGCAATTGTTGCGCTCCACAGTTGGAATACTTTTGCCCCAAACTCCAACTGCAACTCCAACTACAACTCTGAATCAGACTCCGACTCTATAATGCAATTGCAGCACAGATCTGACATCAGTTACTAAATTATGCAAATTAAAATATGTACACATAATTACAAATGTAAATCGCATTAATTTTACAGCTCGAATAACTTTTCCAAAGTCGATATATGTAAATTTGTGGTTACAGTATCACAGAATACTTTTTACCACTTACTTTTGTGTGCACAACTCGAAACAGTTGACTTGTTTTTTTTTTTAAATTTAAAAGGTTTCATAGAGTTTTATGGGAATTCATAAAATATGTAATAGGTTTATAATAAACATTTAGTATTCAAATGGGCAAGTCTTTTATGTTTATAATATAATTATAATACTGCATGATATAGTTAAAAGTCTAACTGACTTATCGTGTGTATATATGTATTATTCTCAGAACCTTTTCTATCTTTCAACTAAATATTTATTTGCTAATCAGCAACTCCTTCTACCCACATGTTTCATGGCCAGAGTATTTATTAGTCTGGCTTTGTTGCAGCTCTCGCAATGTAAACACCAAATGACCACAAATTATTTTTATAGTCGAGTTAATTGAGGTCCACAGCGCGGTTTTCATTTGATTAAGTTTAATAATTACAACTGCGTCCAATTCACAAACATTTTCCATTCAGTCTCTAACTGGTGTCAGCTTAAATGCAATTTAATGTCAAATGCAAAAAAAAAAAATTTAAATAAAAATGAAAAATATAGGAATATAAAATTATACAAAAGATATAGAAATGCAAAAATTTTAAAATAAAAATTATATAAATATACAAATATAAAAAGAAATATTTAAATACTAAAATTAAATAATAAATTTAAAAAATTATAATAATAAAATAAATGAAATGTGTCTAAAATAATATTTAAATCTGTAATACTGTTATTAATCTCCAATATAATCTCTTTCACACAAAAAACCAATCTAGTTCAGCTTATGATACAAAATTACTTAAATAACATTTTATTATAAAGTTATAAAATATTGGGTAATAAAAAATTTAGCGCGATAATTTTGAATGTATCATGGGTTGTCAAAAGTATTTGTCCGATTTGATATTTAATTGAGAATTTTGCAGTTGATTTGAGATGGATCTACTTGGCGGTCATCATGTGTACGAACTCCTCGTAGCTGAGCTTGCCGTCGGAATCGGTGTCATGGACTCGAATCATTTCCTCACAGTCCTCATCACTTATTTGAAGATCGAGATCAAACATAACTCTTCTTATCTGGGTGGGATCTATAAAGCCAGTATTGTCTCTGTCAAAGACACGAAATGCCTCACGAATATCATCCTCATCCGGGCCGAATGTCATTCGCATTGTCATACAGTGCAGGAAATTATCGAAGTCAATGAAACCATTGCCATCCAGGTCCATCTCGTTAATCATCGACTGCAGCTCCTTCTCTGTCACAGTTTTGCCCAGAGCAGTAACTACAGTATCCAAATCCCTAATGGTCACACTTCTGCTTTCGCTATCCCCCACCAAAATGGCAAAGGCGCGCTTGAACTCGTACAGTTCACTCTCAGAGTATTCCATTTATGTCAATTGAAAATTTGGTCAATTTATGATTTAAATAGTCGAATGTATAACAAGCGAGTATAGTCAGATATGTAACAAGCGAGTTCTAAGTAAAAATAGAGCTTCTACGACCCTACTAGAAATCATTTTCGTATTCATCGCCTGCTGTGATTATTGAAATTTCAACAAAACTTTAATAGGGCAGGTTAACAGAGCAGACGAATCAACTAGAATTTACGTTGATTAGGTCGATTGATATTAAAAATAACTTTATTTCAGACATTAATTTCGACCTACGGCGATGATACTATGTAGCGCACATAGAGCTGCCCAAAAGGTATCAGCAAAAAAAATTAATCTTTCGACGGAAGTTTGTGTGAGATCAAACTATTCTGAGACCACTTTGTCAATCATTTAACACTCTATGTTTGCCTTAAAGCTGTCTGATATACAAACAAATTTATTGCTAAAATGTTACTTATTTAACTAATATAGTATATTTATTTTAGCTTTTAGAAAAAATAAGTTTTTTTTTCAAAGACAGAACAGACTTTTGCCAGATAGACCATAATATTGATTTAGCTATTCATATTTTTTTTTATATAAAGTGAATCATCTACCTAATTAAATTGCTTTGATTTGTTTGTAAAAAAGTATAATATCCTACTAAAATACATATCTATTTAATTACACAAATATTTATCTTCTAGTAAATATAATTTTTTTTTATTTCATTATACAGGGTGGGGCAAAAGTAATTAAACAATATTTTTTCCTGAATTTTTTTTTTAGTATTTACCCCATTGGAAAATATTTAACTCTTGCTCGGTCAATTCGGTTTTGACATTTGCGAAGTAAACAAAGCGACAAACAATGAATAACATTCAACGCCATATGTAAAAGTTACATACAACTAAATAATTATTTAATTAATCGACTGCTGAACCCAAAGCAATTGCCGTGGATTATTGCCTGGCTGTCTCAGCAACACATACATTTACATATTTTGCAATATTTTACTCGGTTTTTTTTCACTCTTTTGGATTGATATATTAGTTACAGTTGGCGGCCTCCGCCTTTTCTTTTGCCTTTTGATATTTTAACGCGAAATGCAAACGCAACTGCAGCAGCCAACAGCGGCAACAGCAACAGCAGCAACAAATTTTGGCCGCATGCTGCGGTCAGCCGCACACATCAACAGCCAGGCCCATGGGCCAGACCAGCTGCCAGTTGCCAGCAAATACAGCTACAATAGCTGCAGCAGCGCTGGAGTAAAAAAAGGGTTGACCAGGCGAAAGTTATTTACTGCAAATCGGTCGACTGAAACGCAGATCGCTGCTGACGACGCGACAGCTCGCAACGGGCAGCGGGCAACTGGCAACATTTGGTTAACTTGGCTTTAAACGTGCTGTTCAATTAAAATTGCAAAATCATTTTTAAAACTAACGACACAGCAGCAGCCCAGGTGAAACTTTGCGGCTTCAACTTCAATCGAAGCCCCAATCGCTTAATCGCAGCGTTCGCAAATTCGATTTTGATTACATTTTCGGAGTTTCTAACATAACTTTTGCTACGACTGCGGTTCATGCAAGCTTTTTAGTTTTTGCCAAAGCTTTAATTAATAATCGAAACAATAGATCAAAAAGGAAAGAGAAAAAATTCCAGCTAAAGGCAAAAAATTTGCTATTAAAAAGTTAATTTGCAAAGCGAAAAGTTGCGTATTTAAACGAAATTTTTGATATTGATAGAGATGTTATTTAAACTCATGTATTTGAAAGGATTCAATTTATCGAACAAGTTTTAAAAGTTTGACTTAATGAATGTGAGCTTTAGCTAGAAAAAAAATATAAAATATCAAATTATTATATTTTATATAAAATTATGAATATATAAAATATTCATAATATTATATTTTATATATTCATAATATTATATAAAATATAATAATTTGATAATTTATATATATTTTTTTTAGCACTCAATCTCAATCAATCTCTATCAATAATCTCAATTAAGTAGAGAAGCTGCCATAATCTAGGAAAAAGGAAAACTTGAACTATATGTCAAACAAAAATAGGTAAGGTGGGTCAACCGAAGCTCTTCTTTTCTTCATAGTTGAAATATGAGCAGCTTAAGCATCTCTCTTCTAATAAGCTCTCTTAGGTATTGTTACTCTATTGAGAACGATCTTGATTATTTAGTTTTAATGCACTCATGCATTTATTATATACAATTAATTTAATTAATTTAATTTAGATATTTCAACCAGAAATTCAAAATAATAATAATAATAATATAATAAAATTGAAGCAACTTAAACCATCAACACTTTAAAATGATTGCAGTCAGAGCTGAAGAAAAAAATTCAGCGGCTTTTAGCAATTTACTTCTGGGTTAAACCCTGAAGTTAATAAAGCTATGTAGCTCAAACTCCGACTATTATGGGTCTCATAAAAATATTTTATTTAGAAAGTTTTGTAAGCTAACATATTATCAGCTTACAATTCATACAAACTTGGGCAACTATCAAGCAAATATAAAATATAACTCACATTTCAAATTTAATTTTCAGTACACAAAGTCCCAGACCTGCCCTAAGCAGCACACATTTCCTGCCAACTCTCCTATATACACCCATCATCCAACTGTAATTGATATTTTATACACTCTCAGCTAAGTTAACGTGGTCAAGCAAACACCTATTCAGGCTAAGCAGTTGCTGTTGTCGCTCCGTTAAACGGACAATTGTGTGCACTTTTGCAGAATATATTCTTGCCGTGGCCATCTGACCCGTATTAGCTGCTTCAATTGGCGGAATAATTCGATGGCCCCATAACCTGTGTGTGTGTGTGTGTGTGTGTGTGTGTGTGTGTGAGTGCACTATCCGTTGGTCATGTCGACGACAGTTGTTCACTTGCAGTTCGTTAGAGACCAGATTCGAGCGAATTGAATCGTCTGCCACATTGAATGGCCGCTTGGCCAGCCATTATGCTAAATGTGCCCGTTTATTTGTGCGCAATTATAAAGCATACCTTGGGTCATATCTTTTGCCTTATCTGCGCCACTCAAGTCGAGCGCCAGAGCGCGCCACAAGCCGCAAATGCTCGGCGTGCTCTGTGCTACGTGCCGGGCCAGCAGCAGCCATTGGCGACGCTGCAAAGTAGGCAACAATAAATTATTTCATTGCTGACCACAAACAGTTAAATGTTGCGGTTGTTGTTGCTGTTGCTGCTGCTGTTGTTGTTGTTGCTATTGCTCACGTCTGCCATTAAACTCAGCGTAAAAATAGCTTGAAATATGTAATTTTCCGGTTCAATTACAACGCCACATCAGCAGTGAACGCAACGGGCGAACGATCCAGGTTATCAGCAGTGTCAGCCATCCGCATCCGCACTCGCATCCGCACTCGCACTCGCAGTCGCAGTCGCAGCCGCATACATATCGCGGCCAGCAGGCTAAGATCCATGTACGCAGATAGCGACTGACCAACGCGCTTGTCCGATGTGCGGCTCGGATAGCGCAGCAGTAATTTGTTGTAAGTCTCTGGAGCACGTAGTGGGAGAGGGGTAGAGCATGCAGAGGCAGGTATGGCAGCTGAAGATTGAATGCGATTAGATACATTCGTTGGCTGCGTGCCGCATTTTAATAAGAAAACATTTAAGTGAATCGCTAAGCCCCAATGATATTTGCCAAAGCTTATCACAGATGAAGGCAGCATAGGCAATTAGTTTGGCTATTATAAAATAAACTTTAGCTTGTCTACAAAAAAATCTTAAAATTGTATTGGAAATTGTTACTGGCTTAAATATATTTTTTTAATTTTTTTAAGAACCTACTTAAATTTATTTGGCTTAAACTGCAATATAAGTAAAAGTTTTTTTTATTTTCACACAAGCTCAACTTTATAGCCTAAACATAAGATAGTTAATTAAATTCCAAGAGCTTCACTTGATTAACTATTTCGTATTACACACGAAAGCTCTCATTTCAAATTAAATTTGAAGTACGTTTTACTTCTGGCAAAGGCGAGACAGGAATCTCATCTGCAGCCTGTTTATACAGCAATAGTTAGGCAAAGATTTTTTTCTCGTGTTTGCTTAGACGAATTTACAGTTGATTTGCATAAAGCTTAAGATCAACAGCAGCCCAGGCGAGCAACTCGTGTAAAAGATTACAAATGCTGTAAAGCAAACGAGGAAAAAGAATAAAATCGATGCAGTTAAGGGGTGCGAGAGGGGAGGGGAGAGGGGAGCGGTGCCGTGGAGTCGACTGCTAAGCAACTTGACTGCAAAAATGCCAGCAAGTAAATTTTAAACATCGCACGTGGCTATAAAAACCATGCCGGGCCAAAGAGCGGGAACGAATGCTGCCAGGAGCAGCCAGGAGCCAGCCAGAGCCAGCGGCAAGCGGGGCCATTGTACGTGTGGGGGAACTGCATTTTAGCGCCATATTTTATACACACTTAAAGTCACACACAGAGAAAATTGTTAGGGCGCAAGGAGGGGGTGTGGCTGGCGGGTGAGGGGCGGGGAATGGGCTAAAAACGGTGCAGTGTCGCCGTGGTGTCAAAGCAGGCAAAGAAAGGCAAACGGCAATGCGGGCTAAGATAAACGCGGCCCAGCCGAGCCGAGCTTCAAAAACAAAAGGTCAAAAAGTTTTGCCATTCTCCGAGCAGAAGAAAAAGAGAAGAAGAAGAAGAGATATAAAAATGTGTGAAATACTATGTGAAAATGGGTTAAACAAATGCCAAGAGCACAACAAAACAGGCCGCAAATAAAATGCAGGCCAACGCCACGCCCACCCAAGCAGCCAGTTAACTGACAGAGAGAGAGAGAGAGAGAGAGAGAGAGGGAGAGTGGGAGATTCAACTCGCTGCGTACAACATTGCGTATAATGAATATTAATAAATGTGCCACTGAATTAATTAATGACACGCCGCATTTTCAATTAGCAACAAGACGGGAGCAACAAGCGGCCGACAGCGAACAAGACATTTCACAAGGCCATCAAAAAATTGGTGGGTTCAATGGGGCGGCATCGGCATCGGCATCGACATCGGCGCCTTGTGCCTAATTAAAATTTAATTAATTAACAATGCGACGCCAAATGGGCGCAAACTGTCGAAATTCGACGAAATAGCCGCCATCTGGCCGGCAAAAGATTTGCAAGCAGCGGAAATGAAGATGGATTTTCCGTTTTCAATGGACCGAACGCCACGTGCCACGTGCTGCCACGCGCTCGCCATGCAACACATGGCCAAAAACTTGATATTGATTTGAATTGCTATTGCCGCCGCCTCTTGTAATTGTTGCTTCAATCTGCCACATCATTTTCGGCTCATTAATCATTGAAGCATTTTCATTAGCCACGGCCAAGCTGCTCGCCTCTAATTACTAAAAACGACGGCCTACAATTAAATAGATGAAAGACGAGTCGCCACTAGCAAATATTCCCAGCACCACAACAAAGTGACCATCGACCATTGACCACTGCCAGCCCTGAAACAAACTCAATAAAGTGGAAGACGCCGCCCGAGCAAAACGCATTGAATTGAAAATAATGTGAAATCAATTAAATTAGCAAAGACAGAAATTATATGCATATGGGCTCAAGCAAAAGGCATCATATTTTTACACTTGCCAGCTAAATTTTGATGCCAAAGCTGTTAATTTAATATTGGTTTTAATTCAATTTCTGCAATTATTTGATTAGAAATTGTATATGCATAACAATTAAAATTGCTGGATAAACATGAATTTGTCATTGCTGTGTTTTATTGCCAAGATAGACGCACATTAAGGTGGATCCAAGAAGCAGTTAGTGTTGATTGAAGAAATTTGATATTTCAACTACCAAAAAGAGTAATTGAAAGGACGTATAGTAACTTTAAGAAAGGCTCTGATCGAAGAATGAAGTGAGCTCGCAGAAAATTCAAAATAAGTAAGCAAAACTCTCAAATATCCATCATTATATGGCTATTATTATCATCAGAATTATTATTCATATTTAAATGGTTAGTAAGTAGTTAGTAATTAAGTCAAATCAAGTCTCTTATCCCACACTTTCCTTGTTATACCCTGAGCCCATTGAAAATGGGAAATCAGGGTATAATGTTTTTGTTGGATGTATGTAACAGGCAGAAGGAGGCGTGGCAGACCCCATAAAGTATATATATTCTTGATCAGGACGACAAGAGAAATCGATATGTTCGTCTGTCCGTCCGTCTGTTCGTATGTATGAACGCGTCGATCTCAGCTCTCAGAAGAGCTAGAGACTTGAATTTTTTTTAGTAGATCCCTATATACAGCGCGCATATCAAGTTTATTTTCGATAATCGATAAATATATTCGTTTTTTTGTTATCGAATAAAAACTTTATCGAAATTCAGTTATAAAATTCTATCTCGCCCATCTTTTAAGCTAGAGACACCAAATTTTATATTTAGATTTATATGTATCTGATGCAATTTCGAATTTTGTTATATTTTGGATACCGGCCCCAAAATTCCCCCAATTGAAGTTCAGTCTCAAATATAGCCAAAGTGCGAATGAGTTGGCACTTTTACAAAATTGATAAATATGCCCATAGAATATGTTGGTATGCCGAAAATTTCATTGAAATCCGTTAAATAACAAAAAAGTTATTAAACAAAACGTTTGGCTACTTTGCAAAAACACGCGGCAGCAGCGCCAAGCGAACGCACTTGCACACACACATACAAACGCTCGCATTCTAGTCGATTCGAAGAGTCGCAAATTACGTTTGAATTTTGTTGAATTATCAGCTGCTGCTGCTTTAGTTTACATTTGCCACCGCTTTCTAAGACAGTGGAGTGGTGTCGTTGGTAGAAGCGACTGACGCGAAACATGAGGACCTGGGTGCGAAACCAGGCGACGCCTGAAATTTATTTAGTTTTTTTAATTTTATAAAAATGAGGTGGCGTTGTTGGTAGAGACGATGTACGTTGCGTAATTAACGTAGGTTCGAACCTCGCCAATGTCAGTTTTTTAATAAAAAAGTTTTTTGGTTGTTAAAGAGTAATTTTGAAATTTTTTTATAATTTTAAGTGTATTGAAAAACACAGGTTCGACGGGGCTCAGGGTATCCCCTAGTCGGTTACGTCCGACTAGAGTTTTCTTACTTGTTAAGGACTATAGTTATATTATAAATCAATAAGATGAAGCTTAAATATTTTTAAACTCCTATAATTTATATGATTTAATATACTTTAAAAGCAATCGTGACGAATTTTCGTGACGACTTTTTAAAATTAGCTTATATATGGATATTATTTAATTTTCATCGTATAAATGAACCGTATCGTATTCACAGAATCATTACCGTATAATTATAGAGGCATCTGTATCAAATCCCAAACACCTTTCCAAAGTAAAAATTTCTTAACAATATAAGTTCCAGTCCATGTTCCAGAATGTAGCAGAGAAAAATATTGATATATAATGCATTTAATTTAATTATATTTGTATATAGTCATCTTACAAATAACATCATATATATTATTTATATATTTAATGACATTGCTTGATTGATAAGTTGATTGATTGTGCGCCATTTCTACCTTGTTGTATCATAGAAGAAAATCCGAATGGCAAAAGCATTTCACATGCTAAAATTTCTTGTTGATTCATAGAAAATATTTAAAGCTTGATTAAGCTAATCACAAATCCATTTTTGCTGTTATATGAATCGAAAAACGTTTCGCTCATTTTAATAAGAATATAATTAAGCTGAACCTAACTGACTATGTCAGGCTCCTTAAAGATACAAATAAAGTTTTAAGTATACATCTGTATATTTTTAATAATTTATCACATTTATTTAATAAATATAAGATATAATGAACCTATCCACTCCTTTTAAATTCTAGCTTAATATGTTATTTGTAGTGTCTGCATAGTATATGACTTTACTCAATAAATGCAATATATGTATAATGGGAAAGCCCATACCATAATATACAGTCATGTAGCTGATTAATTGAAGAAATAAGACACTTTTTTTTTAAAATTCAAATTCAGTGTAGATAAAATATGTATATACAGTTTGCTCATTATTTAACACAAGTCCTTTAGAAGTTGAATAAACATTTTTTATCAGTCGCATTGAATCTAAAGCACATAAGTATACGAGATATTCCACAACTTTGCATTGATTATAAGTCGATGAAACCATTATGGGACTACTAAATATAGACAAATAATTAGCAATCAGTTGAGAAGATCAAAAAATTGAGCTTCTTTACGAACAGCTCTTTCAGCAGATACCTCATAATATAATATATCATATCAGTATAAGTATATCCGACTAGTAAATACCCGGTTTTTACTTAAACCTTATAATATTTTATATACTTTATATAAAGCTAGCATGAAAAGCTCTTTATTCTAGAATTATTAAAAATACCTCATAAAATTAATTAAGCTGATAGGGGCTAAGCAAAAATGAATACCCTACAATCAATGAGTAGACTGAACTTTGCCTTTATTGACTCTTGAAAACATATCTCTTCACTCCCGCAGCAGACACTTGTACATGGTATTGAGGCGACGTATATCGGCTTTGCTCAGGGCAGCTCTCTGTCCCATTAGCTTTTGAGCCTCGGGCTGCAGAGCAATAATTGTTGATAGATTATTCTTGGAAAAGGCATCGTGTGGGTAGTGCATAATGCTGCCATAGTCATATTTGGCACCGAAGTTGTCCACTACATTGGCATCGTACTTATAGAAGTTGTGCTTCATGCGGTCTATAATGTTCTCCATCATAATTTTTACGTAATCATCGCGATCCGAGGAGCTCTGCTGGTGAAAGAAGCCCAGAGAGTGCAGCAGCTCGTGCTGTATTATGCCCAGTGCAAAACAGCCTTGCTCCAAGTTGAGGTTCTGCTTGCCACCATTGTAGCCCACTTCGGAGAAGCAGCCCTCTTCCAAGGCGACGACCCCCACATAGTCACGAGTTTTGTTAGTGGCAGGTTTAAAACGTATGCAAGATCTGTTTTCAATGCGTCGCATGGCCTGCTTAATGAGTTCAGTCTGCTCAGTATCTGTGATAATGTGAATATATTATATACGTAAATGGAATATCATAACCAACACCTACTGAATATCTTATCTATTTTGTAGTAAACTATGCCATTGGGCCAGTGTTTTGTCGCTGCTATTAACCCATTCCGTTCATACTTCACATCCATGTCGCCCTGGAAGTAGCCAGCCTTAAGCTCCGGATTAGTTTCCTCCAGCACGGATGCTCCATAGCCGCCCCAGCAACCGCAAGCGATTAACAGCAGAACAAAGTGTTTCCGACTAACAAACATTTTTGACTAATCCGCATAACAACTCACATTTAGCTATTGGTCCTCAAATATTTGCTTGCCCGTGATAAAAAACATTTCAGGCTTGATAAATGTAATCAGTTTTCGATTCGCTACCCATTATACCCTGTAAGTTTTGCATTGCTGCAAAGAGTTGTATGTTTATTAATTAATAAACCTGTCTAATTCTCCTATTTGACTGTAATTGGGACATGTCATAACATTGCTTGATTGATAAGTTGATTGATTGTGCGCCATTTCTACCTTGCTGTATCATAGAAGAAAATCCGAATGGCAAAAACATTTCACATACTACAATTTCTTGTGGAGTCATAGAAAATATTTAAAGCTTGATTAAGCTAATCACAAATCCATTTTTGCTGTTATATGAATCGAAAAACGTTTCGCTCATTTTAATAAGAATATAATTAAGCTGACCCTAACTGACTATGTCAGATTCCTTAAAGATACAAATAAAGTTTTAAGTGTAAATCTGTATATTTTTAATAATTTATCACATTTATTTAATAAATATAAGATATAATGAAAATATCCACTCCTTTTAAATTCTAGCTTAATATGATATTTGCAGTGTCTGCATAGTATATGACTCTACTTAATAAATGCAATATATGTATAATGGGAAAGCCCATACCATAATATATAGTCATGTAACTGATTGGGCTGGGAATCGCTTGTGCTGTGTCAACCTTTAATTGAAGAAATAAGACACATTTTTTTTTTAATAAAATTCAGTGTAGATAACATATGTATATATAGTTTGCTCATTATTTAACACAAGTCCTTTAGAAGTTGAATAAACATTTTTATACCCTGAGCCCATTGAAAATGGGAAATCAGGGTATAATGTTTTTGTTGGATGTATGTAACAGGCAGAAGGAGGCGTGGCAGACCCCATAAAGTATATATATTCTTGATCAGGACGACAAGAGAAATCGATATGTTCGTCTGTCCGTCCGTCTGTTCGTATGTATGAACGCGTCGATCTCAGCTCTCAGAAGAGCTAGAGATTTGAATTTTTTTTAGTAGATCCCTTACAGCGCGCATATCAAGTTTATTTTCGATAATCGATAAATATATTCGTTTTTTTGTTATCGAATAAAAACTTTATCGAAATTCAGTTATAAAATTCTATCTCGCCCATCTTTTAAGCTAGAGACACCAAATTTTATATTTAGATTTATATGTATCTGATGCAATTTCGAATTTTGTTATATTTTGGATACCGGCCCCAAAATTCCCCCAATTGAAGTTCAGTCTCAAATATAGCCAAAGTGCGAATGAGTTGGCACTTTTACAAAATTGATAAATATGCCCATAGAATATGTTGGTATGCCGAAAATTTCATTGAAATCCGTTAAATAACAAAAAAGTTATTAAACAAAACGTTTGGCTACTTTGCAAAAACACGCGGCAGCAGCGCCAAGCGAACGCACTTGCACACACACATACAAACGCTCGCATTCTAGTCGATTCGAAGAGTCGCAAATTACGTTTGAATTTTGTTGAATTATCAGCTGCTGCTGCTTTAGTTTACATTTGCCACCGCTTTCTAAGACAGTGGAGTGGTGTCGTTGGTAGAAGCGACTGACGCGAAACATGAGGACCTGGGTGTGAAACCAGGCGACGCCTGAAATTTATTTAGTTTTTTTAATTTTATAAAAATGAGGTGGCGTTGTTGGTAGAGACGATGTACGTTGCGTAATTAACGTAGGTTCGAACCTCGCCAATGTCAGTTTTTTAATAAAAAAGTTTTTTGGTTGTTAAAGAGTAATTTTGAAATTTTTATAATTTTACGCAAAATATAAGTGTATTGAAAAACACAGGTTCGACGGGGCTCAGGGTATCCCCTAGTCGGTTACGCCCGACTAGAGTTTTCTTACTTGTTAAGGACTATAGTTATATTATAAATCAATAAGATGAAGCTTAAATATTTTTAAACTCCTATAATTTATATGATTTAATATACTTTAAAAGCAATCGTGACGAATTTTCGTGACGACTTTTTAAAATTAGCTTATATATGAATATTATTTAATTTTCATCGTATAAATGAACCGTATCGTATTCACAGAATCATTACCGTATAATTATAGAGGCATCTGTATCAAATCCCAAACACCTTTCCAAAGTAAAAATTTCTTAACAATATAAGTTCCAGTCCATGTTCCAGAATGTAGCAGAGAAAAATATTGTTATATAATGCATTTAATTTAATTATATTTGTATATAGTCATCTTACAAATAACATCATATATATTATTTATATATTTAATGACATTGCTTGATTGATAAGTTGATTGATTGTGCGCCATTTCTACCTTGTTGTATCATAGAAGAAAATCCGAATGGCAAAAGCATTTCACATGCTAAAATTTCTTGTTGATTCATAGAAAATATTTAAAGCTTGATTAAGCTAATCACAAATCCATTTTTGCTGTTATATGAATCGAAAAACGTTTCGCTCATTTTAATAAGAATATAATTAAGCTGACCCTAACTGACTATGTCAGATTCCTTAAAGATACAAATAATGTTTTAAGTGTAAATCTGTATATTTTTAATAATTTATCACATTTATTTAATAAATATAAGATATAATGAAAATATCCACTCCTTTTAAATTCTAGCTTAATATGATATTTGCAGTGTCTGCATAGTATATGACTCTACTTAATAAATGCAATATATGTATAATGGGAAAGCCCATACCATAATATATAGTCATGTAACTGATTGGGCTGGGAATCCCTTGTGCTGTGTCAACCTTTAATTGAAGAAATAAGACACATTTTTTTTTTTAAATAAAATTCAGTATAGATAAAATATGTATATACAGTTTGCTTATTATTTAACACAAGTCCTTTAGAAGTTGAATAAACATTTTTATACCCTGAGCCCATTGAAATTGGGAAATCAGGGTATAATGTTTTTGTTGGATGTATGTAACAGGCAGAAGGAGGCGTGGCAGACCCCATAAAGTATATATATTCTTGGTCAGGACGACAAGAGAAATCGATTGGGCCATGTCCGTCTGTCCGTCTGTCCGTCCGTCCGTCCGTCCGTCCGTCCGTCTGTCCGTCCGTCCGTATGTTTGAATGCGCCGATTTCAGCCCCCATAAGAGCTAGAGACTTGAAATTTTTTTTGTAGGTCCGTGTATAGCACGCGCAGATCGAGTTTGTTTTAAAAAATCGATAACTGTCCCCAATTAATTGTTATCGATTAAAAACAAAATCGAAAAAAATTTATCTCGCCCATCTTTTAAGCTAGAGACACCAAATTTTATATTTAGCTTTATATGTATTTTATGGAATTTTGAATTTTGTTATATTTTGGATACCAGCCCCAAATTCCCCCAAATTCGAAGAAAAACACAGATTCGACGGGGCTCAGGGTATCCCCTAGTCGGTCACGCCCGACTAGAGTTTTCTTACTTGTTTTTTTTTTTATTTTTTGTAAAGTTTGAAAACATTCCAACTAACAAATAAATATGAATGTCTCAGCTAAAAAGCAATAGCTAAACTCTGTAAAAATACAATTTAATATGATTTGTAGAATGTTGATGATGGTAGAAATGTTGAAGGGTAATAAAGCAAAGGAATAAAGATAGAGAAATTGCAATAAAATATTGAGATGTTAAAAATATATGATCGCAGTCTATAGCACGAAGTCTTATAGCACAACTTATCATTGAATACCTTGCTTCAGTTTAATATGTTCAGTGTTATTTCAATAAGAACCTTCGCATATTGGCCTTGAGCTCAGCTCAGCTGATTTGATTTGGTAAGGTATGATGTATGAACAAATGAACCAGAATTTCTATAAAATATTATAATTTACTTTGAGACTTAAATGACAATTCTTCTCAAATATTTCAATAGCTAAGTACTATCAATAGCTTACATAACAGTTGAAATATAGCTATAGCAAATAGTATCACTCCTGCTTGGTCAAACCATGCATACATATACCGGTTTCAAATCAGCATAATAATACGTAACTTTGGCTTACGTCAATTGACAATTTGGGAAATGCACAAGCGGCTACGCTCCTGGCCGAGCTCAAGCGCTGGCGAGAGTCTGGGCCACAATTACATGTAGTTATATATGGCAGCTGGAGCTGTGCGGCCAGCAGGCTGCCAAATTGATGGTCCCTGAATGCGCAGCGGCTGGCGATGGGGCAATGCATTTCGCATGCAACTAAATTCCAATCAAACTCATCTCAATATTTGGCAACAATTTGTCGCAAGGCGACGCTGGGCCAACAATGTTGCGGCAAATGTTGCAACTGGCACAGCAGAGCCGAGAGATGAGAGCTGAGAGGAGAGGGAGAGATAGGAAGGCGGAGGCACTTTCATGCGAAGAAGTACTCTTGGCATGCATCCGTGAGCACGTCGCTGGCCATTTGCACATTTGACGACAGTGACAATTATCGATCAGAGGCACGCACAATGCCGCTTAAATGGGGCAACGCGGGCGCTGCTCTGGGCTCATTTGCATAAACGACATGGGCCCCCACCCCACACCCCTGCAATTTCAATCCCTTATCCTTGCAACGAATTGCCACAAAAAGTGTCGCATGCATCAATATGCGATATATATATATATGGATTCGTGTTCAGTTTTTCTGGCTTTTTCTGGTCTGCTGCAGTCGGCGGCGCATCCGCGTCGCAACTATTGTTGCAGTAATAGCCCTTAAACATTTACGGGCAGCGGCAGCATGCAATCAAACGGATTTTGTTGCACGCCGAGCAGCTGAGCCGCTGAGCGGCTTTAAGCTGCACCAACCGGGGCAGGTCTGGCCGCCTAAATCAAAGCTTCTAAATGAAATGTCTTCATTAAATTAAGCTGGCGACGAAAGTTAAAATGACGAAAAACGAACGAAATGCTTGACGCCATGTTTTATGGGCCAAGGCAAAAGAAATATGCGGCGCTAAAGTGTACCGCAGGAGGCACAGAGAGGGGCAGCAGCAGCAGCAGCGGCAGCCGCTTCACGCTTGACTCCGCCTCGCCGCGGGGCCAGTAATTGCCGAGTGTTTTATTGCCGAATTTTAGAGCCCAAGTCTACGTCTAACGTCGAACATTTGTCAGGCCCCAGGCGCCAACAGAGACGTACGCCGTCGCCGTCGCCCTCGGTCCGCCTCGGCCTCTATCTGTGCTGGCGCTTCCTCTTTTGCCATTTGGTCATAAATTTTGGCACTTGACTTTTCGCGTGGAATTCATTAGTTTTGCCTCAGCTGAAGTCAGTGCTGAGGCCAAATTAAATTACATTTAATTGCTTGCCTCATAACTTGGCGCATGGCACACACCAGGCCATGGGGGGCATATGCGCAACGTCTGCGTCTGCGTCTGCCACTGATAATGCCCCCCCCCCCTCACTCGCACAGCCGCTGCTGCTACTGCTCTGAGGTCCAGTCAACTTATTTGTCATCATTAGACAAATATCTAGCCACATCTTACGAGTGTCCTCAACTGGCCGAAAATTTAGTTGCAGCTGCTTGGCCGGCAGGCAGGCAGGCCTTGCCTTGCCACAAGCTGCTAGCTGCAATCTGCTTCTGACAGCTCAAATATTTATTTTTGTTGATTTTCAAGAGAGCTCAGACGCCTGCTGACATCGCTCGAGACAAGTTCAAGATAAGCAAGAGGGAGAGAGAGACGCAGAGAGAGGGAGAGAGAGCTGCAAGCGATAGCTAATATAAATGCATGTAATACATTCTGGACAGGGCCCAACACTCGACACGAGTCGACTCGACTCGAGGCTCAGTGCCGCAAACACTGTGTGGCCACTCGAGTGGCAGCCATTTGTTGTTGCAGCTGCAAGCGGCATCTGCAACTTAACCAAAGTTAGTTTTGCACCTTCAGTAAACTCCATTTACCAGACACGCTCCTAATTTGAGGTCAGGCACTGTAAATGCACCTGTGTGCGTGGGGGTGGGTGGTAAATGCACAGCTATTGTTGTCGCTGGTCTAAAAAGCTTTAGGTGTTGAGCTTTATGCAAAGCTTTTTTGCAAAGTCAACTTGGGTAAGGTATATCTTAAGATAATGCAGGTAATACCCCTAATTGACTTCTAATTGTCAGCTATCAGTGTTTGAGAGTTAATTATATTGAACAGGTAAGGTATATAATATATGCACTTACCTTAAAATTCCCATAACTTTAGGGGTTTTTATCTTCCTATTTGTTGGTATTTTGAAACTTTAATACCTGAAAACAATACATAAAAAATGATTTATTTTAGCAAATAAGATAAATATGTCTGAATCTTAAATCTAAAAAAATATATATTATATAAATTAATGTGATTTAAAAAAAAATTATACGTACATATAATATATATAAATATAATAATAAAATAATAATAATATGTATAAAAAAAACTCTGTTCATATTAAAAAAAAATGTATCGAAAGCTTTATATGATTGCAAAAATTCTTTAATAAATCACAAAAAATAAATAAATAAATAAAACTCTCATAAACAGACGAATATAACAATGCTGTCTTTACTCTATCCAACTGCATATGTCAAAGAATAGAGTTTCTATAGTTTCTGCAGCTGCTATGCAAAAATTTCGAGTCAACCACTTGCTTGAGTATGACATGTTCGACTTTATGCTACTAGCTGCTGTTCAAGACGTCACCAAACCACAGCTTGAGTGATTTTTGATATACCTCAACATACGCACAACAAGCACCTTTTACTCTTCAGCTCTGTTTAAATCCATGGAACGCCCCGAATAGAGAACTCTGCTTGTGGAAAAGGAATAGAGCAGAGCTCTTCGGAGTAGAAGCAAGCTGATGCTTTCATGATAAACTATGAACTGTGTCCCTTCTTGATATTTTTAAAGAGAATGCTTTCTAGTACTAACATTGAATTAACGAGAATATAATTATATTTTAGTACACAAAAATGTAGAGCACATTACGTATGTAGAGGTCAGAGTGCATCCGTTTGCTATTTCCTTAAAATCAAGAGAAGATCAGCACGTATTTTGCAATAATTTCCATTCAAGCTAGAGCACTCAACCTTTAATCTCACAAATTATATTCCTTTGTATTATATATGCAATACTATACTATACTATACTATACTATACTATACTATACTATATGTATATATATTACAATACTATATATATAAACTATATTTCAAGCTATAAAACTCGAGTAATTTATATATTTTATTTTATTACAATTTCGCTTAGACAATATATATAAGATCATGTAATTTAAGCATATTTCTGCAGAAATTTATTTGATTTGACAAAAGCAGCTGCGCTTAGTGTAATGCAATTTGCAGCTGGCAATTTGTTTGTGTCAGCAGTGACATTAAATCTTGCAGTGCCTCGGGTAGTGGCTTGAGCGGGCGGACACTTTATCATCATCATAGCAATGGCTACTCCACTCGAGTGGCGGCCATTGTGAGTGGTGCTTCTTGGTGGGGCCCTTGAGAAACACTTGCCAAAAAATGAACTTGCTGTGAACATTTCATGCAATTCATAAAAATTAATTAAGAACTGACTGTTGAAGAAGTTGCTGCTGCTGCTGCTGGTGCTGTCAAACACTTGACCACGCGCCAAGTGAGCCAACACAGCTTGAGACACAGTCCAGGGCTCCTATATCCACACGCCCACGCCCACGTCCACGCCCTCGCAGCTACTTGACTGCTACAAGTTATTGCCAGTGTTATTGTCTTCTTGTTATTTCAGACTATTGACCAGTTCACACTCAAGTTGTTTGCGTTCCGAGCAGGAGCCACGTCCGCGCCGGCCGCCCTCGACTGCTTTGTGTCTCCAACTGCAGCTCGCTGCCGGCTGCTGTTGCCTTCAACAACTTGTACATTATTTCATCTAGATTTTTGTGCTCAGCGTCTTTAGTTTGTTCAAGTTGTTATTTCATTTTTCACTTGCACTTTGCCACACCCCCAGCCCCAGCCCCAGCCGCTGGCCAGCTAAGCCAGCTGATGTTTGACCGCACTAGGGTCTCAAAGACTCCACAAGGTTCCGGACTCGCATCGTTGCGGTGATAAATTTTCGTACTTTTCCGCAGCAGCCGCAGCTGCCCCTGCTGCATCTGCTGTTGCATCTGTGGCAAGTTTGTAGCATAAATCGCCGTCAAGTGTATTTAGATTCGCATTTGGACAGTTTTCAATTGAGTTTCGTTTGGCTTGCGCGTCGCCTCGCCATCGCCACTCGCCACTCGCCTTAAAGTATGCAGCACTAATTATAAGTTGAGAACTGCACTCGGCGCCCCCGATTAGACAATTCGGGCATGTTTGATTAAACAGCACTCACCGCGGCCAAGTATCTGCTGGCCCCTTTATGCGTGGCAGACTCCAGGGCTCTTCAGCTAAATGCGCTCGATACGGCTAAAAGTCAAAGGGGACTCGACCCCGACGTCTACACAACTTCTCTATGTCAATACATAGATCAAGTGGGCCGGGGCGGAACGGGATGCGCTGGGTGTGAGTGTCGCGAAGTCGAGTTGAGAGTTGAGAGTTTTTGCTGCTAATGAAATAAAGACGCCTCGACGAGCGCAAGGGGCGACTCGCACAGGAACGAGCCAGGCGCTCGCACAGGATTCATTTGAAAAGTTTGCTAATGGTTTTAAGCGTAATGAAGCCGGAAATTAGTAAACATTTTGCACATTGGCACGAGAAACATTCTAAATGGATTAGCAAGAGCAAAGAAAGAGGTGCAACAGCGCTGGGAAATGTGTTTGAACTGAGAGTAGGAGTAGAAGGTAAACGGCTGATAGTTATAGATCGATATATAAGTGATCTTGAAGTTGATTGGATGATAATTGCCGATAAAAAATTAATTTATCTACAAGGGAATAATATGTGTATACTCTTATATATTAAGAGTTATAAGATGACATATAATAGTAGTAGTTATATGATAAATATAGTAAATAATTAATAATAGTCTAGATCTTTTTTTAGAGTCTAATAATTTAAAAACCAAGAAAAATATTGTATATCAGAGAAAAGGTAAGACTTATATATTTTATGTTATCTTATCATTATTATTATTTTTATTAGTGTTATATAGATAGGTATTTTTTGTATTTTTTATTTTGTTTTATATATATATATAAATTGGCAAAGCAAAGAAAGAATCGCAATAAGGGAGGATTTAGGATTGAGGATTTAGTTGAACTAAATTCATGAATTGAACTTATATAAAAGACAGCTTAATGTGAATTGTGGCTCGTCTTTAACTAAAGGATAGTACTGCTTTTTAGTGATATAATTAATGCAAATCATATTCTCAACGAATAAATGAATCAATTTATGTAAGACAGGCAAAGACTCAGAAAAAGGCATCCTAATATATGTGTGACATTAGCATAACTAGATCGAATATAAATAGATCCAACCTACATATAAATATTTATAGATTATTTATATGGATTATACTTATTATTAAAGATTATTTATATAGATTATAATTAATATATAGATAATTATTTAAATACGTTTTAATTCTTAGTTTTATTTAAAATGTGTGTTTTAAAACTTTATATGTTTCTGTTTGTTAGTGATATTATAAGTCATCCAAATATTCTCAATAAATGAATGAATGAATTTAAGGCAGCTTAAACGTAAAAGCTGAGCTAAGACTTCTGTAGATAGATAGAATCTATAGATAAAATCTTTAAACATTACAATCTACAACTAAATTGGAGCTCAATAATTTTTGTATTTTTATATACTAATTAAATTTGTAAAATTGATATTTTATTTTATTTATTTGTCTTTCTTTAAATTCCTTTTAATTTACCACTGTTTTTAACTCATTTTCGTCTACATCTCTTGCTGCCCTGCTTCTTGCGCTCCACGTCTTATTATTGCCTCCTTTAGCTAACGCTATTGTTGTAGTTGCTGTTGCGATTGCTATTGTGCTGAGGCCAAGCCACCATGAAGTATCGTCTGGGAGCTATTTGCAGCAACCATCTAAAATTAAGGATCGTTTGCTATTTGGTAGCCTCTGCCCATGCCCCTGCCCCTGCCTCTTCCTCTGCCCCTTCCCGTGCTGCCGCGAGTCGACTCATTGTCTGGCCGTTGCTTTTGTTAGTTAATTCATTTGCGAGTTTGCAGCGAAAAGTTTTAATGTTGCCGCTTTGAATTTGGCTTAAATGGATAATTATTTAAACAAATTGTGCAGAATGTTTAACAAAAACTTTCGCAGCTAGACAAAGTGTGTGGCTGTTGCTGTGGCGGTCTAAGCAAATGCCACGAAATCCCCGAAAGCCCGCCCAGGTTGCTGCAGGTGTGGCAAGAGTTCAGCGAGAGGCTCAACTGTTAAACGTTAGACAACAAGCAGGAGCAACAACAACAACAACAACAACCGCCATGATTCATAACTCAAAACTCAACAGGCCGCAGAAAGTTTGAAGATGCTGCTACCGCACTTGCCACGCCTTCGCCAGCCCACATTTTAATTAGTCGCATTTGTTGCAAAGCACCCAATTTAATGCACTTGAAATCATTTCGCTAAACTTTTCAAGAGTGGAGCGGGGCCCAGGACCGGGAACAATTTCAAATCCGACTCGCAAATGAAATAATTGCCAAACGTTTTAAGCATGCAAAGCGACAACGTTTAACAGAGATACACGAGCGTGTTCCAGGAAAGAAAATCAACTCGATTTCGCCAAAGAGTGAAATATTATGGACGAAAGTAGAGAGACAAATAAAGTCGAATTTCTATTTGATTTAATCTTGAAGAAATCAGCTAGAATTTAATTTTGAATACAGAAAACAAAACCTAATACTTGCTATATAGAGGGGACAGGCAGGGGGGGGGGGGTTGGGCGTGACACTCTGTGAAATCAGCGACAAGGACTGAGTCAGTTGCTGCTGCTGCTGCTACGTGCATCGCATGGCAATTGTTGAAAACGTTTGGAAATGAGCACAACTTTTAACACAATTTATAAACGCAGCGCAATTTATAGAATTTGTGAATTAAATGCAAAATATTTTCGCCCACATGCCAGCATAAAAGTTGACGCCACAAACCGTACACCCACGCACACATACACACGCACACACTGCTCCCCTTTTTGCTCCAAAACTCTCAACGAAAACAAACAGCAGTCGCTTGTGGCAATTACCGCAGCAAAAGGCCACTGCAAAAGTTGGCCAAAAACTCTCTCGGACTCTGCTCCGAATTTACGAGTCAAGCCTAAGCTGAGCGTGTTTTAAGCATTTTAAATATTTATTTACAAACACAGCTATATTCATGTATATTTATTGTGCTTTTAGTGGGCGCCCCCCCTTTAACGAGCCGAGCGCTATCGAAAATGGAATTATTTGGCAAATATTTGCAATTTACATAATTAAATAAATTTTGTTATCAAATATAAACCATTTTTCAATTTATATTACCTTCAAATGCACTTTCGCTGTGGAGCATACTCAATTTGTTATGAGACTTGCAACTTCTTTACTTATTTTATATTTTAATATAATATATAAATAAGATAAAGAATTAATTCTAATTGCTTACTTCCAAGCATTTATACCTTGATTATGTCCAGACATAATTAAAAAAAAATATTATATATTATACTTGACAATAAACAAACCCTGCCTGAAATCAATTTCCATCTAGTCTATCCAGTTTATAGCTAACTTAATATTAAAATCTGATAAAAACATATAATATGCTTACATTTGCTTAATCCTAAGATTATCACATCATTTTAGGACTAATTATTTTTTACATAAATGTTAAGAGTATTTAAGCTTTTCCAAATCACAAGTAACGCTGCGAGCTGGTTATTGAAAGCGATTTGATCGCATTTGCAATTAAATTTGTATTTTTAATTTTTTTGGAAAGTTACAAAATATTAATTAGATTCGAAATCCAATAATGAAAATAATTGTATTGTATTTGCAGGGAAATCAAATAATTTGCAAATGCATTGCGAATGCAAATTGATTTGGCTAAATGCAAAGCAACTGTAAAGCACTTCAACACCTCGCAATTGGGTTTGCCTCTCTCTGCACGAATATGCAAATCATAAATTTCTCTGGCTCTTTCGAGCCGCAATAAGGAAATTCAAATGTTTTACTCTTAAATATGTTGCAGCTCTCGTGTGCGTGAAAGCATTTAGTAAAATATATCTATATATATACGCACGTTTTCCCATTTGTTGACTTTGCTTTTGCCTGCTCGAGATTAATTTTTTCATATTGCCTTTCTGGTTTTTTTGGCTTTGCTCTGGCTCTGTTAACAAAATTCTGCTCGTCGTTTTGGGCCGCACAGCACCTTTGTGCATTTCTTTTTGTTGTTGCGGCTTTTGCATATTTATGCAATTAAAATTGCAAATATGCTGTGACGCCGCAACGGCCCACCCACACCCGCACACAGCTCTTCCCCCAAATCACGCGTCAAACGAGGCGTATGCGCAATATTTGGGCTTACGTCTCTTTTTTGCTTTTCATAGACATAAAATATAAAATAATATTGAATTTTTTTAATGTTTTTCACGCAATTGTGTCAAGCAGGTATTGAAAAAATAAGTCAAAATAATCTTAGTTTTTATGGACTGCTACAATAATGACATTTTTATTAATTTTTTAGATCAGTGTGATAGAGAGTGATATTATTTTCGATAACTATATGTTAGCAGGTGTGTGAGCTATTGATAAAAGCTATTCATTAAAATGTTCAACAGGATTTGTCATTTAAATGTGAATACTTTTGGGTTTGTCGAACGGGAATGGGACCATTCCTATAAATTTATAAGAATTTATGAGAACTATGCCTTCGTTGTTCATACATAATGAATGCAACGCTGAAAGATGTGAAGATCGAATAAGGTTGCTCAGACATGTCATGATAAGAACTCATAAATCTAATGCTGGGCTCATGTGATTAAACACGATTATAATCTCAAGTCAAGTCTTTAGGTTTGCAGTAAGAAACCAAATTCTCTTGATAGAGATTAAAGCCATAACTTGAAGGCTGCTTCTGGTATACTACCATACATTGCAACTGTCAATTATCAAATCATTATCGCAGGTAAATCAAGACATAATTGAATGGACATTATACTTAATGGCATGTAAGTATCTTTAAAATAAAAGAAGAACCAATGCTATATCTTAAGATGCTTTAATTTTATTGCATTTGTAGTTCCATTAGCTCCTATTTGCTCACCCTACTTTCTATTTCTTAGTATACAAAAATATATTTTTTTATATTTTATATATTAATTAATATTATTAGTATTAAAAAAATATATTTCTTTATATTTTATATTTTTATTAGCATTACAAAATATGATTCTTTACATTTTATATATTTATTAGTATTAAAAAAATATATTTATTTATATTTTTTATATTTATTTGTATTAAAAAAATATAATTAATATACAAATAAATACTAATACTAAACCAACATTAATTCGCATATTAAATATATTTATTCAATACATATTTCTCTAAGTAAATTGTTTTACAAGTCAACACGAGCTCGACAGCTAATCTAAATATCTTGCACATCTTTAGCGTCATCTAAATGGCAATAATATAAAACGATGATTTCTCCAAATCGGTGACAGTTCTCGAATCCAATTGGAGCTGTTTAAAATAGCTTGCCTTGCTGCTTGCCACAACATTTTGCACTCTTGACATAGATTGAATGCCAGTCAGTGGCAAAAGCAAAGCGAGCGAACGAACCAGAGGCGGCAATGCGCTTGACGCGCTGCATTGACAATTGGATTTGCATTGATACAAAACGCAAGACGAGCAGCGAGTGGCATGAGAGAGTGAGAGAGAGAGAGAGAGGAGAGAGGGTGAATGGCAATCTGAAGGGCTTTGAAAAGGTCGTGCAGCTTCTGGTTGTTTTGATTGGTCGTGGCATAAATTTGCAATAAATTGCAGCGCTGTATACACAATGAAGACATTACGTATACGCCACGCTGTGCCTGCGCCACGGAACGTGCCACCGGCACGCAAAATGTATTAGAAACGGAAACAGCTCAAGGGAAACACTTGAGCAGCAAAATACGATTACGATAAAGGGGCAGCCAGCCCGAAACGGAGCCGAGGCGCTGCCCCCGGCCAAGGGGGGCTCAAAACAATTTGTTGAGTTCGCGGCGAGCAACAAGTGCCGGGCCAGGCAGCCCAAAAAGCGCAACTATCGAAACTAGGCAACATCGACACAGAGAACGAGGTGTGTGTGTGTGTGTGTGTGTGCGGATCCTGGCCTGGTCTAGAAACATTCGTGGCAGACGGCGCGCCGCATAAAAATTTATGATTATGTTAAAATGTAAAAGTGCCAACAGGGCAGAACGCGCCAGACATAGCAGCGCAGCAGGTGAGCGAATTTGTGTTAATGCTCCGACACTGCAAATGGAATCGCCCGGGCCCCAAGGCGCTGCAGATGTCTTGGCCCAGGCAGTCTGTGTCAAAGAAATGGATCGCTCGCCTTGCCACATAAAATATGATTTTTGTGCTCAACGAAAAATGCGACAAAACTGATGACGACAACGTCGCGGGTATTATGGCAAATAATGGCACAACAACAACAACAAAGCTGCTAAAACAGCTGACAACAGTTTGCTGCAATTTGCTATTTCATATACTTTTTTTGCTATACCCCAGCAGCATGCCAGCATTTGCAAGCGGGCTTGCTAGACTTATTTACAGCTAATTTGAGGGCGTAAATGTGTTGTTGACTGACAAGGAGACTGACAGCTATTGTTAGAGATATAGAGAATGGTTGTCAATACAATACAAAAATATTAAGACCTCTATTTTATTGGTGTGCGTATTAAATATGTCAAATATCAATTGAGTTCCAAATCAAATTTTTGCAATGATCTAATTTTGGTTAAAAGTTTATGGAATATGGAATATAAGGTAAAGCAAATCTACAACTTAGTAAAGTTTAAATAAATTTAATTATCGCAATTAATTAATGTGTAGTTTATACCCTCTTCTGACATTTTTTTATAGTTCCTAAATTAAGAAATTTATTTTGGTTTATTTTATGCAGAATAAAAGTGATTCTAAAGGAAAAAAAAGGTCGGATTATAGTTGGAATGATATAGAAAAAGATTCAACATTCATGGAGAAAGCGAGCTGTGCCATTACTGACGACGCTCAGTGTATATAATAGATATTACCAATCAAAAAAATATATAATATAATATATATAATATAATATATAATATAAATATATAAAAATACAAATAGAAATAACACACATTTTTACTAATATTCTTCTTCTTAATTTTAATCTTAATATAATATTTGTATTATTATAAATTTAGCTTTAATTTTAACCTGACCTTTAGTAAAGAAATAAATATCTAGCAAAATTGGTTTGATGAGACCTCAACATTCTCTAATTCATTAATATTTAACCAAGTACAGCACTCACATTTCTGAATTCCTCTATCAATATGCAGGGTATTTCCTAGTCACAGCACCACAATCCACAACATTCCTCTAATATTTGTTTTCTTCTGCCCCACGTGACTATCATCTTATAATAAAAGAAAGAAAAAAAGTAAGAATGACAGCGGAGAGCAAAAAGGGTGCTGGAGAGCAAGACATTGCAGTTTTGTTTAACTTTTAACTTGGATGGATTTGTGTCACTTGATGTTCGTGGCGGAGAGTAAACTGGGAAAGCTCTGGGCCCTGGGCGTGGGCTCTGCTGGCTGCATAAACTTTGCCAAATGACGCTGCCAACAGATGTGGCATCAAAAGTCTAGACAGCTTTGAGTCTGATTTGTCTACGGTTGTAAATTACATATCTGTTTGCATTATCTATGACAAATTGTGGCTCTGGCTGCAGAGCTGAAGAAACGGAAAGTCCCCAGCCCAGACTGCAGCTGTGCAGCTAAGTAGCCGAACTGAATTCACAGAGCCAGAGCCGGAGGCAGAGACAGAGTCAGAGTTAGAGCCAGAGCCAGAGCCATCGCTCAACTCAGTTACGTTTGCATGTGCTCTGCATGTGTTGTGCATTCATTAAAATTACGTTGAGTGCATACTATGGACACATCCTGAAGCAGTGAAGCCTCTGCGTATTATTAGAATAGCTTGCAGTTGTAAGCTATTGTATTATAAGTGGAGTGAATCTTAATATTGGCTTTTTATTGTTTTTCGAACAGTTTAATTTTGGATTAAGTAAAAGTGTATATACTGATTTATGATTGATGATTAACGAATAGTTTTAATAGCAAATACTGAGCAGCAGAATGTATTTCTGCCAGCAAGTCATGAATACAGAGAGACGGAGTGAGAGAGAAAGAGAGTAAATCAACAGACAGAAAGAAAGAAATAACACAACAGAGAGACATAGATTAAACAGATTGAACAGATTGAACAGAGCGAAATATAGAAACAGAAAGTGAGAGACAGAAACATATTAAAGAGAGAGATGGAAGAAGAGAGACAGATTGAAAAGAGAGAAAGAAAGAGAGGGATATAAGGAGACAGAGACAGAGAGAGAGTGGTGTGGAGACATAAAGAGAGACAGATTGAACAGAGAGAAAGAGAGCGAGATAAACAGACAGATTAAACAGTGAGAGAGAGAGTGAGAGAGAGAGAGAGAGAGAGAGGGAGGGGAATTAATTGAAAAAGAGAGAAACACATACTGAGACATAGAAAAAGACAGATTGAGAGACACAGACAGAGAGACTGAGATGGAGAAAGAGCTTAAAGGAAGTAATATCACAGTAAGAAACTGTAAGTAAGGAGATATAGTAGAGCTTGTCAGTAATGTCAACAGAAGATATCTCAGGATGACAAATAAATATTATCTAAAACAATAATGGAACTTTGAAAGTGCAGAAGTATTACGCTTAGATAAAGCTAAAGCAATCTAAATGACAGGATGTTAAAATTTATGTTGTAATATCTAAAAAAATATCTAAAACATTGTCTAGCTCTTTGCTACAAAATGCCAGCAACATAAGCTCTGCTATTCATTACATTTACAATATATAAGTTTTACTTTTCTTTCATTTTATAAAAACCCTCCCAAAACCAAGCGTTCGCAATCAAGTTAAGTATTTCCCACCCAGTTCCCAGCTAAGGCGAGCCTTAAGTATTTCCCACCCCGTTCATAGGGACAGCTAAGGCGAGCTCTACGTTTCTTTGACCATTATCTGCTGCTGCTGCTAAGCGAGCGACTTCTTAGTGCACAACTATAAAATTCCGTTTGCATTAAGACTTTTGGCTTGGCTAGAGTTTGCTATCTTACATATTGCGATGCGACTGTAGCAAAATGACTTCCTGCCGAAGGTTGCATTCGTATCCGTATCCGCATCCGCATCCACATCCGCATCCTCATCCGCATCCGTCATCCACCATCCAGCAGCGTCCCATCCATGGCATCGCCTTGCCGATGCCAGCGGCATCCGGCCGTAAACTGCAGCAGTGGCAGCATCAAATCGATTATGTTGCTATTACTTCCGGCAGTTGTCGCTGCCAGATGCACATATCTTCTCGCCCAGCTCGCAACGACTTCGGTTCCAGCAGAGGGGAAAAAACTTGCTGCTGAATGAATTTCCATGCTTATTTTATGATTTAGTTTTTTATATTTCTTTTTTTTTTTTTGCCAGCAGCAGCAGCTGTGGCATGCGACACGCGGCATGAAGCAACTGCGTCCAATTGTCGGTTTTGGCACATTTTGGCCCGAATGCTATTAACCGTCATCAACATTATCATCAGCGCCTGTTATGCCTGTTGTTGGCCACTTTATGGCGGCCTGGCAGCCTGGCAGCCTGGCAGGTGGCGCGCGCGCGTCTGTAACGCATGTTGCCCCCATTGGGGGCACGGCAGGGCAGAGCAGGTCGAGCACAGTTCGCTGGGCACAGTTCGATTGCCCAACTCAATTGGCGCTGGCCGCAAAACTGCGCGCTGCATGCAGCCTGCTGCATGCGGCTGTTGCATGCCACGCTGGCCACGCTACCCGGCGGCTAATTAGCAGCCAATACGCTAAGCACTCGCACATAATTGGCCCAATACGACGGAGGCGCCAACGCACCGCATCGACATGGCCGACATGGCCGACAGCCGCGACAGCCTTTTGATTGATAACAAAATTTGGCGCCTTAACTATGGCAAACGACGGTGCTCAACACCGTCCAAAACGGGGCGTGGCAAGTGGAACGTGTGCCTAATGAGGCAACTTAATTAGGCGGCATTTTCGTTGGGGCCAACTCAGCTCCAAAGGCCTCGAGTCTCGTGCGTGCCATCTTACACTCAATTGATTTAATAGACTTGGGTCACGGCTCATTGTCTGGGCTCCACTCGCCCCACTTGCCCCACTCGCTCCACTCGCCGTGGCGATTGTCCCTATTTTATGCGTGTCACATAATAAATCTTATTTGATTTGTTTACTTCCGTTGACCAAGTTAGCTCGCCCGGCCCAGCAGACCTCATCTAACGCATTGTCCTTGTCATTAGGACGTAGCCATTGTTTTGCTGTGCCGCTGTGTGCGTGTGTGTGTGTGTCACACACAGCATCCCTGGCAGCTAATTCGATTGAGTATTGGCCCATTTAAGTGCCGAGGTTCAACGCACGCCGCTTGCTCATTTAATTAATAATCAAATTACGCATACGCCCAGTTGACGTGCGCCACTGTCATCAATACACAGAGTCTATTCAATTAAATATGTACACATATATATATATGCATATATATATATATGCGTATAGCATATATTTATATAATGCACATTTATTATATTCCCACACACAAACTAATTTAATTCAATTAGGGTCGCAGCATCTGTGCGACAGTTGCATTAGAAATCCAATTAGCTCAGATTATACATAAGTTAATTTCGCAATTTGATTCCTATAAATTTACGCATCGATTTTAGCCCAATGCAAGTGTATTCCGGCTGTAAGGCCATTCGTCTGCAATTGAGAAGCCAATCAGCCCGATCTAAGGCCTCAGAATTATTGTGCTGCTTTGCAGAGCTTTTTGCGGTAGAACTTCTCAATTCAGATGCTTCAGCTAAGCTCTTAAAGGTAACTTGAATACTTAAAACCATTTATGGTAATTATTATATAATTACTTAATTATAATTTTAATTTAATTATAAATATATATTAATTTGGTATATTATCAGTATTATTTAAGTTTGTTAAGAAAATAATTAGGGATTTTTGAGTATTTCTTGAAATGCATTTATAGTTGTGTTCCCAATTTGTATGCTAAAGACAAAACACATGGATTATCTTTGAAAACTTTCCCTTTGACATTTTGAATTTTAATTAAAAAATGCGAGGTCTGTTCAAAAAGTATTGAGACTTATACTTGATAATCGATTGTGTGTGACAATATGTTGGGTCTCTTCTCTCCCACTTGTGACACTGACAAGTTTAACGAATTTGAATGTTCGAGTATATTTTGGTCTGCTGATTTGATTGGATGTGCTCTGTCTATTCATCTGCTCACATATTGCGGCTTCTCCAAGAATTTTTGGCGTAAATCTATACACTAATGATTCTGCCGCTACCATAATCCCTAGACCTAGTCCTCCTGTGAGGTCAATTCCTTGTTCTCAAAACGAAAGAAGCATGACAAGACGGTCTTAACATTTAAGAAGCAGATGAATAAAATCACTAATCAGAAATTTTTTATGTTTTGAATCTATCATAGGCGTCTTGTCATGGGCCTTCTTCGTTTTGCATTGCTAAACATTGCCATAAATATATAATATCTAATCGAGATTACCTTGAAAGGAACAACATAGATATCAATACAAAATATGCTATACTTCTTGAGCGCCTACTATATGCGATTGTGTTGATCTATCGAGTTTCGTTCATTTGTTGAAGCTTTATTCAAGATTTGATACTTGATATGCCCAACAAATGCTATTTAATAGCTTCTGCAGCTGTCAGCATTTGCAAAAAATGCTCAAGAAGCTAAGCCTGAAAATCTAGATAATTATATAGACTTTGAAAAGAAAGGAAGCTTTTAAATATGACTTGGAAATATAACAAAAACGTCAATTTTTAGGCAAAAAATATACAATAAATATATATATAAATAAATTATGATTTATATATATATATATTTTTTTTACAAATAAGAGATCATATATTTATATACATTCGATAAATAATCACGACACAAAATATGAGCAGGTCGTCTGCATGGCTAATTTCAAGAACCTTCCACATCTACCATCAGGAGCCTTCACTAGCGACTGCTGAATCGTCTTCCTCTTGCTGGTGCCGCTAAACCATTTAGGAATTGTATGGCTGCAGCAGCAGCAAAGGGAACAAAAGTGAGTGAAGCCAGTGGCCAATGTCATGCAACTGTTAAGTGTGAAAGCGTCACACTTCAACAGCTAAGCAGAGGTCAAATGCTCTTGTGTGCGGAGTATATATATATATATATACAGAATTATATATATATTATACAGAATACGAATACAGTTCGCACTTTTTTCTCTCACTTCACTTATTTTCGATAAGAATTCCCAATTCCCACATAACCTCATACAATATTCTAATATATACATATACTTATATTTATTTATACATTTTAGCCACTCTGATATCAAATACACTTTTTGATTCGACTAAGTTGTGCCGGGTTGAGGGTGGCTATGATTTGATGATTTCCTATTGCTTCACTTGCAGCATCCTGATGCTGGCATTAGATTAATCTTCACCCTTTGCCTGGTGCGCTCGGGCAATCTGTTACATGACACGAGGCGTCAAGTCAAACACTTCAGTTGGCTGCTATTACTTAAGCACATGTTTTATAATAAGACTCGAGGCCAACGGAAACAATTTTTCATGTGCCTGCTCGAACGTGTCGCTAGGGAAAACTTCTGCTGCTGCTCTCTCGCCCTCTCTATCTCTCTCTCTCTCTCTTTCACCCTCTCCATGTTTTGGTTGCATTTATGGATGGTTATCCGACGCGAAGTTGGGCGAGCAGCTCCAGCAACAACCAGGACAATCAGTCATTCGTCGTTGGGCACGCGCTTCGAGCGCGCTGGCAAATGTGTCCAAAGGTTGCCCATGTGTTTGACTTTTGTTGTGTGCGTGTGCGTGGGTGTATGTGTGTGTTGATATTTGAAAGTAAAGAACACACACACACACACACACACACCTTTGCAGCTCAGTGCTCTGTGCGTTACACTTTCGTCAATCCATCAAAGTCGATGCGTCTCCGAAGCGAGACGAATTTAATCAACGCATTTCGAGCTTTTGATTTTCAAACAGTCAAATTTAAATGCAAAATCTTACGAGCTTTTACAGCTTGCTCTCTCTCCCTCTCTCTGACCGCAAATTAAATTTGCTGCCAAATATTTCATTTGGAAAAGGCAACCACAGTTTTCTAATTAATGCCAGAGACACAGATACAAAAGCAAACCAAGGCATACGACAGGCGACACCTTAACACCTGTCACAAGGACACACACTCACACACACACACACACACTCACTCACACACACACACAGATACAATGCATGCCTTAATGTGCTGGCCATGTCTGCTGCTCCTTTTGTTTGCCATCATTAAGTTTTGTGGGCGTCTTGTTAACATTTATGATTATTGTTTTCTGGGCGTGGCCGTTGCTAATTTCTCTCTCCCACCCTCCCTCCCTCCCGCTCTCTCTCTCTGTCTCTCGTGTGTATTAAATATGCAAACTATTATTTAAGGCCCGTATCCTGCCTTTAATTAGTATCTCTTGTTGGCCTGGCGCTTCGGCCACACTGTCTGCCAGAAGTATGCACATAATCCACAAGCTGACGCGCTTTCGCATGCATCAAATGCACGCAAATCGGATTTACTCTGTAGCCCACTCAATCTCTTCTCCCCTCCCTCTGTTATTTAATATTGCTAAGGTATATATATATAAAAAATACGAAAAAAAAGCCAACTTTGAAACATTTTATCAGATTATGGACACAAAATGCAACTTCCTCTGGTTTATACTTTCTTCTCTTCTTCTCTTTGCCATAAACGAAATCCGTGGCAGCTTTCTCTCTGTAACCAATACTCGAGTGTGTGCGGCGAAGGCAACCGCCAGCAAAAGTTGCAAGAAAAACTAGCTGAAAACTCATGCATACATATTTTTCAGCAGGTAAACGGAAACATTAAAATTGTATTTGCTGAGCTTTTCGCGCAACGTTGCACCAACAACAACAACAACAACAATTCATTCTAAAGCCACAGCAATCGAGTATCAAAAGAAACTCGTAAAAGACTCGAGTTAGAGACGCGCAAAGTTCAAGCGGAATCAACTTCATTTTTTTGGTATGAAACCTAAAAGAATCATATGAAGCAGACTTATCGATTCCATAATTATATTTTAGATATCAAACAAAGTTGATAAGCATTTGCGAATGTCTGTGAAAGATGCTTCAAAACTTTAACTTTGACTGACTCCAAGTAAAGTATTTTGGTACCGACTTTCAGATCTGGGTTTTTTGCATTTAAGAATTTTGCATGCATTTTCCAGTTTTTTCGATTTTCTTTTCTACATTTGAGTCATTTTTGCAAGCCAAGATTTTCGATAAATAATATTTGTCTTACTAATTCGATAGATATTTATAAACTCTATAATGAATCAAATCGGTGCATCGCCTAGAACATGAAGTTAAGATTTTATGAGAGTAACTATTTTACCTATAAATAAACTGAGTAATATGTTTAAGTAGCTCAATATGCATATATATTATTTTATATGCATGCAGATAGCATATAAGCTCATAAAAGGATTGGTCCAATAAGACTAAGTTTTGTATGAAATTGTATCTATATGATATATTAATCTTATTTTATATATTATTATTTTTATATATTATTATTGTTATATTATATAGGCATTGTATCAAAATGGAGACTACAATATTTCTGGAAATGTTTTGCATATTAAAAAAATGGTGTTTAAATTTCTCTAAGAACGATATAACTTAGAGAACTATCTAATACATTTAAATTTTTGTTTTTAATCGGTCTGAAGCTGAAGTTACCATAATATGTTAAATGTTATTATACTTTTCGGAACTATAATCATTGCATCTTCACCTAAGGTCAGTAGGCCTAATCTACTCGAATTCAGCATCAGCATGATTTTAATTCAGTTTTTCCAGCTCTCACTATTTCAGTATATCTCTTAATATTTTTCCCTTTCTCTCTCTCTCTTTCACTTTCTCTATCTCCAATTTTCATTCTTTCACAGTCTGCCTCTCCCTCTCTCTCTCTTTGTCTGTCTGTCACTCTCTCTTCTTATATGAAATTATTAGATGTGCCCGAAGAGATTGAAGAAAGGTCTAATGATCTTCATCTAACGCTTGTATTCCTATAGAACATCGAATGTCTACAGATAACAGCTTCTCATGACTATATACTGTATATATTATTATATAATATAATATTATTAGCTAATAAGAGAGTTTTTATATAGTAATTTATACTGATCATATTTATATTATATAATAATTATAAAATATATAATATTGTAATTGAGCTCAGTCACTTAGAAATTATATATATTATTTAAAAGTAAGGCAAATTTCCATTATCATAAACATCAACACATTCGCCCAATTAATGTAAAAGGCAATATTCCAATTGCTCGCATTGGCTACATTAGGTGTCAGCAGATGCTGCCCGCTATATATTTAGTGCCTCAATGCTCCTGGCTGCTGCTTATCCTTATCAATCTCTATTAAACTGCGCTTCGGCCCGAGATCACGAGTTGCAGCAGTTTTGTTGCGGCTAGGCTCGAGCTGCTTTGCACTAGAGCAAAAAAGCCATGACAAATGGCCAGTATAGTGCATATTTATGAGAGCACACACACACACTCGCACACACTCAAGGCCAGCAGCTGCACTCGCTGGGCACTCGACGCTCGGTAAAATGCCAGCACAAAGTTTATACGCACGTAGTCAATTACTCACACCAGCCATGCAATGCGCTGCAGCTAAAGGGCCACGCCCAGCCGCCCATACCGAACACATACATACACATACACAGCCTGTACGCTATGCATATGTAGGTATATATATTTGGCATCTGGCGAAAGCCGAAACCAACACACACGCAAAATTCTTCGAAATCGATTTTTTAAATAACAATTTATAAGAAATTATTTTCCCCCACAGCCCCCCCAAAAATGGAGTTGTGGCATTGAAATTTCAGCCAGCAAGCATCTGCCCGCATCTGCACATGCAACAATTCCATAAATATTGCAAGTGCAATAAAATTGAAAGTAATTTCCATGCGGCAACACTTGGCCACGTTGCTCACGCCGCCCACTTGGGGTATCTAAAAATCTATGACAATTACAATTGGAATTTATTTGGCATTATGGTCGAGTGCCAGACGCTCTTGAGTTACTGTTAATTAGAAAATTGTTAAGCTTCGACCCATTCGATTGCAACACAATGCCAATCGAGACTTTTCGCTCGAAGAAGCTGCAGAAGAACTGCAAAGCTCAGCAGGAAATAAATAAAATAATAGAGTCGAGTCGACGTAGCTAATATCGTAAGCTGCCTAGAATGTAATTATATAGAACGGAAGAAATGTTGTTGGGAAACATTTTACCTTAAGTTAGAGTTCGAGATTATTCCTATTTTCTCTTCAATTTTGCATATAATAATTTATTAATATATAAAAAGTCTGCCTAATCATATTTTATATATATTATTTTAATTTATTTAGATTTAATTTAACAAGTAAGAAAACTCTAGTCGGGCGTGACCGACTAAGGGATACCCTGAGACCCGTCGAATCTGTATTTTTCATAGAATTCGGGGGAATTTGGGGCCGGTACCCAAAATATAACAAAATTCAAAATACAATAAAATACATAAAAAATTCAATTCGAATTGCGCGCGCTCCATTGATGGGCTTTACAAGCTCTGAACTGCTTGCCGCAATCCGCGGAGCAGAACTGCTTGGTTTACTTGGTAAATAATTTCATTTTAAAGAAAATGTTATCAATTACTTATTAAAAAAAATAAAAATAAATTTGTATTAAATTATAATTATAAATAATATTTAAAAAAAATATAAAAACATAAAGGCACACATAAACGTTATTTTTAATTTACTTTAATAAAATCATAAATCCTAACATTAAAAAAAATAATAAAAAAATAATAATAATAAATATATAACAAAAAATATACAATAAAATAAAAATATATTTTTGTTTGAATAGACTGACTACAGGGAACACTGAATGCTTCACACTTAAAACAGATTTCTTAACGTTTTTTTTTTCTTTCATAATTTCCGTTCATTTCGCTCTCAAGCTGAATCATCACTATCGGACATGACTATCATATGAAGGAATGATAATACCACCAGCATGGAATAACACTTGATAACTGTGTAAATAAGCAACATAGTAAAATATTACCATAGCTCTACTCACTCAATGTGCCGAGCAACAGGCCGAAGAATGGACCTATTCCTATCATGTCCGTCTTGTACATTATCAGGTAAAAAATACTCAGGAATATTGTTGTAAAGATGCCCCACATTAGATATGTGAAGATAATACCCGATGATTCCTAGGTATTGGAGGACATTAGCATTGGCTTGAGCTTGACAGCATTTAACTCACATGGTCCTGGAGTGTGGATACCATCATCAGAAGGCACAGAAGGCAGGAGGTTCCCAGTGTTATGATAACCATCGATTCTAGCATTTCCGTGAAGCCTAAGAAGTTGGAAAATGTTTTTTAGACAAGCAACACATAAAGCACACAAACTATATATATATTACCATATTTGTTAGTCAAATAATAGAATCCATACCCACAGAGGGCAATCTCCACAATCCCAATGAGACGACAACCAAAACGTAGGCTAAATACGAATAAGAAGTTGCGCAAATAGAACATCTTCATCTTGCCGAATCCTTTGAGCGCAGCCAACTGGAAGAAACGAGACATGGTTTATTGTAGGAGCGTTATGTAGGGTATATTGAAGTGTAACCCTCACTAAACTACGTTTTCGCAATACGCCTCTGTTAACTGCTTGACAAGTAGAGGGTCAACTGCTTTGCGAACTGCTTGACTTACATAGAGTGCAATATTTGCGAATGTCGGCACACAATGAATAGGCTCAACTGCTTTCGGCCCTGTTTCCATTGGTCACGCTTTCTGCTTTATTTTATCGAAATATTCTTCTTCTAGTCGCAGTGTTTCTACATAAGACAATCAACAATATTACCAAAACCTACAAGAATTTATTAATGTGAACATGTCTAAAGAAGGGAATATTTGAAAAAACACCGAAAAAATCAACGAGCACTAGATGATCCGTAGATTCAAAAGCTTTACGAATAAAGAAATAAGTCGATGGAAAATCTCCCAAGGATCGTTCGAGCATAATCCACATTAGAATACTAACTTAGCGTAGTATATATACCTACAATTATTTAAGTATAATCTAATAAATAATTTTATTTTATGTTTTATATATATTTTTATTAGAAAAATAGAGTGTTACGTAGAAGCATAATGCTTATATATATATCTGGAACTGCCACGCCTATAAATTTGTATTCTTTTACTTGTATTTATTTGTTTCTTCACATTTGGTTGGACTTAGCGTTGACAACTTTAGAAGCGAGGTAATGTTATATCTGGCCATAATGTATAATGATAAATGTATAATAAGATCTGCCTAGCCTTAGACTGTGTATATAGCCGGAAAACCTGACGATCGTAATACATTTCCGATTTACTTATAACAAGAAAATATATGTGTGTGTGTGTATATAAATATATGTATACGTATGTGCAGCAGCTGAAGACGTCCGAAAGTTTACAAAATACAATAACAACTACGCTGAAGATTTAAATGACTAAATACACATTATTTATAATATTATTATTATCATATAAATCTTTATAAAGCTATGCATGTTGTTGTTGTGCTGTTTCATTTCAGTTTCGTTAGTGGTAGTTCAGGCAGAGTCCCTTGGGGATTAGTCAAAAATAAAGCCACACAACAACATGACGACTATATTTATATATATATAATGTATATAGCTTTACCGTATCAACGACTCGACTTGTCGCCCTAAGCTCGATTTGCATTTGGTCACACAACTGAGGACAACTTTCAGCTTAATGTGCTATGTGTGTGTGTATGTGTGGGTGTTTATGTGTGTGTGTGTATGTGTGTGCGGGCATTACGTATACGGATACGTGCACAGCTCTCTCGCGCCTAGTACTCAATCGGTTGGGGATCACGCGACTTGCGCGAGTACTTGAGGCCCAGGTTCTCGCTGACATCGTCGATGACGTCAAGCGCATAGTCCAGCTGCTCCTTGGTGTGTGCGGCCGACAGGCAGAACCGTATGCGGCCCTCCATAATGGGTGTGGCCGGAAAGCCGGCGCCCACAACGGCAATGTGACGCGTGGTGAGCGTGCGAATGACGGCACTGACGGAATACAATAATAGAAATGTTATAAGATATTTATGAAATAATCAATTGCACGCGGCTGGCTCACCCAATCTTGGAGAAGAGGTAGACGAGCATGGGCACCACCGGCGAGTCCTCGTGGCCATAGGTGATGACGCCCATTTGGGCCAAGCGCCTGCGGAAGTAGCGCGTATTCCTGGCCAGCTGCTGCACCTTGGTGCGACCCGTGTCCGTGTTATCCTCGCCCATTATGATGCTCATCGAGGTGTAGATCTGCTGCACTATGGGCGGCGAGATGGAGCTGGCATAGCAGTGGGCGTGGCTGTTCGTGCGCAAGAAGTCAATCAGTTTCTGTGCGAGGAGAGGAGAAGAACCGATAAGCGTGACAAGTCGATGAGAAGGCATTGGGTATGCTTACCTTGGAGCCCGCTATGTAGCCGCCGGCGCTGCCAAAACTCTTGGTGAACGTGCCCATTAGAATGTCAACGTCCTTGGGATCGGCTCCGAAGTACTCGACGACGCCACGGCCCGTTGGACCCATGGAGCCAATGCTGTGCGCCTCGTCCAGATACAGATACGCCTTGTACTTCTTCTTCAGGGCAATTATCTCGGGCAGGCGCACAATGGAGCCCTCCATGCTGAAGATGCCCTCGACCAGGATCATGATCTTATTCCAGGGCTTGCCGCCGTTCTTCGGATTACCATAGCAGATCCCGTTGCGCAGCACACGCTCCAGATCCCGCATGCTGTTGTGCTTGAAGACACGTGTCGTGGCGCCCGACAGACGCAGGCCCAGAATGATGGAGGCATGGTTCTTCTCGTCGCTCACCACCAGGCAGTTGGGACCCAGCAGCGACGGCAGGTTGAGGGCGTTTGTCGCGAAGCCCATGCCAAAGACAATGGCATCCTCGACGCCGCAGTAGCGAGCGGTCAGCCGCTCCAAATCAATGTGCAGCTGCGTGTTGCCCAGCTCCGAGCGCGGGCTGCAGTAGGCTAGGCCTAGCTGGCGCGCCCGCTGCTCCGAGTCGTCGGCACAGGCCCCCGTGGCGGCGGCAAAGCCCAGGTAATTGTAGGAGCCCAGGTTGAGGCAACGCGTCTCGGTGCCCGTGAACCTGAAGCTCCAGCCGTAGTCGTCCGTGACGCGATCCTTCAGCACCAGTTCGTCGCCCGGCACACTGCAGATGGGGCGATTCCAGCAGTCGCGCACCCGCCTATAGACGTAGCGGGAGTAGAAGCTCTCGAAGGCGTCGTAGAGCGCCACGTAGCCCTCGCGGCCCTTCTCCGTGGCCACCTTCGGCACGAACAGCAGCTGGTTGATGTAGCCCAGTATCATGAGCAGGTAGAAGCCCAGGTAGGTCAGGCAGGCCGTGTGCAGCGGCACGTCCTCGAAGGACGTCTTCTGGTAGTGCTCCTCCTCCGCCGACAGCACGCCGTCCGCCCGGCTCGGCTTGAACTTGTCGCATACGCTGCCCGTCTGGCTGACATAGCCGTTGACCTCCGCCTGCTTCGCCGGGTGATAGCTGCCCTCGTTGACGCCCTGCGTGGATATAGATTAGATATAGATTAGCCGACGTACAATTGATTAAAGAACATATCTAAATTGGGGTACACCTTATCAGTGCCGGCACAGAACAGGTGTTTGCCAGTAATTAATCCAGCCAGGTGAGCTGATTAAAGCAAAAGAGAGATCGTAAACTCTCTCTCACTCTCTCTCCCTCTCTCCATATCTATCTAAAACCCAAATTTTGATTGCTAATCAAACGATTCAATGAACTGTAAATTATTATCTTAGCGAAATTCCAACCAGGTAAACATATTACGAATTCCACGCTCATGCTGAATCGATTAAATCTGTTTAAGTCCATTAGTTAGTGGAGAGACCTTTTCGCAATCAAGGCATGACCTGTAGCTCGAAAAGCATTTCATGATATCGGACGCTCATCGTGTGGAACACCTTCGTTTCTATACCCTACACTAGGTGTACGAATGGGTGCAAAGACTATGCTGAGCAGGACAAAGTTTCGTTATGTTTATCTGCGCAGAAACTAGATAAGATAAAATCAAATTAAATATAAGATTTGGCTGTGGCAGCTCGAGTTTATCGTATTTTCACTTAGATAACGCTCTCCATTTCCTCTATATTAATAAATAGTTAATATATGTATAAACTAGAGAATTTTTATACTTTTATGTGTAGCTCATAAATCATAAGAGTTGGCACTTATCGAACTTCGTTCATTCACAAAGTTTCTCTGTAGCGTATCTGCTAGTCGGACCCTCCCCATGCAAACACTCTCGGCTGTTGTCGTGTTCGTCAATCAGCCAATTAACATCTAACTACCAGAATAAAGCCCCTCGGCCGCTCGCTCGCTCTCATTGTGCAGCAAAGTCATTCCGAATACCTTCGCTCCCCTATGGAAGCCATAAAAATACGCTAACATTACAGTAATGTGTGTGCATATGTATGTGTGTGTGTGTGGTATAACTAAGTGGAGCATTACGCAACGCGGCGCACAGCTAGCGCACTGCGTGAAGTTATTTGATAATATATATATGACAGACAGCGGTCACTGTCGAAGCCCAGCTCGTGTCATCTCTGAAATACATCTCGCTCTTCACTGCATTTACATTTAATGTTCTATATATAGCTATATAACATTTAATCAGATATAATTGTATAACAATAAATCGCAGGCGACGACAATATGCCGTGTTTATTATCATTTGACTGCTTGGCAAAATTTTCCTCTTGAGCGAATTAATGCGAGAAATCGGACACGCAACTGTAATTTTTGAACAACGGATCGTAAATTAGCCATATACTATATGTAGCTAAAGCCAGTTCTAGAGGTACATAGAGTTCATGTGCACTTCAGGCCACATAAATAAATAGTTTTACAAGTACAACAAAACATACTGCTAAAAGGTATTGGAACTATCTGATAATATAGAATTACACTAACCAACCAAATTTAAGTTTTAGATAAGGCATCGGAATGTAATGTGAGCTAAGTGGGTTTGTTTATGTTTACGAAGTAAAGGTAAATAAATTTTTGTTTTATTTATTTAGTGGTTTACGAATTGGGCTTGAGTTTGGATAAATATTTCTTGGAAAGTCTGTGAAGAATTGTAAAAAAAAATTGGTTTAAAGAGTTTTATACAAATTATATTAATAAGAATTAGTAAAAAAAATTGGAGAGGGAATTTGATATTATTTATATATTTATAATTTATTTATGTGTAAATATATGGAATAAAAATGTTGTCAAGGCATTTGATTTTTTTTAAATATATAAAATAAATAAATTTGTATTAATTTCGATTGGAATAAAAATTTTGAAAAGGAATTTGATATTTTATATATATTTGCAAACTTCTTTATGAAATAAAATAAATATATATTTATATTAATATCACATGGAATTTGAAAAGAATTGATTTTTTATAATTATATATAAAATAAATATATATTTATATTAATATCAATTAGAATACAAATTTCTAAAAATAAATTTTATTTCATTTTTATATATATTTGCAAGTTTTTTTAAATTGTTAAATAAAATGATAAAATAAAATAAATATATATTTATATTTATGTAAATCAGAATAAGAATTTCGACAAGGAATTCGATATTTTTAAAATACATCAAATAAATATATTCATTGAAATAAGATATATATATATATGTAGCTTTTTTAATTTTTTAAATTAATTTTGACAAGGAATTCGATATTTTATAAATACATAAAATATATATATATACTTTATTTAAATAAGAATATTTTTGAGGAAAAATCTATATATTTTGTAAATATATTTGCAAGCTTTTTTGTTATCAAAACATAATAAAAAAATATTTATCATAAATATATATTATATTTATCATAAATATATATTACAAATATATATTAATATCAATCAGAATAACAATTTATTACTAAATAAATATTTAGATATCACATAAAAGAAGAAAAAGTTCAACACCTGCCGAACTATTTTTCTGTGCTTTCTCCTGATATGAGCTCATAACAGACTAAGAACTTTATCAACAAAAATAATAAATAAAAGAAAGAGGAAAAAAAAAACACTGATTCCAATCCGACCGAATGTGAATCACCCCATAACGCCTAATGGCGGCGATGGAGCGCATTTTATTCAAAAGCTTTACGAAAAATTCTTGTGTGCTGAATGAGTGTTGGCTGATAAGAAGGTGGAGTGACGATTGCCCAAGCGCACGGGCCAGGCGGTCTAAAAAATAATGAACTGGGTGCGGATGCCATAAACCAAGCGGGTTAGAGGTGGCGCGAGGACACGTGTCCTCCTGTTGCCGGGGCAACAGCCAGCAGCGGAAGCAACGCAAACAACAAACAAATGCGACGAAGAAGCGTCAAAAGGAAATGACCGAAGAGAGAGAGAGAGAGTGAGGGAGAGAGAGCGAAAACACTGCAGTTGGCACTGCATTCGCGTGGGGGAAAAGTCGGCCAACAGCTGGAAATTGACCCACAAATTGCGGCAGTTGCACTCATTTCCCACCTTTTCCCCACAGCAGCAGCTGACTAAGACAACTCACTCATACTCAACACACACACATGGTTTACTCTTTCTGTTTTTTTGGCGCGTTGCTCTCTCTTCGTACACGCGCCCGCTTATTCATGAGCTTACTCTCTCGCACACACACACTCAAACACTTGCACGCAAAATCAATGAAGCACCGGCACGAGGAGAGCAAGAAGCAGCGTGAAAAAAAACATCTTCGAAATTTGCCTCGCCCGCTTGTTTTTTTCTTTCCCTTTTTTTCGCTTTTTCGGTGTGCTCACCTTGAGTTTTAGGCCGCCGGTGCGTGTGCGGATTTCGGTGTAGGCCGGCGCAGAGAATTTGAGTTTCTTGTTCAGCAGCAGCTGCTGCAGCTCCTGCTGCTGCGACTCCGACTGCGACTGCTCAACGTGTTGGCTGGGAATGTGTCCATTGCTAATTGGAGTGGAAGCCTTGGCGGCGCCGTTGCCGCACTTCACGTAGCTCGGCTGCAAGGCAGCGCCCTCGTCGTCCACGTTGCCCATTGTGTGGCTAATAAGCGAATTTAGCTGACAGTATTATTAGCAAACCGACAAAGCGAGACTGTCAACCAGCGCGTTCGAACTAAAAATCTTTTGTGGGGCGACAGAGCGTTTGCAGCGCTTGGTGAGAGTCCCCACACAGTCTGTCAAGGGCGTGTGGTGAGTTTCGCTCAGCTGATATCGAAAATGTTCGTGCTGCCATGTTAACAACAGCTTTTAGCTATTGCACGGTGTTGCCAAGCAGCCGATATGTAGTGTATAGCTGAAAGTAAAGCAGAGAATGGTAATTATTAATGTTTGTTTAATATTTTTGTAAAGTTAAATATATGCGCAAGTATCGTATGTTATGTTGCTGCTATGCTTATGTTAATGTGGAACTGAACGTGTGGAACTGGAACTGAAACTGGAATCATGACTGACTGTTATGGTGCAGTTGGCAACGCGCTAACTTTTAGTTGGCAGCTCAACTGCTAATGTAAGCCGTTAAGCATTCAAATATGTGTGTTAAATTATAAGTAATAAATAAAATAATTTTTATAAATATAATTTAATTCTAATATTTAATCATAATTACTTATGCAATATATTAAAATAATAATTATTAAGACAAATAATTATTAACAGCAAGCAGTGCTTCATTCGCATAGAGTTCACCCTAAAGAAGCAGTTGCAAGCAGTGCATTAGTCCAATTCGCCGCTATCTGCCGCAAGCAGTGCGTACTCTTCTCTATATTTTATATGCAAGCAGTGCAAATCGCTTACATAGAATTTTCAGATATTTCGAAAAAGAAAACCTTTTTCAAAATAGATAAATGGATGGATTAGTCGCAAATATTTGTAAATTTCCAATTTCCAGGCAATGCAAATTCAATGTGAACTATTTAAATAATGCCTCGCATGAATAGATTACCATAAAAAGTGAGCGAAACTTTAATGAATCGCATTGAATTCGGATTAGAATACGAAAAAGTGCGTAAAGCGGCAATTGTAGTAAAATTCATGAGGCCCCCGCAAAGTGCGTTGACTTGGGCAATAGGCCTATAGCCTAACGGAATAATAAGACGCGTCTGACGGATCGCCAGATCGAAGAAGTCGAAGCAAAGCAAAGAAAACGAAACTTTTTCTGTTCTTCTTCTTCTTTTTATTTTTTTTCTCATGTTTCGCGGAAGAATTTGAACAATTTGTAAATGAGTTGCGCTGGGGGGTGAGTGGATGGCAGAGACTATTGACTCACTTCAAGGACTTTGCAGACGAAAAATAGATTTCGGCAAAAAAAACATTGAACTCGACATTATGCGTCGAATTTGTTAAAGTAAACAAGCCAAAGCTAAAGCCAACGCCAGCAGCAGCCGACGTCAGCGTGGTGAAAACAACAAACAACAATCGATTCAGTCGTAATTAAGTTGAGATCTCGATTTGCGCTTCTTTATCGTCGTGGGCAGCACATGCGAAATGCCAACACGTTCCCTTCCCAACTCGCCACGATCGCTGCAGCGCTATGCAAATGATTGCCAAATTGTCGCTGCTGCTGCGGCTGCCACTGTCTAGCCGTAGCCCTAGCCCTAGCCCTTTGCTGCCTTGCGCCCAGAAACCGGGTCACGTTGCAGAGCGCGCAGAGCGTGGCGGCACCCTAAAAAGCCAGCCAGCTACTGAAGCTCAACACGAATTTGCTATGCTCTATTCTTAGACATTTGCTAAAACTCAACACAGGCTCTGCAGCAGAGGCAGCAGAGGACAATCAGAGGACGTTGCTTTTTACCACTCTTCTCCCTCGCACTTGCTGTGGCAGGCTTTAAATGCGAGTGAAGCGCCGTTATGTTTTATTTTGATCTTCTTTGCGCCTTGCGCTGGCATATGAGCTTCACTTCAATTGGTTGCAATTGCAGTTAACTCACCATACGCTCAGCAAGCACACCCACGCTCTCTTCTTACTTGCTCTTCTTCACTCTCTCCTTTTCTTTCTCTTTTACTCTCTCTATGACAGGCTTCAAGTGCGCGCAAAGCTTCTGGCCTGCGCCTGCAGCCAAAGTTCTGTTATATATTTTGCTTGTCTTGCTTACATTGCTTCCAATTACAGCCTGATGCAGTTAACTCAACATACGTTCAGCCTTAGCTTAGCATGGGAGACGCAGCAAGCACACCCATTCTCTCGCCTTCCTTATGCCCGCTCTCATTTTTTCTTTTTCTCACTCTCCCTCTGACATCGCTCGCACTTGCAAGCAAAGCTCCGTTACATATTATTTTTTAGCTTCTGTTACACATTTTGCTCGTGTTTCTTGTATTGCCTATGCTCAAATCGCTTAACATAGCTGTTATGCCCCACTGTTAAGTGCCAGCGCGCACTTCGTGTTGGCCAATAGCTGGCAGAGATTCTGAATCTGAATCTGGCTTATCGCCAGACACCAAACGACAAAATCGGCGACTTATTGCAACTTATTGTCAATGGAATTGAATGCCAAAATTTGTGTTTGTTGCGGCAATTCTTATCCATTTTATTTTTATTGTTTTTTTCTCCTTTGTTATCGATTACATCGTTTGGCCGCGCGGTTCAAGTACATTCGATTTGTTTTCCATTTTGGCAATTAAAATTTTGCCGAATTGTGTAAGTGTCGCACTGTGTCGCAACAACTACAACAACAACAACAAATGCCAACAACCCATCAGCAGCAGCAGCAGCGGCAACATTTGTTTGGCCCATAAACTCTTGTCGCTTTGCATAATTACGACTTTGTGCGCTTAATAAATAAGAAAGGCGCAGACTTTACAGTTATCTGTCTCTACTGCTCACTCTCACGCTCTCTCTCTCTCTCTCTCTTTCTCTCTCTTGCAATCCCCACCCAATTTCAAGCCGACGCGGGCGTTGCTCTAACAAGCATAAAAACGCGCTGAAATGAGCTTCGGCTAACGGCAACAGCAACAGCAGCAACAACAACAGTTGCATTTGCATATGTGTTTGTGTGTGTGGGTGTTTCTCTTTTCTTGCAGCTATTGTTGTTGCTGTTGTTGTCGCCGATGAATCACGCGTGATATTTGCGTTACATTTGTTGCTGCTGCAGCGCAGCTGAACTTCTGCGTCTTTTATCTATGCACTTGAGCGTGAGGTGCTTTACTTTTGTCATTCACTTTGTAACAGCTGAGGGAAATTGCATATATAATTGCATATTATATAAATAAATTACTACATATGTATTAAATTATGTTATATTGAAAGGCTGAAGGCCTCTGCTGCCATAGCCTAGTATTAAGCTAGCCTATAATTTAACTATTAATAAGTTAGCTCTTAAATAAATAAATAAAATAAATGTTATATTGAATGCTTATATATATGAGATATAATATCTTTAATCCTTAATTTAATGCTTTTAAAAATATTCAATATATATATAGAAAATTCGTAAATTTCTTTCTAAAAATTTGTAATATTCCACAAAAATCTTGCTTTCTTAAAAGTGTTTAAGGTTCATGCTTGGAATGCACTCAATAAATATAAGGCTTAATCTCAGAAAAGGAAGATTTTGTAAAGAGTTTAAGCTAAATAAATATTTTTATAGCAATAAAATTTCGAATATTATTGCTTGGGCAGTATTTTAAGTATTTAATTGACAACATTTTGAATGATTTAATAATAATAATAATATTAATAATAAAAAAATATATAATAATAATATTAATACTACTTTTATAACTAGAATTCTTATGATTGTATTATTATTATTATTTTAATATTTTTATTTTCATAATAAAATTTATAGACTTCGAATTAGCATTGATCTCGTAATCAAATCTCAATATTATTATTTCTGTCTACAACAAAAACCCTCTTGATAGAGTATCTAATAGTCGTTGCCCGCCCCCCATACATATCTTAGCCTTATTTATTTGCCCGACTCGCCTGGCTCTCCGAGTGGACTTTGCGCCTGGCTGGCAGGCAGCGTAGTTGACATTTTCATTATGCGACTTGTGGCTGGGGGCCAAGTGTCGGTCGCCATTGCCACCGGCAACGCCAGCAACAACAAAAGCAACATATCACAATGGGGCGTGGCCTGGCACTCAGTCAACTGATTTTCAAATGCGTTGACAGCTTTGGCTGTCAATCGTTTTGTGTGGCTCCAGTCAGATCGCGCCGTGGGTGTTACAACTGCTGTAGAACATGTGATTAAGCTGTGAACTGTAACAGCCCAATGAGTGAATAAACATTTGTCAACCATTCAATGTGCCATTAATGAATAAATAGCCCATCCCCTGTGCAAGACTAATGTAAGCAATCCATTACAGATTATGAAAAATATAATTGTATAAAATACGTTTTGTGTTGTTGATATGATGTCAATTAAGTCTAACAATTGATATTATTTTATAATTTAATACTTTAATCTGATTTTTATTATAATTATATATTATAATATATGTTGTAATGGAGCTGCCTTAGGCATGATCTATTGTAGAACAGATTTCGAACTACAATAATATTATATTTTTGGCTGAATATTGAAAGCAAATTTATGAACAGCATCAGACTACTATATCATAAATGATATAGAAAAAAAAATAAAATAAAATAAGTTTTTTGCTATATGTTAACATGAGATCTTCACATTTTGGAAATTCATACTATTTACTATAATAGATGGAACATAAAGAATACTATACAAATATGATTTTGTCGTCAGAGTAAAGTGAAGAAAATATCCCAGAAATGCTTTCATAGCAATCTTCAAATCTTTGGGACTTGTTACAACGTATTCTTAGTATGTTTAATTATATAATGAACTACCCGAATTTTATTTAAAATTAAAGAGTTGAATATCATCCATACATTCATCACTCATCCTTAAAAAAAAAGTGGCGCAAAAATTGATTCTTCTTTTATCTTTAAAATTTATCTAGAATTATTTTACTAGACAAGGTTTAATTTATCTGAAAAGTGTTGACTGATAATTGTGCTCATAAAAATAGTAGTGCTGGCTTAAATAAAACATAATCCATATATATTTCTACGATTATCTTGTACTATATATTAAATTTACTACAACATTTTGTTGTTCGTTTGTATTATATTTCAGTTTTGTTGTCCAACATTTGGTGCTCAGTCACACTGTTATTTTTCTGAACACAGCTGTACATAAAAATATTTGTTGCCCAAATTACCTCTTCCAAATGTTCTTTTTATTTCCCGTTTTATGTTAGCTCACAAATTGAGAAAAGAGTATATTCGATCTCAGAGACTGCAGATTTTATAGTTTTATTTTACAGGCAATTTTTATAATATACATAAAGGTTGTAAAAGAAGGAAAATATTTTATAATAATTATTAAATCTGAATTATTATATATATTTGTACATCTGCGGCGTTCTTAATATGATAGTCTTCTGAACTTGAACCAGAACTGCAAATAATACAGATTGAATAACTATTAGATCTATGTAGATCTTAGCTTCATTTCTTTAGTCTTTATTGTTTTCTCTCTCTCTCTCTCTCTCTCTCTCTCTCTTGTGTTTATTGCTTAAATAACAACTTAAGCATTTCGTAACTCACTTAAAACTCGCTTAAGATCACAAATTACACGCACACACACACGCACACAGTTGCACACCCACACCTAGGCATGCGAAGCAAAACATCAAATTTCAATTATCGCAATGGCAAAAGGAAGCAAAAACTAAGCAAATAGGCGACGACCCCAACGAAAGCAACAGCAAAAAAAAAAAGAAAAAAGAAAGAAAAAACTTTAACAAGTGTCTCAGCAACTCGAGAGGGAGAAAATGCAAATGCGAATAGCAACAGCAGCAGCAACAACAACAAACAACAGCAGCAGCTGCTGCTTGAAATGTTGTTGAACTATTCGAAAGTGATTTTCACAAGGGCAATTAATGTTTCAATAAACGATATTCTAGCTAAAAGCACAACAACAACAGCAGCAGCAACAGCAATCGAGAGGCATCAACAAATTTGTTGCAACTGTTGCCAGCAACATATTGCTGACTGCCGCTGCTGCCTGTTGCGCCTCATGTTGCGCAGACAAAAAAAAATGTTATTGAAATTGGCTTTTTATGTTTATGAAAACGGGCGCTGAACTGCACATGTGTTGGGGGGCAGTCGAAGAGGGGGGAGTAGTCCACTGAAGCTAGGCTAAAAGTATTTCAGTCCTCTCAGATGCGGTTGCCGGCTCGAATTCGCAGCTCGGCGTTAATTGCTGCCATTTGCAATCGTATTTATGGCTCACGCCTCGCTCACGTTTTGGCCATCAACAGCAGCAGCAGCAACAGCAGCAACAACAGCAGCAACAACAACTAAACATTTGCAGTGCGTACAAATGTTTAGCTAATTGCCAATTTTATTGGCCAGCTAATTTGTGGGCGGCAGCCATCTAAAAAGTCAAGAGTCGACGCGACTCCAAATGCATTTCTATGCACTGTGGTGGGGCGGGAGCGGGAAAAGGGGTTAGTTGGGGCAGACGCTGATCTTTGATTCTATGAAATCGTAAAGCGAACGCTTTCCATGAATGGAATCGTATTACACTAGACAGAACGTTGCAGTTGTTGGAGGAGGTCTGCAAATTACTCGTTCATAACTTTATTGATAGAATTTAGTTCTTGTAGCTAGAAAACTGTGTTGGCTATAGTTATTCACATGTTGCCACGCCTCCATGTGACGCCTATGCATATATAATTTTCGATTAATCTATAGAGTTGGTCTAAAGTAAATCAATTGCCAACATTGTTGGATCTCTACCTTTAAGAGGGTGTAGAATAATGTTTTAACCAATTTATAATGATCTCGAATGGGCTTTTATATATATAAATATGTAACATAAGTTATGCGACATATAAGTAAATATAATGGGATACTCTGATAATACCTGATAATAGAGTCTATTTTCTTAGCTTCTTAGTTCATTAGTGTTATTAGTGTTAGGCTGCGCGCTTGCTTAGAGCTGTTGTAAAATATTATTAAAGGGGAGTTGTGTGTTAGCTATACGCTTCTAGTAATGCGCAGCACACGAGAGAGCGAGATGTCTTCATAGGACACTCGGACAGAGTCGCTATGATTCTCAGAGGACAAAGAGAAGCGACTAGAAATTGAAATTGGGTAAGACAAAATGTACAAAAGTAAGGGCATTCATTTGACACAAGCCCGAAATATACACTAACATATATAAATATGTACTATTATATATATTGGGTGTATGATTTTAACTAAGTAATTTCTTTCTTTTTCTTAAAGCAATTTAAAAACGATTTTTATTAATGTGAAACACATTTCAAAAAATTATATCTCCATTTTGGTCCAACACCTTTCCCCCTCTTTCTGGCAAGAGATGAATTCCACGCTCTTAAAACTTTTGATCCTTGCTGTCTGAAAAACTGATCAAATTCGTTTTTGACGTCTTGATTTGAGGCAGAGGTAAAGGGGTTTTCATCCGAAAAATGTTGCAGAGATCAGAACAAGTGATAGGCTAAAGGTGCCAAGTCTGGTGTGTGGGTGTGTGTGGTAACACATCGCATTCAAGCTGCAAAAGCTTGTATTGTAAATGTATACTATTTTTATATTAAATCAATATTAATACTAAATTCAAAGAGCTTGGCTAGCTTATTAAGTAAAAGCATTTACTTGGTATTATATAATATATAGGATATAGTCCCACATTTTTCACTACATTACGCTGGGCATATTCAACATATCGAAACACTTTAAAAGGCGCGTATGCAAACAAGTCTATAATATATATAAAATTTCAAACGTTTCAACGAAATTGTTTGCTTTCATATAGAGAGAAGAACAGCAGGCGAGCCTTGAGCAAATCATAAACGAGTAGAATAAGAAAGCGCAAAAATAATTATTAATTGTGCTTATTATTATTAGTTAACATTAATTTCTGACTTCGCCCTTTCATACCCAAATCAGCAAAGATTTCAAATCAAATTAATATTTCTATTACAGCCCACTTAGAGTCCACAGCATAAGCACACATTCCACATGTTGCTGGGGCTCAATTAAGTTGTCTGCTAGTTGGATGGGGGCAGCGAGTGGGAGCTGCTCGTTTGACCTATGGTAGCCAGGCTGCCAAGGCTACAGACGGCAGCCAAAGAGCTCTCAGGAGCCACCTCTCTCTCCCTCTCTCTCTATAATTTGGCTGCATTCCAGAGCTTGGCACATGCAAATCGCCCAGAGAGACTGGGGCCCTTTTTTCTAACACTTGAAGGTGGTTTGGTGGTTTGGTGGTTTGCTGGAGCGTTTGGTAATCGCCAAAAAAAAGCCAACCGCAACTAGCACTTAACTTGGCTTTGATTTGAAGTTCGTGTCCCTATGCGAACAGCTCTAACACCTTGCCACAGACAGAGTGAGAGAGAGGGAGAGAGAGGGAGATGGCATCTGCTGTTTGAGTGAGTGATTACCGTTGTTATGGCCGTGGGGCTCAAGTGGAAGTCGGTCGCAACAGGTTACCCATGGGAAAACCTGCACAGGCAGACCAATTACCCGACGACCAGAGACCGAGAGAGCGGAGACCGGAGACCCGAGAGTCGGCTGCCTGATTTTGATTTTGAAATTTGAACTTGAGGCTAAAGGTAAAAATTGTTTTGCCAAGTAATTGGCACATAACGAGGCTGCGAAATGCCAGCGGTGTGCGAGGCCCTGCCCCGGCTGCCTGCAATTGCCATTGCAATCGCATTTTTGGGCCAAGTGTGCGTTAGAACGTCGAACCAACGCCCCAGCTACAGTTACACTCCGGCGAGTCGTGCCACAACTGCAACAGCAACTGCAACTGCAGCAACAAATCAAGCGTCAGGTGCATTTCCATCAGCGATAATTCCCAGTTGCCGTTGCCGCTGCTGTGGCATCGATTGCGCAGCCGCCACAGCCACAGCCAGAGCTCGGCTCGTGTGGCTATCGCGGCGCACTGATCGGTTGCTGCAACAATTGTTGTCTTTGGCTGCAACTGCAACTGAGGCATATTATTTGCACTTTATTATCACGTTAGTAAAATGAGCAAAACGTGCAGCAATCGTCTGGGAGCGAAGGAGTGGAGTGGAGTGGAGTGGAGTGGACCAATGCGCCCACCCACCCAACAGCAACTGCAGCAAAAGCTAGTTGGCTTGCCACATGTTGGCCGGCTGCCTGGCCAGTGGCTGGCTTCACCTTTGACCTTTGCCAAAAATAACGTCTAATTTCATATTTTTAATGCTATCATTGAGCGAAGCTGACTAAACATTTTCATTTTTATTAAAAACAACATTTCATAGCACCTCAAGCCATTGGCGCAGGTGAAAAAGGCCGGCCAGCGGAGGTTGTCTCAATCTTAATGGAATTTCCATTTTTTATTGAGCGCACATAAATTGCAATTGTAGCGAGCGAAGGCAATTGTTGGGGCTGTTAGGAGATTATATTGTGGTCATGGAGAGATTTACGACGCTTTATTATATTTTAGTATAAAATATATGCAGCTTTGGGGAAAATAATGAATAGGCTGTGAATTGAAGTATCCCTAAGGAGCGCAACTTGATAATTTTTTAGCTACATTGAATGTGAAATAAAAATGAACAAAAGAATAATAAAATAAATGTATTAAATAACTAATAAAAAAGCTAAAACTACATAGAATATAAAAATATATAAAAAAAAAATGTATAATATTAATTATACTAATATAATAAAATGATCAAATAAATAATAAAAAATTTAATTTGCATAAAAAATATATACAATATACTAATATATAAAAAAAAAATGCATATTCAAGCCGTCTTATCAGTTCTATGTTTGTTTATTATTTAAGTTATATGTATAAATATCATTGTAGAAATATAAATATATTATATGTGCATAATTTCAATAGAAAATAATGCTAAATCCGACTGCCTGCCCAGCATATGCAAGCATAATTCTACACTTCAACCTTTGATAAGTTATAATTCTTGCATAATTCACACATAATATAATATTTTATATCTTTCTCTCCCCCTCTCCTTCACTCTCTACACTTTCACAAATCCAACAAGTTATATCCAACTCAAATGTGCCATCATTTCCCACCTTTCAACTTATTTACAGTCCACGCATTTGCCTCAACGAACATTAACATTTCCCGCAGCTGTTAGTTAACAGCCTACTGTTAAGCGCTAACAGTTGCGCCCCTAAAAGCACGCAATGGAATTTTCATCGTCGCTCGCCTTGTCACATTTGCTGTTCGCCTGACAATTCAATCGAATTTTTGTCTAAAACACGCAAACGAGCTGACGCCAACGGCTGCCCTTACGGACTTGCTGTGACTAGATGAATTCTGCGTTTGCATTTGATTGATGGCTATTGAGTAAATGTATAGAAATGAGTGTGGCTTAAAGGTGGAGACTTTTTTGAGCAGATGATGTAAGGTAAGGAAGATTAATTGTGATTAAATAGGCATATAGTATATATAGTAAAGCAATAGATTGAGCCAAATCTATAATAGATTTCTCATGCGAAAACTTCTTTACAATATGCTTTTTATCTTGTTGAAGTAAGGAAATTAATTTAAAATCGAATTCAAAATTATTTAAAATGTTTTATAATTGAAGATATTAAGTAAGTTCAACTTTAAGTTGATTTTTAAGTTCAATTTATATTTATTTGTATTTATATATTCTTATTTAAGCGACAGTGAGTAAGTAGACAGAGCAAATTCAATATTAGGTCCATAAAAAAGCTATTTATATTTAATTAACTTGCAAAGAGTTTAAGTTTTTCTAATAAAAATTTCATCTATAATACGACTAAATTCCATTTCTAATCTTTCATCTTCGCAGTACACCTAATTATCTCTAGTTCTTACGCCTTTACGTAAGACACAACTTACCCTTCCTTTTCTATATCGAATGTGAATATGTGCTTAGCTTCGTCAGCTGTTCCTGAACCACCCCCTCAACCTAGAGCAATGACGCAAGTGCCCCACACTCTATGCTGCCGCTCAGCTGTTGCCATTTTCCCGTTGGCCCGCAACCGTTAGCAGCATTTTTGCCATAGCAACCGTTACCATCAATCATTATATTTGTCCCTGAAATCAAACGCAAAAAGCATCCTGTGTCACAGGCGAACAGCGGCGCGTGGCAAGTGCCACTTCCGGCGGCCGCATTCCAGCAAAATTCAATTGGCAGCTGAGCAAAAGAAAAAAAAAAACAACCCGACGCACGCAATATAGAAGAGGAGAGAGAGCGAGAGGGAGGGAGAGCGAAACAAGGTCAGAATATGCGCCAGTTACGAAAAAATTTGGCACGAGCAGCGGCTGCTGAGTCCTTGAGCCAAAAACGTGGCAAGGACACAAACCAGTTAAGGGATACACACACACACCGAGAGCAGCATGCCAAAAATAAGGGTAGAGAGAGAGAAAGTGAGAGAGAGAGTGTGAGAGAGAGAGAGCAACTGCTGCTGGCTGTCATGGCAACAGCTGAAACGCATTTGCCGCTCTCGCTCGGCTGCTGCTGCTGCTGCTGGCGCTTGCTGCTCGCCTGGTCGACGAAGGCGCCAAAATTCAACATTTTTGAATGTGTGCGTGCAACGCGGCGTCGCCGCCAGCGCCACGCCCGACGCATCGGCCGGCATCGGCCGCCGGCAGCGTCGCTCGCCCGTCGAGAGTGGTGGATTTTTTGGAGTTGGGCTCACTTGAGCTTCGGCTTCGGCTGCTCGCCGCTCGCCAGGATAATCCCATTTTCCGCCGCCTCTTGTTGTTGCCGGCTCAAAGTGACTTTTTTAGGATTTAATATCTATGGAGAGATGATGTTTTGTTTTGCTTACTTGTTGTTTTTTTTTTTTTTTTCATTTATATATTATATTTTATACACGAACTGAGAGAGATTTTGGCTCAAGTGCGCGACATGGCGTAGATTTTACTTCTCAAATGTATTGGGCGTGCAGCATCAGCAGCAGCCTCGCCATCTCTCTCGGCGCGCGGCGTGTGTGAGCGTGTGTTGAATTCTGGGGATGTTAGTCACAGTTGGCACACACTCGCACACACACACACACTCACACACACACACACACTCGCAGTGGCACGCACACAACTAGGCGCGCGCCGCACATTATCACAGCTACACGCATTTTAGTCGAACAGGCAAGCAAAGCAATGCGCAGCGTCACGCGTACTAAGCACAGTTTGGCTACCGTACCCACCCCCCTCCCCCTCCCCTCCAAATAACACGCCCACAATTCACGCACACAACGCAGCGACAAACTTGCGGTTCGCGCTGAGCGGCAAACAGAGGCGCAGCGCTGAGCAGGCAGCTGCTCCGGGAATACCAAATAGATACAGCTGCGCGCTCTCTCTCTCTCTCAGTCTCTCTCTCTCTCTCTCTCTGTCACTGTTAGCATCAACTATCATTTTTGAGCGCTGATAACTTTTCTAAACGCAACTGTTGCGCCTGCTGCTCCAGCATTTGCATCTGGCGCGTTTTTTCCACTCACATCGATTTTCACACGCCTCTCTTGGGAAATGATAAGAATGCCAAAAGTTACAGGCAAACATAAAGCGTGTGTAGCTCGATGCCTGCGTATCCCAAATGGCACGCACACACACACACACACACACACACACTCCCGCATCCCAGTCGAATGTGTGCTAACGGAGGTGCCACTCGCTCGTATGGATACACACCAAAGTCGATCGATGGAAATTTCTTTATACATTTTTGATAAGAAAGCGTGCGAGCTGACGAGTTAGACACATGTGTGTATCGCACTGGGTGTGCGTGAGTGTGTGTGGCGGCATAAATATTGACAGTTGAGTCAAGCTACGGCGGCGCTATCAGTTACAGTGGGCGGCATGGAGTGCCCACTTCAGATATGTCAAGTGCTTTCCATTGTCTTGATTTCTCCAATAACAGTTAGCAATAATGTTTATGGTGTATAAATAATAGTTGCGATTGACAATGCCATTGAAGATAGCAAATAAAAGCTTGTCGAATTGCCCATTTTATCGTATAGCAATCGTAGCATTAATATGAATAATTTTTTGGGAATAATTTTAACGTAAGGTAAACAATTTTAAAAATATATTTTAGGCATATGGAAATATAAAAATACCTATATATAATAATAATAATAATAATATAAATAACTTTTATTAAATATTTTTATATATAATAAAAGTTATCAAAACTATATATTTTATATACTAAATATTCTGCATACAGAAGCTTAGTTTCTCAACAACTTTTCAATTGATAACAATGTTGTGCTTCAATATGTTTACGTCTAGAAATTATTGCTCTGCACAAAGAGTAGAATTTATATGAAATTTTGTGAGCTGAGGCACAAAATTTGCATAAAGAAAGAGAGAAACGTTTGAATCAAAATTTTATATGTTCTATATCATATCAAGCGCATAAGCTGACTAATGCATCATGCATTCATGAGAAGATTTGTGGCGCATGCGTTTAATAAAACTGACAATTCTGTTCACATATAAGTAAGGTTTATAGCAGTTGATTAGCATCAAATATAGTACTTTTCTGTAGATGTTAATTAACTGATATACAAATATGAATTGACACTTTTTAAATGTAAATATATATATAATATATGATTTGCTCCGTGCTTAACTTTAAAAAATATTTCAAGAATTTTGTTAATACTAAAAAAAGTTGTTTAAAAGCCAAGAATAAGATATAGTTAAAATTTGAGATTTAAAAAACAAATTATATAATTATTTATTGAAAATGTTATAGATAATAACTAAGCTCTGGAGAGATGGGCTTTGCCTGTGACCTTTCTTTTGCACAAGTGCAAACTGTCTATCTTCTGTTTTTGCATGGTGACCAGTGAAAGGTCAGAAATACTATTTACAGTCAACTATTAAATAGTTAGCATAATATTAAAATACTTAACTAAATTTTAAACTTCAAATGAAATAAAATAACAAGAGCAAGCTGCATATTTATATTAGTCAAATAATACAAAATAAATATTTAAATTTTATAATATTTAATATTACTAAATAATACTTTGGTTATCAAATCTTCATCAACATTTTGAAACACCAACTTACGAGTAATATGTGCTACAAAAACATGTTTTAAAATTTTATGAAGCATATTTAATAGTTAATAGTTGTATTAAACACAATTTAAATAATTATATATATTTATAAAAATATATAACTAGCAACTGCTTATCATAGCATATCAGTAAAATCAGTTAAACTATAGTTACTCTAACAGCTTAGACGCCCATTAACGAATCTTTAAGTGACTTGAATCACTTGCAATTTGCGGCCAACGCAGCGCAGCTGCTGTGGCGCGCTTGTATGGGGCAAGGGCTTGAAGCGTTTTGATTTGCGCTTTTCAAAGTCATTAAAGCGAATTAAACGGCCAAATTCAACGCAGAGCAGAGCGAACACAAACGCGAGCGCCAAACGAACCTCGACTCAGCTCAGCTCCACTCAAATGGCAAATTATTCACTGTCAGGCAGAGCAAAACGCGAATGCAAATCCGAATGCGAATGCGAGTGTTTCAAGCGCAAGCAAACAATTGCGGCTAGCAAAATATTATTGCCAAATTGCAGACCCGGCACCCACTGTCGAAGCGATGGAGCTGCTGATAAGGCGATGGCGTTCGGGCACAGTTCAACTGCAAGACAGAGGGACGGGACGGACTAAATCGAACAGTCAATTCAAGGCGAGTAGCTTCAGGTCCTAACTGCCGTCAATTGTTGACTTTAATTTGTTTTATTGGCGCAGACTCGGAACGATGCAGATAACGCTAACTAAGCGGGTCAGGGCCCGACCGCTAGCCCAACAGACTAGCTGGCGGACTGAGTGTTCGTATCGGCAGCAGCCGCCTCCATTGTCTATAGACTAGAGCTGAAGCTAAGGGTTGCCTCGCATGTCTCTAGAGTTCACACATGTTATGGGCACACGGCGTATACGCAACCTGAGCAAAACTCATATGCATAACAATTGATATGGCAACAAGTAGCTAAAATATTCAATTTTTTAATACCTTTAGGAAGTCTGGGCAGCTGCTCCACAAAAAATAATATAAGAAAAAAAAAAAAACGAAACTATGACAGACAAAAGCCAGAAAGTCACAAAGTGTTTTTACGTATAACAAAAGGCGCATTTCGTGGCGAGGTTTTTCCATGGCGCGCCGCGCACTACAATAGACAGGTCTCTCTCTCTGGCTAATCAGAATTGTAAGTAGTGCTGCTCCGGCTCTTCGTATTCCACTTATTTTTATGTAAATTACCTGCCATAACAATTTCAAGCGACTCTGTCTCTCTGTCTCCACCACCAGCCACTGTCTACGGTTACAGTTCGGGAAGTTGGCGTAGAAAATGCGAATAAAAAAATGAAATACAAATACACTTAAGTGTGCATATAAATACGAGCACAAAGCAAATTATTGTCGAAATGTTTAATGACAAACTGTTGATGCCGTGTCACGAACTTTTCTCCTCAACTCTCAACTGTGCTACCCTCTCCCCCAATCCCTCTCCCTCTCCCCTCTCTCTCCCTCACTATCTATTTCTCCTTTCAGTAGCCACGCCGCCTGGCGGTTCACGAGTTTGTAACGGATTCACAGACAGTCCACAGTATCAGGTTCATGGCGCGACTTTAGATTGTTGCCTCCATTGTGACTGGAGACAAAGTGCTGCCCGATGAGCTATGGCCGGGCATCAACGGATTGTCTTCTGCAAATATATTTAGGAAAGTGCAACTGCCATGATAAATTACGACTTTCAACTTGTGATTGAAATCGGTTATTCAACTTCTGGCAAAGGCAGGAAAGTGTTTGAGCTATAGAATGTACTGAAGGTGAACTTTTCTATAGGCTGAGATCTCTTTATTTATAAATAAATAATAGGAAAGCATCATTGCTTAAGCTTTATTTTGTTTTTATTTATATTTCAACTAATATATCAATTAGCTATGCAAAAGCTGTCCATCTATTCATTCCGTATATTTTAGATATATATAAGAATATATTTATACTTAACGAAAAAAAAAACTAATTCAATCTGAGGTTCCGATAATAAGCAAAGAGGAAGAGCAGCTTCATTTGATTTAAATATCTTAATTAAAATTAAGTCTTGATTAAAAGGTCTTTTAAAGAACAATTAGATATCAATAATATAAACCAAATTGTTAATATATTTTTTTAAGCATTTTCAGTGAGAGAGGACTCCAAAGTGAATGAAATTTGCAGTCAGAAATTACAAATTATTTTGCTTTTATATTAAATATAAAAAAACTTTATTTAGCAAAAATTAATTTCGCTTTTTTCAAACTACAAATTTATTACATTTGCATATCCTTAAAAATTCTTTAAAAATTCTAATTAAATTCAATGATGAATTGTTCTGCTATCAGATTTTCCATTAACATTATTATTTTTACGACAACCAATAGTTGCTCAGGCCCCAACAAACAATTTCTAAGCCAATTTTCTAGTATTATATTATGATTCCTTATTGATTATACTTTTATTTGCTATACTAAACCATGTAATAATACCTAGAATCCGTAGAAGCAGACAGTGTCGTTCACTCTGCTGGTAAATCAGCAAAGCATATATAGACACACTTTAAGGGCTATCAAGGCTAAGTTTCAGCTTAGTTTACCTGCAGTAAATATATATTCCAGCTTCAATTTATTTTAGATGGGGCCTTTGGGGCTACTCCAATTTCACTTTCATTTAGCGAGGAAAGTCCCCAGACATTGCTTTGGCATTGGAAACGTCGCAATTTCCAAGAAATCGTTTGGTTATGCAGCTTAACACACCTGAAGCTGCCTTTCGTGCGATTTACATAATGTTATATTGATGAGTTCAATGGAACTGTCCCACAAATGATGGTTGTAATATTGGGCTAAGGTTAAAGCAAGCGCACTTCAAGAAGACACAGAGAAAGAGAGAGAGAGAGAGGTGGAGAGAGGGGGGGGGGGGAGAGTGGGAGCGAGTGAAAGACAAATGATTTCATTGGTTTCATCAGCCAAAAAACGCAAATTAACTTTTGGATGGCACATTGCATGCATATGAAGCGGCAGTCGAAAATTGAGAAACGATTATCGATGCGATCAGATCAGATGCAAATTAGAAGTCGCCATGCGGACGAGTATTTTGTCACAAAAAGTCATTGCGCCGCAAAACTATTGCAATGCGAGTACTACTCCCTGGACCACTGGCATGGGTATGGGCATGGGCATGGCATGGCTCCAAAATAGGGTGCATTGCACCGAGCGCTATTTCAGGGCCAGCTCGTGCTACTGTGTACAGTAGCCGCCATAGCCAGAGCAGCATAACACAGAGAGAGAGAGAGAGAGATATCAAGAGAGCGAAAGAGATCGAGAGAGCGCGACATCGGATCAGGCTACAGCACCTTGAACTTCCACTGACCGACAGCTGGATAGGGGGTCGGTTAATTTATGCGCTAAGCACTTAAGATATTCTAAATGCCCAAATACACAATACTCGAGAATACGCGTAATCAATGCATTCCGCTTGCAGATCTCCCAGATCTCAGATCTTAGATCTCAGAACTCTGGAGCTGGAGCTGTACGAAATGTGTGTCATATATGCATGAGATATTTGGCGCCGACACTCGAGCATACGAAATGCGTACAAAATGCAAACACAATTCTAATGCAAGCCACATCGAAAGGTGCCATCAAGTCGGCGAAATTCCTTTAATGCGCATCGTTCGATTCGAATGCGGTTCAATGTTTGACATTGACATGTGCCAAGGCTGGCTGCGGGCTCGCCCGACACATCTCAGCGCAATCTCAGAGTGAAAACAACCATCCAAAAGCAATTCCCGAACCTTTTGTGAGCCATGCCAAATGGCTTGCATTTAGCGCCATGCGGGCGCAGCATGCAAAAAAAATCACACCGAGAGAGACCCAGTCCCAGTCGCAGTGCAAACCCATTACCAAACCCATTGCTGTTCCAGCATCTTCTATATAATCTTGTTGGTCGAGGTGTTTCGCGCCTGGCATATGTCCAACATGTGTCCTTATGCCCGTCCTGACGTTCTGCCTGCCCAGCCCAGCCACACCAGGCGTTGGCATAGGTGTGAGAGCACTGTTTACTTCTTATTCTTAACATCCTCTAGATATATACTTGATGCATTCTGGCTGAAACTAAGAGCAGTTTTACATATGTGAATTGCCTGAGGAGTTTCTAGAAACTTAGTTTTGGTTAAGGTACTGCCGTGTCTGTTATATCTGCTTTGGCTTTGACTAAGATCTTGTTGCTGTTACAAATAGTATTTAGACTTTCCAATATTTATATCCTATTTGTATTTCATATCCTCGAAAGGACTTTATATCGAACCCAAAATGTATTTAAAAATGAAGTTCTTATAACTTTTTGTTGAATGATATCCAGTCGCTTGTTTTTATAGTTCCGTTTTAGATATAAAGGAAAGGATATAAGGATATCTAAAAAATTCAATTTTTTTTATTGAATTATAAATATTTTTTTTGGTATTTCTTCTTCTTCTTCTGAACGATGTAAAAGCAAGAAAAATGCGAAAAATAATAATAATATAATAAAAAGAAAATTGTAGATATCCTTACTATCCTTTATAAACTAAAACTTCCTTCCTTCCTAAGGGTGTCCTTTTTATTATATTTTTTAAATGCTTTTCTGCAATATTACCTAGCTAGCATTGTATGTTAACGTATCTTCCACTCTACAAATTTTATATATCCTAACTTAAAAGATCTCTAAAATGTCCTTTCTAAATACAAGAATATTTCAAAGGTACTACGAAGCAGGGACATTTAGGACATATTTACTTAAAGTATATCTAAAATATTCTATTTTATTTACCCTATACCCATTTCCTATTTACTATATATCCCATACCCTCTAAGCCTCCATCTCTGTCTTTGCTTCGCTCTGTTTGTTGTTCTACCTTCGACTTCTCAGGCTGGTTCCCATGGCCGCTGAAATGTGAATTTCCAGCAAATGCAAACTCCAGCAGCGCCTTGCTAAACAAATTCTAGCGCCTCTACCTTTTTGGCCAACGTATGCTCAGATAATTGGGAAAACAAGCGCAACGCCACATGGCAAAGGACGCATAGAACGTGGCACATAGATGAGCACATATGAGAGGCCACGTTGAGCAGCGCCGTCAGAGCACGTTCCATTGTGCTGCCAAGCATGTAGGTGCGATCTGTGGCCGGTGTTGCTGTTGTTGTGCCACATGATAATGTGCATTGCAACGGTAGATTTTGCGCTATGCGCTTTGCGCTTTTCCCGTAGCGCCGGTTCCAGGCGTGTAGCCCGGGCCGAGGGATTTCTCCAGGAACACAAATTTCACACATTACGCGAACACCGGCGCTTGGCTAGAAAACGAGAACGAAAAAAAAAAACACACACAGGGAAGAAAAACACACGAGTCACAGTTGCATATGTGGCTCGCTGGTTCGTGCTACAGGATCTTCCCACAGTCGATCGGCGGCGGCGGGCACCAAGCTGTCTGCTGGCTATTCAAAAAATTTCCATGTGGTATTCCCTGACGTCGCTGCCCATCGATATTAGCAACATTATCGCCGAGAGCGATTTTATAACTGGGCTGGGCCAGAGGCGACTTTTTCCCACCGCCACGTCCATGTGTGAGGGAAATCCTTGCTATTGGTTTTTTGCACAGCCCCTGGGAAAACTGTGACTCGCCACGCACACACAGTACCTGAGGCGAGCAGCGGAGCTGCGCGACGGCCAGTAGCTGCTGTCCCGTGATCGCTATTAGCAGCGCTCGCAGCATCAGTCAGCGCTCAACTGTGGTCATCTCGAGTGCACAGGTTGTAAAAGCGAATGCCACACCCACCACCATCATCAGCACCACCAATAGCTAGCCAATGAGCAGCACTTGACTCTATGCGCCGGCGCAGGCGCATGCCCTGAAGAGCGACAGGTAAACACGGCGACACGGCAACAGGTAAACATTTGCCAATATAAAATACAGCCTGTTGCTGCTGACGCGTGGCAAGTGTGTGGCCGCGTGTGTCTCAGTGTGTGTGTGTGTGTGCTCTGTTAACTACCTGTTGAATTGACCCGTTCTTTGCATACCAAACAGGACACAGGACACTCTAAGAAGCTGTCAAGTCAAAGATACTTGAGTGCCAGCAAGTGGTAGGAATATGGTAGATAATGTATTATAGATTACTATTTAGTATATTATTATTTATAGATAAATTCTATTTAATATAACAGAGATGCAATGCTTTCTGCGTATTTAAGGATTTTTTTTAGATTTTTAAATATTTATATTATTTATTAGATATTTTTAAAGCAGTTCGAAATCTCTTGTGGTGTTCATCTCATACTTAACATGTAAAGAAAAATGTCGTAAAAATACACAGCAAATTCCTAGCTAACAGAAAATATGAATATCTTAGTTGAAAAGCCATTAATAACTTTTGTAAAAATCAAATTCGTATCCAAAGCTTTATATGATTATAAAAATGCTTAAGAAAAGTAAAGCACAATAAATAAAAATATATAAAAATATTAATATAAAAAAAATGGTTGTGGCTCAGCCTAATTAAAGAGTAATATATATTAAGCTCTCTTTCGATTAGGTTAGTTTTTAATAAGCAACTCATCAACCTCTGTAAAAAAGTAATTTGTATCAAAAACTTTATATGATTGTAAAAATGTTTAAGGGAAATAAAGCAAAACAATAAAATAATAAAAATAAAAATAATAAAAGCCTCTTGTGGCTCAATTTAATTAAGGAGTAATATTTACTAAAATTTACTTAGATCAGGTTAATTTGCATAAAGAATTCATTTCAAGGCTAATTTTTCTCTTGTATAAGAGTGAAATGGTTATACAGATTTAGTATTTAGCATATATAAAATCTGAAATGTCCTTAAGATAGGACTGTCTAAGGTATATTATTATGATTAAGGTTATACCAATGCTTAAACAGCTACAAGAACCAGCATATCGATAGCCTGAAAGTTTCTCTAGACAACTCCAATTGAACACCCCAAAGTAATTCCCTATATAAACAACTTAATTTGAGGTTGATTTTGAAGCTCCACAGAGCTCTTTAGTTTATGCACTTTACAATTATTAAGTAGACAACAAATATGCTGTCTCAAGCATATGTAATTTTCGTCTGATATGGATATCATCGTGTGTTATACGTTGACCAAATGGGCTTAAAAGGTAAAAGTAATTTTGATAGAGCTCACATATTTCGGATCACGGTCCAAGCATTATAAACTATCAATAAATTGAATTTAATTTAGGAATTGACATTCGGTGTTCGGCCGCCAAAGCCAAAGCCCTTCGTTGCATCCGGCTCCAGGATGTTGACACCGCCATCTTGCGGATCAATGGGCGGCGATGGATTGCGAAACTGTTCGGCTGAGATGCGCGTGAGGAGGATGCCAACGCCTTCAATCAACGAGAGCAGGATGCCGCCAATGATGGCGCTGCCCGCCATGGAGGCAAGGCCGTTGCGTGCCGCCAGTATGCCACCTGTGGCAGCCCCGCTGATAATTGAATTCCACGGATCCTCCTTCTGCCTGAAGTGCACCAGGGTGCAGTCGATGGTGCTGAACATGCCACCCCAGGCCGCGAAATTGCCAGCTATCACCGGAGAGCGCGCCTTCACAGCTATCATGCTGCCCACGAGGCGACGGCTGAAGCCCTGCGGCGCGTTTCTGAATCCCTTCAGCGCCTGGAAGATGCCGCCGCCAATGGAGCCCATGGCAAATGCACCGCCAGAGTCATCCACAATGCGATAGGGGCAGGGTTCACGGGAATATTCCTCCATATTCTTAGTGCCTAAACTTGGTCTATTATTCGATCGATTAGACTGTCTAAAGCCAAATTGAATTTATATGAATTTTCTGTTGTTTTATGTGTTTAATGATTTTGACGGGCTTCAAGCAGGACGTGCATGTAAATTAATATGCTAAAGACTAAATAAATGAGAAAAACTTCTAAGCCTGCCCAACTGAGAACTAACAACTAGATACAGCCCATAACATGTATATATATATATAATAAATATATATAATGTATATATATAAAATCTCTAACTGAATTGTTTCTCATGGAAGTCTGTTTAAGAATAAACAACACAATGAACGAAACTGATATTTTGGAAGAAATATATTTTTTGAGCATGATATGATTAAGACAGTTTATTAGAGTCCACTCTGTGTTTGAAAAGTTAGAAGATATAGGATAAATTATATAGTCTTAAGATCATTTTCATTGAATAGACTATTTTTTACTTTTATATTATATATAATTATATTATATTATATATTAAAAATTGTATTCATATAAATTATTATATCTAAAACGATATCAAAACATTAATGCCAATGAATATTCTATCAAATAAATTATACTTCAACGATATTAAAAATATGCTTCTTTAACTTATTATGATTTAAACTTATGTAGCTCTAAAAAAACCTTATATTTAAACTCTCCTTTCGACAAAATCTTGCTTCAAATTGCAGCATTTCACTCTTGAGTAATACTTGCTGTTGTTATTTAAAGACTATGTGAACCTTATCATAATATTATGAACGCCGATCAGCTTTACCCTCGATAGCGAGGTCGGTTTTGAGGAACGGAGTCGTCGCTTATTTATTATCGGAACACTTGGCATGAATTAACATATACAGAGATTCACTAAAAACAGGGCCAGGCCCGAGTCAACAGAACGCACGTGGGGCAATCGCTTACGGCTGGCGGCAGCAGGGGGATCTATGCGGAAAGGTTTCGTTAGAGCTTCGATAAGCGCTGCACAAAAGGTTAAATAGCAGAACTGTCGAGTGCAGTTAAACCATCAAATTTACTGCCAGAGCCGCACGGTCTGCCATGCAGCTGACTGTCTGGCCGGGCCGATCCGGTTGTCGTCGACTGAGACGTTGCGACGTCAGGGGCGCGGGGGTCGCTGTGGGGCTGCCAAAGGTATACAACAAGAAGGGCAGACCCAATTCCAAAGACGCAATTTATACAGAACCGAGTGGTGGGAAACGGAAACAATGAAGCCGATTGTCATCGACAGTCCAGAAGCTTGTGATGCGATTGCCCCATAAGTTGCCATGCATAATTATCACGCGAGCATAATCGAAATTTTGTGGATTGCTCACAGCGGCGAAGGGCAGAAGGAGGCAGGGAAACTTTGAAAGCAGACACAACTGTGTTTGCACAGCACCGAGAGCGAGTCACAATGCGGCCAGGCATTGAGCTCGGGCTCTACCCTTTAGATGGGTATCGCAACTTGCAATGGCTGTCCAACAAGGTGTCAAACGCCACTGACAAATGAAAGTGAAATTCACGCAGGGACACCTGGACACACACGCTGCGCCAGCACATTGAACATACATAGATTGGGAATATATCTATAATATATATGTGTGAGTGTGTAGCGCCAGTCTCCAAATTCCTGACCATTGTCTCAGAGGCTTGTCCATCTGTCTGTCTGTCAAGTTGACATGTAAATCGTTAGAACGTGCTGGATTGATTGTTCTCACTTTAACGCGTTTATTGATTATCCGATGGGCTGGCGCGATCATTTGTCAGGCGGCTAATGCTCGATAAACTTGTGTAATTTGTAATTGTAAATACGCGAGTTTGTCAACTGGGCTCATTGTTGTCTTATTATAATTTTCCCTCGAAATCTAGCATTTTCATGTTTTCTTTTTGTAAATGTCCAGCTTGTTAATGTGGGCACATTATGTTAACATTTCAAAGGATTGGCAATTTCTACGAAGGATTTTCTGAGTTTCTGTGGGTTTTCCCACGAATAAAGTTGGGTTTTTTCACGGGAATGCAGTGTTTTGATGTGATCTCTGCTGCCAAACATTGAATTAATCTAAGCGTGATTTTCAGGCAATAAATTACAATTTATATAAATTTTTATTATATTTCCCATATTTTATTAGCGTAAGGAGGGAGCTGGGGCCACCTGCAAAAATATTTTGCAAATTCCGATGCGGCTGGGGCAGCTGCTATTATGCAATTTGTGTGCCATCTATCGAGATGCATCTGCATAACAAGAACAAGAGCAAATCGGAACAAAACTCATTTACCTACCTTTGTGCACATGCCAAACGGAGAAGAAAGGAAGAAAAAACGCGAGCAGAGCCAAACAATTGCGGTTGCATTTCCCTAGCGGGGGCTTATGCCATATGAAGTTCAACAAATGCAAAATCAAAAGGCAGCCCGGGCACAACAAAGGGCTCTCTGGCTCAGGTACCACGAGAAGGATGCCTTCGTCGATGATGGCGGCATGCCGCCAAAAATCTCGCAAGGAAGCGCAGGCGCTGGCGACTGCCGCCGAAGTTGATGCCGACGCTGATGCTGATGATGGTGGTGGTGGTGGTGCACTATTGTTTGTCACATGCTCCCCTGCCCTGGCCTGGCTGTGATTATTTTGATGACGATCCTGAGATGTTTTGTTCCTTTTTGCTTGAATTATGCTCGGTGTGCCCATTGTGCGTCTGCAGATGCAAGTCAACGTCCGAGCTCAGCCTCGCTCGCCCTCTTCCTCTCTCCCTCTCTCTCTCTCTCTCTCTCTCTCTGTCTAGCTGCTGGCTGTGCAAACAGATGCACGTCTTGCCAAAAAAAAAAGGAAGAAATCCCTGGCCAAGACGCTGACGAGACGCGCCAAAGGAGCAGCTGTCAATGCCAAGCCACCAACGCGCCAGCCAACACCCTCAACAGCATTAGCCGAGCATCTACATCGGCATCGGCATCAGCATCCGACTCGGCCCGGTTGACAGAAACTGATTTGTGCTGCCTGCCCGAGCGACGCCGCAGATGCAATCCTTGTGCCGTTTCCTTGCTGTCCCGTTTGCATTGTTGGGCCCGTCCCGACCGGTGTAATGAGTTTTTTCTCTTTATTTTTGCCTTAACGTACTTTTGTTTTGGGTATTTCTGTTTTTTTTTTCCTGCTGCAGCATAGCTCTGATTTGGCATAAGGTCCTGCTGCAGCCGACGAAAGGTGTTAAAAATTCTGTTAATAGGGGCGTAATACTCTGTTTATAACAACTTGGCGATTGCATCAGCTGCGGCTTGGTAGATTTACTTCTGTGGGCGAGACTATGTTGAGTTTACTTATGGCTTTTGATTGGAATCGGTTAGACTAGAAGTATAAATGCTTCAAGTCTTTAGCTATTCAAATTTGAAAACTAATTATAAAGATTAAAACAAATATGAGCGCTAATAAAGAGGATTTAGCTGAAAGCTTTCTAAATTTAACAAAGCAAAGGCCAAGCTTAATTTAATTTAATTTAATCTATAACATTTATATCTATAAATTCATAACATCATTGCTTTATAACTTGTCTTAGTCTCTTGAATCTTTTCCCTTCCTTTCCTTTCTTCCCAACTTCCTATATCCTGCCTCACCTATAGGACCTCCTAGACTATTACTTAAGTCAAATTCACCGCGACATGATTATAAAATATTTATACACATCGTTTAGGAGACACGTTTAATAGGCTAAACAGCACGCTTTTAGTATATGCCGTAACAGGACATGCGGTACAAAATCAGCTTACTAAAGAGACAGCTAAAGAAGAAGCTGTAGAAGCGGGAGAGACAGAGTTCGATTTAAGGACACACAATGCGCATAATGCCGACGCATTGACAGGATAACGAAGCGTGAATAGGCACGAAACCTGCGCGACATCGGGAGTCAAGGCAGATGGCAAGTGGCAGGTCACGGCGGCTCAGTGGAGTGAAGCTTCTTTGGGGGTTGGCGTCCTTTGCGGGGTCATTCACAATTCACATTTTGGCGAGAACAATGGATCACAGGTAGCAGCCAAACATTAAGCGGCACCCGCACATAATCGCCGACAAGCGGATCGACGGACGGACAGACAACTCGATGCGGCCAGGTGATCCAACTTTTTGATTTCTTCTGGCTAAGGACATTGATACGCCGCCGGCAGCGATAGTAGATTCCTGGAAGCAATTCCTTTCGCTGGCTTTTCAAAACATTTACTCCAATGTGTATGCGCAGTCGGTCGATCTTTTGCCGTCCGTCCGTCTCCCCGTCTTTTATTGTGTCATGAGGTCCTAAGGCCTATTGATTGTGCAATGCACCCGGTCCTAGGCCCGTGGCAGTGATTTTCTTCGTTCTCTGTTTCTTTCATTCGAACGCTCAGTTGTTGTTGCCTTCGATTTCGATTTATGGATTGGAAGTTCTTTTGTCTGTGCAAAAAAACAAAACAGCAACAACAACAAGGGCTGGCATCAGGTCTGCAGCGTTGCTACGAGGATCTGGTCTGGGGGTAGTAATCAACCATTCATTGTCAACGACATCACACATCGTATATCTTGGGCCATAGTTTGTATTCTTTGGTGGTTTTTCTTCGGTTCTCTTCGTTATTTTCTTTCGCTTTTCCGATATTTTCTTCTTTTTTTGGCAAAAGGTGTGCTAGTGCACCGGGCCAAGCTGCACTAACTCGAAAGAGAGACGGAGATTGAGAGAGAAAAACATTCTGAAAGAGGGCGACAGGCCATAACCAACTAGGTTAGGGAATCTTCATATATAGACATTAAAGCTTTCAAGTTTCAAGAAGCAAATATGATAAAATATATAGCAAAATATACTCCTCCCTCAAGTCATTTCGCTTCAAGCATCTTCTGCTCCATTTTCGCTCCATTTGTCCCGTTCATCTGTCGATCTTTGCTCTTCTCTTTCAACAATGCAGAGCAATACCCTATAGAATGCATTGTGCACTGCAACAAATGCAGAGAAGACAAGGTGCAAAAATGGGACGGGCCCATTGTCTGCAAAAAGAAGAAGAAGAAGCAAATACAACAGGGTCAGAAAAACCGTAGGCGCACCTGCAGATATTCTAACGGAATCAGGCAGAGATCGTCGCCGGGGAAAAGGGGTTTTTCCAGCCGCGCTGCCTGATGAATGAAGTGCCGTTGGCGGAAACATCGCGATACAATAATCCCAAGCTAATGCTAATGAGCGGACTAGCCCCGGCTCAAATCCCAGCAGGTACTTGACAATTGCGGGACGACAAGTGCTAGGGCTTTCGAACAACGCAAAAGGTTCTTGGGTTTCTCCGCCCGATGAATGAATCGCGGTCGAGCGCGGGTTATTTCGCGATGTCCTGCCGGCAATTCCGCGCCGACATTAGAATAGTGATCATTAGGTAGTTGGCTGTGGATGCCATGGCTGGTAATTGTGCGGAATAACACACGTAATAACCGAAATGGTCGGGAACGCCCGTCAGGTAGGATCGGGAGGCATCTTCGCTGGGCGAAGAAAATTCCCGCGATGCGTCGTGGCCAGGCCACTGGCCAATCGCGGCTTGTTTTGCTTGAGTTTCGCTGACTGCATAATTGGATAACTTGGGAAATTACTTTAAATCCAATGCTGATCCATATCCGGACGTTTGTTCGCGTATGCGATTGCCTGTCCGAGGAGGAAAATCCATCATAGGGAAAATACAAAATGGAAATACGCTTCGCTTACTTGCCGCATCTTCCATCACACCCATGGTCCGGGCGAGATCGAACGCTGCGATTGGTCAGCCTCGGCCTGGGAATGCGATCGCGTTTGGGAATCGGAATTTTAGCACTCGGAAATTTGTACTTTTTGTCATCGCTTGGGTTTATCAAAACTTTTGGGTTTGCTACATTTGCCTCGGTTTTTTCTTTGCTCTTCACACATTGCCCTGGGAAACGGGCGAAGGGAATGGGGAAAATGCGTGTGATTTGGTTTTTTTGATGGCTGGGAAATCAGTTTACAACGAGCTCGTTGGGAACTTGGCTATGCGGGCTGAACTGTTTTCCCAGCCAGGAAGTCTCCAGGATGCGAGCCTCTCCCGTGTTTGATCATATGTGTTGAGCGTGATGCGAGGGGATGTGGGTTCGTTGTTTATGTCGTCTAATGAGGTAAGCTCAAGTCAAAGGTGGGCTATAACCTACACAGCTCAGTTTTCCAACTGGAGTATTCGCTGGAACTTGAGCGATAATAAGTTAGCATGAAGTGCACCCAAGAGCTAACATACTCGATGAGGCGTCACATCTATTTATATACCTATACATAGGTGCAATGTCAATTGTAATGCCTGCACAGCTCAGGTTCAATTTGCCGCCCCACGACTGAGGCACCGGCACAGCGGCAGATGTGCTTCAAAAACTACCCCAGTGGATGATGATGGTTCGTTCGGGAATCCAATTTGACTCGTGAAAAATGCCAACGCCTAAAAATAGAGACTCTACGGAGCACGGAGAGCTGGCGAAACGAGGCGAGTGAAAGCGAAACTCAAATTCCATGGATGCTAACGATACCTGCAAGAGAGATTGACGGGGACTACGACTGTGTTCAGGGTTTGACGAGTTATTACATCACGTCTGTGCGGGGTAACAGGAGAAGCTCGAGAAGCGTCGATGAGGTCGACAGGGAGCACGAGAGAGAGATGGAGAGAGAGTGAGCGCTGTAAGTGAGAAGCTGTCATAAGTTATCGAGTGCTGATCGTAGCGCCTGCCTGGGAGCTTGGCACATTAGCTGAGGGTGCGCCTGCGTTGGATGCTCCGAGTTCCTTCCGAGCTCCGTCGAGTATTGCCCCGAGAGCGCAGGCAGGTAGTGCGAGCGAGAGAGAGAGAGAGCAGGCGAATGTGAGAGAACAACAAATGGGAAACACGCAATAAGGGTATGGGAAAAGTGTCGCTGTGTGTGTGTGTGTGAGCTCGTGTGTTGTTGTTGCTACCTAGCGACGTACACGTGCGCCCTGCGTCGGCACATGAGTGAGTGTGCGTGTGTGAGTTTGTGTGAACTGAAGAAGAACCACCACCAAATGGCAGGCAGCCGCCGCAGCAGCAGCAGCCCCGAGCATATAAAAGAGCTCGCTCGGCCCTCGACCTGTCACAGCAACCTCATCGTTCGTTGAGTAAGCAACTCGCCTCGATCTCGCCTCAATCTCTAGTGCCACGGAACTACGCGTTGCCGACAAACCGATCATACCCGAAAATCTCAGACAACAACAACAAACTCACAGAATCGACGACATGGCCGCCAACTACAAGAGCTGCCCGCTGAAGAAGCGCCCCATTGTCTTCGTGGAGGAGCTGCCGCAAACGGAGGCCTTGGCATTGACCAAGAGCTCGCAGTTTGCACCAGTGCAGCAACAGCAACCACAGCAATACCAGGAGGAGCAACCACAGGATCTGTCACTCAAGCGCAAGGCTTGTGATATCGATTTTGAGGATTACGAGCTGCCGGCCAAGCGTGAATATGTGCTGAATCTGTCGAAGACGCCAGTGACGCCACGCCGCGCCAGCTCGCCGCTCAGCTCTGCTCTGCTCTCGCCGCCCGCCGAGTCCAACAGCCAGGATTACCAGCCCACCGATATACACATGCGCGGCCTGACAGCCGCCACCGCCGGCTACACAACGAATCCCTATCAATCGGCCTTTGTGCTAGCTGCTGGCTGCAATCCGATCTCAGCGCTGTGGAATAGCTATCAGCCGCATCTGAATGCCGCCGCCTTCCCATCGCCGGCCAGTTCATTGGCCTCGCCGCACTCGGTCTACAGCTATCAGCAGATGACGCCGCCCTCGAGTCCCGGCTCGGATGCCAGCTCCGAGCCGGAGGATCTCTCCGTGCGCAACGACATTCCGCTGCCGGCGCTGTTCCACCTCTTCGACGAGGCGCGCAGCAGCGCAGGCAGCCAGAGCTGCAGCAGCAGCAGCAGCAACAACAGCGTCGCCAACTACTCCTATGCCGCCAGCATCAGCTCCGGCTCGAGCAGCAACAACACCAGCGCCTCAGCCGCCGCCAAGAACTATCGCTACAAATGCGACAACTGCCAGAAGATGTACTCCACCTCGATGGGCTTATCGAAGCATCGCCAGTTCCATTGCCCCGCCGCCGAGTGCAACCAGGAGAAGAAGCAGCACTCGTGCGAGGAGTGCGGCAAGCTCTACACCACAGTGGGCGCCCTCAAGATGCACATCCGCACCCACACGCTGCCCTGCAAGTGCCCCATCTGCGGCAAGGCCTTCTCCCGCCCCTGGCTGCTCCAAGGTCACATCCGCACGCACACGGGCGAGAAGCCCTTCCAGTGCCCCGACTGCCCGCGCTCCTTCGCCGATCGCTCCAATCTGCGCGCCCACCAGCAGACGCACGTCGACGTGAAGAAGTACGCCTGCCAGGTGTGCCACAAGTCCTTCTCCCGCATGTCGCTGCTCAACAAGCACACCAGCTCCAATTGCACCATTACAATTGTCTAGACTGGTGCCCGAGCAGGACATAACACACACACACATTCCGCTGGCGAGGACTAAACCCAACCTGACCTAACTAGACAATAATCTAGCCCCAACTCATAGTTAGCTTAAGATCCCATTCGGTTTTGGTGCTATACCCCTAAACTCTAGACTCTAGATCAAGTTTATATTTATATATATTTATTTCATTTCTAGCCCATAAGTTCTTGTAAATTTGCCACAATTATCAGACAGCATTTGACCAAATTTAAGCATTTAGCTCATAGTTCTTATTGATCTTATATATTATTTATAAACCATTTTTATTATGTTTAGCGAATGTTAATGTTAAGATCTTTTCATAGTTTTTAAGCCACATACACATATATTTTTATAAAAATAAAATTTCAAACATGAACAAAGAAATTTCCAACTGTTTTCAATTATTTTCCTAGGGATCTCTTTAGAGGAAATCGCTCTTCCTTCCGCTGCCTTTCTCATATTTCAACAACATTTTGCTTCGATTTGATTTCAAAATCCCCAACATTATACACTTTAACAATATCGAATTCAGCCTGATCGAAATACACCTTTCGATGGGTAAACAATGAGTGGAAGGTTCCACTTTCGTTTTCAAAGGACTTCCTCTTAACCCGCCCCTAATATTTCATCAATTCGTATCAAAGAAAATTTTGCACCTTTGCCAAACGCAAATATTTAATTAGCTGCCAGAGGACATTATCGAAGCACGTTTCCTGCTATTCGTCCTGTGTTTTCTTTGTCGCTGGCAGCAATCCTTTTGGCTCGATTATTTGCTCAAAGGATCTCGGCGCATGCGTCCTGTCGCAGGTGATGGACGTAGCAGCGACAACGGCTGCTTATCGAGAACTGTTTGAACTAGCTGATTGACATGACAGACGGTAGAATCTACAGTAAACACTCGACAACAGACACTGCAGACGGTAGTTTGTAATGCATTTAGGCCCTATCAATGGCAACAATAGGCGCTCTGGCTCTTATCTGGGCACATTTCAACAGCGTTTGCCGTGCACCTTCTGCTGCGCACGCTCGATAATGCAAATGGTACCAAATCGTTTATTGTAATTACCTGTCTGCGTTGATAAGCACACGGTGCCCTATCACTATCACATACAGGTTACAGTCACGTTTTCATAGCGACAAAAAACTACAGAAACCTAAACTAGGAAACACTTCTTTAGGGCATCCTATTAGCGGCATTGGCAACACCTTTTGGCCATAAATAATACACCATTAAAACACATTCCCGGAACGACACTTTAGGCACAGAACGCACAACAACAGCCATAACAAAGGACAATCATTTTTAGTACACTCTTTTCTTCTTTTCGCGGTAATCAGAGCGCGTCGCTTGTGCAACTGCAAAAAATAGAAGGAACAAATAGTAGAAAACTGCAGGACCTGGAGCGCAGAGCTGTGAGAAAAACACCTTGCATACCTTTTTCGCACACAGACAACGAGCAGAAGTTAGCTGTGGAATGTACACTGAAAAAAATGACTGCCAAGACAAGAATGATGCATCCCAACTTGTAGAATGTAAGATATTTCAAGCAAAAATTATAGAAGATACTGGATGAAATGAGTACCGAAAATATAGATATATATAATATAAAATATTTATCTTAGAGTATCCTAAGCATGTGTTCTAATAGGCTTTTTTGGGTTTCAGAATTGCGTGTATCATGTTAACAAAAATTCTGAAAACTACAGACTGATTTTTAGTTACCAAATGTCCGTTGATATATATGAAATATATTTATATTGAAAAAAAGACTCATTTATAGTATATATAAATATTTTGAATAATTTTTAGAATATCCTAAATGTAAAAAATCCAATAAAGAACTGAATTTTATGCATATTATGGTATCAGGGATAATATATAAAAATATATCTGTCAACATATAATATGCCAGAAGGGATATTAGGTAGAATTACTATATAGAATTACTATATAATAATAAGTATGGGCACTCTAAAAGCTTTAAAATACATTTATTTACTGACCAATTATATTTAATATTTTAAATTATTATTGAAGTAAAAAAATTTCATTTTAAAATTCCTTAAAGCATTCTCTTCTAACGCATTTTATTTATAAAACAATCAGTATTTTTTTGCAGTGCATTATACCTGTCGCCCCGTTGTCTGCCTTGTTGCCGTGTCACCTAGTGACCTACAAGAGACTGCATAATTCTTCTGGCTTCTTCGCCGTATGATCTGTGCCGCCTTTGTGTTGTCTTATTGTTGCGGCATCCTTTTGCCAGGCTGCAGGCTTGCCATTGTCCTGCCGCCGCCGCCGCAAAAGTCGTAGCTAATCATTGCTGAGCCATCGCAGCGCACTCACACACACACACAAATCCTTTGATTGAATGACTAACAATAACAGCAAAAGCAACAACAACAACGACGACGCGAAAAGCCACCTGAAGCAGCAGCAACTTTGTGGCGCAGATCCATTCGGATTGGAGCCTCAGCTCGAAGCGGAGCAGATAACAAATTGCAATTGACAAAGCAACCCGAGTCGAGTCAATCGGCTACAAGATGCGATCGAATTTGCAAGCAACATACGAGTCGCTGCCATACAAATCGATGGCTGGCCATGATACAAGTCGCAGCATTTGTAATTGCCTGCGCCGGCGAGGGAAGGCGAGCGAAGGAGGCTTTTTGGCCATCACGGGATCGGAAGACAAAGTCGGGGCAAATCAGTGAGCGGCGGCGCATGTCACACAGCAACAACAACAACAACAACAACGAAGCAAACAAAACAAAGCTCATGCAAAACAAACATTAGGAAATGCAATACGAATCCGAGTCAGAGCCACGGCAGCAGCCACTTAGGCAGTCACTCAGAGCGGGCCAGGCCAAACCAAGAGAGGCCAGGCTAGGCCGAGTTGGAGCTGTAGCTGGAGCTGGCGTTGGGAGTCGTGGTTGTCGTCGTTTAGGACGTCTGAGATTACGACGATTACGTTTTACTCCAAATTTGTATGCTGCCAGAGTTGTAATTGAAAAAGCATCAACATTAATCTTGGTAACTCTCGCGCAAGTCAGCGCCGCGATTCGCATTCGCGTTCGATTTCGATTCGGATTCAGATTTCGTAACCCCCACCGATGCAGATCACATAGATAAGGCAAACCAGTGAAGCGGGTGTCTCATGTGGGGGCTGCCGTTGCTGCCGCTAAATGCCAAATGCAGCCATGTTAAGGCCAAAAACATATTGCTTAATCGCTGCGCGGATGTGGAGCAGCAGATATGATCTGGGTCCCGCTCGACAAGTGAGCGAGAGATGATGATCGTCAACGATTGCAGCGCATAAATCAAATGCCTGCGGAGAAATTGCAACTGACAGAGCAGCCACGACGCCTGACGCTCGACGACAGTCGTGGACAGTCGTGTCCCGGTCCCGATACTGCGCGGCTCATCAGAGCGTCTGATGCGAGCATGTAAACTTTATGGCTTTGGCATATGCAAAATGTGAGCGATCGTGGCCAGCATGCGACACCCAATGCCCCTACCGCAACGTCCTCATATGGTTAACTGCCTCTGCCAACCTGTCAGCGATCTTAGCCAGTGTCAGTCAGTTAGTCAGCCAGCTAGTCAGCCGCGCAGTGTGAGCGACCTTAACTGTAAAAGCCATCCGCAGACCGCAGACTCAGTTCTAGGCCCATGGCTCGATCAAGTTCTGCGCCTCGAGTAACATGACCCAACAACAAGCGTGGCGTTAGTTGTCGCTAAGTGCAACTCGTTGAGTCAGTTGCAGTCTCGTCACAGTCCTGCCCCATCAACTTGTTGCCTTTCGACTGGCAATAGAGATGAACGCGTGCTAACAGAATGGCAATGAAATGGGCAAATTATGTGAGGTGCCGATTTGATAATTATCTTTGCCTAATTATCCACTGCCTAAGCATACCTTTGCTATCATCCAACCTGATAACAGCATCATTGCTCGCTGCCCAAGAATATATCACCCACTGTACCATCCATATTGCTGTGATTGAACTGCTCTACCCTCTAAGCCTCCTCTTCCACTATTCTTCTTCTGATATCCCTTCCCTTTAATAATAAAAAATATAATGTTAATGTTAATCTATTGTAATTAGAATTTGTTAATTGTTCTACTATCGGACATTTATGATTAATTTGATTAACTTATGATTAATCTGTCATATAGAAAAATCTAGAAAAATATTTTATATATTTATACATTTTTAAACAGGAAAAAATTACTTAAAAATTTTACACTTAATGATTTCGAGGTGATATGTTCTTAAATTAGAGTTACATTAGCTTATTATGCTGAAACTCAAGCTCATAACTTCCTTTGATAACTCGTCTACTGTCTCAGTACATTAATATCCTTTTATCATTTTTTTATGAACTAGATTTGAGTTTCTTTAGACTCTAACTCTTATTTATAAATTTCTATAATTTTTTCTTATATTATTTATTTCATGTAAAATGGTATCCATGTTGACAGGCACTTGAGCAAAGGCAGTTGCCCTTGCTCATCTCTAGCTTACTCTTCAGCATTATGCATTCCTTTCTCTCTTTACTTGACTATCTATCGTTCTCTCTATCTTTCTCCCTCCCTCTCTCTCCCGCTCTATCTGAGCTGCTCTGCTAAAGCTAAGCATCGTGCCTTTTGCCTTTGCTGTAGATCGCCAAGCGTTGATAAATGTTGTTACTTGTCGTTGCCAGTTGTTGTTGTTGTTGCTAGTCGAAGTCATTGCAAACGTCGTCCGATCGATGGGTGGTTATAGTTGACATGTCGTTTTGTGTTTCCTATGCTCATCATCGTCAGGGACGCGCCGGCTACATGATCAATGAGCCACAAACAGCAACAACAGCGCTAGATAGAGCCCAAGGCAGGCGATCGTGGCCTGGCTCTGCCACACTGATTGCCCTTGACAAGTTGGTATTTCTTCAACGGTTAATTGTGGCTATGATTTTTGTCAGCGCAGCAGCAGCGGCGGCGGCGGCGGCATCAATTTAATTAGTCTTGGCCGCCCGCCTCCTATGCTGCCCACCCAGCGCACGGCAGAAGATTACTTCCTGCTTGCCGCAGCGGACGCATCTTCGGCGGGCCGATTTGAATTTCATAAAGCTCAAAACGTAGAAATAAATATTGCATATATAGTCAAAGGGTAGAAAGTAGCGACCGCTACGATACCCCGTATATCCGAATCGTTAATTTGCAGGCAAATCGATTCGATTCGATTGCTGCCCGGCGCGATTGCATCTACTTGACACACATCGCACGCAAATCGATGCGGTAGCATTTACAGAATATCGTATCGCTTATGGCGTGCTCGCTTACAAGCCGCTAAAAGATGCGATCCGAGGCACTCATCCAAAAATAACTAGCAATCATCATGATTGCCGGTCCGCAACGCACAGCTGACTACACACACACACACACACGAAAAGCCTACGCCCAAAGCCAGAAAAAAAGACAAGACAAAAAAAAAGCTTTCGATAAAAAAATCCAATTTATGTATGTGACTTTCTTCATGCAATGGAAAACAGGCCTACCTCTCCGGACTTTCGGGTTCTGCGTGGCGTCAAGGGATCTATGTCATAGATTCCGCAGCGAGATGATCAGCCACGTCTGTTGCTCAATGCCCAAGAACTGTTCTTTCCATTTGCTGAGAAATGTGTGCAAGTGTTTTGCAATTTGTTTTCAACTTCAACAACTTCAACTGCTTCAACTGTGTATTTTCACTTTAATCAAAACCCAAAGAAAGTGCATGGAACGGTAGTTCAGGCCATTGCTATGAAAATATATGCTAGAAACTGTTGCAAGACATTCACGTGTTAAACCGAGCACCACAACACCACCACACCACAACACCACAGCGTCGCAGCACCACGTACCGCAGCATGCAGTGGAAAGCAGAAAGAAAGCATCACACCGGTCGCACCTAGACAATTTACTTACTATTCAAAATAAATCTGGACTCATGTTCGATGGAATCCAATTGGATGACGCGCATAGTTGTGCTGGATCTATTGAAATATGCATGAGCCACGCCGACACGCTACCATCGGCGGCAAGTCCGAAGAAAGACTTTCTTCCGTTTCCGCTGCGGCAACTTTTTTTTTTTGCACAGCAATGACGCATTCGGCGTTCCGCCCACAGCTGCTATTCTCTTCGAGGTGCATTGCATGGAGGAGCCACACACACACACAGAAGTGTGCGCCACACATCGTAAACTAACAGTTTGTAAAACGGTCGTCGGGTCTAATTAACTTTATCGGCCAGACGCGCACAACTGTTAGCCCGGCTGTCGGCCCCGGGGCCTATTACCTGTTCTGATTTCGACGCTGAAAGTGAAACCGTAAATTCCGGCCCCGAGCCGGATCGTCCTCTCGGCTATCAAATCAAACATCAGGTGGCGGCATCTTTTGGCCAGGCCAACAACAGTTCATTGAGGCTCAGAGCCGGCTGTCGGCGGCCTCATCAAATTTTGGTCAGCTTGTAATTAATTTCTGTGCAACCAAAATAGATACATCTTCTTTTGGGCCGGGTCAGCAGCACGCTGTGCGCCATATGGCGCTAGTTTAGGTCCTGCCTGCAGGTCCTGCCCCACGCCTACCGAAACAACGCAGAGAGGGTTCGCTCTGCCTCTCCCTCTCTCTCTCTCTGTCTGCCTCTCCCTCTCTCTATGCAACCCGCTTAGTTAGTTGCAATTAACACGCCACGCTTCGGTCCTGTGCCATTCGTGCGCCGACTCGCTGTTCGTATTGGAGTGGGAGTACTACGAGCTTGGCCAGGCATTCGGACATAGCTCACTTTTCATCAATTTCGAAACAAACAACAGTTGGCCAAATGCCTTCGCCCGTAGTTTTCCCTAATGAATTCATTCGCTTCACTTTTCGGCTGTAAACCGGAGTTCATTATCCCCGCGATACACAATTTGATGTGGGCAGTTGTTGTTAGCCCCTGTCCGTTCGCTGGAATTGTTAAAAGGATTGTGCATTCTACAGAATTTATTGGGTGTGTCCGACATATATTAGTGGCCACTCGACTCCGCTCTCTCTCTCTCCCTCTCTCTCTCTCTTTCTCTCTCTCTCTCTCTTTCATTCTATATTTATTATTTCTCTTTTTGGTATATTTTGATGGTGTTTTGATAAGCGTTCGAATGTTGTTTGAGTCCTGCCCTCTGCATAATATTTAATTAAAGGGTTCAAAAAAGTTTCGAACCATTTCCAAACTGCTGCCATTATGGTGGCTAATTTATAAAATATTCAAAAATCATTTAGAAAAAGAGAAATTTAGATGGCTTATCTAATGTTGTATCATTATGCTGTTTATCCTTTATCTTGTTCACGTTATATATCCTTTGACGGCAGGCCATCTTTGATAAAGTAGAAGCTTGTTTCGTAGACGAGTTTTTGTCATGTTTAGAAATAGTTTGAAAAATATTTTAATATAAAACTCTGCTGAAAGGATCTATCTGACTGACTTCTAGACATATACAACTATATAAAACTGAATTCTAAAACTATGAAACGTAATTTAAAAATTTATAAAAAATATAATTAAAAAATATATAAATAATATTTATATAATTAAATCTAAATTTACTACTCATTGTATTAAAAAAAATCTAAAAAATGAAATAAATTTTTCTTTTACAATTATATATAAAATATATTTACATTCCTGATAGTTTCAATGCTATCAAACTTAATTTTTAAAAAAATATATGCAATATTAGTATTATAAAAGCAATGACTAAAATACAAATTAAAGAATATATTTTACTTTCCTATATTTTAACACTTTCCTCGACAAGAAAATGTTTTCTTCGTCTCCCTCACACGCAAACCATATGGAAATTCGAATCAAAACTCACATATGTTTTATCTGTTAGCACCAGCGATTTCGCTTGTTTTGTTATTCTAATTATGATTTGTGTCGACAATGATTTGCATAAGCAAAGGTGAAGGCAATTAATTATCAAACAAAATGGAAAAAATTTACATTTTCACAAATGGAAACAAACGCAAATTAACACCTTAAACGCGGCTGTAACCTGTGGCAAAGCGGAACTGGCAATGGCAATCGAATATTGTAGCATATATCGAGCTATATCGCTGTTATATATCCAATTGCACCCACATGCCACTGCAGCACGCCACAAAAGCTGGCGCCAGATTCCGGGGCGAGCTGCTCTCGTTGCTATAGTTGTTGCTGCATGCATTCAACAGACTTTTCAATTAAAATTCAAATTGATGCAAACAAGTGGCCAAGCCCCATTCCGGTGCCCAATCCCCAGTCGCAGTCGCAGTTGCTAATGCTGTTGTTGCTGTTGCAGTTACAGTTGCGGTACCAGGCCAAGTCCACCAACTTCACAAGTCCAGGTTCAGGCCCCGCATTAACAAATTGAAATTTGCTCGCGCCGCTTTGACAATGCTAACGCCCCCGAGCCAAAGCTCACAGCTGAACTGCCTGATTTCTTTATTTCAATAATTTTGCATAGATTGCCCATGGAGCCATAAACATTATGAGATTGCGAATGAGAATGAGTCTTGAGTAGAGCCAAGCGAGAGCCAAGAACCGTCAAACTGTCATTTGATGGCGTCGCCAGCGACGCCCGATTATATCGCCAATAATTGGAATTGCCTTTTGGCAACGCTTGTCCAAAACCTTAGATTTTTAGTCGAGTCGAGTCGAGTCTGCTAAATATATAGTTCAAAGTCAAAGTTATCATATCACCTACACCGATCTGCAGTTGGCTTTGATTAATTGCCAGGGTGAGTGTCGCATAGCCCGAAGGCAAATGGGAGGGCCTACCAAGCGACTAGCTATATACATAAATATTTTCACGACTTGAAAGTACACTAAGTTTTAATGCAATGTAATATATAGAAATAAATGTTATATAAATAATGCGAAATGTATATATATTTGCATATATATATAGTGAAGAACGAACTGAACTTAGCACAGCTGAATGATTGAAGGACAACAGCGAGTGAGAAATATATTTATCTATGTGAATGAAGGTTGCTCAGAAAGTTCATATATTTTAGACTTGGCGCTCTAGCAATGTTTTAAGAATTAAAATATATATATTTAAATACTTACATATACAACAAAATGACAGTCAAGCTCTGAAAGAGAGAGAGAAAAATGTTGAGAATGTTTTTAATTTGTTAACAATCAGAAGAGTTCTAGTCGGGACAGCTCGACTAGGAGATACCCTGAATCCTGTTAAGAGCTCTTCCAATTATTTTACACTTCTTCTTTACATTCAAAGCACAGTTTACTCAGCGACTAAGTACTGTTATATTATGCTATACTATTGTTAAATAATTTTTTTAGTAGATGCACTTTTTTAATTAAATTTTCAGAGGTTTTTTTTTTTGAGAATTTTAGGGGAAAGTGGATCGTATATAAAATCCAAAATATATGCATTTACTACAGGAATCTCCACAGTAAATTGAATGTTTCCATTTTTATTATATATTTATATTATGGTACAATCATTTTCACACAACAATTATACCCAGATTTAATTATATCTTCATGTTTATCAACAATATCTATAATATATACAATGAATAGACCTGAACGATGCACATATCTTATATAACTTCTAACAGTTTCCATATTGTTCTAGAAGGTTTGACTATTGCCTAGCATTAGACTAGTCTTGCATGACTTCAATTAATTTATAACTGCATATTGGAAGACTACTTATTATAATCATATATATCTTTATGTTACACTCCCCCAATTTCACCTTCAAATCAAATCGAACTAGATATCAAGTTGAATCGTTTAGTTTCTATTTCTTTCTGTTCTACTTATTGCTCGCTTTTTGGAAAGTTCTGTCACTTCCGCTTAGTCTTTGTCAAGCGCTCCACACGCAGTTGCGACATGCCGCACATATTTGCATGCCGCACATTTGCAGTCGCTGGCTCCGGCAACATTTCCTAGTTTTGCGGTCGGTCAAAAGTCTTCCTGGAGTAGAGTTACGGCAAGTGCAGAGGCCCCCAGCTCTCACAGAGTGTGCTGCAACAGCAACAGCAACGACGGCAACAGCAACAACAGCAACAACAACAAGCGACTCTTAACTGGCAAGCATAATGCAACATGACATGCGCCGCATGTGCAACACAACAGCCGAGCAAATGTTGCAAATATGAGTTTATTATTTAAACGTTGACCAAAAACAAATTGACAAGTAAATGCGGCACATGGCTGACTTTTGGTGTCCAGCTGAAGTCTTGCCTTTACGCTCCACTTTGAAGCTCGGCTCTATGGCCACAGCCGTGGTTTCTAGGTGGGTTCGTATTTCTGCTCCAATAGATGCCGCTGATATTGTGCGCATGCGACGCTCTTGTTATTGTATTGCCCACAGCGAGGCAGAGAGACGGAGAGACAGAGAGACATAGAGCGACACAGGCGTCATCAACGCGCACACATTTTGCTCTTAAACGGACGACGCGTTGGCCGCTCCGCGTGCCACTTCAAAGGCCTGAAAACCGACAGAGCGCCAGCACCACGCACCACGCCGCACCACAAGCTCGATGCCTGCCTGGCTGGCTGGCAGGCAGGCGCCTTCTTTGGTGGCTTGATCTTTGGCCGGGGCTGGGGCCAGGCCGTTGCCCAGTTGAGTTGCGCCTGGACGCACTTCCCACTTGTTTGCTCGCTCATTCGTTTTGCAGTTATGAGATGCCAACAACAACAACAGCGGCAGCAACAGCATCTTAGGCCCAACTTGTTAACGCTTTGGTCTACAGTGGAAAACTTGCGCCTCATCCTCTAAACGCCAAATGGCTTGTTGCCTTCGCTGTTGTTGTCGTTGTTAATGATGCCTTATAATGCCAGCGCGCCTGATTTGCCACAATTTATTATGAAAATCGTAATAATCTGCAAGATTTCTGAACCCACAAGACGCATTTGTCTTTGACGTCGGCGTCGTTGGCTTATCTCCTAGTGGCGTCCCGGCCACAGTTCCCATCCGTCAGCGTCGGCGCGTCGATAGCTGGTTAATGCTTGCTAGCCTGGCCAGCGAAACACGATACGCACTGCCAGCCCCGACCGCCCGCCATAGCCCACCCACCCGTCCGGCAGCTGGAGCTGGCGCTGCAGTCGGAGCTCTCGCTGCGCGTGTCATATTGGCATTTCCTCTTTTGGCGGGCAACGCCTACGTGACGAGTCTCAGCGCGGCTCCACGCGGTCCAGGGACGCGGCTCGTCTCAAATCGTTTTCGAATTGATTTCTGCCGTCAAATTTGCACAGCCAGAGAGCTGGGCAGCAGCATCCCACCTCTGCCATTGCCATTGCCATTGCCATTGTGGATGTGGTTCAGTTCATGTTGCGCTTGTTGTCGTCGCAAAATGTTACTAATAGTTCGAAATTACAAGCGAATAGTCGTTCGGCGCCCATTGACTACGCAGACACGAGCTCTGGCCACGAGTAGGTGGCTCCACAACTTCTCCCATTGATAAATGATGAACAGACGTCAGCTAAAATGCATCGTATATTAGACTTTATGCGACATACGGGCAATCAAATGCAGTCGCAGAATTATGGAAAAATAAAACTGCTCTTAAAGTCAATAAAGTTTTAAAGGCATTTAGTGCAATTAATGGCTATAATTTTGGGCACATACGATATGCAATGAGAGACTTTTACTGCAAGTCAATAAATTTATTCAATTTACTAACAAAATCATAAATTTTAAGAGAGTTTTCCAGTATTTGTTCAACTTTAACTTAATCTGTAGAGAAAGTACTGTCAAGTATAGATTATATAGTTTTATATTGATATATTGGAAAGATATTTTAGTATAATAATAATAAAGATTCATAGGATTTGGCTAGAATAGTCAGAGAATAACTTGCGAAATCTTTTGAGGGTTTGACAGAAATTAGAATGAATTTTTCGAACATCACGTTGTTGACATATTTTGAACTAAAGAGCTTTCTCATTTTAGGTCAACCTATATTCATTGGCCTTTCAGAAATGCTCTCAAATTATCTTTGTTCTCTTAAAGCAGTAGCAAAATTTACAGAAAATTTTTGTTACATAATCAAAAAAAAAAAAAAAGTTAGATTATATATTTCTAAAATTCATCAAATATTTGTTGGTCATAAAGTTTTCATATAGTAATAAGAAACTTTGCTTACAGTTCAAAGCGTCTGATTTTGATAGTGCCATTTCAGTTAGCATATAAGGGGCTCATACCATGAATTTATAGGTGACTGATATTATTCTGATGTAGCAGTCTGATGTTATAGTCTGATGTATTAGAATGATTTAGTCGTTTGATGTGTGATGCAGCAGTCTGATGTATCAGTCTGATGTCGTTGTCTGATGTTATAGTCCGATGTAGTAGTCTGATTTAGTGCATGATCTAGTCGTCTGATGTCTAATGTCGCAGTCTGATGTTATAGTTCAATATCGCAGTCTGATGCAGTAGTGTCATATATAGTCTTCTAATGTCTGATGTTGTAGTCTGATGTCACAGTCACTTGCAGCTAACACTAAATAACGAACCTCTCAACTCACAAAAATTGTCAATGACATATATACTCTTTACCACTTCTCCCACTCTCTCCCATCCAAACCGCGTAAAAACACTTATATTCACACAAACGGACGACTTTTTCGCATATTTATCGCAATTAAGACCAGCTCAATATCTATCTATATCTCCTACTATCGACAATATAGCTTTCGGCTATTGAATTTCCCATAAACAATGCTCCAAATACAATTTAATCGATTTAAGACAAATTGAAATGCCAAACAGGCGAACCATAAATAAAAGAGAAACAGTTGAGGCTCGCGCAACTGATAGATAACTGGAAAACGCAGTTAAAGCGCGAGTAAGAAATACCTGGCTGCAAAATGTTTATCTCTACAAATGCAACAAAGGTGTTTGCACATGTCCAAGCGAATGAAAAAAGAAAGAAAAAAACGAATTCAACGAGCTGCTCCAGAGCCCCGCAGCCAACGTCGCTTTATACAGGATAATGCAAATAAATTCAGCGGCTAAAAAACTTTGGGCAAACAAATTGCCAGCCAGACAGGTCTGAGCAGACACACACACCCAAACACACAGACACAGCGCTCATGGAAAATCAAGATAAACGCTCTAATTGAGATTAAATTCATAATTACGATCGCACGGGCGACACTTTTATGGTGTTCTTTAATTAAAGTTTTTGCTGTGCAGCACCGCAAACGAACCACCGAGCACCACCGTAGCTGGCCCAAGCCAAGAAATTTGAAACGACGTGGTCCACTCCACCACAGCCACTTGGTTCTCTCTGGGAGAGCGAGCGGGCCAAGAAGGTGTTGAGTAATTTTCTGGAAAAGTGTGCGCCTACCTACTATAATACATGGACCCCTCCCCCTCGCCCAGCCCCCCTTCGTGTTACCTAAGTGCTGATTGAAATCACAGACGCTGATCACATAAATTGCCAGATTTTCGGTATACATGACAGAGACCCAGTTGCCGTAGCTGCGAACTGGTATAGCCGCCGATACGAAGTTCAGTATCAGCTCTATGACGAATCAGCTTTCGAGTCCGCCTCCAGCCTCCCCATCTTGCCCCAACGTTTTCCTGCAGCTAAAATAACGCATAATTGCATTGTATGCTGTGTGTAATTGAAATTAATACGAGTGTATTACACCGAGCGAAATGACTTATTTCATATGGGTTAATTTGACGCCCGTGCATGTACGATAATTAAGCAATTTAAGCGGCTTGTATATTGATTTACGATACGGCGATAACGACAACGATAACTGTTGGCTTACTGTGGGCCCCAGCTCAGCGCTGATATAAGCACAGGCAAAATAAGAGTTGGCCAAGATTGCAGTCTGACATAAGAGTTGAGCGTGCATCGTGACACGAGAGCAGGCACGACTACTGGCACGATGTGATCGTGCGTGTCTGATGGGATTCCTGTTGTAGGCTAGATTATGGACGTGTTTAGAGGGTTTGCCTATAGTGGTAATCATACTATGTATATATTGTTTGGTTTAGAATTATAAATAATTTATATTTGACTACAAATACGATATAGAAAATATTCAACATTAACGAAGAAAATGAAGGGTGCGCTATCCTGATGACGCGCAGTGTATATATATATCGCGCGTTGTCAGATAGATGCTTTATGTTATTTCCTATATCATTCGAGCTAAGGTCTTTAAATTTTTTTCAATTTTACTTTTTTATATTTTCCCTAAAATAAATTAATTTTGGTTCTGAATTATTTCAGGAAATATTAAATAAAAAAAGTTGAGTAAAAGCTAAGGTTGAAAGGTGACTTAAAAATAATATTTTATTTAATTTTTTTAGTATTATAGTTATTTAAATTATATAAACATTTTTGTTGATCTGAAGCCCTAAAGCCAAAGTAAAGTAAATCGAATTTATGTTCTGAGTTTGTTCAGAAAATATTTTAAAAACAATTTTATTACTCTTCTAATTTTATTTACTAAATTGAGTAAATATTTTTAAAGTATACGTTGGTATCAATAATCCACAATATTTTATACACTTTAACTAAAATAAGAAGTGTTGAGTAGTTTGCCACGATTTGTGGGAAGCATTACAAAAATTAGATTTGCAATTCAATTAAAAATATATTTAATTTAATTTATTAAAATAGTGGGACCAATTTTCTCTTATTAAAAAAAAAAAATAAATAAATAAAATAGTTCAATAGGTAAAAGATTGTAGGACGATAGCTTGAATTATATAGAAAATATTAAGCATTAATTGAAGACGTAACGACGCATAATTTACTTATATCTTTGCTCTATTGCTTGTCCAAATTGAAAGCATCCTTCACGTCTTTTTTTCTTTCTTGCAATATCTTTCATTCCCACATTAGCATAAGTAACTGAACTTATCAGTTCAGCTGGCTTGCATCACAGACATTTGCTACCAAGCCATTCGGACAAATCTGTGCGTCTCTCACACACACACACTCAGACCCACTCACACGCACTCTCCTACCTCCCACCATTGGCAAGAGCTTCACACGCGCGTTGGACAAAAGGCAGCCAAGCCGATAGGATCGCCGATGGCGCATTAATCGAATGCGTAAATTCGTCGAGATCGCTGATAAAACAGCAGCTGTGGGTAGGTCGCCGCTTCAAGATGCTATCCAAAGCTCATTGAAACAATTAAAAGGCGCGCGTCTAATGATGATCGTCGACATCGTTCGCTGCCCCAACTCAAGTCCGGGCCGCACGGCTGCCGATAGATAAGGCATTAAAAAGCAATTATGACGACAAATCTGTAAACATACGGCAAATCGTTTTAATGGCGGACTTAACGCAACATTTAGAAGGTAATAAAAACGAGGCGGGCGCCACGGGCCCAGCCAATGTTGCATTAACATAAAAATGTCATAAGGTTTATGGGAGATGCGCTTAGCCAGATCGATCGCCCAGATATATATACACAATATATAGTAGGGCTGACAGATTGTTTTGCAATTGTAAGTGGGGGTGGGGGAGCAGCGACGACGCGACGAAAATGTCCCATAAATTATAAAATTCGATCGTTAATCTTGGACTCGAATCATGGATCATTCATTGGGCTGCAAACGCAAAACACTTAAAATATAAGTTTTGAAATAGAAATGAACCGACTGGAGATCGCTTATTGTGAGTATTGTGAGGCTTGGGCTTGGCCTGCATTAAAATTTATTCAACATTTGACTTAGTTCAATCAAAGACCAATTCCAATTGAATTAAATGTAAATGATCAGAAACCACTTGATATTAACCCATTAGCGGGCAGCGGAAGTGCCGCTAGCAGCATTAATTATGTCTCCGATTCGCGGAAATTGAGATTCCAAGCAGCGCGGCAAGACACATGTTGCACAAACAAACACACAGCACAACTGACCCAGAGACAAGCCGCATGCGACGATGATTCAAGGCGCTGGTCAGCGTCGACTTGCTGCCTTTACTTTATAGAAGAAGATCCACACAGAATGAACGGCAAGAAGAGGCGCAGACAAACAGATCGCTCATTGAGCGTAACAAAGGTGCACCTTCAATGAAGCCTAACCAAATAAGGCAGGCCACGCAGCGCTGTGGATGACGACGGCCGTACACGTAAGGAATGCTGGCTGGCACTTTTGGGGTGTGTGTGCGCTCCAAGCGACTAGAGGTGGCGGGGCACGGGGACGGGGGCCAAGCAGGAGCACCCAGTTTACCTGCAACGCGTTCTCTGGGTGACTAAACACTTGTTTCGCTTCAATAACGCACCGGCCAGGCCGCCGGCCGAGCGTCCAACGTTTGCCGTCGCCGTCGCCGTCATCTTTCGCGCGAGGGGCAAACAACGAAAACATATTTTAACAACAACAACAGCAACAACAACGACGACGGCTACGCAATGCTGACAGTACAGCCCCAAATCCAAATACAACGCAGTCTGCTTTTATTTTTAAGGCGCTGTCCGTTCAATTCGTTGACTTAAGGTGAGGATCGGCGATCTGGCTATGGGCATAAGGTTTTGAGGTTAGGCGGGCGGTGCGGACGCGCTGCCAGGGCGGCGGCAATGAGGCATAACGGTGCTGGGTGCTGGGTGCTCGTGTGCCAGCCCCGTGTGTCCCGGAAGCGTCGCCGTCATCGTCCGGTTCTTATGGGCTGTGCCCAAGACACAAGTCGCAGGTTAGTCTCGATTGCGTATGCCTTTCATCATCATCAGCGTCGTCGTCGTCGATATCGTGTCTGTGTGCACGATTTGTTTTTGTATTCACCTTCGTTTATATATATATATATTTATATATGTGCTATGCGTCGCGCTCTCGAAATTATGGGAAATTAAAAAATGTGTATATATGTTTTATTTATGAGCAGCAGGCAGCAAGTCAAGTAAATCGCCTTCGTTGATTCTGAGGTGTGGTTTTTGGGTGCACAGCGTAACAGATATGGAAATTATAATTGTGCTTTATGAGCTTTTAATGCATCTATCACACGGGCGGGGCGGGGCGGTGCAGAGCTTATGATCCGCATCAACTGAGAGTCAATCAAATGTAACACAGGTTGTGCGATAACCCGTAATTCTATGCCTATGCTTAGACGTATATCCACTCGATCAAACTCAAAAGCAAAAGCTACCCACCCGCCTGCTGCCTATGGCTCTGCACTATGTGCAAAAACAACTTTCCAACATTAATGACAATTTGTATTGTAATTGAAATCGAAATGCCGTGAATAAATGCCGCTTTGCACTGAGCCTCGCAGCAGCGTAGCGGGGAGCTGCCACCTCTTAAAGTCCAGAACCAGTTGAGGCAGTTCGAGCCTGGCACAGGTGCCAAGCCCGACCCGGCCCGGCCCGGCCTGGGCCTGGGCGAAAGCGCAGGCAGGCAGCAGCTTTTCAGTCAGTGTGTAATCCATTTTAATGCCAACACCATTACGAACAGTAGCCTCAGTGTCACATTTAGCAAAAGCAACGCAACCAAAAAATGCAAACCTGCCATCCGCTTCAATGGACACTCGCGACGGCGACGGCAGCGGCGACGGCTGCGGCGACAGCGACAGCCCCAAAATGTTTCCGTTCAAAAGATTTCATCTGCTATTAACGGAATTTTCAGCATTGTCTTACAAGTTATTATATATTTGATAAAGAAATTATTTAGGGTGCATAAGGACTAATGAAAAGCTTTAATTAAAGGTGATGATGGAATGTAAAGAAGCTTAAAATGTATATAAAGCATGTAAGTGAGGATGTAACTATAGAAAAAAAAACCTCTTCGTTAATATATAAATATGCTTTATAGACCTATAAGATTTGGATTTGGATTTCAATTTAGATTTAGATTTGAATACAGATATAGGATTATATTTTGGATTAGATTTAGATATAGATTATAATTGGACTTTGAATAACATTTGATATATATATAAATTTAGATTAAGTTTTGGGCTTGGATTTAGAATTAGTTTAAGATTTCTGTCCCCTTCCTGCATACGATTTAGATTTCGTATTTAAATATAAATTAGGGTTTAGATTACTCATAAGACTTACATTCAGTTTTAGATTTAAATTCAGGCTTAGACTTAAGCTTGAATTTATATGTCAATATTATAATTCATATATAAAAAATATATTTAAAAAATCTTAAAAATGTTGGGAAATTTTATCAAATTTTATATTATACTAAAAGAAAATGTTATTCAAAAGTAAATATAAATTTAAATACAACATGAAGGGCAAGCAATAGAGTGAAGCTCAAATGAATGGACTTAACATTAACATGGAAATAGATCCATAAGAAACACGACTGATTGGAGGAAAGCTCAGACAGGCAGTCTGATGAGCAGACAGGCGTACATATTACCTGTTATATATAAGAGATATCAAATAGCTAAAAGCTAAGCATTAAATATTCAAATAAATTTATATTGTTGTATTTATTGCTATATTATAGATGTATTCTTCATTATTCAGCCTTCGCATCTACTCCAAAAAATTCTGATCTAACTTATGACAAAGCTCTTGCAACACTAAATACTCTAAAATTTATCAGAACTTTCAACATCTTAATACACATCTTATTCAACACGTTTTTCCTGTATATAGTAAAGGTAGATAGAATAGATTGGCTGAAGAATTTGTAAACCTTTCAAAGAAATACTCCAAATTTAATTTATTAAACTCTTCTTTTTCAAATAATTACAATTAATTTAATATTCCCTGCGTCATATAAATCGATTTAAAACAAGTTTTTTTAGCCAATATTGATTGAACAATAATAAATTATATTCAACTAACCATTTAATTGGAGCCAGTATGTGGCATGCCACAAGGCCCAAGAAAAAAACTCTTCTCCCATATGCAGAAGCTGGCGACCTTAATACGGCGACAATTGATTAGCGAGCGACAGAGCAAGGCGCGTATGCGTTAAATGAGTCGAGAATTCCTTGTGTCCAGGCCAAGATTGGGGTATCAGGCGCCAAGTGCTGGCAAACAGGTTAGCCAGGCTTGTAGAGAGAGAGGGGAGGGCAAGGAATGATGCTGATGAACCATCGCTGTGCTGAGCTGGTCAGCTTATTAATCACGCCGATTGTCCGATATTGCTGCGATATGTTTGGAGCAGTGGAGCCTGCACTTTGCTGCGGCCCGATAGCAGGGCGCATAATTTATCAAATGCCTGCGCCTCGCCTGAGCGCAGAACTGATTCAGTGCTTCGGCATGCCATAATGAACCTTAGCCTACTTATAAAGGCCGCTGGTTGTTTCCCACAATTATGCAAAGCAGGAGAAAAATTGTGGAAAAATGCACAGTGAGCGGCGCTCAAGAAACAAACATGCCTCGCCATTCGACGACTTTGGATAAGGTGCATCTCGACTGGCCAATTGCGCGGCCAAATTATAATGCATTACTTCATAACTCCCCGCCAGCAACTTGTTTGAACTGAACCAAAAAAAAAAAGACGAAAAAAATACCAAAAAAAGATTCCCTGGGCCAGTGGGCAGTGGGCAGCAATCAAATCACTTGTTGCCCCAAAGCTAGCCACAAGATTGTTAGACAACCAGCCAAGCAGCTAAGCACCAGCAATTGTTGCTGTGGCCTACATAGTCCTGAGCTTTGCCTCTCTCTCTCTCTCTCTGCTCTCTGCTCTGCTCTCCACTCGACTGTCCGCTGTGTCCCCTCTGGTGCTCTTCTCTGTGGCAGTTAATTTGATTATGTTTTTGGCTGCATTGATTAACTGCCGCCTGACATGACAGCTCAATTCCCAGTCCCTACACCCACCGCCCTGCAGGGTCCATGATTATCGATTGCGCAATGTGTCCCGTCGACAACATCTTGGTCTGACTCTTGTCTTTGGCAAACAGCCAAACGGCTTGGCCCTTCAGCCACTTTTCCTGACCACCACCACCACAACCACCACCACCACCACTGTACTGTACTGACAACGATCGCGTAATCGCCCTTAATCCATCAATAAAACGGGGCCATCACGATATCGTTGCTCCCCAATTGTTGCCAGTTGCCACCGTTGCCCAAAAGCAAACCCGAAAACAAAACTCGTGGCGACTCTTGTCGACAACATCAACAACATTCAAATTTGCCAATTGCAACCTAGAAGCAGCCCAGCAGTCGGAGCCCAATGCAGGCCCCCAAACACCATCAGTCAACACAATCAATCTTTTGGCTCCACAGACTCCAGACTCGCTGCACTGCGACTTCAAGTAGTTTGCAGTTTGCAGTTTGTTGTGAAAATATTTGAGCTCTTTTTCCTTCCTTTTTTTTTGCGATTCATTAAGTGCTTTATTGGAGCTTAACGAGCTGCGCGATCGATCAAGTGCCCTAAAACCTTTCACTAATGATTTGATTATGCAGCATAAATGCGAATTCCCCCATAGCCCACCGCCCACCTCCCATTGTTTTCCACGGCAGCTGAGCAGCTACTACAACATTTGCGAAAACCCATGAAAATTTGTTATAGAAAAAATTGTTGTTGACAGTCACCAAATTGTCTTCAATTAGTATTTGGAGGAAGTTGTTGTGTGGCAAGATTGAGGATTGCTTCGATATTTTCAGTTTTTAATCACGTTTGAATCATTTTTTAATAATTTTTTCTTTTTTTTGTAAGTTATTGAGTATATAATGGAAAATATCTTAATGGAAATAATCTGAAATCATAAATAATTAATGAATAAAATAATCATAAAATCATAAGCAATCATTATCTACAACTCTTCCATATTAGACTTTGATCTTTATATATTTAAAATATTTTAAAACCCTCTAACTTCATATTCTATATATATATTTATAGAAAGTCTTAATCATAAGCTATGTCCGCATTTTTTTCATATTAGACTCTGATCTATATATATTAAAAATATTTTAAAACTCTCTCACTTCATATTCCATCAATATATTTATAAAAAGTCTTAATCATAAGCTATATGTGCATTACTTTCATACTTGACTTTGATCTATATATTAAATAAATTAGAAATATTTAAAAATTCTCTGACTTCTGATCGATATATTCACTTAACAACTCTTGCCTGATCATCATTAATTCCATTAAAAAACTCAACTTCAATTAAGTTTAATTTCCACTTCTGTCATTTTTTTTTTATTAAAAGAAATTATAATTCAACAATTTCCCATCCAAAAATACATATTAAATAAATCCAATTGTAGTTAAATTCCAACTGCCCTAACAATAAACCTCATCAAGTGCTTAAGCTACACTCGTTCATTTGGGGCATCGCCTTGGCATGTCAGTTCTCACCTGAAATTCAGGGAATGATCCGACCGGGGGATAACAAATGTCCTACAGACCCAAAACAAACGATGCGCATTCACTTTTATGCCTTTGCATATGCTATAAATAAACAAATTAACTGATGATCAGTGTCAATGGAATGCAACCATGTAAATTGCAAAAACACAGCAACAACAACAACAGCAAGTTGGCCATAAGTTAAGACTGAGATATTGGTAACGGTGACTGGTGGAATCGTGTGTCGTGATTACAGGTTGTTTGCAGGATTGGCCACGAGGCCAGAACTATGCGAATGTTGTCGCTTTTTAAGCGATGAATTAAGCGATATTTGCAATTAATAACTGTCATGCTGAAATCTGTACGAATATAAAAATTTGTTTGGCTCAAATCAAAGCGCTGCGACTGAACGAGATGGAGCGACCAACTGGCACACCTCCTCCTGTTGCCCCTGCTCCTCCTCCTTCACCTCCTCTGCCTCTTCGTTCAGCTCTTCGCTGTGGCACTTCCTTGACGATGGCCCAGAGATTCCGCAACGACTTTCGTGTTAATGGTATGCAGGCAGTGCCATTGATTTCACTTCGATTATGGGGCACATAAAGAAACGCTTATGGCCCCATAGTCGAGGTCGTTGCCGGCCCGCCACGTGCGCGCAGAAGGCGGCAAAAGTTATTGACTGATTATGAGATTTGGCACGCCATGAGCCACGGCCGGCTCCTGCACAGCCCCCAAACACGGACGGGCAGCGGCAGCCCAAGCTCCAAGTGAATGCAACTCGTCGGCAGATTATGTTTTGAAAGTGCAGCCAGCGAGTGATTTCTTTATGAATTCATTAAACTTTAAATTGGTTTTAAATTGGCCACAGTTGTAAGCCATGCCCGAGTGTGTGTGTGGAATTTGGCACGACCTGCTTGCCAAAAAATTATCTGGCAGCACACATCTGCATTGAGCGCCTGCCTCGCCTGCTCGCCTGCCACACACTCGTGTGTGGCCATAAGGAAGCAGCCTTTGGGCCTGGCCAATAATATTAATAACACGCACTTTGTGCTGCTGCTGCTGCTGCTGGACAGCTGCCTGGCTGCCTGCCTGGCAACGCCATCGCATCTTTTGTTTGTTTTCATTAAGGAAATATTGCAGCGTCAACATGAAATCAATACCGAGGCCAAGGTCCACACCCGCACTCGCACCCGCAGCAATGCAGCCAGCATCAGTTGCAGACAACAACAACAACGCACACACGCCACGCCTTTTGTTTCACGGCTGCCTTTCTGATGGGGGTGACTGATTGCGATTGTGCAGCAGGCAGCCAACCAGTCCGTCAGTCCGACAGTCGCCCAGTTCCAGTTGTTGTTGTTGTTGCAGGACATGTGCAATGTGCCGTTTGTCAGTGGCGCATAAAAGAAAGGAGTTTTGCTTGGGCTCATTGTCGTGGCTGGTGGCTGGTCGCTGCCGCTGCTGCTGCTGCTGGTGGTGTTGGTGTTGGTGTTGGTGGTGTTGCTGCAGCCTTCTACAGAAATCTGATACTTTCAGCTCTGCTCGTAATTGTGCAGATGCATTGGCTAAAGGTGTCACTTGAGTTGTTGTTCTGCTGCTGCTGCTTCTTCTACTTCATCTTCTTATTGTTGTTGTTGTTGTTGTACAGCTATTTTTGACTCGGCACAAGTTGGACACGCGTTTGAGATTTGAGCCAGGGCGTGGGGCACAAAAGGGAAATATATGCGTTTGCTTTGAGCGCCTGTCCAACTCACACCTGTTTGTGACCTATGGAGGAAGTATTTTGGAGTGGAGCAGCGCCAGTCGAAGAACTAGGAAGTGTATTTAAGAAAGTGTTGGACCAGCTGCTGCAGCGATTTGAAGTTAGTTTTGAGAAGAGTGGAATAGGGTGAGAAATATATGTGGATTCTGTGTGGGTTGGGTCTGAGATATATATATGTATATGGATATATGTATATAAAATATGAAAGGGTACTTTAAGGCAGCTATTTTTTAGAGTCTGAATATAAAGTTCGGGAGTTTTTAGCTAAAAGTCTCTAGAACTATGTCTAACTGCATTTAAATTAAATGTTCTTATTTCTGTCCAGCTTTACATTCATTAAACTAATTAATTACTTTAACATCCTCCACACCATATCTTCATCCAAAACTAATTACAACTACACTAAACTAGAAGCTCAATCCAAATGCACCTTCAAATCGAGTTATTTGCACCAGAAATCGACTCACTTTGCTTGACTTTCAGTTAATTCAGAAATTTGTTTTCGTTTCTCACGTTGGCCAAGGCAAAGCAGGCAATTAAAATGATCGAATAATCAATAATCGATTGCATTTAGCAGCAGGCACAAAACGTGCATTTAATTGCAGCTAGCAGCAGCCGCCGCAGCAGCAGCCAGCAACAGGCCCACTTCATGATTACATAAAATTATAATTTAAATCAAATGGCGCAAAAAGCAAACAACAAATAATAAATAAGCAAACCAGCCGAAAATCAAGCTAAATGCTAGAAAAACATAGCCACCCACTCGCCACGAAGGACGTGGCAGCGGCGCCTCCGGCCAAATTATAACGATCTCTTTGGAGTCTCTTTGCGACGGCTGCCAGTTCTATGCAGACAGTTGGCCAAAAACAATGCCAAAACAATAACAAACAATCAAAAGCGGCAACAACAGCAACAACAACTGGCCAGCACGCTGCGACAATCGACAATCGATAGTCGACAGTCGACAGTCGACGTAAGCCGCAGGCGCCTCAGACTTAAATGAAATTGAAATGGACACACAATTATTAGCAAGAGAACAAGAGTTGATTGTTCTGCGCTGACTAAATACGCTTTTATATGATTAAATTTAAACAGAGACTAAAGTGGAATATGGGAAGAGGTGATTCTTTTAACTCTATTATGTCTATATATAATCATTACCAAGTCTAGTAGAGAGGCTATCGAGAGAAGCAAAAAGTAAACTTCTACTAATTTTCATAGTTTTGTAATATTTCTAACATAGATATACAATATATTCATTGCATATTTGATTATTAAATCAAATAAAATATAAATTATGGAAGCTTAAATCAATAATGTTAAGGTCTAATCGTTAAATATTGTATTTTTCTTACATGGAAGGTCCTTATAGATTCATTCATGGTTTCAATAGCAATATCAAGGGTTTAATCTGAAAGAAAACATTTTTAAAATATTATAAAAAGAATATAATATATAAAACATAATTTTCAATATATAAATGCCAATAATTTACTTAAGATATTTGATAAAATATGTCAAATAATATAATATATAAAATATAATTTATTATACTATAAATAAATGTCTAACCCTTTACCCAAAGTATTAAATATTATTATTATTCCTCTACTTTACAAATCCAAACTAATTTGATTTGTCATCCCATTCAGCCTAATTGTGGATTATGCAACTGCAATGCGCGAATACAATGGAGAGCTGAGCACGTGCAGTCGCTCAGAGCAAACACACAAAAAAAAACTTCAATCGATGCAACCGCAATGCTTGGCAACTCTTGAAATGCATCGCGTATCTGGTTTGCAGCATCTGCGCAACATTTTTGCTTTTGTTAGCGATTATTATTATTAGTTTAATGTATTTGCCGTTTGCAGTTGGCTGAGAGTCGTGGTCAGACGAGTGTCAGAGTTCAATCAAATGAATGGCACCCACAACATTTAACGTCTTTGATGGTTTTATTAGTCGAATGCCGACAGACACGGGCCAGCAGATGTATATATGTATATGTAGATATGTATTCGTATAGTTATTCGATCACTCGTATTCGTATCTCTATTCCACTGACTCATTAGCCATTGTTGTGTTGATGAAGTTGTTTGGGCATTGTTTTTCCATTTTCGTATTATGCCCAGCCGGCTGGTGATTTCTGCAGCTGATTACTGATATTTGCAGCCAGACTATTTTATTTTTTTCTTCTTTTACCATTACAAATAATATTTTTGTAGTATGCAATTTGCAAGAAGAAGAAAAAAAGTTCAAGGTTCCGAAATTAAAAAGTAGCGCAGCCAGCCAAACTAGTCAATGGCGATAATGCTGATGCTGATGATGATGCTGCAAATGATAATGGTAATGGCAGAGAGCTCCACTCAAGGTTAGAAAATATCCTGAGGCCCAGACTTAAACTGCTGGGTGGAGTAGCTAACAAATAGTCGTTACGTTTTATTTCTTTATCAAAACAGGATTTTTTATAAGTAACAATTCATAAGTGGAGATATTTATAGGTAAATATTATGTATAAAATTCTATTATTCTATTCAAGAATTCATTTTTTGTAGTTCTTTCTTTGCATTTCAAAATATTTGTATAGTTTTTTAACTAATTTTGAATTTAAAATTTGATTTTATAAATTTTTTTAATATAATAATTTTTGTTTAATTTTTTTCTTTTTTAATATTTGTATCTACTTTATAGTACGTTCATAAAAAAATAAAAAATTAAAAAATTTTGTAAATATAATATAAATCTTAAAAAATGTAATATTCGCGGCTTTTATTACTTTTATTTATATTTATTATTTATGTTTATTATACTAATATTAAAGTTTTTTTATTCTTATCTATAATTAAGTTTGATTCATATAATTTGCATATTTTATTCTTTTTTTATTTATCAATTAAGAAATTTTTTATTTACTTTTTTTTTTTAGTTTTAAAATTTTAATGTCTTCTCAAAATATGTTTGGTTTTTTCTAGAGAGAAGTTTCTCTGTTTTCTCTGGCTCATTTGTTGCTGGTGAGCCTTAGCTATTCTGACTCTGCCCACGCCTACTCGCAGCCCCTATTCTCCCCTCTCACTCTATGCATTCATATATGTATTATTAGCTTGGCCCTGGCAATGATCGCTGGCAACAAGTGTTACGCCCAGCCAGATGACAATAGCTTTCAAATGTTTCTAATTAAAAAACGACGAATAGACAAGGAAGGGAGAAGACGATGCCAAGGTATGTGTACACAAGACCTGTACTAAATATAGAGAAGATGCATTATCTTCATGTATATATAAATGCAGCTCCAGCTGCCTCTTAACTCGCCGCGCAGTGTAATGTGACCGACACCAGCAACGGCAACAACAACAACAGCAGAAACATGGGGTATAACATTGAAAACAACATGAGAACCCGCATAAAGCGAGCGTGTCGAGCCAATGGGACGCTAATCATAAGCATTTGGCGATGATTTAGTGTCGCCAGCCTGCTAGACACGTGTGTCTACCTCGCCCTCGCTCGCTCTCTCGCATGTGTAGGTGTGCGTGTGTGGAGCTATTGTCGCAAAATGCAATCAGGCGGCCTCAGCGCGGTGTGTCGGCATCCTTTCAAGCTGATTTTTCACACGCCGCACGTTGTTTATGCGCCGTCAAAATCGACTCCAATGAGCCACACACACACAACTCACAGAGTGATTACCGATTACCGAGTGGAGCCCAGCCACCACCCCGTGTGGAGCTTTGCCAGTTTTTTATTTGGGGCCCTGCCCAAGTAACTGGCAGTCAACAGGCGCGTCATTAATTAACGTCCTGCCCCTGAGCCGAGTTGAGCATTTAATGCTATTTGCTTTAGACGGCGCCGTTGCACCCACCCAATTGGAACAGGCACAGACAGCAGCTAGACCACCCTTTACCCACTCCCACTCTCCCACCCTCTCTCTCTCTCTCTCTCTCTCTCTCAATTGTTGTTTTTCAATTTCAATTTGCTCGCTCACTTGGCTCACTTTGACTGTGTCTATACTCTGTAATTACCCTTGCACTTCCACTTTACACTGCTTAATTGCGTCACCCTTCCACTGCGCCTTAACCCTACCCCTATTAGTAGTACTACAGCTACTATTTATTACTTCCATTTGGCTGCAAGCGGGTTTGCTGGTGCTTCACTCCAGCCACTTGGCTGCTGTTTGTTGATTTTGGCAACTTTATTGACGTTTAACACGTTGCGTCCGTCTCATCCGAAGGGCTTCAACAGCCCTCGCCACGGATGTTGCAGCAATGCGTTAACAACAACAGATGTTAGCATCGTTATTTTATTATGTTTATTAATGCTGATAGCTCAGCGTCATACAATGCTTGTTAATTTTTAGATTCAATAAAGAAGTTAGGTAAATAAAATAATATATTGTATTATTGTTCAGTTTAAAATATGGAAAATAGATTTAATAAGCTTAAAAGGGTAAATGCATAATAAATAGGTAAATATAATATTATTTCTCTTAAGTTTTAGCTATGCAAACTAAAGCGAATGACTTGATTATAGAAGATATATAAATATAATTATAATATATAATAAATATAATATTAAATATATTATAAAAAAAAGAAAGAACATCAAGTGTTTAAAGCATAATTAAAATGTTATAAAAATTCTTGTAGATTAAATTAAACTCATGCAAAAGTTCTACAATTTTTTAAATGTATTTATTGAGTTTTCAAGTCGAAAATCTATAACTTTTACCCAGCTTAATAATATAATAGCTTAATAATATAACTTATTTAAATATAAAAAAAAATTATGTATGAAATATCTTATGATAGAAAGAATATCAAGTGCTTGATAATATAACTTATATTAATATAAAAATAATACTTGGAATACCTTTAAATAAAAAGAAAAGTATTTAAGGCATAATTGAAATATATTAAAAATGATTGAATAATAAATTAAACTCCTTCAAAAATTCTACAATTTTTTAATGTAATTCATTGAGTTTTCAAGTCGAAAATCTATAACTTTTATCCAGCTTAAAATTAATAGCTCAACTTCAACTTCTTTCCCACCCAAAAAATCATATTTTTATTGATACATTTTAAATTTGTTCTTCAAGTCTTAAGTTGCAACTCTCCATACCAAACGATCGCATCTTAGAAATCAATTCAGAGTTCAGCTAAGAGATTCTCATGCGATCGAATATAAAGATATTTTGGGAATGCGCTTAGGCTGAGCCCGAAATGAATGTCATGTTTGACGTGCGGCTTATGGCCATAGCCAAGTTTTATTCATAAATGTTTTGTTATGTTTTGTTGGCTGCAAACACACCGATGATGGGCCGTAATCGCCGAAATTGGCTTAGTTGCACATAAAACTTAGTCCAGCCCCCACAATGCCCCAATGCCCCGCCAGTCGGTGCACATACATAATAAAACAATAAAAACAACTTTTACGATGGCTGCCGCCGGAACGCATTCAAGTGCAATAAATGTTGCACGCAGCAATACGTCAATGGGCAACGGAGTCATCCCAGCCGCACTCCCACCCGCACGAGGTGACAAAGCCCCCAAAGATGAGACGCATATAAAAATCAAAGTCAGATGTCGGCGATTTGATGGCATTTGGAAGAAATCAATTTAATCGCATTTAATGCCGAGCGATAATGCCAATGCCTTCTGCATCAGATCAGCTACCTCTCTGTCCCCCCCTCCCCGCTCTGCTTTCAGCGTTCATATAAAAATTTCAATAATTTTCTACGGCCAGCCCAAAAATACTCGCGCTGTGTGTCAGAAATGGGGAGCGAGTTAAGTGCGACGCCCAGGGAATTGATGCAACATTGTTTTTGCTCTTGTTCCGAACGTGTTCTTGTTGTTTTTGTCGATGGGGCGACACCTTGCCTGGAGCATTAGTATGTCTACCCCATTCGATGGCTGAGATTCACTAATTAGTTGTTGCCTGCCAGATATTTATGCGTCGTTGGTGTCACTTGGCACATAAAACGCCCAAGCGGAGAGGGGAGGGGTGGCGCAGCGAGGGGGCCGTTGCAGCTGCGTGTGATAAAAAGGCCCAAAATTAGGCAAAAGGCGTGTAAAGTGCACACTGGAACGATTAACGGCCTACATTAGTCGGGCGGCCTGATTAATACGTGGAATTAAATGGCAACTGCATTCAGGCCGGAGCTACTCGATCGTTCCTCGTGCGTGTTCAATAGCCGAACAGAGCTAAATGCGTACACAATTTTCGAATGCAATTGGATGTCAAGTTAAATGAAATTTCAGTTCATTTACTCACAGACTTCTCTGCTATGTAAACATTATATATTCAGTCTGGCTTGTAGGGCTAGATAGCTGTGGCCACGCCCCATCTCTAGTTGGCTAGCTAGTTGCTGATAATATGAAAATGAGATTCCGCTGGCGACGGAACTCAGGGGAAAACGGCTGCAAATGCAAACTAAAGGAATAAAGGAACAAAAAAAAAAAGTAGACGAAGACGTGAACGCAAACGCAAAAGGCAAACGCGACGTAGCCTCGCCTGATCGCCCCAATGTATCACGATGGATTTATAGTTTAGTATGCACGATCAATCAAAAATCGTGAAGAGAAGCAGACAGAGAGTGAAGCAGAGAGAGAACGCTGTGGCAGCAGCAGCCGCATCAGCCGAAACACGTCTAACAGTAAACGATACGCGGGGCATATTAAAAGAAAGTCGACGTCTCGACTTCTTCCACTTGGAACTGAGTTTGAAGCGTTGCCAATAAGAATTATTACACCTGATTGGAATCTGCAGCCGCAGCAACAGAAATGAACTTGACCACAAAATGGCAACAACAACAACAGCAACAACGTTGTTGCAGCAACGCCCACGTACTTGTGGGTGGGTCGCCGTCGTCATCTCTAAGAAATTCAGAATTCAGAATCCGAATACCCGCAGATCTGCCCCGCCAAGCATCTGCCCACTCTGTGTGTTTGGCCCAACTGCATTTATTAACATTTTGACTTTGTGACCAATATACATGGCCACGCCGAGAGAGGTGGGAGACGAGAGGCGGGCAGGTTGCAGACAGCAGCTTTTGGCCTGGTAGGCGTACTTAATCGATCGCTTGTTGATAGGCAAATTGGCAAAATGCAAAAAGAAAGAAGGCAAAAAAAAGACGAAAAAGAAACAGGAAAACCTGTTTCAGTTTTCGGCGGAGCTTTTCTAACGAACTACTCCCTCAGCGGCTGCGGCGGCTGCTGGAAAATTCGTGATGCGCAACAGCCAGAGCAAAAGCAAAAAAACATTCATTTGGCCCAACTTTGGTTTAGTTCTTGCGGTCCTCGTCGTCGTCGCCGTCGTCCACTGTGCGATCTTTATCGGCCAGCCAAGAAATTTTTAGGGCTCCATTCCACGTCTCCGCCAGTCATTTACATTTGGCTCAAATGGGAATTTGCAGCTCGAAGTTGGGAGTTTGCGGTTGTTTTTTGTTTTCCCTCTTGTGGTTTTCGGGGATTTTGGGGACCGCCGCCATCGTCGACGTCGTCTGACAGTTGGAGCATTGCAAAGTGATCGTTAAATCACGAATATTTAATTGTCTTCATCACCTGAGGGTGGTTGAAATTAGTTTGGACTTGGCTCCAAACATTTACCTCTGGTTGTTGCCCGTTGTTGCTAGTTGCTCCATTTGCCTGTGTCGTTAGTTTCGCCTGGTTCCTCTGGACTCTCCACGTAATGGCCTGTAATGGTCTCAGCTCTCAGATGGGGCCATTTAACTCCGTCTAGAGCCGGGGCTTAAGCTAAATCTCTTTCCGGTTTTTAGCCTCAAATTGCATGCATAGATTTGGCCTCTAATGAGCGCTCAGCCAGCGACGTTAAGTGCTAATTTTATGGCCATTGATTGCGCATCGAGCTAAGGTCAAGGGATGCCCGCGCTGAGCGCTGCTGCCAATGCCAACGACTGATTGATTGACCAATGGACAGCTGAGCTTATGTCTTTAAAAACATTGAGAAGGGGAGTGAAATAGAGAAATAATGAGGCTTAAAGGGATTTGATAGACTTTGATAAAACATATATGTGGATATATACCCTGCGCTTTAGAATAGTGCACCCTTCAAGTTATCCGTCAATGTTGAATACTTTCTTCTATGATCTAGGTCAGCTATCGTGCTACATTTTTTTATTAGACTCTTTCTTACTCTATTTTAGATAAAATAAAATTCGAATCATATATATATTTATATATCATACCAAACCAAAGTCTACCCAATCGTGTATATATCCCAATAAATCCAATTATTTTCGATTATATTTCCTGTATAAATGAATTTAATACGATTTATTTGAGTTCACTTTTAGGCAAAGAGTCTCGCTTACTGTAAATAGCTTGCTATCTTTATAAGGCTTGAAGGATATAAATTATTATTGGAATCATAGGTGTTTTACTGAATTCTACATCTCATATATGAATATATGCCATAATAACAAATATATTTATAAATCAAAATTGAGAGCTACATAATATTCTATTACTAGACCTGACTTGTTTCTATACTCAAGATTAATAAAAACTGAATATTCTGCCCAATGTCATGTCACATGTCATGTCTATATCACATACGAAAGGAGGCGTGGCATATTCCATTTAATCTAGTCCTGCTTGTGAGTATGAAGGCAGGTAACTTTACTTAAGTTCGTATAGCTTTTAATTCTTTGTCGATGATGAAAGTATTTAATATTATAGACAATATATAATCCTTTTCTATAATTCTCGATTGATACCTCATCTCATTATGTTACGCTGCTCAGAAGTTCTTCCTCAACTCCCTCACTCTCACTTTAAGCTGCCTCAAGTCCCTACGCACTTGCGTTGTTCCACTTAGAGCCCTTTTGATTCTTTTTTTTTTTTGCAAAATGGTAATTGACTTAACAAATCATGCTATAAATTGAGGAATGAGTAAGGAGATATTTCCTCATTGCAAGCCCACAAATACCTATAAAAATATAGCTATAGTCAAATTAAAGACAAATTCAGTTCACACAATTTAATAATTTCCTCTGCTACCATATCGACTGAGCCCTTAAATCACACTTCCGTTTGCTAGTTCTCAGTCATAGTTCGTCAATTTAATTCCCATGTTGTGATCACACCTTCATCCATTAGAAATAACTCATAAACGGTTACGCAACAACAGTTCAATAAACTTCCCACGCGGCGCATAAAATGATTTGTTCCTCGCACTGTCTGGCAGCAGCACTTCAGTTACAAACTGCTCAAATGGAGGCAGTAAAACAATTAAGAAAGCCAAGTGTCATTAGTGTTGCGATGACCCCTCGCGCGCTGGGTCGAAAATCGGGCAGTGACTAAACAGTTATCAATTATTACGAGTCGTCGCTGATGAATGTCAACAATTGCGGGCTGACTGCCAAATGCAAACAACAACATGGAGATGGATAGGATAGATCATCTAATGGGTTCCCACACACGAGGTCACAGGAAGCGGAGGCCATGCATCATTGCACATGTTTCACATGCCCGCCGCCGCCAGGGTGGGCTGCTCAGTGACAGTTGCCATATTGCAGCAGCGAAGCGACAAAGATTCCCACAATTGTCAAATCACAATCCTGCGAGAGAGGGGGCGCGCTGATATTTGGCGAACGAAACTCGCGCTGATTGGAAGCTACCCAAATTGCTACCAGCAAAAATTAAATTAGGCCAAATTAAATGGCAAGGCTGATAAAAGCCCGAGGGTTGATGCCATCCATTAACGAGCAGCGACCAGCGCTGATGATGTTGTTCGTACTTGTCGACGTCACAGCAGTCGCAGCATAATTTGCTGGCTGGCCACACTGGTCGAAAGTCAACGAGGCCGAGTCCGAGGGGGTTGCAAGTTGCACGCGTCACGGCTGCCTGCACACCCTCAACGACCTGACCCTTGCACCACACCACACCACACCAATACCCACCAGCACTAGTTGACATACGTTTTGAGCGGCATTCAATTCTTAATACGCGACACGTGACCCACACTTTGCACGTTCGCTGCGCCACCTTCCTGCGTGCGTGCAGTGCACCCAGTTGGGCTGCAGGTCCTGCTGCCACGGCCGGCTCGTCTGCTTTCCGGTTTGACTTGTTGTTCTCTGACACGCGTTCCCTATCGCCTGGCTGCCATCTCCAAAAGTTTAATTCCTCTTCTTCTTCGCCTTTGTGGGCTGACCAGCGCCACGCGTTCGCTGTGCGCTTGCCTGATGTGGGTGTGGTGTGTGCCGGTTAAGGGTGTGCATCGGTGTGTGTGTCAGTGTGTGTGTGTGGGTGGCGTCATGTGGCCAACTAGGGTTGCTAAGCTGATCTTTCATTTAAAGTCTTCACGTTTTTTTTGCTTTGCGCCTCTCTATGTGATTCTCATTACGTCAGAAATGGGTAGAAAGAGATTTGAACTATATGAATTTGGTTTTTCTTTAAGTACTGCTCATCTGTGCATGTGCGCCTCTCTACATGCTTCTCATAAATTTCTCACTAGGCTCGCAGCAATTGCGGCACTTTATTGACCCGATTGACCCACAGCACGAAGCACTTATCCCCGCGGGCAGTCGGCAAAATTATCACAGCGCCAACTGCAAGCGGGCAGGGATAATGTTTCTACATTATTTGACCAAATTTGCCCAACAAGTCCAAGTTGAAGGCATCGTGAGCGGGTTTTGTTTTCTGTTTCCTTTCATTTTGTTTTTGCTTCTTTTTCCTTTCATACAATTTTCTACACGTTTCTTGTGGCCGCGGCTTATGTTTTCCTCTAGCTCTGCCGAGGCTGGCGAAAATTGCTAAACAAATTAAGTGATTTGCTATTGACATTTCCGCGAGCCTTGAATGGCGCACGCGCGTGAATAATGAAGTGCCAAGATCGCTTACAATCCACAAAGACGAGAGAGAGAGAGAGAGGGAGAGGAGCAGAGAGAACCGAGTCGTCAAGTCGTGAAATTGATCTTCTAGTGCAGCGGTCATTTTCACACAATTCACATTGACCCCGCGCACTGGGCCTGACCCTGGTTAAGGCTGGGCCTTCGGTCCGGCCGCACAGCCTCGGAGCTCAGGTTCACAGTTATGGCCACAGAATAGCTGCAGCTCGGGCCGACAATCGATTTTAATTTGTTTAACTTGTGCATCGATTTCTGCGCTTGTTTGTGCAGCTCATCCTCCCGGCCGGCACCCCTCCCTTGCCCACACTCGATTGCAGCTTGCCTTTGTGCATAAATTACTGACACTTGTCTCCATTAAAAATGAAGGTGATTCAACTGTCATTCGCAGCATCAGACCTGGCTCTGACTGTGACTTCGTCTTTCGACTTGAAGCTGGACAGTTGTTGCTGTTGTTGTTGCCGTTGCTGTTGCTGTGGCAGTCACGGCTCGCTTTTCACTTGGAATTGGACATGGATGTGGATGTGGATGTGGCTGCGAACTGGAATGATGACGGCCTATTGCGCATCCAATGAACATCAATCGCTGGCAATTTTCTTGTAATTGTGCGATGTTGTTGTTCATTCATTGTTGTTGTTGCTATTGAAGAGCAATTGACAAGCTGATCTCTGGGCCCGTTCTCTGAGCACATTTTAATGGCCATATACCGCCTGGTGAATCATGTTCGAATTGCATGTAGCCAGCTAGAAACACAACAGCTGGCAGCAACTATATATTCCAAATTAAAAGCTATCTTTTTATTTTAATACAGCTTGGCAATGAACTCTACTAAGATGATGTACTATGTTATTTAGAATACAGTATTTATATAGTGATATAAAAAAGTTTTTAGCAAAAAATCTTTAATTTCAGTTAGGTTAAAGTATATCTTTGAAATTTATGAGTATTTCTGGCGAAACTATCTAGTTTCATATTTAAGAAGATAATAAAGAGTAGAAGCTACGCTCACAGTTCACACCTTAAGAAGAGACCAAGCTCATTACATTTCGATAGACATTTCCAGACATCAATTTTAATGTAGGAAAGAGGACTAAATTCATAAGTATCTTTCTCCTTGTGCCATAGAATCGATGAGATTCTGACGAGTATATGAATTATGCCACAAAGATGTCAAGCCATAAATATATATATATATATATATTTTTAACTAAGTATTATACCAAGCTACACATTTTTTTTATATTTTATGAAATATGAGTACTTTTAAATAGTTTTTTTTAGCTACTATCATTTTTTTGAACAACTAAATATAGTGAAAATTTCTTACTCAAGCCCTAAAGAGCACATGTAATAAGCTTTTAATAAAAAACATTTAAATTGATAACAATATATGTCATCTTGAATATATTTTTGAAGTGTTTTTCACAGTATTGTTTCTATCACCAGCTTCCTTGTTATCCAACATTCAGTGCATAGTCACACTATCATTTTTTTGAATACAGCTGTATAACTAATTCATCTTCATATAATGCATGGAAATAAAAATAGATATAATTAATAAAAGTCATAGGAAATTCTATCTTAATATCAAATTTATTAACCCTGTAATTTATGAAAAATATATCTATAAAAAGGAGAAAAAAAGCCATAAAAATCATGAATGTGATGCTCGGCTAACGCAGCTATCAAATGGCAACTGCATGGAAACTCGTTAGATCAACTTTCGTTTTTATCATTTGGCCAGCTAAGCCGACGCACAGACGCAGTGATCTGGCCAGTGTCTGGTGGTGGTCCAATTTTGGTCAATTCGCTTTTCGCTAAATGTGTCCTATAAATTAGCTTTGACGCATTTTAAAATATTTTAGCACTTTTTTGTTATCGCAGCGACAAAATCTATTACTTAATTTTTTATTTGCGCCCCACTCGTACATGTTTTGCAAATAACACTTGAAATGAAATATGAAATGCAACCGGCCACAGCTTCAGTCGAGAGCTGAGCTGAGAGTCGAGAGGTCTCCGGCATTTAACTGGCCATTTATGTGCGTGATTATTACGTGATATCGCGCATATTGGGCTCATAAATAATATTAAGCCAGTTTCATGCACACAGCCCCGGCCAAGTCGAGGTTGGAGTTGGAGTCAGAGTTCCATATTTCTGTTGGATTCGGTGCCCAATTGCCTACACCCTCTCCATAGACACAGACGGTCCATATAAATGGCTGGCTTTTTTCATTTTCATTTTCATTCAATTGATTTCTGTTTGTGTTGGCGCATTGGCAAGCTTTTAAATCATTTAATATACCAATTATAACAAGTCGAGTAGTTAACATAAATCTGCAATGGACTCAAAGCAAACTTAAGTGATTTCTTGCACTTAGCTTGGGCTTAAGATACCCTGTAGGTGACACTAGCGAGGGAAAGGGGTATTATGAAGTTGTCTAAGAAGAAGAAGTGTTTAATAGGAAGATGATTTGCTGAAACGAAATGAAGTTAAATATCATCATATGACTTAAGGGGCTTAAGATACCCTATACTACTCTTTTATGAGTGAGAATGGGAGTTTTTAAACAGATAAATACTAAATCATTAAATAATTTAAAAAATACTGAGTAATCTATATTCATGAATTTATATAGTTTCATATAAAAAACAAATATTAAAGTCCTAGAAATCACTTCCTAGTAGCAAAGTATTTTTATAGATTTATATTTTGTTTATTATCCATATAGTTTCATATATTAAACAAATATTTAAGCACTAGAGATCAGTAGAAAGAGCAGAAAAGACTTTTGATGCATTTATATTTTATTTATTATTAATTTATATTTAACTTAATTTATATCTAATCCCAAAGCAGGATATCTTTCAGTCAGTCTTCCCTTTCGTTTGCATATTCTTATTCAATATTTTTTTCTGCACTTTTTTCTGCTGGCATTTTGACGTCGCTAAGAAATCAAAACTCATGCATTATGAATGCCAAAATTTTCTGACGTAGTCAATTTCAATTTTTATTTATTTTATTGCCTTTAATGCATTGCGCGAGGCACTCGCAAATAAATAAATATTGAAGCCGGCAACAACAACAACAACGACAACGACGCCGCCATGACATTATGGCAGTCCCCGCATAAGGAACCCACAGTCGTAAGTGTATATGCATATGAGTTGCCGGCGAAATCGAAGGCTTTTCATATCTTGGGCTGACAGGTAGGTTAGTTGCCTCGCTCGGGCCGCTAGGTGGCGTCTCGGCGGTGGCTGCTGTCATTGGTAATGCAGTAATAACCAACAACCTCCTGGACGTATGAGTCTACCCAGTTAAATATATATATATCTCTATATATATATATGCATATGTCTGTCTGAGTCTCTATGGATATTTTTGTTTTCGCCTATTTTTACACTGAATCATGGCTCCCAGCCCGCCGCACTCGTCCCGCTCGCCCTCTGCCTCGACCATTTGACTGTCTGCCCCAGTGTCTCATATTTTATCACAACAGCCGCCGCCGCCGCCGATGCCGACGTCGACGTCACTGCCGACGCCGGCGTCTCGAGTGGCCAAGTGTCTCTGTGGCCAAGAGGCTTTGGGCCTGGTCTTTGGCTTTGGCACATGCTGCAGTCGCTTTTGTTGTTAAGGAGCCGGTCGAATGGCTCGGCTTGCATTTGGTCTGTGGCCGGCAACGTTTTTTGGCACAGATTTACGACTTTTAATGCTGTTTTGATTTGTTTTGCATAAGGGTGTTCACGTGGCCAAAATGGATGCAAAAAAAAAAAGCAAAACAAAAACAGAATAAAAGCAAAAGTAAGCGTCGCAACTGTTTGGCCGTTTGTCTTGTTCGCCGTTGTAATTGGGCTTTCAGAATATGACGGAAAGAGTGCTGCTAATCAGCAAATCACACTCTGGCGTTGAGTAGACGAATTACGGTGCACCTTTTCAGTAGGCAGCGCTCCGAGTGTGTGTGCGAGTGAATGTGGTGTGTGTGTGTGTGTGTGTGTGTGGGGCTAGGTTGGGGGAGTGCTAAGAGTAAAAGGCACAACCTGTTTCAATTCCAATTAAGAACAAAAAGGTAAAATATTTGCATGCCTACAAATATAGTTGAGGGTATTTATAATAAATATAAACAAAGATATATGCATCCATTCAATACCAATAACACACATCAATTACCTCTTTCAAGCACATGACCAATAAACCTCAATCTATGGCCATTTCAATATGCTTTTAGCATCAATTTAAGCCAACCCAAACATAAACCCATATTCTCTAATCTTCACGATGCTGTTTAATAACCAGCCAAATTTAATGTCATCGAGGTGAAATTTCATGCCTTTGGATAGTTATTAGCTGAAATAACAAGCTGACTGCATACCCTGTATTGTGGGTGAATATTTGCTGATAATTGCAGTGTAATTGAAATATAAAATTTGAGACAACAAAGAATTTCGATATATGACTAATATAATAATAACATTTTTATTTTTTCCTAACAAAAATATTATAAATACTCAAAAATTGTATGTAAATATTGAAAGTTAGCAAAATTGATGTAGTTAGTACTTGGAGCTGCAAACCCATCGATAGTGGCTACATTTAAAGGCTTCTCCCATCGATTGAATTAACAGCTCTAATCAATATGAACAACAAGTTTATCTTCATCTTGACAAGCTTTTGATATTAAATAAGTAACTAAAATCAAAGCAGAAATTCAATACATATCTTTATAAACATAAAAAAAGTTCAACCATAGTAAAAATATTTGAATAAAACTAAATGAATCAATAAAATAAATAAAAACAATGGGTTCAGGGTATAAAAATAAAATCACATATAAATAAATTAATGAAACAAAAGTAGTTTAATATAACTTATGAGTACCTAAGATCATCGTCGCCATTAGCTGCTATCAATAATTGATTTTAATTTAAGAAAATCAATTTATATTCATTTTCGGTTAAGATATTTATACGATCTCTTATAATAGGGCCAACCTTGCTAAACATGCATTTCGATTCTGAGGAAATTGGTAAGATGCACAAATATTTGTTTGCCCATGAGTAAGACAATTAAATTCATATTTTTTATTCTCTAACAAGAAGAAGACAGATACCTTGATAATGTTTTAAGAGACTTTCCAGCCTTTCAGTTTACACAAATTAAGTCCGTTAAGTAAGCAAATATATCAGGTTAAAGAGAAAATCTATGGCAGAATCACATGATTGTCAGTCGATACTATGGATGATCTCAAAAAATCTACTAATAATATCTACAATAAGGCTTTCTAATTATATATGAAAGTTATAAGACTTCCATTCTAAGTTAGCTTTTAGGTTAGACTAGAGCTTGATTTAGAGAAAAACAAATATCTTTGCCTGTACATCTGCTCCATAAAAAATTAAACAATAGTCTTAAAGTAACGTAAACAATTATTAATTATATTTACAAAAACTTTTTGGAGTAAAATATATTTAATCAACGCATTTGTGTAGCCAGACAACAGAAACTAGGACTGCAGTCGGCGCAGGGCAGACCAGGGCAGGACAGGCAGCTGTCTGGGCTGGGGCAGCTCGTTGCGAGTCGTAAGTTGGGCAGTTGGCCAGGTGCGGGTGCCACAAACTGGTTGCTCAGCGATGGCCAAACGGTGATCGGCCGGCTGCCTCGCTGTCCGTCTGCCCGTCGCGCTGTCCGCCTGGCTGGCTGGCCCATGCCAGGCTGACCAGCCTGCCTAGGTTAGAGTTGGGTCTGGCTCGAGCTCGAGCTGCGTGGTACACACCCGCATCGCGGCAGCGGTCGCTGGCGCAGTTTAAAACCAGATTAGCGCCCAAGTCGATGGCTAATTTTTGTGGTCTTTTGGCTCGCTGCTCGCTGCTCGGTGGCCGGGGCGTTGGGTCTTAAGCAAATTTGAATTTGAATTTTAGCGGGTGATAGTCGTTTGAGCGTACATATCTACTACTAGTTGCTATTGCTGTTCCTATTATTGTTGTTGTGTGTATCGGCGGCGGCCACTTGGTCAGTTGGCGAATGTGTTTTTTGTGGCCGTTGTTCCACAATCGTTTGCGCTGGCCAGTTGACAGTGCCGTTCGCCCGTGCCCGTGCCCAGCCTCTCAGCCGCTTAGCCTCTTGGTGTCTCGCTGAAATATAGGATGACATGAAGCCATGCTTATGGTTACGTGTGCACACACCGAGTAGCCGGCCAGCCAGCCAAGCTGATTACGAAACGCTGACCTTTTGCGCCAGTCGCCAGTCCGCTGGCCACTTGTCAGCGCCTTTGGCGGCATTTCCAGCGAAAGGTTTATGTCAACTGCCGATTGAGCTCCTCTACTCACAGCGCCTTGCTGATTGTGCGCCCAGTTGTTTCCACTTAATTTGAACATAATTTAGGCACAAGCATTTGCCTGTGATAGCAAACACAACATATCGTACTTTCCGACCACTCATCCATCGCGTGTCCCTAGCAAAGGTGCACCATTGTATCAAAGAGTTCGCATTGCATTTGACACAATATTTGCTCAAACGGTGGGTTTTTCGATATGAGCGCAAATCGTGACTCACAATTGGGTTTTATTTTTACTCATCAATATTTATAAGGCTTTTGCTATATTTTATATATTTTTTGATGTGAGTAAATAAAAGAAAAAAAGAGTTTTAAAGCTCCCCTTTGATGTTGATATATTCATAATTTATCAGGTAAATTTATATGAATATTTTTTATATATATATTTAATATAAATATGCATATAATTGTACATAATCTTATGTGCATATTTTGATTCATTTATTTATATAAATCATATATATAATATATAATCAACCTATTTCATTTACTACTCATGACAATTGCGTTCTCCATGCTCGCTTCAATCGTTTACCCATCCACAGAGCATTGGATTCATTTTTATGCCACGCCCATTTCCAGATTGAGTCACACACTCAAAGCTTGCCCCAAAAATTATGGAATATTTAAAAGCAAATATTGCAGGCACTTGCAATGCGGTGGCATCCGGTCGACGCGCTTTGGGGTGCAATGGAACTGAAATAAATTCTATTGATTAGCCCAACCTTGTGGCTATGTGAATATGCTGCTCAGCATTCGCACTCGCACTCGCCACCTTGCAGGAAGGCAAATAAATATGTTAAGCTTAGCAGCCGTATGTGAATTGCAACAACGTGACACGGCCCCACCCCATTTGCCAAACAAAGACGATTGTTATTGAATCCTGTTTGCCAGCTGGTTCGATGGCGCATACCTGCGCACAGCTTAAAGCTGTTGAATGGGTGGTGGTGGAAATTCGCAGCTATAATCATCACCTGGACGAGCCTGGTAACCCACCCCATTCCCACAGCAGACAAAAGCACCAGCAACAACAGCAGCCACAGCCACAGCAACCTGGTGAATGGGACGGTTACACCAGTTAAGCGTAAGGTTGCCGGGTGCCGTTTTCAAGGGCGCATTCGCACTGGGAAGCGAACCCCACCCCAAAAATTGTGCACACAACTACAACCAAGTGGACAGCAGCAGCCAGTTGCTGCTTTGATTGTAGGGAAGCGGCCTTTGGCTTTTATATTCACTTCACTTTTGATTTGCAGCTGCGCAGTAGCCGAACTTTGGGGTGGATTTTTCGGTGGGAAAATATTTGCGCGTGGCCCGTTTCCACTGTTTCACTGCCATTGCGCCAGATTAGGGGAATGTGCGAACTGTACCTGAGACGCGAGCCTCGTGTGCATTGGAATTTGAATTTCACGATCCAACTCGCTGCGGCCCCATGTTGATTTCTCAATTTTGGGCAGTCTAATGTCTGTGGGAATGCGCACTTAATATTTCAATTTCGATTTAATTTCGTGTATAATTCGCCTGTGGCCTTTTGTGCGCTGCTCATTTGAGAGGGTTTCTCGGGCAAAAGTGCAATCAACTAAGAGAATTTGATTTGAAGTCATTTCCGATAAAGATTTGATACTACTTTGATATGGTTTCGAGTTACTGGGAAAGCAAACCAAATCAAAGGAACAAAGTGAGAACACCTACGGCTACACATTCAGTTCTAGTCAACTGCAAGTCTGGGAAATGGAGTGCAAATGTGCACTTTTTGAATGAACTGACCAGCCAAGCGATATTAATATACCATGGGAAACGAGCTGCCAAGAAAACTAACTTTTGAATAAATACAATCAAATAGAAACTGTCAGAATTCCTTAAGTTACTTCGTCTTTAAAGATATGAAATGAAGTGGAAAATATAGCTTGATATATAGCTGAAAATAATCAATCATAAATCTAATTTTTTTTGTATATTTAATTCAATAACTTCATTTCTTTTCGATACAACTCTTTAAATTACGAAATTCTCAAACGAAAGATTCGAGCTAAAATAATTATTTTGCCCAATCGACCGAAAAACATGATCGAAACTGAGCATCTCTAGCCACATGTTGTTGATTTTCACAACTTTCCATTTCCAGTCGCGACGCCAGGCCGGGCCGCGCCACGCCACGCCGGCAGCATCTCGCATACAAATGGCTGCGCATGTGCGCCACATCAATAAAACCAACAGCATTAGTCACTTCGCCAATTGGCCAATGGGCCGCTGGGCAGGCCAGAGAAATGCAGGTGGCGCAGCAGCCGGCACAGAGACTCCCGTCTCTCCTGGTCTGGTGGGCGTAACGATGCAGTTTGATTTGGCCAAAGTGCGCTGACAAATTTGCGCTCATTTATTTAAGCCATTGTGAGTTTTCTTCGCTGGCAGCGTAATGCAAATTAAGACATCGCACGGCCTCCACTTGCCCCGCCAGCTGCGCAGTAGCAATAGTTTCACTAGTAATTTTAATAAGAAAAAAAAAAGCTCTCACTAGCGGCAAAGAGGCGTCAATAAGCTGCTGCTGCTGCTGCTGCTGATTGCCGACAGAGCAGGCAGCCCCAAGGCGTTACATATGCTCCCTCCCAAGCGAAGACTCTCAGGTGCAGACCTTGTTGTTTAGCGAGCATTGGGATCGCTGGGCATCGCACTTGCACTTCAAGCTATCCGTGTACTGGATGACGCCATAGTAGCCGGATATCATCCACGTGGGATCGACCTTGGACAGCCGATCTGCGATGCCCTCGGCCAGGCCGCAGATCACCTCGCACTTGACATTGCGCATGGCGCACATGTTGGTTGGCCGAAAGCCGCGCAGGCACGTGATGAACTCCTCGGTGAAGTCCCAAATGTAATCGCCGAGCAGCTTGCGATAGTTCAGATCCCCCTTGAAGATCGCCAGCTGGGCCTGGGTGAGCATCCTGTACAGCTCGATGTCGGAGTCGACCATGACGAAGTACGACTGTGGCCCCGTCCAGAAATACGACTTCGGCGCTATGACGATCTGCTCGTTTTGCATTAAACGCTCTAGCTTCTTGCCCAGCAAGGACACGTGCTCTTCCTTGCTGTTCTTCAAATATTGTACAGTCCATTCAACGTCGGATCTCATGGCATCGGATATATACCACGGTATGGCCTTCACATGCATGCGCACCTGAGTCGCCAGCTCTTGATCTATCAGATACTCGATGAACAATAAGTCCGTAAACAGCTCGAAGCCTGCATTATCACAGATATAGTCGACAATGATCTCCTTTTGGCCCTTGGCCTTGAGCAGGCAGTTCCAAACCTGCCAGTTCTCGTTGATCAAAATCCGACGGTCCAGATCGGCCACCTTGGCTAGCACATCGATGTTGCTATGATCCTCCTTCGAATCAAAGACGAACGAAGCCAGCTGAATGTCAAAATGATTGCTCCACAAATTGATGCGCATCAGCCGGCTGAAGGCCTCGTAGTTTCGGCTTAGTCCTCGTGTGGCTGTGGTGAGGCAACTTATTGCTCGGCTACTGATCTCGAGGTCATCTCTCTTCAGATCGCCAAAGTAATCGAAGTCATGCAAATACTTGCTGTTCTCGAAGAAGGAACGGATGCGCCTGTACAGGTAGCATTCCGCGTGCAGCCAACTGGCCCGAAAGTATGAGCGCTTGGGGCGTGGCAGTTCGCTTAGGAAAGCATTCCATTCCGGCTTGTCCGTGTCATGGCCACTGAACAGTATAAACTCACGATCACGGTGAAGCTCCCGCTTTAATCGGTCTATCGATTCAACGATCGTGTGAATATCCTTCTCGAGGTCAACACCATGGAGCTGTTCCAAAATCGGCCTGTTCGTGGTCAGAGTACGAATCACTTGCTGCATGATGCCAGGCATGCGCGACTGTAGCGCTATGTACGCGAAGCTCTGCTTAAATCGTCCCGACAACAGCGAATGGCGCGGTGTTGCCACGTCGAGCAGTTCCGACATGTCTGATGCAAAACTCGGCGGCATTTTGGGACCGTTTGTTAGCTTGAAACTGGAGCACACTTACTTAAATTTAGGGCCAAAATTAAAAAAAAAAAATAAATAAATATTTTAAATACTCCTTTCTGAAATTACTGCCAATATTGACAAGCTAGCTAAAACTAATTTGTAAGTAGGCTTTTCCATTATACTCTTCTTTCTGTCAATTAATTAATTAATCGAGTCCCAGCGAAGGCTTTTAGCAATATCATTCGACACGGCATCATTGGCATTATCTATTCGATTATTTGCTAATAATGGAGAAATGTCAGCGATCCATTAGCCGGCGACAACTGTGGGAAAGATCTCCTTAGTTGGGATTCGCTTTCGTTTCCTTCCGCTTCCCAGGTGCTCGAATATGTCCGAGCATTGCCAAATGTAATTTGCATAATTCTCAAATGGAGATGGGATATAACACTTGCGTGTCGGCTCGGCATCCGGTTAAACAAAATCATAACATGCCGCAAGGGTTCAACGTGGCCTAGGAAGTGTGGATCGCATTGCAACTAAATGATGTTCCGATTGTCATTTGCATGCGTTTACCATAATCGTCACATGCTCACAATAGAGCGATGGGAAACTGGAAATTGGTATCGTGGAATAGGTGCGCTGCGCCTCGCGGTGCCCCGGTTAATGTTATGTAAATGGGGCAAGGTGTGCACTTCCTCTAGCAACCCCTGCTCGAGAGCTCATCCAAATGAATTTGTATTTTTATGAAATGCGGATGACTCAAGTGTTCACTGTGGATTTGGCAAGAAAGGAGACCGAGAACGAACCGAACTGATATGATTTTATGTTGTTTAATAATGATACACACATGGATTTACCTCCTGTCTCCCCTTCCCTTCCCTAAGCCATTGGCTGACAGACATTGCTGCGTCAAAACAGAAAGTTGCGCCTTTTACTGCGCTCATTAGCCGTGCACCTTAGACGACGTCCAGGTGTTCCATAGAAACTGAAAACTTCCCCCCGTGACATACCAGTTGGGCCTCACAACTTTTGCCGGTGCTGTCTTGACTATCTGCCACTTCTTCGAGGCACACTCAAGGTGTTGCTTGCATTCAGCTCTGACTCGTTGTTACTTTTCGGCAAGGAGAAGGGTGTCTTGCCTCGATGTGTGCGTGCGTCATGTTTTCAATTGCTCAACCTTGTGAAATATTGTAGAACAGCAGCAGCTGCGCAATATTTGTGGCAAGTTTTGGCATGTGCTCTCGATGCGTAATAGACAGTGTGGAGTGAGGGTAGGGGCTAGGCAAGACGCGAGAGGAGGGCTCTAGTTCCGTTCCCAGAATTCCCAAAGCCCAAGCAGGTCGTACGCTGATGCCCGCCATAAAGTAGCAAAAGTTCTCAATTTATATTATAGATAAGAAATATTTCGATTGCCTTCGAATGCTCCAAACATTTTTTTATGCACTGAGCGAAAATTTATACGACTTTGCTCAGGAAGTAAATAAAATTCTTTGGCAATCACAGCTTATTATGTATTTAAGTATAAAACGTTTAATATTTTCTGTCAATTTCTTGAGTAAAGTGAAAGCCGCTCGTCGCCCCTGAACTGCAGGCAGCATAATGTTCAGTGCAGCTTCTGAGGAGTTATGGGCAGCCATAAGAACGCCTCAACTTTCACCCGGAAAAGAAAAAGGCAGAAAACACAACGAAATGTGACAAAATATGGCTCACCCGGTAATTGCTCCCGCCAGATCAGCGGATATATTTATGTTATTGCAGTTCCACGCGGCCCCAACTGCCCCTCGACGCGCAACGACTAAAAAATTGCATTATCAGAGCCATAAACAAATTAGGGGGAGACCTTTACAAAAAAAATAAATAAATGAAGAGAAATAAGAGCAGGCGCAGGAGCTGCTGCAGCCCCGGATCGTGGCTCAAGTGGCGGTCCCATTAGCTGACACCGGGACGAGTGCATACAATATTTTAGAAACAATGTAGGCCCCGACTAAGCTCGCCAAGATTAATAACTCGCTGGCGCACGTTCAATTAATCTTTCGTTAGATGAGCAGAGGCTGTGTCCAAAATGTACCGTTGCCATCGCCTGCATTGGCTCCATTTTCACGAGCTCCATTTTCTCCAGCTGACAACTTAACGGCACGTCTCGTGTACCTGCCGCATCGTCAGTGTCAATTGTGACAGGGCCCTGCCAGACGACAGATTCTCGCCTGTCTGCCCCTCGCGACAATACAAAAACAAACAAACGGACACGTTCAGTACAGTAGGGCGACACACAATCAGAGAGATAGAGAGAGAGGTTGGGGAGAGCGGGAGAGAGAGCGAGTGAAACTGCTAAAATATCATGCCCATGAACGTGACAAAATTGAAGAACACAAAACTTTACAGCTCGCATCTCTCACTAAATTAGTTGTTTTAGTTGTTCGCTCGCTTCTAAATTTAGTCAGCCCAACAATCCATTGGCCATAAATCAATTATATGGTTTTTCGATGCCAAGCCCATACACAATTCCCTGCCGAGGGTGCTTCAGGTGCATCTCCCTAGATATTCAGTCACTTTTATATACCCTGCATACGGAAATATTGTTACAGAATGTATCAAAGAAGTGCTCAGAAATGTCACTTTTATATACTCTGAAGTTAGACACTTTTTTTCAAGAAGGTAGCAAAGAAATTGTGTGATAGACATCAGTGCATGAATTATTATAATACTTATTAAGGCATTGTCTTTTCACAATAAAATAAGTTTCTTTAATAGCTCTGTTTTGATTTACATTTAATATTTGTTAATAGTTATTTAATAGATTAAATAATATATAATTTTGTATAATTTGCTTGACTTTAATGCGTCAACTTTGTGGATGCATAGCTCAAAGCTTTCTTCAAGGTGCCAAAAATGATTGATAAAGTAGCCCAGAAGTACATCGACAGATTAGAGTCTCATGCAAACTGGCCACTCGACTAGGTAATGAAGATCAAAACTGGAAGATGCCTTAGACGCCTCTTCTTATGATTTGCTGCCCCATGTCTTGTCTTAAAAATGTATCAAATATGCAGATATGTATATGTATATTGTGTTCATAGTATTCTATAGACTAGAGAAAAAACAATATATATATTCTATAAATTTCTGGTAAGATTAAGTTGCTTATAAGGAGTAGGCCCGTAGCTTATTAAAAAATTATTTTATAACAATAAATTTAATCAAAATCCTTATGAAGACTTATAACAGCTATCGATTCCAATATTGAATGTTTATAATCAAAATTTGTAATATTTTAAATACTTAACGATTAGTCTTTGGAGCATGTCATATCTTTAATTCTAAATAAATATTTTAAATCTTAGAATATTTAATAAAAAGTAAATTCATCTCATATATTCTTATTTCATTCTAGACCTTCCACCTAGCCCCAGTGTATCAAGCACCATCACCCCCGCCCAACACTCAACACCCAGCATTTTTTTTTAAAGGCATTTCAGGTATTTTCATAGCTGAGACTTATAAAAAAACGCCAATGCTGACAACAGAAATTACCATAAAATATAAATATGAGATCATTTGTAATAATTAGGCTGACATTTGCAGCTATTTTTACAGCATTTTGCAGGCCCAAAAAAATGGCTAAAATATTGACTCTACCTTGCTCCCCCTATCTCTTGGATGGGCAGTGGGAGGGGCACTTGAGTCAGTTGCTTAATTTGTTTAATTACGAATCCCTCGAGCACGGAAATGCAAATGCTTTTCGTGACTTTATTAATGCCAACAGGCGCAAGCTGTCACGGCAATTGATGCGACCCCTCACAGCCAAAAGGCGTAAGTTAAGCTCGGCGAACAAAGCAAATGTTTTGTAATGAGGTTGAAATTGCACCACCACCACAATAACAACCAGCACTGGCAGCGGCAGCAGCAGCACCACCAACGGGTGGATGGAGCTTGCAGCACAAAGCAGCTCAGCTTACCACAGGCAAAACAACAACAACAACAGCAGGAAGAGGAACAAACGAAGTCGAAGTTGAATTTTATTTGAATTAGCAACGCGCAATCAAAAACATTCAAACACGCATAAATTGAATCCCGTGGGATGATTTCTCTTTCGCTTTCCCAGCAACCCCCTCGCTTTTTAGCCAGCAACTTGTCACGTGATTCAAATAACAAATAATGCATCAAGGATCATCCCTTAGCTGCCGCTGCTGCACTGACCCTTCTCGTAATACGAATCCACAGAAATCCGCGCCCGCTTCGCTACCTTTTATTTATTGGTCAAATGAATCCTCCTGCTGAGCGTGAGTCCTAGCCAGGCAACCCTCCCACTCCCACTTCTAATTCCACTTCCACTCTCCATCCTTTCTCACGCACTTGGCTGCTGCTGCTGCCACTGCTGTGGGCACCGTCTGCAAGTGTAAATTTGTCTGGTCATGGGAACATTCGCACTCAATTGAATTGTTCTATTAGGCGCACAATTGATGGTCTTTAATCGAATATTGAATTAGGAATTTTGCTCGTTATTAGTTTCACTCGCAATGCGGCTTAAATTAATGAGCATATGTTATGCAAGGGGGTGTAGAAAGGCTCGTTTGATGAACTTAAAATATATTTCAATTAATGTAATATTATAAAAACCAATTTAAATGTTTCATTTTAGTCATGGGTAATTTATCAACTGATGAATGATGATCATATAAAATATATTTATTTATATTTGCTTAAATGGCTAAGTAAATAAGTATGGAGTATGGATGATCCACAAATTTTTGTCGAAAAATCCACATTAAATGCAAATTTGGTACGCTTTATGGGTTGGCGGTGTCATGGAATCATATGTCTTCACAAACGATGATAAAATTATACTTAAATATGAATGTCATATAATTTTCTAAGCAATAAAGTTCGACTGATTATTATAAAAAATATATCTATTTCTTTTATTATGATTTAAGTTTGTGTAACTCTAAAAAGTACATCTGATATTATTAATTATTCTTCAATAACTCTCACTACATGGCTATCACTTCTTAATCCCAATCAAAAGTCTACAAATAAAACACTTTACCTTTTATTAAATAAGCTGAAAATACAAAGAAGAAGAAAATACTTGTAGCCCCCATCAAATCAAGCGACGAACTTGAACTTTGTCGCGCCCTTCAACTTGATGCATGCAAATAATTCGGGCGACTGCCAAGAGGATGTTTGCCATCGATAAGGAAAGTGAAGACATGCCAAGTACAATCACCCAACTCTGTAAAAAGTTGCCAAATGAGAAAAAAGAAGAAGCAGAAGAAGAAAAACAAGATAAATTTTTGCATATTTGCAAGTGAATCAGCACCGAAAATACTGTTGAAGCAGCGAATTTATCATATTTAGTTTCTTTATTTTTTATGATATTTCAAGAGGCATTAACATAAACGCTGATGTTAATCTCTTTTTCCCATGAAGCTCTCGAAACAACAAAACTCCGAAAATATACTGAAGCTCGCCGCAGCATAAACAATTCATTATCATGATTCATTTATGAACAAAATTAAATAAAATCACTAGCTGAAAATTATAATTCGTATTAGTCAAGATGAGAGCTACCGATGGATGTTGAGTCTCCCCCTCTACCAAACCACCAAAGCGGGTGGTCCCCCATGCCCCCACGGAGCCGTATGACAGTAAGCTTCCCAAGCAGATTAATATCTCAAGAGGCAAGAGCAAAGACTGGAGCGTCGAGCGACGAGCGACGAGTCTCCGAAAGCGCATTTTAATTAGTTAGTTGGTCAACAAATTTAATTTATTGTCACCCCCCCCGCTAATGAATGCTGGCTAACCGCAGCGACTACGGTCTTTAGACCTGGCTCAGTTCATAATTGACCAATTTGTGTGTTCTCATGTGTGTGTGTGTGTTAGCCTTATCGATGACTACACACGTTGAAGGGGCACACGCTGTCAATAAAACAAATTAGTTTGAATTATAGACGTAGCTTCTAACTTGGCTAATTTATGCGGCGTCGGAAGCCGGCCAACGACGTGGTATTCATGTTTCGGGTCTGCTGTGTGTTCCTTTCCATTACAAGATCGTTGCCGTCGTTGTTGTTGTTGTTGCTGTGCTTTTATTTGTTTATAATTACCGTTAGCTTTGATAACAATATCAGATTTCAATGGGCTGCTGCCCACCGCGGCGTCATTTATGTTCACTGACCTGGACATTCTGTTCATTGGTCTCCAGCTCCGTCTCCGTCTCAGTCTCAGCCATAGTCTCAGTCTTCGGCTCAGTCGTCGTCTTCATCTATATCTATTCAGCGTCTTTTGTCTCCTACTCTTCGTCTGCATCTGCGGCCAGCTGTCCCGGCAGAAACTCTTTGTCTGCAGATCAGGCGCCAATAGTTCTAAGATCTTGTTTTGATTGCCGTCCAGTTCGCGTTGCCGCCATGGTCGGCGCATTCTTTTGCTCAGTGGCTTGAGAAATCTATAACTCGTGACATTGTGCGGCGGCGTGTGGCATGCAACGGCCACCCTCCACCGCTCCACGGTTTTGCATTTCTGCATAGTTTTCTTACACTTTTCCTATCCATCCGGCGACTTTCTTTTGTTGTCAGTTGCTGCTGCAGCTGCAGCAACGGCAAATTAATGACATTTTGCACTTCATTATGCGACTTTGGCGGCTCTTTGACACTTTGAAGTGAGGCACTCAGCTGCATCCGAGCCGACTCCTCAGAGCCTACATAGTTACAGTCTGCAGTTTGCAGTTTGCAGTTAGCTCTTTGCGGTTTGGCTGCCAGGTGATGTGCAGTTAGCTCGCTTTGGTGTCTGCTGTCAGGCAACTGGAGCTACATTTGGTTAAAAATGACAGAGAAATGTTATCACTGCCTGAATGGCCAGTCAATTTAAAGCTTTCCCGCTAAAATTGAAAGGTTTTTAGAGACTTTGTTATGTATGCATTGTTAAGTTAGAGATATTTGGGGTTGATTATGAATTTAATGAAATGTTTGAATGAAATGGTTTGATTTTTGATTGATTTTTTTATCAATTGATAAGTGAATCAATCAAAGTTATATATGAATATGATCCTTTGGGGAAGCAAAAGGTTACTACATTATGATAATCATAAGAATTATATTTATGATATTAATAGTACTACCAACTATCTTCTGCATAAATACCAAAAAAATTACTATTTTTTTTTAATGAATAATTAAAGGAAGGCAAACGAAATTGGCCCTTGATAATATCAGTAATATCTTCTGCATAAATACCAAAAATTTACTATAATTTTTATTTAATACATAATTAAAGGAAAGCTAACGAAATAAGCTTAATATCTTCTGTATGAATAAAAAAATGAATAAGATTTTTATTTATTGCATAGTTAAAGGAAAGTAAACAGGACTTGTTTTAGCGATCATTGAAAGATTGCCAATATGAAGAAAATATATTAAATTTATATAATATATGCAAATTTATGTATGTATTTAAATTATTGTATTTGATTCAGCTTTGCATCCATACTATCCTTTCAAAATGACTAACTGAACACGAATTAAGTGCTTTTTAATGAGCTTAACTGCTAATTCTATTTACTTGTTTGCTAATGATAATCCCAATCATAAATTGTAAGAAAATAATGTATATTTTTCAGCATACTTAATAAATTTACTACAATAACCAATGTATAAAACGTGATATATGCATTTAGAGTAATGCTAAATAGTTTTCATTTTACTTTTAAGTAGGCACTACTATTATTTTGAACAATTATATATTGAAAATTTCTGTTTCTCAAGCCCCGAATTGCACATAGTGCTAAGTTTGTAACAAAAAAAGAAAAAAGAGAAAAACATTTAAATAATTGATGGTTCGGTAATATTAGTTTTAGCTTAAAATTGCATCAAAATATTATGTCTATCAATAAATTGAGTTATAAAACACCTAGTGTTCATTCGAACTATTATTTTTTTGAACACAATATTTACATTAATAAATATATATATATATTTCTCATTCATAATTTCGCCTAAATGACTAACTGATCCCCAAGCCAAATGCTTTCTACTGAACCTATGTAGACTCATTAATTAATAAGATCAAATGCTAATATCTCATTCGATTCATGGCGATTTCTCACGAAACTACCTTAAGCTGAATTTATATCATAAAATTCATTATATCGTGCCATCTCAGTGGTGGTCTTGATTCATTTGAAGCAATAGCTATTTGAAGCACTTCCAATTGTCTCTTGTGTGCAGCAGAGATCACCTATCATGCTCGGGACACACCGGTTCATTACATCAGTTTGGCGCCAATTTCTGTAAGAAATCGCTGGCGTGGTACGTGTCAAAGATGCAAGGGCAGCTGTGCGACGGCCAGGGGCACGGGACAACCCTCTGGTGTGCAGAGATTTCTGCCAAGATCAAGACCAAGACGCTGTCTTCTCTGGCTAAGGGTTGGCCCGCAAATGCAGTTTCACCACCATTTGCAGCAGCAGCACCACCACCACCATCACCAGGCGGCTGGCTGGTGATGCTGCGCGTTCCATTTGGGGTGGGCCAACTGCAGCACGGGGCACAGGCGCAGCGAGCACGAGCTCGTTGAAAGGTGCCAGGTAGTTTTGCACATACCTCTTGGCGCATTCCAAGGTACTCCGTGCCAAAAGGATCGGCCAGGTAAAATGCGGCGGCGCAGCCACCCCATGAGCAGCACAACCAAAGTGGAGGTTTCTCGGCCTGGCAGCTGGCGGCCACATTTTCAAAAATTTCACGGCCGTTAGGGATTCGCTGTTATTATTATTGTTCGAATGCACCTAGATGGAGGAGCGAGGGCTGCTACCTTGAACAATAGTTGTTGATTTACTCTCGAACCTTGGGCTGTTGTTTACTTCTGTGATTAATATTTTTTGGGCATTGTTTTGGAGACCATAAGAGCTGCACTTGGATGACCAAGTTGTCGCAGCTGCTGACTGCAAGATCGCTGCATCAATGCATATCGAAAAGGATCAGCAGCGAGTGAGAGAGGTTTACCAAAGTCTAATTGAGCAGAAAAGCTAAGCTAAGCTAAGCTAAGCTAGACTCAGTCGGGCATCGCAGCTCGAAAGCCTCGACTTAAGCTGCTTAAGGCCTGCAAGAGCACTGAAATTAACTGAAAAGATTACGAGCTTCAATGCTTCGCGAGCGCTCTCCATCTCTCTCTTTGGACAGCGCAACGAATGAAATGTGAAACAAGAGCGCCAACGATATGAGCAGAGAGAGCAGCAGCAGAGCGCCAATTGGCTATGCGCTCTAGCTTAAAGCTACTCTTTGGCTCGACCAAAGAGCGAGCAGCGAACGGCGAACAGCGATCAGCTCACCTGCTCGCAGAGCGCAAGCTTCGTGTCTCTGTGTGTGAACGTCGTCGTGTACATAAGCTCCGGCAGCCGATTCTTAAGACCGAAAGAGACAGCAGCAGCAGGCAGCGAGCACCTCGCAGCGAGTTAAAAATAAACTTGCGCTTCAAGTTGTATATAAGCTCCGCAGCTGCTGCTCACGCTCACCAACACACACATATATACACACGCATTGAGTAGGGGAAATTTGAGTGTATAAAATTGAATCTCAGCGGCAGCTGGTGGCGATCGGCTGCGCTGGTGTGCCAGAGGGAGAGCGACGCGCCGGTAACCGGTGTGTGTGTGTGTGTGCCTACATATATCTCTCTCTCTGTGTGTGCGTGTGTGGCGTGGCACGTGCTCGCTTTGCGAGCAGAGATTTGTTGGCGGCAGGCAGCTCTGTGCCGCGGCGATCTGCAGCTGGAGCAACGTTCAATGAACGGCACAGCTGTTGCGGCAGGCGACAATCGATGTCTGGGCAGAGGGGTGACTGAGCCGCGTCATGGAAGATCATTGAGAGTGTGTGGCGCGTGGTGGTTGATTTCCGTACAGAATCCACCCGAAACGAAAATCGGAAGTAGGTAGCAGCAGCAGCAGCAGCAGATCCTTTTTTGGCACTCAAAGGGGGTTGGTGGTAGTCTTGCTGGGGGTTGATCCTGCGTCGTGAAGTCTATATAAAATTAAAGTGATCCTCGGCGGTTGCATCATTCACATACGAAACGGCCAGCGATCGAGACGCGTGCGAGCAGCCAATGATCGGCTCCAGTGATTTATAGTTCAGTTCATAGAAAATTTTTAAGATATAGAACACGATCGCGTTGATCCTCAGTTGCAAAAGTGTGATTCCTCGAGCTAATATGGATAAACTAGAGTACAGCAAATGCCCGTTGAAGAAGCGACCCATACAGGTCGAGGAACAGCCGGAGCACGAAGATCAACTGTGCCATGGTAGGTTTCCAGTTTCCTATAACTATCATTCCGATAGAGATTTTAGCTAGGTAATAAAGCCAGCTAACAATCTTCCTCTATGTTCGCTTCAGATGAAGGACCCGTCGATCTCAGCGTAGCTGCAGTCTCGGTGCCCTTGGAGCCGCCGCAGTGGTCCATCAAAGCGGAGCCCGAGCCACAGCCCGTGACGCCGGAGCTGCGTCGCCGCTTCGACGCGGCCATGACACAGACCAAGGAGCAGCTGGCGCGTCGCATTTGGGAGGAGACACGCGAGATCGCGCGCGCCTTTCCCGATGTCTTCACACGCGAGGAGATCGCCAAGAGCTTGGCCCGCCTCGGCTACGGCGACTTTGAGCTGCCGCCCGAGGACGAAGTCATGGAGCCGGAGAGTGAACGCGACTCCGAAATGGCTGCCAGCTATGCTAGCATTTCGCCGCCCCTGCCGGTCGCCACATTCGTCAAGGCGGAGCAGCCGGAGGAGCCTTTCGGTCTGCGCAACTACAACAACAACTTGCTGAAGAGCATTGCAGACTACGAGGATTGCATGAAGCTGCCGCAGCAGGAGCAGCCACTACCACTGCCGCTGCCAGCAGAGCCGCAGGACTTGAGCGTGCGACCCGAACAGCCGCAGCAGCCACAGCCACGTCGCGGCCTCAACGAGAACGTCAATCTGCACAATGTGGCGCGTGCGCTGCTCAGCATGCAGCACATGGCGCCGCAGCCGCCGAGCTTCAAGAGCAACCAGAAGCACGCGCCGCATCAGCTCGAACGAGATGAGGACGTGGAGAACCAGGAGAACTCTGAGAGCCAATTGAACCTGAAGATCAAGAGCAGCAACGACCTGTACTACCAGTGCCAGCAGTGCAACAAATGCTATGCCACCTACGCGGGACTCGTCAAGCACCAGCAGAGCCACGCGTACGAGAGCACCGAGTACAAGATCATCCGGAGCAATCCCAGCGGTGGGCCGATCGTTGATCAGACCGAGTTCTGCACGGATCAGGCCTCGGCGCTGATACAGGCGGCCAATGCGGCGTCGGCGCAGTCCATGCAGAAGCCGGTGGGCGTGCCGCGCTATCACTGCAAGGACTGCGGCAAGTCCTATTCGACCTACTCGGGCCTCAGCAAGCACCAGCAGTTCCACTGCCCCTCGGCGGAGGGCAACCAGGTGAAGAAGGTGTTCAGCTGCAAGAACTGCGACAAGACGTACGTCTCGCTCGGAGCCCTCAAGATGCACATCCGCACCCACACGCTGCCCTGCAAGTGCCCCATCTGCGGCAAGGCCTTCTCGCGCCCCTGGCTGCTCCAGGGCCACATCCGCACGCACACGGGCGAGAAGCCCTTCAGCTGCCAGCACTGCAATCGCGCCTTCGCCGATCGCTCCAATCTGCGCGCGCACATGCAAACGCACTCCGATGTCAAGAAGTACTCCTGCCCCAGCTGCACCAAGTCCTTCTCGCGCATGTCCCTGCTGGCCAAGCACTTGCAGAGCGGCTGCCAGTCGGAGCAGGGCGTCCCAGGCGGCACGCCGGGCTTCAATCAGCACCAACTGCAGCAGCATCTGCAGGGCTACGACGAGGCAGCCCATCAGCTCTACTACGCCGGCAGCGCGGGCAGCAGCGGCGGCGAGGAGGAGGAAGCACACGAATTTCAAATGCCCCCACAGGTGAGACAGGGCATCTACTGAGCACAACAGTTATCAGGCATTATATCTAAGTAGATTTTAGGATTTATACACTTAAGTCTTAGTCACAGTTCACATTGTAGCCAAAGCAGGTAAAGAGGAAAGTCAGGAATTCAGTGCCAAAAATTAGTCAAGGCAATTTTATTGCCCATTAGGAAACATTTCATATCCAAAAAGTTAATATTTATATGCTAGTTAGTTATGTAACTATTTATTGAACAGATTAGCAACGCATAGTTATAGCCAGAGATTTGTTGTTAACTCATGTTTTGTTATTGTTGAAAATATCTCCTCCCACTCTCTATCTCTGTACAAATCGAAATGGTGCGAGTTTATTTTTAATTTAATATAATTTATATTAAAATATTTAATTATTTATGCTTATTTATCTATATTAAAAACTTTAATTTATTTTTCGTGTAAATATTTATAAATTTAAATAAATAATAAAAGAGGAAAAACAAAGGCAAAACTCCACTTGCAGTCACCAAGTCAATGGAGCGAAATCCAATCGAGCCGAGGTTAGACAATTTCTATTGCGATGCTCATTTGCTGACAAGTCGCGGCGATGCTATCGATTGGCGTCTCGCTAGGTGCAACGTAGGTGTCTCTTTATTTATCGATCTTATAAAAAAGTTGCAGCTGATTCGCAAATTTAGCGAATCACAAAGCGCCGGCAACGAACAGATTGCCGCACCAGCGGGTGGTGGTGCAGCTCATTTGGTGGGTGGCTTGGCTGGTTGGCTGGCTGGCCTGACTTGGCTTGGCTGACTGTGCTTGGTTACGGTTAGAGCGGAATATCAAATCGCTGCTTAAATCAAAATTAATTGCCAGAATAATAATTGTTTTGAACGTAAAGCGCCAAACGGCAAACGAGAAGGAGAATTGGCGCAGCTGCAACTGCAATTGCAACTGCGTCACCAGCAACAGCAGGCGGCAAGCGCCAACAACAACAACAACAACGACAACGAAGTACGACAAACGTCTAGCAATTTTTGTTGTTGTTGTTGGTGGTGGTGCCTTGGAGACTTGCGACGGGGCGGCGAAAACCACTCAAAACAACAAACAACCCGATGAATCATCGATTTCGGGTCTACCACGGCAACAACGGCAACAAGTTAACAACAACAGCAGCCGTAGCAGCCGTAGCAGCCGTAGCAGCCGCAGCAGCAACAACAAGTTTTGCCAAGCCGGCTTAGTGCAGCCGCACGCAGCTAGATGGCGCTAGTGGGCAGTCATCGGGCTTTTGGTTCAATTAAACGCGTTTTCCAGTTCATTTTCGTTGCCACCGTTTGTTGTTGTTGCTGTTGCCGCAGCGATTTTTTGTTGCTGCAGCTTTTCCGCACTGCCGCAGCCGCACCTTACTTTGTTGCCCAAAGTCAACGCTGCGCCTGCCCAAGTCGCATTATTATAAATGCCGTCCACGCAGTTTCTTACGCTCTACAACTTCCAGTTTCGTTAATTTTTTTTCTTCTTTCAGTCTTTTTCGGCATTGCCTTTGGCTTTGCTCCGAAATTGTCGGAAATACACTAACCAAGCTAAGGGGAGCTGCACTATTTTGTAATGCAGTTTTGCAGGAGTTTTTGGTTTGAGAGAGAAAGTCGTAATTAGTATACCAAATCTATGGGATATCAGTAATAGGTAAAGAAATATAGAAATCAATTCCAATTGGAATGTTTTTGATTTGAAATAGATTTAATATTGAAGAAATTGATCTTATTCCACAAATGGGAATCGAACCTAATCTAATTGCAATCCATTTCTATGCTATTCCACAATATTTCTAGCAAGTTATTTCTGAAATCTATTCCCTTTCTAGTCTTTATCTGAAACCTAATTAAACTTAATAAAATGTGAACTCTAAACCTGCAAATATAGTTATGCTCCAGATCACCCTTACTCCCATAGAGCATGCCCAGTTCAGTGTTACCCCATTTGCTACTCAATTCCGTCACGAATTGTAACTTGTCAGGCGGTAGCTTTGGTCTATTAGCGGAGACACCACAGGCACCGCAAAGCCTGACTGGGAAAGTCATATTACATTTGGCTAGAACCCAGGACAATGTGTGTTGAGGCCTCCTCGCGCCCTTCCCAAAAAGCGCCCGATCAACGCTTGTCAGACTCAAAATTTTGCCTTCTCTTGACGTTGACTTGGTGCGCGTGCTGCTGCTGCTGTTGCCACGCCTTAAAAAAATCCGAATGGGCAACGCACATGTGGCACAGACAATTTAGTGGTAGCGGCTTTTGGTCAAAGGTTAAATTAGACGGGCCGTGCCCCCTGGCCCGCCCCCTTAACCAGCCGACTGGTGACAAGTGCCACGCCGCGTATATCGTTTAGAGCCTTAATTTATGGCCCCCAAAACTACGAAAATATATGAAAAAAAGATTTTTCTAACTGTGCTCGAATTTCATTTATTTCATTTTAATTGGCATTTTTGTGGCTGGCTGGCACTAAACACGCCTTGATTCTATGCTGTGTGTGTGTGTGTGTGTGTGTGCCGGCCCGGCCTGGCAAATCTGGGCAACCTCCAGGGGCTTTAGAAGGCAAGCTCTAGACTTCCTCGCTGGCAGTTTAATTAATCTCTTATCGTTAAATGTTATTTTAAATGCATTTTTAATTTCAACGAAATCAATTTTTCGTGTAAAATATTTAAAATTCAAATTCATGGCACGTTTGTGTTGCGGCTCGTTGTAATTAATATTTAATAATTTGCAAAATGTGCATGAAACAACAATATGTTGACGTGGATAGGTAAAAGAATGGTTGACTTACAGATACCCTGTACAAAATATGTCTCTCTATTATGGAAATTTATTGTTAACTAACTAATAAAAAGCTATCCTCTAAGTGATGTCAGCAAACGAGAATTGTTTATTGATCTATGTTTTAAGTCCTGAAGAAAGTCTGCTTAGGATAAACGCAAGCTTATAAAAATATCTGAGCTATGAGCTTCAATCATTTGCTATGGCCATAAAAAAACTCATATTAATTTTAAGTCTTCACCTAAGTTTCTTTGATGTTTCAATCCAGCAAAAAGTCAGCTCAAACCAAAACCAACTCAATAAATATATCTCACATTTGTGCTTCACTCATTTGCTATACTTTAACATACCTTTTCTCACACATCTTTCATGGCTACAGGGTATTCAGCATTATGGAAGTATGAAATATGTCAGGCAGGCGCTTTAGCAGTTGCCGTCGCTGTTGCCTTTGTCGCAGCTGTTGATTGACTCGAGACCTGATGCAGATACCAATTGTTGTAGTCAACACTGTTGTTATTTTGTTGTTGTTGGTATTTTTATTATTTTGTTGTAGTTGTTGTTGTTGTTGTTGCTGGCTGTACGTGTTGTTTGTTTAACGCGCTGGGTGTAAATTAATATTTAATAATGGCTGTTTTTTCAGCGGCTGTTGCGATATTTTTAGATCTAATCGCAGTTTAATATGGTCTACAGAATGTCTTATGCAACAAGAGATTAGCTGTTGGCGTAAAGATAATCTTAGTTTATGCAATTTATGAGTAGTTCAATAAGTAAAAGTGAGACCAGAGCAGAGAGCCAGCAAGGTGTATATCGATTTTATATGCTGAATGAATCATTGGAAATGCTGAGAATAAGTTTAAATTGACTGAGTAATTATGAGTTGAAGATCATTTTCTTAAAATATTAAAAAATATATATTTCTTTCATGTAACTGATAAAATAAATAAAGCTTTTGTATGTAGTCCTTTTATCATAATGTTGCTTGCGAATTCATCATTTTCTTTCCATATATAATAGATCTAAGATGAAAAGCTCAAAGACCTGTACTCTTAGATATCCATCCTCAAACTCAGTTTCTTTTCTTTTCTTCCTTAAGTAGATTCACCTTTAGTGACTCCATTGATTTCCTACACTTTGCCTCTTTATTTATAGTTTTCTATATAAAACACTTAGAGATGTTTAAGCACACATTAAGCTCATAAAAACCTGGTGCAGGCGCCTACAATTAGGGGCTATTCTGCTCTTGCTCCAATCAATTGGGTTGCTTTTGCGGCACTTTAAGCTCTTGTCATTAGCGATCTAGCCCGGCACTCACTAAGCTCCGCCACTCATAACTCATGACACATAGTCAGCAGCGACTCTTGAGCACCATAAATCCTATGCCATGCACTCGTTGACGTCAAATTAATCAAAGCCAAATGCAACGCAGGCAAATTAGCCACAAAAAAAGAACAACTACAACAACAATAGCGAAATCATAAACAAGATTAGTGAACACGAAAACAGCTAAAGTTCTAAGCTCAAGTGGCAAATGAGAACTTGTGAGATTTTTTTCCCACACTTGGCGATCAAAGCGAACCGAAACGAAACGCAGGCGAACCTTTGGACAAATCGCAGGCAACGCCCCAGAATGAAATCGATATAATTATTTGCATTAATAATAATTACCATTGTCTCGGATTTGATTTGGATTCAGATTCAGAATCAAATTCAAATTCAAATGCGTTGGCGTTCTTGGAGCCACAGTTCTTTATATGTTTTCATATATACATAATTTTAATATGCAAAAGAATAAAATATAGTTCGTGGTGCAGGCTAATTAATTCAGACCGCAAAAGCAAACTGAGACTTCAATACGGAAATAAGCTTAACGACCGCAACAAAAACCAATTTCAAAATTTAATACGCAGCCGAGCCGAGTGGGGAAGGGGCAGGGGCAGTAATTGTGGCTGTGAGTTGGACTGAGGCGCCGGCGGCGCAACAATTGCACCATGTACATGTCCGAGTCTCCGATTCGACTCCGAGTCCAAATACATGTGTGTGGGCCACCCACACCAGAGACTTGGCCATGGCTGAGCAAAGCAAAGCGGGCCCGTCAACAAGCGAGAGACCGAGCTTCAAATGCGCGACAGCACATATCAAAACTGAAATGTGTCTGCAGCAACAACAACAGCAACAACAATAATAAGGTACCCCGTCGGTTTTGCAAGAGGTCCAAGTCCGTTTATATATCTTATGAGCCACCTGACTGACGGGCCACGCAAATGCTTCAACTTGTCAGCACGCTAAGTGCTTGAAAAATAGCCAGAAAAAACAAAGGAGGGGGTAAAAACAACAGACAGAGAGAAAGACTGAGAAAAAGAGAGAGAGAGAGAGAGAGGTAGAGGGAGAGGGAGAGCGAGAGATAAACTGATTTTTTAAATATTATAAAAAATAATATGGCAAACTGTGCGCATTGTTCTCTAGCGCCTTTTCAGTTGGGCGTTCAACCCGCACAGCGCAAAGGTGTTGCGGAGACCACAGTTGGAGCCCAGCAACCTGTTCACAGCTGAAACGGATTTATCTTATGATTACAACACACAACAAATGGCGCACACAAAAGGCGACAGTCAAAAGATTTAATTATGCCCGTGCCGCGTATTAGTTACAAAAGCTCAAGAAATACAAACGACTTAAAACGAACTTTGCATACACTTTGCGATATATATATGGATATATAAATCGGATATAATATATATAAAATAGAGAAAATTATAATAGAATTATAATAGAACTTACCATGTTTGTTAAGCTGAGTTGACCAGAATTTTTAATTTGTATATCCAAATTTGAGCTCGGCTGGAAATAAAGAAAAATATATGAATTATTTTTTTATACATTTAAATTTATTTATATATATTATATTATTTATATATATATTATATTATGTATTACAATAAATACACTCCTCTCCTCAACATATTAACATCAGTTCACGGCAAATTCAGTTAGTGTTTTAGGGGGACGCCTTGTCGTGTGGGGGCGCTGATGCTGTAAATTGAAGGCGTCAAAAGACAAAAGCAATCCCGTCACAGAATTGACATTTTGCAACTTTCAGCAACAGTTACAGCCGCTGAGCCACAGCAAGGCGATGAGATGGCAGCCAGCCGAAAAAATCATAATTTGCACGTTTTTTGTGTTGAGCCAAACAAAAGACTTAAGAAACGAACTTGCTGCAAAGGGCCTACATGCAAAGTGTCAAGTTGCGCAACTTGTCAGCCGCTTAAGCCGGCTTCGATTCTGCCAGCTCAGTGCGCTGTTAATTTAGCTTTTGTGGCCTGGCAAAAGTTTTTAATTAAACAGCCGCCGACGACGGCGACAGCGAAGACAACGACAGCCACTAAACATGCCCCATTATCATGTCCCCCCATGTCATATCTATCTGTGCTGAACTATCTGCATAATACCATGTGCCTATCTGACGCGGCTCTGCAGTTGCCCCGGTGGTGCTGCGGCGGTGGTGCTTTAGTGGTGCTGTGGTGGTGCTTTGGGTGCTGCCGCTGACATAAACGCTGACATTAATTGAGTAATTTATAACGATGGCAACAGCGGCGACTGCCAGCCAGCCAGCCAGAGAGCCAAGCCAGCCAACCAGCAAGACGGACATAAACGACAAAAGACGAGCGGACAGCGGCAAGAGTTCGGGGCAACAACATCAAAAGCTCGCAGCGCACGTCGTCGGCGTCGTTGTCTTGAGGCACTTCAGCGCTCCAGCATAACATGATATTGTTATTATTATTAAGATTACCAGAGACATGAATTCAATTAACACTTGTCAGCGTTGTCAGCGGCGGCAGCGGCAACGCTTCAATCTATGCCAAAAAATCAGCCAAAAAGTACACCAAGAAAAAATTAAACATGTAGAAGAGCACTAGCTGAAACTGATTGACTGGCAAATACCCTATGCAGGAGGGTGAAAATATTAATGCCGTAGAGAGCTCTTGCTAATAATTGATAAAGGGATTTACTAAGATTTGAATCAGCCAAAAAGTACACCAAGAAAAAATTAAACATGTAGAAGAGCACTAGTCAAAGCTGATTGACTGGCAGATACCCTATGCGAGAGGGTGAAAATATTAATGCTATGAGATAGACTCAGAGAACGTTTGCTAATAATTGATAAAGGGATTTGATCAGATTTAAATCAGCCAAAAAGTGCACCAAGAAAAAATTAAACTAGTCATAGCTGATTGACTGACATATACCCTACGCAAGAAGGTGAAAATATTAATGCTAAGAGATAGACTCAGAGAATTCTTGATAATAATTGATAAAGGAATTTAATCAGATTTAAATCAGCCAAAAAGTGCACCAAGAATAAATTAAATATGTAGAAGAGCACTAGTCAAAGCTGATTGACTGACAGATACCCTATGCGAGATGGTGAAAACATGAGTGCTAAGAAATACTTTCAGAGAATTGTTACTAATAGTTGTTCTATAGGCATCACATCTCTTTCTATATGAGTGGAGAGACTAAAGACTTCATTTGCCACATTTGGAGCTACCCTGCCCGCCTTTGACACGTACGTGTACAGGGTATAGAAACAAGCGCACGATTCGCACGCGGAGATAAGTTTGTAAGTTTATGTCTGCGTACAAGATTTGGCATGTTTAAATCAGTTTAGGCTAGATCTTGGCCTCAAGCTGCTGGCTGCTGGCTGCTGTTGGCCCGACCTGGCCTGGCTGACAATGTAGTTGTCTTGCTTCTCCCTTCCAAGTGCTAACGATAATTGCCGGGCCAGGCAAATTAGAAGACGCGACACGGGCAGGACAAAAAGACCGCTAATGAGGCGAACAAACCCGGCAAATGGAAACCCTCTGCATTTAGGCCTAATAACTGCCAATGTCGCCAATAAGAGAAAAGCCAGAAGACACACACAGAAACACACACGAAAAGCACCCGCCGACGGCAGCCCAAAAAGGCGCACAAGTCAAAGCAAATTAAAACAAGAATCACGACAGGTTACCATGCGAGCCCAATGCCAGGCCGCGACACACGATTCGCCGCCAGCAGCAGCGGGCCAAAAGGTAAAAAAAGGGTACAAATCCGCGGCCTTTCCATAAATGCGACGCTGCTGGCCAAGAAATTTACAAGTGTTAAATGTCGAATTGGGGGAAATGCGTGCAGCGGCTTTGACACAAACGAACACGGAAATGGCCAAACAGAAAGTGGACAAATGAACCCACAAGCATCGCATGGCAATCGTCCCTCCATCGCTCCTCCAGCCCCTCCTCCTCGATCTCGCCCAATGCCCATTAACCGACAAATGGCGTACGTGTTAATGGCATTTGAATTTGGCCAAATATGGCCGAGTCGTCGTTGTCACTTTGCATGTTTCGCTGCTTGGCCCCAAATGGCGTCGCGGCTGCCACGGCAAGTGAAGGCATGCGCTGGACAATGCCCGCCAACGAATCGTGGCGAGCAGAAGCTCAGCGGCCCGACACGCATCCAGCAAGCGGCAACGCTGCTGGGCCACACAAACGATCAAGCGATCGAAGCGATCAATGGGCGCCCGCATCAGCATTTTGGGCTTTTTCGTATTTTATTTATTTATTTTTTGTCTTCTCGTCGGTCACACAGCTTTCTAATGGAGCGTGACTTAGTGCCGGGTATATGGATGAGCCAGCTTGACACACTGCTGGCACACATCCATGCAAAATTAGCCAAGTGCCAATGACCGAGACGTCTCACCTATCTGGCTAATCTCAATTGAATGTAGTTCTGGCTAGGACGGTCTTCCTCTGCCTATCTCTATCTCTACTTCTGATAAGCCCCGTGCCTGCCGCTCCTTCAAATTACATTATGAAATAGCTAATCAAGTGCGCGCATCTGACAGCAAGCCTAAGGCAATTTCCTGATTATGTGTACATAGGTAACATCACTTGCCAAATGGCTCTATTGGCCATTCAGCCCACACTCGACATGGCATGGAAGTCAGTTCAATAAACCAGACCAGCGCGAGACATATGGACAGCAACATCGACAAAGAGAGAGAGAGAGAGAGGTAGAGTGAACACATCAAATGACAGGCAACACAACAAACAAGTTTAATTATAGCTCATGTAAATAATTTCTCAATTGTAAGCTGTTATCAACGAAATGTTCAATCAATCATTTGGCAAACGCATGAACCTGAGCCCAGCCAGACAATAGCAGAGCCTCGGTGCGCCGGGCATCGATCTTGGCCTTAGGCGTGGGCCGTACAGTTTGAACTAGCCAAATCTAAGCTAATTAATCAAAATAATAATCAAGCAATCAGTGGATCATACGCCATCGACTCAGACACCAGCACAAAGCCGACGCACTGCCCGGCTAGACGGGGGACTGGGGGTGGTGGTGGCGGCTCTCGGTTTGAGCCACGACGCACGCCAAGCCAAATGAAATGGAAGCAAAGTGTAACCCAAGATCGCTTAAGCACTCGATTTCAAATAATAAAAAGACAGAAAAAAAAAGATATTTACAAAAAGAAAAACATGACTTCAACTGCTGTCATTGCGCACGAGGTTCGCTTTGCTGTTGTTGTTGCTGTGTTTTGTTGTCGTGTTGGGGTTTTGTTTTGTTTTGAATTTCAGGTGCTTGTATCATTCAGTCATTTGGCCAACTATTCAACTACTCAACTATTCAGCTCTATTCATTCATGGGCCATGCAACTTTTGTTGTTTTGTTCTCCCGCGCCTCGAGTCGAGATATCCCCATATATAGACACTCACACACATTTCAGTCTTTGACATCACGAATCTCTGACTCGCAGTCTCATTTGGAGTCAGCGTTAAGTAACGTCTACGCGCCAGAAACAATTAATCACCTGTCGTCGTCATCGTCAATTGGTTGTTGGCTTTTTTTTAGCCTTTTTTTTTTCCTTTTTGTTTCAGACATTGAACGACTTGGACAGTTATGCGGTTTAGTGGCCTTTTCTGGTATGTGCCCCATATGCGTCGGCGGCAGCGACGGCGACGGCGACGGCGACGGGAGTGCCACTCGATGGCTGAGCGTGAAGGGGGGCAACTGCACTTGTCTGCTCCATCTGTAAGGCTTTCGTAGGTTGATTGCCTTATTGCTGGTGATAAATCATTCGGCTGCTGTTTCGTGTTGAACTTCGTGTTCCAGCTTTAAGGTTAAGTGTTGCTCTAGAAACATATGCGGATAAGCTTATCGCGATTACAGTTTCTGCCGAAGAGGTGGCTGTCGTAATGCTACGGACACGTTTAAATATGATCTATGATCAGCTCTAATAAGCATTTGGCGGGAAGTTTTCAGAGATGTGAGAGAGGGGTAGGGAGAGGAGGAGAAGACGGAGAGGAAGACGGAGTCAGAGCAAATAGTAAAACTTTTGAGATGTCTATCAAAACTAAATATTTGTAGTTGAGCTTACTAAGCTTTTCTCTCTTAGTCTCTCCCTCTCATTAAAGTTTACTCAATTTCGATTTATATATCTCCATTTTAGGTGCTCTTCAGAAAGTAAAAAAGCCTTTAAGTCTTCGTTTGATACTTCCCCTAGAAGTGTATAAAATACCTTATGAGAGGAATTGAAATTTTCATGGAAATATTTTAAAGCCCTGAACTGCACTTCAAAACAACATCAATAGTTCTATTACACCAATCTCTTTCTAACTCAACTTTTAGTTAGAATCTTTCCCACATTATGCAATTGCCCACACAAAACACAATGCATCGACATTTAAAATGCGATCTTTTCACTCTCTAAGCGATTTCTCTTCTAGAGGCAGCTCCGCCCCAAAAGGCAGACAAGTGAAAAGCGCATAAATCGACGCCCAACACCTCGCGCCAAGATTCAAGCACAATAATATACAAAGCTTTGCCTTGACATGCAAGTGAAATTTAACAAGCCACTCCTAAGATCAGCCAACAACAACAACAATGGGAGCTACAACAACTACAACAACAACGACAACGACGACAATGAAAAAAGTGATCACACACAATAATATAAAAGTTGAAAGCGGTGATTTTTCAAGCGCGAACCGTACCCAAAATACGTCACATTTAGGAGGTGGAAATATTGTGGCAGCGAAAAGTGGGCACAGCCTCAACAGACACGCCCCCCGCAGACACAAGCGCAGACGAAAGGTTGCAAGGGACTGGCTCTGCCCGCGCATATAATTAAATCAAATTAAAAGAACTAACGAACATTTCTGAAGCGCGCATCCTGCAGCTTGCACAAAGCAGCAGAAAGAAAGCTACAAAAAAAAATAAAACAAAATGTTTATATTGCAACAAAAAAGTTCCACTTGTCTCAATCGACGCCTCCTCAAAAGATCTGCGTGAAGTCTTTGGGGCCGCACCCGCAGCTCGGACTCGCCCTCAGCGCCAACGCAAATTCAGCGAACGTTTTCTTTCAGCTCGCTTCAGCTGGCCCAGCTCTAACCCCTCTTCCACAGCCGCCGCCAGGCCGCCAGCGCAGCACTGGATTATCGCGCAAAAACCAAGTCACTGTCTCTAATTGAATTCGTCGGCTTAAATAATTCAGCTGCAGGGCAGCGAAATAAATTTCGATCTACGTCTGTGGCTCGCGTCTAGTTGTATCGCCAAATTGTCGAAGCGGCCACTTGTAGCGCACTGCGAGTTCGTCTTTGGCCACCGAGCTCATTGGCACTGCACTTGAAGAAAAGCTGTTGAGAGTGTGGCACACGTGGAGGCTGCTTCAATTGAAATTCGGGTATTTTTTATACGATTTTTGAATGGCAATGTTTTATGGAAGAATGTGGAGTTTGAGCATCTATTTGTATTTACAGATCTGCCTTGGCTTTAGAACTTTTTAAACTATGCATTTGATTGCAATCTCTTGAAGATTGCATAACTCTGGGCTTGGGTATTTTTTGTTTGATATTAAAGTCATCTAAGCTATTTGATTCGTAAGAAACAAAACAAAACAACAAAAAAAATCGATCGATATTTAAAACTTTCATTCGAAAAATCTTGCTCTTCTATCTATCAATGTAATATAAACCCTTATCTTATTAGTATAACTCGACTTGAGCCTAAGAAATGTATTACTTTGTCTGACTTAGAAATAGTTTAATTTAAGAAACACCTTCAAATTATCGAGTAGATATATGACTACTGTCTTTCGATATTTATCGATGCTTTCAGGTATTGAGTGAATAGCTTAAAATATTCTTATAATGTATAAGATACTTATAGTATTTTCTTATTTTACAAATTTCTGTATCGAAATGAGATTTTGGCAAGAATCCAATCTCCCCAGTGAGCTGTGGAACCATAAGATTCTTCCCTGCTACAACTCTCGCTTTGAACCTCCAGGAAACCTCATCTGAGAAAGTAAATTCTACCTCAACCACTTTCAATGTTGTTGAACTCAGTTTTGTTAAATGATTTAGAATATTATTAACTCAAGTTTTACCAGGTATTATCTAAGCTTACTACATGTATTCCATTGGACAATATATTTTAAGTAGAGTCCTAAGCTAAAGCATTATCTATGTAAATGTATATTTTTTCGCATATAATGTATGCTTAATCTTTATCTTGTTCATCTGTTTGCCTTTAATAAACTTTCTTATCATTGCTTTTCACCTCTTCATCTCCAGCCACAATCAAACATTACCACAACAAATTTCTCTTAGTGTACAAGTGGCTTTTGTGATGGCTGATGCGCACACTAAATGCCTCCTTTTGCCTCACAATTGATTTCTGCATCTCTGTTTGCTGGCTCTGGCAAGTGTTTGGCTTGGGGTATCTTCAGGGTATCTGCGGGCGCAGCAAATCAATCTGCAAACATGCCCCCGACTGCGATTGAGTTGGAGACGACGACGACGACGACGGCGACGACGAAGATAGAGACTGCGTCTCTCTGGCTGGCTGGCTGGCTGGCTGTCTGTCTGACTGGCTGACTGTCGTGGCTTTTGCAGTCCTGTGTCGTGGATTCGGTATGTGGGCTGCGGTCGACGCATCAGTTTCGGGCTGTTGTTGCATTTTGGTGCCGTAATAAATACATTTGCTGAATTTTAATGTCCTCCGCCCATTTTTCAGGCAATTTGAGCGGAACACTTGGATTTGCCGCAGCCCTTTTTTGGGTCCACTCGCTGCTGCAGTTGCCGGGGATTTGCGAGCGGTTTGGCAATAAATATTTTGAATCAGAAAACATATAAATTTAGTGATTTGCCAAGTCAGTGAAGTCTTGCCCCATTGAAGATGCACATGAGCACGAGCACGACAACGACACCGACCAGAGCTGCGTTGCTTTCCGGTAGGACTCAACGCCGAACCGCAGTTCAGCATAAATTGGTAAATTGTTTTTGGCGGCTGTGGCGGCACATATTTTGTATATTGCATTTTTAGTTCATCTTCAACTGTCTGCAGCGGTTGCGACTTGCCCCTTCCTCCTCCTGTGCTGCTGCTGCTGCTGCTCTTCGGCTCTATGGCCACGCGCCCCGCTCGAGCTCGAGCTGCAGCTCGTATTTGGGTCAAACCGAGTCGCGACTCATGCGGTAGCCAACATTCAAAGTAGGTGATGAAGTCCCAGCGCTGCCTGATTTGTGATAAGCTTCATATTTTTAGGGTTTAATTCAATGAAAGTTGCGTGCGTGCCTCCGACAATGATGCCGATCTCGGCCACAATTCTCCGTTTGTTTGGTAGGTGAAATTATGCAGTGCCTCCTCGACGGCCAGCCAAATTGGCAGTGGCATCTTCAGTGCGGCTGTGGCGTGAACATTTTCTGTATTGCCCAGGCCAGAGTTCAGCAGGCCGTGCCGCGCCGCGCCGCTCCTTCCCTACTCTTGCGCTGCTTCCTTTCTTGGCTGGGATCATAAATTCGATTTTAAGCGATCAGCGGCAGTGAAAGCGTCCACAATTGACTGAGCACCAATTTGATATTGAATTGCATTGACAGATATGCATAACTGGGATTAGAAGTGGAATAGCTGGGATAAGTGGTGATAGTTTTTGTGAAGTATTGTATTCAGTTTTTGTGGGATTGATATGTTTGCATATTTGAGCTTCAATCAAATTTTGGTTGAACGGGCAAGTAAATAAACAGAATTGTCTTCTCTTGATTGAGGATAATCCATAAGCTTTGTTGAAACGCAGTTGAATAATTATAAAAATTGCCGCTTTAAATAGTTATGAATGTCATAAAATATATAGCTAATAGAGCATACTTTTATTAATATTTAAAATACATTTATTTATTTTACTAAGCTCTAAACTTGTATACCTATAAAAAGGAAAAAAAATACATGAATAACTGAAATCGGCTAATAATTTTAAAGCACCCAATGCACGACTATGCGAATCTCCCGCTTACACAAATATATCTTTCTCTTCTCTCACTAGCTTTAGTACAGGAAATTTCTCTGCAAACATAAAATTCGATGCTCATTAAGTTGCTTTTGGGTGTTTCTGTACTTTATTGCTTTCATTCGCATATTCTTCGAGTCGAACACGCTTTATGTGCCTATGCGCAGAGCTGAAGTTTCCATCCGTTTGATGGCTCGGCTCGCCGCGAGTGGGCGTTAACACTTGGTTGCCGTTGCTCGTTGGCGCGGTGCACAATTACGCCATTTGCTAAAATCAAACTATCAACTTTGACACTCATTAGCGTCAAATTACAGCGCGTGCAGAGGATTGGCAGGTTTGCGCCGATAGCTGGAAGAACACCGCCGCAGCAGAGAGCGGAGGGCACAAAAGAAAAAACCTCGTAAATCCATAAAAGCAATCGTAAATTTTTATTGTCATGCCACTTGCCAGCCAGGCAGCAGCAACAGCAGCCGTTGCCGCTGCACGTTGCACGTTGTTGTTGTTGAGGGGGAAAATGCCGGCCGAGCTGAGAACTTTTCTCGAGGGAAAACTGAGCAGCTAACAGACGACAAAGCCGACGAAGACGACGCCAGTTTTCCACTTGGTTAGCTTTGCCAGCGCTGGGAGCTGGCTGGCATATTAAACCAGCGCGCACATATTTCATAACAAAATTTATGAAGGGCCGTTAACTTTAAGAATCTTTTGCGCAATTTACTCGCAGGCGTCTGCAGGAGGGACGCTGGCCAAAAAGGTTGCCAGCCAAGCCAAGCCAGGCCAACAGACGCCAAGGCGCAAAACGTCGCGCCAAAGTAGCGCCAATTTTTCGTCTAACAATTGGCGACGACCTAATGCCCCGTTTGGCAATCGAAGTTGCGGCTAAAGCCGCAGATCGCAGTTTAATTCAATAGCAGTTGCAGCTACTCCCCCAACCCACGGCCACAGCGAGCCACAAGTTGGCGGCGCAGTTAGCTCATGAAGTTCACATGAATGCCATGAAACAATAAATTATGTTATTAATAAATAATAAATGTAATGGGAGACTGCAATTGCCGGAAAGATGCAGCTACCTGTTTTTAGTATTCCTCCCTCTCTCTCTCTCTCTCTCTGTCTCTCTCTTGAGTCTTGCTCCTTTTCGTTGTGGAGTGAATGGAGCAGTGCACGAAGTGCTCCATTATTATTATGTGCTCGCTTAACTACTGTGTCAAAGAGCCGCTTGGCAAATAAACTAAGCCAGCCAAGCTAAGACAGGTTGAGTTGCCAGCAGAACGAATTTTAAATGCTCTATAGATGATGCAATAAATAAATAATATTTATAAAGAAAATTAATTCTCAATATTTTTTTACTGATTCCAAAAACTAGATTTCATCAGTCATAATATAAATTAAATATAATTTAATAATCTCTATATATATTTTCCTTTTTCTTCCCTTCTTCCTCCCTCTCACATCACAAACCCTCCGTCTCAGTTACCTAACTTTCATCTGCACTTTGTCCAAAATAAAAAATAAAAAAAAAAAACAATTGCAATTTGGCAGGATCACGCGATGGCAGCAGCACATGGGAATCGACTGCATTAGCTGCGGTTATTAATCATCCCATGCAGCTCGGCGCTGATCTCTGGGCTCGAATAATTGAAATTTCAAATTTCAGCACATGGAATCGAATCCTGACTCATAATTTGAGCGCACTTGTCGGCCCCAGGGCTGCATTGTGACAGGCAATCGCATCGATATGTGCAGCTATTGGCCAATTGACTGCCCTGACCAAGTTAGTAGCCGCAAGTACAGCCTGGCTGCTGTTGCTGCTGCTCATCTACATTTGAGCTACTTTTCCATACAGTAGCCGCGACAGCGAATGGGAAAACTCATCGGCACCCCCCGCCCAAAGGCGCTCGCCTGCCAGGGCAACTGGGCAGCAGCTGCCCGCACGCGCATATATTTAAATAAAACGTGACTGCAGAATGGGCTCATATCTCTGTCGTTCGCCGGACACTTGTGCATGTGTGTGTGTTTGCTACACAGCTACCTGATGCGAGCTGCCGTGGAGCACTCGGGGAGACTGCTGGCCCCGGTGCGATATGGCTGGCGTCCTGCTGCGAGAACTTTGGCTGGCCGCCTCGCCGCAGTGGCAGATCGCAAGCTCAATTCATATAGACAATATAAATATTTCATCTAATGCTGGCAATCTGCACTTGCCACTTGGGCCAGGCCAAGAGCAGCCCTGGGCCAGGCCAACATGGGCAACGCCTGCCAGAGACACTCAGAAAAATAGCATGGAACTTTTCAGATTTTACTCAAATCTTCCACTTTGAATGAGTCCCCTAAGATCTTTGCCCAAGAGTCTTTTTAAGCAATACTTTGAGCTTATTATATATCAGATTAGCTCCCATATATTACCCCCTATTAAGTACACATCCTTTCTCTATCTCAAAAGTATATGCTCCTTTTTTCTCCACGTGCATGAGGACTTAGTGAAATGTGTATGCGCACTCTTGATAGCGATTTCCAGGCGACGATAGACTCTTCATCATCATCGAGTGGGCTGGCGGCGGGACCACGTTGGCGTATCGCGCTTTTGATTTAATTTTGTTGCCATAGTTTTTTTCGTTTTTTTTTCTTCGCTTTTTTCCGTTGCAGCTTTTGGGAGCACACCTAGTGGAACAGAGATGTCGATGTGGATGTGCTTGGAGGATGTGGCGCGATGCGATCTCATGTAAATTAGCACACGTTTCGTGGCCTAAACACAGAGCCAGCAGTTTATTTGTGCCAAGTTCTTAGACTAGCTAAATGAACTCATATGCAAATGTGGCCCAAGTGGGTTTCCAGCGACTCCAGACCACGTGGGTAGCCACAGGCAGCATTTCACATTGTGTGCCCTCGTACATCATCCGTTTAACTGGCTTAAGGTAGCTTTAACTAATTACGTTTCAAAATGTTTCAAAATATCACTCATACGCAATGTGTGATTGGCTGTGACTCAGCGTGTGCCGCCGCTGCTGATGCGATGAGTCGTAACACAATATTGCATAAATATTCATATATGATAAAGATCACAGCTGCGACTGGCTACCCAATACAATCAGCTATGAATCTTTTAATCGTCTCTATCGTCTCAATCGTCTCTATAACAAAAAGCTCAGCGACTCAATGCCAATGGGCAACGTAAAGCATCGCTCAATCAGTGACGACCTCACATTGGATCATCTCTCTTTCTCTCTCTCTTTCTTTTCATTCAGTCAATGGCGGCTTTCTTCTAACAGCAGCAACAGCAGCAGCTGTAATTAAAATAAATTATATTCATTTATTATGTCACGCTCCTAATGAAATGTCAGAGTACAAATTTTTGGCAAATTTGTGGTGGAGATAATGAAAATCCAAAATGTGCAACTCTTTCAGTTTGTTACAGAGACCTATATAGTATCTAGAATCTAATGTGTGTTAGCTATGCATAAGAAATGAAGTCTAATAATTTATTATAAAGAAATGGAATGGGGTTTCGAACAAAAATTATAAGGTTGTACTGCATACTGTACGATAATATAGTATAAATATTTCAAATTTCAAGTCTCTAGCTTTTGTGCTTCAGACGGATAAGGCTGGATCGACTCAACTCATTATCCTGATCTAGAATATATTTACATCATCGGATCTGCTGCGCCTCCTTGTGCCTGTTATACAAATTTTAATAAGACTGTTTAAGCATAAATTTTAAATATTATTACTATTACGATTAATATTATTACTATTTATATTATTATTATTATTATTATTATTATTAGCCTTCATCTGCTATGATATATAATATTTTATATGCCCTAATACCAGACTTGCCAAAAAAAAGCCTCAAACGCTTGCAAAGCGTCCAGCAGCTCAATGTAACACGATTCGAAATGCATTTCCCACGCTAAAAGCTGAAAATGCATTTCTGGGTTACACATTGAAAATTATCGGATCAAATGCATGCCGAAAGAGAAAACTTTCTCTACCGTGTTGTAGGTGTTGGCAAACACTTGTTGCCTTGCGCCAAAGCCAGACACTTGGTGGGTAAAAGCTAGTTGCTTCGTATAATTTGCTGTGGCCGTATGGCTGTGCCCGCCAAGCCGACAGACTCGTGGGGCAGAAACAAGTGGCAAATGCTTATTAACATATCAGAAAAGAGCCACAGACTCCCAACTCATGCACATTAACTTGTTGGACTAACGAGCTGCTCCATTTAGGTTTGTAACAATTCGTTATGGGCCTCAGCATTTTTTTTTTTTGTTATTTGGGGGCCCCAGAGGCGAATGCAAACAAAATACAGCCCCGAAACTCATCAGGCCAGGCAGGCGTACCATTACTGGGTAGCCCCATCACCAACAGCAGCAGCAGCAGCAGCAGAAGCATCACCATCATCATCAAAATTCGTCGTCTTCGTGGTCTTGACGTGCTCACAGCTATCGCTTATCACAATCAGTGATAATTTTAACAGTAATCAACCTGTCCAGACCAAAATGCGTCGTCTTCGTACCGGGCGGACACTGGGACTGAGGGACAGACCGAACGACGGCCGACCGACTGGTCGGATCTGCGCTGCGCTGACTGACAGGCATTGGGTTATGTCTGCAGACTTTGGACAGGTTGTCGGTGCTTCTCATTCAGCTTCAATGCGCTGCTGCTGCTGCCCTCAGCGGCAGCTTCTTCTTCATTGTGTATAATTTTCAGTGAAATTGTTTAAATTTCGTTTTAATTTAATGATGCCGCCATCAGGGGGCGAGCGCCAGTTGCTCAAAACGAGCCACCAACAACAACAACAACAAAAAAGAAGTAAAATCAACACAAAAAGACTTCAACTAAAATAAACAATATGAAAAATGTTGCGTTTTGCCAAAACGCAGAGCGCAAGGCGAAAAAAAATTATCAAAAGCTGCCGCTAAAATGTATGCGTTTGATCTTTTGGCCAAGTGTAGAGATGATACCTTGGCAGCTCTTTTTTACTTGCTTTGTTACCTGCTGCTGCTGGTGCTGCTGCTGTTGCTGCGGCTGGGACTGTTGGTCAACTTGTTAACAAGCAGCCAAAGCCAACGCGGTTTTCATGTTTCGCTACCCTTCATCGCTGTTTTTTTCCCTCACTCAGTATATATATATTTATGGTCTTAGATTTGGGTCTTTAACTGACAGTGTGTGTTGTTGTTGTATATTAATTTTATTGTCTTTGGCGATAGCATTGACAATGTTCGCAACAATGTGGGAACTTATTTCGATATTGGCCGCTCAGTTCGTTGCCTAAGTCTTTTGATTTGTGTGCCTCCAATCGAGAAATCTAAGCTAATCGCTACCGAACTGAACACGCCTACAAGCAGGGTACCTGCTTTGCCCTTTTAATTACCACACGCCGCGTCAGCTAAATTATATTTCCTGTTCTCAAAAACTCAGCGCCTTTTCAGAAGAAGCGAAACAACAACAACAACAAACAAATCTTTTTTTCTTATTTGATTTAAGCCGCAGTCAGCAGCAACAAAAGGCAAAGCTAAACATGAAGCACAACAGCTGCCACGCCCGCGAACGGCTATCAGCTTTCGGCTCTCAGCGTAAAATGTAGCAACTTTATTGCCTCCAACGGGCGTGCATATTAAATTAATAAAGTATCAAACGCAGGAGCGAAAACAACCGAAACATTAATTCAAATATAGAAACGGAGTCAGCAGCACAGACGACAGAGTTGGGCTCGCAGCGCTTTACAGTCACATTAAAACAGTTCAATAACGTGAAGCATGAATGAATATATACAGCTGTAACTGAATACGATTTTATTTGAAGAAAGACTAATAAAATTTTTATTTAGGCTGGGAGTTCAATGGAATATGTATATTAGTCATGAAGTTTTGTCAAGAAAAAGAGATGAAATTTTTATCAAAAAAGTATCAAGAGCTCGGAAACAACTGAAGTTTGGGCTTCTCTCGACTCAGCTCTTTTCTCTTGATTATTTTGTCATCTTGATTCATTTGCCTTAATACTAATTCATTAGCTAACTTATTCATTATCTAACTTATTCATTATCTAACTCCAATTTATTTATTGCTATTTTCACAGTAAAACTAAAAAACTTGCCAGAATTCAGCAATAAAATGACGCCACATAATTATATACCTGGAGCAAAAAAAAAAAAAAAGCCCAGCAAATTAGTCGAAGTCTAGCTCGTTCGGTGGCCCAGTTCAAATTTGCACACATATTGTTTTGTCAGCTTTTTATTGGCCAACATGGGCCATAAAGCTACTCAAGTAGTATTTTTGCGATAAAATACAACAGTCGAGCCACGGCCAGAACACAGAACCGACAACAGGCGATAGCAGACGCATTGGATAAAAAGAAGCCTGGGACAAGCACAGCCAGATAGCGCAGAGAGCGCAACAAAAAAATAAATAAGAAGGCAGGCGACAAAGCAACAACAACTAGGCAACAACAACAACAGACCAAACAAGAGCCAAGTGAAGCACTTTAGCTGATGTTGTTGACTGGACCGGCAAGGTAAAGTAACTTGTAAAGCTTGGGATCTCGGCTGCGGCATCGGTTGCCGCATCGACATCGACTGCGACTGCGGCTGCAACTGCGGCTGCGAGGGCCATTGCATCTTGTACGGATAATTGGCGGCCATGCAGCTGCCGTTGTGTCTGCCACGGAGCCAGTGCAATGCCATTTGACCATAAACGAGCTGAAATTTGTTAAACTGCAGCAGCAGCAGCAGCAGCCAGCCACATCGTCAAGTGCAGGGCAGCATTTGGATAATGTACGTGGCCGTCAAGTGGCTGGCCGCGGTCAAGGGCCAAGCTGTGTGAAAAGCTTTTCTAGTGCCACGCTGCACAGGCAACATTTTCTATCATCGTTTACTCGACAATCGATCCCGAAAACGGCAGCAAGTGCCAGAGCCGATCCAAGCCGAGCCGAGGCCGAGGCCGTGGCAGACGATCCACAGATGCTGGCAGCAGAAGCTGTTTCCTGCCAAGGAGCGCACAACGCGATAAAGTTACGATTTATTAGCGAAGCTGTGCTTAAAATCAATTATGCCGGAATGTGGAACGATCGAACACCCAAGCAGGGGCCAAAAAAAAAAACAGGAGAAGAAGCAAAAAATCCAAGCAGAGCGACAACAGAACACAGAACCAGCATCAATGAGTGGGGCAGATCGGGGATCGTGGACCAATACGGCCGTGTCAAGAAAGCGCGAGATTATGCAACGTGAAACACTTTGCCCGCCACAAGAAAGACCAGAGCAAAAAAACAGAAAATGGTAGCCTAACCCAGGCATAACCTCTACTTAGCCTGCGAGTCCGAGTGGTCTTCCAGTTGCTGTTCTGTTGTCTTTGGATGATAAATTAAAAGCCTAACTTGACAATCACTTAAGCATAGTTTGTAAGGCGTCCTCATAGATTTAAGCCATTGCTGCTGCCATGCGCTTAAGTTGCTCCCTGTCGTTTCAGTTGCTGCTGCTGCTGCTGCGGCGGCTGTTGTTCTCGTTCTTGTTGTTGTCGTTGTCTCACCAAGGAGCAACCCTCAACAACAACAACAACGACGACGACGGCGACGAGGACGTGAACACGTTCCTATTAGTGGCGAAAGATCAGCGAAAAATAGAACGGCGGTTCATTAAAATGAGAATAAACCGAGTCTAAAGTCTAGAGGCTATCCGAATGCCTGCCTGGCAGCCCAAGGAGTCGCCGACGCCGCCGACGCCACAAAGTTTAAGAATAATGATAGCGGTATTCTTGAGCTATTGTAAGCCAAACAGCAACAGCTACAGCAGCAGCAGCCGCCGCAGCAGCTTAACAGGGCAACATGCACCAGCCAGGGCCCCGCCAGCGCCCGGTTCAGTGTTCACTTTCGCGCCTGCTCTTTTAAACTGTGAACATACAAATTCACTCAGCGTTGATATCAGAACCAACCTTAACAACAACTGCAACAACTAGCCAACATTTTGAAGAGCCGACTAGCAAATACCCTTACAGAAGAAGACTATGTGAAACTACTTTTAATTGATGATAATGAATTAGTTTGTAAGGTGAGCTAGTTAGGGATTAAGGATGGATTCCAACCGGCGACTTCTTTAATTAAATAAATTAGATAATTTTGTAGAAATTTTAAAAATATTTTAAATAATTATATTATTATTATTATATTAAAATATACTATTAAAAAATAAAAATAAATAAATATATATTTTATATATATATTTACTATATAAAATCTCTTATTAAAATTAAATATTAGACTTAGTTTTATTGATATTTGATTAGAGTTGCATTGTATATAAATGCCTAAAAAAACCTCACATATTTACAGCCACCCAAGCAGAAACGTTGTCTCTCAAACAAGCTCAACTTCAACTCTCTCAGCCCAGCTGATTCACTCATTCGTGCTGCCCAATTAAAGTGAGAGCAGACGAAACAGACGCTGCCAAAGCCTGCGCTGAGTTGGGGGCGTTGCAGCTGCTTTTGGGGCGGGCATCGAAAACAAGTTGGCCGCATATTTTGTTCGAGTTCAAAGTTCAGCCAGCGATCAGCCAGCCAGGCAGTCAGGCAGTCAGGCATTTGAACAAGTCCAGTTCAGGCGCTCAGTACAGCTTGAGTCGCAGCCTTAGTTCTGCTTACTGGTGGCAGCTACTTGGCCACTTGTCGCTGCGAGTGGCACGTCGCCACTGCCAAGCTGCAAGTTGCAAGTTGCGAGTTGGCAGACTCGCGTCTCTCTCACAGCCGCCTGTCATTGTCACCGCCTGCGACGACGGCGTCGTCTGACATTTGCCTATAAACAGCGAATCGTATATAGAAAATGCATTTGCCAGCCGCACCGCCTCGGACTCGGACTCGTACTCGCTGTATTGTTGCCACATATTTCAAGTGTCAAACGAGCAAATTGCATACCATGTTCCTGTTTCGATACCGAAAGTCTATTTACATGTTCTTGTAGGCGTACTTAAGATCGCTGAAATGCCACAGCGAGCGCAGCAATTTCACAAGGAGGAGGCTGACGCTGCTGCCGCCGCTGCCGCCGCCGCTGCTGCTGCTCCTGCCAATTTGCTTACGGCTACTCCAAGGCAGCCAACACAAACAATTGGCAGTTGTTGCTAGGAATTTTTGAAAATTGTCGCCATGATTTAAGATTCTTCTTCAGCTTTAATGCACAGCTGCTGCCATCGCAGTGCGAGTGTGTGTGGCTGTGTACCTGTTGCCGTTTTGGCCAAGCTGTTCTACCGCATTAACCCAACCATTTACCATAACGAAATCAACTAGAACTATGCGGCGCTCCAAGAAGAGAAATTTTTATGGCTTTACGCATATTAAAGTGAGTGCGCGCTCGAGCCGCGACCCAATGAAATGAAAGAAGAAATGGTAAACAATCCAACAGATGAACTCGATTAATCATAAGCCGGCAAGCAGCAAACCAAGTGGTTCAAAGCGCACCGCTCCGCCCCACACGGCATTAGCTCTAGCCACATGACACTCACTGGCTGGCCTCCATCCCTCTCTCTCTCTCTCCTTTCCTATTTCTATATTGTTTTTCTTTCTTTTTTAATTTCCTACTTGTTTTGCCTAATTTTATGCAGCCTCAAGGATTGCAGCCCAGTCCATTGGCCATATGCTGTTTGAATATTCCATGAGCTGCACAAATTAAAAACAGAGCCGCCCCAGCAGCTCAGACAGAAGCTGTAGCTACTACATAGTACAAGCCACTTGATTAATTTAGCCCGCACAATGATTAAGTACTTTTTGCGCATCTATCAGAGGCCGACGAGGAGGGCAGCGTCGATGCAGCCGAAGGCAGGAAGAAAGGCACTCGATGCCGAGTGAACCCTCGACCCTCACCGAGTCAGCTGTGTGGAGTGCATCGAAAATTGCAGTTGATCAGAGAGAGGGAGAGTGCGAGCAGTACAGATAGTTGAAGCTCATAAAATTTTTGTTTTTTTAATTCGCTTTACCATTTCGAATTACGAGCACAATTTAGTGCATTTTATGCTGGATCAGCTTTTTATGGCTGTCACACATTTACATATAACTGACAACACACCCCGCGCCAGACGCAACCCTTTGTGACTTGAGTTGGTTTACACGTGGCGCGTTTACGTGTTATGCTGTCTATTGAATGTTAAATTTTGTAATATATAGTCATATTTATATATGCCTATATATCTCATATCATCTTCGGTCAATCAATCATAGTGCCCACCTGTGAGCAGCAAAATAGACTGATTGTCTGGCGAGTCTTCTCCTTTGTTTTGTGAATGTCCTTTCTGAATGAATCTTTTTTCACAGTTTAGAATGATTTTACTAATATTTTCATTTCCTTTCTTTATTCTTATTTTATATATTTTTTATATATTTTATATACATGTATATTTAGTTATATATTTAAAAATATATTTTTTTATAAATCAATTTATTAAACTTCTAAATATTATTCTTTATTTACGCAAATTGCCCTTAGGATCTGCATTTATTTAGTTGAACTTTAAATTTTTATTGACTCTATTTTTGACGAAATTTTTAAAATAAAACATATATAAATAGTTTACCAATTTATATATTGTATTTAGTACATATACAATTTATGAATTGGTAAAATCTTTAATATTAGATATATTTCTAAGTTAAAACTACAATGAAAAGTAGCTCTCTTAAGCCCTTTTAACTATATATTACCTTTCTTCAATCTATATTCCCTAATATCATGTATACATTTCTCACATTCCATCCCTGCTTGCTTCCTCTGATCCTACCCATACTTTCTCTAATTACATTCTACAATATCTAGATATCTAGATACTTGACGCATAAACATGTCCATTGTACCTTCTCGCTCTCGCCTGTTTAGTCTACCTGTTGGCAGCCCACTCGACATGAAAATTATAATTAATGAGCCACGAGCTATGCGCACGTCAGAAGGTGAAAAGTTTGCCTACGAGCCGTTTCAATTAGGCGTAAAAAGTTTCAGCCCCGGATCGGGGTCTGGGTCCGGGAGCGCACCAGCCGGCTGGCCATATTGCATCGATGAGGGTTGGGATTATTGGACGCGTGCTCGACGTGGGCTTTCGCTGGCTTACCTGACTGTTTAACCGATGGGCTGCGCCCATCCGGGCACATCCTTTGCCCAACACAATAACAACGCTACCATTAAAAGCAACAAAAACAATGGCAACACCAGCAGGACTTGCCGAGTGTGTGTGGGTGTGTGTGTGTGTGCGTGTGCGTGTGTGTGGGTGTGAGTCACGTGACGCATTCGCGTTCGCCACGGATTTCAGCCTAGCCGGTTGCATTAACGTCGCACTGCACGCGTTCATGGGCTGGTCGTCTATCCACGTCACGCAACATGCAAAGAGCTGCCTCCACTCCCCCTTCTCTCCCTCTGCCACCCGCACCCAGCAGCTGTTGCCCGCCCTGCACGCGGCATGCACCGTCTGGCGTCTGCTGCCATACATTAAAATTAATAATAAACGATTTCTGTGTAATAACAATAATTTTACCAAAAAAATTTAGTGCCTGCGCGGAGCTTGGCTGCGTTTTGCTTCGCTCTCTCTCTCTCACACACTCCTTCTCTCTGTTCCTCTCCCACTCACTCTTTCTCTTTCTTGCAGATGAAGCTGCCTCTGGAGTTTGGAGCTGGAAAATGGGCGTGGGTGCAAATGGCAAACATTCGAACACGCAATGGGGCACAATGGCAGGTAAAATTGCCTCAGAGTTTATGACGTGGGCGTTTCAATTAAATTGGTGACCAAGCGAACGGTGGGCTGGCAGGGAGGAGCCAGCCAGAGAAAGAGCATACAGCAAACAGCAGGAAGCGCTGCGACAGACATAAAACATTTAAAGAGCCAGAAACGAACGAAAATTGATGAAGAAGTTTGTTTTGAATTCGCTTGTCTAGTTTAGTTTTGCTTTGAACTTAAATGAATGGATGAAAGGCAGTTTCTTGTTTTAATTGGCAGATATTAACACTGAAACATATTTATATTCATATAAAAATATGAAAAGTCGAAATAAAATCAGCAGAAATGTATTATTGTACAGTGACTGAAGTCAACGAATTTTAAGTCGAAACAAAATCTGCGAAGAGACTAAGTATTTATTTTAAATAAATAGTCCAACTTGTATCACTAATCTGTCTTGTGTTAATTTAATAATATTAATGATTAAAAATTAAAGATAGAAAGAGTCGAAAATAACTGTGCAGAATCATTTTATTTTACAATGAACTAATTCAACTAATTTAAAGTCTGGGCAAAAAACATGAGATGAGACTACGAAATTTTTGTATAATAAAAGCTTTAAATTTATAATTCAACCTGAATAAATTCAAGTGGTCAAAATGGCGTTTAGCAATTCAATAACCTGATACAAAAACCAGAACTGTTGAGACGAAATATTTATTTAAGCAAAGATTCATGCAAAATGAAGTTGATCCATTAAAATTGTTGACAAGAAGTCACTATGGAAAATTTGACTTAAATTATATCATAATAATACCATATAGCCAAAAGCTTTAAAGATCGTGTTATGAAAACGAAATAATATAACATATGATTATATTAACAATTAGTGAAATTAAGAAAACTGCAAAGAAAAATGTTTTGCATTAATATATTTGAATATTTCCACACGTTGTCTATAAAATATATAGATTATACTTTACAAATTTAATGTATTTCATATATATATAACGAGTATATTTTTGATAAAAATATTCTATCTATCTTTATTCTATCTAACACAATTTCAATTAAAAACCAAATAACTCAATCTCAGCAATATAAAATACTCATCAATTCCAATTTCCCACAGTTTCCATATCATCATAATCTCAATATTATCTAAACTCCCCACAATTGCACCCTTTATAGTTTACTCCGATAAGGCATATAAAGGAACACAAAGCTTGATCTAAACTAGCTGCATTTTATTGTAATCATATCGATTTCGACTGCCAGTCCCTTTGTCTGGGCATCAAAATTAATTTTCCACACCAAATCTAAATTGCTGATCAACTCATCTCAGTTAGATTTGTTTCACTCTGACATTTCCTCTGCCAAACAAGATCTTTACATGCCGCTGATCGTGTTAGGCTCAATCTGCGAGATAAATATACGAAAATATCTGATAATTACGCCGCCTGTAAACTGTAACCAATAAAAATCATCAAATTTCGTTACACATTCGCCGCGGAGCTTCATTAAAAAACAATCAACGGTTCGAGAAACGAGCAGACAAAAATATTAAATTGAAAAAAAAAATCAGAAAAATTATAATACAAATGCGATCGAGCAATTCAAAGAGACAAAAGCCCGCTTCAATGGGAAGTCCAACTAAAAAGCGATGACTGTCACTTTATAGGACCGTAAAAATTATACAAATTTTATGACAGGCCGGCGACAAAACTGATTGGGAAAACAAGTTGATCGGCGGCTGCTGCGGCTGCTGTATAACTTAGTCAAATTAGACGCCATTTAAGATACAATACAAGTGTTGCTTTTGGCCATGAAACAAGATGCGACAACAAACTAGACCGCGACTCCATTGTGGCAACTCAACAAAGAAAAAAAAAACAAACCCGAACACCTGATTCGTTGTCAACGCTGCCAACGCTGGGCGGGTTAGCTACCTACCAGCTATACGATAGTTGTATCTCTCGCCACGATGGCGACAAGTGTGTGGAGCTCTCGGCGCTGTCGGTAGACTCCAACTAATTAAAATCGAGTGGCCCCTAGCGACTGTCGCTTGACATGTTTATAGCTACGCTTTATGGGCTCCAAAGTGCGACGACTTTGTTGCCAAAAAAGAAAGAAGAAGAGAAGCATCTTTTTAAAATGATTTTGTCAAATGCTTAAATGTGCGCAGGACGCTCAAATTGAGAGTCGAGCGCGTGTTCGTTAAATGCCAACTTAACGCAAATATTGACCCACGAAAGCGAGACGAAAAAGAGGCGAAAATAATGAAAATATAAATAAAAATATAAATAAACTCTTAGAATTTATGGCACTTTGAGCCGCAGCGTCGCAGCCAGAGCTCTTATTTATTTTATGAGCCCTCGAAAAAAAAATGCTCACACACAGAGACAATTTGCATGCTGGCATTTTGTTGAGCCGCCTTTTGGAAAGAAACACGAAATTGTCATTAGGCGCCCCGAAAATGATTTCAGCACCAGAAATGTTGATATGATTATTTCATGATGTTTTTTCTGTTTTTTGGTTCAAGTATTCATTCGCAAGCGCCATTGACAATTTGTGTTACGATTTTAAATTAGGCACCCCGACAGGTTTGGCCGCCTCGCTGAACTCGTTTAGAATTTATACAATGATCTCTCTTTCTCCAGCCGGGGCTAATTTGTGTAAAACCCAAATTTACAAGGCCTGCACACACAAAATGGCCGCTCGCTGCTTTTGCGCTCTGTTTATGGGGCCGACACATGCCAATTGCGCATCTCACACGCAATGCGACTTCAGTGGGGGGAGTTGGAGCCAGCACCCAGCACCCAGCACCCAGCATGGTGGGTGCAGCGACTTTTAATGAGCTGGTAAATAATGTCTGTTGCCAGAGACGCTATAACGCAAGCCATGGCAACACTACACCTGACTAATGCTTAACCCATGAGATGCTGAAACTCTGCACTAAAGTTGTTCTTTTACTGTTTTCATTAAAGCATTTATTATGAGAGTCGAATGATTGAACGTGAATGAGCTGCTCCAGAAAATAGCTTCTGATCGCTTTTAAATGAAGATATAATATTAGTATATTTATGTGGTTGCTTTTAAGTTGCTTGAACTTCAAATTTAGACTTTCATAATTTTTTTTAAAAATAGTTCAGTATCTAAAGCTATTCAGTTGAAACAATTACTCATTTCTTTAGAGTTTTTAAAAATATTAATATAATGAAAACTTACTTTAAACTTGTAATACATCAAAATTTTTAATATTTATCTTGATAAATTCAATAATAATTTTGTATATATAAGAAAAATATATTTATTTTTATATTTAATTCAGAGTTTTCGTTAAAAAATATATTTTTTAAGCTATTGAAAAATTCAAACGTATGCAGTTGAACAGCATTGTATATAAAATTCAGTCCTCCTCTAACTTATCAGCCTGGCTCTATGCTCCTCTGTCTAAATCACCTTGTCCCAGTTCTCTTAATTTACCTAAATATATTTCTAACTTTTCCCCATCACATAGCTGAAAAATTCCATTCTTGTTCCTCTACATTTTTCTCACTTTTCACGGCTAATGCTCGCATTTATATGAAAACCTACACAACATTAATCAGCAAGCTGTGCCAAAGAAGTTTTCTTCCACGGCAAATGTGGCAAATTTTACATCATCAATGGGTTAAGGCTGTGCACTTGGCAGAGTGGTGCGCGTACAGAGAGAAGAACTGGTGCTGCCTTGGCTGCCCCAGACATGCAAAGTCGCCTCAGAGTCGAGTTGCATTTGTGGTTCGTGGCTCGTGGCCAGCCGACAGTGGCTGGTGGTCAGTTAGTGGCCCGTGTCTGGTGGCAGCTTCTTCTCGTTTTTGGCCTGATAAAGTTATTGTCGCACCGCGGAGACATTTAATAAATGGTGCAGGCATTAGACCGACGACTGGTTGCATGTTGCATGCGGCCGCCGAGCGGCGACTGCGAGCGGGCGATATGATACGAGTGCGAGTCCGTGTTGCAGGCATAATGAGTGAGTAGCAGCCGTTGCAATGAGACGCTACGGACAGTTGTCAACATAATTTAGGCGCATGCAAAATGCTCGAAGAGATTGTGCCCCAGCCCCTTTCGGCTGGGAGGAGATGGGAGAGAGGTGGGGCTCTGTTGCGGACGCTGCGGCTCGTAGATGTGGGTAACATAAGTGCGAAGCACACTTTATTGTCACACAAATGCCATATTTTCTCATTACGATCGGACATGATGCATGTGGAATGCCGGCAGCGGGCACGCAACACGAGCTGCGGCCCGAGGCAAATATCGAAATAATTAAATCCGTCAAGTGTTGGCAACCTGTCAGGCCCGGCCGGCCGGCCGGCCAGCCAGTGTTCTAGGCGGACAGCCGAGACAGCAGCCGCGACAGACAGACTGACGGAAAGGAAAAATAAAAGCAAGCTAGGGAAAACTCAAGTATCGCACATTGTCGCACACACAAACTGGCCCGATCTTGTTTATGCGGCCATGTTGCACATAAAGCAGGCCAGAGATGCGAGCTGCAAGTTGCAACTAAAATGTTGAACGCTGAACGCCGAATGCTGAATGTTGAATGCAAAATACCGATACCGAGGACACTCAACACGTTTCTGCCACAGTTCGCATTCGGTGTATGAGAAGTTTATTTGGCACCTGAAGATGATAATCGGTTACAAATTAATTGCAACTATGTTGACATTGTCTGTGCCGAAGAGAACCGAGAAGGAGAGAATAAGGCGACGGCGACGCCGCTGCGCCCGAGCAGGCTCACCTCAATTTATATAGACAGTTGCCAACTGTAAATAAATAAAATTGTCAACGGGCTGCACTTGAGTCTTCAGCTCGGGGCATCATCCGGCCGGCCAGGCAGGCAGCCAGCCAACCAGATGCCTCGTGGGGGCTAAGTGAAAAGCTGCCGCAGATTGCTTAACGCTGATTGCGTTGCTCTTAAATTGTGCTGCCAACTTTTGAAAAATCTGCAAATTTACACAGAAATCTTTTTCGGCCACGGACTTGGCCCTGTGCCAGCCGAGCCGAGCCGAGCCAAGCCAGGAGGCTGGCCGCAGTACGCATAATGTTTCCCTTGACAGCTTTGGCGGGGGCAACACACTAAAAATTCTGGAGCAAGTGGACGATGGCGACGGCGACGCTGGCGTTGTGGCATGCGTAAATTGGATTAATGCATTTGATTCGCTCAGATTCAGGGAGCTGGAGCGTGCGAGGGGGAGACGCCATGCAAACGTCCAACTCTCTGCCGTCTGATTGTTGACAATAGTCTGGAGGTGGGGTCGCATTGTTCCAATTTGGCACGCATATAGAGACGCGATTGTCTTCATGTTGTTGCCGGGGCATTATGCCATGTTGTTGCAACTTGTTGCTGCCGCCGCACAGGTGATATATCAGACAAGTGACGACGGGCGGTACACGCACCACCTCCCTGCCCCCCCACCCTCCCCCTCCCTCTGGTCACTTCAATGTCGCTCCTCTTGCCGCCCCTCCGCGAGTGATGACGTGCAGCGATAATGCAGCTCTGACTGAGAGAGCGCAAGGAATGTTGACGTCTCGACTGCTGGCTGGAGGTGTGTGCTGCTTGTGGGTGTAGATTGTTGCTTGTAGGTGTCTTGTCTGGGCGTTTGTTATTTCTGTTGTCTTGATGCTGCGCCGCGACGAGCGACAGAGGTCAAGGATGTGCTTCAAAAAAATGTTGCCTGCTTAAGTGATGATATTCGAAAGACATGAAGATCACGCGGATTGGCATTTGGCGGCTGTAATGGGCCAAGGGCAATGAAACTGTAGGAGATCTAATGGACAGGCTAATGGTGTCTGGATAAATGGAATAAGTTACATTTAAAATATCTCAATTTCGATTTTTTTCGAGGGTTTTTGAGTGTGGATTGAATTAACTGGTGGCTTAACGGCATAATGTGAAAATGGTTGAAAGCTGGGATGTCTTAAATCAGCTTACTGCTAGTAAGATATGGCTTACATTGAAGACTAGAGAAACACTCGAAAATCATGCTATGGAAAGGTCATTCTACCATACTTAAATGCCCTGCTCAAACAACACTCACTCTATCTTTATCTTCCTGTCTCTTTCTCTGTTGAACTCTCTATCTTTCTCTCTTTCGCTTGTATCTCTCTATACTCCATTCGATATATCTCTGTATTATCTCTCTGTTCTCTCTTTTACATCTCACTTTTTGCCTTTTGCTGTATCTGTATCTTTCTTTATTGTTCTGTCCTTTTCCCATTCCTATCTCTGTCTCTCTCTCCTTCTCTCTGTCTTTTTCTGTCTCTCTCTGACTTCCTCCCTCTTTCTTTCTCGCTCCTTCTATATATTTCTCTCTCTCCTTCCATCTCTCCCTCCCCCTTTTCACAGTCCCTTTCTCCCACTCCCTTTTTCGTACTCTCTCTTTCTATATATTCCCCTCAAAGACCTTTAATTACAAAACTCTAACCTACATATGCAGTCTGCGCATCAACAACTCCCCGTTCACTGCCCACCCGCTCGGCTCACCCTCACTTCACACCTTAAAATTCATTAGTCACCTGCTCATTAAGCAGAAATTCCCATCATATTTGCCATATTTTCCACACTTTGGCCAAATATGCAGCGCGCTGAGTCCCAGCAGACAATATAGCGCGACTCCAGCGGGCAGAGTATACCCATTGGCGGAGGCTAAAGAAATCCACGTCATATTTCGCACAGTTATGTGCGCCTTATTAGCACATCATTTAAGCGAGTTACTCGACACTTCTGCCCGACGAGCAGCGACCAGGCAGCGTCCGTCCACTTGCGAGCACTTGGCCTCTTCCTGCTCATTAAATTTGAAAATATAGCCGCCGTTGTCATATAAATCTTGTTTCCATCAATATTGACCTGTCAATGTCGCCACAATGCTGTCCTCGTCGTCGTCGTCGTCGAGTCGAGCCCTTTTGGCCAACGCGTATCAAAAATTCAATATAATCACACCATACGCATCTCTTAAGCCGTCGCCCGGTGTTGGCAATTATTTTTGATTTTTTGCGATTTTTGCGCCGAGTCCGAGCAGCCAAAGCGACGCACTTGGCCATTGTACACTTGCCCAGGCACTTGGCCAGCCGCCGCAACCACCTTCGTTATGCGTACTGGCTAGAGATGAGCGCGTGTCGTGAGTAAGCGAATGGAGTGGAGTATTTATGGGATGTGCAACATATTATACCAATCTAATATTATATGAATTTGGGCATATATCTTGGTATTATATTGAATTTCATTTGTGATATTTAACTCATAAAATAAATATATTTATGCGTGTATTATGGATGATGTAGGTTTTTTTTCATATATTATATTAATATATTAGGTAAAATATTTTTTAACAAATTATTAGTATTAAATTTAGTATAGATATATATATTTGTATTTATTTTTTCTGTAGCTATGCTAGGATTTTTTTGTAGAAGAAAGAATAATATTAGCTATCAATCCTCAATACCAAAGAAAAGATCGTGAAATTAGTCTATTACTAACTCTACTATTATTTATGTGGCTTACTCAACACTAGCTATGCTTCAAGTAAGTCTCTAAGCTCATCACTAGCTTCAAGCTGTCAATAAGCAAACACAAACTGCAAACGGTGCACAGACCTTGGCCAGTTACGCTTGTGCCTATTAGTCCAGAGGCGACAGGGACAGGCACAGGCGCAGAGAGTATAAGAGAGACAGTGAGAGAGGAGAGTGAGCGAACGAAAGGGTATCCATTTGGCGTGTCCCCCCATTGATGTGTCAGCGCGCGTATGTTCTTTTATGTCATCATTTCACAGCTAAGTGGCAGCAGCTACCGGCACGGATTTGACTCCGGCAAGTGTAAATTCAAATGCGGCCCAGTGCCAGTTGGGCTGACTTCTGTTTCGGGGCTTGCGGCCCGCACTTCGACTGATACAATTCAATTTCATGCGCCTCAGCCAAATGCCAGCCAATTAGATTTTTCACGCTCCACAGTAAACACAGGGAGAGCAAAAAATAAGAAGAAAAGAAAAGAAAAACAACAAAATCTGCGCCTAATTGACATTTTCAGCGCAAGAATTTATTGTGCCCAGAGCGTACATAAGTTATTCCCTTTGGAAATGAATACATACGATGCTGACATGGACACGAGAGTCACCGTCGAGTTATGGAAACTCGCCGCGCCTGGACTGGACCGGACGGGACGGGACTGGACTGGACAGTGCTGAAGTGGACTGGGACTGGCTGCTGCTGCGGCTGCTGCCTCGTGCGTGGCCATAAACAACATGCACACACACACACAGAGAGCAGTTGATCCAGGCGCATATGGAGCCACACAGCTCACCCCCACGCAGCGCCAGAGGAGTCCAGCCTCAAGACGCAAGTGTTCCATTGTGTGTACTTTTTTTTGTAGTAGGAGGTTGCACTCTCAAACAACAACAGCAACAACAAATGTCAACAGTAGTTTATTGTTGTTGTTAGTGTCATTTGACTTGGAGCTGCCTTTTGGGCCACAGTCGACAGTTGCAGTTGGCAGCGCGCTAATTTGTAAGCCACGGCTACATTTGGCCAGCCTGATAACAGCCATAGATTTCACAGCAGCGCAAGAGTGAGAAGGGGCGAGGGGCGCTTGCTGTCTCCATATTGGTGGAGAAAACTTTCAACTTGTTGGCCATTGGGCGTTTGACGTTCGTTTGATGTTTGCGCGGCTGGCAGCTTGCAAACAACAACGCGGCGCGCATCACGAAGCCCATGAAATGTCAGTCAGCCAAATGTGGGAGAAAATTTCTTGGCCGCAGGGCCAGCAGCCGCAGCCGCAGCAGCTGCTGCTGCGGGGCAAACAACAACGTAACTAACTTATGTCCAACTCTAACGGAAGTCTCCCTTTATTTATGCCTTTTTTAATACCCATTGAGAGTGGCCAATAAAAAGGGATACGAGTTGTGGGAAGAAAGGCAGAAGGAGTGGGAGAAAAAATTAAAGAAAATATATTTTTTGGTGAATGATTATGTATATCAGAGTATTTTAGTGTGTAGCTGTATAATCTAGTATAAGATGTAGTATTTTTATAGCAAGTCTTGATATTTATGAGCTTGTAATATGCAATTAAATATAAATATATATTATATATTAAAAATAATATTTCAATTAATTATTTTATTGATAACATATATAAAGTATATATAAATATATATAAATATAAATAAAACATATATACAATAATAACACAAATTTATTGCATATTCTAAATTGTATAGACCAAATCTAATTAAATATGTATTATTCAATTTTGTATCTAACAATTTTATTATGCAAACATATTTTACTTCAGAATAAATTTGCAATCACTTCAGGAACAACAAAAAATTAAAATAAAATATCCAAAGCAAATGCTTGAATAAGGCAAAACAAAAACTTGTATTATAATTTGGGTCTTTTCCCATCTGCTCTATATTGTAAATTTGTAAATTTTTGTTTTCTTGACTCGAAAATGACTCACAGACAAGTGTCAGCTTACATAGAGTAGAAAACAGCTAATTCAAAAAAAAAAATCAAACTTTTGTTTCACGCTAATAAAGCACTAAATCAACTTTCAACTGCATCTTCCACTTCATAACTAAACAAATTAATTGCAGAATTGTGAATTACACGGGGTGTTACAATTTTTTATGGATTGTTTTGAAAGGTGAATCAAGTCTGTTTGCCAGTAGCTGGTTTATTTTTAGCTAACTAGCACAGCAAAAGATGCACAAACAAGAAATCTTTGAACGTGCGCAAAAAAAAATGCATAAATTAACAGAAAATATATACACACACATACACACACAGTCTCTCACACACACATACGTGCAGTAATGACAACGACTTAATTACGCCAAATTCAACGAGCAAATGCCATCAATAACATGGGCTATTAATATTCTTGTGGCCGGCTTGTTTATTACCACTTTAAGCCACAATTAAACAGTGGGGCCCAAAAAGCAACAAACACCGACCATACCAACAACAACAGCAACAACAACAACAACAAGACGAACAACAACTACTCCCAGCGAGGCCTTCGAATGTGCGCGGCAAATAAAAATTTGTAGTAATAGCAAAACTATGTAAATAATCAAAAAATGCCTCCTCGCTGCGTTGTGCGTGTGTGATTCATGTTGTTGTGCAGTTGGCAACACAGGCCAGGCCAGGCCGGAGTGGGCCACAGCCGGCGCAGGAGTCGGCTCCGAGGCTGGAGCCACATCCACATCCAGAGCCTCAGACACAGGCACGAGCCGACACGTTGGCCAAGTGGGCAACACTTGCAATTGCTGTTGTTCTCCTTGTTGTTGTTGTTGTTGCTGTGTGGAAAAGCGCACTAGTTTTTCCAGCTTTGAAAGCTCGAGTTGAAATGCGAAACCAGCGCCGGGCGGAAATGTAAATGAAATTAATGTGCTGACAACTCGTGCGCGCATGCGCGTTGACACCTTTTCGCCGGGCAGACGGAAAGAGAGTGAGATAGCACCATTGTCCAGTCCAGCGCCTGCGTCTGGCCCAGTGAAATCACAATTACACATGGCAGCGTGTGCCATATTTCCTTCGGGCAACACCATAGACGATGGACTCGCGGCGCGCGCACTGTGGGCAGCGTGGCCACAGAGTGGCGTCGTTGTCGCCGCTGTTGTTGCCGTCTGGTTAAACAGGTACTCTGACTACCAGCTACACTTGTAAACATGGCCATTCCACGCATTGCGAAAGCGGCCCTACAATAGCACATATTAACTATAGGGAAATTCAGCATACTATAATATATCAAGTGAAAGTGATATGAGCTAGCTAGAATATTAATGAAATCTTAGGGTTTTCGAGATCTATAAATGATATCGAATTAATAGATATTTTAAATGTTAATGAAATCTTAAGGGCTTCAAGTATCGTAGATCTATAATTGATATCAAAACATCATTGAGTTCCATATCATTATAATCACAATCTGAAACTCGGCAAACGAACTGGCAATATCACCTAGATTACGAACAATTTCCTCTCTGAATGCTGATCTGAATTATATATGCTTAGCAAGATTCGATTTGCTTCATTTTTTCTTCATATATATATATTTATATATTTATTTATTTCTATATTTACAATACAATCAATCAATATTTTTTCTTAAGACAACCTGAGCAATATTTGTCGCTATACAGTAATACCTATTTTTAAATTCCTGCACAATATTCTTTCTTCCGGGCAGGCATCCTCCTTGGCAATTGCAGCACTTACTATCGCAATGATCGACGCCGCAGCAAGGATTTGCGACTTCCAGGCCTCCACAGAGTCTCGTCATGCATCGCGTTCGGCTTATGTTGAGCCGCCTGTGACCGCCGGGAAACTGATTACAGCGCACTGAGTATCCTTCTATTATATCGAAATTAACTTTTGTTCGAAAGCAACAATCCTTTGAGCCCCACAATGATCGGGACATAAGTGCTATCATAAGGAATAGTAGAATTGCTTTATACATGATATTCGATTAAATATATAGATCTGCACTAACTGAAAGTGTTTCTAAGCAACTACTGTCTAGGTGTATAATCTCACATGTTGACTAAAGAAGTGTATAAATATCATAACGAATCAATTGAGTGAAATGCAAATATATCAGTGGATTTTCACGGTTTGTTTCTATATATTTGTTAGTATTTTAGTTCAGGATCAATTTGATTTTAGATGCTGCGGATATGCCAAGCCAAATTAGCTATTTGTTGTTTCGTCAAGAAAAATTTGTTTTATATGGGAGAACCATGTTTAGAAATCTGATATACAGAACTATCAAAGTGGCGAATATATTGTATAAAAAATACTTGGCTTCACTTTGAGTCTATAATAATATACGAGTTTTATGTATGTTTTTGCGATGCTTTTTTATTTGTCATTAGCCAATAAGCAGATTACGTGAAGAAGCAATTCTACCTTGATGAAATTGCAGAGAATATCAGAGATCCTAGACTTGCAACTGAGAATGATACGTTTTGTTCAAAATTTTACAGATTCTTAATGGCGTATTTAATATAGACGAAGTGAGTAAAGTCCAAAATCAGTGTACACCACATTAAATATGTGAATGTAAGTAACCTTAAGCTCCGTACATGTTTTAATATAAATAATAAATTTGATAAAAATCCTAACTCGCTTGCTAAATAGAGTATGAATGTAACATTTCTACTTACAAAAGATATATTTTAGAAGCTCTGTAAATATTGAAAGCAACCATAAATAATTGTTTTAAGATTCCCCAACTCCTTCTAGAGTTACCACCATCTTTCACTACTCCATTTACCCATTTCCAATCAGCTCACTGACTTTACAACAGCAAACACATATTGAATCGCAGCATAAACTAAGAATTCAATAACAGCTAATAACTTAATTTTAACGAGCAGCGGCGACAACCGCATTCAGAGTGGGATAGAGCACAAGAGATTGTGAATAGGACCCTAAACGTCTGCAAATTAAACACTTTAAACGTAATAATCATTAAGTTATTTATCTTTATTAATAACGAGAAAATTGGCACGCACAAGAAGTCAGCGGATGACAACAAAGTGCATGGCGCATGATGAGGAACGAGAATGGGATGGGAATGGACAGCAGAGATGATGTTGTTGTCGTTGTTGTTGTCGTTGTTGTTGCTGCTGCTGTTGCTGCTGTTTGTTGTTGGCTAGAATTCGCACAATTTGAGTTTCACATAAATGGACACATAAAATGTGTTCTTGGCGAGGTGGAATCTTCAACTGTTGATGAGCAAGACGTTCAGCGTGTTGTTATAGCAAGACGAAAGGCAGCAGCAGCAGCAGCCGCAGCGGCAGCAGAGCTGATGATAAAAATCTGCCAAAGAGCACAAGACACAGGCCTGAGACTCTGGAGCTGTGGCTGAGACGACGGCCGTTGTGGAGTGTCTGGAGTGTGGCCAGTGTGTGTGGAGTGTGGTCAATGGCGGTGGCGACACTTGATACGCCAATAAATCAAGCAATCTGCTTAATTAATGTGCAACTTAGAACATTTAGATGCAATTTATTTTAATACGATAATTTATTAATTTATTGACTTTTAATAAATGCAATGCCCGACGCACAGCTACTAGTTGGGCGTTGCGACTGCAACATTGAAATGGGAGATCTGCGCCCGACTAGACCAGAGGCGAGGCGAGAAAGGGGCACGCGGAGCTCTGGTGAGATTTACGAGCTGACAGGCGTAGAAACTGTTAATGCCAGTTGACAAAAGTGTCCCAGCCACTGTGTTGTTGCAGCTCCTGCTGCTGCTCTTATCCCAGCCTCGGCCCGCGCCTTACCCACCTGCTGATTCACCTGTCTGGCATACCTTGGCGTATCTTAATTGACGTGCACTTTTCGCTATCGCGTAATGTGAAAATGCTGCTGCTGCTGCACTGTTGCTATTCCTGCTGTTGGTCGTATTCCTTGTCGAAGCTCCAAGCTGTGCTACAACTGGCTATTTCACATGATTTACGACTTATAGTTGCGTCTGCTTCTGCTGCTGCTGCTGTTGCTGCCGCCGCGCTTAGCTAATTTCTTAACACAATTTTAATGTTATCATTAGGAGGCATTGCGTCAACAGGCAGCAGCTCCAAGTTTATGGCCAACTCGCACCATTTATGGGTGAAAGTTGCTCTCCGTTTGGTACTCGCCATTTGGGCGCACTTTTTGAAGTTTGATTTATGCCAGCGCTGCCAGCTCTGAGAGTCAAGTACAACAGCAGGATATGTGTTGCTGTTCAGCGTTGATTGGTAGCTGTCAATTGTGCTTGTTCACATACTAACTAAAGATGATTTCTATGAACTTAAGCATCTGATACTATTGTATTTATAGTAAATACAAATATTAAAGTATATAAATATAAATGACATATCATATCATGCCATTCAGACAATCATCATGATCATGATCAGACAATTGATCAACTCTCAACATATTTCCTTCTCTATTTCTATATATATTTTACTCACTATTCGTTTAATGCTCCCCCTTTTTGCCCTGTAGACTTAAGCATCTTAAACTATATAGTTTAAGCTATGTACAAATCTATTGATATATAATCGTCGCACTATCGATCTATGTCTATGTCTATATCTCTATCTTATTTGCTATGTAATATTTGATCTCTTTATAGCTCTTTTCCTTGTTCTCTCTCTCCCTTTAACATTCACAATCGCAATCTTATTCTTATCCTCATTATCATTATCATTCTCTCTTTATTTCTCCTCCTCCCTCCATCCCTCCCCATCTCATTCTTTCTCCTCTTCCTTTCGCAATTTCTCAACTCGTTAAACCTTTCGTTTTTATTTTATTTATGAGTAACACTTACCTTTTTAGGTACCGTCTTTACTTTATAGCACTAAAGCTTTCTTTGGCAAGCACTTAATTAAGTTCACTTGACTTAATGATGCACCTTCTCACATATTCTGCCAGTTCATTTCACATGGTTAATAATAATATCAACAGCAATGCCGATTGTTCGTCTGATCGTCCGTTTAAATACAGTTGATATACTCTTTAAGAAGGTAATACAATAATGGCACTGAATGTGTAAATATATAGATCAAGTGAAACTATATAGACATTGAAAAAAAATTATATATTTCAGAATATTCGTTAAGTAATATATCTATCTGTAAGCACCGATAAAATAGTCTTTTCATAATCGATAAAAATTCTTTTGACCTCATCTAGCAATAATAATTTTTACTTTTTCCCGACCAAGCTATTATTTCGAATTCGAACATATTTTGACATACATCTACAGTGCATTTAATGCTCACCTGCCAAGATATTATTTCATTCTTGTATTTATTTGATGCACCTATGAATCAGCCAGGCGCGAATCAATATCAATTCAAGTTTGCCAACTGTAGTCACATTTCGTGTATATACATATATATATTTTTATATCTTTGCAGTGTAACAAGTTTCGCCGTAGTGACAAGCAGCGGAGGAGTCAACCAACAAAGCACCAGCAGCAGCAGCAAAAATACGAAAAGCCAAGCGCTACAATTCTCGTTTCAAGTTGACTGCGAAAAAAGCGAGAAAAAAACGAAACAAATTCAAGGTTAGCCGACGTGGCACGCTTGAGATTGTTGGACAGGTCTGCCACGCACCTCAGGGCGAGCCCAGTAGAGTCTGGGCTTGGACCAAGTTCCAGGCCCTTTGCACGAGGGGGACAACAGACGGACAGACAGACACATTGTACAAATGAATTTCATTATATTGAACGCATTCGTGCATTCTACCGCACACGTTGGCACCGAGGTGCGGCGCTGCCCAAAAGGGACTTGTAATCAGTTGGCAACGCGAACGCATAAAGTAATTGCTAACCATTTGCGTTGGCACCGCTGGAGGAGCACCACTTCCTGCGGCACGCCAATCCTTCTTGCCCCCTCCTGCCCCAAGCCACAAAAGAACACTCTGCGCGGGCGTTCATTAACAGCAACCTGTTGAGCCATCGTCGGGGCGACAAACGTTGCCTTTTATGGCTAGCAGCAGCAGCGGCAGCAGCAGCAGCAGCGAACAACTGAGAAAAGAGCTATAGAATTAATAGCCAAGACTGGGACTTGAGGCTGAGGCTGCGACTGGGGCTGGGCTGGGCACGAGCTGGAGCTGTAGCTGTAGCTGTAGCTAAGGCAGCGTGAGCGAGCGCATTAATCAAGCCCAAAACAAGTGCCAGAGCCACAAAAAGGCAATGGCGAGGGCGAGGCGCAGAATGGCGATGCCAAAAGCGCGCAGAACGAGAAATCGAAAGTCCAATGCACTTGTCTTGGCCAGCGGTTCCAGTTTTTGGTGCGTTCCATAATTGGCCAAATTGACGTTTATGTGCGACCGTGGATTGGGCACATTGGGCGACGGCGACTGCGACTGTGACTGTGAACTGTGTGCTGCTTATGGTCGGGATTATGCCATTGGAGTTGCAAAAGTTCAGGCGCAACAGGAAGCAGCATCAGCACTGGCCAAAAGGCATTAACTTGGCTAATTTACGTGGCTAAAACTCGTATTTTGGTTGCCAGCCGCTGCCTCAGCCTCCAAACAGAAGAAATAAAAACATATTATTTCTTCTTTTAGGCACTTTTAATTAAAATGCCATAAATTCGTGAAGAGGAAATTATCATTAAAATACCAAGCGGCCGCAGCAACGGCAACAACAATTTTAATTTCTTCCTTATGGCCGCTCTCAGGCCGCCTATAGATTCTTGGCCCAGCAAGGTTGTTGCCGCACGAGGATGCAGATAAGCCGAAGGTTGTTCCCTTTTCTTTTTCTCTCTTCTCAGCGATTAAGTTAACCGTTAAAAGAATCAGCCGAAAGGTTATGAAATTCACAAAAGCTTAAGTTGATAATCGGAAATTTTTTTGCTACACAAATATAAATAAATTTGATCAGATATATGATTATGAAATGAAAATTAATTAAATGAAAATAGAAAAAAACGTGTTAAAGATTTTTTGAAGCAGGGAAGTTGAAGAGATGAACTTGTATCAAATGTCTGGGAAAACGTCTATACTCGAACAAATTTCTTCAATTCATTATATACTTAATACACAGCGAATGTGCTTACCAAATGAACCTCAAAATGATAAATATTGGATAAGCTCATAATAAAGCTCAAAATGAAGAAGATTGAATAAGTGTTAATGTAATAAATAAATGTATATCATTTTATATATTATATATTTAATACAAATAATAATAAATACTTAGATCTTTTTCAGAAATTTGAAAAGGTATATTACTTCAACGATAAATCCGATTTGAATGAAGTAGATTTTGTTATAATATATTGTCAATTGAGATAGAATCAGTCGAGAGTCGAAAATAAAATGAAGAAGGCAGATAGGACAACTTGAGAGTGTTTTCTTGGAATAGAAAGATACTACGAAAAACCGCTCACAATGTCAGAACATTAATCAGTTATATTAACGAATAGTTTCCATACATCAACCGATCACAAATTATAATTTAAGTTATATTTATTCTACCTTTTCAGTTGAATCAAGGCATAAATATAATATAAATATTAGAAAATTTCATAAATAAAGCAATATAAACAAAGGTATATCATATATTGTGTCTTCTGCTTAAAAAAATGCAGAATCGAAACAAGCAAAGCACATAAAAATATAGCTTATATAATCTAAAAGAGAAGCAAAAATGTACGCCCCATTTTTCAAAAATATTCAGTTAAGCCGAAATGTATATCAAAGCAAAATTATAATGTTTTTCTTTAAATGTTCATATAAACAGTTCTGATGACAGCTCTCAAATTATTATTTTAGCTAACTGTATTACATCCATTCCATATTCCTGAACTATATTCAAAACGCTGTTATATTAAAAGCTTGCCAATTAAATAAATGTAGACCTCATTTGCTCTCGGTATCAGTGTCCCAGATAGCTCAGCCACAACAAGTCTCTGCTTATGATTACTATTATTTATTGAACTCTGGAACTCTCATTTCTCTCATTGCTAGCTTCTTAAGCACTTTGTCTTTGCTGCGCTCGCACACACTCTCGACCTGAAATTATTAAGATTTCTGAAATTGCCAGCCCATAGGCATTCTCACAATGCTGTTGCTTTCTCTGGATAACCTAGCCCAACAGGTTGCATTCAGCTGACTTCTTTTCGATCACCTTTACGATGAACCCATAAAGATTGCATTGCATTATGAAATACCCGATAGTACGAGATGCTATGAGATGCTACGCTATGCCATGCCAATGGTATGGTGCGGTACGCTACGCTACGGTACGGTATGGTATGGCCACGTACTGCCGCAGGTAGCTGGATGCGGGCGCAACACGAATAACATACATCAAGCACTAACTACCGAACCGGAGCCAAAGCCAAAGCCAAAGCCAAAGCCGAAGCCGAAGATGAGGCCAGAGCTTCTACGTAATCTGCAGCTAAAAGGCTCAGCCACGTACGCATATCCACAGCAGTTGACCGATAACGGATGAGCAGTGCTGGTGGACGGAGGGATGGGCAGCGGGAGCAGCGTGCTCAATAATGTTGCCACTTTTGTTTTGTAACCTGTCCAAGGTGTTGAAGATGATCATGTCTTACCCTTTCAGACCCTGTCCTCCCTCACTCGCCAAACAATGAATTGCATAAATGTACGGGCTGGCTGGCTGGCAGGCAGGCAACAGCAAGTCGAACAACAACAATTGAGCCGCCATACGATCGCTGGCCAAATACAATTGCCACCATAAAGCCTCAACCCAACTGCCCATCGATCCATCGATCGCACTTGCCCTAGCCCCGCGCTCTCTCTCTCCCTCTCCCTCTTCCTCCGCTCAGGGGTTTTCATCTGTTCTATCGATTGCACACGTTTCGCCCCCTCCAGTGCCGGGACTCACACTTCCACTTCATTCTGCGATTGCCGCGATCATTGATCGCGCCTGACTCTCTGACTCTTGGCTCTGGCTGTGGCTCAGACGCTGGTTCAGACTCTGGCTCTGCCACTTATACACTTGTTGCTGCGGGTTTGCGGTCTCTACTCGCTCGCATTTCGGTTAATTTTCTTTTGGGCTCTGGGGGCACCCACTTCAGCAGCGTATCGTCTACGCATTCATTTGAGGGCTCATTGTGGGTACCCGCTGCATGCTTGCCCCCTCTCTCTCTCTCTTGCTCGCTCTGTGTGTGCCACAAACATCACCCTCACGCTCAGCGCTTGGCCTGAAGTTGCTTTTGTTCTGGCTTCTTTCAACTTTAGCTTCAACTTTTATTTATTGTTTTTATTTATTTTCAACTCATTTCTGAGTTCTCTGAGGGCTCTCCTACGCGCGCACTGGCATCCAGAGTTTTCGATTTTGTTCAACTCGTTAAAACGCGCCCGGGTCGAGGCATTCTTTTATAATTCCATTTCGCGAGAATTGCCCATGCGCCCTTGGAGCCACTGACCAGAGACCTCAGACTGTACTGCGGCTCAGACTCTCAGCTCCAGCTCCAGCTCCAACCTCGAGTCGAAGTCAAAGTCGGGGCACGACGTTGTTTAGGTTCCATAGAAACGCTGGACGCGACCGCAGCCGCCGCCACAGCCGCAGCCGCAGCCGCATTGTGTTCTGTGCGTGGATTATTGGTTCGTTCTCGCATCCATGGCCTAGAGGCGACTGCAAGTACCTGTTGTCGTGGCTTTTGTTGTGGTTGTGCTGGATCTGGTGGTTGCATTAATACCGACCGACTGCTGCAGGTTCACATTGAGGTCTTCGAACGTGCAACGTCTCTGATCTGCTTGTTGATTTCATCGATCCCTTTTCGCCCTCCCCCAACCCCTGCGCCACTTCAACTTCGTTTGGAGCCTTCGCTACGCTGCCTTAATATTGCTTATAATATTATTCGTATGCGACGTAAGTAGATGCAGCCTGCAGCAGGTACATTATTTTATGCTGGTCCAGCTGAACTCCATGCCGCAGCACTTGCAACAATTTTCCATTTCGAGGCGACACATGAAAATTGTTGCAGTCGATCTGTATGTATATTAGCTGCACACACATGCCCTAGCAGTTATTTATTTTATTTCTTATCGCGGACTGCCTAAATTATGCTCAAAGGCAGCTTCGACCAATTAAAATATTTGCATAGAAATCTGACTAGGAATAATTTATAGACGGGCAAAACAAATTGAATTGGAATGCTCCTTAATTGATATGTTCCATGTTCGATAAATATATATATATATATATATATATATATATATATATATATAATATATACCATATCATTTGCTTATATAGCTCATAAACTCTATATATATACACATTTCTACACAGAGTCAGCGAATGCTCTGTAAACAAATTGGAACCCTTTCAAGCGTCACTTGACATTTTGACGTTCCAATTACGAAATGCAAACACTTCAAATAATACAAACAAAATATGTACTTAGAAAACGGCCCACACATGAAATCCCAGCTTCAGCTCTTCCGTTCTGTCCGATGGCAATTAAAAGTCACACTGCTGACATATTCAAGCAAAATAAACAGACGCCCAGCGAGTACAGGCATTAGAATAAGTTGAGTAAAGAGCGAAGCAACTCTATCCATATGCCACAGCTCGAGCAGTTTCGGGTAAACAAATGACAATCGAATTTCAAGAATGAGATCAACAATGCGAACAAGTGACCGTGACATGAATCAAAGAGACTTCCATCCATTTGGGGAGTACATTAAAACCGAATTAGATTTGATTGAGTCTGGCTGTGGAAAAAAACTCTCGCAAGGTGGTCCATTGCTAATGGATAAGAGTTGATAAAGGCTGCTGATTGAAAGGTTTATGAGTTGTTAAAGTAAATTGAAGGAAGGAATGATTTTGGAAGTGAAAATCCTAGTGACATAAGTGATAAGAATTGATTCTTTGAGATCATTCTGAGCCAGAAACTTCACATTATAAACTACATTAAAAGAAACTGAATTGAAAATCTTACAATAATAATATTCAATCCTTTCCAACTCAACTTTTTAACCAAAGCTAACCTCTGTAAATATTAAAAAATTTTATCAAAAGCTTTAAATGATTGTAAAAATGTTTATGGAAAATAAAGCACAACAAACCAAAAATAATAAAATAATATTCACTCCAGCCATTCCCTAGTCAGCGCCCAGTCTCTCCATCAGTCTCTCTTCCCAAACTATAATCTCTATCAAGCAAAACACATAGCTACCAACAATTGTCGGTTCACATGACGAAAGAGCGCAATTCTCTAAGCATTTATTAGCATTGGCTAAGCTCATATGAGTGTACTGGCATTGGCAGCGCCTTGGAGCCAATCACTTAGCCGCAACTTTCGTTTACGGGCGGGCCTCGCGTCTGTCCAGGAGCCAGGCCAGAGGAATGGCTGGCTGGCTGGCAGGCCATGAGCCACTGTGACAGGGCCATGACTATTATTAGTCATGCAGCGCTACCTCATCAACACATTTACTCTGGCACATTTGGCCAGTTGGCCTGGCCCCGGAGCCGCCTAAGCTAATGAAGCCATTTCACACCTGCCTGCTAAATTATGCGGCGCGCCAACGGCCATTAACTTGTTACAGATTGCTTATAATTAAATTATAATCAACACTGGGGCGCATCTCGTTGACTGATAGCCGGATTGTTAGACGGGTTTGCTGCTCTGTCCTGACATGCATCTAACAAGCCTTCAACTATCTAATCAACGTACAAGTCAAAACATCAACACCTCAAGTAATCAAAATCACTTTAGAATTTCAAATCAGTTTGCTGATGGCCTGCAGCAGCGGCTCGATTCGAGCCTGGCACGCAAGGCGGCCGGCCAGCCAGCCGGCCGCACCATGTCCAGCTTCAGCTCCAGCTCCATGCGACAGTTGAAAGCGAAAAAAAACGACCGCAAGAAACTCCAAGATTATTCAAATTTAATGGGCGCAACGCGCGTGGAGACTCCACAAGTGAGGCAACAACGGTTCCAGTCATGTTAGAAAAGCGGCTACCTGTGCCTGTGCCTGGATGTGGACGTGGTAGAGTTGCCTGGCCTGGCCTGGTCTTGGCTGTCATCATGATTGATACGTTTGATGGATTGATTCGAGTGGCTGTGTGGCGTCCAGCTCAAGTTTGCGGATTGATCGCGGCGCGTTGATTACAATCTACGGAGCTGGCGCAGGCGCAGGCGCGGACCCAACGCACGCTGCTGGGAATTCAATCAAAAGTGTCAGCGCCAGCGCAACATCTCTAACTGCAAACAGCAGCAACACTAACTGGCTGCTACAGTGAAACAACACTAAGAAGAACACTTTCTAGAAAGGCCAATTGGGAGAGCGAAAAGTCAAGGAAGATGCCATTTGAGTTGTCTGAGAAGTCTCTCAATATTTTTAATTTTAATAATATAATTTCCAGCATTAATTGCTCTTAGGCAACGTGCACTGTACTTACATCAGTGCTCCATGCGAAACAGGTACTTTGGGCAGCTGAAGCAAGCGGCAAGTGTCTGTGTGTCTTTAGTGCCATGTTATATGCCACCTTAATGATCTTGTCTGGCCAAGCGCAGTCGGCAGCAGCAGCCGAAGCCGCAGCCGCAGCCGCGGCAGCAGCAACAGTTGGCAGCGGCAAACGTAACGTCCGAGTCTCGCTTGTCGAGTGGCGCAGTCCTCAGTTGGCAACATTTTGAGCTGACCACCAACGGCGCCTTTATTGACTTCACAGTCGACGCCAAACCAACTCGGACTGGGTGGCCGGCATGGCAACAACAACAGCAGCAACAGCAACAGAGACAACAACAACAACATGAGGCATAGTTAAAGCCTGGCCTATTAAGTCATAGCGCTAGCTCATTTCTGATCATTTCACGGCTGTGCCTTCTCCTGCCTATGAATAATGGAGCTCCATATGCCTCATTTAGATTATGTTGTAAATGGCAGCAGCAGCAACAGCAGCAGCAACAGCAACAACAAGCTAATCGCCCCGCTACCGCATTTACATGAAAAATTACCAAACGGCCGGCTGTAAGGCAAATGAAAATAAATCGAACTCAATGTTAATTCATCGAGCTTTTTCTGCCTCGAACAGCTTTTTTAATTAGTTTCGAACAGCAGTGGGCCGTCTGTCAATAATTTGTCAATATCTTTTTTAACCGGACAACTATTTCAATTTCTCTTCGCACGCGAGTTCAACAACTTTACAAGCCGAACAACAAGTGTTGTACTTGGCCGTTTGAAGTGCCCGCCACGGTCAAGTTTTTTGTTTTGTTTTTTCTTTGTTAATATTGAAATTAGTTCGAAACGCGATCATCGACTTTCTTGTAATGCCGCCAGATGCCGCATCTCGTACCACAGGCAGCCCCAAAAAGCTGCAGAGCACAGATTAATGATGTTTTAATGGAGCGTGAGAAAAATTACTTAACATTTTTTTTCGTTCACTTGCACGCGTTTATATATATACATTTTTTTGTTGGCAATTCTGAAGCACTTTGCGGCATGCTTGGCGTATGATTAATAAAGCGCTGTAACAGAAATTAGCAAATATTGTTCAGGTTATTGTGAGCTTTTAGAATGTACGAATATGGAGCAGAACATTGAAAAGCTTGAGAAAACTATAATTGAAGTATTCAGGTATTCCAAATGAAAGAAACGCACAGCATGCGCGGTTTTTGCATACATCATTCATTACCTTTAAAGGGCAACAAATTATCACAGTCTTGAGTCTGGGGCAGACATTTCGATATGCATGTTAGTTCTGCATTAGATACACTAGAGATCTCTAGCAGTTTCTATATCATATCTCACAGTAGAATACCACAAACAAAAATCTGTCAAAGGACTTGCTACTAAAGTTTCGATACGAAATGTCCTCTCACTGCCGCCTTGTTGCATGCCACCCAGTCTAGGGACAGGCCAGAGGACAAATCAACATAACAAATTCTTTAATTTCGACTTACAACCTGTTGCAAGCCCAGAACATAACAGAAAACAGAAAAACGGCACTGCGACAAGAGTCGAACAAGGCGCAAAACGAAAGACTTAAGACACGAACTTGTCGTACACATAACAAACAGCAAACGAAACAAACGGTGAGTGGAATAGACTCCAAGAGAGAAAGAGCGCGCAAGAGAGGGTAGCATGTGCGCAGGCAAACCTTGAGGCGGAGGCCCAAAACGAAAAAAAAAAAAAAAAAATAAACTTTACGTAATTAAGCAAAGAACGTCGCGCTAATGTCGCACATAAGTCACACGGACAGCGCGGACAGCAGCGCAGACAACGGACAAAACGGTTAATGTTTTGGCCAAATTTGCCTGGCAAGTACGAGCACAAATACCAGCAGCCAGTTGCTCGACAGTTGTTGCTGCTGCTGCCGCGGCTGCTGCTGCTTTGGATCATTCACGCGAATTTGTTTGCCAATTGAACTTGGCTCTTGGAACTCAACGTTTCGCCATCGATTTTTGGGGCCAGTCTGCAATGGCTGTGGCGTCGGCGTCGGCGTCGCCGTCGGCGTCAGCGTCGTGGCCGCAACGCGTTTTTGATTAGCTTTCCGCATTTTAGCGGCATTTGTTAACCAATGCAGAGAGCTCGGACCACAGCGGCCAACAAATGATGCTTATCAGGAATCACGAATATTTGTTTGCCGCTGTTGCAAACAAACTCAAGAAGTGCTGTTCGAATACTTTTCGTCGTATTCTCTTGAAATGTACAGAGCAGGAGAAAGACACAGAGAGTGAGAGAGAGAAAGAGAGAGAGGGAGATGGAGAGCAAGAGGTTGGCAGTGACTGTAGCCAAACGATGCAACTAGAAATCCTAAACTTGACTCACGACGCATTTTCTATATGCACCCGTATATATATTTAATTTCAACGAACGGCGTCAAGTGTATCGAATGGCCAGAATACAGCAGCAGCAGCTACAAAGACAGACAATATATAATACTAGACGACTCGAGGATACGTTGTAAAGAGTTTTGATATAAGAAAGTGAGAGATAGATAGTGAGAGAGATTGAATGAGAATGAGAATGAGAATAAGAACGAGAATAAAAATGAACATTCAGGATCAAAGACAGAAGCAGAGATAAAGCAGAGAGTGAAGAATAAACAGAGAAAGACAGAGAGTAGGAGATTTGGACGACATAAGAGGAAAAAGAGAGTAAATGGTAAATAGAGAGAATTAAAAAAAAGGATATGAGAAAGGATTACTTTTAAATTTTACAATTGATAAAGGAAGAGTGTGAGTATACAATTCCATATAGACAATGAGCATTGACTTCCAATTAAAACTAAAATAAATATATTTATGCGAATAATATCAACGTTAGGTTCTGCTGGCATTGATCCAATTAAATCCATCCAATAATCTTTCAGAGCATTTCAATGTCTTATCATTCCCAAAGCTACCTGCCCTAATCTGTCAAGCTAGTCAGTGTGGCCCAGCTAGAAAGTAAGAGTATATAAACAGTTGCATAAACAGATTACAGATTTGGTTTTTTCTCTTTTTATTTTTGGCGCCTGGGCAGCAGCGGCAGCAGCAGCTACCCACGCGATACGGGGGCCACTCAGCGGCGTTGTGAACGGCGGTGCGGCGTTGCCACATCGTCGCAATCGCAGCGTGGGCGACTGTTGGGTTACAAATGATTTCGCCAAAATATTCAACGTATGCATATTTTTTATAATTTTCACAAATTGATAAACCAAATTGCAAGTGATTTTTCATAGTTGTCGCACAGCACATTGGGGCCTTTCCTTCGCCTGCCTGGCTGCCTGCCGAGGGGCCCAGCTCGGTGACTCACTCTGGCGGTGGCGGTGGCGGTGGCACAGTGCATAATTATGATGCCAGATAATGTGATATTAAATAATTTAGCTGCGCCAGAGTCTCTTTTCATTTTATTTGCCACGCGGTGGCAATCTCTGACAGCTGCACATAGGCACTCGGCCCAGGCGACAACAACAACAATCAAAGCGAAACAAAAGTTGGACCCACAACACTCGACACAATCACCTCCCCCCCAACCCGCGTGTCAGAGTTGGTCTTTCAACTTTTGTCGCACTGATTTGCAATTGCCAACGCAGGCAGGCCGGCGTGAGGGGCGCGTGGTGGTGGTGTCCACCATCTGCCCCAGTGGGCATATGCTCATGTGGGTCTAACCTAGTCCAATATAATGCGGTCCATTGTCTGCCACGGACCTACTTTTTACGAGCGGCTTTGTTTGCGCTTTGAGAATTATTATGTCATAAATTAATAGGCGCAATGCTTACTACCTTTCGGCCCTCTACCCCCTCCATCCCCCTCGAAAGACACACAAAGCTAAGATTTTGTCTGGTGAAAAATGCGATGCTGGCGCTGCATTAGCCTAATGGCTGCTGATTCGGTGCGCGAATGTGTGTTAGATCTGCCAGATATACGCGAAATTATGTACCCAGGATAATGCACCAAGCAGAGGGATAAACTAACAAATGTTACCCAGTTGCCCAGTCTCAAAAGCCACAGCCACGACGTCTTATTGGGTCTTGCTTTGATTTGATCAGACTTCACAAGTGATTTTTTTATTTGCATATTTCTTGTAAAATGTAATATTTTCTTCAAAAGGATTTAAAAGTGAAAGTGTAAAAAATATATTCAATGTGAAAATTATAAATATCTCAAAAATATTCATATAAAGAGTCAGACATATAAACTGATAAAGAAATCATGTATAAGATAGAGAAAGAGAGAGATAGAGAAAGTGTGAGAGATAGATAGATAGAGAAGAAGAGGGACAGATAGAGTGAAAGAGAGGGAATGAGAGAGAATTAGAGAGAGAGAGAGAGAGAGATAGAAAGAGGAAGAGTCGTCGTTCATTGAATTACTTTACAACAGCTTAATGATCAATGTAAATCTCTTTCCCTCTTTCTATTTTGCATATAAATTTGTCTACACTTAAAATTATTTTTTTTTAAGTGCAGTCAAACAACAACCAACTCACTGAGTCACATGAAAAGAAATGTTCTATGGAAAAGTATCATATAATTCCTTGACAACATGCAAAATTAGCTTAACTAATCCCATTTGTGTTCCTCTTCTACAAGCTAAAAGTATACCATAATCCATTCGTTCATTCGTTTTGATTCGCTTTGTTTGTTTAAAAAACTCGTTTATATTTTCGATACATTTTACTTTGAAATGTTCGAGATTTTTTAACATAACAACTCTTCATTTAGCTGCATTTAGAACTCTTTTCTCCTTTAATATAATCATTGCCTAGGAACTCCTAATTTTTTCTCTATCTCAATTAATCTGTGGAGGCTTGGGTCCACTTGCAGCTTGCAAAGTTAACAATAATTACATATTTCCAATACGCCTTTCGTACATTGATAAAATTCAAGAAGTATACAAATGTGACTCTGTAGAAAGATACAAAATCTGCACCTTTTTCTATGAGTCTCTTATTGTTGCCACTTAATTCCATAGCTTGAAGTACTAAATTAACAGTAATTTTAAGGAATTCGTCACACGTTTCGCCAATCCACAGAGTTTCAATTAGTTTGGGCTGGAAGTCTTCACAAGTAGTCCACTAGTCCGCAATGACAGAGATGTATATAGCGTGGCTGACACTGTTTCTTTTACAACTTTTATTGCTGCTGTCGTCGACTGTCGATGCAAAATGCTGTCCCAGGAATAAATTATATTTTAAAATTCCCCGTCAGTATAAGAAGAATTGTGCCCTTTATCCTCCAGCCAGACATCAGGCGGGTCACAGCAAAGATAAGTGTGAAGCATACCTCTGTGGAGGCTTGCATATGCCACTGCCCTGCTGCGGAAAGGGTTCGTGCAATATGTTCTGCTGCAATTGTAAGGGCGGCTGCCGGCAACCAGAGAAGACTATTAGAGAAGACTTTTTCCATAAATATTTCCCAAAAGCATGTAAAACACTTGCAAAGCTTTGCCATAATTAAATGATGCGTTCCAATTAAAATTGTTTTTATTTTATGATTTAGAGCCTCATACTTTTAAATAGCCTTTTGTTGAGCTGTTGGATTGACATTAAATTTTGACGAATTTTTGACATGTTCATCGAAATGAATCATGCACTTCTTATATATTCAATACGATTTTTAATATTGAACGCATTTACAAAAGCCCAATGGGAATCTGACAGCATTTCCTGAGAGTTCCTTCATTGAACAGTGAGAGACCATAGGGCCAGTTCTGTTGCTTTGAAACAATTGATTCGTTCACTCAGCTTAATAATAAATTTAATTATATTTGCTTCACTCCTGATGTCTGAATTCAGTGCTAACTTTTTGTTTAGCTAAACGTATGTCTAGTTTGAATGAAATAATTCAGTAACAGGGGACACAGAGAATTAGAAATAAGAAATGTTTATGAATTTTAATAATATGTGAAAGTTAATTATATGTAAATGGATGTTACACAATAAGTTCACTTAGAGCTCTTTCATTTTCAGGCTCAATGCCGAGATTGATCTCATCAGCCTGGTAAAATATTCACTTATTGTTTTATAAGTCTCCCTTAGATGGTCTTAATATTGATTTTCGTGTTTTATATTGCAGCCTACAAGCCGTATCGAATGCTTCATCTAATACCTAGCTGGAGTAAACATTTTGTGCACTATCAATGCTTTGCATGTTGTGTTTCGCTGTGGCAAGTATTTGCCTCAAAGCGCGCATGTTTGTTGCACATTTCATATATATATAAATATATATATATATATATACATCGATATATATATATATTTTGCATAGACTCTAAACACGCCCCGTAGCACCAGACAGACAGATCGCATGCACCTACTCCGCCTGCCGCTTTTCGTCTACCAAACTGGGCCGCTTAGTCTGCGCAGCTGTCTGGGCCAAGAGTGTTTGCCTGCCTGCTGCCTGCATGACTCATTGGGGTCTCTGCCGTTTGGCTACGTGTTGCATATATGTGATTTTATTAGTTGCCTGAATATTTCGTATTGGGTTCTTAACTATGTTTGCGTTGCTTTCGACTGCAACTACAGCAAAACGCCGCTGGTTGTTGGCCAGCCTGTCGCCTTCAGAGTGTGTGTTTTGTCAATTAAGCAGCAAATTGCTGAACAAATTCAAAAATCGCGTTTTACACATTTTTTGTTGAGAAAATCAAATCAAAATATGTTCGTTATGTGTGCGAATGTGTGTGTACGAGTGTGTGTGTGTGTGCATTCGTAGTTACTAAAGGTGGCCCACTCTCTAATCAGAGCCACGCCATCGTCAAGCTAAATGACCATTATTAGCGGTAAATAAGCCAACCTACCCGGTGGCACCAGCTTCCAACCAAAACACATGGACAACAGCAGTAAGTACTCGTAATAAAAGATCATGTTAACACTCTGCTGACAACAACAACAGCAGCAACAACAACAACAATAATAATAATAATAATAAAAGAGTCGCATAGAAGCAGAAAATATAAATTGAGGTCTTGTGATGAATTGCAAATACCCTAGGTTATATGACTCTCTTAAATACATTTTAGGAAATAAAAACTAGAAGTTATAAAAGATTAGATAGAAGTATATTATTATTAGAAACAGACTTTTTAGTAATGAAAAGACCAAGATCACTTATGAAAAGATCAAGATCATTAAGGTAAGACAAGATATTCTTCCAATAAATTCTTTTAGAACAAATCACTTCAGAGTAAAGCTTTTCATACAAGATTCTTCAAACAACATTTAATTAATAATCTTGCCAATGCCCTCACATTTCCCATACTCAAACCAATATACCCCCCGTTCAGTGTATTAACACTGCATGGCAATGGTAAAGTCAAAGCCAATACGGCCATGAAACTTACATCTGATAAATGATATAGGAGCTCGCATTGCCATTGCTAAGCAAACGCAGCGCAAAATATTGTCATAGAAATATAGACAAAAGTGGTGAGAGAGAGACAGAGAAAGAGTAGCAGAGAAGGGGGCAGAGAGGAGTGCAGCTCGTTGGGGGCAAAGCTGGCAAAGAGCAGGCCAGTTAGAGGATCGTTCTATTGTTCTGCCGTTAGAAGGACCAGGTGAGCTGCGAACTTATGGACTTATCGCTAGGTCTCTCTAAGCCCGGCAGCCAATTAGGCGACATTTCTGGCACCATCTGCCTGGGCAATTATGAAAATGGCAATTTTTATTGCAGCCAAAGCGCGCCAGGAATCTGAACTTGAACGGGCTCTGCTGCTCTCGACATCGGCATCGGGGGCGATCCGCGCCGCTCACATAGAATCCTTATTATTTACGCTAATTGGCAGCCAGGTGCATAGCTGAGAGATTCGACTTACTGTACGAAATTAATTTCGCATGCCGCTGCACGTTCCAGACCCGAGCAGAAATCTACTAATGGTCATGTATCAAACCGTGATTCACTTTGACCTCCAAGCGGCTGAGACAGCAGATGCCATAGTCTCTTTGTCCCATGCCCGTGCCCGTGCCGTGTGTGTCATGCTCCAAATTTACATAAATCTGTATCCGAATTTCGCCAGCCAAACGAATATGGATGCAATCCATGTCCAGGTGAGGAGTGAGCCAAGTTTCTGGTTCAACAGCAGCTTTGTTAAAATCTTTGCCTTGTGGGCCTGCGCCAGTGCCTGCGCCTCCACTGTATACGAGTAATGCGGAAGAATCCATGAACTGCATTTCGAATGGGCTCTGCTATTCGATTTATTAAAATGAATTAATTTGAAAATTTCAGCTAACTTTCTTGGCCAATGTGCGGCATTTTAATGATGTCGCCCAACTCAGTAGAGTATGGGCATAAATTGCATTTGCATTCACTTAACCTTTCTGCTCTGCCCACAAAGCAAAAAGAGCAAGAGCAAAGCAGCATAACATTGTAACTGAGACGAACTGGCAACGATTTCTAAGAAAATATATTCTTTGGCAGTAGACATAATGACAGATGATATAGGAATGTAAGTAGTCTATATAGTATATATTGATTTAGTTGGAAAGGAAGGTATGGCAATACGCTACTAAGACATTGGTGGATATGTAACTAGGTGTGCCGATCTGCTGATATAGATTGAGATAAAAAAGTTGTAAAGTTGAAGCAAGGGAGAACAGGTTGAAAATGATTTTATATACATTTTATATAAATACCAATGGTATCATTTATGTATATCTACTTATGTAATGAAAATGAATTTTGAGATTGAATGAAAGGCTACAGCAGATAGATATTTTCATTCTAGTGGCCCAGTTTATAAAGAATATATGTTAAACAGCTTTGTTTGAAAAAATTTTATTAAATGTTTATATTCTTTCAAATATTATACTTGAAAAAGCATTGAATAATTAAGATTTTTGCAGAGCTGAACAAGGTGTGGCAGACTCCATCAAGAGCAGGATAGGATAATTGGAAGATATGCTAGTCACAGGGCTCTGGGTATCAGCTAGTCGAGCCTTCTCTACTACAACTTTTTACATGTTTTGCATTTGATTTTTAAATACAAGTCGTTGTATTATAATTCAGTCATAAAGTAATATAATTGGAAAGAATATTAACAAGAGATGACAACTACAAATTCAAGCTATATTGATGAATAAATGATAATTAAAATATAATGAAAATTAAATTTCTAATATACAATATTATAAATATAAGGAAATTTATAAAACTACGTATATACTACTTCAGTGACTAACAGACAGTACTAAGCCCAAAATGTATAAGGAATTTATAATATTATTAACACATTACTGAAACTAGGACACCAAACATCTTTATTTCTAATTGAGCGCATTCGTTTAATTAGCTTCACTAACATTGAACCACTTGGTCCATATTCAGTTAACAACTAGCTAACAGCCTTCTAATCTCACTCATATATAGTCCCGATCATTCGCCACACCCAAGGCTAATCAACACACACACAAATCATAATCCCCCCACTAATTTTCAGCGAACACCTGATGTAATTTGCCAATAGCAATGGTCCAGAGCAGAAAAACAAAAAAACCAAAAAAACTAAAAAAAATCCCCCCAAAAATCACAAATAAAATGAAAAAACACATTCGACAGAGCAACAATCACAATTGCTTAGCAATTTCACACTTTCAATCGATACAACAACCGATTGCAACCGGCGGGCAATCGATTTTATTTTTTTTGGATTTTCGGTTTTATAATTCACAGTGGTTTGCTGTGGTGGTGCAGCACTACCCACTGTGCAATTAACACCTCAGCGTCTAGTTGAGTGCGACTAAAATTATATACGTGGCTCTTAAACGAGCTGCGGAACGAAGCGGTTTTTTATTTCTAATTAATAAAAACGAAAAACTAAGACAAAAAGCAAAATAAAACTCCAAAAATTTAAATATACAATTTTATTACTCAGACACGGCAATGCACTTTGAATTTGCTGGCCCAGTCATAAATAGCTATTTGGTCGATACATAACTACATACATGCCACATATTTCTATTTCACCTGCAGTCCGAAACTGTTTATGAGTCCACTTTTTATACCCTGCTCTTAAATCAATTCGCTTCGAGGGTAGATCATAAACATCTCTAAGCTTGCATAATAATTACTATTTGCTTGGCTTTGTAAGGCCATAAATAGCAATAAGAATGTTAATACATCACGATAAATAGCTTAATATTTTTTATAAGAAAATATTATGAATAAACTAAAATATTACAACAAATTAATTATATAAGTCAATAAAATATTAAATTAAATTAAATTAAATAAATATATATATTTTAAAAAATATAAAACTTTTTTATTATATTTAAATTTATTTTATATTTAATATTTAATTTAATTGCCAAAATTAAAATCCCAGAGTATCGCTTAGTGTCCATTCTCTCTCACTCTTTATCTCTCCCACTTTGGCGCATTATTAATAATCACATTTTGGCCATAAATGTCGCCATGGATTGGTGGCCAATTGCCAGCCATTTGCCAATTGGCAGTTGACAATAATTCAATGCATGCGTTTAATGGCATTTCATTGGGCCTGTCGGCAATGGCAGCGGCAGCGGCAGCGGCCACTCGCGTCTAATTGATTTTCAATTAATTTATGCCTGCTCGCGCGGCAGCTCGTGACACCTTTGTTTAGCTCGCTGTACAATTAAAAGTGCAACTGGCAAATTTTTGCAAAAATGATTTATAAAGCGCGATAATAAATCGACACAAAATGCGGCGATTAGAAAAATAGACTAACTAACTATGACTTGACAAACTATATATGAAACTATAGCTTGACAAATATTTAATACGCCAGCAGGCAGCATAATTGATTAAATATATAAAGAGATTTAGACAAACTTTGTCTAGCCAAAAAATAAAGTGTGTTTGGTAAGTGATTCAGCTCAGTTTTCAAAAGAAAAGATTTTCTTTTCTATTGACTTCCTGTTGAGTAAATATATAAATAAATATATGATTTTTTAAAAAGTAATCCTAATACGATTTATTATTCTAATCTTTCTATAAGCCACAGCAACTCTTCTAATCAATGTCAAATGCCAAACTGTCAACAGAAATCTCACAAAAAGACGACTCCAGTTTGTCTCCTCCAATTAACATAACTTAGGCTTCCATTCGATTCCAATAGTCTCGCTAATCAACATTTTAATTATCGCAACTCTCTGCACATTTAATGACAAAATTGCAAATGCCTCTAGCATTTGGCAGGGTAACGAAATTGAATAATGTGAACATGCTAGCAGTTCGCCAACTTGGAGGCCCCCAAGCTCTCACCAGACATCGATTATGGCATTGGGTAACCAGGCAATGTTCGTGGCCATTGTGTATATCCTTCTTCGTTTTTTTTTCCGCTTTTTTTCTAGCTCGCCCCTTGGCGCTGTTTTCAGAATCATGAAGCCATTGTCAGAGGCTGTTGCTCCTCTCACTTTGGCATATTAGTTTCAATTCATTTTAGTGTCCGCTTGTCCGATTTGTGGCTTTGTTTGCGCGTTGTAGTCTTTTTTTTTTCTTTCCTAACTCGAAGTGTTGCGCTCAATTGACAGTCGAACTGACAGAGCCGCCTGCAGGCCGCCAGTGCAGGACTTTTATGGTCGTCTGGTCGCCTGAGTGGGGCACAGTCTTATAAATTATAACTGCCTGCAACTTGGAACGCAGACTGACTGCAACTGCTGCGGCTGCCAACTGTGCCAGTGTGTGAGCCATGTGTGTGTGTGTGTGTCTGTAGCGCACTTGCCGTTGCCATTTGAAAATGAAAAGTGAGCTGCACTGTGGCACTGGACTGCGGCTGCATATATAAATGGCTTTTCTATATGGCCAGCTTATTACCTAATTTCATTTGGCCGACAAGGCTTGAATCTCTGGCATTTTAAGTGCCTGCGCTTTTGACATTTGAAAGAGCGTTAAGGTTAGAGGATATTGTTGTTAAACGAGAAAGTTACTCATCGATTAAGATGTTGTAAGCAGCAAGCATAGACAAGTGCAGCACTTATGCAATTGAGGTAATCAAATTGTGGAGGTTTAAGGGGTAAAACTTTCTTGATATATTTACTTGTATGAATATGTTGTTGATACTATTATATGTAACATATATAGTCAAAAATAATAACTCCTAGTAGTAATTGGATACAAGTTCCCAATCTGTAATAAATATGAAATATTTTATATATACAAAAAATTACTTACATATTTTATTTTAATAGGCATTCAGTTTTCTGGGGTTGAGCTGCAAAAAGATAAAGAATCAAATGAGTTTTTATATTTATTTCGTTAATTTATATTTATAAAAACTGGTCGAGAGTATCCGACTAGGAGATACTAAAAAGTCTCTAGCTCTCATAAGTTTTCAGATCGACAATGGAATATCTCTCTAATTCTCTATGCTGTTGCACGTTAATTTTGCAGCCGAGCATAGTTATTTGCACAGATAAAGATTATCGTAGCTCAAGTAAATGATCTTTTGAAGATACCATTCTAAAGCTTATCACATAAGGCTAAGGTTTTTATAAAATAAATCTTAAAAATTAATGCACACTAGCTTTTAATAAGTATGTTAACAATATGTTACAAACACATTTAACAAGTTTGCCCTAAAATCTATTTGATTCTTATAAAATAAACATTTCAAATGCCACCTCATAATACTCAACTTAACTCTTTGCTCACTTCCAATGCAAATATTTTATTAATCTCTATAAAATTGCTTAGACCAAAGGTTATGGGGTGTTGTGCTGGAGAAAGTTATCAAAAAAGAAACGCAATGCAAAGAAAAGAAAATAGGTGCTTGAAGTTGTGATCCATTGATCACACAATCAGCAAAGGGTCTGGCCGCAGAAAGTGTTTCTTTTTTTTATTCGGGCGCATTTGCACGAGACGGTCGAAAATGCAGTGCAATAAATTTTGTTTAATTTCTCATAAATTTTAGCTTTGCATATTTTGTTGGCCAGACAAAAGACAATAGGTTTCCTGCATTGGCTGCCATGCGCGACTTAGGCGACTGGGCCAACACCCGCGCACATTTCCATGCAAATGAGATGAAGCCTGGATGGAGCCCTGTCTGGTCCATGGTGGGTGCCGCTAAGCACCATGTGACGCCAGCTCCGGCTGCCCGCTCTTTGCACATGCCGCTAACTATACACATACACACACATACATATATATAGAGATATCTGTAAGAGTATATATGACACTTTTTGGCTGGTCAACTGGTCGCGACTAGCGACAAGATGTCCATCAACGCCTGCGTGTCTAACGAAGGCCCAAGATCTTGGCCGACATCACTTCAAAGCCTTTGGCGCCACCAGGACACGGATGCAGCAGGAGACGAGGCAACTTTATGGCTGACACCAATCAACTTTGCGCCGTCGCGCCAACGGACGTCTAATGCTTTTGTTTATGCGACTGCCCATGCCGGGCCGGTCCGAGCCGGCATCCAGCCAGATCGCCCTTTTGCCAGCTGCGCACCCACGTGGCCGGCAGCCAGCGCTCTGCATTTAATTTATTTTAATGATTTGCTGCCTGCTAACATGTATCAAGTGCTGACGTCATCCGCTACGCCTGCCGCCTGGCCTACTGCCTTCCAGACGCCCACAACAATTTGCACTAATGCGACTCATCAACTGCCATTGACAATCGATGCCGAATGCCACCTTTAAGTGGCCCTCATCGTTGCTTGCCCTATTACTTCAGATGTTGCCTTTGCCGCTGCCTTTTCGTCTCTCACTCTGAAATCTTTGACAAATCTGCACACTGCACTTTTATTAGTTGCCAGTTGCCATTTTTGGCGACTGTCCTGACACGTGTCGCTAAGACGCAGCGGAAATGAGCGGCATTTGTTGTAGTCAGCGAGCCAAGGGGCTTTGGAAATTGGCAAATATTTGTTGAAAGTTGTACACTTGGCGAAATTACGGAGGTTTCTTAATGTTTTATAAAAAATATTGTTTGTATATATCTGCTATAAATTATCATATCTGCTATAATAATTTATATATGCTCACATTTGGTATAAATCATATTTCTATATATATTTTAAGTCCTTTAAGAAAAGTTTCCTAATCTGATCTCTGAACTGTAACTTAAGCAATATTTCACTTCCTTATGCAACTTTAATACTTTTTCCATAGCCAAACGCACCTTATCACAATCATTATCCAAAAAAGACAAACTTTTCCACACATCTATAACCCAAAGCCTGCTCTCAGTGTACCCCGTGGCATTGCATCCCCCAGAGAGCCATCAAAAAGCAAAACCAAAACCGAAGTCTGAAATTCAACTTGAGCAATCGCATCAGTAAAATCCGAATCTTATAAGCATACAAAAACCTCAAACGAGTTGGGTGGGTGGGGCGGCATTTTCAGCATTGTCCACATTGTCTGAGGGGACGAAACAATATTAATTTATATTATTTGCAATGCTGCAGCACGCCGCAAAGTGTGATTGTGACAGGTAGAGGACGACGGCCAGAATCCGGCCGTGCCACGTGACCAACCCACTGCAAATATGCATAAAAATAGAAGATGCCAACGGCCAAGCGAATTGATAGTGCACCACCACCAGCCACCCAGCCACCAGTCAGCAGGGTGTTCGGGTGGTTGTGGCGAAGGGAGAAGCATATGCTCAGCTTCACAGCGAACCGTTCCCACACTCCGAGCACTTAGCAGTTGGGCAACCAGTAGGCCGCAGGCCACTGACGGCCAACCTAAAAGTTCGATTGTAAAACTCAGCTCAAGTGGTCCAAGGCACGCCACTCAGATAATAATAATAAGTGCCAGGACGTGGACCAGAGTTCAGGATAATGCGTGTATTGAGAAATTAAAGATACTCACGCAGACACAGGCGGAGACTGCTCAGACGGGCAGCCACCCCCTCTGCCGCGTCGACAGCCACCCCTCGGTGCTAAGCATTACCAGCCAAATTGATGGCCAGCAGACGTTCGCTGTCTGCCGCAGACTGCAAATGTATCTTTTGCTCGTCCTAGTCAAACCGCCGACAGGCACTTCAGGTCTTCGGCCTCGCCAACTTTCCCACGACCCAAAAAGTGTTGCTTATGTCCTGACTGTAACAACATAACGCCAAGGGGGCGAGGGGGGAGGGTGGCAGGAAGCATATTGCGCTCCGTTTTAATTGCCGCCCCTGTTGCAGCAGCGGCTTAGCAGCCGGATCATCCCCTGTAGTCGCTCAGCTTCTGCTTCAGCTTGGGCTCTGCTGTCAGCTTCATTATTTGCTATTTTAGCAATTTGATGGTAAACTTTGACCACGGCTGAATGCGCAGCGACTGCCGTTGATAGGTTCAATATTTGCCAGTTACTCTCAGCTCTGCCCCTTCTCTCTCACTCTCTCCCTGCCTGCCCTCTTATTGTGCAAACAATAACCCGCACCAATTGTTGCAGACGCATTGCTACTTTGAATTGCTACGTTGGTGCGTGGGAAGGGTATCCTTTAATTTGCCATGCCTGAGTCATTATTAATTTGTTATGGACCAGCTCTATCTATCATAAATGATCACCTTGACCCCCGCCCGTGCGGCTAGACGAGAGTCTGCCACTGCCAGATGACGCGCGTGTTAGGTGATTATTTTAAAATGTTTCTATACACGTTCATCTTAGAGAATGCTTGAGTTATTTAATGTCTGCATTATTATGTATAGAATATTGGGCTACTTTAATAACGTACGATGGCAACAACTGGCATTTTAAGGAGTTGTGCATGGCATACAAATTATCTGCAATGGATTTTATTAAAAATTTGGTATATATTTGAGCTCGAGCTGTTAATAATCAACTTTTTGTATGATGAAGTCAAGTGAATATGCTTCGGAAGTCATGGCTTGACTTATGCTTTCCTCTAGCAAAATTTATCATTTAATTGTTATGAGATTTTATGGGAAATATATTCTTTATAAATGTCTTTGAAAGTCATATATAAGGGGATAAATTGTAAAAAATTTTATGGGATATATATTCTTTGTAAATATCTTTAAAAGTCATATGTAAAGGGATATGAATTGCTCTTACTCTACGCTAATGCCACCATAGTTCTACTTAAAATTATTTAACACGGAATAGATCCTTAGTAAAAGACATAAAGAATATTCAATATTCAAATAGAAATAAGCGGATGAGGTTCAAATAATTAAATTTGCAGTTGTTCAGGCAATAAATTGGCTCTTTAAAAAAAAATATATGTTCAAATATGACTAAAAAAGAATTAAATGTAGAATTTTCTTACAACCTTCATCATCGATTTTTGTTTCTGATGAGAAGTTTATCTATAAGATTGATTTATAGTTCTATTAAAATTGTATTAAGATGAGATCCAGCCTTCTCTTACATCAACATATATTTCTTCTTTAATATGAACCCCAAGTAAGAAGTAAAAATTAACTCTAATTTCAACAAATAATGATCCAAAATATCCTCAATCCAACATATATTAATTAGTATTCATTCACGAAGCAACACAGAAGGCTTGTCAAGCTTACTGTCGAACTCTTTGCAGAACGCTCAAGATACACATACACTTACGCTCTCACACACACACTCACACACATACACTTGTAACCAACTAAAAAGCTCATCGTCACAGTTTTCCAATTGCTAGAAAATAAAACGTTGGCATTGTTATAGCATTGGAGCTTATAGTGTGTGCTTTGTTGTTATGAGCACCTACCGCCCGCCCCTCTGTTCCTCCGACACCCGCAACGTATGTAACAAGCGTTGTAAAGCAAACATTTGTTAACAAAACATTGATCATTGTTCAACATGTAAATTCACTAATTTGGCAACGAAAAAACCGCCAGCTATAAATGGTAACAGCCGCGAGACTGGGGACTGGAGACTCCTACCCTCACGACGGAGCCATAACAATTTTTTTCTCTTTGCATACAACAACAAAATGAATACATGTTGTTGCTGCTGTTGTTGTTGTTGCTGCCTGCACATTTTCCTTAACAAATAAAATAAAAATTTGCATAAAAATCAAGTAAATAAAATACGCATTGCTCTGGCCACAGTCTCGCGTCTAGAATCAGAACAGAGCTCAACAAAATCAGCGAGAGCTGCGAACTTATTAAAGTTGTTGGCGGCTGCTGGAGGCTGCTGTAGGCAGCACTTGACAAGGATCAAGGTTGTAGCATCGGTACTTGCAACTAGCAACGTGCAACTAGCAACTTGCCTGGGTAGGGCAAGTTCTTGGCCGGCGAGTAAGCCCACATATACCCTGTAGTGTGTGGAAGAGAGTCAGTCTAATTGAGTAAATTTTAAATAATATATATATTATATATACAATATTACAATATTACAATATTAAATAATATTGTATATTTTAAAGGGTGTTTGCTGAGATATAGTTATCGGAAATAGTAACACACTTCTGTTGTCAACAGGAAACCAAAGGTCAAGCAGAATATTGATGTTTATATATTATTGATTATTATTATATTATTATCTTATTCTTATCATTATCTCATCATCATCCCACAATATCGTAATATCGTAAACAATCATAGAATATCGTAATATAAATTATTTTATAACATTTCTATAAGTTAATACCTGCTTTTATAGACTTTTTATTTAATTTAATTTTATATATTTCTTGTATATTTTCTGGATCTCTCTTGCATTCCAGGGTATCTCTTAGAATATAATTTTATTGCATTTCTAAAAGTTTATGCATGATTTTATTGACTATAAATATATAGCATATAAAAATTCATAGTATATTTTATTTAATTTTATATTTCTTCTGTACATTCTCTGGCCTTCTCCCCCTTTTCTAGGGTATCTTTAAGCCAACTCAAGCTTGCTATTTGATTCGTACTTGTTTTGATTTTGGTGTGGGGTGTACGTAGAGCGCGTCATTCTCCTTGCGGCTGTGCTCCAGCAATGGAAATTGCTTTATGGCTTGTATATGCAGATTGCCCGTCCGGCAGTCCTGAGCATTCGCAACTGAGAACTGAGAACTGTTTGGCTGCTTGGCTGCTTGGCTGCCTGGCCGCTTGGCTGCAACCTGTCGCAGTTGCAAATGCTCTTTGTGAAATTTATGCGCAAGCGCGCTGATTCTTATTTTTTCGCCTTTAACAAGGCAAACGACAACAACAGCAGCAACAGCCGCAACAACAACAACAACTTCTTATACAGCCCCCGCCTCGCTGCCCGTTTTTGGGTTTTCTGCTGAAAATTCAATTTGCTACAAAATGTGCGCCGCTTTTGCATATCTGGCAGCAAAAATTCGTGATTTACAATTTTCGTTTCGTTTCGTTTCGTTTGGTTTCGTTTTTGCCTGCGCCTCATCCTGGCCAGCCAGGCTTCAGCTAAAGCTACAGCTATAAAGCTACGTCAGCTCCAGCTCTGTCCCCAGTTCGAGCTCATTTGGCATACTCGTAGCTGAAACGTTTTCCACTCCTCTCGTCTCTGATTTAATTTTGTTGCTCTTGCTGTTGTTGTTGCTGTTGTTGGCTGGCCCTGAGTCTCGGTTAGACTTGGTTCACCTGTTTATGCCAGATTCCAGGCATGCGATTAAAATCACCTGCGCAGGCATGCGCCCACGCAGCCTCGCAGTTGCCCCAACTTCTCAGCGCTCAGTTTGGCCTCAGTTTCGCTTCTTCTTCAGCTCACGGTCGTCGTCGTCTCTCGCGCAGCCTGCAGCTTCTCGTTTCGTTTCGTTTCGTTGCGCCTTGCTTTGATTTGGGGCTCGTTTCTTCTTATTATTTCTGTTGCTTGCTGCTGCCGCTGCTGCTGCTGTTGTTGCCTTTTAAAGGCTGCGCCCGCGTCCTCGTTCATTTATTATGTACGATCTTTTTTTTTTGTTCTGGTTCTTTTTTAGTTTTATATTTATTTATTTTGTTTTTTTTTTTTCTTCTTTTTTTTTGGTTACCTCTCGCTGTTTATTCAAACTAATTTAATTTGTGCTCGGCTTTCGTGGTGCGCCCGCAGGTAGGTTGGCATCACGGGCACCACTGGAACCACTGGAACCGCTGGCAGCAGGTTGTTGCTGTGTTATTTTGGCGTTTCACGCACTTGGCGCATGTTGCAGTCACGCCTTTTGTTGCCCGCTGTCCACTCAGACGGCATTTTTGTTTTGGAGTCGCAGTTAAAGCCAAAGCCAAAGCCACACGCAAAAAGTTGTTAAAATGCAAATTAAATTAGAGACAAACTGGGCAGGCAGACAACACTCACTCGCACACACACACATAAACACCTACACATTGCTGTTGAGGGGTGTGACTGTGTGTGTGTGATTGTGGGGTTCGCCTTTCTGTTGTTGTCCATTGGATTAGCTGTCTGCAAATGACATGAACCATGCGGACAATGATTGCTGATATGCAAATAGCGAACCAGGTGCCATATGCTGCTCAGAGCCCCGCTTGCCCCAAAAATTTACAGCAATATGCATTCCGTAAAAGCTTAAATATACAGGAATTCTGAAACTCATTTACTAACAATATTTCATTCGAAATTTTAATCAGGAATTTGATAAGGCAAAGGTGGTATGAGGTTAGACAGTTTCTCTCTCTTTCTCTCTGCCCAATGTCTCTCTCTTTCAATGTATTTTTCTCTGTCCTGTAATAGCTATATCTTTCTGGATTGCTCTCATATTTTCTCTCAAGCTCATCGTACTCTCAACTTTGTCCTAATCTTCAACATCAGCAACATTATGAAATTTCTTAATCTACAAATTTTCAAAAATATTTTTATTAAAATAAAATATTTTATTTCTATATTCTTTGCCTGATTCCTGCCTGCAATCTCATAGCCATTATCTCGTCGAACGGCAGATTATGCAACAGCAACTGTTAAGACCGCCTTGTGGCAGTGCCACAATGAATCGAGCGAATCGTCGTTAAATCAGCCAGCAAACGCGTTATAAAACAAAGCAAAAATCGTCTTGCACAATGCAATGCGACAACGAAACAAAAAAGAAGCTACCCAAAAATGGCCATAAAACAAATGCGGCAAATCGAAGAGAGAGAGAAAAGGAGTAAAAACAACAAACCTTTGGCTTAACTTTGTTTTGTTTCTCACTTAGAGGAGCGGCAGAAGCAATCAGTGCACCCACTGCCAATGCCTGCCTGCCCGCCCCACCTGCCCCACTGCCCCTTCTACGACTGCAACAGCAGCAGCAGCAGCATCTGTGGTGGCTGCCACAACTTTAACACTTGTTTGCCCAGCTAATCGCGGCTGCATCGTCGCCTCGGATTTCAGAGCCAATATGTAAGGCATTTAAAAGCGCACAAAAAGGCCAGACAGAGTTTAAGTAGAATTAAGCATCCAAATTCATGAGTCAAGTTACCGCACGAAGGCTTCTTTATATATATATAAAATAAATATATATATATCTACCAATATTGTTTTTTTTTTGTGCTGAATGCCTTTGGTTTTTGATTTGTGTGGCTTAATAAAATACCGAGAAGTCGCCATCGTCGGCGACGCCGTTTGGGCCCCATTGGGAAACAATGAAATCTTCCGGCGCGCTGTCAATGATTCTACCCCAAAAAGCGCTGTGGCTCTGTGTATCTGAATCTGTATCTGTTTGTGTGTGTGTGCTTTGGTGATTTATATGCCTCGTTTTTGGCCAATTTTCGTTTTTAGTTCAGTGCTGCGGTTAAATAATGCGCTTCCAAGAATATAAACACGCAGCAGCCAAAAAACACAAAATCTCAAAAGCAACAGAAACAAAAAAGCCAAAAAAAACCAAAACTGTTGCACATTCCCATTGCGGGTTAGGAGGGCCTTGAATATGCATATAATGGTCGTATCTATTCCATAATTCGTTATTTGTCATTGTTTGCCTCTTTATTTTGATTTTGATTCGCCTGTTTCTCTTTTTTCCCCCTGACGGCTCAAATCAACATGTTGATTTTCTAAGCAATTAATTTGATTAACTGCCAAGCTGCGGCTGCGGTTTGGTGCGCCTTTGATCTGGCCACAGTAGAGTTCGATGTCAATACAAGCATATATCATGAGCATTAAGCATTAGGCATTAACCATCAAGCATTAAGCATTATTAATTAAAAGTTCTTTACAGCTAATTGCAGCGTATGATGATATAAGCCAAGGCAGCTGTCGACGATGAGCTATTGGTCGTTCAACTGAAATGCCTGACTCAGTTCACGAGAAAGTGAATTTTATAAATATTATTCAACATAATTATAGAGCTATGCAAAGGATAACAGTTCTATGGAAAATTACAGGGTATGCATGGAATTTCATAAGCCCCAGAATCAGACGCATTCACCAGCTCCGATTCGTTCTATTTGCAGACAAGTCCGAAAAATAATTTTTAACTTTCAAAAAGCAGCAGCATGCGGCAAGTTCGTTGCCTAAGTCTTTTGATTGCAAGGGGATAGAAAAGTTAGTTCGTGGATTGCAAGTCATTTTTTTGACAACAAACACATTGCAACGATGTTATCAACAACAACAAACAACAACAGCTACACAGTATGACCACCTGCCAGGCACACCTATATATACAATTTTTTTTTTTTTGGGCGTATATGCGCCTGATTAGCTGTTACCAATATTTTTGTTAACGTTTTTCGCTGCACTAAAAATTAGTCGCAATTCACGAATATTTGCTCGAGTTTTATTTTATTTTTTTTTTGGTTTTTGGTTTTGTTTCTGTTTCTGTGGCACAGCACATTTGTTGCATTTGCCACACATTTGAATGCTTTGCGGTATTGAAAACTCTTTCAGCCGAGAGCTGCAACTGTCCGGGCAAAGCGCAACGGCTAACGTTAATTAATTACGATTTATTGACTAAATTTGTTGATTAGACAATTGACGTTTGCCGTTGTTACGGCTGTTTCAATTGCCGTTGTGCCTGATTTTGATGTTGCCACACAATTTGGCCACTTGCCACACAATTGTTGTCAATTAATTGCGCTTTGATTTCGTTGATTCGATATACCGCCCTGCAGGTGGCAATCGGTATTTCGCTTCGATGTCAATACGTTCATGGAAATCAAGCCAATGTATTAGGCTTAAAATGTTGGAAAAATATATCACAAAAATACGACTTGAATGCTGTAAGAAAAAATCTGCACGAAAAAAGAAACATTTTAATAATTTATCGACTCAAATCTTTCTATAAACTCAATATCAAACGAAAGACTTAGGCAACGAACTTGATTATGCTACGCTTGTAGAAAATTGAATGTATAGAAAATGTGACTGACTGACAAGTGGTTAACAAAAAAATTTCCATAGATTACTGGTGGTGGTGTTGGTGGTGCTGGTGCTGTTGGTGGTGCTGGTGTGAAATTCCTAACTGGCACTCTCCAGTGGAACGAACGCCGCATCAATCAGCGGCGGCAGCTTAAATGCTGCATCATGACAAAACCATTACACTTGACCAGAGAGCGCGCTCCGGGTACGTTGATGGCGTCGGCAGATGCTCAGATGACTAGGCGACTCGGTTCAGCTCTCGACGTGATTGATTGATTGGCAGCGTGAGCAGCGTGCAATGGGCAAATGGGCAAATGGGCAGCGGCGGGCAGGGCGATTGCACTGTGATGCTTTGTCTAAAAGCCGTTTAGAATAACACCAATCGACCAAGAACAACAACAACAGCAGCATCCACATCCACCCAGTGCAACATAACGAGCCCAGCAGCGAGAAATTATGCATTGTGTTGGAAAAATGCTTAATCTGTGCAATGCCAATGCCAATGCTACATATCAAGGCACCCTCACCTGGCCATACACTCAGTCAGCCAGCCAGCCAGTCAGTCAGCCAGTCAGGCAGTCAGTCAGGCAGTCAGTCAGTCAGCCATTCAAGCTGGCTGTTGGAGCCATCCAACGGCCGGCGGCCGTCAGTTGATTGCGCTTCATTATTAATGCCAAACTGTGCGCCGGCATTCGTTGAATTTGGCTTTTGCAATTTGCTCTCAATGCCGCCGTCGCAGTTGCTCCAGACCCGCCTTGGCCTTCATTTCGCTGCGGGGGCAGCGGCGGCAGGCATTAAAAATGAGCTCGGCGTAACAGGTGGATGCCGCAGCCGAAGCCGCAGCCGCAGTCGCGCCGATGATGGCGACGGCAACGTGATTTTCGCCAAATCGTTTAGATTATTTTGAGATTGCTTGCGCCAGTCGCTGCCAAAACAGTTGTCCGTCCGCACAGTCTGGCACTCCTTTTCACTGCCGCCCTGTCCCCCTCTCTCTCTCTCACACACACTCTCTGTCTTGGCCATCTCCGCACCTTGCATTTGAACTTGAAACATTTCATTTTGCTGGCGAGCTGGCTAGTTGGCTGGCGGCATCCGAGAGCGCTCGGACTCGGTCCGATCGATTAGTGGCATTCTATTGCGTTCAATTTTCATGTGCAACATTGAAGCGATCGCCGTTGGCACAATAAACACGCGATTTATTTCATGCCGAGCATTCAAGTGCCGCAGTCGGTCAGCCAAAGGAGGAGCAGCAGCAGCACCGCCACCACCACCACCACCATCACTAACAACAACAACAGCACCACCAGGCAGCCTTGCCTTAGCTTGGCTTGACTCGGCTTGGCTTGGCTCGGCTTGGCTTGTGGTATGTGATAATGGGATGATGGTATGATGATGCATGCGCGGCATACACAACATCCCAACAGAACAGCAACAAGTTGCGAAAGCTGAAAACGAACTGATACGAATTCGTCATACTCTATTATTTAACAATTTGTGATCAGTATTTTTGGCAAAAAAAAAAGATTTCTTAATTACATAAACTAAGAAAATGTTGCAATTGAATATTGTTATTGAAATTAAAATATATATATTTTAAATGGAACAATTTTTTATAGAATATATTTAAAAGCTTTTTATATTCTGAGAATTTACTTTTTTTTATGTGAGACTAAATTAATTAGATTAGATTAATAAAATTTAAAATATATTTTTTTTTATTCTGTATAGAATTTATGTCAGTTGGGTAAACTGCCCTATTTTTATTAATCTAGAATATTCGGCTTCTATTAAAAAAAGAAGAGTTTTCACTTAAACTTCAAAATTATTTTGAAATAAAAATATCTATATCAACTCCAAAGCTATCCTAGAACTATTACAAGCCACGCATTATATTCTACTATCATATACAAACTTTTCTTGCACTTTAAAGACCTTGTTCTAAATAGAAAACCACCAAAGCGCTTACTTCTATTACTATATGCTTATCGGATATGCCTGGCAACCTTCAAAGAGTATGAGCAACAACAATAATAACAGCAGCCTACTCTCTTATATATATTTGTATTTTATTCGCTTGCTTTTTTTTGCTCTTTTCCTCACTAGCGGCCAAGGTTAGTCGCTTGCCTTAGTCGTTGTCGAAGCTTACTCTGCCGCATTTTAGTCGGTAATTGCTTGTGATGTATGATTTTGAGTTCTAGTTTTCTTGCCTGGTCCAGCCTGGGAATATCTCACAGACAGACGAGCGGACGGACGGACGGAGTGGAGCTTTGTAGTCGTTTTGCTAGCTGATTGCTGACGATGCCTATATATGCGGGTGATGTATGTTATATAGCTACAGGTATAGGTAAAGGCCATAGATATTGATTTGACAGGGGGTATCGCATTGATGAGTGAGCTTTCGACCACTGTCACACTTTCTAAGCACTTTCACCCAATTAGGGCGATCAGTCATATCATATACGCCATATATATATATATATATATATATATATATTTATGTATTACTACATACATATTTATGTGTGTGTATATATGTATACTGTATCAAGGAGCTGCTGATCTTATGCAAAATTGAAAGAGCAAAGCCAAACGAAAAAAAAAGTTGAGTCTCTGGTCTCGATGACAATCTTTTGTTTTCACTTCTGCAGAAACAAAAGCCATAAAGGATAAATTGTGAGTCGCAAGTCGCATAGTCGGTTCCATTTCGGCTTGTGCCTGCGCCTGCGACTACGAGACTGCAACTCGGTTAGGTAGCCGCATTTAAAACAGTCGGCGGCAATCGTTGAACTTTTGGCTTCGACAAGTGCACAGCGGGGCGTCTTGGCCAGGAAACAAAAAGGAGGCGGCGCTGCTGGCAATTTTGTTTTCATTTCAGCTAAATGGAGTGGATGAGGAGGCGGCTGCTGCCTCGCTTAGCTGCGACTGCTGCGATTATATCGAAAGACAAACGTTGGCCCATTGTTTGGCCAAGGCCCAATTGGGCCAAGTATTTAAGCTTCTATCGCATGATTGATTGACTGCATATACAACAGAACAAATACATTCATTTTACATACAATATTGAAAACAATTTCTCTCGATCTCCTCGAGTGACGTCTGGTGTCGCTGTTGTTGTTGCTGTTGTTGTTGTTTGTGTTATGTTTGATTTGCTGTTGTTGTTCTTATGTGCCGTGCTTTTCATGCCATTTCGATACGGGCCTCATTTTTCTCGCCACAATTAAAGAAGAAAGTTGGCGGCGCAATTAGAAAACTCGCATCGATCAAGTGGCCACCGACACAAACGTCATGGCTGCATGCTCTTGACTTGGCTCTATCAAATACTGTGCCTAATTCAACTCAAGTCGTGTTCTCTACATATCGTCAAAATTTTCAACTATCATTCAGAACCATGGCCGGACGACCGTCCAAAACTGAATTACCTCAAGATGCGCACGTGATGCAGGTGCTGCGACGGGAGTTGCATCGCAATTCTCGCCAGATAACGCAGACCTTTTGGCAGGAATTCGAGCAGATACGCAGTCGCCAGCGCAATCAGCTGATACAGGAGCGCAACAATCGCGAACGCCTTTCCCTGCTGATGCGCGACGCTAATCTGGAGACACAGCAGCAGGCCGAGGCAATTAGTCGCAGCATCAGCTCACATGGCGTTAATCCGGTTGCGCCATCGCCTCGCATGCGCCGGGAACCAGCGGCAATCATGCCCACGCCTGAGGATATATCGAAAGAGCTCAAGAAGTCGCCGAAGAGAGAAGCAAGTGCATCAGCTGAGACAACTTTGAGGCAAACAGCTTCAGCCACCACAAATCAATTGCCGCATGCACCACCATCATCCCGGGCTACGGTAATCCCACACACGCCCTCAATGCGCTCAGCTGTTAGATCAAGGACCAACTTCTCCAAGATGCGTTTAGCCACAAAGCCGACGAAGTGATCGCTCATTGACGCCTTTAGTAGATAAATATAATATCGAAATTTTTCACATTCAAGGACTAGTAAAATCAACTTTATTATCAGTTGCATACTGCTTTAATTTGTGTTAGTTGTCTGCCAAGCCCATCAAATTGAATGTAAAACTGTGTCAACAAATTAATTTGTTATCATAAATAGACGAACGTGCATTGAATGTAAAACTTCTTGACAAAATAATTAAATATATTTCTGTTGACTTAATATATTAATATATATTATATATAAGCAGGTCCAATCGTAATAAATATTGGCTGATAATAGTCAAGTTGAAAATCTAAGCAGCAATAGCTCATGAGACTAGATAAGAGATATACTTAGTAGAGTACCAGATCTATAGAAAATATGACAAAATTGATCCAGATTATTGACTCTTGCCTTGATTGAAGGATAATTTTAACAAACAAAAAACTCCATTGCTTAGCAAAGAGAACTAAGACAACAACTAACAGTCCAATTCTCAATAATCTGACAGACACCAAAATATTTCGCACTCGAAAATAATCAACTGCGAAATTTCTATTTCTATTTCTCATTCTTATTCAAATTATTAATTTATGAAATTAATTTATTATTTTTATAATGTTTAATATTATTAATTTGACAATTTATATTAATATTAATTAAATTTTTTATGATATACATTATTAAATTGTTAATTATATACTTTTTTACATCACTAATAATTAATTATAATCAAGTTTCAATAATTTTTTCAATTATTTATACTTATAATAAAAATAATCAATAAATGTATACAAAATCATTTACGATTTCGACACTTGCCCGCAAAACTAAACTTAAACTGACCCCAAAAGCCCAACACTAGCGCATTAGTAAACAAATTGGAAACCAAAACCAAAGCAAAGCAACAACAAAAGCAATAACAACTTGCAAATTAATTAACGGTACACGGCCCTCATATATAAATAAAGACAAAGCAAGTCTGTCTGAGCGAGAGAGAGAGAGAGAGAGAGAGAGAGACTGACACGCACCTGAGTAATCAACTTGATGTGGGCATGGCCAAGCGAATGTTACGTTACGTTAAATGATTCTGATGCTCGATTCCGCTGGTACTGCATAAATACGATAAATCACGCTGAACAACAACAACAAGAAAAGCAACAACACATGAAAACAATCAACAAAATGTAACGTTATTCATCACAGGTGGTAAATTTAACTGACAACAAACGCGCGCCGATCCCCCAGCACAGATTCGCGTAATTTGTCTCCGATTCCGATACCTAATACTTAGCACACACACACATACACCAATCGAACAACGGCAATTTCTGGGTCAAAATAATTAATAAAAGCGAACGACTTTTCTGCGCATGACTTGGCCGAAAAAGGCCAGGTTCGCCTGCCGCCACCGCCGCCTTGGTGGCCACCACAGTCAGACACCAATTTTGACAAGCAGCTCACAACTCGCAACTCGCAGCTCGAGGAAGCGTTGCCGTTGTGGAGGCGCAGGCGTTCCAGCTTTCAGCTTCGAACTGGGCAGTCGCACTTTTGTCGTCGCTTTGGCGCATGCGCAAGCAAAGCGTAGTAAGGCAAAAAAAAAAGTGGAAATAATCAATCAAAATGTCTTAAGCAAATCACTCGCATTTCAACTACCCGAAAAAAAACGCAGAGTAAGAAAAATTACAGAGCCAAGCACTAACTGATTAACTGAAATGGTCTGCAAGTGCGTTTATACGATGGGTACTTTGGGAACTGAAAGGAAGTCACTGAACTATTTCCTAATATAATTTGAACTATGTATTAATATATTATGATAATTTATTAGTTCATATAAATTTCGATAATATATTACTAGTCTATAGGACTGAGTAGGTAATAAAACAGAAGTGAGTAAAGTAAAGCTTTTACTCAATTTAAAGAAGATATTTGTTATTCTTAGAGATTTTTCTTTGAGTGAGATTGAGAGAGAATCGGAATAATAATAAAAGTATTAAAGCAAGAGAAAGAAATGCCATACCTGGAAAGAGCGAGAGCAAAAAGTGAAAGATATGTTTAATAGTATGTTTAGTACATGTCTAGCTTTTGTAGTTCATGTCCAATATATATTGAATACTCGAGAACGAAAGAGAGAGCGAGGGAGAGGAAAAGAAAGACAGAGAGATCATGTGGTTTATATGAAGTATGAGTGTGAGAAATCTTAGGGAGAGATAGAAAAAGAGAGAGAGACAGGGATAAAGTATTTCATGAAATATATATAAAAATTATGTAGTCAATGTATAATGAAGTGTCCATACTCAGAGGGAAGAAACAAATAAGATATGGAGAGAACAAAGAGAGAAAGCGACATAGAGGGAGAAAGTGAGATAGAGAGACAGACAACTATTATATAATATATTTCATGTATTGTATGTAGATTGGTATTGTAGTTCATTCTAAATACACACTTAAATATTGAAAGAGAGGAGAAAAAGAGAGACTGACATAGAGTCAACTACTACGTATTTCATGTATTGCCTATTAATCTATAGTCATCTAGACAATTCACACTTCATGAGCCTTGCTGAACTTCAACCTGCTTCATACACGTTCCAGGCCTTACACACAATTGCCATGGGAAATTGAGCAAACCCCTGAGCAAATCGTAATAAGTTGCACCGCATGAACGCCGCTTGGAACTAACCGACTGCCTGTGACTGACTGGCAAAGTTTGTTTGGCAACTTGTGATGGACGTCGGTTGGGCAACAGTCACGATTTGCATGTGCGACAACTGTTGCCAGCCAGCCAGCACACAACAAACAGCAACAACGGCAGCGGCAGCAGCAGCAACAAATCGCGAGCACATTGAACTGTCATTGACACGGCAGCAAACGTGGCGCAGAACCAGGCTCAGCCAGGCCATCAGCGGAACGCGAGACACCTGTAGCTGAAGTTGAAAGGCAAAAGGCAAACGATGAATGCTTGGGTGGTGCAGTAGCCGCAGCAACTGTTGTGCTGATGGGTGCAGCAGGCAGTCGTCAGTCGTTGTCCGGGTTCCCAGTTTTGCCGGCCAATTACTGCAAACAAATTCGAATGCGAATGCGCATTGAAAATTGTGGCAAGGTTGGTAATTTAAGACTCACGCCGCGAGACCGAAAAGCCCGAGCCGAGTCGAACCAAAAACCAAAAGCCGAGAATCGAGAACCGTATTTTTTTGTCGCCATTCGCCTGCTATAGTTGCTGTTGTTGTTGGTGATTGAATTGCTGATTTAACGGTTGCTGTTGTCAAATTAATGACATTCATTCAATTCATACCATTGGCCAACGTGGCCAAAACGGTAGTTTTTATTGCTTGGCAAATTGCAATCACCAAACGGAGCGCGCGTGTTATTAAAGTTGTTGCTGCTTGCTGTTCCTATTGCTGTTGTTGTCATTGTCATTGCGGTTGTTATTAATGTAGTTATTAAATATTTACAACTGCCGCCGCATAAAGCGTGCCAATTGTGGGTGCAGTGCCTGTGCCACCACCACCACCTGGTCTCGGTCCCGGACGGGGTTACCTGCCGATGTCAAAGTGCAAAAGTTTAGCGCAAAGTTCTTGTCATTATTTGCAATCGTTTCATTCCGTTCCGTTCCGCTGTGTTCCCGGCTGCCACACAAAGTGAAAGGCAACTCCACTAGAATCGCGGCTAGACCTCGTTCTGTGCCGCTTAATTAATGACTGTTTTATATAATTTAATTAGTTGTTAATGATTTGCTGATTGGCTGGCACGGTAGGACCATGAATCAAATGCTAAGTGAGTGTCGCCCGCTTCTCAGTTTTTTTCGCCTTATTTTTGGCTTTTGGGTGGGCTTGGCAGATGTCAGGGTTGCCGCCTGTCTCAAGATAGCGCAGCATAAACATGGCGCTAACTAGTTAATTAATTCGTGGCCAAGCGATACCAACTAATGGCCAAAAATATAATAGTTGAGAGCCAAGCAAAAGCAACAAGCTGAATAGGTTATGGATGTAGGTTATATGGTCATAGTTAGAGATGTAGAAAAAATATTGAGTTAAGATATGGAAACTTTTAAAAATTATAGCTGAAAAATTACTTCAACAAAAGCCTAACTAAACTTACTTCAGCTTAACCAACTCAATCAACCTTAACAGCCCTTTCAGCATATTTTATCACCAGCTAAATTCCAACTCAAGAGTTCTGTTTTTGCACAATCCACAAACAAATTTGCTACTCACGTCTAGAAGACCTCAAAACCCCAAAATTTCAAGTTAAGGCCAAAGCGAACATAACAGTCTAGACAAAATGCTTGTTGTTTCAATACGAATCTTGAATCGCCCAAAACTAAACAAGCGACAACGACAACGCCAACGGTCACTTGCTACAACTGTGCAATTTGGCTATGCTGCGCCATGAATTGCATATATTTACCATGCGTAAATCGCTCGATAAAAAATAATTTTGAGGAAAAAAAAACGAAAAAAAAAATCAAATGTTTAATTTTGTCCAACGTCGATTGCATGACCAAAATGCGAATCAGTCTCCGGTTTGGCGCCATAAATTAAAGCCAAGAGGCGCTTTTATCGACCCTCAATTTACTCGCCAATTAGTCAAAGCTTCTGGGGGAGTAGGCGGACTTAACTAAGTCCACAAATTCCTATGCCAGATGTGCCGATGATAGCGTCCATGTGCCGCTGCGATAAGGTGGATCCATAATGACGCCAGCCGGTGGCTTAACGCATTCATGCGAACGACCTGCCAATGCTTGATTGATAATGGAGCACTAAGCCAACAGGCGGGAAAAACAAAATATGCAATGCTCCAAGTTTTACTTTTCGAATTTAGTTATTAATTAGTTATATTATTATATAATATTAAATTATTTAGTTCTGTCGATTCATCATCTTAAGTCTTCTGTAATTATATTTCACATATTCATTTGTTCTATTATTTATTAATAGAAATCGCAAGGGGAAGATTCAACTTTCTCATTAAATCATCCTATCCTATTCCACTGTTCCATTCTACTGTTCCAATCCACTGTTTCATGTCACTCTTTCATTGTAATACTCTTTGTTAATTATACTTCTTTCAGTTTAGTTAATTTCCTTACTATTTTCTGTCCCTCATCCTTTATCTCAAGGCATATTCCACTTTCTTTTCACATTCCTCTCTTCCATTCCAATGTTCAATTCTATATTTACTCTTATTGCACACTAAAAAAAAACCAAGAACAAGCATGAAACAATCATTGCCACTGGCATATGTAAGAAATGTGGCCAGAAGAAGCAGAAGCAAAAGGAAGTTAACTTTTTGGCGTCCGGTTGACGCTGTGACGCTGGCGGTAACTCAGTATTTAAGCACTTATACGTTAATTTAGGCACAAATTGAATTAATAAACCATGTTGGACATTGTGTGCGGTCTCCTGTTACACCATTCTCTGATGTGCCACCCCGCCACTCCGCCGAGAACCAGCTCCTTTTCATAATTCATTAATTTATGCACGGAACGCGGCTCAATGAACCACGACAACAAGCAGAACTGACCAGGAGATTGGCAAAACGAACCACCGCCTCGATCGCCCCGAAAAAAAAAAGAATTTGAATTTACAAGCACGTAACGTTGACCCGCTCGCCCCTCCCCCCACCAGCCGTACCCCACTGCCGCAGCCACTGCCGCCTCTTACGTGATTGGCTTACATTTGGCGCTGCTGTTGGGCTCCTTTCGGTGCCCCGATATTCGTCGCTCGGTTGTAAATAAGAACATGCTAAATGTAGTACCGAAATTGCGACCCAGCGGGACCCGTGACGAGTCCGAAATAATTGTTGTTGTTGCTGCGCATGTTCTGCGCTGTTCCGCGCTATAACCCACGGCAAGTGGACACACACGCACGCCTGGGTGTGTAACGTGTGTGTTAGTCTTTGGTAGTTAAAGGTGCGTAAATATGATTTTCATTTACACCTTGGATGGGCTCTTGCTACTCCAAATGCTGCAAGGGATGCGTTTGAAGAAGCCGATGAATTTTCGAATTCCACATGAGGCGAATCTCTCTCGCATGAAACTGCCTAGCACTGGAAGGTGAGAGACTTGGTGCAACAGATTTTATATTCTGCAATGTTTTTAATGGGACGAAGGACAAAGAGAGAGATAGAGAGAGAGCAAGAGAGAACAGCCTTGGTGTTATAATAATAAATGTGTTAAAAACAATATATAATATCTTCAAATTCTATACTTTTTAAGCAGATAGATTTCCCATAGATATGAATTATTATTATTTTTAAAGAAAAAGATTGGAGCCAATATTCTTAACAATTTTTTTTCGCACAGCGATTAAGCACTGATTATTAAGTATACGTACTACATATATATATATACTCTTAGCGCACATATTTATAACCCATTTTAGAATACATTTCCCACATCAAAACAAACCCGAATTCGAATTCAAAATCCGATATATATTTTAAGCTTAAGTTGAGGAATTCCCAAAAATATGCAAACTTTCAACTTTTGCTGCTTTCAATGGACTGCAACTTGCAAATGCACCGGACTGTGGACCATTTTCACATCCTTTTGGGCGCTCGTAACAACAATGCACCGACTCGACTCGACTCGACTCGTGCCATGCCAGCGACAGTTACATAAGGGGGTCCCAAACTCAAAATAAGCATATGATTTATTGTCATTTTGAGTTCAAGAATTTGCAAAAAGGTAAAGGTAATAAATTGTCTGATTATTGTGGATTTTTGTTTTGCTTTTTGTGCCCCTCCCCCTCCCACTCCGCCCCACTGCGGCCCGCTCACCCCTTTCTTTCGGCTGCCCAAAGAAAGCAGGTACAACAAACGTTTTTAGCTTTGGGTAAATAACTGGCGGAGGCGGCGCGCCGAGTGGGGTTGAGGGGCAAACAGTTAACTTCATTCGCTCGTGGTTGGGTCAAGGGTTAAGATGTGGGAGTCACGATTCTGTGGGGCTAAGCGATTTTGCTCACTACGCGCTCGCATGAAATGAAGTTACCAAAAACAAAATATCAAAAATACCTGGGAAGTACCGTTTGATACACACACACACACACGTTAGCGCACACACATTAGCGTCCTAAGTCGACCTCTGCCTACAACTTTAACTGCAGCTACGGATTCAACATCGAAGCTTTATCAATAAATTATTGAGCCATTATTGTTATTACAATTTCTTTATAATGTTGGCAGCGTGCGCTGCAAGTTGGTTGTTATTCCTATTGTTGTTGTTGCTGTTGTTGTAGTAGTTGCTGACCATTAGCGTGTAGTTGCTGGCCGCCAACGGGGCCGAGGTTTCAACCTCAGCGACAGCCCAGCCGCCAACCTCAGCTCAGCCTCATCATCATGTGCACAATGGAGAGCAGGTCGCGGTCAACGCGAAGACTCTGCTGCTTGGCGGCTAAGAGATGCCGCCACCGCCGCCGCCGCAGCCGCCACAGCCGCCGCCTGGCAGGTTCATGACAAATGCATTAAGCCTTCAAACAGTTTTCCCGTTGCTAGTTCTATGGCGGCTTTTTCTCTTCAGCTTACGCTTTGTGCCTTTTATTGTTATTTTATGAATATTGTAAATGATTTAATGAGTTTTAATTGCGCTCAGGCAGAGTAAAGAAAAAAGTAGGAAAATATTTAATGAGTTTAATTGATAGGAGGCATAGACACAGCTGAAACGAGGAGAAAGCCAGCTCCACCTGGAATTTCCCTTTGTGTGAGTAAATACGTATGCGTGTATGTGTATGTATGTGTGTGTTTGTGCATTTGTAAATATCTCTCTGTTGGCTGTCAGTTAACCGTTGTTAACCGTTGCACCGGCCACTGATAACAGGCACGCGCCCCGCAAATCAAAGAATTGGCACAGCCTCTCAGATCGTAACTCAGGCCAATGAATCATGCACACTGGCTTGTTGAGGGAGGGGATCGCCGAGGGGGGCGAGACGGAGAGTCACAGAACGCAATCTCAGCTCTCAGTCACAAGTTGACCATTGATCTTTTGCCCAGCTGAGCAGATGCAGGGCAAAGGCAGCACGGACTGCGAGCACAACAACGTGTGGGACATAATCAACAACAAGAAAAAAAGTAAAACGTGTTGCCTGCCTTTTGACATTTTTGTTGTTGTTATTTTCTGCTCGCGCTCGAGTGTTTTGCATGTTAACATTTTATTAGTCATAACAACGGCTAACAAACAGAAGAAAAAAAGAACAGCAAATGCAAACAAACACAAAAGTTAACACAGTCGGGCTCTGACAGACGTACAGCAATTGGCCGTAGGCTCCATCAGTTGAGCTACAGTTGAGAAATTAGCCAGGATCATAATACCCAAATCGTGGACACTCAAATGGTGTTGTTCAAATATGTGTACTTCACTAATTCAGTTCAAATTATGTAGAAATATTTGTTTTTAATAAATTATTTTATTTTAATTTATTTTTTATAATAAATTTGAGCTTTTCTTTATATTCTTTACTTTGATATTATGATACTGCAATTAATGCTTATTTATATTATATATTAGTAAAGTTTGGCAAATTTGAAGATGATGAGCTGAACTCTCGATACTTTAAAAGATATGGTATAGCAGACTTTTTTGCTCGTTAATATCAAAATTCTAATTTTTGAGAACCAGTTTTAAGCTACTTTTCTTATTTAAAATGGTGCAAATATTTCAAGAATGTCCCCACGCCCGATCAATATGTGTATGATTACCATTTCTTCCCGGAATCGATATTAGCCTGCTGCAACTAAACTCATAGCAATGCTCTGGTTATTGTATGTCGCCTTGAGCAGATTGAGGTGATAAAAGTTGAATCAAAAAAGGCCTTGAAGACCATTCCGCAAAGTCTATTATGAACAAATGGAAGACTGAATAGATACTGGCATTGTGCGGACTTGGAAAGTATTTTTTCACCTGATAAATTTATAATTACTTTATGAAATACCTAAAGTTTTACTAATTAAAAATTCACTTAAAAATTCTCTAATCTCTAAGTTTATTTGATAAATTTATTTAAATTAATCGTATTTAAGAGACGGAGTATACAAGCTTTAGCCTTATATACAGAGCAAGCTTATATAGCTATAGAGTATTGTAGTGTGACTTAAAAAAAATGATCACAATTGGCGACAATCGAGCTACTAACTTATTGAGCCTCAAAAAAAAACTTTATTCATCAGGAAGCAATCAATTAACTTATATACTTCGCGTATCCACCTTAAAAAACTTCATTTTTAAAAACTCAAATCAATTTCTAATCTATTGCGGATATGTAACTCCACCTTATTAATTACCTAGTTGTAAACAGAAGCATAAAATTGTTTACTATTACACAATAATTTCCAACTAATAATTGCCTGGCTGCACGCGCGACGCACTCGATCGAGAATCCGCATAAGGCAGAAACTTTTTTAATGGACTTGTCAATGGCCAATGCCAGCCATTAATTATATTTAAGCTGATTTCAGTCAAGAGTTAAAAAATAAATGAAAATAAAAACGGTGCCGCTGACAAATGCCCAACAACAACAACAACAGCGACACAGCAATGAAACACGTCACTCGATTTAACCTGTTGCACATGCGGCGCAACAAACACACCTTATAAACAAATGATCCAATTGTCTTCTGCATGACTTAATAATTTCAAAGTTTTTATCATGTTGTTGTTGTTGTTTGGTGAAACAAATTTTTCAAACGAAACCCTTAGAAGATATAAAAATATTATGCGTGACGAAATCTTTTTGATGTGGGAAATGTCGCTTTGAGCCCCACCGACAAGTGTGTGTCCAGCAGCTACAACAACAACAAACACCGAAGAACATGAGACACAAACGTTGCGCATGTCGCTGGGATTAGCCTGAAAGCATTTTCTCAATTTTGATTTTAATCCTTTTTTGGTTTTTTTTTTCTTATTTTGGATTTTTTTTTTGGTTTTATATTTTTGTTTCTCGTTCATCTGGCAGCGAATTTGTGGCTTGGTAAATATTTTTTTAAATGTTGTTTTAGGTTTTTGTTAATTGGCGGCGACATGTGTTGTAGATAGGATAGATTCTCGTTGTTGTTGTTGTTGCCGTTGTGGCCTGCTCTTTGGTCACTCGAGTGTGCTTTCGTATGAGGAAGTTTCTAGCTTGAGGGATTTATTTATTGCGGTACAACATCAAAAACTGAAACAACAAATATTTCTGTATATTTTTTTTTATATTTTCGGGTAGAGCTTCGTAAGATATTTGTTTGGACAGATTTTGAAAAATGGGAGTATGTCGGCTTTGTCCAAAAAAAAAATAAAGCGACGCAACGTTGTAGTCCAGAGATTTGGCTCAAATGCTATTGGGTCGCCGGCAAGCCGACAAGTGATGGGAAAGTGACCAGGGATTTAGATCGTTCTGCGGGATTAGAGCCGCTGCCTAATTGTGTCATACGAAAAGGGGCCCAGCTTTCACGGCGAACGGGATCAAAGTTGAAGTAATACTAGGGAAATTGTACCTGTTGGCCGGCGGCCCTAATAATCGACTTGATCGTAAAGCTGCAAAATTTAGTACAACGTGCCACAAATTAAAACATCATAAAAATCAAAGGCAGATCCAACGGAAACGGCCAAAAAGCCGCCGACGCCGACGCCGATGCAGACGCCACAGCTCCAAACGCAAACAGAAGTTGAAGTTGAGCCGCGGCCACAAATTAGACACCGCCTCCCAAAAAAAAAACCAGCAACAACAAAGCCAACTAACTAACTAACTAAGCCAACACACAGCCTGCCAATGGTTGTGCCAGTGCCTAATGATGACCTTTTCACTGCGGCACGACAACTTAAGGTCATAAACAATCAAAGGCTGCTCCGAGTGCTTCCAGTCCAGCTTCGAGTCGCAATGGTGGCAATTGCCGCACCGGCATCGGCTGTAAGCCTCATCTGTTTGGCTACCAGCCAACGCTAATAGTTAATAATAATTATTATTTCATTTCTGGCAAGCGCAACTCCCACCAGCTGACACCAACTGAAAGCCGGCCCAAAAACAATAAGCTTCCAGCCAGCCAGCGCTGCCATCCATAGGCCCTACAATGGTATCAAAACTTAAGCTAATCCAAGTAAATATTGCACTTGAGTTGATTTGATGCTTTAGGGAAATTGAAATGATTGAAGACAAATTAGGCTAACAAACTGGATAGTGTGTATGCGATATAAGGTGATATAAATATTTCCCATTGAATATTCGAGGAAATAAAATGTATACAAATTTTTCATAAATGTTAATAAATACTAGGGTTAATTTTTCGATTTTGCAACAATGCATATAGTTGATATTAAAAATTGAAAAAATATAAAACAAAATGTAGAAATTCTATATTAATATAAAATGTATTTGGACATGTCCTAAGAATCGAAATAACTTAACATGTTAACAGGAACATAAGAAAAATATTAAAAATATTAAATATATTAATATATAATAAAGATTTTTAAGTCAGAGTGAAGAAATTATATAAATGATAAGTGATATATAGCATATGCCCATAAATCAAGCAAAAAATCAGTATATGTTTAGATAATAACATTAGGAAGATCTGCAAAAAATAGAAAAAATATGACACATATGAATTCCTAAAAAAATGATTCAATTAATTCAATAAAAATCTCAGCTCTAATAGTACTCCTATTTAATACTAGAGGTTTTTTTGAAAAATAAATTAATATGTTATGTCTGAACTTCCTGCTTCGATTGGCATATCAAAAGTATACTTAAATTTTTACTACTTCTGCCAAAATCACAATTCCTTTTTAACTAATATTTAAGTAGCAGCATTCCACAGTGCTCTCGAATAGCTCGCTCTCTCGGCTGCCAGACAACGGTAACATGGCGTGTTTGTTTATTGCGCATGCGCGCCAATCGCCCTGCCAGAGATCTGCTAGAGCAGCAGCTGGAGCGTCCGCGGCATCGTCGTCGCCGTCGACGTCGACGTCAGCGTCAGCGTCGACTCATTACTTTAGCCCACTTAGCTGAGCGGAGCATCGGCAAGTCAGGATCGCTTGCCCTGGCAGCACCCCACACACACCGTCTCTTGTCGCAACTCTCATGCGATAGTTATCCTAATGGCTGGGACTTTCGTTTGAGTCTTTGGCGGGCACATCTATCAGCTCGACTCTCCAGTTGGCTGAGTTCAGAGCTCTTTTCGCTTGGCTTTTAAGTGAGATGTTGGTAATAAAGCCGCAATTTGTTAACTTTCGGGCAGCGGCGCTCATTTAGCTACCTCATTGGCGGCTGTGTTCGCTCGTTGCCACAAGATTCGTGATTGTTGTTGCCGTTGTTGTACGCCCGGGACATGAGCAGGCAGCTTGTTTTTTGTTTTTTTTTTCTATTTGTTTTTTTGTTGTTGTAGTTTTTGTTTTAGCCAGGGCTCAGCTCATGTCCTGTGCACACATCGCAGTCAGAAATCTCACACACAATAAGCGAGGATTGGCGGTGGAGGTAGGTGCAAGCAGTCAAGATTACATGCAAACAAACTATCCATTGTTCTGGCCAACGACAGCAATGTCTGAGGCAGCAAGTGCACAGTAGCCAAACTCCATAAAGAAATGCCCACAAACATGGCCAACGCGAAATGTGGGAAAACTGACGCTGACGCTGACCACATGGCGGATGCGCATTAACACCCAACAGCGCAGAGACAAGGATTCTGTGCGATTATGACATAAGCTGCACGTTCTCAATGCCCATTCTGATATCTAGCTAAATATGTATATGCATAGACATACATGAGAAAGTGTGTGTGAGTGTGTGTGTGCTTGTGTGAGTGTGTGCCATGTGCATCTGGGAAATTGACACTTTACAACGTACAACCCATAAACGTGACCCAGCAGCGCATTATTTGCATAAACAGCCAGCAAGAATGGCCAAAAGCAAATCTCTTTGGCCAACTAAGAATCTCAAATACTCTAAGGAAAGATGTGGATATCTGATGTGAGTGAAGGGGCTTTACTGATATGATTTGTTTAGTTAAGATGAAGATAGTAATCTTCTGAAGGAACTCTCGTAATAAAATTAATTTTGGGACGATATAAAAAGAGAAAATATAATTTTTAATTAATTTCATATAAAAATCTTTGCTACACAGTAAAACTATAATTGAGTCGATATGAAAAACGGCTAAAAAATAGAATTTCTAATCGATTTCATCTAAAATTCTTTTCTACATAATATTAACTTATGTATAAGTCTTTTTATAAACTTTAACAAACTTAATTTCACTAAATATCTCAAGCTCAAGAGCTGGCTACTCATTTCCAGACGCCTTACAAATTCGTAATACCTTCAGCTATGCATATCAAAAGATGCGTTATGCCAGCTACCAAACAAGAGTTTAAGGACGCAGGCACGATCCCAGGGTAAAAAGGCTGAGCGCAAAAAAAAACCAAACTTACATTCTTTACAATGCGCAATGCGCAACAACAATAAAAATATGAAGCTACCAACGCGATCGCTCCAAAGTCGTGTAAAGTCAATGTTAATGTCGATGCCTGCCAATGTGGCTATTGTTCCACGCCAAGGAGTCTGGAGACGGAGTTGGGAGTCAGTGAAGTCGCTGTAGTCCCTCTCTCTCTCTCTCTCTCTCTCTCTCTCTCTTTCTCTCTATCTACAGTCTAGTGGCCATGGAGCTGCAGATCCACAGAGTTTTGGCTCAGAAATTATTGGCTCTGCGTGCGGAGAAAGTGCACGTTTTGCTTGTTAAAAAGCACGAATTGTAATGAAAACAACCTGTTAATCTAAATATCTCACTCGATTGTTGTTGCTGGCGGGGGAAACGACTATTATTATATATAGTCTAGTCGTGTAGCGAGTGTATGGTAACTAACTGTGCCCCTACATATTTGCCCAGCTTAACTGCCAATAGCCGAAGCAAATGGCAAACTCCCCAGTCTCACCACCCCCTGCCATACTGCCAGATCTTATTAAAATATCATAACAGCGCACGAATCAAGCGTGACGCCCAGCCGGACGGCCGAGAAAAGCCAACAGAGACTGAGCAGCAAGAGCAGCTATTTGTACCTGTCAACTTGACCCCTGCAAACAGTTGAGCTCCATTGTGAATGAGTGCACTTTAATGCACTGCCATAAATGTTCATTAACTTTGCTAAATTAGACGAACATTGCTCATAGTTTGACTGGCCGAACTTATCTTAAAAAGAGCTAAAGCTGAATATTTACATTTATATTTAGTTAGAGTGGCCAAGGAAAGGGGAAATTTTCATTTAATCTATGCAGCTTAAGGTATACAAAATTTGTGGACAACTTTTAGCAAAAGTTTAAATGAAGTAGGGAAATTTATATAAAATATTAAATTTGACCAACATTTGTGAGTGAAATACAAAAAAATTATTAATAAAAATTTCAAAAAAAAAAAAATATTTAGATGAAAGTTGAAGAAGAAAAGAATATATATATATATATTTAGTCTTCATAAAGATCTCTTATTTTTATATATACGGGTATAAAATAAATACCAAAAATTATGAATTAATTAATAAAAATTCATTTTGAAATAAATAAACAAAGTAGAGTATATGATGAACGTTGATAGTATACGATATCTATTCAAAAAGTAACGCGAAATTTTGTATAATTTTTATAAGTCATATCTTTAACCCAAGGAAACCCCAACAAACACAAGGAAACCCCAAGGAAAGCCCAAGGAAACCTATTGAGGTGCCTTCTAAGTAAATACTAATTATTAGCTATAAGTAAATGCAGCTTAAACTATTGAGATACCTTCTTAGTAAATACTAACAATTGCCTCTAAGTAAATGCACTTTAAACGCCACTTCATATGCCACACCAAAATATACCTGCTTAATTCAAAACTTGCGTCATATCATATCTAGGGCATTGACTGCCCCCAGCATCTTAGTATAAATCAATCAACAGGATATACAAAAAAAATTCATTGAATACATCTGCGGCCAACACTTTATCCCACTTAACAGTTACCAACACCGAAGATGCAGAATCATTCGAAAACCGTTAAAAAGCGAATGAGATGAAATTAATGAGTTTTAAAGTGATTTAAACCGAAAACGAGGCGACAAAGCTACAGCTAATTGAGACAACTGGATCAACCGCAAGGTGACTCACACTTTGCTCCACATTCTCACACCAAGACACCTTCTTTTTCGTTCATACAGCTTCTTTTTTTTCTTATTTATTTTTTTCATCCCGTGATTAAAGCGCTACCGAAACGCGGCCGCAGTCCACCTTCCGGCACCCCCTTCGGGGCCGCCGGGCAACGCAATTATTATTGCCATGTCATAGTTGGAAAGTGAAGTGCCTGAAAGCCTGGCTACACTGACTACCAATTATATATGTACGTACGTACACATAGATATAGCTGTATGCATATTACTCTTTTACGGTGGCATTCAAACAATATCGAAATCTCTCTAATGAAGTTGAAGATCGGCCCGGCTACTGTCAGCGTTTGTAATTGTGCTGTATGTTGGCAGAGAAATCAAAGCGATTGCAGGGCAGACCGTAAACCACGTCTAACACCGCACTTGAGCCCGTGCGCCCCAAGCATTTCATTTTTTTTTTTTTTTCTCCCCATTTTTTGTTTCTTTCTTGAGAGTGGAGCAGCGTCTGGAGTGCACTTCACAGCGCGAGAATCTCTCGACTCGCAGCAGGTTGACGTTTGCTTTGAACATTTTTAAATATCAGCTAACTCGGTCAGAATTTGGAGCACAGCTCTCTGGCCCAGGCAATTAATCATAGAAATTTCATTCGCGCAGCACGGCAAATTGCCAAATAATTGCAGAATATTTTCTGTTTGCGAATCGGTTTTACTTTCAAAAAAATGTCCAAAAGCCCGAAAACGTAAATCGCTCATTGGTCAGGTGAGATTTATGGCTTGATTATTTGCTTATGATGGCCAGGCCAATTGGCCGGCGTTTAGGCCAGGCGAAGGCGAAGGCACTCATTGTTGTATTTGTTATACTCTGTGGCTTGATCAAGCATATCCTTGATGCGTTGCTTTTGTCTGTAGGGTGAACTTTGCTCAAAGTATATTAATATTATTTCTTTGTGAAGACTGTGAGAAGGTAAGTCTTTATATTTCGTCTCGAAGCTCGCAAAATGCTCATCTGGGAAATGTGAATCGAAATTAATTGATCTTTAAATCTAATAAATATAAAGCTTACATTTCAGATATATTTTCTTTCCCTAATCATCTTTCAATCAGATGTTTTAGCAAAGCTTTTCTTAATCATCTTTCGATCAGACCTTTCCAACACTTCCTCGTGCTACATCTCAGCTATTCCCTTTACTTTCTACTCCTTTAAGTGTATTTAACATTCGTTATTCTTGTAAAGCCCAATTCCCCTTGCCTTCTTTTCAGCTGGCAGTCGAGCAATGGCAACTTTAATTGGACTTATCATAGAGTCTGGGCTGTGACTCTGTCTCTAACTTTAGCTCTAGAGACTCGCATCGCATTGGCGTCCATGTACTTAGTCTCGCTGCTTTCTTTTATGGCCGCTTGGTATAATGACTATGTGGATCGGTTCGGCTTGAATTTATCACCCACTCAAATGCATTTTTCCATACTGCGAACTTGGCGAGGTCCACGAGTCGAGTGGAGCCATGTACCTGCCACGGTCAAAGCAATAATTCAATAAATCTATTGCACAAATCCATGCGTTATTGGCAATATGATGATGAGGCTGACTCCAACGATCCGACGCGACGTTCGTCTCTCGACGGTCGACGATCGAACGATCAACGTTCGACGGTCGACAGTCGACGGTCGACGCTCGACGTTGACTTGCATTATGCAGAAACTGTCGGCCAGAACTTGAACTCCAACTTGACTTTGACTAAAGTCCATCAAGTGGAAGTGGAGTTGGCCTGTGGCCAACCGCAAACTATGCCCGGTTTGTTTTTATTATATTTAGCAGAGAGCATAATAATTCTTACAGCCTCAAGTTGATAACATTTGCATGGCCAATGATACACGCTACGTGGCTCGAGTGCCGAGTCCCAACTTGGCGGAGGTGGAGGCTGCTCGCCTCAAGTGGAGTGGAAGTTCAACTCGGAGTCGAATGCAAATTTGTTGCAACATATTGGCGTCGCTGAGTTGCTACAGAAGTGCGCATCAAAAACTAAAAACTACAACAAAAAAAATGAAAACTATTTATCGATTTGACTACCCATTATTATACCCTGTAAGCGCTGAACATATAAATTATTTTAAGGGAAGAGTAGGGACATTATTTCTAGTTTATTTAGAAAATTAGTTCAGCTGAGTTATGCTAATGAATTATTCATATAAGAACCTTCTGTAAAGCCTTTATAAAAATATAAAATTCTTTTATTTGGAAGTATTAAAATATAAATTTAATACCTATACCGAATCTCCTCTATAACATCATAAAACTTTCCTTTGACTAACCTTTCCAGGATATCTGTCAGTCCAGCACTCTTGCTCTGTTTATCTTACAAAACTTTTTGAGCTCAGGCGTAGGCTAGACAGAATACCCGAATGCTCAGCAAAATGAAATATTATTCATGGCTTTGGCAACTTGTTGCAGCAGAGTTTCTGTAGCAAAATCTGCATATGAAAAATTATTATTGTAATCCATTTGGTTCTCTTTTTTTTTTTTTTGTTGCTTAAGAATAGCTCGTCTTGGGTCCGGAAATTATGCAGCATTTTGTTTTTTTTTTTCCTACTGAGCCGTACCAAAACCGTACCGTTCCGCCCCCGAAAGAAAGGCGTCGGGAGATTTATGCCTGTTGCACAGTTTTTGAAGATTTGCGCGCTTTTTGTTCTGATTCTGCGTCGTCCGTTGGCGTTTTAGGTCCGTCCGTCCCACTGGCTCGCCGTCCGTCTATCCATCTGTCTAACTGTCTGTCTGACTGACTAGCTGGCTGGCTAGCTAGCTGGCTGGCTGACTGGCTGGCTGCTTGGGCCTCGTTGTTATTGTTGCTTGTGGGGGCTTAGAAAATTTGTACAACATGCGCTCGGTGTTTCCCATAACTCAGCATTGCCTGTTGTTCCTGACTGCTCGCTCCTCTCCGTCTGCTGCTCGCTGCTCACTGCTCTTGGCGGCCTTTTGGTGTTGAAATCATTTGTAGTGCAAATTTTGCCCCATTGGCCGCTTGATATATGAGGCAAGTGTGAAAATATATTTGATCAAATAGCAAAGTTTTCCCAAATTGCCCAAGAGAGAGGTGAGATTTATGGGATTAGAGCTTAGAAAGGAACTTGACGTTTGCCCCCTATGCGCCCCCTGCAAGTTTGTCAAGCAGAAAGCAACAAATTGATCTTTAAGGCCCAAATTTGGCTGTGGGTGAAAGCTGCTAAAAAAACGCATTCGGCGAAGTCGATCTCGATTATGTTTTATATACTTGGAAATCTATAAGGAATCTGAATATCTCACCTGTGAGGGGTATTCTCGGTAAAATATAAGCAATCTAGCATTGATCTTAAGTCTTTAGTCTTATATACATAGAAATTTATGATCTTGATTTCTAGAATTAAAATGCAAACTAAGAAAATTTAAAGGCAAGCGTTATCTTTCGTTTCCAATATCCCAAACATTTTGTAAAATTATTTGAAAATTTGTTCTCAAGAATATTTAGTATTAAAAAGAAACTTCTCTAAAGTAAGACTTCTTTTTAAAATAAAGCTAAGTAAACAAAAAAATTAAGTAAATTCTTCGTTTTCAAATTCCATTCCAGGCATAATACGATAAAAATTTACATCTATTCACATGCTAAAACTCCAATTAATAACTTCAACTGCGAACCGAAAGGCAATCCAAAACGAAATCTCAAATATTTTTAATTTCATATATTATATTAGTTTTAATTACTATATAACGTGAATTTTCACCTCTTTCACACCGCACACCTACTGATACCTATACTTAGGAAACTTGAGCACACTCTCTACGCAAGTCTTATGCATATTTTTCTCTGCTCACTTTTGGCACTTCCATCTGCAAAATAAACACTTTGGGCAGAGCTCTTAACCCACTGTCATAACTCAATAAATCATCAACGATCAACAGCTAACACCTACCCAACCCAAATATACGTACGTGTGTTATATAACTGGCCGAAAAAACTTCAGGTGAAATTCGCAGTTAGAGAGACAACAACAACAAAAACAACAACAACAGTGAGACAACAATATGGATGCCCGCATCCTCAAGCTAATCCGGCGCCACAAACCGCAAAACAGACGAAACGACAACAGCATTTCTCCAAGAGGAACTTGAAGATCGGTGCAGATGCCGCAGCATTTGAGAGTCTTCCAAAGCCCGGCTCCATGGCTTTTGTGGCTAATGATGCGACACATTTGCTAATTTCTATTGAAACCCACTTGCCAACGGGAGCTGCGATATCTGTGAGTGTGTTGTGTGTTGTGGGGAGGGGGCAAGGGGATGCGTGTTAATGATGCCAGGTCAATGAGTGCAGAGACCGCAAAACAGGTCTCAATCTCAAGTGTAGAGAGTTGAGTTGCAAATCGCATGGGTTAAATGCCAATACAATGAGCCCATCTGCCGCCCGAAGCTTTCTTTTGTGCGTGTACGAAATTAGACCATGTTCAAATTAATTAAGGCCCCCTGCGAGACGGACAGACAGACGCAGAGATCAGTGCGGCTGCTCATTGTGTTAATTAAATCGGGATAACTGGAAAGTGTGCAAAATTTTGGTGATTCACTTCAGGGAAGTAGCAGAAGAAGAGGGGTAGAGTCACTTCGTCCGTTCGGCCGTCCGCTCGTCTGTCAATCAGTCAAACGCGCCGTCATTCCCCAATCACTTTGCGCTCTCGGTTCACGTCTACATTTCCATTTCTATGTCTCAATGTCTATGGCTGATTTATGATTTGCATAAAAAATCATTGGCAATTCTTTTGCGGCTTTTATTTGTATATTTTCTTCTTCTGTTGCTGCTTTTACTGTTTTGGTTTTATTTTTATTTATTTTTTTGTGTGTGTTTATTTTTATTTCTGTTTGTAAAACTTTTACCTTTTGTTTGAAAGTTTAGCTGACATTTGAACTTTTCACCCACAATTCCATTTGCTGGCGTTGAAAAATCTTTTAAGGAAATATCGCTAACCGTAACCAAAATGGACATTTCCCGACATTTCCTTAAATGCGCACCGAGTGAAATTGTGCAGCCCGCTGCAAGAGCAACAACAACAACAGGAAAAGGCTGCGCCTTTGCACGCGCCTCACGTGCAACATATCGACGTATACCCTATAGGTAAACCAGTTCTGCTCAAGGTGCTACTGTTTCAATTGACTTCCGATTTACATGGGCTAGCTTTGAGCTTGCTGAACCAATATATGCAGATGAGGATAGGTAAATTAACAAAAATTATATTTAACATATTTCATTTGATCGATTTTCTAATGGGAAAAAGTGAGCAATAAATACATTATATCCCCATTAGCTTAAATTTCATTATCCAGGGTATTTCTCAGTCGAGCAGTGATAATAAAAGCAATGACATCACTTTCTTCTTGCTTTGCATTGTATTCTCGTGGGCCATGTCAATAGACCACTTCAAATATTTTGATATTTTACTTGGGTAGAGGTAAACTTATGGAGTAGACTGTTGATATAGATAAACCAATTAACTAATTGCTTGTGGTATAAACTAGATATAAACTATTTACTGTTATACAATTACATTGTTATACTCGTAAGATGTTATACCGATATAGTTTTATAATAAACAGTGCTGATGTAATATTGTTATATAGTGTTATTCTATTACTGTTATACTGTTATATTGTTCTGTTATTAAAATGTTATACAACTATATCACTATACAGCTTAGCTGTCTTGCCGTAAAACTGTTATACTGTTATATTGTTAAACTGTTATACTCTCAAACTGATATGCTCGTATACTTTTATACTGATATATACTTATTTAGATAGACTTTTAAGCTATATATACACATAAGTTCCACATTACTTTTATACTGTTATATTGCTTAAGTGTTATACTGTTTTAATGTTTTACTGTTGAGCCGATCAGACTTTGTGGCCTCGTTGTTTGCGCTACTGTTATCTAGAGAGGGTAACTTGATATGAAATCGTCATCAGAAATACTTAACGCAAGGCCCCCACCCGCTAGCCCCAAAGTCTTTCTCTTTATTTGAACCCACAGGGCTGTGTGCTGCAGGTAATCGGATAGGCCACAAAAGGCGAAAGTCTCGCGCGCTTACCATTTTTTCCACCATTAGTTTATTATTGTTATAATTTCTTTATTGTCATTATTATATGCGAGCACTTTTTCAAGCTGCTTCGTTTGAGCCAACACATTCGTAATTACCATCATGCCAGCAGCAAACCAAACACAGGCACACACAGAGACAGACACAGAGACAGAGAGAGAGAGAAAGATAGAGACACCGAGTTGGAGCCGAAGCAACGTGTTGATTTCCAGGCAACCGCAAATCCACTTGGAGCCAGCCCAACGAGGGGCACTGAGAGCCACTTGAAATTATGCGGCTGTTAGCTACCAGATAACGCTTTTGATTATGACAACGGGCCATAACGACAAGATGAGATGCAGCCGAGGCAGCTTTGGCATCGGCATCAGCAGTGGCTTCGGCGTCAGCTTTGGCTTTGGAAAGTGGCAGCTGGCCGAAACAACCTGGCCAACTTGCTAGCCACGCGGGGGTGCTCCATGCGTGCCCAGCTGCCACGGCTGATGCTGTTGCTGTTGCTGTTGCTGCTGCATCTGCAAAGACAATCAAATCATTTTTTGGCTGCCTGACACTGATTCACATTCATGTCATATGGCCAACGGGTGCACACAGCAAATGAAATCTGTTTTTTTGATGTGCCACCGATCCAAGTGCTGGCTGCCACTTGGTGAACTCTTTTTTCTTTATTGTTGTTGTTGTTGTTGTTGTAGTTTGGGGTATTGGCGCGCGCGGCGTTTGTTATGGTCTCTATTATTGTTTATGATGATGGAGTGGAGCTGCTCTGGACCAGAATTCTATTCACCTTCTTTTGACGGCGGCGGGCTATTTGTCGTCCACTCTTGTGGCATTTATGAATTTCTCCAACTTCTTTCGGCCCCAGTCCGAAGTTATGGGCGCTACAAAATGCATAAACAATCGAGAAACCAATCTTAAGTCTAGCAAAGCCACGAGTGAACCAAAAACAAAAAGTAAACGAAATGAAAAATGTCGAAATCTTTGCCCCCGGTTTTTTTTCCGGGAGTCTCTTTCTTATTATTGTTCTGAATTGAAATTGAAGCCAAAGTCGGTGTAAATATTGAAACTATTTGCACAAAGTACAGTGGGATGGGAGATGAAGAAAAGGGGGAAAATATAAATAATAAGAGAATATATGCAAAATATCTTATATATAATTCATTATGTCTTCTTTGTCATATTTTTAAATAAGATAAATAATTTGTTTACTATCTTATATAGAGTTAACAGTTCTACTTTAAATTTATCATTTTTCCCTTTGATGCTTTAACTATTATAAGATCTCTGTAAGCCAGCAAATCTATTGAATAAATTATAATCTTCGACCAAAGAAGAACCTCACATTCAATGAGTATTATGAAGAGATAATATGTTCTCCGTTTATGTTGTATATTTTCTACATCAATCGAGCTACAATTCCTAAAATTTGTTTCTATTAGACTCAGCTTTATTCATGTGTAAATAAATAAAAAATTAGATCTTTATCAATTTAGAACATATTTTTAAAAAATTGTTAAAAAAGCTTAAATTATATATTTTTTGTATTATTATATTTATTATTTATTAGTTAGTTCTCATTTCATAAAGAATCCTACTCAAGAATCCAACAAATCAAGTAATTCTTATTCAATCATTTTCATTCTTAACCCCTCATCTCATCTAGAATAAATTCATCTTGTCCCACTGTGCACGTGCTTAACATATTTTCATAACATTTGAATATCTTTGGGCAAATGACCGCAGCTCCGCCCCACAGCTTTGCTAAATGAGTATAAAATTGAAGCGAAAAAAGTCAATTACGCTTAAGGAGCATTTCATTTGATCGAAGAAAGTTACCAGATATATATATGTATATGTATATAGAGAAACCCGTAGACAATAAACCAACAAAGTCTAGAGCCCACAGACATGTGGCTGAGCACAGCTCAGAGCGCTTTATTTATGGTCGGCAGCACGATAATGGACCTTGAACAGTGGCATGCCGCATGCCACATGCCGCATGCCGCATGCCGCTGCTCACGTAGAACAAGTGCCCCAGCCATGAATCATTTGAAGCGGGAGAGGGCGGACCATTTGAATTGCAAAACGACAAACATTGCGTACAATTTTGACATTTACGGATCATAACAATTTGAATTTACCGTTCGCAAATGAGTCCATTTTTGGCCATTTGGCCACTCACAGATCCACGCACCGCAATGCCCTAGGGCATCAATTTGGACATGTGCCGTGTGTCCAAGCGATTGTTATTTTTTGCATTTTGATTTTTTTTCTTTCCGCTAGCAAATATTTTAAGTGGCTCCCATTTGAATGGACTACAAAGAGGCAGAGCGATGGCAGGAGAGGCAGATGGAATCTCTGGCGATCTTCCCTAAACAATTGATTCTCACAGCTGTCCCCGCAGCCGTTGCAGCCAAGGTGCGTCGCATTAATCAAAATTCCTGTTATATTTGTCCAAATGGAAATCAAAATTAACATAAATATGGGACAGCCAGACAATGTGGACGACATCGCGCTGCATATCCTGTATGTACCCCAACTCCCGAGCAACTTCCCCCCCGGCTGATCCACAAAAACGGTTTCACTTCCGATGCAAACAAATTTTCCCATGACCCCAAGCCGAATGTTGTCGAACGTTGATGTGCTCTTGTCAGCGTGTTGCCCGGGACTCGGCGGGACTCGACGGGACTCGGGCTGGATGGATATGCATGCATGCATGTATGTATGTATGTATGTAGGCAGGCAGCTAGGTAGGTAGATCCCAATTTTCAGCTTGTTTTATGTATGCATGCGCACGTTAGGAACCCAGACAGCAGCAGGAGAGCAACAGCTCGAAATCCACGTCGATGAACAGGTTCTTTTCCTGCTTTAGTCATATGTATATATATATATTGTTTTTTTGGTAATTCGAGCCGTAGGAAATGGAGCAGCGGCATCTTTCTCATATGAATGCCATTTCGAATGTGTCGTTTTTTCTCTCGTATTATATGAGTTCACTGCACCTAGAGTTGAGCATAAAAAAGCGGGCGGCTCAGTCATGAGCTGTGTGGGAGCTGCGTTTTCACCGAGATTCTGAAGAGTTGGGGGTCAAGACTTAGCCGTGAGAGCCAACATAAACAGCGCCAGGTGAGCAAACCTAAATTTGAGGACTTTTTAGGGCAGCGAAGCCCTAAACTAAGCTATAAATATGCTATATAATTCTAAACTCTGCTGCTACTCCTTAAATATAAAAGGAAACCTATAGCAAGTAGCTACAACTAACTACTCACACACACACCCACTCACATGGCTGCTTATGCCTAGAAAAATGTGAAATTATTGTCATAAGCAAATCTTATTGTTCATAGATAAGGCAAAATGTCCAACGCACGAAATACAACTAACAGCAGCAGCAGCAATAGCAGCAACAACAGCAGCAGCAGCAAACAAACACGACAACAATAACAACACTTTTTATTTATTTCCTGCATTTTGTTTGACAATTTTCGCTAATTTGTGCGAGTCTCTAGAGTGGCGACAGCTAGACGACTATTGAAATACACTTTAGAGTCTATTTAAAGGGGCTTAGCATGTAAATAAGTTAATACTTAAGTATTTATATCGAATTTGCTGGAATTGAAGCTAACCATAATGTATAAGCACAGCAAGGAATTTTTATAGTATTGAAGAAAGTCTGGCAAGAGATTCTTCTTCTAATTCTGATTCCTTTGATTCGGACTCTTATGATTTTCTGATAAAAAAACTACATTTTTATAACTTTCAAACACTTTTATTATTTAGAAACAGAAACAGTCTAACTATAATTTAAAAATGTAAGAAAGAAAATTTTTAAGGGGCCTTATCCCCTTATGAGCTACAAACTTAATATATTTGATGGTCTTCATATTACCAAGAATTTTTACTCTATAATAAAGTGCGCTTGATAGCGTAAAATTTAATTTGAAATAAATAAAAGCAAAGTAAAAATATTTTATATTATTTTCTCTAATCATTTTTCTACTCTTATAAAGTAATGCCTCACAGCGCCACCTGCTTGTTAATAATTAAAAAATTATAAAATATATTCTTCAGTTATTGCTGATCTATTGTTGAATTAATTTTGAGTGATATTTTTATCCATCTATAAGGCAGCTCTTTAGTAATACATAAATTATTAGGTCTTTATATATTATTTAATTATATAATCACTAATTAACACTAATCACTTATTAACAAACCCCTCAAAAGAGTTAGCAAGCTCAAAGTGAGCGCAACAGCCACAGCGCAAGTGGTTCGTGGGGGCTGCGCGCGTCGCTTTGGTTGGCTACACGGCAAAAGCGTCAAAAAAAAAACGCCGAGAGAGCGATGAGAGATGCGAGAGTGTAAGTGTAATGGGGAGTGCGTGAGCTGAACGACAAACACGATATCATCTTCGCGCGCACACACACACACACACACATATACACATACAGACACACACTAAAACACACACACACACTAAGGCAACCTGCTTGGCTATGGCTAGTTGGCGGCTTTTCACCCAATGCCGCTAAGCCATTGTTGTTGCTGTTTATTTGTTTGCTTGTTGTTGTTGCTGCTGCTGCTGTTTCGCCAATTAGTTAGCCGCTGTGGCTGCGTAGCGTGCAATATTGGCATTGGCTGGGCAAAAGGGAGAGGGCAACGAGGTGCCGAGGCGGGCCCAGCAGACAGCCAGACAAACAAAACTTGGCTCCCAGCCAACAATTGTGCAGGCAAACAGCAGTTAACGCGTTTTATTGTCTTGCAAGTGGCCACAGCGAAGTGTGTGCGTGTGCGCAGTGTGTGTGTGTGTGTGTGGGGCAACATCATCATGGCGTAGATCATTAGGCATAGATGGAGATGGTGTTATTATTTGCACGTTTTGTGTGAAATGCACTTGGCCCAGGGTTCAAATTTGGCAATTGTTAGATTTAGATTTAGCCAAGCTCGCAGCTAACTGTTTCGAACAGATGATAAACATGCAAAGGAATTTATATAAAAATTCTAGCTAAGACAATTTTAATTAAATCGCTTTAAAAGCTTAGCGAAATTGCTTAAAAAACTCGTCGAATTCAAATATAAATAGCTAAAAATTAGGAAAAATAACAGAAAATCTTGCAGTTGCCTCTTTGTCTAGGGCTTATTACCTTTAAATATATTTATATTTATATTTATATTTATATTTATATTTATATATATATGAATATATACATTATTTCAATTTCAAAATATATTGCCATTTGGTAATACAATAAACGAATATCACTTGCCTGATGTTTTGCAATTGCAGCTGGCTCAATTTCAACTTCAACTCCAACTCCAGCGTCGACTTCAGCTCCAACTCGGGGCACCCCACTCTCTGCCTGATAAACCTGACGACGACGTCAATTTTCGGCCATAATAAAGCAGAAAAAGTCACAACGACAACGCAAAATGGTAAACAGATCGAGCTTTATGAATATGCAAAGATAAACAACAACAATCGAAGCACCTACCTCACACAACCAACAGCCACCCTCCCCCCTCTCATTCCACCGCTCTGCCTACCTTTGTCTAGTTGAAGCCCCACTTGTCCCCTTTCGCTAAATGCTCGCGCGCAGTTTGTCATTTTGTTGGGGCGCAAAACTTTTTTTTGAATTTCAAATTTTTTAACGAGCCAAAATAAAAACTTTCCAAACAAAAGGCTGTCCACACACACACACAAGCACATGCGCAGCCCCCAACCCTCGCTGGTCCTTAAACCTACTCGATCCAGAGCAGATCCAGCCCAAATGAGGGAGCCACATCGAGGCAGGCAACTTGCCTCAACCGAATACAACAACAACAACAGCAAAATAGCAGCCGAATGAAATTTAGCGTAAAAATTGAGATCTTTTGTCTGCGATAAACGTGAGCATTTTGTTTGTCACGACGAAGTGTGCTTTTTTGCGCGATCGCTTCGTAGTTGCCAGCCGAATTTGAAGCTCAACGGCTGCAGTCAGCGTTGCCCCCATGGCTCCCCCAGTCGGCGTAGTCAATGGCAGCAGTTGTATCCGAAAACTCGGCCATTCGCTGCAGCTAATGAGAATTGCCAAAGATGCGCAAGAAGAGAACTTGCCGAGATAAGCTTAAATGTTAAATAATATAGAAGATAATTTAGGCCAAATGTTAAAAGGGAAATACTGCTAGATAATAATCTAAAAATATAATAATACATATATATGTATTAAAAATCAATTTAAGTTCTGTTCGTACCATAAAATATCCTTAAAATTTAATTTTAATTATATTTCAATTAGTTTTTTAGCTTGAAACAAGCTAGATCTGACGGTCTCTATATTGATAACCCACAATTCAAGACTTTTATAGGTTTTTACTAGAAATCAGCTAAAATCTGCTAAGCACTAGTGTAGAATCACTCTAGCTATTCCAAATAAATAAAAAATAAATGAAAAAAAAATATATCTTATTTATTTTTTAATATAAAAAGAATTAATTATGCTATAACATGATCGAGTTAATTAATAAGTTTAACAAGCCCATTATTATTATACAAATTATAATTAATTATAATTATTATTATTTAATTATTTCATTGTTATCCTAATAAGACAAATTTCACTACTTGGCAACCTTTGCTCTGATACAAGTCTATCCATAATGATATGGCCAACTAAATTCAACAAAAATTATAATGGTTATCAAATTAAGCAGTATTGCCAGCTCAAGGTTGTCGAGCATCTAAAGAAAATCATTTCAAATGAGCCAAAGCTCTGCTTCATACAGAAATATAGCCCCATTAAAAAATGTATTTCAAGCAATAATAGATAGACCTTTCCGAATCATCTGCCAACTGCGCAAAATGGCCTCATAGGTAACCAAAATTTAACATGGATTACAGCCATGAGCAAATCGTAAAAAATAAAATTAAAAATTTGCCGATCAAGCGCGAAATTTGGCACATATAAAATCCACAAAAAAAATCTTCAGCAAAAAGTATAAAAATAAAAGTAAAACCTAGTTTTTAAGGTTCACAGGAATGGGGCACCTTTCGATACCCGCCGTTGTGTGTTGACCATGTCTTTCGACTCCCCACTTCTTTTTTTTCGTAGCTTTTCGCTTTGTTATCGCCAGCTTCGGCACAAAGGCCCTAAATGCGCGTCTATTTTGTTACAATTTAAGACGCTTATTAGAAATCGTTTGCAAATTGTTTGTGCAAGAAAGCAGCACGATCCCAGCCAAGATACGCTCGCGCCCCCTGCCCTACGAGATGAAGAGAGAGAAAGAGTGAGAGCGAGATAGAGAGAGAGAGAGAGATAGAGAGGTGAAGCAGTGGCAGCGGAAGGGGTAGGGTTAGCTTGTAGCGCATTGAAGTCGAGCCACGAAATGCGTGCATATTAATTTCATATATTTACGTCGAGCTGGCTCAACGATCGCAGCGCTGGGATCGCTCTCGCTGCTGCACACGTGAGCCTCGCTCGAGCCGTCGAGACTTGACTATCCAGTCTGGTTGCTGCTGATGATCTAATTTGGCAACAATTGTCGTAGTCGTGGCAGTTTGTTTACCATTTGGGCGTCTAGGGTTCGGACGGGGCTAGGGAAAGGTACAGCCGTACACTTGGAGGCGCGCAGATCCACACACACATGTGGCCTGGCCTAACCTGGTCTACGCCTGGGCGATCAATTGATCTCGATAATGAGTTTGCTTAGCAGTCGAGAACGCACCCATTTTTTTAATACCCTACACATATATTTGGGGCATTTCAGTTTTCGGCAGATCATGTGCAAGTTATCAATGTAGGTAGATTGATGAGAGTATGAAATGCTTATATATAATACCCAATAAATATGTTAATATTACGCATATCTTGTATACCATATATATAGCATTTCTATCACTAAGATATAATAAATTAACTATTTGTTGTATTAATTATTATTTTTCTATTTTTTTATTTGTTGAACTTTTTACATATAACACTACTATTTCTATGAACAATGAATTTTCAAAGAATCTCTAAAATCATCGGAGATCATCCTGCAGATAGATAGATGATAACTTTATATTCTGTTCTATTCTATTTTTATGAACACCACTAATTATATGTTTATATATTGTAGTTTAAATATGTGAAACTCATATTGAAACCATGTTTTACACTAACTCAATCACACTTTCAAATTTATTAATATATCAAATATATATTTGCAGCGCATCTGAAGCATCTGCTAGCCGAATCATACGTATTCCTTACCGATTTTTTTAAAGTAGTTGTCGCCCGTGGAGCGTCGCCATTTGATTTCTCTTTCCGCATCACTAGATCGGGATCGACGTGGATCGCTTGAGCTGGGAACAAATACAAAGAAAAAAATAGGTAAATAAATAAATATCTGCGTATTTGTGTTGATCTTTTTCATTAAAATAGGTTTATGTTTAATAAGACGTTGATGGAGCTAGCTCTATGATCGCTGAGCGGATCTATTGAGCCATATGTGTGTGTGTGTGCTTCGATTTGATTTAGTGACTGTCATTTTGTGAATAGCTCTACACACGCAACCCCTCAACCACCCAGCACCCTCCGCCCCTGGTCCAGCCAGCCGCACTCACATTGTACGCTTGAGTACGTGCACTGAAATTTAAATATAATTTATGAGCAGCATTGCATATAAAAACTTTAATGTTTGAGCTCTCAGGCAATAAAATGTCGCGATTGGCTGATTGACTTCGGTGCGAGCGAGCGGAGCGATCGATCGATCGATCGTTGATCGAAGTTCGTCTGAGACTTACGAAAGAGGAACATGACCTAAAAATAATATAAGGTAGTAAAGCGTTTAACAGTCCATGAAGCAAGCTATAGCACACATAACTTCCAATACAATTCAAGTAGGAACTTAACGAGAGCCAATTGGAAAATAGTAGAATTCTACTAAGAATTCCAAATGAGTTGCTAATGAGAATTTTTAAATGGATGTTTGTAGACATTTCAGAGTACTTTCCCGACTTTATTAAAATTCTAATAAAATATCTGAAATCCTTTTTTAAGCAATATTCCCTCGTTTTTTCCCGCGCTTTGCAATTGAAATTGCTTTCAATTCAAAATCAAATCAATAAAATGCTCATAAATTGTTTTTGTATGTAAATAAATGTATTTTTTCCTTCATTTTGTTCATTTTTTTGTTGATTTTTTTTTTGTATTTGTTGCGGTTTCTTTTATACCGTGTAATAAATTACTTAAAATTATAAAACATTTTCATATCAAAATATTTGTTCTGTTTGCTTCAAGTTTTGTTTGTTTTTGTGTAAATCTAAAAATTTGTATGTTTAGCACATTTTCAATGTATGCAAAAGGTTTTGTCATTTATCGTATCAAAAATATATATATGTATATATATATAGGTGTGTATATATAGATCTATATGTAGAGCTATGCTAAAATACTATAATAAAGGAGATACAAATATATGCGAATTCTTTGTCATATGTATACATAATTATAGTTTACAGTTGCTTTTCGATTGCTCTTAGAGTCTTTACAGTTAGACGCCGGAGCGTAATACATATATGTACAGGATATTTGCAAATACTTTACAATAGTTCGGCTTAGGATTGAGACACACTTAAGTTAGGGCATCGAAACAAATGGTCAAATGAAAAAGTTTTCAGAAATTCTTGAAATTAAGTAAATATTTTCTTTTTTTTTTTTAATTTTCTCTTGTAAAGAAAATGTTGACTAGAAAATAAAAAATAAAATAAAATAAAAATAAAATTTTTACGTTTCACTGGTTGTGTGTGTGTGTGTGTTTCTGGTTGTGCGTGTGTGCGTGTGTGTCTTGGATATTTTGTTAGAGCTGCCGGGTGGCGCTTACTCTCGAGCTAGGAACTAATTTTTGGTGGAACATGGCTTGTGTACAACGTTGTGATGCGATGCTGCGCAGAGCCTAGGGCTCGGCGTAGCCTCCGTAGGATAGCTCAGAGTTGGAGCTGGATCCGTTGCCGGAACCACTGCCGCCCGGGCAGCCGCCCTCGTTGTGCTTCGTCAGCAGCGACATCCGCGAAAATGTCTTCGAGCAGTTGCCACACGAATATTTCTTGATGTCCGAATGCGTCTGCAGATGCGCTCGCAGATTGGAGCGATCCGCGAAGGCGCGATGGCAGTGCTGGCAGCTGAACGGCTTCTCGCCCGTGTGCGTGCGGATGTGGCCCTGCAGCAGCCACGGTCGCGAGAACGCCTTGCCGCACATGTTGCACTTGCAGGGCAGCGTGTGCGTCCGTATGTGCATCTTGAGGGCGCCCAGCGAGACGTACGTCTTGTCGCAGTCCTTGCAGCTGAAGGACTTCTTCACCTGGTTGCCCTCGGCGGCCGGGCAATGGAACTGCTGGTGCTTGGTGAGGCCCGAGAAGGTGGAGTAGGATTTCTGGCAGTCGGGGCACTGATAGCGTGGCGGCGCCGACTTGTCCTTTTTGCTGGGCGACGACGAGACGGAGGCAGCCGAAGAGGCGGATGAGGCCGACGAGGACGAGGAGGAGGACACTGTGGCAGCTGAGGAGGCGGAACTGTTGTGGCTGAGCTGTTTGCTGGCAACATCACCGTGCACCGCCGATCCCGCCTGCTTGTGCTTCAAGGAGAGATCCTCGGGCACCGAGCAGCAGCTCGATTCGGGCGTCAGGCTGCGCATCGAGTAGTAGGAGCTCTCGGAGTAGGCTGGTGAGATGGGCGCATGATGCTGCGGATGCAGTGGCTGATGGTGATGCGGATAGCCGAGCGTATAGGCAGCAGCAGGATATGTTGGATAGGGCAAGAACGGCTGATGCTGGCGCACGCCCAGCTGCGGTCGGTGGATCATCTCGGAGCGCATGGGCGGCGATACAGAGCTGGCGCGTCCATGCATGTAGTGTGGGGGCGGCGGCGACAGGGAGCCCAGCGAGTCGGAGGGTGAGCTGGGCGAGAGCAGCTCGGCGCGCAGTGGCGCCGCAGCAGCCGCCGCAGCCGACAGAGGCGGCTGATTGATGGTGCGATAGAACTCAGCGGTGTAGGGCGACATGTGAAAATTCCACGCTTGCAGGCCGTACTTGGGATATGTGGGTGTGGGCACCACCACGGAAGCGGCTACGGCTGCCGCAGAGGCAGCTGCCACAGCGGCTGCTGCGGCCAGTGCCGCGGCCTGTGTCTGATTGGGATCGCTCTCGACATTCACGCAGTCGACATCGTCATCATCGTCGTGCTCCACATCCATGTGCTCGGCCTCGTCGTCCGTATGATCCACATCGACGCCCTCGTCCTCACAGCAGTCGCTCACATTGATGAGCTCATCCTCCGAGCTGGAGGCGGCTGCTGTCGCTGAGTGCTCAACTGTTGTCGCCATGGTCGGGCAGGCATCGCTGCTGTTCTTTTTGAGGCACAGATCCTCGGGCTCCGCTTCGAACTGATAGTTGACCGGGCGCTTCTTTAAAGGACACTTGCTGTAGTTCTTTTCCACTAGCATATGCTCGACGGTATGCATTTTGTAACTGTTTTTTATTTGTTGTTTTTTGTTTTGTTTTGCTTTGTTTTTTTTTGTATTCCCTCGGTTATCTTTGATTATTGTCACAGTGAAAATTCTGAACTGCTTCTGTCGCTTCACATAAACATCGCGTTGCGCACAAAACTCAACGAACTCAATGTGGGCTTGCCGTCAGTTTGTTTTGCTGTTGCTGTCGCAATGAACGAAAGAGAAGAACTGAAACCAGACGGCGCTGTCGGCCTTTTTTATAAGCGGCACCACTAGCGCTGCGCGCAGCCAGAGAGCACGCGAGAGAGCGCTGTGCTGCTGCTGCCGGAGAGAGGGAGTTAAAGAGCAGCGTAGCGCAGCGATTACCTGCTCCCTTGTATGCGGTATGCGCCTGGCTACCTAGCTGCGACTCTGCGTCGTTGTGGTTGTGCGCACGGCCGGACGGCCAATCGCAGTGCTCCGCGCCAAAACCGGTTCTCACTTGGTTTATATATGCTTTATATACTTCGGAGCGCGTACACTTGCACCAATCGCTAACGACGCCGCCGCATCAACAACAACAACAACCGAGTGCAGCCAAATGCCGTTATCTTTGCTATGGTGTGCAGCGTGGCCCCCAGCTGCTGCAGCAGCGCATAAAAGAGAGCGAATCCAGTGGCGCACTTCGATCAGCTCCTCTCTCTCTCCCTATCTCCTCTCTTCGACAGCTCCAATCATTCGCCGCACGAGTCAATACGTAGTTCCGACTGCAGAAAGAGCGTAAATTTTAAAGCAGCAGAAAGATGGACTAACATGTAATATACTTAATACTCTCTTCGGCTTTTTCGGGGGTGGCAAATGGCTCTTGCGCAGTTGCGACGCGTTTGACTCGAGTTGGATTTCAATAATTAAGACGCATTAGCAAGGCTAATTGCAAACTAACTTACGCACAGAGTTGCATATCGAATTATCGAACTTTGTGAATGGCACTTGACATTCACACTAAATGACGTTAATTATCGAATTGAAAGACAAATTCGATTTTTACCTGAATTGCAAAAAAAAAATAAATGGTTCTTCCAGCTCTGCTCATCAGGTGCAGGCTGCTGCGTAAATGGAGGTAAAAACAAAGCGCAGGTAAAACGCAGCACGTGTGACAACTCAGGTAGTGCTTGAATAAATTTGGAGTAGTTCCATTTGTCAAAGGAGCCAAGTCAAAGAAGCTGCGCTGCCATATATATAGATATATACAAATAAGTAAATAAGCTGTGCTTACGCTCTCTTAAGCCGCCTCGCTCTTGGCCTTTTGTTTAGTTCCAATTCCAATTTGTTTCATGTGGCGCTCTCTTAGCGCGCTCTTAAGACGCTGCCCCACAAAACGGCGCATGCTTAACCAAGTGTCGCTTGTTAATCGACTCCGACAAGGGTTTAAATCGTAAATCTAAATTTAGACGCACAAATCCTGCCACACACACACTCAAGCGCGTGTTGAGCAATTAAAAGGCAACACATGCAGCTCGCTCAAGTGGAGCCACCCGCAGCAGCAGCAGCCGCAACAGCAGCTGTCAAGAGTTGGAAACAAACAAACACTTTCTGTGTTGTTTGTCAGATAAAAAGGTGTTAGGCTAGAGTATGGCTCGGTTCCCTTCATAAATCATGCTCGCTTGCAAACCTGTGCCAATTGCAATGATCTGCTGAGGATTCTTCTTGGAATCCTGCTGCCCACACAGGCGCACATTTAACTTAATTAGCGCGCTTATCAAATGTTTTTTTCTTCTCTTTTTCTCTCTGCTTGTTCCCGTTGAGTTTCCCAGAAGCGCACAGATCCGAGTCTTAGTTGTAGTCTAGGGCAAGCGCAATCTCTCGTCAGGCCATGGCCACCAGCATAAATTAGTGAGATAAAACCCACCGGGCACAGCATCCAACTGACCACGTACTGTGCCAGATGCGATTTACATGCTCAGCGCCAGTGGCTGTGCCTGGCTCTGGCCTCTCCTATCTTATCGCACGTCGTGGCTTGGGTAACTGTCGTTCTCTGCCTGCGCCTCCGCCTCTCCCACTCTGCCTCGCGATAGACTGTTAACAAAGATTTAATGATCTTGTTAACTAATTTTTTTTTTTTTTGGTTTTCCTGCTCCGGCAGGACCACCCAACAGGTGTGGACTGCCTAACCGCTGTGCAAGTTAATTAGTTTACGTTTGCCGCTGCCTTAAATCATCTAGAGAACAAGTTTATTGTAGCCCGTTGTTGACAAGTGCTAGACTTGCTAAGCCAATAAGGAGAGAGAGAGAGAACTTCTTATTAGTTAACTCTCCTCTCCTGGGTGGCATTAAAGTCGAAGAGATTTATTTACAATATCGTTGTGCTGTCTTGTTTTCCTTCGACATAATATCCTGTACACAACGACAATAAAAATGAAAGAGTCGAAACATTTACGAAACTTTCACAGTAACTAAAAACGCCGCGGGTGCACATGCTCCAGCTTCCAGGTTCAGAGATCTCCATAAGCCGCACGCACTTTCATCGAGTGCATCGATCGCACGCAGATCCGTGTCGGCGCATCTTTTTCTTTCATTTTTTCGGGCCAGGCCATGCCAGGCCAGGCCCGTGAGGCAGGGTAGAGTCAATAAAAATGCTCGATTGTAATTTTCACTGTGCTGCAATTATTGCCTCAGCTTTCAAATGCGGTAGGGCCTGCATCTCTCCTGGTCGCCCCTGCATCGCTCCTCTCTTCTCTCCTCCTTCGAGATTCGCTACAAAAGTAATTTTCAATTTTTACTGCCTGCTCGGAGCATAAAATATAAAGCACAACTCTGTAGAGATCTGTGGAGCTGTCTCCTCCGCTCACCTCATCCCACACGCACTTGTTAATGCCACACGTTGGCCGCTTTGCTTATCCTCAGACTCAACAAGTGGCCGTGGCTTTTTGTTGCTGTTTTGCCTGCGTGTCCTTAAAACGCTTAAATGCAAAAGAAACACGAGTTTTTCATGTCTTTCGGAGCAGACAAATCTCATTAAAAGGCGTCGCGTCTTCGTCCATAAGGAAGTCTCTCAGTCTCTCAGTCTCCCAGACCTGCGCTTGACCCCTTTCGCTCTCGTGCTCAGCTGCGGTCGCAAAAGGCGTCGTATTTAAAATGTCGTTAATAATTTGTTGCTCTGCCCCAGACGCAGACGTGGACGTGGCAAAGTCCCTTGGCCGCATTTTCTTTCACTTCTTCTCTTCTTTTTAAAGCTTGTCGTAAAAGAGTTTTATTATTTCTGTTTGACTGCCTTTAAATAGGATTAGTACCTTTAGAGCTGCTCATGTTATGCGGCTCTTGCACCTTGATTCATCTTGCAACAAATAAACTTTAGCAACAAAAAATCGTATTGCTAAAATTTTGATCATTATACACGCTTTCCAATATTTTGAAATTGCTAAGCGAAATTTGTAATATGAAATATGTAAAAATGGGCGTCGGTTTTTGACTTTAGCTTAAACATAAACTGTTTTGTTATTAAAATTAATAGTGTTGAACAACAACGAAATCTAAGACAAATGAAGATATGTATTTCGATAAAAAATAAAATCGCTTAGAATATAGTGTATCGAAATTAATTAGGAAAAAATCTAATTTCTTGAGGTCAGAGTTAATTTGTCTTAGCGATTTTAGAGTGAGTATTTAAAATCGCCTGTTCATTGAGCGCAGGATGTAAATAGTTGCAAAAAATAAATATAATAATTAAAAGTAAAATTTAAAAATCGCATCAATTATTTTATTATTTTACTGATTGAAATTGATTAGAATTAAATTGTTATTATTAAATTATTTCTTTGAAAAATCATTGCTCGGAAGAAAAAATAAGTTGGATTGTTCGACTTAAAAATTATGGCAACGCTATTAAAGATTTTAAAAATATTATGAGCTGCCAGGCGGCTAAAATGCTAAATGCCATTCACTCTAAAATATAAAATATTATGCAAGCCTTTGGAGCAGAACAACTTCAATATGTCCGACCTTTTAGAACACTAAATCAGCTGCATATCATATGATTTGATTGTTTAATCGATAACTATTGTGATTGCTATGTAATTCTATTGCTCTTAACTTGCTCAAAACTAGCATTTTACAGCAGTCAAAATAATATAGAAACTTAATGTTTCTCCAATCATTTAAGCTTAGTTTAACTTTGCTTGTCTGTAATATATTAATATACAGCAACATATAAACGTTTTTGTAGCATATTCAATACCTAAACTTTAAACAACTTTAAATATGCATACATCTATTGTCAAAAAGTCTATGACAATACCTACAACCTTTTAGCTAGTTATACCCCTGCACAACCCTAATATGATTTTTGCCTATCGAATTTCCGCTCATTTTACAACACTAAAGCGTGCCATTAAAATCATCTGCCTACACATGTGAATGCGCGCAATCAGCTATGTTTTCGTATGTAAATTATGGCAGAAACTAAACAAAAAGAAGCAAAATAAATAAATAATGTCGTGGAATTGTAAAAGTTCAGTCAGGCACTAACAACGTGATTTTTCAAACAAAAATGCCCCCAGATGCAAATTGCCTGTGGGCAGCAGAATAGAACAAGAAGCAGGGGAGGAGGTGGAGGAAGAGGTCTGCGAGAAGTGAATTTTTTTAAATTGGAGCTCAAAGATTCTCCCACAGCCCACTGCACTAGTTTCCCAATGCCTATTGATGCCGCGATGACAATAATGTTGTCTGCGCTTCGTTACGTGTTGCTGTTGTTGTAGTTGCTGCTGCTGCTGCTGCTGCAGCTTTGGCCATAGCCAGTGCATTGTCATTGTCACCATAACAATTTTGTTTGCCTTTTTCTGCATTGGCCAGAGCCTCCCGCTGTGCTGTGCATTGTTTGCCCGCGCACGCTGCGCAGATTTCCCAGAATTGACACCTTGCCCGTGTCTGTCCCACTGTCTGGCAGTCTGTCCTCTTCTCTCGCTCTCTTCTCTCCTGCTGCCTCCTCAAGATTTGCTACAGTTTTGTGCGACGCGCCAAGTTGTCTGCCGTTTTAGCCGGTGTAATCAGCCCAGGCACGGCGTGTGGAATCTTTTGGCACATTCATCATTCCAGGCTGCCATTGAAACAATTGTTAAACACACACACACACACACAGAGACACACATGTATTTGTCTGCCCGACCAGGTGTTTGCTAAGGAATTTCAATTTGCATAAATTTGGTTCAGATTTGCGTACAATAGGATCTGAAGGCAGCAGGCGTAGCTGCTTGAGGATAAGCAGCAGTTGCCCGGCTACACCTACCTCCAGAGCATAATGATCGATGCACATTGGATTGGATTGTGCGTGGCATCTAATGAAGATGTTGCTCCGATCTTCGCTCGTAGAGGCAGACAGCTGAAGCAATATCTATATATGAATCGCTCTAATTGAGTGCAGTCCAACTTTCATTAATAGATATATGTATCTATATATACCCACAACATAATGGAAGTGTATGAAGAGGGTATAAGTTGTTTGTGCCAAGGTTCGTATAGTCTGTAGAAGCTGCGATCGGCTTTATAATGTATAAACTTTAACAGCAGCGCGACTATTATATGACTTTCTCAGCTCTCTTCGATCTCTGGAACTATGGAAATTACATTTTCAGTCTTTGATAATTCCAGAGATCCAGAGAGAGGCTGAAGATCTCAAGGCGCTTTAGTCCCTAGAAGTGTCGAAACTTAGGTTTCTGACCTTTATAGTTGTAGAACGTTTTTAAGAACCAGAAAGGAATAGCGTAGTAGAAGTGACTAAAATATTTATATATATATATATATATATATATATATATATATATATATATATATATATATAATTATATATATATATATATATATATATATATATATATATATATATAAATATTTTAGTCACTATATATATATATATATATATATATATATATATCTTGTTTAACGTTTGCATAATTCGTTTAAGATTTTTCATCTCATGCTTTTCCAATATTAATTTAGCGTATAGACTGCGTTATTTAGCCATAGCTCCAAAACTTTAAGAGCTAGAAATACTTAATTTGTTATCTTAGTTCTAACAAACATAATAATCATAAAAAAAATGAATACACCTTTAATAAAATTAAAAAATATATATATTATATTTAAAGACCTAAAACCCCTAACATTGACATAAAAGCAAAGCAGTTATTTATGGATTCATCCTTTAACCCCTTTTAAAGGGCATCTCTTAGTCATGCATTTCCCCATCTAGAGCATACTTCATTGTACCCGATTCGCATCAGCTAGACAACCTGGCAGCCCGGCAGCCCAGCTGTGCCGGCCAGATGGTTGGACTACATAGCTGAACAACTCATTTCGGGGCAGACCACCTGATGCCGAAGGCGTGCACAGGCAGCGCTAATGCACCACCTACTGCTACCGGCACACACACAAGGAGCAAACAATGCGCACTGCACTTACATTAGGAACTGCGCAAAATCGAAACGAATAGAAATAGAAGTAGAGCATGCGGCGTGCCGGCTAGACGCCTGCTAAGCAGTTCATTTGTTTCGCAGATTAGGCAGCGATGCGGCAGGACAAAGCTAAACAGAGTTGTATGGCTTTCTAACGAGGTGTAGTCCTGCGGCGATAGAGAGAGACAGAGAGAGAGAGAGAGAGGAAGGTAGAGGTACCTCAATTGCAGTCAAAAGCGTCAACGCACCGTGAGAACCCAACAGGTGTGGTCGAGTCTGCTTTCGACCAAATGCTAAGCCCGGCCAGGTCGCTTATCTGGCATAGTTTATCTGGCACCTGCTTGACCAACAAATAGCCAGGCAAATAAACCCATTTGCTGTGGTAAATATGCTCGTGTCATCAAAAATCACGATCACAACGATCTCGCAGCCGCTGGCCAAGCGCAAACAAATTCAGGTGCTAAACGTGTTGTGCGTGTTCAAATGACATTTCATTTATCTTTCATGTGGTCAGGCCGTTCGTCAGGCGACCCACGGGTCGAGCTTCTATTTGCTCATAGTTCAGGTATTTATTTACCAACAGCTTGGCAAGCGCTTAACAAGTGTCTGCGGTTTCTGCTTGTTTGTATTTGCATTTAGTCAGGCTCGATGACAAGATAATAAGAAAAGAAATATATATAAATTATGTTTGATATTTCAACTGGTTATCGCAAGGGTTATCCTGTGCTGTTAGCTGATTTTGTTAGTTGTTTGAGGTTTTTTATGCTCTTTGCTCTTTTTTGAGATAAGTGAAAATGATTTGAGGCCACAATTTCATTGGCTTATGCTAAAGATCTTAAAAATATGTTGTCTGTGCTACCTGGAAAAGTGATGTCGCTGGAAGATTCTCAAAGATTTTGTCTAGTTGTTTCTCTTGAATGAAGCGAAGACTAAAGCTGAAATGCTTCTGGAAATGTACGAAGCCAACTGGATATTTTCGGCTAGATTACGTTTTAAGTACAATGTTTCTTATATAGACTTTGGCAATCTATTTTCTACAAAAGCTGATGAATTTTCTAAACATTTTTTAACATTTCTACAAGGCATTAATATTATTTTATTTGAAAAGAATATTCAGCTTGATTGGGCAGTCAAAAAAAACTGATTCATGCATTGGTTTTCTATGAATTATCCATAATTGCTGGAGGCATTCTCAATTCTTGCCTTATCGTGTGCTAAGCTCTCTAAATATATCTTGAATCCAAATACCATTCATTGATGAATCAGATCCTAGAGAGAATCAACTAGTCAATCAGTTATTGAATCAATAACATAAGCATATATTTCACCTCGCAAGCGACAGAAACTCAAGAGTGCATTGTACTGGAAAACTTCAAGAGCTACTCGAGCTAAGAGTATTTCGACCAAATCTCGACTCTTTTTCAATAGTGCAAAAGGAATCTGCTCTGCTCTACGCTTCAGCATCCAATTTGCAGCGAACCCTCATATCTAGCACAGGGCACATGCCAATACAAAAACTCTAAATATATATATTGCTGGCTGCAGGTCCACTTACCTACTGGATCAAACGCTAAATCCTCAAACAAAGGACAACCTGGCAAAAAAAAAAGAAGAAAAGTATTATGGACAAATGTAGGCATACTTTTGCCTTTGGCACAAGGACAGGTGATGAGCGTCTATACAGATTCGGCTTCGTTTTTTTCTTTTTGTTTTCGTCGAATGCCACACAGGACTTGAAAGTCAGGTCTGTGGAACCTGTGCCTAGACAGCCGATGCCTATCGCTATTATTCGCAAAAAGAAGAAGAAGAAGAAGCAGAACAAAAAGAAGTGCACACAAAAGCGGGCAGACAGCTGACAAATCTGAAGAGATGAAGATGCTATTAGAAATCTGGAGACAGGGAGAGGAATGCTAGGCAGCTGCCTGGCCATGGCTCTAGCTTCTGGCTTAGGACATGCACCGTCCTTTTCAACTTCGTTCAGTTTTTGGCAAGGTGCCTGGATTGCGTCATGTACGGTGCGCCTCCGGCAAGGTGGTCTGCTATGACTCTTAGTTAGAGCGAACTGTCAACATAAATCTTGCTTATATACAATATATATTTTGTCATAATTCAGTGAAGATCGCGCTGGCATCTTTTTTAATTGATTGGGAGCGGAAGTGGCCGAGCATCGCTTCATAATGCCCTAGACCTATTATTAATTGTCATAAATCTTGATAAAGCAAAGATCGTTAAAAAGCGAACCACAAAATGAGCTCAAGCTGCAAACGGACCAAAGTCAGTCCAAGGCTTAAACCCTTCATTAGGCAACGCTCTGATTTTTGAACTGTGGCTCGTTTAGGTTCTTCGTCAAATTACATAATGATGGCCAGCCTACGCGAAAGGCCCAGGCCAGAGGCTTGAGTCCTTGCCACGCCTCAAACACACATACACACACAGGGGCCGCACCTTTTGAGTGTGTGGGTGTGGCACGCACTCAGACAGGCAGTCCAAATAAAAGCAATCCTTTTTATGGCCGCCGCCTTCCACTTGACAGTTTGACCAAAAATGCAAACCGTTGAAATTAAGTTAAATAGTTTCTTGTTAAAGCAAACCCTTTTCTCGAGTACCGTTTCTTTTCAGCTCTGTGTTGCAAGCGCACCTGCCAAATGATTAATCATTTTGTTGCCTCGAACTCGTCTGCCTTTAACACCTTTACCCTCGACCTCCCTTACGCTCTACCTTCCTCCCTCCCTCACTCTCACTCTCTCTCCCTCTCTTTCTCTTTCTCTACCCGTCGCCTCTTCAATCCGTCGTTGATTTTTCTTTCACTCTTTCTGTTTTCTTTGGTTAAATGCTAAAAGCTCATCAATTATACGGCATACATCTGCCTTTTTAGGGGCTTGTTGCACCGCTGCGAGGCGCCAAAGGTCGCGCTTTTCTCTTTTCATTTCGTTGTTAAGTCTCTAATCATGTCCATCAATTTGATGGCTGCACATACTCGACGTCTGTCTATGCTGAATGAAATCTCGCTGGGCGAGCTAATGCTATTTATTTACTTGGTGGGCGGTCGCAGCATGAAATCTTTAATGCTTTACTCTAATTTAATCTTAATTACGACTTTTATTTTATTTTAATTACTATTTCGATGGTATATTCCCTATAATATGGTTAGACATTTTTGTAATCTTCCAGGATTGTCTTGACTCTCAACAAATAAAACTCTAAAGAATTTATTTGATTCACATCTTCCAGTCTATAGGAAGTGACAATTAATGTAGAGTCAAGAATTTCTTAGGTTTTACTAGTTGCTCAAGTTGATAAGTTGTGATGGATCTTTTATGGCTCTATTTTTGGGTCTTCACTTCCTTGTTGCCTAATTCTAAGTGTTTGAAGTCGGAAACCTTCTTACTTCTTTCTGAAGCATATAAGAAGTCTCAATATATATTACTTAAATGAAAAGATGATATTTGTAAGATTTAAAATATTTATGCAGATTTAATTCTCGTTTAAATGAGTTTAAAAAAAAAGATTCTGCTTTATTAATTCTCCTTTTTGCAGGGCTTCAAAGTTTTGTTATATCCAAAAGTCTATAAGACTTCTGTAGCAGTCTACATGCTAAGCCAAGATTAAAATTGTATAAGGTTTTCAGTTCATTTCAAAATGTTAGACACAGAAAAGGCTTTACAATTGTATCCTCAATATAATTTGAGTTAAAAAAAGAAGGGCCCTTTAATTCTTTGATATACTAAATCAAAATACAACTTTATTATTATGAATTCTCTTCCTTTACCTTACATTCCTTTGCATTCCCTTTGCTATACAATTAAATAGTTTTTCAAGCAAACAGAAGAGCATTATTTGCTCCTATGCAAAGGCAATTCTGTAAATATTCCAACAACTGCCTGATATGCAGCTATGGAAATTATAATTGATTTTCATTCAATTTAGAAAAAAAATTCTCTTCTGGCAATCTTTCAACAGCAGCAGGACCTACGCATTGTCATATGCAGACACTACGCATAAATCGAAGGAGAGACAAACGCGATGCACTTTAGGCGCACGCGCAGATGTTTTTACAGGATTTTCATTAGTGTCAGCACTCGTTGCATGCAGCTCAAGCGCATTTGAATAAATAAAGTGTGTGTGCATGTGTGTTCGTGTATGTGTGTGTGTGTGCACACACTAAACAAAACATGTCAGGTCCCAAAAATAATTGAAAAGAAAGAACGCGAGCGAGCGCGCGCGCGTCTATAAATCAACGCGGCAGGATAATGCATCCACGAGTGTTGAGCACTAATTTTGGCTCGTTGCGGCATCTGTGCAGGAGCTACAGCAGCAGCAGCCGCTGAAGCCGTAGCCGTAGCCGTGGCAGCAGGAATAACAAAGCGGCACAGCCATTGAGCACGTCGAGTGGTTGTCGGTCGCGTTTTCGCTTGAATGCAATGCGAGAAATGAAGATCCCCGGCGAGTAATGTGAGGCAGGCTGGCTATCGCACCTGGCCGTGATTTGGAAACAAAGCCGCACACAGCTGAACTACTTAGAAGCAGACGAGGAACAGGTTGACGGCAGTTCAGAAACCAGCTTCATAGCGGTCAAAGCAAAATAAAACAAAAAACTAACAGCAAAAATTATAATATTAAAATTTTATGACATTCAACAACAACATGAACAACAGCAGCAGCAGCAACAACAACGACAACAACAACTGAGTTGCTGTGCCTCCCTTTTTGGAGACGACACAAATCAGATCAACCGTTGCCTGAACCGTGATGAACCTGCCGCGCAGCGAGCCAGCTCCGGTACCGTTTTCTGTTGTCTGTTGTGTTGTGCTGATGATGTTGCAACATTGCCACAGTCCACAAGCGGTAAGTGCCCCAACCATTAAACTTCCAGCTGGTGGCACGAGCTTAATGTTGTCGTTATACATTTTACAGGTTGACGACACACGAACCGAAGCGCGATTCACAGTTTGCAACGTCAACTCGCTGGGCCGGAGAGTCGCGGCATGCGCTCCCTTGTCCATGTGGGGGGCGTGCATCCAAACACATATCCGTGCAACCACAGGCCATGCACGCCGCCGCCGGCGTGTTGCACTTTTAGTTTTTTTCTTCTTTTCTTAAACGCTAAACCCATTGAAAATTGTTAAACAGGGTATATAAGCTCTTTAGAAATGTAGACCACAGCAAAAAGTAGGTCGAAGCCATTAGCTTCAATGTCATCAATCAACAGCATCAACAGGGGAGTCGATATATATCTCCAAAATTAATGCTGGAAGACATTGAAACTCGGTCTTTCATGAAGATTTGAAATCATATTTTTTCACGCAGAGCCTGGCATGCAGGGTGTCTCCCAGTCAATCAGTCCCCACTGCACATACCTCTACTTGTTACTTATATATATTTACTTGCTGGTCTTTGGTTGGGGGCACAGTGCCCGACTGCAGCCTAACAGCTATTAAGTTTGCCCGCTTTGCCCATTTTGCATATGATTTTGTTTTTGTTTTTGTGTTTTTTTGGGCCCCGGGGGTCAGCGTGGGGCGCAGGCACACGCGGGTTATCGTCCGGTTTATGGTGCCATCGAGGAACGCGCGTCATGTTTATAAAGAAATTCTGCGCCGTTCACATAATACGAGTAATTTTCTTTTGGCAACGTGTCGTCAATGTGCATCCATCGATGCCTGGCGGCGACTCGGAATGGGAGATGCTTTGGCCAAGCACCGAGGCTCGTGTGGTTCGTTTCGTTTAATGTTTTTATAATGTGTTGCTACTTGTTTTGATGAGAAGTTTTCTTCTTACTTTTTGTTTTTGTTGTTATAAAAGATTATAATAATTCTACTAAATATATGTATACATAAATAATTATAGTTATAAATATAGACTATTTATTCTGATAAATTAGTTGATATATTGCATGAAAGTCTGAGTACAGATTCAGCTGTAAACATAAGAGGAATCCCAGATTCTGATAAGACCAATATCTAATTAATTTCATTTAATATTTTAATACTTATTCATATTTCATTATTTTATCATAGATATTATTATTTTTTTTTTTTTTTGTTATTTAAGGATTTTTTAAATTAATTTTCTATCTCAATTCAAATCTCAATACACATTCGATTTGCACTAAAAACAAATTCCTAAAACTCAATTATTTTGTACCTGCTCAGTTGAAAAGCAAGAGCAACAAGTGTCTAAAGATTCAGCTAAAAAATAGAAAGACACTTCCTTCTACACTCAGTTATACATTTTGCAACTCAGCCCAATTGTTAGTGTCTTCGTGTTACCAATTTGCTGGAAACAATGCTCAATTTCAATGCTTCCAAGAAGCAAACGGAAATGCGATGCTGTAAAAATAAATTAGAAGTGGAAGTAACAATAATATTGTAGGTGTTTTGTCAATTGTCTCCTTTTGGCAAGGCGTGTCATTTTCACTTCCTGCTGCTGCCGAAAAGCAAAAGAAAAACGAGACACGTCACAAGTTGTGTATGTGTGTGTGTGTGTGTGTATTGCAGGTGCTGATCAGGTGCTCTGCTCACATTGAACTTAATAGCTGTGCCAAGTGAACTGTAATTGAAACATTAGCGAAGCCTGTCAGCCGCGTTTCCATAAGCAAAATGAATCGTTTCCTTTCATATTTAAATCGGAGCAGGCCTGCCAGCATATCAAGCTAACTTTTTCAAATGCCACCACGCCCACTTAAGTGGCGGCTGAAAACCAGTAGCCACATGCAACTGGCACCGAGGGCAAATGTTGGCTGCAATCAAAATCTTCAGCCGCCGCCACCGCCGCCGCGTTCACACGTCCACGTCCACATCATCCACAGCCACAGCCACTGCCACAGCCACATCCACATTCACAACGTCATCATCGTCATCGTCATAATAATAATCAACATTTTAGCTAACAACGTCAGCCTGAATCCGCAATAAACGTTTCACGTCAGAGATTGATCATTGCGGCCAGCCCAGGCTGCGGCTCAGACTCATCCATTTCGCCCAATCAGCCACACCCACAAGATGCAACACTGCAGTTAAAAAGCCCTCATAGCAGCACCCCCAACCCCCCCTTCCTTCCTTATATTAAAATGGCTTAAAAGTTGGGCAGAGGTGGCAAGAACAATAACCAGTAGGAGAGATTGAATTGAGAAATGTATGCATATGGGATACCCTATAAGTGAGGATCTATTATATATATTTGACAGTTTATCTTCAAATGTATTTTGCATTGAATTTAAGGGTTTAAATGAAAAATTAGTTTATTGTTGATGGGGCACAAAATATTTCATACCGATTTTTTCCTGTATTTTTTTCGTAAATAATTATCCTATTGGAAAATAATAAAGTTTTTGCTAATGTCAATTCGACTTTAATGTTTAAGTTCGAATTCGCAGAATACTAAGCGACAAGTCATCAATCACATTTTTATTGACCTGTCAACTCTATCTCTTCAATAAACCAAAATAAATACTCAAAATTTATTTAATTTATATCTATATCTATAGATATATATTCGTTAATAAATATATAAGCTGATAAGAATCCAAATTCTAACACTTTTTTTGACAGATTATAAGATCGATTGCCTGATCATATTAGCATTACTCTTAAGTAACCTTAAACAATCGACTAACTGCCTTCTTAGAAGGCTCTCAAATAAGACTTTTTCTTAAGGATATATATTGTAGAAGTAGTATATACAATATATATCATGAATTATAATATTAACATAAATAATTTAATGCATTATGTACTCCAACTTTTACAAATCTCATTAAAGATCAGCGTATTCAGATATAACTCTAAGATTTATATAAACATGTTTATCAATGAGTTCTGTTTTAATAATTTATTACTATTTATTATTCACTTTACTCTACTTTATACAAACTTAAATGACTCATACTCTCATACACAACCTCTATACCTTGTTTATATATCCAAAAAATAAGCTCAAGTTTCTACCTTTACTTTCCTACTAATCTACTTAACTAGACCAGCTAGTACACTAGTATTTGTCTATCAATTAACTCTCTATTAACTCTACATAGTGAAAGCTGCCTGTGACCGCCCACAGTCATGTCAAGCCCAGCTGTTCGAGTGCAGGGTACATAGGGTATATATCTAGCTATATATAGCACAACAGTGGCTTTTGGCTGGCTGCTTCCGTTGCAACTGTGCTGCAAGGTGTGTGGCAGAAACAGTAGCTGCCACCGCTACTAAAAGCGCAACAATTGCCAATTTCGTTTGCTGCGCCCAAAAAAAAAAAAACACGCAGTCAGCCCAACAGGTACGCAAAAGCCTGGCTCAATGGAGGCGATGCCAATTGTTGTCTGTCTCAGTCCCTGCCTCTGTGTGTGTGTGTGTGCGACCTGTGCCCGGCTGTCGCTGCACTCCATGTTGCCTTCAACTTTCTACAACTGCTGCCACATGCTGTGGATATCTATGAATGGGACGCAGCGTACCATTCTCGACTTGAATCGACTCGAAGGCGGTGCTACATCATCGTCGACGTTTGCGACGTCAACTTGTTGCGATTTCGATTTCCTGTGCGCAAAACTTTGACGTTTGCTGGGTCACCTTGCCGCGAAGGCGCGGCGAGGCAACAAGGGGGGAGGGGGGGGGGGCAGCATTCGTAATTGCTCTGAAAAGAAATTTCCATATGATAATATTTATTCGCTGGAATATGCCCACAACTCATCGGTCTAACCGTCTGAACGTCCAGCTACGCCCGCGCTCCACGCAACACTCACTCTTCTTCTCCTTGTTGTTGTTGCAGTTGTTGTTGTTGTCTATTTGACACTGCGCAGGCGGCGAGGATGCACTGCAAACAGTGTGTGGGTGGTCGCCAACTGCAGCTCCAGCCGCAGCGCTGACTCCTCTGACAGTCAGCTTTCGGGCTACCTTCGACTGACTGCGGCGGCGGCATTCGTGTTCGCATTTTTTTCCTCTTATTTCCATTTGGCCAACTCCGCTGTCGTTTGTCGTTCAGCTCTGCTCCTGCTTCTCTATTTTTTTCTCCTCTCTTTATTATCTAGTTGGCATTTTAGTTGAATTGTTAGCTTAGTTTATGTGCTGATCCCAACTGCTGCTCCTTTGGCCAGAGACGTCGGCTTCTGCTCCGCTCGCCTAACCCCCGCCTGCATTATGCAAGCCGGCAACCATTGGCAATTGGAATTGCCAATCTGCATTTCTAAATACATTGAACGAATTGAATATGGACCGTTAGCATTACGATTGATGCACTGACTATTTGCTAACTTATCGTTATTCAAATTTTTACTGCAGTGTTGTAAAAGGCCAAACGTAATCGATAGACAATAAAACCAGTTTTGTAAGCCACTTCAAGTTTGACTTCAGTTTCTAATTAATCGATTGAAGAGGTAAATGTTGTAGATATCGAAGAGTTGCTCCCATTATAGAGTCGAAGTAATCTAGTTGAGACTTGAGTCATGTCACTTTTTGTTTCAACTTTCAAGTGAGTCCACTCCAAGCAGGCCTCTACTTTCATTTCTATCTTCGACTTTGTTAAAGGGAATTAATCAACTTACATTTGCTCATCTTCAACTTGAATTATAATAGGAGAAGTCAAGCAGACGGCGCACCTTGCATTAACCAACAATTTGAGTGAGTAAACCCGCATCTACCCCTATGGATATCAGTTGAAGTTCTCCTCGACTTGTAAAAACAATGATAATTAAAGAAAAGAAAATACATAATTAGGTCGACGCCTTGTGGCTGCGGCGACTGCACTGACGGCACGCGTAATGAACCTGTTCGGGAGCGGGCGACAGACGGCGTCGGCGGCGCACAACACAGACACACACACACCTTGACCAGAATTTCTAATAAATTTCTAGCTAGGGGTAACAACATGTCACAACACACACGCCAGCCAGAGCTCAGGTAATGCCCAGTTTAAGTATGCGCCCAAGCACCCTCATGACTGACTGACTGGACGGGACGAGACGCGACGGGCCGGGCCGGGCCTGAACTGGACCTTCGGCAGTCAGTGGTGCGCAGAAATGTGCGGGACGGGGTAGCTCTGGGCGACGGGCGACAGTCGCGCGTCGCTCGCACTTAATATCCGCTTTGGGCTGGGCTCCGTCCCAGTTCTAGCATTCCATCATGCTCACTCTTTTTGAATAATTAGTCGCTCGTGCCAGTCACCAGGTTCCCTTTCGCATTCCTGTGCACTTTGCATAACATGTCCTCGCTCCTGTTGCTGCAGATGTGTGGGCAGGTTGAGTGCACTGTGCACTGGAGAGGAACAAGTGCTGTCCGAGTGGGCTGTTGCGGTCACTGATCGTGCACTCGACCGGTAAGGATCATGCTGGCATATGTTAGCTTCTATTAAGCGCTTGCCACATGCAAAAGGTGCAGAAGCGTGCCACAGCCTGGGCAGCTGCTGGAATAGAACTTTAAAACTTTGCACTAACTCTCTCTCTCTCTCTCTCTCACTCGCTTTCTCTTTCCATTTGCTCATTAGAATATGGCCAGCCGTCCGATCGAGGTGCCCATGCAGCCCTATGCCGGCAGGCTGCTCATCATTGAGAATCTAATTGTGCCCGATCTGAGCGACGACCTGAAGCTGGCGTCGAGCAAGAAGACACTTTATCACCCCAAATTTGGGGACATGCCACGCCCTACGTTCTTCGAGCCCAAAGTTATTGAGAGGACGCTGCTCAAGTGTTGCCACAGAGAGGGCGTTGCCAAGGATTTCAAAGAAGACCTGGTCACATCGTTGATCGCCGCCGTGGAGACCTACTTGAAGTATGTGATTCACACTGTGATCGAGCTGTGCGAGCATCGTTCGGGCAACAATCTGTATAACGATCCACGCTGTGTGGTGCAGCACGATATGCGCACCACAATGATGTTCCTCAACGAACGCGAGGTGGCTGATTACGGCTGCTCGGATGACGATTCCGCCTACGGCCATCGCAGGTAACACTCGATAGGCCAGATCCATGATAAATTTATTAAATTGCAATTGCAGGCGCTGGATGAAATTGCAACGCAATCGCAACAGCAACTCGGGTGACATGGAAATGCGTCTGGAGTCGACGAATAATACGGCTATGTTGGCTCTGGGTGCCCGCAAGCCAATTGGACAGCGTAGCGGCTATTTGTTTGGCGGCGGACAAGCCGCTAGCGGTGCACAGCCGCCGCAGCGCTCGTTTATCGTACGCATCAAGCACATGAATATCAAGGATATAATTCAGTTCCTGGAGCAAGAGAGACGCTACTACAAATCCAGGTTGCTCTACGATGCGTACTTGACGTACAACTGGTAGAGCGAGCGGGACAGAGGGAGCGGAGCAGAGGGAGATAGATGTAGCAGTGGCTTAGACATGTCGCTGCACGCGCGTTACGATTTCAATTACAGACATGTTCACATTAGTTCAATGAACTTCCTTTTGAAATAAATCAGAACAAAAGCCCAAGGAAACAGGTGGTGTGTCCTTTGTTCAATCAGCTGCTGCCGCACAGTGCTACTGCTGCTGCTGCTGCACTTGGCATTTCAATGGAGCTCCATGAAAATTCATTTATTCCGTCCATGCACTTTGAACTTTTGTGCACTGATTGCAGACGCTGACGGCTCACGGCTGACGACGCAGCCGCAGACACTGAGCCGAGACGCTCGACGACAATACCCGTCGAGTACTTAAAGGAATATCCGGCCGGCCGGCACTAAGGCAGACAGGAAGCATATGCGCATGCGCTAGTCGCCAACTGTCGGTGTCGTCTCTTTGGAGGAAACGTGATCTTATCGTGCCGCTCATTATGTTAAGTGTGCTGGCAATAAAATCAAATCACAATCACAATCTACGCGTCTCCAATTGAACTTCAATTGAAGCCGTGCGCCACGTCGGCTCCCCCATTCCCCACACAGCTGGGCATGCGTGCGGATCGTGCCGCGGCCAGCAATTGTCGTAGCATTAGTTTTCGTGTAATTGATAGCATTTCGGAATGGGTTAAAAGACTGACCATTCCACACATACGTAATTAGAAATGCAATAGACACTGCCATGGGCAGGTATGAAGTAGATCTAAACTTTTCATTTAAGGCCGACATTAGCATAGTTGAAATTATTGTTGTCGAATGAAGTAAACGTTTCTTTTTTATGTAAGAGTTTTTAAGTGCTCTGATATTATATTGATTGTCCTTATTTGGGAGTTTATTTAGCTGCAGTGAAGTCATGTCTTCCATTAGAAATTCGTCAATCTTTTTAAAGGCAGTCTTGGCATAGTCACTATCAAGAACAAATGCTTGATATGCATCTGGATAGTATATTTATTTGGATAAATGCATGTAATTCAATAACTTTGACTTTACCATACAAAATTGGAAAATATCATAAGAATGATGGATTAATGCACGCGACAGAAGCATGGTATACTATAGATGGTTTATCTTAATATTACACCTTATTCTCTGAGTCTTAAATACCTAAAGTATAAGCTAAGCATTTTATATTCTTAAATTACTTTAGCATAACTTTCGAGGATATTAAACTATAATGGCATTATAATGCCAATCTATAAGAGGAATATATTTAAAAACTTTATACTATAGCTATAGTACATATAGAAGCATATCTTTTTAAAGTTAATTTAAAACTTCTTTATGAGAAATAATAGTTCAATTCTTTCTGTTCCTTGCTTCCTTTAGTCCTCGCCGACCCTAGCACTTTGCATATTTTAAGCATAAATTCGAATATTATTAACTTTAATCACATTCATAGTAATTTTATTCAAATTTTATAGCATACTTTCAACATGTCACATATATTCACTACTTAGTTGCGGGCCAACTGTACTTTTAATCCCATTCAAATAGTTTTGTAGTTAGATAAGCATTCATTTGATGTCTAAACAAATTTCGAGTGGGTCGACTGCTCTTCACTTTTTTATTTTTGACACACCTGTCAGCTATCCACCCCTAGGTGAACCTACATGTTGCAGACTTTGCTCCTGCATACGCTACAAGCATGGTTTGCCTTGTGTAAGGACTCTCGCTCTCTCTCCCAGCTGCTTGCCCACTTATCGGGCGCTTGTGCCGTCAGGCGTAAACTTGACAGGTAGACAGGAAAAGTTCAGACCCCCTTTATGTGGAAGCCACCCCAACAACAAAAACTAACATGAACTATCGCCACTTGAGTGTAGATCACTTTTCCGGCCGGAAGGAGGCGATTCGATAGTATGCAAGGTGTATTTGCATAGCACAACGCCAACGTTGGGCAGGAAGGCGAATGCCGACACTCACACACATACGCACACACACACATTGATGCACCCCCTCAGACCAAGCACTCGACAACGTTCCGTTAGGGCGCAACTCATGTGTGTATGTGTTTGTGTTGTATGATATATGAGTGTGTTTGCTTAGCAGCAACAACAAAGAGTTGCTTTTGTATATTAAAAATGTTGCACCTTTTTTGCATAAGGTCGTCGGCTGTTTGGCCCTGTTCCGATCGCTTAAGTTTCTTTATAAAGTAGCAGCTGTGCCAATACTCCGATCGTCCAACTATATAAAACTGTGAAGCACCTTTTCATGCGCTCATGTGTTCATTTGTTTGCCTTGGCCCGGATAAAACCTTACGGGAATTGTGTATTGATTGCTGCTCGGCTCCCATTTTATCTGTTGCTCGTATTTACACACTTGTGGCCCGATAAGGTGGCCATTAGCAACATGAAAACATCTTTCCTGTCGTCTATTTACATACGCATATACTCGTATCTCTTTGCTTTAACAGGCTTTAACGGGGCTAGCTGATGACGCTTCAATTTGTCGAAAGCAATTCACACTATAAACTTGCCACACATTGCGCCACGTTTCGTGCAACGTGAAATTCTAGGGGAACTTTTTTTCTTGTTTCCGGAAGGTGTATATATTATAACGGATCAACGCAAAGCTAGCTAGTTTTTATTCGGTATAAATCAATATAAAATAGTATCAATAGAACAAAAAATTTAATTAAAAGATCGGTTTTGAAACAATCTTGACAACTATCAAAATATTCAGTCAGAGTTTCATCAAAAGACTCATAAATTTAACTTTAACTTAAGTGAATTTTTACCTCCTATAAATAAAGTTTATATTTCTAGTTCGATTCGGTTCTCTATAAAGTTTCCCTTTCGCACGTAAATCGCATTTTCCACCGCTATCAAAAGTTCGTTTTCGTTAGTTAATAAAGTTAAGCTCCTCCCATGGACATGTTAAGTTTCACTTGCTGATGCAATTTGCTTCCTCATAAAATATATCAGGTCCGTTTCTAATCTGCGCCATATGCTACGCCTATATGTAGACTGCTGTAGACTGGTCCACTGGCCACCACTGGGCACTCACAAAGGAGCCATAAAAAACTATCGACACGTAACGATTTGTGCCGCTCCAGACACGCTGCTGCTGCTGCTGTTGCCGTTGATGTTACTCTGACTATTGCGTATTACGGCGTCTTACAGCGCAACCAAAATCCGTGCACAGCCCCCAAAGACAATATTTATGACTTTATTAACTTCAAAACGCAACAGCAGCGGCGGCAGCAACGGCAGCAGCCGGCAACAAAGTGTTAAGCCTGGCCAAGGCGATGAAGTTGTGTAAATGAAATTAATCTTCAATAGACACAGGGCAATAAAGCGAGCGGCAGAAGGCGTCCATTCCACATACATGCGCAATATATATATATATATACCTACATCTATATTCGTATGTGTATCTGACTCTACATTCCCCACCCCAAAATTTCAACCGCGCTGCCATTAGTCATTAAACAATTTTCCACTGAAGCAGCCGCGACTACCAAACTCCAGCATCTGCAGCATCTCGGCTGCTGCGTATTTTGTCAGGTGTCATAAAAACCGAATTTATTGCGCATGCGCAGCCCGATGTTCCTTCATACGTGGCGCATTTTGTTACAGATTGTGTATAGTATTTTTTTCTTACTTTTTTTCTGTATTTTTTCACTCAGTTTTATTATTTAATTTTGTTTGCAGCAGGATTATAAATCATGATGCGTGCGCGTTAAGGTGACAGCACTTTAGGGCACATAAACACACATAAACCCGAGCAGGTTGCTGGAATTTTAATTAAATGGAGCACGAAGCTGACTTTTTACCTTGAATAAAACTGAGAGCCAAGCAATCGAGACTACATGACTATATAACTGGTTCATAATTGAATAAGGATGCGCAGCGGCTAATGGCACAATAAAAACAAATTGACATAAATATTCCTTAAGAATTGCAATGGACTGAAGTTAAATGATTTATGTATGATGATAGTGTAAGCTGGGGTTTTTTGTGTTATATTTTGACTGCAAATTTTTATTCAATTATTTTGAGTTTTTTATATTTTAAGTAGATCTGGCAAAAATATTTGTAGTATTTAGCAGCTCTGGATATTTTTTAAAAGAAACTGATTCTATTGAGGCATAATATTTTATAAAAATAAATTAAATATTTATACTAATATTATTATATTATATACAAATCTGATTATCTCTTCTTATCTCAATATTCTCTGCTTAATTAATTAAATAATTAATTATATTGGAGTTTAGAAGGTGTATTTGAATAGATTTTTATTACTTATATATATATTTTTTTAATATTCTTACTTAAGTTCTATAATTTATAGCTCTTCCAATGCGTCGCCAAATAATTTTGTATATTTAACAGGAGTCTAGGTCAGCTAAATAAATGATTCCAAGAAAAGAAATGTGGCTTTTTATAGCATATTCTGACTTTCAGTTGACTGCCAGACATAACTACTTTTTAAGATTATTATAATATACATCTCTTGACAATCTTATCTAACACATTTACAGATCATACACATTTTTAATAAATCCACATCCATATCTGAGACATTTTGAAGCTCTCCACTTAATTACCATATCTCATTTGCCAACACAAAAAAAGGAGGAATCACATTCGATGCGCCAAAAAAATCCAAAGTCAATTTATATAAATGCAATTTGCACTAACTATGCCCAGAAATGCCAAACTACATTAAAAAAACGAGTCGGTGCAAAATTCACACGCTCTCGCCTGCGGGTGTTCTCTTTGGCAAACGTACAGAAAGGGCACGTAACACAGTCCGTGTGTATGTATGTGTGTGTGTGCTGCACTTGTTCCCACAAATTCCAAGGCATAGGCAATTTCCATGAAGCAAACAACAAGCAAAAATTTCACACTCTTGCATACAAAAGCAGAGAGAAATAAAACAAAAACAACGAAATACAAATTGAACACAGAAAAAAAATGGTAAACGAGAAATTTGTACTGTCGAAAAATGCCACTGAACTGCGAGCCGGTGAATGGAACCTGCTGGGGGCATGAGAAACGGGCAACTCTGTGAGAGAGTGAGACAGATCACAGAGCCATCAGCATAATCAACAAGATCACGCATCAAACGAGACGACAGCGGCATAAGAATGCAAACATTAAGAGATTTTATGCGAGTTGTTCACATGCCAAAAACAGAGCAGCAAAAAACAAAAATGAAGAAGATAATAAAGAGGAAAAAAATGAGACCGCAGGCAAACAAACTGGCAAACAGGTACACAGGACGATTATCCTGTCATTCACTTGTTGCTACACACACACACACCAAATATATATATAGCGTGGCATTAAACGAAATGTATCTCACACACAGGTAGTTCCAATGTTTCAGTGCTTTAACCCGTAGAAGGGCTGCTTCACTTCCTGCACCCCTCTCTCTCTCTCTCACTCTCGTTCTCTGACTATCAACGGGATCTCTCGGTTAGCATTCTGGGTAGCGTGTGAACCTGTTTCGTTTCCCTGCTAGTTTCCCAGCCTCCTAGCCTCACCTCCTCGCATCCCAACTCAGCTTCATCGATGCTGTTTATTTTTTTTTAAGTAAATTTTTTTTGCATGATTTCATTTTCGTTTCGATGCTAATCTTAAGCTTTGAATTTTTTGGCACAAATCGCCCCTTTTTTTCAATAGACAACTCGATTTGTTGTTGCTGTTGTTGTTCCTGGCAATATTTTAGCGCGCATTTCGTGTTTCTCAATAATTTATTACAGTTGCCCAATAAACGAAGCTTTACTTTTTCAGTTTTGTAGCTCGCCGCCAAAATATAAAAAATTGGGTACAAAACTCAAAGCAAAAATCGAAAATAATAATAAAATCTTTTTTATTGTCAAACTCGCTTTTTATATTGCGATTAGCTTTTCATCTTTTCTTACCTGCAATTTACATTCGTCTTATTGTTATTTCTTGTTAAAAGCCTCAAACCTTCATTCGTCACACGCAAAAGAAAAATATAGTTCCCACGCATTTTCAATTCGTGATTATTTATAATGCAAATCGCAGCGAAATACTTGTAAAAATCATAACGAATTTTTATTGTTCTTGATGGCAGCTGCTTGGAGGGCATGCCAAATTGACAGAGAAGTTGGCTTCAAGTGAAAAGCGTTATCTTTTTGAAAAAGTGAATGGCGTTAAAGGAAAAGAACTTTCAATAGAGAAAGTGAAAGGGATTTATATATAAGAAGTTTGTTTATCAAGTCATTTGAGGGATACAAATATTTTAAATGTTTTCACTTTGATATATATTATATTATATATTATTGTACTTTATGTGATTCTTATCAATTTTAGCTCGTTCAAAATAGGTTTATTAACTCTAAAGATTCTGCCTTCACATTTAACTCTTACTCAATATAAAATCTACATTTAACATCCTCAATGGAATACTTATTTTAATTGGATAGCCAATTGATACTTACATCTGACTAACACTTAAAATCAGTCATCGGCAACACTTTCAATCGCGCTGCATAAGCATTTCCTCATTGAAATATTCAGCTCTAATGAAATGTCCAACTGTTGCCCCTCGTGGAGACAAATAGAAGTAGCTCAACTATTTAATTAACCACATTGACTTTCATTTTTTCGATAGTCAAGAGCCATAAATCTGCCGTCAACTGACAAATACTTGAAGCACAGTCAAATTATCTGCTATCAGTGACCGGGCGACAGCCAACAACTTGCCACAAATGACATGCAAAGCAGTTGTCATTAAGTTCAACAAAAAAATACTTAAATATACAAAATGAAATTGCTGAAATTGTTGGCCATAAATCAGCGAGGGAATAAAAAAACAAAGACAAAAACAAAATAAACAAAAATAAAATAAAATAAAATTTTGCGCTCGATTTCACTGCTCAAAAGCGAAAAACAGCTTCACCTGTTCGCTGAGACAATGGCTGCGGTTAGCTCTTGGTGACAGTTCGGGCAGTCAGTCAGACTTCCCCCACTCCCCACTCTGGCCGTTGACAAGTAGAGGCGACTCAATTGCGGCACTTGTCGCATGACACTCGAATCGAAGGCAGCAAAGCAGCAAAAACAAAACAAAAACCCCAAGAGAAGTAAACGAAATGAAATGAGTTTTTGGTCAGGCAACAAGTGACGACTTGTTGGAGCATTGGATCAGTGGAGCGTAGCGCATCCACAGCATGACGTGACAGAAAAATATTTTGATTTTGATTTTTCACGTAGCGTGCGTTGCGGTATTTACTTAAATTTTGAATATAAGCATATTGTATTATATATGTGGGTACACTTCTTCTCATCTCTTTTCTTATTTTTTGGAAACTCTGCGCTCTGTTGTTGTTTTTATGGTTTAATTTACGGCACAAAGTTGACAGGCGCGTCTGCCCACTCAGGGGTTAAACGAGCCTCGAGTCTCGAGTCAGAGTCCGAGTCAGAGCCTGAGCAGACGTGCAGACACAATAAGCGCTAAATGACATGAACAGAGCCTGTGCCGACAACAACAACAACAACTGCAACAACAAGCTCCTGCATCACCTCCTCCCACCATTTTGGCTCCTGCTCCTGTTCTGTTCCATATGAGTTTGCAGTTTATGGCTTACAAGAGATTTGGCTTGCCTGTCCCTGTCCACGCATTTTGATTTAATCACAGCGGACGCCGCCTTTAAACGCTCTTTCGGTTTCTTTGCGATACCCTAACAAAGAGTAACCTAAAATGCGTAACTTATTTCAGGCGCGACTTTTTTCAAAATCCGAAACACATTTATTCCGCAGCATGAGCGAATGAATCCAAAAATGTATGAAAAGAGTTAAATGGAACTGGGAAGATATATAAAGTTATATATATACAAAAAAAGGGTATATATATTCCTGAATTTTTTTTTTATATTTTTATTTATTAGGGTATTTAAGTATCAACTGCTCGAAGAAAACATTTTCATACTTGTTTTATGATATTATTTTTTTTCGCTGAATGCAAACCATCGGCTTAATTGTGCAGAACGAAATGCTTGCTCCACTAATTAAACGGACAAAAACGAATAAAATAAAAAATGTACGAAAATTGCATTTCATTTCATTTCAGTTTGTTTAACAAATTTGCTGACAAGCGCGCTGACAGCGCATAAAAAAAAAATAAAATAAAATAAAACGAAACGAAAGACTTAAGCAACAAACTTGCCGGCTTGCCACTTGACCCCAACGCACAATGCGTTCGAAAATTTTAACCGCTTTCCCGCCGCAGAAATTAAGCCGAAATTTCAATTTTTTGCACTCACAGCCACACACAGCGCGAATGAATTCAAGCAAACAATTTACAGAGAGAGAGAGAGAGGGGGGAACATGAAAGAATTGCCATGGATATGGTTATAATCGGCGCTGTCTTTCTTCTCAAATGCCAAATCAATGGGGCGCAAACACAGATTGAAACGCACACACAAAACAAAAGCGAAAACAAAACCAAACAAAATACAAAACACAAAAACCGAAAGTAGCGATAAGAGTCTGAATTTTCACTTACTACCTGTTTGGGTGTTCTCCGGACAATGATGAAGCCGTAACAATTATCTTCATGCCAGACAAAAGCAGCTCGTGGAATTTATATTTTGTTTTTCTATTTTCGTAATTCTGTTATTTGTCGTGTGAATTCGAACGGTAGCCAAACTAAATATCTTTGGGACAGAAAAAAGTCATTTGGAAAAGTTGTGCAAACGCCCACATATCAAGTGCTACCAGGGGCGTTTGTTTGGGTTTTTAAGATGAAAATTGGCAGACGAATATTTTCATTGGAAAAATCCATGAGTGAAATTATAGATTGACAGCTTGTAATTCGATGCCTCACTCACAGTCTCTCATTCAACAAGTGGCGCCATCTACAGGTTAGTCTTAGAGTTCGTAAGCTGCATATACAGTTAAAATACTATAAATATATGTATACTTATAGAATGGGTAGCATAATAATTAACTCGTAATACCAAATCCCAACTTCACCATTAGCCAGGTGGCGCCATCTGCTGCCATTCGCGCTAAAAGCATCTTAAAATCACTGAATGGCCTATTAATCAAGCTGATGCGTTTCTCAACTAGGCTCAGTCCACACTTGAGGCCTACTTAAAATGCAAGCGTTATAAAAAGGAGCGCTAACACTAAATGCGAATCGCTTGTGCTAAATTATTTAATGTGGCGCCATCTATCAGCGGTTGGGTAAGAGCATCGCGCTGAAAACTTTATCACTTGTTCAGTCCACACACACACTGGGCCTTCAGCCTTCTGCTGGATGCTATGGCTCCCCGTTTTTTCAGTCACGTTTCGTGTATCTGCGCTCGCATCTCGGCCAATTAATTTAAACACACGCTGTAATATCTCATTTTTCGGCCTAAGAGAGCGCAGCGAAATTCATAGAAGCCATTCGGACCATAAACCATTCAAAATCAGAACAAACAACGAGCAACTTGGCCTCAGTAGCCAGCTATATTGCATATAGAGCTGTAGCTGCTGCTGTAGCTGTAGCTGAAGCTGAGCCCGTAGCGATATCCACTTGTTACTCCATTTACAAGTTCCACGGAATTATGATTGAGATCGCGGGCCTATCATAAAAACCAAGTTTATTTGGAAATTTAGCTGTAAAATGTAGCCCCAAAAATAACTATAACAAAACATACACTCACGCATGCGTGTGTGTGTGTCACAGGGGCAAGTGGCAGGCAGACGTTGACGTTTCAGTTGAAGTAAACTTGAAACATAAATCTTGACAACATTTTCATTTCCAAAGACGTGGCACGCCGCCGCAGCTGAATGAAATTAGACTAGACAAGTGCTGTGTTCTGGCCAGTGGCCAAGTTTTCGGACTTGGACTTGAATTGGGATTTGAATTCTGCTTGGAGCTGCAGCGGAAGTCAGTGCCGACAGCCACACGCCAGCGACAGCAGTTGCCCCCGCCACGAATACCAAGAAGTCAGACACAGTTTGTCGCCAGGTCTCCGACTGCGGCTCCAACTCCGACTCCAACTCCGACTCCAACTCCAACTCCGATTCCAATTCCGATTCCCACTTGATGTTTTTGCCGCAGCTCAGCTTTGCTGTTGTTGTTGTTGCTTTTTTTTGGTTCGTGCGTCTTTTGGGGCTTTGGCGCGAGTTTGACTAATTAAAGCGCAGACTTGGGCATTTTTAATTTGTACGCTTGTAAAATAAAATGAAACTTTTTTCTGTTTCTTTCTTTTACTGAATTCGTCTCCATCTCTGACTTTGACTTCGTGCAGCTCGTTTCCTTTTGAACTTTGAAATGGTGCGTGTCACTCTTAATACTCTTTAGCATGCAGGGAATACTGACAAACTGATTGAGCTTAGAGAAGAAGCTTAGAGAAAATGGGGATAAGCAGTTGAGTCTTTGGCTCTTTTAGGATCTGTTGCTACAAGGAAAATATTTAGTCTAGCGACAAGGACAGCTTGAATCAATCAGAATAGATCAATCAATATAAATAATAGTAAAAAAAAAATATAATTAAAAAAAATGCAAAAAATATAATTCAAATAGTTCTCAATCCAAATTAGTCGAAAATATTCCTAATTAACCACAAAAGAGTATTTAATGTCTCAGTGATTCAGCTCATTCAACACATTTGGTTCTGTTTTTTTTTTGTTCGTTCTTTTTTATGCCGTTGAACTGGTCTTTGGTGCTTTATGGCCTACAGTTTGTCAGCTTGTAATGTCGTTGGCTTCCAAGAATCGCACGATGAGCGCTGACCTCCATAGCTCGTTTCGCTCTTCTACCAAATACATACGTATATGGAGGCAGTTTGTAGGCTGACTGCCTGGCCAATTGACGGGCCCCACAAGCTACACGTTTCACTTTCAGCAACAACAACAACGAGAAGAGGAAGAACAACAACAATGCCGTCGACATCTTCATCTTTGGCGCATCCAAAAATGGCAGCAATTGTGAATTTGTGGACGGTGCGCAGGTGCAGAAGGCATAGAGAAACACATGTTAACTAGCCGGATTTGGGGCCTGGGCAGGAGAGGATGTTAAGAGCAGGACCGAATGGGGTACAGCAGGTCGCGTCCATTTGTTTTTGGCCGCAAATGTCAGGCTATAAATACCGAATTGGTATTGCAATGGCAATTGCAATTGGCCAAAATGCGTTGTTTTTTCCTTTTTTTTTTTGTTTTGGCCGCTACACATAATGCAAATATGGACATTTGTGGCTGTTACTGTTACTCTCATTGTGGCTTTGCCAATTGCATGAATTTCGCAATCGAAATAAAGTTGCACTAAACGCACTTGGTGCGCCTGCTGCAATTGCCAATTGCATTTACATTTTACATATAAATTTACATTTGGCTGGCCGTGTTTTGTATTTGGTTTGGTTTTGTGTTTCCTTTTCATCTTTTGGGTCATGTTTACAAATGTTTTGTTATGGCATTAGTTTAGTATGTTTAGTATATATACCCTGTAGATTAGAGAATTGATAGGTCTATCTATGAGCTATTGAAATCCTGATGAGTGTTAATATGAATCGTATTCAAGATTATGCTGAATAATCTATATATTATGCTCTATAATCGTATTCAAACTGAAAGAAAAATTATAAAAATTGCATCTCTATAAATACATTTCTATATCAACTATCTCCAAAGCCCCCCTTAGTTTTTCACTTTCTTTTCAGCACATTTATATTTGCATTTAGGCACTGGATGATGTAATTTGGCGATTGTTTTGCCGGCCAGCAAACAAACAATTAACACACAATTTCCAATGGCTTATTAATGACATAGGTAAGAGACTAGACACCCGTGTGTGCGAGTCGGTGTTTTACTGTACTTTCACCCACAATGCGAAGACAATGGGCATCAAGCTTACCTATTTTTTTCTTCCGAAAATAAAAGTTCGGTCATTTGATATGGCTAACAATGGATACATAAACACAAGAGACAGGCAGGCTCACCTGCAACGATGTATTTTTGATGTAATAAGCAGTGAAAACTTTATATATAGAAAAATGTTGATATAATAAGTGGATTCTGATTCATTCGCTTTCGAATGTGCCACAAGCGGCGGCATGTGCCACACAAACACACACACACGCACAGGTACAATGGAAAAAAAATAGAGAAAAGGGCAGAGAGAGAGAAAGAAAATCTAGCTATAAGTAATTTTTATTGAACATTTAGCGCAGCTAATCGATTGTATAATGCATTGAAGCAGAGACAATATATATATTTAACATATGTATGCATAGATAACTCATGGCTGGCACTTGGGCAAGATTTATGGGCAAAGTGCAAGGCGTTAATCAATGGAAACGCAACGAACACGATTCGAAATCAATGAGGCGCAAAATGCCGCTGCATAGATCATGTGGCATCAGCTGCGGTCACAGAATCATTTTTCGACTTAACAATATATTTATGATTATATAAATAGCTAATGCTTCCAGCAATGGAATATGAAGGGATAATTATTTATTGATATATATTTATTTAATATATATCTGATATATTATTATTTAATAGTTAACTATAATATGTGCCTTAAATTTTCGCTTTCAATACGTTTTCACTTTTCTTTATTTCCATTAAAAATGTAAACTTGTTCAACCCATTGAAGACACACATTTCACACTTCACATTTGACATTCCCAACTCTTTGGCTCATAAATTTGAAATGTAGCTCACCTCGCGTAATCCTTACATCAATAGTGTGTGGCCCCTGGGGTGCGATCATAACACGTGTAGCCCTATAAATAACGGCATTGTAAGAAGGCCTTAGGCAGCTACCGCACATCTAGTGGCTGCTCGTCTTAACGAATTTCCCTTCCACTATTATTATTAATATGCAATCGAATTAATTTATGCATAAAATGTTACAATTTATTAACATGGGGCTGATTACAGCTCAAAGGGAAACGGGAGCTGAGCAGAGGGGGGTTGTTGAGGTAGTCTGAGACCATAACTCACTAGGAATGAGGGGCACCACAGGGTGGAAGACAACGAGATTTAGCCTCAACACGTGAACACTGTATTATATTTATAAATATTAATTATGGGCCACCAAATGGCGTCGGTTTTTTTTTGTCTGTCAAGGGAGAAAGTGCGGCTCACATAAGTGGAAACATTTGTGTGTGTCAGAGAGTGTGCTCAGTGCAAAGTGATTAGAGCATCAGCACCAGGACAGCTACGATATTCTATTTCTCAGGATTGTCACCTTTCGCCGACAACGCGATAATGAAGTCAGCCAATTGCTGTACAAATGTTTCAAAAGTCTTTGTTCTTACATTTCCCAACTGAATTGGAAACATATTACTTATGGAAAACTACAATCAATTGGTATTAGTTTACCTCTGCGCTGGGAAAATGCTAATCAGCGTGGGAGGTTTGTGTCCACACTATTCTATATTCTAATTGGAACTCAATGAGAGCTACTCTTGAGCTAGTCTCTAGTTTGCTTCACACGTAGCCCAATTTATGGATGATGAGTGTGTGTGAGTTGGAAATCGCACTTAATCTCATTGGTTTCTCAGGCTTAACTTATTTTACTTACTAATACTAGTAGAATATAAGTTGTATATGTATTAGTGTAGCAGATTCCATTATATATTTACCTGTCAAATGGAAGAAAAGTAAAATTAGTTATAATACAATAATATTTGGAAAAATAATAAAAGCAAAAATAAATGTTATCTATATTTTCTGAATTAAATTTCAGTTTTTGGATATAAAATAATTTATGACTTTTTATTTAAGATCCAAAACTTTAAATGTTTAATAAATTTTACAAAAATCTTACTTTTATAGTAAGAATTATGAATACAAATATTCAATATTCAAATATAAATTTATATTTATTTAATTTTGGTATAATTTCATATGAATTTTCCATATAAATACTAAAAATTATATTTATATAAATATTATGGCCAGCAATCAATCAAAATTGTAGCTACTTATGAGAATGTAGCTATAATTTTGATTGCTATTTAAACAACTTTTAAATTACTTGAAAAAATGTGGCTACGACTCTAAAAAATATTGATTAATAGCCGTCTCGTTTAAGTAGACAAATCGATGCAAGTAAATTGCTCTACTTGACTCACATTCGGCACAAGCTGACGCTTGATGCTGTAAGCATTTATCAAGCCGCAATCCCGTTAAGCCAACAGCGAACTAATCGCAACCACAAGAAAATGCTTTAAATTGAGGCATACGTTTTGCTGGCAGTTAGAAAACAGTTTGTGTAGTTTGTGTGCTGGCGAATTCACTGAAATGCCATTCATCAGTCGCGCTCAAATGAAAACATCAAAATAACAAATTGAGGCTACACAGAAAACTGTATGAAAAAGTGCGTGTCGTGCCAGCCGCACAGCGAGTTGGCCCAAAACGCATTTGGCACTTGGCAAGCGGCGTGACATTTCAATTAAAATGCTAATTTCGTAAGAGTGGAATTAGGTGGCGGGGAGGCACGAGAACATGGTACCAACATCTTGTTAAAGCCTGGCCGAAAAAGACATAGGTGAAACGCTGCCGGCAACTATTTAGTAAGGTAAATTACTTTATTAGAGGCAGGCCGTGGGCTTGTAAAAGGCGTGCCATGCAGCTCAGTTGGCTTGCAAAGTGCATTAATCAAGGCCCCCACACACACACACACACATAAGCACACACACAGTCACACTTAACTATAGCCTATTTGGAACCCACTGTATAAGCTTAGATATATGCGCGCACTTCATGCTATTACACTCACGCCCTGACACTCGTGACTTTTCTAAGTTAATTTATCATATATATGTACATATATATATGTATATATAGGTTTTTTTCTTTCACCATGCGAAGCACTTTCTCTATGCCGTTCTCAGCTAACTGCAGAGTATCTTCAACGGAAGTTTAAAAATAAATCGCTGTCAGAGCAGGATTGCCAGGCAGGCAGCCCTTCATTTTCACAATTTCCACGCCACTTTAATTGTGACACGTGACGCTGCGGCTGAGACTGAGGAAATTGAATTGGGAAATGGATAACAGTTGCCTTAGAAAGCTGACAATTAATCTCAGCAGTTGCAGCATTCGGTCTTTGCCTCTCTCCCTTTTCTCTTTCTCTCTCTGTCTGTCTGCGTATGGGCGCACTTTCAATCTTGCATAGGTGGGCTTTGAATTGGGAATTAGAGAAACTATTTTCAATTGGAGTCTGCTGATAGCTGGTGTGTGCGTGCGTCTGTGTGGGCGAGTGTCGCAAAACATGCAATGCAATTAAGTTTGTTATCGTCCCGTTTTTTAACAGATAATCAATCGATGCTCCAAAAATAACAAGCTCATGCGTAATTCATAAGTAAGTACAAGTACTCAAAAATGTGAGTTTAATTGTGTAAGGACCATAATATAAACTCTTTCTTAATTAATAAATAATATTCTAAAAAATGATTATCATGTATTGTTCAAGAGCTTTTCCCATCTCTGATTTATATCCTGTTTTATAGTATTTAAGACATATCAAAATTATTATCGCATGTATTATTAAAATATTAAAAATATTAAGTTATTAAGAAAATGATAAAAAAGTATTTTAAAATATTTAAAAGTATAAAAAATATTAAAGCCTATTAAATTTTTATAATTTAAATATTCTTTCAACTTAAACATTTTCAACGATATTCCAAGAATTTTATTTAGAATGATATTCAATAATTAAATAACTTAACGAGCTTAATCCTTTTGTGATAATTCTCATAAAAATTCCTGTGTCTCCTTTTAATACAAATTAATTAATGCTTAGTCCCGCTAAGAGCGTCGACAAATTAGCTCCAAAATCAGAGCAGAAGAAGCCATAAAAAGCCAGCAAGCGGCCCACCAGCCGACTCCAACTGGCAAGAATAGCCACAAGTTGCAAATGCAATTGATAAAAAGGCAGCAAACGAAACGAAATAAAGCAGCTAAAATCCCCAGCGACAAAGCAAATGAGACCCACTGCGCCGAGAATCGGTGGCTCCAAACCGGCCTCAGGCAGGAATCGTAAAGGCGCCAGTGCAGCAGCAGCAGCAGCAGCGGCGGCAGACAAAGCTGTCCAACTCCAAGTCGAAGTCGAAGTTGCAAGTTAAAGTTGTAGTTGGAGCTGAGACCTGCGAGCTGCGAGCTGAAGCAAACACTGTTGCAACATGTCAAAATAAATCAATTGATTGATCTTGTTTTATTTATGTCCAATTCAATTTCGATCAATGAGCAGCGCACACGAATGCAGAATGCCAATGCAGCCAGCAGAGCGAGAATGCAAGCAGCGCAGGAAAGAGAGAGGAGTGAGCGAGCGAAAAAGATAGGGGAAGAGAGAGAGAGAAAGAGAAAGGGAGGGGGAGAGAGAGATAGTGCAGTGCGTGCAGCTTGACACTGGCGCTTGGCCTGGGGTGTTGGCCGGCGGAGCGCGTGCTTTAAATGTTTTTTCTGTTTTATTTAAGACGTCGCAGCTTTTGAAGGGCGAACAGGAGGAGATCAGTTGATAAGACTGCAGTGAGGAACTATGGAGAGTTGAGGGCTTTTAGAGCAATATAAATGCAAGCGAATATAATGCAGTACTCATTAGCTATAAACAACAGATTAGATTTCTTTCTTTGACTATAGATAAAACTCTCCATCTTTAAAAAATATCTACACAGCTTTGAAGAGTTTGAAATGGAGTTGAATATATTAAAAACCAATTTAATTTTCAAATATTTATATATGATTCAAGTACTTGATACAGCTACTACAGAGAGAGAGAGAGAGAGAGAGAGAGAGAGAGAGAGAGAGAGAGAGAGAGAGAGAGAGAGAGAGAGCGAGTGTGTAATATTTGGTTTTCTTATATAATTTTAAGTACAACTGTTTAAGCTTCAAGTGCGCGATGATTATTTACCTTTATTTTTAGCCCATTGATTATTTATTTAGGCATTACAATAAAAATTAAATAAAGAACAGCTTAAAACTGAGTGTTAAGCGTTTATATTTTAAGTTAGGGCTTAGTCCCAACTATTTTTAAAAATCTGTAAATATTTTAACTTTGTATTTATCTTTCATTTCATTTTATGATTATTATTATTATCATTAAAAGACAACATTTTAATAAATTTTTTATAAGAAGGCGCCTAAAACTGTGCTTTACTAACGTCTCATAAATGATCAGAAAAACATGTGAAATCGAGAGAAAAATGTCTGTATAATCAACAAAGTACTTATCATATTATATGCAATTTGAAATGGAGATAGATTTTGAGCTCTGTATCTAGGAAGCAACGCAAATGGACTCCGTCGTATTTCCTTTAAAGAGCTTTGACCTCTGCAGCGGTAAACGCGGAGAAAAACACAAAAACCAAACGCAACTTTTCTCATAATCATGCAAATTTCACCTGTGAATTTGGCTCTGTCCAATTGCATATTTTGTCATATTCAGAAAGTCTATTAAATATGTGCATGCCATGCAAATGCCGAAACGATGGATAACACAGCCAGCACGCATAGAATGGAGTTATGGACCATGCCGATATACCCAGCAGGTCAAACACAGCAAAGAGGGTATAATCGAATGCTCAGTTGCCAGATGAAATCGTCAGCTCCGTTTGCTTAGCCAGAATACTGATTGTGGCCAACAAAGCTGGCTTTGAGCTGGCTGTAAAAGTCGCTTAATGACCATTGTAGGGTAGTCATTGAGCCACTGGGGCTTAGCCAATTCGGTGCAGCGACACTCATAACAGCAACAACAGCAATTCAACTGCAAATCCAACTGCATTTTTTTGCATTTCATTCGCAAATCAATAAAAATCAAATAATACACAAACTGCGGGATCAATCACATTTATGCTAATGCAACTTACATAATCTGCTATGGTGGTGGGGGCCAGTTGTCTCTCACTGTGCGAGTCTGTGTGGGTGGTTGGGTGGCATTTGTGTGCAGAGTGGGAGGTGGGGCGGCGCTGTGCTGCGTTGTGCTGCCATGACAAATTCAATTCAAATTTTGTTTTGACAAATTCGGCGAGTATTTGAAAATGCTTAGATAAGCCACACGCAGATTTGCCGATATACATACATATATAGATATATATGTATACATATTTGTAGAAGTATGAGTAGATATACATATGAGCTGCATACAAGTTTTGCAATTATAACAAATCCGAACGGGCACAATGAACGGCGTATATGTTTGGTTCTTGCACTTTCACTGCTTTAAAATGCATACCACCTACATTTTGTTGCTCGATTTGCTTGGGTTGGACGGCTCGGTTCAGTGGCCAATGGCTGTGGCTCTGGCTCTGGCTATGGTATGGAGTTGTGATTGTGGTTGATTTCAGGGGGCGATTGAACCACCGTTAAACATTCTGCATAAGTAAGGAAATTGTTACGGGAAGACGAGTTACTGATGCGGATGCTGTGACCAGCAGCGGCAGATCCCATTGTTCTACTGCTGAATTGCAAATCGCGCTCATAGTTCGTATACTGTTCGATTCGGTTGCAATTTGCCGTTTGTTGGGGCAGGCAGCCAACCAGGCAGTCATGCAGCCCCCAGCCCCAGAGGCAGACTCAGTCAGCGTCAGAGTCAGAGTCAGAGTCGCAGCATCAGCATCAGCCTGAGCCTGAGCATCTGCTTCAGAATTTTGCTTCAGGTTCAATCAACCCTCGTTCAGCGTTTAGGTTATTGACTTGCCCCACGTGGGTGTGTGGACCGTATCGTGGTCAATGTGGCCTTGTCGTTCGTCCAGGTTGAATGTACCGTTGTGTCTTTGAACTCTCTCCCTATCTCTGTTTCTCTCTCTCCCACACTGTCTTCTGTGTTGATCAGGCACTGGCGACCATCAACTATGGCATAACGCAGCAGTCGCAGCCGCAGTCGCAGTCGCTGCCGCAGTCGCTGCCGCAGTCGCAGTCGCCATGCCAGACACTCAGACGACGCCAATGAATGAGACAACGAACTTCGCCGAGAGATGCCGCCGAAAAAATAAAAACATATCACGCCAATAAGCAAAGAAATCGCCAGTCGAAATCGAAATATACCTGACACGATCTTTCGCATGCAAATCGCCCTCAGAGATCACTGAGTTCGCTAAGAGAGCAATTAACATTACAAATTTTTGGCTGCTTGAAACAAAAAAGGAAGAAGCTGCCAATTAGCATCATGTAGAGCAGAAGAGAAGAACTGAGAATATGCAAAGAGCGTAGACGAGACTTGAATGAAAGCGATCGGTGATCGTGCTATGACAAAATCCTTGATGTCAACGTTCGTTGATCTCGCTGATGCGCTTGCGATTGTCAGTGCTAGAACAAGCTGTTGCTAAGTCACATATTGAACAGATGAAAGTGTAGCTTGCCAGAGAGCGAGAGAGAGAGAGAGGATGTGCAAGATGGACTTGAATGCTGTGAGAGAAGTGATCAAGATCTAGAGATATTGTAGGCTCTTGAGGGTCTTGTCAATCAGAGAATATTCGAAGCTTGTGATGTGATGATTAGCAAATGTGAATGTGAATAAGATAAGCTCTAACTTAGCTTATTTTGGCTTTAGTACCAAAGCATTTTATAGAGTTACAGGTAGAATAAGAAGTAATTTATATATCCTTACCGTATCTCATTGTAGAGTCGATAAATGATATTCCCCGTTATATATTTAAGGAAAAATACCCTTCTTTTTTGGTAAATTTAATAAATGCTCTAAATCTAATTTATGCTCTAATAAATATAGTCGTTAGATAGCATATAGATCAAGATAGACTTCTTCCACTTTTCCATTACTATACTCGCAAATAATCCATAGAAGTCCCTCTCTGTCATCTTTTGACTCTACTTCTAAGAGCGATTCTTCAAATAGACAAAATCTTCTCATTCTTTGACTTTATATCCTAATCACTGACCTCAAACCCATCAGCTTAGATCATTTGTACACAAGCGTTTTTTCATTGTTTTTAGCCTCTTCAGCAGCATCTTCACATTTCCTCTAACCATCCATGTCCACATCTAATTATTTACAAACTAAGCATTGCCCTTTGACGCCTTGCAGCTGTAGTCGAATGAAACTTGTTGCCTGAACCGACTCGCTCTTTGGCTAGCTGCGGCTGGGAAGCGACATGGCCTGGCCTGGCCTGCGTTCGGGTGATAAATAAATTCAGGTATTAACTTGCCATATATTTTCATTATATGCGACACAGAAAGTCGTGTTTTATTTCAACACAAGTGGATTTTAATAATAAAATGTGTCTAATTTGGTACCCACTCGCCAGCGAGAGCGGCAAACCTGATTGCCCAACACCTTTTTCCCAGGTGAGGCAGCCTCACGCCGACTGCGCCGACTGCCTGCCCACTGCCCAATGCTAGATGCAACTTGTATCCGACTGTATCCTCGGTGGTACGTGCGAGGCGTCAATGCTTCATTTCCACTGTCATCTTAACTTGATTGCAAGTTACGAGCGTGTTGACAACAACAACAACAATCGCAGCAGCAATAATAATAATAAGTGCAGAGTCTCTTGGTCCATGCTAACGGTAATTGTTGTCGCGCATGCGTATGCCGGCTTGAGGTTATGTTACGGGGTTAATGCCAGCCAGCTGAGGTTATGCCCATGTGCGGGCGGCTTATTAATCAATGCTCCAGAAAATTGCGCAACTCCTGCCAGCTCAGCCATGATTCATGCTTAATTGGAAGGGGGATTGGATAGCCCCATGCCCCATGCCCATGCCCCCCATACCCTAGCTGCAGCAGCCGTGCAAATCTCACCCAGTTGTCAATTTCACAGACAACACATTTCAATCAAACTTTGCTGTGCCATAAATAAACCAACAACTGGACAGAGCCTCCAGCGCGCAGAGCCCCCCATGCACTGTACACAGCTTTAAAGACTTGTGCTTAAATTACAGTTTCAGTTTCGATTTGTTGTTGTTGCTGCTGTTGTTGTTGCTGTGCACGCCTAACGTTCACATTTTTCCACATGAAATTATGAAGTCTCCATGGCAATTAATACGCATGAGCCAGGCCTGAGCCAAAAGAGAGCTAGAGTTAGCTCTATGGCGGGTGCTGTCGTCTCGCATGTCAATTTGATGGCAATTAACTTCGGTCAGCGTTTTGTTTTAATAATAAATTTAATGAGCTGCCAAAAATGGTTGCAAATTTACGTGGCAATTAGCGGGCAAAGCGACACTTGGCCAAACAGATCGTGTGGTCGGCCGGCCGGCCGGTCTGTCGCTCGCTCACTCGTTTGGCCTGCTCCATATTGCTAATGAGACGCTTTTTTTTGTGCCTTTACTATGCTGCGAGGCTTGGTCACAGTTGGCCGGCATTTCAAGCCAAGTAGCCAGAGGAGCGCTTGGCATGTGCATTTGGCTGTTAAATATCAAATAAATTTAACAGGCAAGGTGTGGCCCCTGGCCAATGTTACACATCGGCTTTCCATGCGCAGCACAGATTGAAGCGGAAGAAAAACAAGCCTACGGCTGTGTATTGATTGGTTGAGACGGATTGCCATGAAGAGGACTATGAAAGTGCAGGTGGACGGGCACAGCAGGCAAACGCCAGTGTGGGAAATGTATCATAAAAGTTTGTTTATGTTTCTCAAAATAAATTAAGCAAACCATAAAAGAGTCAACATTTACTCTATACTATTGTACTAAAAACTCTAAAAAATAAAAGTGAATGCATGAGTATGCATATGAAAGTCTCGAGTATATATATGATTATATAGATTATATATACTATATGTAATGTAATGAAGGACGAATCATTTGTTACTAAAACATATTAAAAATCAACATTGAGAAAATGTTTTTTGAATTAAATCTATAAGAGTTTCTTTCCATTCATAAGTAAGGCAAAAAATAATGAAGATAGCGAAGATATATATAATTATTAATAACAAATTGTAATAAATATTAGATTGATAAATTATATCATTGAATCTAATATATATTATAATTATTTATTCCCAATTTTTTATTAACAAATTATTTAGTTTGGTTTGACTTTTTCAGCAATTAGCCAACACTGAAAAAAAATAAGACCGTCTGTAATCGATTACTTTTATAGTTTATCGATTTGGAATGCCAAAAAGTCATTTAAGCTCAATTGGAAACATGTACGAATACAAGTTCATGTAATGGATTTAGGCCAGCAAGGTAACATGCCAAAGCCACTCAGTGGACTATTGTAAATGATGAACAACGCAGAAATTTAATTATGTCAACTGTTAAATCCTAAATCCTAAATGCCTCTCAAATTGGAAATAAGCCACAAATCAAAAGTAAATCAAACCAGATTTATAATGCAATTTCAAGAGTTGTGGTCATATATATTTAATGCCAGTCATAGCCCATATATAGAAGTGTTGTGTATCAAAATCCTTTGTATGTTGCGCGATCAAGCAATGTCTTTCCAATCAAATATATAAAAGTAACTCATATATCTGGGCTTTTATCAACTTGTCTATGTATATAAGTACATATGCATTTATATACATATATACACACAATATATATTGCACATTATATAATATGTGTATAAATATATATAATATATATATATATACATATATATATGAATCCGTATTTGGAGCATGGTTCGCCTTAGTGCGGATGCTCGACTAGAATGCTTGTGTCGCCGCACCTGATTTGCCGCCCGTCTCAGAAGCTGTCAGTGTGTTTGTGGATGTGTGTGTGTGTGGGTGGGTGGTAAACAAGACGCTTGGATTAGTGATGGGTGGACGACTTCCGTGTAGTCATCACCTCACCTCATCTGCGGATGATAGCCGTATTGGTCACGCAGCTCGATCTTGGTTATGGTGCGCTCCAGCTGCTCGGGCACCAGATCAAAGTGACGCGCCAATATCTTCCAGTGCACCATGTTGAAGTAGTTATATTCACCGGACTCCTGATAGTCGGTGACGATGTAGTGCGGATTGTCCGCCTGACGGCGAATCCACAGACGTTCGTAGATGTGAAAACGCCAGCCACGCTCGGCCAGCTCCGCAGCAGCCAGCATTTGCATCATGTCGCCCGGATATGTATAGAAAAAGAAGAACAACAGCTCCACCTCCATCTGATCGATCTTGGGCTGCGGCAAGTCCCGATCGCCGGCACGCCTATAGTGTAACGGCACATCATAGTTCACCTCGTGCGGAGCACAGCGCCCGCCCTGCAGCGGCCCGGCGAAAGAGGCGTGCAGCTTGTTCGCCTCGCAGGCGCAGCACTGGGCATCCACATTCAGGCCCGCCGCCTCGTGGCCAAAGACCTGCGACAATAGCTGCGGATGCTGCTGTGCCGTCTCCAGATTGCTAGCCAAGCCAGCCAAGCCATAGGCGCTCTCCATGCTACTGCCGCTCGATTGCTCCATACGTCTGCTATTCGCCTGCGGCGGTGTTATGTCAAAGGTCACGCCGCCCAGCGGCACGCCCATGCGATTGGTGCGCAAGCGACCATAGAACTTGATATTCTCAAAGCCAGGCGGCGGACCAATATTGGACAGGGTTTCGCTTGTCTTCATGCGACTCCAGCTGCGCTGACTCACGCCAGCGGCCAGAAAATTGTCGTCAAAGATGGCGGTGCTGGGGCTCTGGAAATAGTTCTGATACATTTGGCTTGCCGGCGAGAACGGCTCGTTGGAGCTGACATTGAAGTCGGTCGTAGCGGCGACAAGTGCCACCGCTGGCGGCTCATGCTCGGCCGTTTCATGATCGCTGGAAACGGAATTGGTTTTGCAGCCATTGCTGCTACCGCTGCTGTGCAATTCGACGAGCAAATCCGGCACCGGCTCCGCGTCCACCACGGCCACTTCGGCATGCTCGCTAACACTGTCCGGCGACGGTGGCCGCAACACCACTACCTCCTCCTCTTCCTCCCCCTCCTCCCCCGCAGCTCCTTCATCATCATCGTCACTAATCATGGCCGTCCAGTCGTCCGGCACAGTGGCACCGCTGCTGCCACGCAAATCCTCGTGTGTGCCCGGCAGAGCCGGAAAGTCCTCACGCAATATGGTAAACTTTGGCGGCGGCGGTGTCGCCGGTGGCGAGCAGTCGGGTCGCGTCATATTCTTCACCACATCCACATAGAGCGCCGAGGAGCTGAGATTCAGTTTGGTCTCCGTTTTCTTCTTACCTTCAGCGGAAGCTGCAGCTGCCGCGGCAATGGCAACAGCTGCCGCAATCGCCTTCGCATTGTGACGCTTCATCTTCGATTGGCCAAGATGCGAAATTAATCCAAATAGAAACAGATGATTTGATTGCAGCTTTCAAATGTAATATTTTCTCTGCCGGTCGTCAGTTTTCTTTTTTCTAATTTTTTTTTTTCGATAAGCAAGCAACTTGACAGTGCTGTCAATGTCAAATTTTATTTGCCAGACTTTGTGATCGATAGGCGATAACATACTCAATTAGTCCAGCAATACGTAGACTATAATGGGTTAGTAACTAGTCAATAAGTTTTCATCCCAAACCTTTCTTGTAAAAAAAATGTTGTAAAAACACACAGAAAATTTCTTACTAACAAGATTTTAAATATCTCAGTTGAAAAGCAATAGCTAACCTCTGTAAGTATTAAATTTGTATCAAAAGCTTTACATGATTATAAAAAAATGTATAGGGGAAAATAAATCACAATAAATAATGATAATAATAATAACAAATTCTATCATTTCTATATAAGAATATCGTTTATTGTATCGAAAGTCCTTTTTAGCCTATCAAAGACGGTTTAGACTTTATCAGTCAGCTGACCATTAAGATCGATAGCCACGAAGCTGTCGATTGCATTCAAATGTGCTCAAGTGCTTCACGAATTTTGAGCTTGCATTAGTGTGTTTGCGTGTGTGTGGGTGGCTGCTGCGGAAATTGCAATAAACCAATTTAAATGTCGAATCATAAATTTAGCTAGCTGCCTAGACGCAAAAATTCACCTGCACTTGCCGCCACATAACGATCGTCAGGTTATGAAAACTCTAAGAGAGAGAGAGGAAAGGAAGAAGTAAGAGAAGTGAGCTGGCGACTGAGAGGGAGAGAATTACAGGCCATTAACTTAAAATGACAACAGCACAACATAAATCTCTGGCCCAGCCGCACTTAAAGGCAAATGTCTGGAAATTGACAAAAGGAACGCCGCATAACCATAAACTGAAGACTAAGACGCGCTGGAAGCTGCAGCTAGGCTGGGCTGTGGAGTGTGGAGTGTGGGCGGCCCAGGCGTTGGCATTGTACGCTAATAGCCCAAGCACCAGCCACTGCCCACCAGACAGACCTGACAGACGAAGAGGTACTATAGCTGCTGCCACACCCCCAAGCCAGCCAGCTAGCCGCCCTAGCGCCCGACCGCCTGGCAAAATTTATGCGAACGAGGTGTGAGCGTCAAATTAACGAACTTGTCTGCCAGCACGAAGAGGATCAGAGAGTATATGGCATTATATGCAGATGCTGCCCCTTGGCAAAAGTGAGCAACAGCACAGAGGCTCTCTCGCTCTGTCTCTGTGAACTCTGTCTCTTTTGCACTTTAGAGTCAAAACATTCAGGAAATCAGGTGCATGGCCCGTTCGGCAAATTAAGCACAAATAATATAAAATACAATAATGCTAAATCCATGCTGCAGGCATGAAAAATGATACACATAAAGAAGGATAGCCAGCGAATACAATTGGAGATGGTACAGCAGAGATAAACCAAAAGAAGTCACGCAATGTTTTGAATATGATTTTATATGAAATATGGCTAAAATTATAGTAAAAATATATCATAAAATTCTACATTATCAAGCTGTAATTATTGGTGCTTCTGATAAGCTAATGAGAACATTAGAGATATTTAAAGCGCTTGTTAATAATACTATTATATTGCTTATCAAAAAAGCATTAGAGTTAACCTCGTTAGATATTGATAAACATTTATTCATTATAATTTAAAAGTATAATAGATTTATAAATGGGATCAAAATATAATTTTAAAAATATATAATAGTCCCAAAAACATAATTAGACCTCCTTACAAGTTAAACATGTTTAGGAATAGCTAAATATATAAAATATATAATATAGCACTACTCTAATCCATTTAAAATCATTTTACAGAAATATTTATAGATTCCATCATTTTCAATATATCAACATTTTCTTTATAGATTCTCATGCTTCCCGATATAGTCACGAGTCACATCGCCACAAGCACGATATGTCAACCTTAAATAAAGCAAATCACGCTCCCATCCTTAAGTCCAAAGCTAACGAACATTACGAATTACGATTTTGGCGCAGAGACTGCAGAAGCTGCACTCGGCTTGGCCGCATAAACTACTATAAATCATACTCATGTTGCGCTGGCAAAGACAACGACAACGCCGCTCCACGCTGTATAGTGCCATGCTTTTCTCATTTTTTTCCTCCCGAGTTCCAGATATCAGAGTCCAAGCCAAGTGCAGCGAGAGCCAACGGCCACTTTGTAGCGAGCGACGGGTCAGCAATTGCTGAGCCATTAAATTGCCATTGCCAACAAGTGAAGCGAGAAGAATCTGTTTGAAGCTGGACAGTAAGGTTTACCTGTTCGTCGGTAGGTGCTAAGACCTGGCATTCACTTAAGCTGCTTTGTACTCTCTCACACACCTAAGCTGCCCAGATTACGAGCACCGAAATTACTCGCATGCAGCTCGCTTTGTTTGCCGAGTGAATGAACTGTTCTAGTGGCCAGGCGAACATTATGGAAATTAGCCCCGGCCTCCAGGTGACGCCCCATCACCGACACAAATGACCCCAATGCGCATCACTCAACTGCGTGTGCGTCTTCAGTGAAGCTGTAGCGTCTAGCTGAAGCTGAAGCTAAGCGCTGTAGCTGTAGCTGTAGCTGGAACTATCCTAATGACCACCATCAGGAGCAACAACACTCGGAGCACTTGCAGCCACAGTAGTTGTTCGCTCGAACACTAAGTTTTACGAGTAGTTTTGTGTAGGCCAGGCCAGGCAACCCACCTGATATTCACATCGACTGCCCCAGCCATCCCCCCAGCTGCGATGCTTAGTCCGGGCCATTAGTCGCAGCTGCGTAATGGCCACATATTTATGAGGTTTTTCGCAGCACTAAAAATTATGCATACATATGTTATAGGCGTAGTTCTCCTTTAGCTCTTGTGGGCGTTGGTGCTGGAAACGTTTGTTTTATGCTCCCTGACTAATTTCGTTGATGGTTTTGATGGCGTTTAGCTTAGCAACCAGCTACAATGTTCTACCAGAGTCTTAGACTCGACTTAATGTTAAATATTCTCCGCTGATGCAGCAACAAATTACTCCATGTTAATGACTAAATATATTATATATTTCATATTTCATTTAATTTTCATATATTGAATTTTCCTACTTTTTTTAAACATATTTCAAGATGACTTCAACGATATATCTTGCAAACATTTAGTTTGCCTTTTATATAAAGAAAAGTTGAATTTAATAAACTGAATCTACTTTGCTGACTTTTCTTCTAATAGTCCAATATTTGCAATTCCAACGAGGCAAACTATTGACCTTGTCGAGCCAATCAGCTTGATATCATTATGCTTGGATTAACAACTATAATCAATCAATCAGTAGCCCATGAAGAGCCAACTCATAAAATAAATTCAATTGCAAGTCAATTTTTGGGATACTTTAACCACAATGTTGCATTGTCTACGCATTTGATGTTGTTGTCGTTGCTGTTGTTGTTGTAGCCATTCACCGAAATATTCACTGATTTCATAAAATATTACGATAAATGTCGTTTTCAACATTTATAAGCGCAGATTTTCATATTTTATTGCTTATAACTGCAAAGCGACATTAAATGCCGCTGCTTAAAGATACAAAATGCAGCGCATAATAAACCCAACACACACAGAATCCGATCCCTCCCAAAAAAAAAAGAGTGAAAGAAGAAGAAGAAGCAACAGACCTGCCCCAGAGCAATCCATACGACCAAAAAAAAAAACGAAAAGAAAAAAAAAACCAAATGAATTGTCTTCATTTTGTAATTTAATGGTATTTTATTGAATTTTTGATGCACACGGACAAGGCGAACAGCATCCTTGGCTGCAGTAGCCGCCGCTGCTGCAAGATCTTTGCTTGCACGATCTTCGGTACGGGGACAACGGTACCCGCCGCCTGTTGACATTTAAAATATGGCCGCGTGTCAGTGCGACTGCCCTACGCCCATTTTTATAGCAGTCAGGTTTACATTTCGATTTCGATTTCAATTTTTTTTTGTTTTTTCTTTTTTTTTTGGCACTGATCCCCCCTACCACGATGCGGCGTAAATTCAATTTGAAGGTCTGCACAGCGTCTGAATTCCCGAGATGCCAACCAAATTGTGCTTTCACTTGACCCGCAGTGCTGCGTAAATAAATTTTATCGCTCTGTTGACACGTGCGCGTAATATTTCATTAAATTCAAAATACAAAAAGCTCAACAAAAAAATACATACAAAAAAAAATTAAAAATAAAAATTATAAATAATAAAAAAATAAATACAAAATTTTATTTTTGGTAAATCGAATTTTAAATACACTAAAAAATAAATAAAATAAAGTAAATGTATTATATGATAAAAAAATATTTAAGATAATTCAAACTCATCTCATTGTAAAAATTTAGCTAAAATATATAAATTATTATGTGTAATTTATTTCCTAATTTTTCATTCGTATATATAAGAAATTTAGCAATTAAATAAATTTTTTATTTGAATATAAATCAACCTTAAATTTCTTATTTGCTGTTTGCTCAAAAATTGAGTAAAATAAATAATATTTAATATATATAAAGAATTCCCTCAACAGCCCGATTGGGCTCCTTCAAAAAAACTTTAAATAATATCGATGTTTATCTTCCTGAATGTCACAAAGAGAATCGATTTTACCATCAAACCATAAATGGACATACCCACTGTAAGGGTATGCCAGCGTATGCAATCAGCCGTGCCTGTGCAGGGTGCATAAACAAATCGGCAGCCGCATCGTAACTTCGTTTTCAATTTGGCAAGTTTGACACTTGGCCAGTTAGTCAATTGGCCAAGTTTCACAATTGGCCAACGGGCGCGCATTTCAAAAATGTGTCCAAGTGCCACCTACGTTGCATGGCCGTTTGCAATTGGAATTGAAGCCGCCGTTGCAGTTGTCATTGCGGGCCAACCTGTCGCTACCTGCGCCATTCACTTGCCACACACAACAGTGTTGCAGCAGTGCGTGGCTCCTGCATTTGCTCTGATTGCAAGTGTCACGTAAAGCATAACAACAATCAGCATGAGCCACTTCCTTGCACCGTTTTAACAAATAAATAAATAAACTCGCGTGAGCTGCAGCCTTTGCTTTAGCTAATTAATCACAGCACTTGCCCGTGGCACAAACGAAAAATAGGTTATTGGCTTTAGCTTTAATTTAACTGACAGTAGGTTTGTTTAAAATAATGATGTTTCTCTTTTACCCCTAAGTTATTTGCAAGTTCATTGAATATCCAAATTCATAAGGAAAATAAAGCCTGCAGAGTAAATGTTTGTGGGTTTATTTAATAAAAAATATACTAATTAATTAAGAATTTCATGAATTCATTGAATTCATTATATCAAACAAACTACTCCAGCGGAACTAAAATACATCAAAATCAATACAAACCCATTTTCCTGCCTGCCCCATATACTATAAAGAATTACAACTCATTTATAACCAACGTGCTTAAGGGAAAGAAAGGGCGCTGGATTATTCTTTCACAATCTTAATTTATATTTGCCACACACACACACACACACTACACACATATAATTACTTTCAGCTATAAACAAACAGAATGTAAACATTTCGCTCAATTTATATATGTTTATGCCCATATATAAAACCAATTAGGTAACTGTAAGTAAGGCTTAAAGCCAACTGCCAATTTATTGAATATTATCGAATTGTAATTGTGATTGTAACTAAAGTTGCTGTTGCTGTTGCTGTCCCTTACCCTGCGGTCAGACATAATTTTTGCAATAATCGAATCGGTCGGGCTAAGAGTAATGGGCCAGTAAAGGGTTGCAGCCACGGCAACGCCCTCAACATACTACCGAAACAGACCAACAGAAACAAGCCCAAGTACATATCTGTTGTTGTTGCTGTTTTTTTTTTTTTGGCAACATTTTTCATACTTGCCTTCAACTTTGCACTGCCAAAGCCCAGACAGATAAGAGGCTACAAGCAGGAAAAAGAGTGAAAAAAAATGCAGCAACCAAGTCAAGGCGCACTTTCAATTAATCAACGAAATTAATTAAGGCCCCCACCGATCAGTGAGCCAGTGAGCCGGTGAGCACAGGCAACCAGACACTTGAGCATTGGGCGCTGCGAGGATTGCAACATAATTTTCATTTTGGGGCACAGCGTGCGTTTGTCGTCGCGTTGTTGTTATCATAGCAGGACGTGGACGTCGACGCCACGTTTCACGTACGTCCAGGTCCATGTCCGCGTCGCCAGTTCAACGCCTCAGTTGGTCAGTTGGTCAGTCGGTTGGCCGCACTCAATTAGCACGCATGTAGCGCAACGGTGCGACGATAATTAAGCCAATAGTAGTTGCAACTGAAGCTCTAGCGGCAGTTGTTCAGCCCGAATCGGAGCCTGGTGACAATTGGCCCCGCACGATTTATGCGCTGCAGCTTAAGTTTCTTTGGTTTTTAGCCAGCGACCAATTGCGCAACATTTGCCTAATAAATTTGCGTTTAATCATGGCACAAAATGCTACACGCTGTGATTAAGTTTGCTGACGTTGACCGTACGAACTACCGTTTTTTCCTCTTTTTTTTTTCATTTTCTTTTTGTTTTCATCTGTTAGCCATGATAAGAGAGCCCGTAGAGTAACCATTGAGATCTGGATGCAGCGTCGCATGGACTTGTTACTCACGAGATTTCTCCGTCTCGTGGTAGAAGGCGAACACAACAATCACAAAATACAAATTCACTATTAAAATAATTAAATCCAATTAATTATTGTTATTTCCTTAATTGGGCCACTTACAGGGAATCGAAGCTGCAGAGTATCCGACCATTAGATTACTTGCGAGATCAGAGCTGGACATCAACAGATAGAATGTCAACTCGATAATCAAACTCAGAAGCTTAACAACAATTTGTATGGGTAGCATATAGTTAAGCAGTTGAGGCTGTCAAATCATAATTGAATTTGTATATAGTCTAATCTATTCATGCTATCTTCGATAGAATACTCACATTGAAGGTGACAGACAGCAGCAGAATGCCCGCAATGATATTTATCTGCGACTGCAGAAACCACACCACGACCATGCGTTGACATAAGTCTTCAAATTCCAATACCACCAGCCAAACATTGAAAAAGCCGTGTAAGATGCAAAAGTAGCCTATGATTATGCAGCCCACCCGCAGGGGGACACAAAATAAGCACTTCTTCATATACACAATCATGATTAAAATATGGAATAACTGCAACTATTTAGAATGTGTGAAATTCAAGAATATATACAATTGAAAGAGTTTTCAAAGCGAAAGTGTTTTCAAATCGTGAAAACAATTTGGATGCTTTGCCGCAAATGTACATTGCATTAATTGTATTGTAACACGACATTCCACACAGAAACCTTAAAAAAGATTAATAAATAGACTCCAATGCATTTGTATTATTATATTGTATGAGATAGAGGAACATTTGGAAAACAAAAAACAGCTGTCAAATGTCATATCATAGGTTCCATTATAAGCTTTGTTATACAAGTTGAACAGTCTACAAAAAAAAGTCTTTGGAACACATGTCTGGAATTTTCGGCATTCGTTAAAATCTAAATTTAATTTTCATTATATCAAAATTTTTTGTTATGACCTCCGGTGGAACACTTCGCAACAAGCATCAACGTCTTGTACCATTAACACTGGAACTGATTCGGGATATGTTGGACAACGAAGGCGTGGAATATCAGACGCCCCCTGGCGCCCGTCGATATAAATCAGAGGAAGAGAGCTCAAGTTCCAATTCCTCTTTGCCGAGTAGCATCCCAATGGATAGTCGACAGAGCTGCGATAGTGACAGTACGGGAGAAGATTGCGGAGATTCTTTTCAGAGTTCCAGTCTGCCGGACTCGGATTTGAAAGAGCATATCGATTCACTATACTCCGAAAGACCCATTCATGAACTAAGCAGCTCCACTGGGGACAATCTAGTCAGTATGCCGAGCTCGGTGGAACTACTAGGTCATGAAAACAATACCGAGGCAAGTATCGATAGTACTCAGCTAACTGATTCTCCCGAACCAACGGAATATTTGGGCATTATACCCTCGAGAAGACGGATTTATAACGCCATATCTGAAAGTTTGATTAGAAAGCCCGAGCAAGATTTGGAAAAAACACAAGGTCTTGGCGATAATAATCATCATAGGACGAATCAACACTGGATAAATATGGTGGTTGTCAACAAGTCGGAGACATCCTTTCTACTAAATCAATACAAAATGCAAAACTTCAAGACAAATAGCTGCAATGCCTATTATACGCCTGAATCGAAGGATCTTGGGCGAGAACACGAAGCAGTTGCTTCACTACAAGCGCCGCCCAGATGCAAACGGAATTCTAAGAATGCATTTTGGGAGTGAAAGTGAAGTGGCCTTTTAATGGTGATTTTAAAAAAGTATATACAAATGTTCAAAAACCCACAACTGCCAAGCAGCCAACCAACCGCAACAATATCGACAAATTGCCTGTCATGTTGTTGTGTGTATAGAGAAATGCTTTTAGTTGAAAGTCTTACCCTAGACGCAGTCGGCGAAAGAGAGATATGCGGGGGAAATTGTGAGTTGGGGTTACCCTAAAACAAAAGCTGTGTTCAAGCTAAAGTTTTTTCCCCATCCATTTTTAAGTGGGATCGATAGCCGGCCAAGTTTATTTTCCAACGTTGTCTATATCTTGAAAGAATTTTCCCAGTGTTGACACCGATACGTTTTTATAGCTTGTAAATAAAGATTGCCTCCATTATAAGTAATGTCATTTGTTTAATTTCAGTTATCAGAGTGTTTAGCTATTAAGAACTTAAACAGATCTTGAGATCAAAAACTGACCTTTTGTACTTGTCATTGATCATGTTTTAGCTGAACAAAACTCCAAAGGCCTAAATATATAATACCCGTTTCAATCTGTCTATATCCGGAACTATAATACTTATATATCCCGCCATTTTCGTACATAAATGTAACCATATGTATACATTATGGTCCACATATAAATCACCATTAATTTGACAGTAGATTTTACATAACTGCGGCCAACAGGTGAAAGCGAAAAGCGCAGCTGGCTATGGTCATGGCCATGGATAAAAGCCAGGAGATGCTGGCCCCGGCACCAAATCGAGAGTCATGAGGAAAAACCTCACCACTTGCACTCGTAAAAATTTACTACCTGCCATGGCATGCAAAATCGAATTGTGTGCTAATATTTGGCCGCGAGAGCGCCCGGGGCCAACTTTTTGACACGGACATGACGTACTGACTGCAGTTGCAGAGTTTTCCCAGTGTCTTGCATCGACTTTCGGACAACAATAAAATCATTTTTGCATGCTCAAATTGCCAAATACCAGTTGGCTGGCGATCCACTGGTTCCACTGGTGCAGTGCCGGTAGGCGGCACAGGGAGGCGGCTATATGTGTGGTAAAATCCATGGAATGGTCCATGTCGGCATTTGTCCACTTTGCAAGTGTCTCCGTGATCGACATGCAACGCCAGTGAAATTGTTGTCAAATGAGTAAAAGTTGTCATAGACCTGAATACCTGGCCAGCGTCGGAACATAATAAATAAACCTTTTGTTCGTGCAAGCCACAGAAACGGTAAAATTTGAATAAATCACTTTTAAAGCGCAATATTTGAGCTAATAAAGGCATTGACTTTAGTACTACTTAAGTGCTTAAATGATTTACATGAAGCGCGTAGGTTGCATATTATGCTATGATCTGTTGGGGACCCATTAAAAATGTGTAATCCTGGTGTATTGGCTCAGTAAAAATGTATGGCTTCTGGCTGAAAGGCTGAGGCATAAGCTACACTATTAAGTTAATATACTCTGGTTGAGCTCCGAATCGACTATATTATAATTTATATTAGTTCGTCTATCAGAGGTATAGATATGACAGGTAATAACAACCAATATCTAAAATTATTTGGGCGTATTACTATGAGTTTTTTTTGAAAAGCAACAAAAAACATGTAAGATACCATCGACTATATTATACCCTTTCAACCTAAGACAAACATTGCACAAAATCAATATACTTCTTTCACTTCATGAGTATAAAAATAAACCTTATTTTAGCTAGTATAAAGACTTGAATTTAATATAGAAAATATTAATGACTTTAATATTGTGAGACATTGATTGCTACTGCTCCATAGCTGCGCCTGGTTAACATGATAAGGCAGGTTTAGCTGTCCTGCAGTAACGGATGGCTATACAGATGATCGCAGCGATCGAACAAGCGAACGAGCGAACGTTTAGTCAACAATGCTGGGAATCTTAAGCCGTGCACTTAAACTTAATCCAAGTCAAACAAAATGCCAACAAGAAGTTGCAGTTGCAGTTCGCCGTTGCAGTTGCAGCAAGCGCTGGCTGCGTAGCTTGTCAAAGACAATTACGCGAACGATCACAATTGAGTGACTGATTGGAAGAGAAACAAAGAGAGGAGCTGCAGACTGTGGACAGCTGGCAACCTGAGACATTGAAGGCGTCGCGACAAAATGCAACGCCACGCCACGCCATGCCGCAAATATATATATATATATATATCCTCGAGAGACGCCGCCAACTGGCGACAATAAAAGTGCTGAGCAATTTGGCGGACGCGTCGCTCTAATTGAGCTCAATGGCTGACCTCGTCCTCAGATTCAACCGCTCCCCCACTTCCTCCGCCCCCTCAGTGGCGTTGCTTGGGTGTCGTTGACACGTGTGCCCGGGCAGTGGGCTAAAATTTATTTGTATTAGCCATGGCTAAGTGTGTCTGGGCCGATAAATGGAGAAAGGTGCTTTGATTTAGACCAAGGCAAAAGGCTGGCAAAAGGTTTAAGTCGCTCGCCTGCCAGGTGACAATCAATTTGTATATTTTCGCTTGAAATTATTTCTTTAATTTTGCGCACACATGCAGCGAGCGAGACGGCACGAGTGCAGCTCGCGAGCGGGACAGCATGCGATTGGAATTTCATTTAGAAAGTTGCAAAGTTGCAGCTGAAATTTGCATTTGCCAAAGTCTGAGCGACATCGACTACGCGACTGGCGTCGCTGTTGTGACATTCTTCTCGCTGTGGCTCGAATGGAACGGAACGCCTTCACTTCACTTTTCACTGGCAAGGCCTAAATGGCCTTAACTGGGTCATTTAATAATAAACGTTATCATAATTTTCCGTCGGTACCCGCACGATTTCATACGATTATTCTAATTCCGTCAATCATCTGCAACTGCAACTGTCTGCCTGCCTAGCTATAGTTAACCAACCAAGCACCCAACCAGTCAAGCTCGTCGTGCTCTATTGATCTTGTTTTCTCGATTTTGATCTTTAACTTGTCTTGACAGCCGGCGATGCTATATGCTCCCCATGCGTAGATGATTTTTGCCACTCCTTTTGGTTACTTCTGATGAAATGCTTTCTACTTTGATTCATTGTCTTTTGGGCCAGCTTTGTTTTGAAAATTCAGCTTTTTTCTCCCGAAAAACCGTTTGGCTTTAATGGCTTTTGATTGATTATCGCGTGCCACGCTCTGTGGGTGCTCCAGCTCCAACCTCAACTCCAGCTTCATGTGTGCTGCGCTGCTTGGCCCACGTTTTCTATGATGCTTTTGTGGGTTTTTTTTTATATTTTATTGAAGTATGCTTAATTAGCTTGATGTGTGTGTCTCCCTCTCTGCTGCACGTGCTGTGTGAGTTCCTGCTACAAGAGCTGAGTGGGCACAGAGAAATAATAAAAAAAAACCCAAACTATACAATAAGTTCAGAGTTGAGTCTTACAACAAGTTTACTTTACACGATATGCTTAAAGGGCTGCTACGTGACGTTGTCTAGACGATCATTAAACTCGACTACAGCTACAGAGAGCGTACGATAATAATAAGACTCGAATTTTAACTATTACATGGTGAGATTAATAAATAAAATCTTTAAAGTATGTTTGTGAAGCCGAAGAAAATATTAAGAAAAATTATATTTTTTAAAATTGTTAAATAACACCAAATTTGATGATGCATTAAAGTAGATTGAGAAATCATCATATAAATGTTATGTGCACGAACATCAATGGACAATCAGTTAATAATCAAATTTCTATTTAGGAAATCCTGTTAAACGAAATTTACAGAAAATAACTAAGGATATTTAGGCTATTAAATTTCAAAATATTTAAGTTAAAATATGTTGTAATATAAGCTTGGCGCAACAGCTAGCAATTGCTCTTCTAATAAGGCTCTCTCTTTGCTTTTAATGTTTTGCGCTCATTGGCTCTGACTGCACTCATGCACTGAAGCATACCTTGTGTAATATTCAGAAGATCTTCTTTCTTATTATTCATATTATTTGCCTTTGTCTGTATTTTCTCACGACAAACTAACATATTCTACCAGAAATCAAAAGTTCAATAAATAAACATATAATTATACAAATTAAACTTAAGCCTTTAATTGAACCTTTCTAAGTGATTCGAGTCAGAGCTACCGAAAATGCTTCCGGTAGATTCCAACTTTATTCGAGTAGAAACTTATTTAAATTTGCATATTTAATTTTATATGAATATTAAATATACATTCTGAACAAAGATATTTACAATAAAAGCGTTTTCTGAAGTCAGAAAACATCTATCGATTTATTTTAAATTTTGAGCTGATAAGATGCAGTTAGAACTCGTACCGATTTGCTCACCTGCCTGTATGATCGCTCTAAGCTGGAAATCTAAAAAATTAATAGAAAGAAGTTCTATGAGCGCAATATATTTTTCATTTCATTGTACAGCCAGACTACAGGCCATCGCCTAGCCGAGCACTGACTGCGTTGGCCACTCTTACTTGTTTCATAAATTTTTTAGTTACTTCAATACGGTTTTTTTCTGCCGCTTGCTTTATGCTGCTGCTCATTAGCCGCAATGTCCATGCGTTGGCTGTCCTACGCACTCCTTTTAAGTCTTAGTAACAATTTTTTGTGGTTTGTTTGTATTGTTGCGGCTGTATTGCTGTCTTATGGCGCATAAAAACTGTTGCATTGTCTCTGTGACTGTTTTTTGTATTTTTGTATTTTTTTTTTACTTTAACGGGGCAGCTCCAACTCCTGGAGCCAGCTTGTTTGGGCTCCTGGCAATGGCCGATGGTGGGTGATAAATGTTAAGAGGCGCGCGTGTGCAGGCAGCAAGCAGCTTCCATTGAAATTAGTTATTCACGCGGATCGTTTAAGGCAATCCAACACCAGAAGGCAACTAGGCGGACTGTTGGCGGCAACTCTGACTCTGACTCTGACGCTGCTGACTGCAAGCTATTGCTCTTGGATCTTGGGCTCTTTGGTCATGGCTTGTCAGTGATGGCTCCGCGGCTGCTGCTGCTCCTCTTGCTGCTGTGGCTGTGGCTGTGGCTATTGTCGCCGCTTTTGTTTTAATGATCGTGCCTCTTGGTGTCTACTGCCTGTTGCCAGCTCATTTACCGCTGCGGCAAACGGGATGACTTCAGTGGCATTGCCTTAGCCACCGTTCGCTGGCTAGCTGGCTGGCTCGCAGGCTGGCTGGCTTATCAGTGCAACATTTTGCATGTTGCAGGCAAACAAAAACCACGTTCAACTGCATGAGCATTTGTCACAGTCCCCCCCACTCACACACACACACACATGGAGGCAGACAGACGGACAGTTTACATGTGTCTTTGTGTCGTTTTTTTTATGTGTGCTTTTAGCCATTTTATCGTCGCTTTTGGCTACCGCGGCGCTCTGAGCCTCTTTTTTTCTAATGGCTCATTTCCTTGCTGCAGCAGCAGCAGAAGCAACAGCAACAACAACAACAACAACAACGGTAATTAACCTGTGCATGTTAATGAACTTCAAACCTGCCCCCAACAACAGCAGCAACTGCAAAGTTTATGCAGATTTTTGTCTACCCAAAAACTAAAGTCGAGTGGAGCTCCAGCCTCATGGTTGGCGCTAATGCAAATCTCCCACTCTGTGTGTGTGTGCACACTCCGGCATTTTGAGCAAAATGAGGTTGTTGTCGTGCCGTTGACAATCTAATTAGAATACAAAATGCTTTTAGCCAACTTGCAACTGGCAAACGGGCAAGTTTCAAGTTCATGGTGTTGACATATGTAGCTGGCAACTCCTCCAACTCCAGCTCCAACTGCAACCCTGACTTCGACTCCGTCTCCAGCCCGCATCCATCGACAGCGTCATTGTCGTTCTGTTAATAGGCTTTCCACGCTAGCTGCCTTAATACCTTCGCTTATTGATATCATATAAGGCAGCTTCCATACACAGTTTGCCTTTTAGATTTTGATTTCGCCAGCCTAACTGACTCTGCCGGCGCTGCCTGCCATTATTGTGATTAGATGGAAAGTGCTTTGGCCATTGAGATGCAACGATGAACCCAGTTGACATCGCTGCCAAAAAACTGTCAAAGCCAATGGCATTCATAATGAGTGGAAAGTTGCCCAAATTTTGCCTTAAATTTCGATAACTGAGCAAAGATAAAAATGTTGTATAATAACAAGGAAAAGCTCAGATACCTGAGGAAAACGGCCTGAGTCCCAGGTCAAATCTCTTTGATTTGAATGCCGTTTGATCTACTTTTGATCAGTATTAAATACCCTTTGAAGAGGACTAAAATATGTCTAAAAAATCCTTTTACAATGCATCTAAAATATTTTCAAAATTTACCTCCCACTTAATTTCTAAGCTCTCTCTAAAAATGATACATACATAAATAAATATATATATATACATCTATACACACATATACCTATATATCCAATACACCACTTTAGTTATTTGCTGACCTTTTTAGTTTCGCTCGCAATCGCTGCCCTGCATATCAATTGGATGTGTAACCCATTTGAAATCTCTAAACACGGCACAAATTGCAGTTGCACACTCATAAGCCGTCAGGAGGCAACTGTGTGGTGGTGGCTGCTGCTGCTGCTGCGGCTGTGGACCGTTGCAAGTTCACAGATTGCATCACATGACCCCATTTCATCGCAGCCTGCACAAATATTGACTTGGGCTGGTTATTTGGCAGATTGTCGGCAACAGTTGGTCGAACTTGGCTAAGTGGCACACTTGAAAATCCAATTGCAGCAAATTGGCCAAATGCCAAAGAGGAGCAAGCCGACCGTTGCACGCTGGCGGAGGTACAATGAGGTCAGTCTAGGGCGATGGCATTGGCCGATGCACAAGTTGCGACGCGGCCATGTTCTCTAATGTCAACTCATAATGCGAAAAGGGAAAGAAGGAGCACAGCGTGTACGGTCAGTCGAGTAGCTGCCGCTGCTGCTGCTGTTGCTTTGTTCAGTTTGGACTGCTGACCCACAAATGGGCAACAACATTATTGTTGTTATTGTTATTGCTGGTGTCACTGCGACGGCTCGACACGAACTTTGCCTGTGGGCCCCCGTCTCAATCTCAATTTGGTCAAGTTATCATCCGACCTGCCCATAAGCCATAACAATTGGAAATTTGGAAGTGAGTCAAATTTAGCGCTCGTTCATACACCAAATACATTTTATGGGCGTTACCACCTGATGTTACCCCTTCCACCAAACACACAAAAAAAAAGAGAGAAACACGTTGAAAAAACAGCAAAAAAAAACTGTTCACAGTTTAAAGTTTGGAAATTGTCGCCGTCCTGGGCTGTGTTCATGTTGCAGCTCCTTGTAACTGTCAGGGCACCAAAAAACAATCATTAAATTGAAAAAAGTACAATCAAATAAAAGAAAATAAAATAAGAAAAGGGTACCAAGTGCAAAAGGTTACAGGTACAGCGCACAGAAACAAAAACAACAAAAATAAACAAACAAATGAAATAAATGAACTGCTGCAAAATGTTATTTAAAGGCAACTGCGAAATGCTCTTTTCAAACTGTAAAACTACAATATTGAGCTTTCCAAAATACTTCTGAATAATTAAAAAATTATATGCAGCATTCAAAATAAATTTTAAAAATATATATAATATATATTTATATAATTTTACGATATTAAAACATATCTGCAGCATGTCCATCGATTGTATATATCTATACATTTTTATAATAAATATAAAATGTATAAAATATACATGTCTTTAATTAAAATTAAAGTATATCTTTTAGGAGTTTATAAAAAACATTACAATAGGTTAAATAAAAATTAATATTTAATAATTAATAATTCGTATTTATGAATATCTACCCATATTATTTGGCACTTTACACTGAATAGAGTTCTTCAATAATAATTAATTAGTTACGCCTTTTCAAACCTCCCCACATAGCTGACTCACCCATTGGGCAGTGTATTTTGGCAACTGTACAACCTGGCCGCAAAGGAACAACAAGAAATAAATCTGACAAGAGCTACAGCTCTAGCAGTCGCTGCTTTGACTTTAGAATGCACCGAATGCACCCGCCCGGGTGCCCGATGATGAAGTGATTTTCGAGGGGCTTGGGGCAACGACGAAACGCCAATCGGCAGTCGAGATTTGGATTTTGGGACTTGCACTTGGTAGCCCTTGCCTTGCCTTGGCTTGCCTGTGTCGTTGAGTTGCCAAGGAGTCGCTGTTGCAGTTTGAAGTCAAAGTCGGACTTCAATGCGCACGCGCTGGCTGCCACTTAACGAGCGGTGGGCCCCAAAGGAGGCAGCGCAACGTTTGCCTTCGAGGGCGTTGCAAGAGTCTCTTTGGGCTTTTTGGCAACAACAGCAACAGCAACAGCAAAAAAGAAGGTGACAAAGTCACGAAATTCTTGTCAATTTTCAACTACAGACCAATTTGTTTGTCTTCCCCATTTTGCAGAGCGGCAGGCGCAAAAAATAAAGTCCAACCTCGCAACAACAACAAAAAAAGGAAGAAAAAGCAGGAAAAGCAGAAAAAAAACTAAACACAGGAAAAAATAAAAACATCGTGACAAATCAGGCTACCACAATTGGGCACAAATCGTAAAGCGCAGCAGAAAAAGTAAAAAGAAAAAAAAATCAGACAAAAAAGAGCGCGCTTTGTGTCGCTTCCTATGCCAAGGCTAAGGGAAGCCCCCATATCAATAAGTTTTTCCCAGACGCCTCCATATCAACACCTTTCAGTTGAGCCATCCACACCTCACGCTGCTTGCGCAATTGTTTCCCAGGATGGGGCACAGACTTCTCAGCGGCCGACTGACTTTTTTTTTTTTTTTTTTGGCCACGTATAAAGCCAAATGAAATTGTTTGGCACGCTAAGTGTTTTCTTCAGTTCAGCGTGCCTTATATAGCCGATTGATTGCTCCACTAACATAATCCATTCATGGCCAGGCCTAAACAGCACATGCAACGACTACAACAACGACAGCAACAATATGCTGCTGCTGCTGCTGCTGCGGTAACATTCTCTCTGATCTTTGCCTGCAACATCAAACAAAATCATTTGCTCAACATTTTCATTCGGGGCACAAACATCTTGCCACAATAAATTTCAATTACTTACCTACATTTTAAGACACTTTTACCGCTAAAAGTATTTACTGTTGCTATTGTTGTTGCTGCCGTCGGTGTTGTTGCTGCTGTTGTTGCGGCTGATGCACAAACATTGTTCAATTTTGACATCAGACGCGAGAGGAAGATTCTGGGCTGGCAACAAACGGTGTGTCGCTCACCTCTCTTTTATACCATTTATGGAGGAGGTTTTTATTTATTAGATAACATTAACACTCTGCTCTAATAGTTGTTTTTCTTATAAATTAGAGATTTCAGGTTGTCGTAAAAAGAATATTTAGATTTATCCCACTTGGGAAATGAAGATATTGTGGTGGCAGCAAAAACAAAAAGATTTTTCTATTCTATACAGTCAGAACATTGTCTAGGATTATTTCTGCAATTTTATTACTTATAATCCTACATCAGAGATCTAGGATTGTTTCTACAAAACTTGCCTAGACTGGTAAATGTACTTTTATTTGTAAAAGAATACCTAATACCCTAACCAACAACACACTCTATTAAACTTAGAAAAATATATAAGAATATTATATAATTTCTTTCAGTGAAACTCTTGGCATGGCAATTTCTCGCACAGTGTCAGTCATGCCATTGAGTGAAATATTTTTAGAAAGTCATGAGCAGCAGCAACAGCAACAGGGATAACAAATTTCAACGATGAAGCTGTAGTGGACGACATGAAAAATCAATCATGTCCGAAGCGGAATAAGATGTTGACAAGCGGCGCTCAGATCAAAGCTCTGGACAGAGCACATTACGAGCGTATTGTCTTGGGGCAGTTGCAGTTGCAGTTGCAGGTTTAACTTGAGAAATGCGTAACAATATTTATGCTAGCGAACGCTTGGGAGATGACAAATCCAAATCCATGCGCAAAGCCGAAGGCAGAGATCAAAACATTGACGCCATATCACATGCTCGACCACACCCAGAGTCGGCTTCCACTTGATCCTGGCTAGCGCCGAGCTGCCAAGCTGCCAAGCTGCCAACATGCCAATCGCCCAACCCCAGCTACAGCTCCGGCTCCCAGCTCCCAGCTCCCAGCTCCCAACTCCAACTCCAACTCTAGTTCCAGTTCCAGCCAACGCAGCGCCACATGTTCGCCTTTCGTGTTTGTTGTTTTGATTTACTCTGGCACTGGCTTTATTTATAGACGATGTTTCTGCCTGGCCCCACCTCCCCCAACTCCAGCTCCAGTTGGGCACCCTGTTGCGTCATCCGTGCGTCCGGTGGGTGGCTGCCTGCTCCGCTGTCTTGATGTCCCGCCATCCCGCTGGCTCCTGTACTCCTAGGCCTCTGTCGCTTTTTAATTTGGCAAATTTATACACACCACGTTGCACGTTGCACAGTAGTTCACAGTTGTTGCTATTGCTGTTGCTGTTGTTGTTATTATTATTATTATTGTTCGCAATTGGTTTATTATGCACACGAACATCTCAAGCAGCTGCTGGACTAGCAAATACCCTTGCTTTTGAGTGGAGGTAAATTAACTCAATAAAAATAATAATAAAACTTTAATATTGTATAAAGATTTATGTAAAATAAAAATATATTAATTGGAAAACTGAATTATAGCTTGAGATTTAAGGTAGGTCAAACTATTAGGACCTGAAAACCTTACACAATTTTGATTACTTAAAGGAAGTAATTGTTATTTTAAACATAACATAATCCTAAAGCTAAGCTGAATATAATTTAAGTTACACTATAACATTTTTAGAAAACCAAAAAGAAAATATTAGATAATTAAATCTGTAGAATTTATAGAGCATTCAAAGTTAATGTTGATTCATAAAATGGTCTTATTTTGTACGCTGCCAGTTGCTCATTTCCACTTTCAGACCACCCACTGTCTTAAATTTCAACAAATTTACACACCACAACACACCACAACACACCCCGACACACACGCACACACACACAGCCGCACAGCTGCTCAAAGCAAGCGCAGCGAATTTGTAAAAAAAGCGTTGCAATTTTTCAACTGCAAAATCCCCTCACACACACACACATGCACACATATAGAGATAACAACAACAACAACAACAGGAGCAACAACAACCGTCAGCTTAATTAATAGATTTATAGCTATGACTGCATATTATAACAAATTGGTAACGAATTAATCCTTTCAGCCGTGTAAATCGACCAACACACACACACACACACACACACACACACACACACACAAACATAGCCAACAATTGGCGCGCATTACTCATACGCCGCGATGCACCAGCAGCTGGGCCGCTGCTCTAATGAGACGGCCCTCATTCGCCTTGGCTCATTCCCCTTGGCGCTGGCACAGGTCAATAAAAAAGAGTAAAAACTGCATTAAACTGGCAGATCCGTTCGCCAGACCCCCAAGCTGGCCCTGGCCAGGCATTTTGCCAAATATGGCCCAGCAGCCAAAACCATTGTTCCGGGGCGCGCGCATCTTCCTGGCCCAAGTTGCGATATTTACAATTTATGTGCGCCTGTGCCAGTTTTTTTGCTACCAAATAACAGACAACAAAACTACAAAAAAAACTAGAGAAGATCAACTCAAAGAGGGAGTGATTGACGCGGGAATACCCTGTGTGTAGAAAATATTTGTTTATCAGTTGAGTCTTTTAGGGTTTAGTTAGTAAAGCATAAGCAAATACCATTCAGATTAAGATCATTGTGAGAGTGTGCCTAACTAGACTATACCCGACATTTAAAATATCTGTTTTTGGCCTCTTAAACCTATACATATGTATATCTCTTACTACCAGTAGATAGATTTCCTGTAGGTAGAACACATAACAGACATTACAAGATTTTTAGCTCAACAAATAAGCATACACACTCAAAAGCATAGCCTATCCCTCCTCATTTCCAGGGTATCGCAATAGGAATAGGAACCTGTGGGTCTTTTAGTTTCGGTCTCGGCTCGTTCGCCTTCGACAGGCAACACATGTTCGGGCTGCGCCTTGGCGTGTGTTTATCTTGGCCAGGCTTTAATGATGATGCTGTTGATGCCGCTTGCTGACGTCTGCTCAGCGACTCTTCCACCCAAGCAGCTACTGTGTGCGAGTGTGTGTGTATCTGGTTGTGAGCTATACTCTGCAATGTGGGCTACTGTATGGTAGCTGTCTCAAAACTGATGCTGGCCAGCTCTCCATACCATGTGGGCTTGATTTAGTGCAACGCTTTCTGACTCTTTGTTACTTATGCTGCTCTCTGCTTGATGGCTATAATGATGCTGATGATGCTGCTGCTGTCGCTGCCGCTGCTGTTGTTGATGACGATGATGATGATGAGGGCGAAACGACGAGTTATGACTTGAACTTTGCTACTTGAACTTCACTTTGAGCTGTGACCATAGCTGCTTGGCCAACTAAATAGTTTTTCAAAGCTTCAACGTGCAATGCTGAGAAAATTTGCTATATCGGCTTTTCAGCTAGGAAGAACCATTTAAACTTTGACACTGACACAAATAGAGATAATTATCTAAGATAATTAAGGAAAATTTAATATAAATAATTGTTTACCGTTTAATAATCGGTTATCGACTATCATACAATGATAATCAATGTATTAGTAAACAATTTTTTAGGCTTCTCATATATTTTAATTGATATAGGATCAGATCAAAAGGAAAGGCGAGAGTCTGAGAAGATTTGTATAGTTTTGCCATAATCTACCTTATCATAAATTCCACTTTTCATGCAGAGTTTTCTTTGTGCTCTTGCTCTCCTATAAATCAGGCTGCATGTTCGAAAGCTTTCAGCTCATTGGCTTTGCCCCGTAAACTAAATCCTGCCCACTTGGTTAACTTTCGAATATATTTTGAATTTATTTGCTTTATACATTGTTGCTGTCATAGGGCAGCAGCAAATGCTTTTAATTACCACAAAATCAGAGCACAACCATTTTGAAGCTATAGACTGGTAGATACCCAGTCAAAGTCAAATATTTATATTTTATACGTTTGTCAAATTATCTGAGCTATTTACTACTATTATAATAATATATAATCAGAACTTTTTGAGCATTAAATTTAATAACCTATGACACTTGATAACCCTTCTTTGAAATACCCTGAACTCTATTCAACTGGTGTTTCATATATATGTTTATATAGATTTATAGATGAAGATACTTGAACTATATACAATCTAAAAATCCAAGATTTTAATACACAAGTATAACCGATGAATGAGAATACAAATTTATTGTCTAGATCCCACACATAAATTGTAAAATCAAAAAATATCCTTTATAGATCTTTTAATACTATTATTAATCCACAATACCCATTTAATAATTACATGATATTTATTAGACAGCCAAATATTATAAGCTCTACAAGCTTACACAACTCCTCAAGCAATCATACCCCTTCCCATAGCTACAGGGTATCGCTCCCATCGATATCTAAGCTGAGCTCTCAGCTCACCACAGGAGGACACACATGAGTTCGGCTGACATGCAACTGCCACGGCGACGCAAGTGAAAATTGCACTTGGATAGTTGCATTGGCATTTGCAATGCAAAACAGTTGCACGACAATTTTGCGGCCAGCCAGTGGAACAGATGGAACAGATGGAGCGGGCGGCACACGCCCTAAACGCCACAAATGAAAACTAATGATTTTCACTTGGTGCGCCAAGCGGGGCAGGGCAGGAAAAGGAGAAAATCTTGTTGCAGTTGCAATGAGCAGTTGTTGCACGCAGCACGGAAGCGAGTGGCGAGTTGCTATACTTATACATATACATATATATGTATATATATCTTTGTGTATATATTTGGAGTTAGCATGGAAAATTTGAAATTTAATCGCTGGCAATTAATTTGGCCCAAATGCAGCGACGAGGCGCCCCCACAGTTGGCAGCTGCGCCCGCTGTGCCAGTTGGCTAGTTGGGTCAGCTGTTAGCCTGGAAGCCACTCGCATGTCTCCACCTGTATCTGTCTATCTGTGTGTGTGAGTGTGTGTGTGTGGTTCGAGCTCTGTGTGTGTGGTCCACGTTCGACATTTGGCAAGCGTCGCAGTCGGTGGTCAAAGGAAAATTGAAAAATGAACAAGTATGAAAAGTGCAATTAAAGTGGGCCACAATCGATGGACAGTTGGTAATTCGAGCCAGGCAGCTTGCAGCTAGGCGAGAGGATGACAACCGCCAGCAATTCGAAGGCGTTGTCTGCACCTGAACCACCGGCAGTCACCAGCAAACCACCGTCGCTCTGTTTGCCACTGGGCGGCATATTAATCTGCTTTTAATTGCGGCCAATCTCCGAGCTGGGAGTCTGACTTAGGTACTTGTTGTGGCATTCAGTGTGTGTATGTGCTTGCTCCTTCTGTTGCAATTGCCATTGATTAATGTGCGCCAATTGTGAAATAAATGTGTTGTTGATATTTTCTGGCCTTGGCTGTGCGCCAGCCTCCAGCCTGGGGGCCCTGCTGCACTGCCTTGGCTCGGGTGTTGCAGGTTTCTTCTGCCGCGACGGCCGCGGCCCATGTTAATTGAATTATTGGCAGGGGCAAATTTGTGGCAGACACACATCCATATTGGCGTACAGTTGCCAACAGCTGGGCGTGGCTGCGCACAGCAAATGTAAGGCTTATTGATTGTTGTTTGCTAAGAGGCGCCTTCTTACCATTGGCAACAACAGCAGCAGACAATACCAAAAGTTAGATACATGAAATGTTGCATAAGCATATCAGAGATCGAAATGTAGTCTGATTGCTGTTGATTTTGTGCAGGGTATATGTAAACACTCCTTCTTCAATTCAGATTCTTATATTTGTTAAATTTAAATTTAAATAAATTATTTAAAAGCATTACAAAACCTTTAATTTTTGTTAATTTTTAGTATAAGATTTTATTTTTATTAACTTTTTTTAATTTATCATATATTGCCTTTTTTTAAGCCTTTATTACATTAATTTCCATTTTAATAACAGAAAACTTATAGAAACTGTATACAAGCAGGCCAACTACAGAAAACTGTTAAGACCCTTCTTTACAGTCGAATACCAAGCTGATATTAACAGCGTATTAAACGACAAGTGCATCTAACACTGTAAGCCGACAGAAATGACGCTCAATCTGCAACAAGCAAAGACGATGGAGAGGAGCAGAGGAGAGAGAGAAACGAAATGAGACTTTGAAACTGTCAACTGTGTTATAACAGCCAGCATGCGACAAGTGGCTCTAAAATTGTAAGCTGCAATATTTGACGAGAAACGACGAAAGAGAGACGCGTAGAAGAGCGAAACTATTAATAGCTACTACATGTAAGTGTGTATGTAGATGCAAGCGACAGTTTAACAAGCGAAGAGCTGTAGTAATAAATATAAGATAAGTAACTCCAAAACTGTATGGCTCAAGGGCAGTGACTTTCAATCTATATAGCCTTGGCTAATGTGAATGTATGCGAATTTATAAACAGTTACAATAACTATACGTATATATATATATATATATATATGTATGAATATTTAAATGAATAATAAATTGGCTTACCTTAATTTGTTGCACATATAGATTAATAACAATATGTTATCATTTAAACTTTATATATTATCACATAAAAAAAAACAACACTTAAAACATATCAATTACATATTATGTAATTATAATTTTCACAAAAACAAAAAAATTCACTCTTATTAGCACGCACAAGACACAGAAGCCGCAAACGCAAGCAACGGTAAATTGCATACAAAAAAAAAGAGAAAAAAACATGGCGCAAATGCTACGAACAAAGATTTGCGGCTGATTTGCATTTTCACGATATGCAACACTTTTAAACACTTCACTTTCCACAGCTGCAACCACAAGAAAAAAATTATACACTTTTAATAACAATAAAACTAATTATTTAAGCAAAAATAATAATTGCAAAATTAGCACGTTCTTATTAGCACGCACGACGCGAAGAAACTGCGAGCGAGGACAGCAACCGACTGTGAGCGAAGCGGGTGAAGATGAGCGAAAAAGGGCGAAGGCGGGCGAAAGCGTGCGGGCGAAACGAAATTGAAGCAAATTCGGGAGATCTAACTTTAATTTAATGGCTGACATTGATTTGTGAAAATTTGCAAAAGACAAATATTTACTTTCAAATTGCAACTTTTACATTGTTTTAAGCGAACTATTAGAGTTTGTTGTTATTTAAACACAATTCTAACATTTTCTAATAACATAATCCTATTTAAAAACGCGAAAATAATATGTGCACCGCAGAATTGTTCTTATTAGCACGCACGACGCGAAGAAACTGCAAGTGAGGACAGCAATCGACTGTGAGCGAAGCGGGTGAAGATGAGCGAAAGAGGGCGAAAGCGAGCGGGTGAAACGAAATGAAAGCGAATTTGGCAGATCTAACTGCATTATAATGGCGGAAATTGATTTGTGAAAAATATACAAAAGCAAACATATATTTTAGTTTTAATATTTTGTTTACCGAATTATATGCTTTTGGTTGCACTGGAGCACAAATTTAAAATTTCTAATAACATTATCCTATTTAAAAACGCGAAAATAATATTTTCACCGCAGAAATGTTCTTATTAGCACGCATCACGCGAAGAAACTGCGAGCGAGGACAGCAATCGACTGTGAGCGAAGCGGGTGAAGATGAGCGAAAGAGGGCGAAAGCGAGCGGGTGAAACGAAATGAAAGCGAATTTGGCAGATCTAACTGCATTATAATGGCGGAAATTTATTTGTGAAAAATATACAAAAGCAAACATATATTTTAGTTTTAATATTTTGTTTACCGAATTATATGCTTTTGGTTGCACTGGAGCACAAATTTAAAATTTCTAATAACATAATCCTATTTAAAAACGCGAAATGAATATTTTCACCGCAGAAATGTTCTTATTAGCACGCACCACGCGAAGAAACTGCGAGCGAGGACAGCAACCGACTGAGAGCAAAGCGGGTGAAGCGGTTGAAGACAGGCGAAAAAGGGCGAAGGTGGGCGAAACCGAGCGGGCAAAACGAAATGAAAGCGAATTTGGCAGATCTAACTGTAAAATTGCCGCTTACTTGCATTTTTGCTGAGACAAAAATGCAATTTTCTATTTAATTTGCACATTTTATTAAGCAAACTATGCGAAAATATGACCACGATCAAATAAATTGACACTACATCATTTTAATTATATACAATTGATGAAATTCACATAAATAAACACCTTAAAAATATAAAAAAATTATTTGCACGCACAACCGAAGGAGCTGCAAGCGAGGACAATGACCGACTGAAAGTGAAGCCAGGCGAAGGCGAAGAGAGAGTCTAGCTCTGATCATTGGAAAACGGGAAGACAGCAACAAGTGACAGTGCTGATGGCAATTGGAATGAAGTGATGGAATGTGTGGAAAGCGAAAGCGGCGAGAAGAGAGAAAGACTTATTAGAATTGTAGCACAACAACAACAATAGAGGGCGCATAGTGCAATTGGAATTTGATTATGGAAAATGATAACAGAATTATGTTAAAGCGATAAGTGATAAGCGATTACTGTTAGATTATTTATATTAGATTTATTATTTGATGATTTAAATTTGATGCAAAATCTGAAATGTAAATTCTCAATCAACAAAATCTAATATCTAAAAAAATATCTAAAAAAATATCTACAAATTTAACTTTCACGCTATTTGTCCTTGAATTACAAGGCGTGAGCCAAGCAACTTGCATTCCATTTCTGATCTCGAGCCTTTGGGCTGCGTCTGTATGAAGCCATAAACATAAATTCAAGTGCTAATAGGCAGGTAATTGAGCTGCCGCTGCTGCTGCCGCTGTCATAATAAAGCCAACAATTACGCAGCAAATTAAAATCAAATAATTTAGCCAACAAATCGCCTAGCCATAAAAATCACATGCAAATTACAGTGGACGAGCAGAAAAGGCTGCGATTTACGAGTGAAGCGGCCAGGCGGCTATGGCAGCTGCTGCTTGCGGCGCTTTAGCCTGCATCAACCAACCCCCCCCCCCCCCTTCTTCCCCGCCTTCCCCCCTGAGCAAATAAAGTTATTTGAGTCAATAACAAATTGGAGCATCCGACGCGGCGCGTCAAATGGCGAATGGAAAGGGAAAGTTGCAGGAAAACTCTGGCCAACAAATTGCATAAATATCGAGCTGCAACTCGCCTGTTGCCTGCCACTTGCCACTAGCAACGAGGAACGTGCAACGCGCCACTTGCAACTTGTTCTGCAATTGTTCTCTGATTCGTTTTTCCGCTGCTTGTTAGCCCTTTTCTTAATATATAGCTGCCAGAGACTGGCACAGTGGGTCGGAAATATTATATATGTGGTAAAAAATGGGAATATTTCTATTTGAAAATGTTCAATTCTTTAATTTGGTACAACAAATTTTAGTGTAACAGACTTAATTATAACAGATTTAAGTATAAGCGACTTCAGTATGACAGACTTTTGGATAAATGATGGAAGTATAACAGATTTAAGATTTAAATATAAAAATATAATATATTATTAGATTTAGGTAGCACAATATAACAGTATATATCTGTTATACTTGAGTTCCTTGAAGGAAAATTTCAGTATGCCACATTTTAATTACAAAAAATAAAATAGGTATAACAAATTTAAGTATAATAGATTGCGAAATAAGAAAGATAGGAGTAAAAGGCTTAAATATAACAGATAAAAGTAGAATGGGTTTGAGTATAGAGTATATCATATACACATATCACGTTTATGTATAACAAGTACACACCCTTTAAGTATAACACATTTTAGCTTAACAAATTTATAGCATAACAGTTTAAAGCTAACATTTAAAGTAAAAATGTAAGCATAAGCGATCTGACAATAGTTGAGTTTAAGTTTTAAGTTTATAACAGATTAAAGACTTAATTACAACAGACTTATGTTCAGCAATGTTTAGTATTAGTATTTGCGACTGAAGTATAACAATAAGTAGTATAATTGTATAACATAATAAAGACTCGACTATAAGAGAGCTATGTATAACAGATGTGAGTATAACAGATTAAGTTATAAGAAAGCTGAGCGTGAATGACTTTAGAATACCTGAGTTAATTATAACAGACCTAAATATAAACGATTACTAGATTAAAGTAAAGATTAATAGGTTTTAGAATAATTGAATTTAGTATAACAGATTAAAGACTTAAATAAAATAGATTTATGTATAACGTATATAAATATAACATATTGAGTATAACAATATATATCACAATATAGATAACATAACACCAGATTAAAGCTTAACTGGTTTTAGGATAATTGCATTTAGTATAACAGATTAAAGACTCTAATAAAATAGGTTTATATATAACATATTTGGGCAATACATATTAAATATAACAGTATAAATTTATGTATATAAAATTAAATAAGATTTTAAAATTTTTCATCTAATATTTCCCGCCCCTGTCCCATAGTACTTGGCTTGCAATTTGTTATTTGGCTCGAATGTTAATTATATACTTTACGGGCAGCTTGTGGTACTCGGGCTTATTTAGAGCTTTATTTATGAAAGCATTTAATGTAAATTGTTTGCAAATGCCACAGGCTATCATTATGTGGCATGCGATATCTGCAATTTATATAGATATATATATACACTATATATATACAGACATGCTCGTATATACAGTCGTGCGTATAAATCAATTTCTTCGCCTGGGCTAATTAATATCAGAATGTAGAACTGAATAAAAGTTTATTTAGGCTGCGAGTCGACACCCACGAAGGATGTTTGCGAAAATTGCTTTTTTACTGATATTTTCTTCCCCCGACTTGCCCCGATTTCCCCCCGGTTTCCCCCCATTTCCCCTCGATTTCCCCTGAATTTTTGTTATTTATTTTTGCGCATTTTTTATGGGCATAAAGTGGATCATAAAGTAATTAATGCGCTAAAATGCGACATTAAAACGCCGCAGGGCCGAGACCAAACCGAAATTTCCTTCCATGCAGCCCACGAAGATGCAACAAAGCGACTGCAATCAATCTCCTCCTCTTCCTCCTCTTCCTCCTTCTCCTCCTTCTCCTCCTCTTTCTTCTTCTTCTTTCTTTTGGTGGGCAGGCGTTTTTCGAGGGCGTGTTCTGTGTGCTCTGCGTTGCACCTACGCCTGCCCCAAAACTGCGCCCAGACTCCAGCAGATTAAGACCCTAACCACAGACGGGGGCAGAGAGAGGGAGGGAGGAGGGGGGGAGTTGGGGCGAGGCAGAGAAAGATTCCCCCATAATAATTACAGAGCTCGAGACTTGACTTTTTGATTGTGGCATGCGTGTAGAAATTCTGCTGCAACGGTGCTTTTTTCCACTTTTTTTTTGGTTTTTTTGTTTTTGCCTCACTGACAGCGACTGACAGACAGCAATTGCCAAATATAATAAATAATTAGCTGGGGCGCAGTGGGCGTGGCGAGGTGACGTGGCATGCATTAAATCAAATATTGGCCGCTTAGAGAAAGCGATCTGACTGCAACCCAATTGGCCAGAGAGAGATAACAGCGACTTAACATGGTCTAATTAGACTAGAGTGAGACCAATTGGGTTGGCTAGAATATTGAGTGGAAGTGGAGGTGGTCAATGGAATAATGTGGAAGCACTGGAAGGCAATTGGTTTAATGTTATTGAGTTCGAATAAGAATATTTTAAAAGGAATTTTACTAGACTGCTTGAGTCCAATAGAGTTAGCTAGAATATTGAGTGGAAATGTTATGGACTGGAAACCTATTGGTTAATTCTAATTTTGCTCTTACAAGACTATGTTAAACAGAAAATTTCTAGACTGGTAAGAGAGTGAGTAATTAGAGTATTAAATGAAAGTGAAGATGGACATTTAATTAGTTTATAAGCACTGGAAATTTTGAATTTTGCTGGACAAGTGAGACCAATTGGATAAGCTGGAATTTTAATTGGAAGTGGAGGTGGTCAATGGAATAGTTTGGAAGCACTGGAAAACAATTGGTTGAGTTCTTATAAGAACATTTTAAAGGTATTTTGCTAGACAGGTGAGATCAATAGAGTTACCTAGAATGGAATGATATGGACTGGAAACCAATTGGTTAATTCTAATTGCGTTCTTATAAGACAGAAGTTAAACAGAATATTTCTAGACTGGTGAGACCAAGTGAGTACTTAGAGTATTATGTGAAAAAGGAGGTGGACATCTGAGCACTGGAAATTCTGAATATTACTGAACAAGTGAGACCAATTGGATAAGCTGGAATATTGATTGGAATTGTAAGCACTGGAAACCTATTGGTTAAATGTTAATAAGTTCTTATATGATTTTTTAATAAAAAATATATAGTATTATTATATTATATTGGAAGACCTATTTTTTGGCTTATCGAAATTGTGATTTAAATATATAATTTCATAAAAATTATACAAAATACTCTTAACAATTCCGAAAAATTATACTATATACAATTATACAAGCCAACCTGCTCACCTATTCTAGATAAAAGTAAACTTTGTCATCATAAAAAAAAAAAAGTTAAAAAACTTTTACTTACTTTTTTCTTGCTTTCACAACTACAAATTAAAAATATATTCATTAAGCCAATTGGATTGTTAACGCAACATCAAATAGGATTAGCCCAATTTGCTTCTTATATGACCACTTGAGCGTCAGCTTAAGTAATATGACATATAACAGCTGTGCATATAACAGTTTAAAAGTAGAATTCATCTAAAACATTTAAAAATTGAATAAATTAAATAAGAATAAACCATATAACAGACTGGAGACAATATAAAAGTTTAAGCAACATGATTAGCTTATATAACAGAGGCGCGTATAACAGTTTGCAGAGCGATATTCCACTCAATGCATGCTTTACATGAAGTTTAGCTGTTAATGTAATTTAACAGCAGTAAATATAACAGCGCACAGAACAAAATTCTGCTACAGCGCTCACACCACTGTTAACAGAGCCAGATTACCTTGCTCAAAGCAGAACAGCCAAGGCAACAGAGCGAGAGGGCAATAGGAACAGAGAGTCTATAGTCGCAGCTGCTGTTAGGGCTGAAAAGTGCGTGCAGCGCAAATGCGAGCAAGCGAGAGAGCGAGCGAGTAAGAGACTGTATGTGTGTGTGTGTGTGCAGAAAAGCTTGCGCTGATAACAGTTTGACAGGCGCTGGCCATGTCTAGCCATACAAAGCAAACGCTGCGCGTCCAGTCAACGTTCAGCAGCCGCAACAGGTGCACGGAGCAGAAAAATTCTCGCTGAAAAAGTGTAATTAAAGCAAAGGCAAAAGCAAAAGCAATGGCAACACTGGTGCGCAAACTAATTAGCACTGCAAATGCAGCCAAGCCGGTGGCTCCATACAAGTGAGTAAATGAGAGCAAAGAGAGTAAGCGAGAGAGAGCTAACTGTCAATCGCGTGTTTGTTGTTGTTGCAGCCAAGCTGTTGTTGCCGATCGCACTGTTTACGTCTCCGGCTGCTTGGGCTTGGACAAGACAACTATGCAACTGGTGCCAGGTGGCGCCACTGAGCAAACAGAGATGGCGCTGCAAAATCTGCAGGCAGTGCTGAAGGCAGCCGACTCGGGCATCGATAAGGTGATCAAGAATACGGTTTTCCTCAAAGATCTGAATGACTTTGGGGCGGTCAACGAGGTGTACAAACGAGGTGAGCATCGAGCACTCCAAATGCCAAGCCGATAAGCCAGCGCCATCTGTCGGCTTATCAGTTTGCCATTTGGCAACGAGCGCAATAAAAAAAAATATTGTTTTTTCTGATTACAGTTTTCAGCAAGGACTTTCCAGCGCGCAGCTGCTTCCAGGTGGCCAAGCTGCCCATGGACGCCCTCGTTGAGATCGAGTGCATCGCCATGACGGGCCCGGTGCGCACAGTCCAGAGCGAATAGCAATCAAAGAGCGCTAAACTTTGAACCGGACTCAGCATAATCAGAGCAAATAAAAATGGAAACAAAATAAAAATATAACAACAAATATTTACAACTTGTTGATATCAGTCTTAGTGATGGCAGCGTGTCACGCCGCGCTGTTGTGGGACACATGTTGTTAGTTGGCAATGGCAACAATTGTTGCTAAAGTTGTTGCAAAAATGTTGCTGCGTGCGCTGGTGTTGCTAGGCGAAATAAAAATAAAAAATAAAATAAAATAAAAATATATAAAATGAAAATAAAAAATAAATAAAAATTATATAACAATAATACAACAAATAAAAATCAATAAAAAGCCGACCTTATATAGTTTATAATAATATAAAAAAATGTTGCTGCGTGCACAGGTGTTGCTAGGCGAAATAAAAACAAAAATAAAATAAAATAAATATATATAAAAAGAAAATAAAAAATAAATAAAAATAATACAACAAATAAGATTTTAAAAAATACATAAAAAGCCTGCCTTATATAGTTTACAATAATATAACAAAAAATAAAATAAATAAAAATAAATAAATAAAAAAAAATATAAAAAAAAAATAAAAAAAAAGCCGGCAACAACTTTGCATTTAAGCCTTATATAGTTTACAATTTGCAGCGGCGGCAATTTATCTTTGTTTTTTTTTTTTTTGGCTGCGGCTGCGGCTGCGGCTGCTGTGCGCCTTTTGTATTATGTTTCATCAAATGTTGCTGCATAAATCACCGGCAACATGCGGCACAACTTTTGGGGCAATGTTGCTAACGGTAGCCGGGTTAGCCAGCCGCTTAGACAAAGCGTTTATTTCACATTCAAATTTAAAAGTTATTCATAATGCCGACAACTTGCTTGCCGCATGCTGCATGCCGCAACGTGCCTGTGCTCCACATTGATGCGGCTGCTGCTGCGGCTGCTGCTGCTGCTGCCTTTTGGGCAATGCCATTTTTGGCTCTCAGCTTCGTTTTGTTTAGCATTTGTTTTGATTTTCAGTGAATTTGTCTGCCACTCGACGCCGTTGCATGATTTATTAACCTTGTTGCAAGTTGCTGTTGCTGCAGTTGTAGTTGCATGCACTGGTGTGAATATGAATGCACGATTATCGCAATTTATTTGTATTTCTCTTTTTAGTTTTTTTTTTATATTTTTTTTGAGGCGCTGGCAACATGTTTAGCACCCGCAGCGCCTGGCAACATTCATGTTGATGTGGCTGGCGTGTAATTAATTCGTGGCACATCACAATTTACATGTAATAAATACGCATAAATTGATGACAACAAACTGCGGCAAGTGATGACCCAGGACCCCAAGCCCCCCAGCTGTGCTCCAACTGCTGCCCAGACATTTGACATAAACACCTACGCTGTCGCCGTCGTCGTCGCCGTCGCCATCGCCAGTCGCTATGAAGTGCAGCTAATTAATTTCGACGCACCGGCGACAGACGCAGCCAAAGGGACACCAATGGCGACACACGTTGGCGGTGAAAGTGCGCATAATTTACACGCACGGGCCAAGGCGACGCGCCAGACGCAGACATGGAAAATTGCAAGAGGCATAAAGACTCGATTTGGAATGTACAAAAAATTGTTGCTGTAAACTCTTTGGCAATTTGCTTATCAGCGATCGCTAATTAAACAAGCTGCATGCGCTGGCAGACGCCCAAAAGTATCAAATTACAATTATTTTGTCATAATTAATATATTAACGGTTGACACTTAACTAATTAGTTGCTGCACAAGAGCGAGCTTTCACTTGTCCTGCTAAGCGTATGTTTGTAACTCAATTTTAATCAAACATACATAATTGGCTTAGTTTTATTTGAATTCAAATTTATGGCGCGTCTTTTTGAATTTAGCATACTCTTGGGCGCGCAATTACTATCGATATTTCAAAAAAATCGATTGCAATAACAGTTGCTGCTAATGTTAAGAGCATTTTTCGGCTTTGCTGTTAGCACTCAAACAACAGCTGTTGCTTCTTAATAATCGCATATGTATTTATTAACATTCCTAATCTAAATTACCTAAAAACACATTAATAAAATTTTTTTAATATTATTATTAATCCCTCTTACTGCAAAATATAAGCAAATATTCGATTTTTAATCAACTAAAAATTGTGGCGCTAAACACATATCGATAATTCCTCTGCAACCCTGCGCTGTTAATGGTAGCGAAATGATCGCCTATCGAAATGTCGGAATGGCAAAATTAGAGCATAACAACACAATAGCCGAATTTGTCATATGTGAACTAAATATAATCAATATAAATTGCAATGCATGATAACTTAATAAGCCGTAAAATAGTCTCTAATAAATTGCGGTAACAACGCGAACCAAGTGACAGACATCAGGAGTCCAGCGATATTTCGTTAAAAAGAAAAGTGAACGCCGCTTTGGCAAAAAAAAAGAAGGTACAACACAACAACAAGAAGCAGCGCACACACACACACGCAGACAGCAAAACCACACACACACAGGCGCAGTTGGTCTCTGCCATGCATGAAAAAGTGAAATAGCAAAAATGAACTCTCAAATTCTTTAACGAAACCAGCAAAAACATCAAATTACTCCAGTGATTCATATTAAGTGCCATGTGCGGTGCTTAGTGTTTAATTAGCATAATAGCAATTGTTGCCAAATCTTATTCATTACAGCAATTTGTAGCGCTCCGTGTGAGTTTTTTTCTTCTTTTTTTTTTTACATTTCTCTTTATGTGCCTGCCTACGTCGCTCTCGCGCTGAGTGTGCGTGTGTGTGTGTGTTGGTGTGTGTGCATGTAACAAAGTCGTTGAATTTCTGAAAGATCTTCACTGCGACAATGAAAGTCCGAGAGAGTAGGAAGAGGGAGTAGCAATGGAGAGCGAGAGAGACACAGCGATTTATGTGACAAAAAAAAAAAACGTAGGCCGCAATCGCAGTCGCAGTAGCTGCCTGCTGACTTGCAATTGCAATTGCAAAAAAAAAATACAAAAAAGAAACAACAAAAACTCAACTGATCCGTTCGCATTTTCCTTCGTTTCCTTTTTAGCCATTCGCCGCCCACAGAGCTCAGCACCGTAACGACGCAGACGACGACGGCGACGTAACCGTAACCGTTTGTTTACAACAACAAGAGGACAACGAGCAGCGCCGTTCGCAGCGAATTAACAGCGCTGCCGCTGGCGCTGCCGTCGCCGCACCGCAGCAGGAGAGCGTAGTGGAGGAGGAGGAGGAGCAGGCGCCTAGAAAATATGAATCTACGAGGAAATCCACAGAAGAAGGAGGGCAAAATGCGCATACGCGCCTTCCCGGTAAGTGGCCCAAAAAGTGTTGGAGCTATGGATAACAGCCGGTGCGAGCATGAGGCAGCATAAACTGTGCAAGCGATAAGGCATATGTAGATAATGCGAATCTGGGTCTCTCTCACACACACACACATACAATCTCTCTCTCTCTGTTTATATGGCCGGCCTTCACCCTCACTGGGCGCTGGCTCTCAGCCTCAGCAGGCCGATCGAGGCTTCCTAACACTGTTTCGACAAAGTTCTGTCAGGGTGGAAATTGATGAAAAAGCTTCATCACATTTTAGTTTTTAAGTTACTTTTCAATCTCAACTTAGTTTCGACAAATTGTTGTTGTTTTCCAACACACACACACATACGCAGAAGCAGAGACGCCAGAGTACCGGAAACGCATTGATGACGAGCGCAGACGACGTCATTTGGACAATTGTGGGACGCTAGCGCCAACTGGCGGATGTCAATAAGGCCTACAAACGGCAGCCGCTCGCTTACGGCACCAGCGGGCCGACGCCAACCAATTGCCCGAAGTCAACAGGAGCAACAGCCGGATCAGCTGCTGGCAACGTCTCAGTCCTACTACATAATTGGGGAGCATCGCTATAGCTGGGAGCGCGCGCTTGGTTCCCACAGTGGAGCCGGCGGCGCGCGTTTGCCGCCTCCGATGTACAGTCACGATCCGAGGATCGGTCTCTTTGGTGCCGCAGCGCCGCAACCACCGCCACCACCACCGTCCAGCAATCAGCCCAACAATCTGAATAGCCCCACCCAATCACACTATTACCCATCACCCGTGCCCGTGCCCGTGCCCGTGCCCGTACCCGTCCCACCACCGCCATCCTCGCATTCACGCATTGTAGCTGGCTCCAATAATTTCAATCATCGCTCCCGCCATACACGCAATGCCCTGGGGCAGCAGCAGCACCACCCACGCATCCAGCAGGCGAACGTGCCCCTCAATGTGACGCACCCGCAGCAGCATCAACAACAGCCGCCGCCGCCGCCGCATCATCATCATCAGCAGATACGTGGCTCGACACGCGCTGCACCTGGCATTCACACGCTTCCAGCATTGGGCAGTGTGGCAGCGCACGGTGAACACTCCGTAAGAACGACAACAGCAATGCAGCCAGTCAGAGCCGGTGCCGGTGCCGGTGCCGGAGCCGGAACCGGTGCTGGTGCCGGTGCCGCACAAATGCGTGAAATCGGACGCAAGTATCCATTGTGGCTGCCCGAGTATAAACGCCGCGCATTCAATGTTAGCCCCCCACACAATCTGCCAAACGATTTAGATAATCCGCATACGCTTGCCGCATTCAGTAATATTCGATTTTATCCGTTCTCTTTCTCCTTCTCCCGCCATTTGCAGGCCTCCATGGATGAGAAGTACGTGGAGGACATCTGGGCCACACTGAAAAATGCTATACAGGAGATACAGAAGAAGAACAACTCTGGCCTGTCCTTCGAGCAGCTGTATCGCAATGCGTACAACATGGTGCTCCACAAGCATGGCAATCGTCTGTACCATGGACTGAGCGATGTCGTCTCGAAGCATCTGGAGCAGAAGGTCCGGCAGGAGGTGCTCGAGCGCTTGCACAGCAATTTTCTGCCAAAATTGAATGAAGCCTGGACCGATCATCAGACCTCAATGGTCATGATACGCGACATACTCATGTACATGGATCGGGTCTATGTGCAGCAACGCGGCTTGGATAATGTCTACAATTTGGGTCTTAATTTATTCAGGGATCAGGTGAGATTAAAAACTTTAATTATTAGTATTAATAATAATATAATCATTAATATAATAGATCTTTTTAAATATTTAAATTTACTCAATGTCCAAAAGCTCGAATTTTATTTAATACTAATAATATGATAACAATAATAATATAAAATAATAATAGTCTAATATTAATAATAATATAGATCATTTTAGATATGTAAATTTCCTCAAGTATTGTTAATTATTGTATATATTCATAATTTATTTTAGATTTCTAGAGATATTTATTAATTATTTTTTATTAGAGATATTAACAAATATAATATAGATTTTAACAATACTATATTAATATTATAGATATTAATAAATATAAGTGAGGAAACTTTTAGGAAACATATAAGAGACATCGTTAGCGTCCAGATACATTAAAAAATGTTTATTATTTTTAAGTTCTTCTACACAGCTAGAAATTTCAGTATTACAAATATCACATTTTCCTTCTCAAACTCTATGAAAAGCCTAAAAAAATGTTGCAAATTATATTATATAATTTAAGTAATTATTGCTTTAAAAAGCTGATATATTAATTGCTAAAAACACATAAATAATATTATATATAACATTAAAAATTGTATTTGTAATATATATACATATATTTGTAATATATAATTATATACAATCACTAAAAATCAAGCCCAATTTATGCACTTTGATGTGTTTCTTAAAAGAGATTTCAAAGTACTTGTTGCGTGTCTCACTTTATACACCTATAGAGTACATATATACTATCTGTCAATACATTCACGTACAATAGATAAATAGCATATAAATAGATTTTTTAAATATATACATTTTTTGCATATATATAATATAATGAAACAGTTTTTAAGAAACTTTTTTAAAATATTCATATATATTTCAAAACTTGCAAAATGATTTGCAAGAAATATATGTATATTTAAGCCATTTCATCTGTCCGAAAGGTGTCAAAATAAGTTGTTCTAAATCCTAATGATGCTTCCAAGAAAGAAAATGAATTTCGTTAAATAAATGAATTTTATAAATAAGCTTTTATGACTATTCAACAATATATATCAACTAAAATATGACATTCATTGATTTCCTATTTTATATATATATCTATTTTATTTTATATCTTCGCTCATTATTAGGCATATTTATACACTATTAAAAAAAATAATAATAAACTCACTATTTAAATTAATTATTAAATAATTTAAAATTATTAATAAATATATTCAAATTTAAAATTCTATCCAATATATTCACTATTTAAATACCTTCTAATATATTACATTTTATATTTCTTTTTGCAGGTCGTTCGCTTTCCGGAAATTCAGAAAGCGCTACGAGAGAGGCTGCTGGGCATGGTTATGGAGGAGCGTCACGGCGAGCCGATCAACCATTTGGCGATCAAAAATGCCTGCACGATGCTCATAACATTGGGAATCAATTCGCGAACCGTTTACGAGGAGGACTTTGAGAAGCCTTTCCTATCACAGTCGGCGGCCTTTTACAAATTCGAATCGCAGAACTTTCTTGCGGAGAACAACGCTGGCGTTTACATCAAGAAAGTTGAGGCGCGCATCACCGAGGAGTCGTCACGGGCGGCCCTCTATTTGGACAAGGATACGGAGCCGCGCATTGTGCGTGTCGTTGAGGATGAGCTAATTAAGAAGCACATGCGCACCATTGTCGAAATGGAAAATTCGGGCGTGGTGCACATGATCAAGAACTCGAAAACGGAGGACTTGGCATGCACATACAAGCTCTTCTCACGTCTAAAGGAGGAGGGCCTCAAGGTGATTGCCGACACAATGTCTGCCTATCTGCGCGAACAGGGCAGCATGCTTGTGAAGGAGGAGGAGAATGGCAACACAAATCCAATTACGTTTGTGCAGAATCTGCTCGATCTCAAGGATCGATTCGATCAATTTTTGCTGCACTCATTTAGCAATGATCGGCTCTTCAAGAATGTCATCTCTGCCGACTTCGAGCACTTTCTCAATCTAAATAACAAATCGCCCGAGTATCTGTCGCTCTTCATCGACGACAAGCTGAAAAAGGGTGGCAAGGGCGTAAGTAGAAAATCGCATATAAATGTATTATCTTAAATATTAATAATATATAAAATGATTTCAGATGAGTGAGCAAGAAATTGAAACCATTCTGGATAAAACAATGGTTCTCTTCCGATTCCTACTTGAAAAGGATGTCTTTGAGCGCTATTACAAGACGCATTTGGCCAAACGTTTGCTGCTCAACAAATCGGTCTCCGATGACTTTGAGAAGAATATGATATCCAAACTAAAGGCAAGTACTAACAATTGACTAAGATCTGTAGAACTTTCGCTAATCGTCGCTTTGTTCATCCCTTTGCAGACTGAATGTGGCTGTCAATTTACATCAAAACTGGAGGGCATGTTCAAGGATATGTCTGTGTCCAATACCACTATGGATGAATTTAAGAGTTATGTAAATAATAACGGTTTGTCATTGATCGGCGTGGAGCTGACGGTGCGCATATTGACCACCGGATTTTGGCCCACACAGGTGACTATACAACTCCACATCTCACCTATAGACTCTTTTCATTTATATATATTCGAAATTCTGTTTAGACGGCAACGCCCAATTGCAACATACCCTCAGCACCGCGCGAGGCCTTTGAGGTGTTTAAGAAATTCTACCTGGATAAGCACTCGGGTCGGCAGCTGACGTTACAGCCGCAGATGGGTACGTTAGCATCATTCCAAATAACATCTTGCGCAATTTGTGCTAACCGCTTGATATTTTTATATTGCAGGCACTGCCTACATCAACGCCGTTTTCTATGGCCGCAAAGCGAATGACAGCGACAAGGACAAGGATGGGCCAAGCTCAAGTTCAAGTGGCTGTGCTGTGCCCACCACAACACGCAAGCATATTCTACAAGTGTCCACCTATCAGGTGAGCAATAGCGTCAGCTCTCCGATATGGTTCGTATCTAATCTTTGTTCTCTGCCTTATAGATGTGCGTTTTGTTGTTGTTTAACAATCGGGATGTACTGACCTATGATGACATACACCAAGAGACGGATATACCCGAGCGTGAGTTGGTCCGCGCACTGCAATCCTTGTCCATGGGCAAGCCTGCACAGCGGTTGCTAGTGCGCAACTCGAAAACGAAAACAAAGGACATTGAGCCCTCGGACGAGTTTTATGTGAACGATGCATTTGTCTCCAAGTTCCACAGGTGCGTAGTAGCATTTCGACTATAAGGGAAAATGATTTCTAATAATTTGTATTTCAATTCGTGCAGGGTAAAGATCCAAACAGTCGCCGCCAAGGGTGAATCGGAGCCGGAACGCAAGGAGACGCGTGGCAAGGTGGATGAAGATCGCAAGCACGAAATCGAAGCGGCAATTGTGAGGATTATGAAGGCGCGCAAACGCATGGCGGTAAATCATATAATCGCTGAATTACTAAATTCGATTACAACTAATCAAAATGTACAATCTAATATATATATATAGCACAATCTGCTTGTCTCGGACGTCACGTCGCAGCTAAAATCGCGCTTCTTGCCTTCGCCCGTGTTCATCAAAAAGCGCATCGAAGGCCTTATCGAGCGTGAATACCTGGCGCGAACGCCCGAGGATCGCAAAGTGTACATTTACTTGGCTTAAGGAGTGTCGACGCGCTCATCATTTTGCAATCGAAAGCCAACCAATACACGAGCAACTGCCCCAACTCTCCCCAAATCCCTAACCACTCTACCACTCCCCCAACCCCCACCCACAACCACCTCCTCTCCCCCATTTTCAACTTTTATCAATTCGCAAATAATCGGTAACACAACTATCAACAACTTCAATTAAGCGCCAATGCAGCCACGAGCATCCAAACTGGAATCATATATTTTGACCAAGATGTTAAATAGAATAGACAAGTGCGAAATTTGTAAGCCTGACATTCAAAATTGAACAGTTATTGCTAATCTATAGATGGTTATGCAGCTCTCCTTCTTTCTCTCTCTCATGCCATTGCTATCCATAATATAATTTCGACTATTCTCTAAATTCTTTGCAATTTATTTTACACGAATTTTCATCTTTACACCAAACACACACTCACACACACACACACACCCACTATGTTAATTCTGTTTTGAGGCACAAAATATGCGCCAACACACGTTTACAATTTAGCAACAACAATATGTATAGCAATAAGCCCAAAAGCACACCTTCTCACACACACACAGCTTGGATGGAGAGCGAAAGCGAAGCAAACTTAAGAATTAATGCATAATGCAACAACTTAATTCTAAGCAGCAGTATAAATATAGCTAAAATAATAAATTTCTAAATGAATAATAAATTTAGTGAGCGTTTCATGTACATTTTTACGCAACTCTCGCCTGCAAAAAAAAATAAAAATTGAAACAAAATATAATAAAAAGCAAAGAGAACAGAAAAGATCAACACTAAATTTAAACCTTAAAACGCTAAATATTTGAGATTCATGTGAACAGAGTTTAAAGTTAAAAAAGAAAAGACATTTTAAAATCGATTTTTATATACATAACTGCACATAATATACGTGAGCAGGCTTTATAAAAACTATATAGGTGTATAAAAGTTGTTTATCTACTACTTTTTAGTTGGTATCGCCCAGAGACATGTCGCTACCAGCTCCATTTATATTCAGCAGTGTTTTTCCATAGTCTCTTTTAATTATTATTTATGCACACCTCTGTGTTATTTTTCAGTCTTTAAAATATTGAGTAAGAAGAAAGAAAAAAACGAAAAATTAACTGCAAAATGATGTGAGTCCATTAAATAAATTTAAGCGAATGCATGAAGTCAAAAGAGCAACAGGCGTATTAAAAACAATTGTACATAAAATTTTGTTCTGATGTATGGAAACAAGAAAATTATATATATAAATATATATAAATAAAACGTATATGAGCGTTAAAATGTACATTGTACGTGTTATTTGTGGAATTACTGTAAAATAGGGCAATAAACTAGAATTGTTTCGGAATGCCCAAAGGAAAACTTCAATTCTCTGATCTATTCTAAATAGATTCAACTATATATACATATATATTTACGTTAAAGTTAATCTAAGGATGTGATGCTTCAATGTAGCACAAATTAAATACGTTTCATGATCATTTGCTTTCATTCAGGAAAACCAAATATTATGTATTTATTTCAATTCTTTGGAAATGAGTTCATCGAGGACTTAACTAGCTTAAGTTCAAGACTTTTTACTTAATGTCTGGTAGACTTAAAAATCAGTTTCTGTTTTATTTAAATACATTGAGGACCTAGTTAATACCAGGTATTTCTTTGCTGGGCTGGACTTTACCTTTCGCCTGCAGCTTAATTGTTTGTATACCCCATATAATATAGATATAATTATATATATTTGTTAGTTGAACTTATTTTGTTTAGAAATGATATATGGGTTTTGTATTAGTCTGAAAAATCTAGTCGTTGTTGTTCAGCTTTCTCTCTTAGAGACTCAGATATGCTTGAATTTGCTGCATATCTAAATAGTTACCATAGTAAGCGTACTTGATCGATAACTCCCAGATTTTTCAGATACCTAAAGTTGACTTGACTTATAGAGAAAAAGCCAACTGTTCTTCAAAAGGCAATTTATATGCATTTTGGCAGGGTATTTTCAAGTCGAACTCCATTAAGGAAATCCAATTTTGTTGTAAATAAACTTATCTAACTGGCAAATAGATAGGTAAATTATAATTATTTATCAATTAAATTGGCCAACTTTCGTGCCAACCACCCGAACCGGCCTGGCCCACCTGGTTGCACGAAGCTGCGCAAATAGAAATGATTTGTTTTTTTTTTCTTTTTGATTTTTATTTTGAAAATAAATGCGCTAAGTTGTTGGGCAAACAGAGCCGCTGACACCAGCGACGCGTCGTGACGGGGACAAAGACAGAGGCGCCGATTCCAGTTAAGATTCTGATGCTGATCCGATCGAGTTCGATTCGATTTGACGCACTGATAAGGCCAAGCCCCATCGCGTGTGTCTTGGCGGCCACAGGCAGACACAGCGAGAGAGGGAGAAAAAGAGAGCAAGAGCTAGAAAGAGAGCCGCCGTTGGAGGCGCTCAAATGGAGCCTTGCTAAGCAAAAATGAAGTAAGTTAAAAGGGAATTTAAGTCGACTAATTGGTGCCCTGGACTCTGCTCTTTAAAGTAGTTTATATATACAGATACAGATACAGATACAGATACAGATACAGATACAGATACAGATACAGATACAGATACAGATACAGATACAGATACAGATACAGATACAGATACAGATACAGATACAGATACAGATACAGATACAGATACAGATACAGATACAGATACAGATACAGATACAGATACAGATACAGATACAGATACAGATACAGATACAGATACAGATACAGATACAGATACAGATACAGATACAGATACAGATACAGATACAGATACAGATACAGATACAGATACAGATACAGATACAGATACAGATACAGATACAGATACAGATACAGATACAGATACAGATACAGATACAGATACAGATACAGATACAGATACAGATACAGATACAGATACAGATACAGATACAGATACAGATACAGATACAGATACAGATACAGATACAGATACAGATACAGATACAGATACAGATACAGATACAGATACAGATACAGATACAGATACAGATACAGATACAGATACAGATACAGATACAGATACAGATACAGATACAGATACAGATACAGATACAGATACAGATACAGATACAGATACAGATACAGATACAGATACAGATACAGATACAGATACAGATACAGATACAGATACAGATACAGATACAGATACAGATACAGATACAGATACAGATACAGATACAGATACAGATACAGATACAGATACAGATACAGATACAGATACAGATACAGATACAGATACAGATACAGATACAGATACAGATACAGATACAGATACAGATACAGATACAGATACAGATACAGATACAGATACAGATACAGATACAGATACAGATACAGATACAGATACAGATACAGATACAGATACAGATACAGATACAGATACAGATACAGATACAGATACAAATACAGATACAGATACAGATACAGATACAGATACAGATACAGATACAGATACAGATACAATACAGATACAGATACAGATACAGATACAGATACAGATACAGATACAGATACAGATACAGATACAGATACAGATACAGATACAGATACAGATACAGATACAGATACAGATACAGATACAGATACAGATACAGATACAGATACAGATACAGATACAGATACAAATACAGATACAGATACAGATACAGATACAGATACAATACAGATACAGATACAGATACAGATACAGATACAGATACAGATACAGATACAGATACAGATACAGATACAGATACAGATACAGATACAGATACAGATACAGATACAGATACAGATACAGATACAGATACAGATACAGATACAGATACAGATACAGATACAGATACAGATACAGATACAGATACAGATACAGATACAGATACAGATACAGATACAGATACAGATACAGATACAGATACAGATACAGATACAGATACAGATACAGATACAGATACAGATACAGATACAGATACAGATACAGATACAGATACAGATACAGATACAGATACAGATACAGATACAGATACAGATACAGATACAGATACAGATACAGATACAGATACAGATACAGATACAGATACAGATACAGATACAGATACAGATACAGATACAGATACAGATACAGGTACAGGTACAGATACAGATACAGATACAGATACAGATACAGATACAGATACAGATACAGATACAGATACAGATACAGATACAGATACAGATACAGATACAGATACAGATACAGATACAGATACAGATACAGATACAGATACAGATACAGATACAGATACAGATACAGATACAGATACAGATACAGATACAGATACAGATACAGATACAGATACAGATACAGATACAAATACAGATACAGATACAGATACAGATACAGATACAGATACAGATACAGATACAGATACAGATACAGATACAGATACAGATACAGATACAGATACAGATACAGATACAAATGAGATACATTTTATATAGATATAAATGAGATACATTAATACTTAGAGATACATAATAGATACAGATACATCTTGAAAATTAAACAAATTATTATAAATCATATATTTCTTTCCCGTAGCTTATCTCTCTAAATTCAATATACCCACCCATTTGCAGTGCAGGGTATCTGCGTGTGATATTGCCTTACTCACAGCGCTGTGTGCACTTTAGACGCACAATATTTCTGCTGTGTGCGTCGCTCACTCGCTCAGTCGCCGTCCGTTTAGCAAGCGCAGCGGTCAGCACGCGGTCGCAGAATTCGTATTCGAGCTGTGAAACACCACCGATCGGAGCGTAAAGCCAACAACAACAACAAAGTAGCAAAAGTGGAGACGGTATCCAAAACTAAAAGCTGCTGAAAGCCGAAACCATTTGCTCGCCTGCTGTGTGTGTGTGTGTGCGTATGTGTAGCAAAACAACGGGCGTAAAAACAAGAATATATATATATAAATAAATAATTTACATGCATACACACATATGTATATATATGGGCTTTTTTGATATATGTAGAATACTTATGAAAATAAACAAAACTACGTCAGAGGACGGCAAACAAAAGATATGAACACGCCGACGCCGCCGTCGCCGTCGCAGTCGCAGCCCACAACGACGTCAGCGTCGCAGCCAAGGTTCGTCTGAACGTTAGCTGAATCGAATAAATATAATTTTTTTCCGATTTTTTATTAACATTTGTTGCGTCGCGTCTGTGACTGTTGTTGTTGTTGTTTTTAACGGTTGCGTGTGTAAAGTTAGTGACCTTAGGAGTGAAGCGAGAGGAAAATTGCATTTGAGCTTGGAATTGAAATCGGATCGAATCGCATCGAATCGCATCGCATCGCATCGCATCGTAGTAGGCCCAGACGGCATTAGCAATGCCTTGGCGTCTGTCACCATTCACTTTTTGATCGGACCCAGAGAACACTTGGCATAAATACACAGGCGATTCTAGGCTAAAATTCAATTCAGCAATTCGATATAATTTTTGAACATTTTTTTTGTCCACTTGTAACGAAAATTTTCATTTTTGTTTTGGGAGTGTGAGAAAGGAAAACGAAAGGGAAAACATGAGCCAACGCCGTGTTCTCAGCGTAAATGCTACTGCAACGACGACGGCGGCGACGACGACGACGGGTGTGCCCACATCGCCCACTCCGCCCCCGGAGTCGGACGGGCAGCCGGAGCCGAAGCAGGACGAAAAGTATGAGCAACAGGATGAAAATCAAAGCATGCAACAGCCCAAACAGGAGACAAAAGGTGAACAACAACAGCAGCAACCATCACAGCAACCGTCACAGCAACCACCGCAACCACATTCGAGCGAGCTGCCCTACCTCTGCAAGCACTTTGCGGCGACCAGCCTGGCGGGCGGCTGTGAGAAGCCTGCCGATCTGAGCAATCTGCTGCAGCACGAGCTGGAGCACGAGCACAAGCCCAGCTCGACGCCACTGGGCACGTCGCACTATCGCAATCAGCTGCAGAAGCTGCGCACCATCTGCGGCGATGCGGCCATGATGAACTTCGAGCTGAATAGCATATTCCTCAAGCGACTCGAGGAGATCGACAGCATGGACGAGCAGTGCGGCGGCGATTCGGTGGGTATTCAAGAGATAAAGAGAGAGAGAGAGAGAGACATGACATCAACAACCCACTCCCCCCCCCCCCCCCCTTCCCTCTGCAGAACCTCACACCCCAGCTGCGCCTGGTAACCTTTCAGGATTGGGTCGATCTCTTGCTGCACGTCAACTACATTATCTTTGGCAACATGTCCGCCATGGAGGTGGAGGCGTACGAGAAGATCATGAACTGCTTCCAATCGGTGCGCGGCGAGCAGCAACAGGCCCAGGACGATAATCGCCGGCTGCGCAAGGACTTGTGCGCGATCATAAAGCTGGTGCAGCAGGCCTTCCATCACAACACCTGGAACACGAACGACATCTGCCTGGAAACGCTGACCATCAACCAGCTGCTGGGCATACAGGCGGACCAGGAGCGGCCGGAGAGCGAAACCGAGAAGGTAGGTCTCGCAGTTAGCTTATCGGCAGCAGGGGTTGCTCACAGCGCAGGGGCAGCATTCACATCATCTTGTGTTCTTCTAGAAGGCCGAGCCTGCTACAACCCCGAAGTCGCGCCTTAAGTATTCCGATCAAATTATATTCAATGAATCCAATCGCCTCTAAGGTGCATTTTCCATATTTGTTCTGAACTATGTTTTCTTGTTCCTTCTTGCGTTCTGTGTTCTGTGTTGTTGCAAATAAATTAGTTTCGCGCTTATCGTGTTATCTCACCACGTGGTATTTGACTTCTGATTGGCATTGTTTGATTGCAGGTAACCAAGTGCATGAAATCTCTGGCCAATGAGGTGGCCGCCAAGCACGACGAGGTCTGCCACCTGAAGTCCCAGATGTCTGATCTCGACGAGGTGGTGCAGACGGCACGCCAGAAGCTCATACTCAAAGATCAGTGCATAGCGCAGCTCAATCAACAGGTGAGCTGGCATTAGTTGATAGATTTTATCGATCAATTTATCGATTTTTGAAGATCACTTGGATTGGTTGAATATAGTTTTAATACTGTGAAAAAAGGTGGCCGTAGTTGGGGATGTTATTAGTTCTATAATAAATCTTTATTTTGTTGATTTTAGAGCTAAATTGTTTTCTAATCGGCCACAGATTTGATAGACCTTTGAAGAAGTTTGGCCATAATCTGCCTGTAATTTTTATAGATTTTATATCTGTGTAAGATATGCACCTGGAGTTGATTACAGATAAATGTAGCTCATATTAGATATAAAATTGTAAGAAATGGGCCTAGTTGGTTACAGATAAATTTAGTTACTTTTAGATCTGAAATTGAGTAAGATATAACTTATAGTATTCTTCTTCTAGGTTGACTATGTCCAAATGATTTTTTATCTTATTAGATTTACTGACTATAGTGTGATAACCCTATAAGATAAGATGACCTAGTGAAATTGTGAAAGAGAGGAAAGTAAATAATCTGGCTGGCTGTAGAGCTAAGAAAACTATAGACTTAATTAGCATTATGGGTCAATGAACAAACCGCCTAATAAGTATATATTTTCATATTTTTATTATTTTATCTATTTATTAAGTACCTCCAACATTGAACTGAACTTCTCATTGTATATGTTAGACAAATGTGAAAATTCCTCGACTGCTTTAAGAGCTTCTAAGAAGCTCTTAGCAGAACTATTGTTATTATAACATTTTTTTATTACTGTGTAGTCTGTAGTTGATTTCAGGGCATAGAAAAAATTAAATAAAAAAATATATATAAAATAAAAATAAAAAATAAAAAATTTCTATATAATATCATTTATATACAATACCATGGCCAACCTTTCATTTGACAGTTTTCGAATAATTTGGGAATAATATATTTTTATTGTGATTTAAAAATTGTTTTTATATATCTACACACGACATTTGTAAACAAAATTTTAGGTTCCAATTATATATTGTAGTTATATGTTTGCTTGTTTCCCTGAATGTTTGTGTAGCTGGGGGAACTACAAGATAGCTTGGCCAATATGACGCAGGACGTGGACAGCAAGTCGAGACTGGTCCAGCAGTATGAGGAGGCCTTCGATACGATGAACTGCAACAGCTGTTTGTTCGATAGCATCAACGCGAAGGATCAGCAGGCGAACGAGCTGCTGCGCCTACTCAACAAGGAGCTGAGCGAATTCATAACTCTCATCAGTGACAAGGACTTTCAGGCCATGGAGTGCCGCCGCAAGCTACTCTCCTGCTTCTTCGACAAAATTGTAGGTCCTTTGGCGCTGCTGCCCAGGCTCGTTTACTCAAATGTTTTTTCTCTTTTAGAACTACGATCGCGTCGAGACACTGCGCCAGCTAGAGAACCTGCGCTCCCAGCTGCGATCATTGGACTGCAATATTGATCAGCTGGAGGCGCCGCCTGCCTGCGGCTCACAGCGAGCCGAAGACGACTTCGATAATCAGCTCATCGATGGACTGCGTCGGCGACTAAAGCAGATGAACGAGTGCAACAAGCAGCTCAACAACAGGTGCCAACAGGTGGAAGCCCAACAGCGATGTAAGCAATAACAAAAAATAATCGATTTATCTAGTTTTATATATTAATCGTTGATCTCTCTAGTTCAGCTTATGGATATCACCAGCGCTTTCGAGGCTGAGCGTGAAATAAATTCGAAAAATAGCAAAGCATTGAAGGAGATTGCGGATCTGCTCTCCAAGCTGGTAAGGAGATTAACAAATAATACAAATCCAAGAATATAATTTTCATTTAAATCTCCATCGCCAGCGCTGCTCGGATCTGTCATATGAGGAGATCTATACCGAAAAATCGACGGATAATCCATTTTGTGTTGCCATCATGGAAATGTATGAGAAGCTGAATGAGCTGGAGAACACTCAGAAGAGCGAGAACCTGCGCTTTGTCGTAAGTAATGCCCATTTCAATAAAGGGATTCTTATTTTGTATGTCAAATGCAGGCCAACAACAACGAGCCCAAAACACCTGCCCACAACACATAGCCGACAACAACAACAACTACCCACAACACCTTCCACAACAATTTCTTAACTTGTTGACCCCCTCGAAGCTGCTGAAGCATAGTTTAAATTAGTTTAATTTAGTTAAGGCTCTGCACTTGTTAGCTTAAGCAAAACGTTGACGTTACCTACAAATGCAACTTTAGCCATAAGTTCCATAAGTTTTCCCATAATGTATCAGCCATAATAATAACAATACAATACATCAAGTTCCCGCCAAAAAAATGAAATTCCATGAGCCAAGAGTTGCAATAAATTGAGTGCACTTTTGTTTCTGTTTATATGTTCAAGGAGCCGATATATTGTAGGTTTATATATAGTATATATATATAATATATCATTTTGTATGCAAGTGCAACAATGAATTTGCTCTACACATGCAAATCGTAAGCTCAGCGAGAGCTGCACGCAGAATTGCCTGAGGATTTGCTTTAGGTTATATATGGTATTTGGAATATGTAGTCTCTAGCATAAGCAAAAGCTTGATATTACCCAACAATTTTAAATTTGTATTAACTTTTACGCTTTTCATAATGTGTTTGTTTGATATTAGAGCTGACTTAAAGTTGAGGTAATGCATTGCTTTTGTCAAGAATAGTGTTTGTCAAGAATTGAGTTTGTCAAAAGAGAATACAGAAACCATATACTTATCATAGATGTTATCTTAGATGTTTTATACGGTTTCTTTCATATGTTTTACTGCATGCCAAAAGTAGCTTCCCTTACAGAAAAGTATCTAAGTTTTCTCTGAATGCTTGTCCTAGTATATGGCATATATATACTGTCTTCTGCTGATTTTTTTCTTCTTAATTGAGGTTGATATTCTGTTGTTTGTAGTTCACCTTATCAGCTCGCATATTTGTTTATATAGATCAAATTTGTTGGCCTTAAATTTCAGGCTACTTAATATATAATTTAAAGGTAAGTGCAAACTAAGTTACAGTAGCTTTTATTATCCAGTTATGATATATATAATCTATAGAGAAAGCTGATATATATTGCTATACATGAATGAATATTGCATCATTTGTTTAATCATATATATAATTTATGTGTATCAATATATTTATAAGAAATATATATATATAACTTAATATGTATTTATAATGAATAATACAAATTATATATTATATATACATAATTTTTATATGTCAGCTATTTCAGTTCAGTTGAGCTGAAAGTTTATCTCTATGAAAATCATTATTTATTGATCCATTATAATACAGATTTTTAAAGAAAATTCCGTTCCGAGTCTATAGTAACTTCTTTCCTCTAATCATTATATTTATGAACAAAAAATATTCCCATTAACTTCTAATAAAACCCTCGCTCCTTTATATGCACCAACCAATGCATGTAATAAAATTGCATTGGCATTGTTATATAGGCTCCTCTATATCCTCTATATATATACAATGCTGCAGTTCCCGACAGTCCATTCGAGTCGTTTGATTTATGTACTTGAATATTTTGTAAAACAAAAATGAAAAGAGAGAAGAAAAAACAATCTGGAACCTGTCGAAGCAAAGACTTGCTCTACTGCTAACATTGGACAAATACAAATCGCTTGATACTCCGATGAGTTCAACTGCAAGCGTGGTGAACCCTGAGAGGCGGCTCCCAACCCTTGCCCCACCACCCCTAAATTAGCTAGGAGCAGAAATAGGTTTCGTGTTATTTATTTACCCACAATCGACACGCGAGCTATGCGAGCACTGATATGCATATCGATGAGCCTGACAGCGGGAGGGTAAAGGGAGAGAGACAAAGAGAGAGAGAGAGTGAAAGAGAGAGAGAGAGAGAAGTTTGGAGCAGTAAACCTGACAGCAAGCTATCAGCCCAGGGCAGCCGAAGAGTCGCCGGAGCAGTCCAACGCTCAACGCTCAACGTTGCTGTTTATTCGCGTGAAACAAATCAAGCTTGTCGGGGGTAATACGGAATACTGAATACGGAATGCTGAGGACTGACTACTGAAATATGAAATCGGCAAATATAATAATCAACGGCGGTGTCTTCGTCGGGCCACACTAAATCAAGACATAAAGCAAACAGTTTGCCTGCCTTAATTAGCTGCACCCGCAACAGACACAGAACTACGCCCCGCCCCCATCCGCCTCTTTCTAAAGAGGCCGACGACTTCGTCTTCGACTTCGACTCCTTTGGCAGCGCAGTGAAGTGTCTGGGCGAGGCGATAATATTTGCCAGTTGGCAGGACAGCGAGAAGGACGCGTCGCCGATGCCAAACGGATACGTGTGCAATTAAACAAAGTTTATCCTTCAAACCTTCGAACGGGGAAGGAAAGAAAGAAAAAAGGAAGCCACAAACTTGGCCAAAAGTGCAAATTGTTTTCAAGTGCTAGCTGAAAAGCTGAAATAGCTGCAAATGAAGGTGCTCGCGCCGCGTGCAGGGTGAAATTTATAAACGCGCTGATTGACGACAGACAGACGGAAAGCAACACGAAACTTTATTAATACATCAATTGTATCCAAGTGTGTGTGTATTAGTGCTGGAATATTTCGACTAAGAAAGTTGCTCTGTGACTTAGTGACTAGACAATTTGAATTGACACGAGAGCTGACAAAATAATTATGGGAATTGTCATATTAACCCCGACAGTCAATAGACTTCTATATTTGCTTAAATCAATTTTGAAAGACTTTCAAAACTAGCTGTTGAAAGGCTTTAATAGTTTAGGCTTTGACCTCCTATATCATTTTTAATGTTTGGTATCAAAGAGATATGATTAAATCAAGGCGTATAATTAATTTAATCTTTAATATAATCTTTTGAGCTCCCAAAAGCGCTTTCTTATCTTGGCAAAGAAGATAGCTGCTCTTCGTCCATTAGTTTTCTATTTTTCTACAGTTTGTGAAGCTGGCTTTTAACATAAAAAATCAACTTTAAATAAATAATCATTCAATAATCATTCACCTTAAATCTATGTGTAAATAAATAAGCTAATAAAATCTTAAACATAATTTGTAAAGAAATTCTTTACATATACATTTAATATTATTTATATTATATCTGAAAATTATATATGTGAACATACAACTTTTTATGACCTATAATATTTCAAAATTTTAAATGCTTAAATTCTTTGGCTGTTTATTTAGATAAGATTTCGGGTCCAAGTTCCAAATTTAAATAAGCGCAAAAAAGAAGAGAAAATTTAAGTCTAGATTTATTTTAATAAATATTAAACTAAAAAAATTTTTTTGAAACAAATTTCTTTAACAAAATATTGTGAAAGAGCAAAGTATAAATTTTTTTCAAAGGCTAAAGCTTCAATTCGTTAAAAATAATATATTTAAGTTTTGAAGCGAAATGTAGACCTCTTTGTCTGCATTTAGCACCATTTTCTGAACTCTTCGAGATAATTTGAGATATAAATAAATATATATTTATTTGCACATATATATTATATATTATTTAGAATTCGTTTTACATATATAATATATAACATAACAACAACCTGCAACACATATTAAAGAGCAGCTCCGATTTAAGGACTTTCCCCCGCAGCAAACTTCTCCATAATCGATTTTCACATGAAATTAAATGAAATATGTGTGTCAGCTCAGTCGAGCCCATAAACGACATTTAAAGGTGTTATAAGTGCGCGCAGCCATGCATTCGACCCGCCTTAACTTTGGAGCGCGTTCAACGATATAATTTCGTATCGAACGCACAAAAGTTTTTCTTTTCAAAATCCGTGTCAAACAGTCAATATCATAATATACATATCTATAAAAAGAAAAACTATTGAAGCCCCAGGCAAGCGAGAGTTGGCGGCGGTGCAGCCGACGGAAAGTGCTAAAGAATCGGAATCGGAAACCTAAAACCCTTGCACCACCCACAACTATGAAATGTGATTTGCTTTTATGTCCGTGACAAAGTTTTAATAGCAATATTATTGGATTGAAATGAAATGGTAATGAAGGCATTTACAAATATTTCGAGCAAGCTGCACGAAAGCGCCCAGAACATCATTTGACACCACAAACAATCGAGACGCCAGAAGGAACAAGTGAAATATATATAAACAACAAAAATAAAAGCTGAACGCGCTCAACAAACGCCTCGACATGGTAAGCCAAAGCCCAAGCTGTGTAAGATGATTGAGTTTGAGTGTTAACTGTCAATTGTAGACGGATCCCGGCGAGGATTGTCCGCACCGACTGCAATTGGAGCACACGCTGCTCCAGTGCCAGACGCAGTCGGAGCTGCTGCAGGCCACGAGAGATAATTACCTGAGCGTCATTGAGGAGTTTCGGCGCGATCTCGAGGAGCTAACGGAGCAGGTGCAACAGCAGCAACAGCAACAGCAGCAACTGCAACAGAGTGAACAACAAATGTCAGCGGAGCTGGAGCAAAGCTTCTATGAGGAATCGCCACTAATTCAGCTGGAGCTACAAGTTAGAGCTAGAAAAAGAATATATATATGATATAAAATTATATATATAGATATAGATGTTAGTTTTTTTCTGTTTTTTTTTTTTTAATAACTCTGCAGTTTCTATCTGGTTTATGGGTCGTATAATATCTGTATACCTATATTTGCTTAAGAGCTCTACAGATTCAACTTGAACTATTATAGGTCGTATAACGATCCGTATAATAATTTATAAATTTTTTTTATAATTTACTTTTTGAAGAATGTTTTCTAAATAGTATCTCATAAATATGTCAAACTAAGATTTCTGCTGTTTTTTCTTTGCTTCTGATTTTTCCCTGGTTTTTTTGCGCCTCAATAAACTTATCAATCCATTTAGTTTTTTTTACATTATTTTTTTTTTTTGGCAATATTTATTTAATAGTCCATGAAGCCATCACATTTTTTAAAATTCTTTTTATGCTCTATTTTTATAGTATTTTTCTATGTTTAATTCTATAGTTTATATATTCAATTTTTTTAATGTTTGCAAATAACTTTTTTCTTACAAATATTTTCAATACTGACAATATAGATCATATTCAATTTATGGCGTTTTTATTTTTGCTTCATGAATGATTTTCAAACTACTTTTTTTTTGGCTTAAACTAGATTAATGCAACTTTGATTTTTACCAATATTCGTATGATATTTTTTGGAACTCTTTCATCCATATATTCTACATACTTCATGCATTTATAAACTTTAAATTTTTGTTGGTTATAAATTCCATAATATACATATTTATTCTCCTAACCAGTAAAATATGCTAGAGCTATCTTGATCCCTATAGAGAAAATCTGAATATAATTGATTTTCTTTCTTTTTTTCTGCATAATTGGTAAACTTGGTATATTTTAAAACTCTACTGGATATTTCAATTTTTTTTTAAATTTCTGTAATGCATATTAGATTAGGTCTATCATGATCTCTGTGAACTATAGATATCACTGATTTTTATTTGAGCTCACTGCGTAAGAATTTTATGTTTTTTTTCTTCCTCTAACAATCGATTATCTCTTACCTCTTGATCCACATATTTCACCTAAGATCTGATCCTTTTGATACCCATTTACACCCTGCTATTTCAGAACCAACAAATGATTTGTCAAATCGAAAAGCTGCGGAAAGCTTTGATGGAACGCGAGCAGGAGCTATGTCAGCTACGTTCCACGTTGACGGGCTACGTCGATTTGAAGGAGACCAACAGACTCAAGGATGAAGTTTTAGCACTGAAACAAAAGAATTGTAAGGTCTTACACTGTGTCACCTTTGTCAGGAGGAACATATAATCGTAAACCCCATTGCTGCAGGTGAACAGTCACAAAAAGTTCTGGAGATTGCCAGCTTGCTGAAAGCTCAGGAGGAAGAGCGTCAGAAGATAGCGAAGAGCAATGAGTCAGCGATGGAAATGTACAACGAGCAGTGCAAGGAGCTGCGTCGAGCGCATCGTGACGTGCAGTGCCTGCAGGACCGGCTGAGCCAATTGGAGAAGACCCAGGAGGAGCTCAAGACGGAGGTGAGCATTGCGTTTGGGCCAAATTGATAGCGATAAGACGTTTTGTCGTCCTAGCGGAATATGCTGCGCGAGGAGGTCTGCGCGCTGAAGGAGAAGGACGCCAAGTGGTGTGGAAAGGATCGAGCATTGAGCGAACAGCTGAGATGCCGAGAGCAGGAGCTGGATAAGTCGCGCTTGCTGGTGCACGAAATGCAGTGCCATTTGAATCAGGAGGAGCGACAGCACAAGGAGACTCTGGACCGGCTGTGCAAAGCCAACGAGGATATTCGGCTCCAAATGCGCGCCGTTGCCAGCGAATGCAAACTGATGCAGCTCAAGCTGAAGTATGTATGCGGTACGGTGGATCCGATAGCGTTCTCCGTAACGAGTCTAAAACAGTATCGCATTCCACTCTGTAGACAGCAGACGCACGTGAACGAGCAGCAGAGGCACATCATCGAGACGTTCCGCAAATGGAAGGATGCACAGATTCGATCGGACGACGCGGTGCGCCAGTGCATCAGGCGCGCCGAGGAGCACATCAACCTGTTGCTCGGCGAGAATCAGCGTCTGGGCGAGGAATACCAGCGCCTCTACTGCGACTACTCGCAGCTCGAGGTGGAGATGCAGCGGGTTAGGAGTGCGGTCAACAGCCGCTTTGACTCATATCCTTGCGTCCAGCAGGAGTCAGACGGTGTCGTGTCCAGGAGTCGGACGGTGAGCGACGAAGTAAGTTCATCGACGAAATAAACCATCGAATATTCAAGCCTAGCTGACTTTCTAATCCGATCCTAGATGGCCAATCGTTTGAAATTCATGTCGAGTACGGCACAGCGCCTTTCTGCGCAGTGTCAAGCACTGAAAAACAATCCGTTGGATTTGTCCATAATTAAGTCCATGCAAACGGATCAAGGTTTGGACACCCAAAAGAGCGAATGTTGGGCACAGAACGATGCAGAGTCAGCATCCAGCGTGCTGTGAGAATCCTACCAGTTCATCTCTTCTATTTGAGGTTTATTGCATACACGATAATAATCATACTTTTTACCACTCTGTTTACTATGCGTATATATTTGCGTTTTTATTTCAACACACATTTGGCCAACAGATGTAAATTGATAGTTGTAAATTTAAAATAAATTGAAATTTTTACAAGTAAGACCAACACATGAAATGCCTTTAAATAATTGCGCCATATCGATAAGTTCAAATTTATTTCGGCAACTAATATCGATATCGATAATGTAAATGTAAATACCAAATTGCCATTTCGATAAGTTCACATTTATTTCGGCAACTAATATCGATATCGATAATGTAAATGTAAATACAAAATCGGCGTTTTCTAATACTACCCACCCAAAGCCCTTATATTAAGCCTCCTCTGGCTATCTTTCATCCTGTTGCTGTATCAGCTTTTCGCGTTCACTAATCGCTATCAGCGCCATCTTGATCTGAGAGCGCTTCTTTACGCTCTCCTCGCGCACCACGTCCGCCTGTTTGGTCAGGATTTTGACGCGCACATCACTGAAGTTGATCGCCTCCTGTCTGCTCATCTCCAGAAACATCTCCTTGCCCACATTGACCAGTATTTTATCGACTTTCTTGACGCGCGCCTGCATGAAGATGTTGCTGCCTATGTTGACCTGCGTCTTGTAGCCGTCCGGCATGTGCTCGCCGAGTGTTTGCAGTGTGTTCTTCAGCTGGACATACTCCATAATCTCTTCGTTGAACTGATTGAGACACTGCTCCAGCTGCCTGAGATCTTCCTTGAGCACATCATTAATAAACTCCTCGATTTGCGTTATACGCGCTTTATGTGCTTCGATTCCTTGCATTATTTCGTTTTGTTTCGCTTGAACTTGAACTTAACAGAACAGCTGCTGCAACAACTGTGGGCACCCCAGAGAAATGTTAACAGCTGCACTAATGTTAATGATCAAATAATTGCAACATATGTTAATAGTAAATAATTATTATATAAAAAGGAATTATTAAATAAATTTAAGCAATTTATTTATCAAATTAGTGAATTAACTGCAGGCTTAATTAAATTAAATTATCTGCATAAGCAAATACGATAAACGTTAACAGCTGCCTACTCCCACTGTTAACAGAGTTGCAATATAACAGCCGTTACACAAATGTGGCGGTGGGTCAATAACGATAGTTGTACATGCGCGCAATATTTAAGTTTCTCAGTCGCTATGTGCGTAGAACCTGATTTATCCAATACAACAACCTTCAACTATTTTATGTAAATATTCAAAATATATATATTAATTATTGAAAATTGCGGTTGAGCGACAGTTAAGCCTACTTGTGCATAATCTGGCTTTCAGCTGATTTGGACGACCCTACGGTCGACTCATGCATTCCATTGTCGCTGGTTTTTTATGTAATCAACTGATCTCTGCTCGTGCCGCTGATAGCTGTCGCGAGAGGCGAAAAAAGTCAATTGTTTGCGCACGCAATGGCAAATGTAATAATTTCTCAGCGTCTTTTTGGATATTTACTTACTTTTTTTTTGTTTTTGTTTGTCTTTGTTTTATTATTTGCAACATTGTTGGGCGCAAATCAAAGTGGCATAAAGAAAGCCCCCGCGGGCAACAGACACAGCCGCAGCAGCTGCCACAGCCACAGACAGACGCCAGCCGAATCTCTTTCATTAGCATTTTTAATGCTTACTTAACCTTAGCGCATTGCGCATTTGAACCCTGTGAAATGTTTCCTGTTGTCATAAACAAAATCTCAGTAGGCTGCGATGCTTCAACAGGCCTCGTGCCCTATGCTCAGTTGACTGAATCGTCAGTTCACTTCCTTGCTTCATTCTCGAAAGGCCTTTCTAACTCCAGTAAGTTTTTCAAATTTTATATTTATATATTTTTTTAATTTATTATTTATTTTATATATATTTTTTTAAATTTTTCAAATTAATTTTTACCTATTTCTCTCCAAATTTTTATTTTATTTTTTTTTTTTTTGTCAGCTCTCAAGATGCGTCTCACTCGTTTAACGAATCTTTTGGGGATGCCCATCAAACGTACGTGCTTGTCCCATGGTCATGCTCTGACCAAGGATTGTGTGAGCGGACTGAGGTCGTCTATGGGCACTGGCTATGCCGGTCAGGTGCAGCAGGTGCGTCGATATATGCCCGTTTGCGGACCGCCGCGCTTTCCCATGTCCACTGGCAAGAAGTTCGTCCTTGGCGGGATTCCCATCATCCTAATGATGGTCATACCATACTGGGCCTTCTCCCAGATGCCACGTTGGTCTGCGATGCATAATAATCGGCCCTATGGCGATGACGCCGAATAGGATCCTGCCTGCACACGCCCTCACACACGCCTTCACACGCCTCCACACATTCACACACTAGTTCTCAGTCTTATAACATGCTAGAAACGGTGACTTCTCTCTTATCCCCTTTCGCTTGCAAGGCCAAAGCATTTTTGCTGCGTATTGTTGCAAACTAAAAGAAACACGCTGATACTTCCTGATGCACAAAACTATAAATGTAGATGACGAAGATAAATAAAAATAAATGAATTTAAATAAGAACAGTATAAATAAGTCGGATTATTATTATTTATGCATTATTTATAAGAGATATTCAATGATTAATCAAATGTTTAAGAAAGTATAAATATAAATATATGAAATTAAATATTGCATATATTTTATTTATACATATTTATATTTATATTTATATTTGTATTGTCTACATAAAATTTCATATAAATATTTATGCTTATATTTTTAAAATTGTAATATTTATTTAATATTAGAAATATAAGGAAAAACATAAATATTAACGATGTATTAATATAAATATAGTTAATATAAAGAATATAAATATAGGAAATTAAATTTATGAAATATAAATATATATAGAAAATATAAATCTATGTTAAATATAAATATATTTATATATACATTTTTTTTTAAAAATATGAATACCAAAATTAATTAAACATTTCAGCATCAAAAAAAATAAATAAATTTGAGGAATATAAGCAAAGAAAGGTTAAAAGAAGTTTAAGTAATCAAATAGGAAATTTAAAAAATTTAATAACCTACATACATACATATATAAAATATATATAATAAAAATAAATGATATATTGGTTCGCTGAGAAAATGACTAGTAATAGTATATTATAGATCCTTTGATCTTAGTCTCCTTCTCCATCTATATTGACTGATAAAAAGATTTCATTTATTTTTTACAAACAATTTTACTTTTAATTCAATCCCTTTTTAAAACAAATAGAAATCAATAAGGTGATCTATGCGTAGATCTTAAGCATAGGGAGATCCTATGTACTTGGATTCATCATATATAAATTTAAAAAAAATGTTACTAAAATGAAAAGTTTTCTAAAAAATAATAAGTAACAAGTAAGAAAACTCTAGTCGGGCGTAACCGACTAGGGTATACCCTGAGCCTCGTCTCACCTGTGTCTTCCAATATTTAGCGTAAAATTATACAAAAATTTCAAGTTTAAAGCATTTGTGGCAAATGTAAACTAAAGCAGCAGCTAATAATTCAACAAAATTCAAACGTAATTTGCGATTCTTCGAATCGACTAGAATGTGAGCGTTTGTATGTGTGTGTGCAAGTGCGTTCGCTTGGCGCTGCTGCCACGTGAGTTTGCAAAGTAGCCAAACGTTTTGTTTAATAACTTTTTTGCTATTTAACGGATTTCAATGAAATTTTCGGCATATGATCAACATATTCTATGGGCATATTTGTCAGTTTAGTAAAAGTGCCAACTCATTCGCATTTTGGCTATATTTGAGACTGAACTTCAATTGGGGAAAATTTGGGGCCGGTATCCAAAATATAACAAAATTCGAAATTGCATAAAATACATTTAACGCTAAATATAAAATTTGGTGTCTCTAGCTTAAAAGGTGGGCGAGATAGATTTTTTTAATTGAATTTCGATTTTGTTTTTAATCGATAACAATTAATTGGGGATAGTTATCGATTATCGAAAACAAACTCGATCTGCGCGTGCTATACACGGACCTACAAAAAAAATTTCAAGTCTCTAGCTCTTATACGGGCTGAAATCGACGCGTTCAAACATACGGACAGACGGACAGACGGACAGACGGACAGACGGACGGACGGACGGACGGACAGACGGACAGACGGACGGACGGACAGACGGACAGGGCCAAATCGATTTCTCTTGTCGTCCTGATCAAGAATATATATACTTTATGGGGTCTGCCACGCCTCCTTCTGCCTGTTACATACATCCAACAAAAACATTATACCCTGATTTCCCATTTTCAATGGGCTCAGGGTATAAAAATAGTAATAAATAAGTAAAAACTCCTAGTCAGTAGCAAAAACAAAATATAGGACCTCAAATTGACTTTCGTTTAGGATCTCAATCTGAGTTCCATACACTTATGTGGCTATCAGCGTTAGCTTACATTGCAGCCACTTACTTAGCTCTATAAATATTTGAACTATTTTTAAATACATTTACATGCCATAAATCTTTTTAGAAAACTCCATGAAATATAGATTAAAATTTATAGACAGCCTTAAAGTAGAACATCTGGAAGCCCATTTAAGATAGTCGCAAGCCTTTTTAGCCAATTAGCAAAGGCTACAGGCCAGAGAAGAAGACGATGAAGAGAAACACCTTTTGGCCAACTGCACGTTGACTCTGTTTGGAGTCAGCCAAACGTAGCCACAATGCAATGAAGCAACGTTTTCCTTGTCATTTTCCATGTCGCCTGCCACAAATCAAAATCTGAAAAACCCCCAAAACGAGTGAGAAAGAGAGGGCAAGAGGGAGGGAGAGAGAGAGAGAGAGGGGCGAGAGACAGCCGAAAGCAAAGTGCCAACTTTCATTAAAAGTATTTTTCGCTCATTGCGAATGCAAGTTGCATTCAATTGTGTTTGCTTTTTGGGTTTGTTAGCCTTAGACGCGACTTTGGCTCTGGCTGTGGTTGTGGCTCTGGCTCTGGCTTCGGATTTGACCAGCTTCCAGAGCCGCGACTCGCCTGCGTCTTGTCGAATCCTCGTGATCTACAACGACGTGACCTTCTTTGCCTTTTGCTGTGGCGCGCTGTGAGCGTATTTGAAAAAAGTAAAAACCCAAAGGAAAGTGAATTTCTTTTAAGCAAATCAACTTGCCACGCCACGCCTCCCGCCCGCCCGCCTGCTGCAACAGCAACAGCTAAATGCGGCAACGTTTGCCACCTCAGCTAGACGCAGATTCGCCGATTCGCCGATTTTTCGGTGAAATTTCATGCGCCACTAAACTGGTTCTGTCGTGGCCCCCACCCCTCCGCACCCACTGCCCCCTCTCCACTTGCGTGCGTGTGAATGAGGCACGAGCAGCAGGCACAAGGCAGCCTGCCCCCGATCAAGGCTTGTTGCACCTTTTCGCATACTTGCCATAAACATGCTTAATTTTCATTTATGCCACAGTCTTTGCCACTTTTTCTCGGCAGGAAGCCAACGCCGTCGCCGTCGCCGTCGCCGTCTCGTGGGCGTCCCATGTGGCAGCCAGAAATGTGGCGAATGCTCTGCACTTGTTGCCGCACGTTGCGTCAGTTTAGTGTGTCAGAAGCAGCAGCAGCCGCAGCCGTCGCAGCAAGAAGAAAGTTGCCCAGCTTCATGCTGCAGCTCCTCCAGCTCCAGCTATTGATGATCCGGTTTAATTTCGTGTGCTCGGACAGGTTCGTTGTTCCTTTGGCATTTTACTTTCTGCGACGGCTGCTCAAATTGTTGTCCACTTTCGGTCGCAATTAATTATGCGACTGAAAATGAAAGTTTCCAAAAAAAAAAGAAGAAGCTGAAGAAGAAGGCGAAGAAAGAGCGCAGCCAACCAGCATGCCTGCCACATGCCACAAGTTCTTGCCCCAATGCGTGTGGTCGACCTGCCGAACACTTTCCATTCCTGTGACTCCCATCATTAGGCCAGGTGAGAACATTGTCGCAAGGTCTTCATTATCATCAAACGCAATCGCCGTCAGCCGGCAACGCTCTCATCTAGCCAGGCGTCTCATAAAGACCTTTTCTTTACGATACTGCCGCGCGGACCAGACCCGACCTGGACCGGACCTGTTCCACCCCTCTCCCCTCGCTGCGCGCCGCTTCAACTCGTCCATTTAGTTTATGACTGAATTCGCTGGTAACCGCAGCGTTTTGTTCTGCTCACTGATTTGTTGCCCCATTTGAAAGGTTCCTCGAATCGAAGTTAAGGAAGAAGCTGGCGAACAGATAATCCCCTCCACTGGGACCACCTGTAAGACGGCGACATTCCCATTGCTGGCAAATTTTTGCTTTAGATTTTATAGAGAGAGAAATAAAGCTTGGGAGAGAGGGAGAGAGAAATTTATAAACAGATATATAAAATAGGAAAGAAAGGAAAAGAGAAATAGAGTGAGAAAAAGAGATATTTAAATAAGAGACAAGGAAAAAAAGAAGAGATAAAGAAAAATAGAAAGAGAGAGAGTGAGAAAGAGAGAGTGAGACTGAGAGAGAGAGAGAGAGAGAGGTAAATCTGTAGAGATAGAGAGAAACAAAGACAGACAAAGGTGGTGGAAAGAGAGAGAGAGAGTGCAAAATATATATTGAAATAATGTGTAGAAAGAGAAGGAGAGATATTGAGGGAGTTAACAGAGAAAGAGGCATAAAGACATAGAGATATAGAGACACAGGAGAGTGAGTGAGTGCAAAATATATATTGAGATAATGTGTAGAAAGAGAAAGAGAGATATTGAGGGAGTTAACAGAGAAAGAGGCATAAAGACATAGAGATATAGAGACACAGGAGAGTGAGTGAGTGCAAAATATATATTGAGATAATGTGTAGAAAGAGAAAGAGAGATATTGAGGGAGTTAACAGAGAAAGAGGCATAAAGACATAGAGATATAGAGACACAGGAACATAGAGACTTAGACTTGAGAGATGGAGAGAGGGATAGAGAGAGAGAGAGAGATAGGATGAAGAGAGAGTTAAGGTGGGAGGCAGATCGACAGAGAATTTAGAGAGTAAGAGAGATCCATAGACAAATCGTGAGACTAAGAGACAGAGAAAGGGGGTTTAAGGGGAGAAAAACAAATATAGAGAGAAGTTAAGAAGGAAGCGTAAGACAAGAGAAGCCAATAGAATGATATAGAGAAACAGATATAAATAGAAAGATAAACAAAATGATGCAACAAAATATGAAATCTAGGGAAAAACACAAGAGAGAGAGAGAGAGAGAGAGAGAGAGCGAAAGATAATGACAGAGAAGCAGTGCAACAAGCGGAGTTAGTATAGAATGAACTATTCTCACGACTTCTCTCTCAAATCGGTCAGATCCAACGCCAAAGCCTCCCCCTAACACTTCTCTAGGCAAACGTCAGCTTAATGCTTTGTTGGTTATTGCTAGGGCATTTGTCTATATTGATTTATCTGTCCCTGGGGGGGCTACTGCGCCATTAGTTCATATTAAGCCCGATTCGGATGTTTGGCAATAAAAATTAAGCGACAGCGAGTCAATTGTCTGGTCATTTCGTTGATTCCGCTAAATAAATAAAAGTAAAAGCCCACACACGCCTACACGCCCACACGCCCACACGCTATAGGACCGAGGGCGACGACACGATCGTGTCAGCGGCCCATTTGATCTGAAATTGGAAGCTGCGAGCTGGGAACTGGGAACTGAGAATTGGGAAGGAAGCCCTCCCGAGCCCACTGTAAACAATGCGATCTGAAAACTGTGGCATGTTGGCTCAGCATTCGAGTCAACTTTGGGTCGAACTGCCCCGCTCATAATCGTTTAGGACGAGCCGAGGAGCGCTCGCCCGTCTTTGGGGCACAACGGCCAATTTGGAGAGTGGCACAATATCCAGACACAAATTATATTAATGGTCTTTTGTTGTGCTCCACTGAGGCTGAGGCTGGCATTTTGTCTCTGCACGAATCACGTTTTAGAAATTGCATTGCACATAGTACAGAGTCTATACCCCCCCCCCCCTCCCTCTCTGTCTCCCCACGCTTCGAATGATCCACGTCGTCGACCCATAACTACAAATGTGCCCCACTCGAGTGGCATGGTGTGGCACGGAGTCAAGTAGAGTCACTTCACTGCCAGCCTCTGCGACTCTGTGACTGACTCGCTCGGTACTTAGAGCGCTTTTTTTTGCGCAAGTTCTCAAAGTTTTAGGCAAAACTTAAGTGGCACTTACTTTTAATATGTTGCCATTGCCCTCCGCCCAAAATGGGTCTCTGCGCGACGTCGCGGCGGCGAGTGCGCGGATCGCCGACAAATCGCTGCCGAGTTACCTGAAATAATTACATGCACACAAATTGGAGCGCTCTGTCATGGAGCAGGAATCGTTCTGCATTTCGATACGCTAACAATGGGCCGATTAGCTAAGCCATTGAGCAACTTGTTGCACAGAGAGATATTTTGGAATTATAGTTTTTGTTGGCTTTTCATATTTATTAGTGTGGGAGTTAGTTTGTATAGTCTTTACCTTGAGTGAATATACTGTGCGACTCACTGAGTGGCTTGAGTTTTGCCAAAGGCTTGAAATTAAATTTGTATATTCATAAATTTTGGTTTTATAAAAGAATAAATCGGTTATCATGAGGAAAAGTTCCTAGCCTGAACATTTTCTTTCCTATATTTAAGAACCTATCGAAATATGCGTTTTTTCTTGGATGAACTGAACACATGTCATACTTAAACTATTTAATAAATAATATAATATAATAAAAAGGAATATTTAAACACAATTTTATTACAAATTTGCAATTTTATATATGTAACATAAATAAATCCAAAACTTTTTAATATACAACATAATATAATAAAAATATTTTACTAACGTAAATAAATTCCTAAATTCGAACGCATTGAGTATCTGAAAAAAATTTTTGATTTAGAATCGCAATGAAATTTAGAAAAGAAAAAAATGTATCTGTAATTAAAATAAAGCCTTATGAGTAGAGCCACTCTACATTTTTCCAAATAAAAATTACTATTATTAAAAAATAATAATAATATTAATAAAAAATTGATTACTTAAATACTTTTATATATATATGATTTATATAAAATAAAAATATTTTATTTATTTATATTTATATATATTTTTATCTATTTATATTTTATTTATTTTTTGCTTATGCATTTATTTTTAAATTAGGCTCTTGTATCTCTTGATAATAACATCATATAAATTTCAAAAAGCCTTTTATATAATTTTATATATTATCTATATTAATAATATTTCCTTACTAAACAGAACCATAACTCTCAACTATAATATTTTCATATATAATATATATTCAAAAACATTTCGCAAGTGCATTAACACTTCCATATTCAAGTCAAATTTTTTTTCCCAACTTCAAGTAGCTATTTATTTCCATCAGAAGCTCCGAGTGTTTCTGATTACGCTCTGCTTTCACTGGTCATGGCAGATCATCGAAAGACATCGTCTTCAGCTATAGCCATATCTATGTCTATGTCAAGTGTCTATCTCTCGCTCTCTGCCTCTCTCTGCCTGTCGCTGTCACGTACTCGTGAACACGCCCCCTTTCCGCGAATGGCACGATACGTTTAAGCCGCTCAAGAATGATACCAAGCAAATAATGTGCGTCTTCCAATTGTTGTCGTTGATTTCCGTAATGAAAATAGAAAATTACAATGAAATTTCATAGATGACATTCTTTTTGGCCAGCGTACTTACGTTTTGGGATGCTACCTTATCTAGGTTAGCTGGTTTGGTATTTGGTATTTGGCACTTGGGTTCAATGTGCGCCAATTGGGCTGCGTCTTTGACTCTGGCTTTGGCTCTGGAATCATGGGTGGCCTGGAACGAAAAGTGGAGTAAGCTGAGATTATATTCATGGGCGGAACTTCCATTGTCATTCCCCTACAAGATGAGCGTCTCGGTAGCTTGGGCTCTAGGCAAATTAGTTACATTTACTTTGTAATTAAGAATTATTCTAGAATTTCTCAGGCTCCCCAAACGTTCATTAACTTCATGTAAAGCTGGGAAAAAACTTCTCACAGTAAAAAATAATAATGAATGGGGAAAAAATTGATTACCAGATTAAGTACGAGAACACGTACGATAATCATAACTTTGCTTACCCTTTTTCACACTTCCTCTACGCACACACACACAGAGAGAGAGAGACACTCACACACACACATACACGCATCCATTTAAAGTGCCTTCCACTCAATCTCTCAGATCTCAAACGCTTAATTGCATCACGTTTTTAGACCAAGTCGGACTCGAAACATGCCCACAGAATTATTACACAATTGTATTCGTATGCAGCTATGCGCGAAGATCTCAAAGACATACAGATACAGACAAAGCAACGCAACATTTGTAGAAGCTGCAGAGAGTATAAGACGAGCAGATACCTTGCATTGAGTATTGGTTGTGACAGAGAAGAAATCATTTTCGTTTTGCTTATTGACTTTGCTTCCAGATTAGTTCTTCTGCTAGTCAAAATTGACCAATTTCATAGACAATATTTATCGATTCTAGATTATCGATGATCGATTATTGAGTATCAATTATCGATTATTGATTATCGATTATCGATGTTTGATTATTTAAATATTCACCCTAATAAATAATCAAATATAGTTAAATCAAGTGAGCTTCTTATCCTCATCCTGATAAATTCCTAATTCTTTCTTCCTCATCTACCGAACCCCAATCAATATACCCTCTCTCATTTTATACTCTTTAAGTACAGAGTAGCGTAGCAAACAAAAGAAGAGGTGAATCAGAAATAATGCACATTGGCTGCAATGATTTCCACACGTGAGCTGAGCCTCGCTCGCCTGAACGACGGAATTGACAAACTGACGGAATGCCGGAATGACTGAAGCACTGCACCAATAACAATAACAATAACAATGCAGAAGAGGAGCTTATGGCTGAGCAAAGAAGTTTAATGCTCTGTTATTGTGGTTAACAAAACGAATAATTTATTGTGAATATTTTGAATGTCAGTTTGAGATGATTTAAGCTTTGCTTGTTGAACTGTTACAGTATTCTACTTATAGTATTTATACTTAAGCTGCATTTGTATTAACTCATTTTGTAGCAATTCTCTCTACTGTTTATATTACTAATTCTTCTGGAATATTCTTCTAAGGAGACTAAGAATGAGCTATACTGCTGCTAATACTACTAGTTCTACAATAATGTGACAATAACATTATAAATTTGATCATCACCAATTAAAGCTACAAGCTATAATATACTTCTATTATTATATCTACTACATGTGATACTTCTACTTCTACTACTATTTCTACTACAAGTTATACTTCTATTTCTACTACAGCTTTACTCTACTGCTAGTTATATTACTACTTATACTGCAAGTTATACTTCTACTACAAATTATGCTTCTTTCTACTACAAGTTATACTACTACTTTCTTCTACTACAAGTTATACTACTACTTTCTTCTACTACTTCTTCTACTACTACTTGCTTCTATTAATTCTACTACTACTTCTATTACTACTTTTACTACTACTCGTAGAAGTAGTAGTAGGTCTAGTAGTAAAGGAATTAATAGAAGCAGCAGTAGTACTACTAGACCTACTACTATCTCTACTACTATTGTACTACTTACTACCTACTTTTTCTACTAATGCTTCTTCTTCTTCTTAAACTACTCTTAATACTACTCCTGCAAGTTATACTATTTTTTTCATTGTTTCTATAATTCTTCCAAAAATACTTCTACTACTATATAAACTATTCCATCTACAACTGTTTCTTTTACTACTATTACTTCTGTTTCCTATTTTTAGTAGTAACAGAGACTACTACTATTTCTTGTAATACTATTCTTAAACTAATATTTCTACTAATATTATTCCTTCTACTTAAACTCCTGCTTCTATTACTACTACTACTATTACCACTACTACGCACCCTACTACTACTCCTAATTCTGCTCCCATTACTTCATCTACTGCTATATAATACTGTCTCTTCTACAACATACAAATTTCGAAAGCTTAGAAACTCTTAGCCCTGCAGGGGACAGCAATAGTCTCCAAGTTTGGCATTTGCTGCCTGCGGATTGATGCAATTTTCGGCTGCGAGTGTCAGGCGCAACGAAGCGTTTCACCTGCCCTGAGCTGAGCTGTACGCAATGTTTCTGGCTCTAACTCCGACCAAATTTGGGCTACGGATGGCTCGGCTTACGATTTGACACAGAAACGACTGAAGATTTGCCAACTCCAATTTGGAGCTCATTTGTTGTAGAATAAAACAAAATGTTTGCATTTAGTTGCAAGCCCAAAACGGATGCATGCTTCCGGCGCGCCGACGTTGCATGACAGCAGCACACACACACACGCATATACACACTATGCCACGCCTCCAATTGACCGGGCAAAGTCGAAAAGCCCAAACAACCAAACGGCGACTGGGCCAGCGGCAGCCACCCGCGCGACAAAATGTAATTGACCAAAAATGCAACGCTCGGCTGAGCCGCAGAACAACAGCAATTCCAGAATCATGCTAGGCTTTAGCCAGATGCAGTAGGCGACCTCTGAATTACCTATCTAGAAAATTACCTAGCTTTGAAATGGAAAATACATAGAAAATTCTTAATTTGAGTGGGAAATTTAAAGGGGTACAATGCAACTTCCTATGTGAACCAGAAGCAAATGTTTTAGACAACTTACCTTAAAGCCTTAAGCTTATTTTAACTCTTTTTTACTAAATTTAAGATATAGGTTCTTACATTATTTGTATAATTTCTGTAAACATTTTATTTAGACCTTAAATAATATTAAGCCTTTCCAATATGTTCCCATAAATAAGAATGCTTGAAGATTAAGCTGTTTATGGTCTCAGGGGTTTCTCAAAAGAATTGTTTCTAAATACGAATTTTTATTATTATTAGGTATATTTTTATTATGAAAATGAAGCTATAATATGAAATCGTTTCAAGTCAAATATATTTTTTTGGTCTAAAAAACTTAACCTTAAACAACATTCAGCTTTGAATTCATAACACTTTATATACTTTTAATTTTCAGGATAGAGTTCTTAAATATATGTTAAAAATTTCAAACCAAAAATACAATTTCTAAATTTTCTTCTTTTTTAAGCATTTATTATTTATAAAACATATACATAAGCTTATACAGTTATATACCTACGACTACTACCTCTCCTTATTTCTAATCCTCTTAGTTATATAAGAAAAAATGTTCAATAATTATTTCTTTTTTAAATTTTTTTTATTTTATATAAATATTTTTAAAACATTTCAGACCTTCAAAATCTATACAATTTCTAAACGTTTTCAAAAATATTTATTCATTCAACTTAAGGTATTAATCATATATAAAATACTTATATCGGTTATATAACTATAGTAAATTTAATATATAGTTTAATATATCTTAGCTTATATATTTATTCATATTTATTATTATATATATTTATATATATATGTATATATATATTTTTTTTCAAGGCTAAAAATACTATTAAAATTGATTAAAGTTTCCAAAAATATTCATTAGCAAAGTTCATTCAACTAGCGCATTATTCGCATATGCCCCCGATATGAGCTATAGGGCAACCAAACCCATTCATAGTTTGGCTCATTTATTTTGTGTTTCTGTTATATGCAATTGTTGTTGTTGTTGTTGTTGCTGTTGTCGACTTTGGCTGGTTGGGATTTACGAGCTTGTGTGCACAATGATTCATTCACGTCGAGTTTTTGGACAAAGAACAAAGGCGTCTAGCGTATATTTGCCATGGCTGGTGGGTTGAAGTTCGACTGGCTGAGCGCGCCGCCAATCGAGAGCCGATTGCAACGCAATATTCAATAATTAATTCATTCTGCGATCTGTGCGTCTTATCGAGATGCAGCGATTAAGGAGGCAAGGTGATGGCGCAGTTGATGTCATAGCCGTGTCCAAATGCCAGCCAGCTGCACCTCAGCTAGCTGAGGACACACTTTTTATGGCCAATCTGGCTGGCTGATTACGTGGGCCGTCAGACAGACAAACTGGCCAACTGCAGTTGCGGCCAATTAATAATCGAAAAAAGAGAAGAAGAAGAGAAAAAGAGAAACAATATGCGTACGGCTGTAATTTTATGGGCGACAAAATATAAAAGAAAACAGTCGTTAAATGTTGCGCAGGCCCGGCAGATGCTGTAATAATATTGTATGCAAATCTTTCAGCTACTGCAGCGGCATAGCGGCATATAAAGTTTCAATTTACGGCTCATATATCATAAGTTTTGGCCAGCGAGCGGGTGTGCTTATGGCTTATTAAATCGTAAAAAGAAAGAAAAGATCCTCCGAGGAGGACCTTGAGGCCAGGTAAAATTTAATAACTGATTGAGGTATACGAAAAACCGAAAAAAAAACAATTATGCAACGGGAGATAAGTGTCTGGAAATTCTAGTTGGAAATGAATGGCGGCGCATTAAAGCTAATCAGAAGTCAGGTCCAAAGTGACTTTTTATTGGTCTTATATCAAAGTTGAGACAAGTAGAACGTCAAGGCGCCCATTAGTATACGAAGTAATTACCGCACATTTCATGGCTCTGCGGAGAGCATTTCCGCTAAGCATCTAATGTTGACCAAGTTTATGGCCCCGCTTGAAGCTGCGCTGCCAACATGTTGGCGCAATTCAACACGACTTGACCTTAACATGATTGCTTCGAATTGCACCTGAAGTTCACCTGGTAGGCATGTGAAATTTGTGTTATTGCCAAAAGAAAAAGCAAAACAAAAACAAAGCCAAAAGAAAATCATAAAAAAACACAACTCATATGCCAATAAGAAGACTCAAAAGCACACGCTTATCAGCCGCAGCAAACACAACGAAAAACCGGAATCAAAATAAAAACACAAAGAGCGTAAAATGTTAGCGGGCGAGCGGCCGCATAACAGTCGCGCTCTCGCTCTCACTCGAGCTGTTATGTTAAGAGACCACAAGAGTTTCGCTGTTAACTCAACAGGCGCTGCTGCAAGCAATATGCCATAAACGGCTGTGTAAAAATAAGCATATGAACAAAGATAAATATATATAAAGCTCAAGTTAGTGTATTAAGCACACATAAAACTTTAATATTGCATTTAAAAAGTGCAGTTTTATTAACACTTCTGCCTAATCTACATACAAACAGCTAAAATCAGCGGGAAAATAGCATAGCTGGCAGCACTGTTCGCTAAGCCGCTTCATGTTAAATTTACAGACGCCTGTTGGCTGCTCAGCTAACAGCTGTTATTTCGTGTTTGGCTTCCATGGCGATCGGACGTGTGTGCGCGCTTCTTGTTAAGCACGAGACCGAATAAATCGTAAAAGCAGAATCAAATCAGAGCGATTGATAAAGTGTGTGAGAATTATCTAAGCGCCAATGCAGTTAACATTATTTGACGTCAACGCACAGCAATAACAGCAAACAACAAATATAGCAAAAAAGAAAAGAAAAAAACCAAAAGCCACACACAAATCTAATTCGATTTGTCTTCTAATCAAAGTGCGCGCGTGATTTTGTTTAGCACAGGGCAAAGAGTGAACGAAACGCTCGGACCGCTGGTGTTAAATGCAAGCGGCGAAGGCGCGCAACAGAGGATAAATAGAGGAGGATGAAGAGGAAGAGCGCGCGAGCCAATAGCAAATAACGGCAAAAGGCGACAAGTGCACAAAACGTGACGACCAAAAGCAAAAGCAAAGCAAAGAAAAGAAAAAAAGATTCCCTCTTCACAGTGTGTGTGTTTGTGTGTGCTCTACAGTTATTTCTGTGCTACATGTTTTGTGTTTCATGTTAGAATTAAGAGCAAATAATTGTGTAAATGTGTGTGTGTGTGCTTGCCTGATTAAGTAAATAACCGACTACAACGACATACAACAAAAGTGCCAGTAATAACAGCAACAACAAATTGTGTAAATTTCAAGTTGAATCACAAAATTTATCAATTTTTTTTTATGTTGAGACGCACGGCGGCCGCTCATTGGTCAGTTGCCTGAAAAACAACGCCAAGAAAAACCGAAAAAACAACAACAACAACAGCAACAAGAAGAAGTCGAAGAAGTAGAAGGATAAACATTGAAAGAACAGCGGCAGGAGCCTCAACAACAATGACGGAACTTCAACTGGACAACAGCCTGACAGGCGACGTGGATGACGCCGACGCTTCTGTCGTCAAGGCCATAACAACAGCAACAACACCAGCAACAACAGCAACAACAACCACAACCACAACAACACCATCTGCAGCAACGCCCAAGGCCACGACAAAGCGTCGTCAATTCGCCGAGGGAGAGACCGAAGAGGGCTTCCTCTCCACCTCGCCGGACAGCGCCAATGGGGATGCACACGCACACACGCGCCCGCACCACACACACACACACGCGCAGCCACGCGAGCTGCAGCTACAGCTGAGCAACGGCAACGGCAGCGGCAATGGCAACGACCACGAGCCGCTCGCTGCCCGCGAGCTGCTGCTGCAGGCGTTCCATCAGTGCAGCTGCACGGACCAGTGCGTGTCCCTCAACAACATACTGGACTGCTTCAAGGCGCCCGTGTCCGAGGATCAGGCCTGGGCGCTCATCTATCAGTTCGTCGCGCTCTACCTGAAGGTGGCCGCCCAGGCGCCGCACTGCACCACCGACGACTACGAGGCGCAGCTGCCCACGCGATTCGAGCTGCACCTGCATCGCGACGGCAGCGTCCACTTTTCCGGGCAGGAGCCGAAGCAGCAGCAGCAGCAGCTCAAGCAGTCGCCGGCCGAGCTGCAGCACGACGACAGCGCCAGCAGCAGCGGCGACAGCAGCGTCGTCATGGACCGAGGTGAGTTGAGATTTTAATTGATTATGGTGTGATTATAGAGGTGGATGGATATAGATATATGTGGATATATAGATATAGATATATAGATATATGTGGATGTATGCATATGAATGTGTGTGTGAATATGTATGTATATATATTTGCATACATCTATTTCTTATCTAATCTGAGCTCATATATTGTTTGGAAGGGTATTCCAGCGTCGGCTACATCTGCTTTTCTTTTTTCTATCGGCTTTCAAAAGTTTTCGATTTAATCACAAGTCAAATGACATTTATATTGACTTCTGTTTCACTTGACTTAAGCGGGTATATATTCAATTTCATTGCGTTAAACTTAAGAATTAGATTAAAATAAACCCAAAACCCATATAATATGGCAGTACGAGGTATATAAATTATGTAAATCACCTAGATAAGTGATTTGCATTTTCGTATTCCCAAGAATTCCCATAGGTATAAGACTTAACAGAATATATTGCTTTTTGACATAAGAATCTGATAACAACAAAAATATAATAAATTTGTTAGGCAAAATTATAGATAGTTCGTATAGTTTTTGTAGATCATATAGTTCACATAGTTCATAAATATCAGATAACTTATGTAGTATAGTTCATAGACTTTTATATAGGTCAAATAGTTCATCAAGCTTATCTAAATTAGTTCATATAGTTCGTGCATGTACAGTTCATATATAAATCATATAGTTCACACATTTCATATTCTTATATCATTTTTATAGTTCATATAATTCATATAGTTCATATATAATAGTTTGTATCGTTCATATAGGTAAAATAGTTTTAATAGTTCATATATTTCATTTTATTGAACAATATGAGCTATATACAGCCTATTCATTTTATTCAGTTCTTAACCTGTACACTATATGAACTATCTATATATAGTTTATTCAGTTCATTGAGCTCAAAAAAATTCTTATAGATTATAAAGTTCTTATAGTTCATATAATTTATTATCTTATTTATTCATCTCTTTCATCTAGCATCTAGTTCATGAGGTTCTCCGGCTCTTACAGTTCCTATAGTTCTTATTGCTCATATGTTGTCGATCAGCGCCCATCAAATTGCGTATGATCAAGCAATCTACATAAAATAAATAAAATCATTCTAAGAGATTTGACTTTAATTTGGGCTTACAGAAAATTAGCCCAATTCAAGCTCAAGCCCAATAACAATATATTTGTCAAATCATTTCCGTTTAAAAATTTATAATTGTTACAAACATAAGCTAATCTCAAGGTTCTTAGGCCAACAAACCTTTTTTCCATACAGTTTTTATTTCGCCTCCAATTTATTGTAATGCGGAAATATGTGAAGCTACAATTACAACATAATTTCTACAAATAATACCTGACATTAGGCCCATAGCTTCCTCTTGCTATGCTTCGAAGACAAGTTAATTGCCTTTGGAGTTCGTCAATCAATTAGGCCACTATAAACATAGCTTTAGGCCACATAGGCAGAGCTTTAGTAGCTTTTGATAGGCTTTGGGCTAGATCAACGGCATTTTAATGCAGTTGATATCAAAGATTTATTCAAAATGAGTCACATAGAGCTCTTACCTTGCTGTAAATGTGTGCTCAAAGAGCCACCCGTGAGAAGAGCACACCCAGAAGAATGCCAAATCGAACGGGAAGATCTTCTTAATACACACACACACACACATACGCACACACACGAACTTTCCAATTAACACAGCTTATCTAAAAGCCCATAGATTATAGCAACCTGTATTTTGACAGCTCTGGCAATGATTAAACAATTAGCAGTTGTGGATGCCACAATGTGGCAATCCCAGAGCCAGACACGTTCTCAGCCCCAACACACAACAAAATAAAGCTACAAAAACAAAAAAAGATCTAAAGATCTCGAGACTATTGAGCGACCCTCATCAATTACAACAACAACAGAAAATCAACTCAAGAAACTTGAGAGATGAAAGAAAGTGAAAAATCGAGTTGGCCAGGCTAGAAAATGTGCTATATGCACCTATGTACACTGAGAAAAATTAGGAATGAGAATAGGTGTTTAGAGAGATGGAATATATTTTTAAAAGAGTTTAAATATATTAAATATTATTTTTATAAAAACAGTTACAATTTTTATCGTATATATTAATTAGCTTATTTGATATATAGATTTACTGAGGTGTTCATAAAAATAATAGTGCGACTGAACTTTTATATTTAAACAATAAAATGAAATTATAGTTACACCAGTTTGGAAACTAGTTGAAACAAATATTAAGAGAAACATATACATTTTTTTTAAATTTGGATAATTTTTTTTTTATAAAAAATTTGGTTGATTTTGTTTAAGTTTTCTGTAGTGCAGCACTACTATTTTTATGAACAGAACTGTATATATATTCTTTACTTATTATAAATAAATAACAAAAAATATATTTTATAGAAAAATTTTTTTTTTAAATTATATATATATAAATATATAAATTTATAAATATTTAATCAAGAATTTATTTTATTTTCTATAAAAAATATATATTTTATATATTTATTTTTTTATAACATTTTCCGTGTAAATATTTAGAAGAAAAAGCAACATTTTTATTAGCTCATTCTTACTTTTCTCTGCTGCTATATGGCATGTGGTGTCTGGCATGTAGTGGTCTCTCCCTCAATGGGAGTCACAGTTTACACTTTCCCAAGAGACGAGAGACACGCAATCAGAGAAAAACCTCAATCAAAGCTGCCTCGGTGCATAACTTAAAGCGCAGGTCATCAGAGTTGTGTTCGCTCGGTTGTGTGTGGGTTGTTTGTTTGGAAAGTGGACGATGGCGATGCCAAGCCAATGCTGAGATGAATTGCTTGACTTGGCTTGGCTGGGGCACACGGAAACGCACATCAACCCGGGGACTGTCCAAGAAAGAAAGAAGTTAACTGTCGCTTATTAAGTGAAAATGAAAGCGTTTGCCGAAAAACCACTCGACGAGACCCTCTCAACCGGTTTTCCCGAAGCTACCAATCTAACCAGCTAGCCAGCTAGCCAGCCAGTCCGTCAGCCAGCCAACAAGCCAAACAGCTCATTTTCATAGTTCAAAACTGGCATCGTCCAGTGTGCTTTCTGTGTGCACAGCGGTTCTTCTTCAGTGACCTATAACATCTGCTTGTGGTTGAAATTCCCTCGAACAAAAACTCATAAATGAGTTTGTGAAAAAGGCACGAGTTATACATAGTAGTAGCAGATGATTGCCCAGTGGGGAACAAAAGTATTTTGGGTGTTGGTTAATCGGTTCTTGTGTGCGTGGGATAGACAGAGTTTGAGGGTAAGAGATTGAATATATCTCTGTCTGTCTGCAATAGTAAAATAGGGTTTACAAAGTATATGAATAAACTTTTTGCTTCTATTGCCTGTTGCATATAAAACATATTTTGTATGGGATAAAAACACAATTATTTCTATATTTTTTTTATCACTAAAAATTGTATTAAAATCTAAATCTAGAAGCTTTAATTACTAAAAGTCATTTCAAATCTTAAATGATAGTTAAACAATTAGCTCTCTATATAAGTTAAAAATATCGTTACAAAAATTCATATGTAGATTAATTTATAATTATTAATATAAAAAATAAAAAAACATATAAAAAATATTTTTATATGTACTAAAGTAATATAGTAAAAATATTAGTCCACAATAAAATTAATCTGCATATAAAAATATTTTTTTTTTATATTTATGACTTATAATAAATTAAAACATAATTATATTTTTTCATACAAGAAAAGATACTATAAACATTAAATATAATCTCTAATACCTAAAAAAAAAATTCCCTTCATATTTTTAAAAAAAATTCGAGTGATAGAAAGAATCAATAGAATTAATGATTGAACATCTTCACAGCTAAACATTTTAGATACATTTAATTGTTTTTCAGTTTAAAGAAGAAAGCTTCTAAACTTATAAACCTTTTTTTATTTTTAATTTCCTGACTCATTTGATTTACATTGGCTTCTTGTTCAACTTGTTTTTCACTTAGCTAAAACTGTAAATAGTATTATCTTAGATTAAGGCAATCTCCGCCTATTGTATAACCCATAGAACTGGGTGTTTATCTCTAATTTAGTTGTTCTACAGTTCATTCATCCACTTATCAGCTTTTGAGTTTTCGGTTGTCTTAGCCATGTCTTCGACTTTCTTTGGGCCACAAGCGGCGGCAACACCTTGTAACACTTTAATTACCACTAATTTAGCAGACGGCGACAACAAAGATGCTGTCAGCAGAGCTGAGCAGAGTCGAAGATGGATATGAAAAGCATTGCCCGTGGCTCAACTTGATCTTGATCCATGTTCGATTCCGTCAATTAGCTGAGCTGAGCATCTTCTAATGTTTCGTTATGTTCGAGCTTTTGGTATTTCGGAATTCGAAATGGAATTTCGGTTGGAGCCGGTGTGAAAATGGGCATTTAAAAGCGGGTCAAGCGAGTTTCGCGCTGCAAACGCTGCTTCTATCAGCTTCTGACAACCGCGTCGCATGGCGCAGCGAATCATTGATTGTGTGCTGCCTGCCAGCCTGACTGCTTGACTGGCCAACCTCCAACCTTTCTCGGTGTGCATGGAGCGACTATAAAAGCGTGGGCCAGCCGTTCACCTGTGTCCAACTGCATCTATCGAACGACGTCGACGGCGCCGTCAAGTCGCCGCGCTCGCTGGCGCCTCGATTAGGCGCGCAGCATTTGTTAGCCAACTGTCACAGAGTCCAATGTGCCGTTTGCCGTTTGTGCCAACCGTGGCAACTGAGGCAACCGTGGCAGCCATAGCAACAGCTACGCCAACAGTCAACAGGCAGCATAATAATTTTTGGCGCTCGATTCTGTCAACACACAAACTCGCCATTACGTTTTTCGCCAGGCGCTCAGCCAGCTCAGCCAGCGGCTGCCCAGTGAAAGTCGACACGAAAGCCACCCACAGCCGTCACCTGCCTGGGCGAAATGCCTGAAGGTCACGGCACATGCGCTGTTCTTTCGCAGCCCCTGTTCAAATTGTTGTCGTAGGTTCTCTTCCACCTACTGTCCCTCTCCCGCTCTCTCTTTCTCCCTCGCTCATCTGTCGCGCCCTCTCTCTCTCTCTCTCTTTGTCTCTGTGCGCATCAGCTGTTGATTGCTTTCGTTCAGTTTCCGCCACGGCATCCACTTTAATGCAGCTCTTCCGCTTATAGCACGAGAAAAAGGCATTAAAAAGCAAATCAGAGTATGCACGACTTCTGAATACCCAGCGCTAGTTAATGAAGATGTATAAAGAAGTTGTTAAATTGAGAAATATATTGGGTGTAATATACTTCCTCTTTCCTCTCTCAACGACCGTCACACTTTACTTGCTCTCAATACTTGCAGGGCATCAATAACTCAATAAAAAGAAAGAAGCATCTAACATTCTAACAAATTGTGTCCATTAGACAAAGTTTCACCCAACAAGATAACAAAACAAAACCGTATTTACAATAGCAGAAGAAAGCAGGTTACTTTTGGCCTTCTTCTTTGGTCCAAAAAAAAATAAGACAAGAAAAAAATCCCTTACTCATTATTTTAGACTTGTGAAGCCTTAAAGCCAGAAAAATTATAGCCGTCGACAGATCTGTAAATTGAGCGAAGCAACAAGAAATGAAATGGAAAATTACATACGGACTGCCGACTGTGACTGGGGTCTAGATAGATCGTTGGGTCTAATGGGTGATGATATTTTATTTTCGTGTCTGACTTTCTTGTTTTCACTAAAAATAAACTAAAGAAGCACGTTGCATTGCCAGCTGCTGCTCGCTCAACTGCTTTAATGCTTAAATAATTACACTAAAAATTTACAAACAACCAGAAAAACAACAACAGAAATTATATCGAAACTATGACCCCAAACAGTAGCCACAAATTGAAGTTGGTTTATGTTTGTTTGTTTAGCTTACAGCCAAGCCTGGAGCATTACGGCTAATTTAGATGGCAGCCAAGTTCGATCAGCCCAGAAACTAGGCTTACAAAATGGGCTTAAATACGCCTTGAAAACTTCATTCATTTGACGTTTAATGGGCTTCATTTACTTTTTGGACAGGAAGCGCTTTAATTATTGTTGGAGGTTGCACTTCATTGCTTGTATAAGATCTAGGGGCAAATGTAGTACTAAAGTCTATTTAGAGAATATTTTAAGGTTCTCTGTGGCATATGAATTTGCTTAAATAGAATAAACCATTTGTTTCGCTTTCCAAATTTGCTTGGCCTTGACAGTTTTCGAGTGAAATTGAAGAGCCAGCCAAAAAGTGAAACACTTATAAGCTGTGTAGAGAATATGAGAGCTGACATATAAAATTTGATGTGCCTAGTTCTTAATGTCTTTGAGTTATGCTTAAATATCAAGTTTCAAAAGTAATTTATAGTAGTAAAAATAATAAAAATAATAGAAATAAGTAGTATTATAAGTTTTACTATGTTAGACTTATAGAAACTTATTATAATTCTAAATTTGAGTAACGAGTTTTTATAGTTTTTAAGTAGTTCGTATAGAGTGTATAACTGGGGAATAGACAGACGAAAGAAGAAGAATATGTAAGACTATAAATATGCCTTAATACCTTTATAATACATGAAATATTTAGACTATAAGAGTTACTTTTCGCAAATTCAAATTTCATACTATTCCTTTCTATATTTATTCTATATTTTATAGCTCTTAAATCAAACGTATTTTATAATAGATGTTTCTATTTCCTTATTTCCATATAAAGTTAAAAAATGCTTACAAATTTATATAAAATATAATAATATATTTCTATAACATATATATATCCAAATATTATTCACATATATATTCTTTATTTCTTCCCATATATAATATCTTCATAAATTTCCAACCCTCTTCCGCTATTGCCACCGATTTCACAATCTTTGCCGCCTGTTGCAACTGATGTAACTCAAACGCTTACATATTCCAGGAATTTTGTTTTCCGACATATGTAAGCCGCAGATATATATGAGCCACAGCGATCAGATTAGTTGGCCAGGTGATCAAAGTCAGGTCATTTGGCAGCACAATAAAGCCCACATAATGTGCATCTATTATGAACTAGTTGTAATAATTTATGTTTTTGTCGTGACCTGTCGCATTGCAACTGAGCTGAAGCATTTGCCACGTGATTTTCCATGGGCCCCTACAAAGCAAATTGTTGGCTCTTTGCATTTTGTTGCTCTACTTTGGAAACGGCCAAAAAAATGTGTTTAATATAATAATTTGGTGTGCTTTTTTGTGTGTGGCCATAATGACATAAGCGCAACGCATGACAAGCACTGAACCTGAACCAAATTGGACGTTCCACATGCTCCACTTATGTGGAAAAGACCGCAAGCAACAGACACCGCGCAGGTCTTTATATATATACATATATATATATAGTTGTGTTAATTTATTTGTGGCGTCGCCAAACTTGTCCACCTGTGCAGTCTGCGCCAAGCAGTCCAAACTGCATTTTGAAACTCTTTTTTTTTTTACATTTTTTATATACATTTTATTTATTTCTTGTGGCTTTGGCAACAAACAAAATGCATGTGGAAAATGCTTGTGTTATGTGATTTTGTGTGTGCGTCTAGCACATAAATCATAAGATAATCTAAATATTGTATTCAACGGCACATTTATATAAACTCCATTATTCGATGACACTTGTTGTCTGCCTGCGCGTGTGTGGGGTCGCCACGAACTGCTTTCAAGTGGCAGCAACGCGACCCTGAACACACATTTCTCAAGATGGCCCCATTTATGCGTGGAGCCAAGGCTTTAACACATTATAATTTGCTTTTCTTTTTTTTTATTGGCTTTTAAATACATTTTGCTGCAATTAAACACAATCGAAATATTGACAAAGGCCAAAACGGAGAAATGCGCCAATGTGGGCCTATCTTATCATTTCGAAAGTCTATATACTTTGTTCATACAGTTGAGCTCGTATATATATTAGCGGTATTATGGATTTGCACCTTACCTGATTATAGACTTATGACTTTTGTTGTTAGCCTATTTTTAATTTACGCATTATTATTGTATTGTTCGTATAATCAGCTTTAAAGGTTTTATAAATTAGGTGAACATATCACATTTGACTAGGCTTAAGTGGGTTTTTTTAATTATTATTAATTCAAGTAAGAGTGTGTTAATTGGGGAGATTCCAAAATATGAAATATTCAAAATATAAAATTTAAATAAATTTTAAAATTTATATAGAAGCAAAATATAAAATTTAAATAAAAGAAATTTAAATTTGCGTAATCATCAAGGAAATCTAAACTGTAAATATGATAATTATTATTTATATTAATATGCTATTATATATTAATATGATATAAATCCTGAATACAGATTTTCAATGGGCTGAGAGTCTATATATGTATAGAATGAAAAAGAATTATGCTGTTGACAGCTGATACTCCAAATCCTAATCCCTATATATTATTATTTCTGTATAGAGCTTTCAAAAAAAAAAAAATAAATAAAAAAGTTTTATCATTCTTATATCAGCCTTCATTGGGACACTATATGACACACTATATAACAAAGTCGTCTTGGAAAAAGATATCTATCATATAGTTACCTGGAAACAATATAACATTTTTTTGTGTTTCTTAATCAATTTTCTCATAAAAAAAAATTATTACAAAATTTGTAAAATTAAAATGCAAAATATTTAGTCAATTCTTCTCACGCTCCAGCAATGTAAGAAACTTTTCGTTTAAATTTATAAATACTAAATTGGTTTTATGGTCTATACATCATCATACATTGCGTATCCCAAACTTAACTTTGAATTGTAGAGGATTTTCATTTAGCTTAGTTTGTTATTACAATAATAAGCATATTTTGTAGTTGCCCAACTAAATCCCACACTCTCTCACACACGCTCACAATTGCCATTCACAAAGCGAATTGTGTTGGCCCATATTTTTTTCGGCATGACCACACGGACAATTCCCTGCTAACCCAAAAAAAAAGAGACTGAAAGAAACGCCGAAGCCAATCAACTTGTAATCAATGTGAATAGCATTCCCAACCACAAGAGAGCTCAAAAGCCATTCTTCAGCGCCGGAGTCTAGGCTCTGTGGTGGATTGCATAAGCGAACAAAGGGCGTCTCCTGACCAAAAAGCCAAAGAGAAAAAAAAGTTGATTGAAGCTAAACGCTCGAAATGTCACTTTTGCTTTCATCTTTTGTGAAACGGCAGAAATGACATAAATTATTGACGACCAAATTAAATTAGACAAATAGACAAAGGCAATTCGTAAATCTGTTGAGTTTTGTGAATTTGTTAAATATGCCAACTATGTAAATTTGGCCAAAGAAATTATAATATATTTCTCTGCTGCTTCTAGTGTCTTCTGCGCAAACAGCAGCTGCGCATGCGCACAACAGCTAAAATGTTGAACCTGTTGTTGTTGTTGTTGCGGCTGCTGCTGCTGTTGCTGCTGCTGTTGTTGCTGGTGTTGTTTTTCACTCGAGACGAGCGCGCGCGCGTCGCTGTCTTTGAAAAATGTGAAAGATGAAAGCGTAAATGCTGATTAAAGATTGTTTCTGTATATAAATATGCATATACACAGCCACAGAGATAACTTGTATATTGTGCATATAAATTTATATTGTAATTTCAGCACAAAGTGAAAGAGGCAAGAGCAGTCGAGGCAGTCAGTCAGTCAGTCGTTCAGTTGGTCGCTTAGTCAGTAAGTCAGCCACCTCTGATAACAGATACTCACTCATAAACAGCACCCGCTGCTGCTGCCACTGCTGCTGCTGCTGTCTAATTTCACAGTCATCAAGTCAACGAGGCGTTGGCGCTCGTGGAAAGAAAGCGAGAGTCTCGATTACAAACTTTTGCATGACGCCTGCGCAGCTAAACGATTTGCAACTGCAACTGTCACGCCCCACTCCATCCCCTCTGTCTCTCGCCACCAGCCTTGTAATTGTGTCAAAATCATCAAGTCATGCTTAATGATAAAATGTTGAAAAAACTAGAATAATGTTTAGTGATTTGCATTAAGTTTTTTTTCTTATTTAATGTCTGCTTCGCTTTCATAAGAGTGCCATGGAGTGACTCTGTTAAAACGAGAGTTAAGAGCCACAGAATGACGCTGTTAAAACGGTTTTAGAGATTAATCTGAAGTGGATCTATCTGAGAGCATCATTGAAGAGTGTCTGAGACTAGCAAATTAGGTTATTTGTCTTATCAAAAATTGAGTGAAAGACTCTCGTTTAATTAAGACTGTCGGGCAACTCCCCAACAACTGAACCTGATTTTGTTAACACTTTTCTAATAACATACTTAGCGGCCTTTAATAATCCAATAGCACTTCTTATTGAGTATTTTTTACAGCTAAATGTTATAGATAACATTAACAGCTGCTGAAATATACTTATCAGCTATAGTATCAGTCTTGTTTGGTCACGTCGTCACATTGGCTGCATTAATGATTTGAGCTAGCTTTGTACTTTGAAATTCGTATTTTCTGTCGTCTCACATTCATAAATTTATATAAATATGTGCATATATATTTTCATTAAGTAAACTTATTTATATATTCTGAGCACACTCAAAAATTGGAATATACCTATAGCTTAAGACCTTTGTCTGAAGTCACTGACATCTATTATTTAATCTAGATGCTTAGAGCGAATATTGTATTTTATATAATTTAATTCGATTTGGCTTCCTAACAACTAAGAACGTATTAACATTATTACAGACAACGGAAGGTCAACGTTTAAAATCCTTTGTGTTGACGTTAATGTAATAGTGTTACCCATTAGCTCTGTTAACTAATCTTTGCTTAACATTAACACTCAAGCACTGCCCTTTCTTCATAGTAACATATTACATATCAACGCTGTTAACTAACATTTGTATAACATTTATAGCTTCGTTACCGATTCGAATTGTTGCAAGCCCTTGCTGAGCATTAGTACATAAGTCTATACAAACTTCTAAGCAAGGATTAAATGTTATTGTAATTAAAGTTCCGATAGTTAGTATTTTATAAATACAATTTTTGAAGAATTATTAAAAATTAAAAAGAAAAGGATTAAAGCCTTTATAAATGGTTTATGAGCCCGATACTTACTTCTGTTACCAAGCTTTTGCTTAATACTTAAACTCACAAGATTACAGATCAAGAGATAAGAAGCATTTGCCTTACATTAATATTTAATCATGAACAGTGTATTAGAATATCTAAGTTAACAACCAATTTCTTAAGACTAACATTCTTACAGCATAATTCTGTTAACAAGCTTTACATAAAGTCTGTTAACAAGAATTTGAATAACAATAATAACAGACAAACTCCAAGAGTGTTATAGATAAGCTCTGTTAACATGAAACCCCTGCCTGTTACCAAGCCCTTGCTTAACACTAATAATAACAGCTTTAAAGATTAGCTATGTTACGGATTACCACTGCTAACATGACTTTTCTGTATTAACAAGGCTGTGCTTACCCCTAACACTAGCAGCGTTACAGATTAGCTCTGTGCAACACCATCAATTTTCGTAACACTAATCCAGTCACATAACTGTTGCTTATTTTCAATTACTTTGATTCATATTTGCTCTGGTTTATTAACGATTTGGGAAACGACTTATTATATAAAAAGAAACCTGCTTTGCGGCAGCGGGCAGCGGCAGCACATATCTGCGATACAATTATTTGGCCGCAGCTCTTGTAATTCTATTAAATTTACACAACTGCTGGGGACTTGTTAGCTGAAATGAGTTTAATGATCATTCGAAATGCTGTGCACGTAATTAAGTTAATTGCCGAACTATCTATCATTTCCTCATGATTAGCTGCAGCGAATCATTAAAGATTATTAATTAATTTTTAATTGAAAGCAAACGCCGGCAGGCGGCTAATTGTGAAGCCGTTGAAGCCAGCGCCTAAAGGTCACTCCCCACATGCTTTTTGATTAATAAACATTTTTATTATTAGTTAACGCTGTTGTAATAAACAAATTACATTTTATTGTAATAATTACCATTAAAACTAGCCCAGCCAATTGCAAAAGGTAATGCTCAGCTGGCTTAGGATAGGTGTAAATTATTAGCGTCTAAGCTATTTACTTGAGAAATAAACAAAACAAAAACAAGGTGTATGTGCATACGTAAATGTTTATTGCCTTTTGAAGAGCCGACGATGTTTTGTGGGTAAATGAAAAAAAAAAAATTAAATAAAAATAAATAAAATCTGCATAGATTACGCGTATTATTTATCAATTTCTAGACAGCAGCGTGGGTAAAAACTTGAGTCATTAAATAAAATAAGCTTTTTGCCAACTCCTCAAACACACACACATAGATACAAATATATATATAGTAAAGAAATGATGTTGACTTGCACATGACTTTCATGACATTAGAAAGTAAATTGCCATGAGGCCACTTGGTCAAACGGCAGCAACTAAAACAAAAACATCAGGCAAAAAGCCAACAACGTGCATAAAACTTTATTACGAAAACGAGCGAAAAAATATTAAATAAATAAAAAAAAAAGGAAAGAAGATAAGCATGAAAATGTTTTATGCTTTTCTATTGAACTTTACAGCGGGGGCCACAATTGAAAGTCAACGGCAAAAGCTTTAAAAACTAACTATACTTATTATAATAATAATTATTAATTGCTCTGTGGCAGGTGGCTCGAGGCAACTCTCACATTTCGCTTTCCGATGCATTTTGCTTTATGCAATCAAGCCAACTAAAGACAGTTTTTTACCTTTTTTTTTTTTGGTTGAAAGTGGCTTTTAGGGTAGAGAGTCTAATCTTATCACTCAGATACGCTAATGTGTGCCGATATTTCACCAAGTGTTCAAAGTGCAAAGCAAATTAGAAATGTGAGCTGCAGAGCCTATGAAATACCCTACAATTGGGAGTCTAAATACCCAAGTTTTCCTTACTTTCAGCAATATCTTTATTAAAAATTCCAAACTTTATTCAATGTTGACTTTTACATAGACTATACGTGTTATATCTGATGCAAGAGTTAATAATAATTCATTGTTGAATGCGCCTATTAGAAATCAAAATAAAAATTGACGCATTTCTGACTCATCGCTGATAAGAATTTTGATAAGCAGAAAACAAGAAATAAATAATGGAAAAAAAGAAAAACTTGCAAAAAAAAAAAATGGAAATGGCTTAAGCAATATCAGCTGCAGCACATCAGGAACATCAGGAAGTTACAAATTTTATAGATCCAATCTAGTGGAGAAAATATTTCATTATTTCCGCATAAATAAATTGCGGGCATAATTGATAAAATGCTCTCTCAACACTTTACATTCCAGAGCAACTGCTCTTTGGGTTAAGCAATAACTGTTCTAGAGATTTGTATAACATGCTCAAGGCTAATCCATTTGATCCATGCCAGCAGCTCTTTAGATGCGCTGATCCATCACGATATAATTGCGCGCAATAATTTCGTCAGCTTGTTAAGATTGTTCACACATGTGCCTGACTAATCCGCGCGTCCATGGGGCGTTATGAACTTTCAAATCCTAACGTCTCTGAAATTCCTGAAGACAATGCGTCGCACACATGTTCCCAGGCCGTCCAGACCTAAGCGTAACGGCCGACTCATAAATCAGGCATTAATAAATTTCAATCTACGCAAATTTCGACAGTTGAGAATCGGCGAATGGCCAAACATCTTTCATTCATTTGCTGAGCATAAAAAAGCAAAAAGAAAAAATGAAAAAAGAATTTGAAAATCTTTGCTAAATGTCAATTAATTATTAAGTGGAACCAACAACAGAAAATAAAAATTTTATTTTATTTAATTATAAAGTCGCGGCATGTTCCATGCATCCATGGAATTTTTATGTGCCCCAACTCGGGAGTCATTTGCTGTGGCGGCTGCTGCTGTTGCTCTTCTGACCCAGCCTACCTTTGTATATTGTGTTAACTCATTTCCTGCGAAAGTGATGGACAACAACTGAGAATTATGATATCATGCTGAGCTCATCTTTTGTACCCTCAAAACTGCAAAGTGTTCGCGCAGCCTGATCCTAACCCAAGACAGGCATGTAAGTTCAAAGTTTTTTACGGAACAAAGTATACAAACAACAACAAAGAGGTCTTAGTTCAAACACGGCAAAGTTAAAAGTTGTCAAGGCATCAGATATGGTATTTTTTTGGGGAGTAAACTAGTTTTTCGGCATTAGAGGTGGCTTCCCTCATAGATGAATCAGTTCTTGTTGTCTGACAAGCAATTGTTTTGTAAATGAGAAGTGTCATATGTTTTATGAGAAAAGCTTTGTATATATACTATATAGTACTATCATAGGGTATATTAGTAGATAGGCCAATAGGGTTTTTTATGATTTGATAATATAATATAATATAAAGGTTTTCCAACTTTGTTGTCTGTGTTCTTAAAATATTTACTTTCTTCCCTTTCCGACAGACTCCGGTTATGATCTACACATATATTAATGCTAGTTCTTTATTGTCATAAATTATTTTGTTTACTCAAATGAATATATAGCAATTTCAAAGAAATTTCCATATATTTCTTAGGCAATAAATTATTTAATAAAAAGATTTTTTGTTTGTGAATATTTTAAAGGTAGTTACCGATTATCTTCAAGTTAAAGGTAAATCCTTAAAAATTATTTTACTTAAATTATTATACTTAAAACATACTTAATTTAATATATATTCTGATCGACTCTCTACAAAATTCTCTCTGCCCATCTTATTAATTAAAAAAGATCTGCATCTGCATTCGATCTTAATCGAAGTTTTTGCAAGTTGTTTAGTTAAGTCGGATATTTATTGCATGTTTGGGGCGTAGCAATTACAAAAAAAAAAACAATTCACAAATGTCAGTCACGCTTAATAAACTTTAAACGAAATTGCCGAGCCATGGAGTTCGTCCGGTCTGTGGTCAGTCTGAGGTTTGTCTCGCTCTGTAATCAAAAGCCGGCCGGTCACCACCAGCGGCCCGCCGACCGCCGCCCGCCCGTCCCTCCTCAAACCCAACCGAACCGTACCGTATCATAGTGAACCCAACCCAACCCAACCAACCGGAGCACCTTGGACACTCAATCGCTGAGTCAACTAAAATTTGTGCAGCTTTTTTTCTTATTATTTATTTTTTGTTCAAAAATTGCATTTAATTGTTAAGCAAAATGCCAAGCACGTTACAGATAGAGCTATATCCAAGATACTATGATATACATGTGTAAGCATTATAATTTTTTATTTTTTTTTTCGGTGAGTTACATGTTGATATGAATTGAAGCTAGTTCATTGACAACATGGATACCCTGGTAAAGTGGGCGTTCGCTTGATAAAGCTGAGAGCGAAATGTTTGTTAAAGAATTATAAAATGGAAGCTTTTGGATTAAGTGGGTGATTAATATTATTTAACCTGAAATTATAGGTTTTATCGATGAGAATCTGAATTTTGTTTATATCATAAGCAAGTTTTGTAGGGAATGAGAAGAATTTAGAGTAAGATCTGTGACTAATTGACATTTTCTTCTCCGATTTTTTGGCAAAAGCTCGATATATATAAATAAAAAACTACTTACTGATATGTATGCATATTATATATACTGTACTATATATGTATACTATATATATGATACTATCAAAGAATTATAACAAAATATTCTTCAATATAATATTGATAAATCTTTTGTGCCTCTTGATAAATATCCTTAATATATTATGATATCAAGAGATAAATATATTTTATTTATTGTCTATGATACTTAAGAGACTATTCATTAATATATTTTTTCTTATCGATGAATCTAAGGAAATCATTTTTTATTTACATTTTTATATATATTATTATTATATCTAAAATTATATTATTATATCTAATATTAGATTATATAATATTCATAATATTCATATTCATAATAATATATAAAGTATATTACACTATCAGAACTTCTCAATTATATTGAGTGTACGAACTGAATAACAACTATCCATATCATTGTTATAGTTCTCTCTTAGATATAATCTTAAAGGGTATCATTAAGTTATTGACTTTTCACTGAAAGCTTAGCCATTTGCTTCCGTTGAACTGCCGTTGGTCATGTCAGGTGGCACACCCCACACCAGCCCACCACCAGACCAAGCTCGACCTCACCCCATTGCCAATGCACCCACCGCACACCTCGCAGCTGTTGGCAGCCGGGGCATGTCCGACTGTTTGCACAACATGTTTATATGATTGCTGAACCCGTTTCGAGTTTTATGTTGTTATTTTTGTTACAATTTCTGCTCGCTCTGGGTTTGGCCAATCAAGTGCGGAAGTGCAGAGCACAGAGAAACAGTGCAGCAGACAGTGAAACAGAGAGAAAGACGGGACGGACGGACAGACGGAATTCGAACAGTTTGCATATTTAAATAATAAATGCTGCAATTGGAAAGGTAAACAATTTCGAGCTTAATCGTTACGACATTTAACGCTTTATTTATTTATTAATTGATCCCCAATGCGCTATAACTGTATCTTTATGGCATGTTGAGGCCTTTATCAACCTGAACTGACTTTTAATAATGCAATTTGCTTTTCTCTCTTTCTTTCTTTCAGCCTTTGACAACAACAATCACCATACGCCGCTCGTCTCCGCCCATCGAAAGGTGAGTCTCAATGTTGCTTTTTATTTTTTTGTCTTTTTACGGCTCGTTAAGAGTTTGAAATCTTTCACGTGTGTCACCACCACCACCACCACCAGCAGCGACAAGCCACTAAAACCACAGACAGTTGAACTTTCCAAGTGCTTACCGATTACAGATTAGAATTATGGCTCGTTAAATCTCCGTAAATGAGCTCACTTCGCTCTGTGAATGTAGGCAGTATCCATTTGATAGTGTAGCGCCGCACTGAGGTTCCGGTTCAGGTTTTAATTAAATTTTTAATGGCCTTATGGTAATATCAGATGGTTCTCCAAATGACTGAAACATGTGTGGCAATAGATTTCCTAGAGTGAGTAAAATGAATTTGTTTACTTACATAAACTGACAAATCAATCGTATTTTTAGTACAGAGCTGAACAGTCATAACTGTCATGAAAATATTGTAGTAATATTATTTATCAGGTTAATTATACCAGGAAATTGCTATGATATATTAAAAATTGTCAATAGTTAATTGAATTGTTGAAACCTTGATGAGGTTTTGTATTAATAACACATATCTTGTTATGCAATGAATGAAGTTTAAATTCTTTGAATGAGAAACAGATATTATATATATTATATATTTGAAAACATTGAATGCACTTGAAACTGCATTAAAAGCACATATTGAATGCAGCTGAGGGGGATCCACAAGATATATGCAATATATATACAGCCGTGTGCGCAAAAATAGCAGTAGATGCTTTCAAGAATTTTTTGCATTCCCTTTAATAGATTCAGTTCTTTGACTTTGTTTTTGTAAAATGGAATATAGACATAAGAAACTAATTTTATTTTATATAAATACTTTAGAATTTGTATTTATATAAAATAAAATACAAGATTTAATACAAGATTAGGAGCACTTATGATATTTTTAATAGGATTTATCAACTTTGAAGTCAAAGCTCCAGGGCACTGCTATATAAACATCATTTATAAACATCAACATTTTCTCCTATCTTAAATATATCAAAATCTTCTCATGTTTTAATATGTTTCTTATGTAAAATCACATCAAAGCATTTCAATTTCACCAAAACAGAGAAAGCAAGAAGTCAAAAGTTCCCTTAATCAGCATCATAATACGTTTCCCAGGCATTATAAATATGATTGAATATTTGAGCAGCTACCCAGTTATTAAGAACCCTTTTCAGATGCTTTTCTTGGCTTGTTCTAATAACCTCTCCCCCTCTCCACACATTAATTTACTTCTTATAATTACAAGAATTTGAAGGTACTCGAAGAATGTGCAGGTTTTTTTTCCGTTTTTTTCTGTTCTCACATGTAACAAGACAATGGAATTGCCTTATGCTAAGCAGGGAGAATAGCGAACGACCTCCATTGAGTAGGCTGCATATTTCTCACATGCACACACCCATTACAGCAACAGCGATACTTAATTGAAAACCAGCAACAACAGCAACAGCAACATCAGCAACTGAAGCTAAAAGATACATTAAAATGAAGGCGTAGAGAAACTCGCGCTTCCATGTTACGAACTTCGTAGGCAGCTGCTGCGGCTGCTTTGTCTGTTGTAAATGCAGGCGCTGTGTGTTGCTCTGGCTTGTTGCTGCTGCTGCTGCTGCAGTTGCGAGTAGTTTTAATTACCTACCAATCCAAGCCTGCCCCCAAAAACTACCAACAACAACAACAACGACTACTAACGATCATCATGTGAATTCTCTGCGCCTGCGCATTTCCTCTCAGCCTCAGTCTGTAGGGTTTCCACTGTGGGAAACATTGGCCCAAAATGCATTCTTCGCGGCTCTCCCAAAAAAGAGGGGAAAAAGCACTTTCGCACTTTGGTTCGAGCAGGGAACGGAATGAAATGGGTCCGGCCGTAGCATCTGTGTAAATTACCGTAAAATTGGTGGCTTGCATCGCCAACAAGCAACAACATCCAACAACAACAACAACAGCAACACTTTCACACATTATACCTTGGCAGCTGTTGTCCATTTTGTTTTATGGCCTGCTAAAAATGTGTAGTTTTTTTTTCAACATTCTCTGATGCTTTGTCACGCCATGTAGAAAATCCACTTTAAACATTTTCTATATGGAACGCGGCACTAGAACCATTTGAGAGTCGTAAATGAGTTAAAGAATGGGTGTTAGAGGATTAAATATTAATGATTTTATTACATAACTTGCGAAGAGGTTAGAACTTATGCGTGGGAGCCAGAATTTTGTGTGAAGAAGATATACGACCTTTCAGGCTTTGATATATTTATTTGTTTTGATATTTTTTAAATATTTAATATTTATTTAAATTAATCAAAGTAACTTTAACTCTTTTCAATATATTCAAAATCTTGTTAGAAATATTTTTCAAAATATATTTTTTTGCTTTTAAGTGATATATAATTAATATGATAGTTTGGGAAGTTTGGTTGAAGAATTTGTTTTATCAACGAGATATCTTGCTAATATATTTACTAGGTAGGTACTAGATAGGTAGTCCTCTTTTCAATATTTAGTATATAAATATGATAAATATTTAAATATAAATATTATTTCACGCCTCTCCTGACTCTATGATAAATCTCTGTGATCTACGAAGATTTTCTTGAATTCGTTTGCTTAATGTCAAAAGTCTCCAATGATTCTTAGTAATAAAATTTCTGATAATTTTGTAAGCCTCTTTGTAATCAATTGGTAGCTTTTCGATTGAGCCTATCATCAGCTCAACTTGCCAATTCTTTAAAATTTCATAAATAACTTATAAATGACGCTTCATATTATTAGCCAATCCATAATAATTTATTTACTTTGCCATTGCAATTATATGACGAAAACCTTTTTCTAAAAGCCTTCAACTTCACAAATAGTTTCCTCTAATTGCCCAGAGGCGCTTTAATATTTGCCCAACTCTTCAGTTGAAAACGAAAACACACTTTCGGTTGGACTTTTTAGGGATTTGTGTTTGTGTCTTATGCAAGCTCCATGCCAACCCCAAGCGAACGCCAGACAAAAGGGGTTAGATTTATGCCTCGTGTCTAGTACAAGCTAAATTGAGCAATTATCATAAATTTACTATGTTTTTGCTTTTGTTTTCGTTTGGGGTTGCTTTTTCCCCCACCCAGAAATGAAATGCAAAGAGTAGCGACTGCAATGCGCAAATTTCCATTTCATATGTGTTTTTTTTTTTTGGGTCTTTTTCGACTTGGGTGCGATTCGTTAAGCGTTTATTTTAGCAACAGCAATTGAAATTGAGTGAGGAATTGGAGGGTCTGAGTTAGCTCAGAGCTAGTGGAACTAGTTGTTGTTGTCTAGTGCCGAGTGCCGAGTGCCAGCGTGTGCAGTGACATTTTCCGCTAAAGTGCACTTAAACATGTTTGACCTTTGCTTTTGGGCCAAGTCGCTGGCAGATACATGACGTTAAGTACTCGCTGCTTGGCCCGACTTATGCAATCGACAAAAATGACTTAAATGACAAAATCGACCAAGGCGGAACTTGTGGCATCTACATATCATGTGAACATTATGATGCAAAATATTGATGATCGCGCTGCGGTAATGGCAGATAGACAGCCAGACAGCCAGATAGATAGAAAAGAGATATGCACTTATGCATGTTTATAATACTTAGTGGCCCAACAAATTGCTGGCAGTCTACTAACCGCAAAAGTCTTCATCAGGCAAAACCGCTTTAAGAGCTGCGCTGCGCGTCAGTCGTCTCCTGGTTTTCCGGATTGGCTCGTGATCGGCTAACTGCCTGACTGCCTGCCTGACTGACTCTCTAGCTCCGTCTGTCTGTCTTTCGGTCTGGCCTGGCCTGGCAGCTTGCTTTTCAGTTTGATATGTGGAAGCTGTTACCAGGAAGTCGCCTTTTGCGGTTGCCAAGCAGCCAAAACAGCAGCAGACGTTAGCTAAAATCGCCCAAATGTCGCAACCATTGGGTGGGTGTTGCTATGGAGACGGCAAAGAACAGCTTGCGGGGCACAAAAGGATGTTGAATGCACTAACTAAGACTTAGAAACAGGCCTTTTCTTATTTTCTAGATTTAATATTTATAATTTCTAGTCAAAGTTGGAAATTTTCCTGAACATAAATATATTTATAACTCATGTTGAGGTTGAGGTATTAAATTGGAAAAAGTTCTTAAGCAGCTATTAATTTATTGACCTAGGATACTTAGAATTAATGATATCAAGCAGACCGAATACTGCATGTGTGTAGGGGATTGTCTGTCTGTGCATATAACCTTGAATCTTCTGACTCTGATAATTTATATTTGACTTTAAAATATATTCTTATTTTTGACAGCAAATATTCGCCTTCATTGTATATACTCTATTTCTTTTTATTTTTAAACCATTATCTCACCTTTTCCATCATTATCATGTTCCAAATCTCATCTTTAATGAGGAAAATTACAGAAAAATGTTCTAAAAATAAACAAATTAACAAATATGTTATGAATCATTCCATTTGCATGACTGATACATATATGTGATCAGGTGAACTAATTTTAAACACAAAATTCAATTTAAGCTCGATTAAGACTTAAGAAGAAATTGCCTTTTTCAGTAACTTATGAGAAAGGATATATATAATCAGCTCCAATTTGTGTATATGAAATAAAAAATTATATAAATATATATTTAATATATATAGATGTATAAAAATGTTTTATATGTTTTTATAAATATTTTCCCATATTACCATCTTTCTGATCAAAATGATCTTAACCCCCTGCAAGGGCATAAATAAAACTCACTTATCTCCCCATCATCACCCCCTTATGGATGCGCCTCACCGCACTCGAGTGCATGCGTAAACCTTCAAAACTGAGCCAGTCGCTGGTGGAAAAAAAGGGCTTGCCCCTGGGTCGTCCAATGCAATGCCTTAAATGGCATTTGTGGAGCTGGCAGCTTGTGCTATTTGTAGTTCAATTCACAATAAACCAATAAAGCATTGCATTGACTGACACGTAGACGTTGTGCGGGAAGTTTTGTAATTGGTTTATAGGTTTTTCGTTTTGGGTGCGGTCCCCTTTTCGGCTAAACTTGTGACCCGCAGCGGTGACAATTTGACATTTGAGAGGAAACTAAATAGGATTACTGCTCTACACATTTGACAGCTCTCATAAATTGGGCTGGGCATGTGTTGGCGAATTGCCAAAGATTTACCCAAAAAGGGCAGGGCGAACGCACGAAATTAAGTAATTAAAATGCTGATAAGGTTATGACCATATCTGTGAGATTTACTCTTAAATTATTATCTGCTTGGCTTAATTGATTGTTGTGGGCGACCAGGAAATTACCAAAAAAAAAAAGATCCGAAGTCCTATTATAGTAGATCTAGACTTGAGTCTGAAGTATATCGTGCTTCACATATTTTATGACTAAACTGTTCTCTCACACATCTATTAAGTCCTCAATTAGTAAGATATTTTAAAATTATATAATTGCTTCTGATTGCCGAGCTGTGTTGCATGTTTATTTATACAGCCAAGTCTAATAGACTTGACTCTATTTCAAAAGCTAATTACACGTTAGTTGTACTACAATTTACAAGTTCTCTTTTATCTCTGCTAGCTGTAAGACTCTAATTCTAATCTCAAGCACACATAATCCATATATTTATATTTGCACATTACATTTTGAGTGTCACATGGGCACACAAGTCTCATGTTTGGCTTTTCATATCTATAGCATAGATAAAACATGAGCATGAGAAGCCATGGCCTAAATTGTCTGCGCTAGCTATCAGTTAACAGTTGAACTGTGTAGAATAGTGTATGCTATGAATAGCCCTGGTTGATGAGTTACATACGTTCTGATAGCTTACTAATTAAATAAGATATTTACTTTGAAAAGAGGAGGGATGAGAGAAGAGGGAGGTAAAAAGATCATGAGAAAAAATTATGGTGAAACATGAGGGAAAAGAGTGACAGGAGGAAGAACAAGAAAATAAGAGAGATACTAGGAGATAGTTCTATCTTCTATCTCCTATATAGAAGATGGCAGATGTAAGGTGGAAGATAGAAAATAGACGATTAAAGATGAAAATAGACGATATACGATATACGATTACAATATACGATATACGACAAACGATAAGCGATACGAGTGAGAAGTGAGGTGTGTTGAGAGTAAAGATGATGAGAGAAGGAAAGAGAACAGGAAAAGCTTAAGAGATGTCAGATATCAGATGAGAAATGAGAACTTAGAAACGAGAGATGACAGTTGAGAGATCAGATATGAGAAATAGATGGTGGAGATAATATGTGACAAAATGGAAATGGCTAATGAGAAATAAAAGATATGAGATGGGAAATTGGAAGCCAAAGGCGAGAGATGACTAGAGTGAGGAGGGAAACACAGATATTTTCGATTTTTCTATAGGTAATTTCTGAACCTAAGCTAAAATATATAGTTTATCAAAATATTTCTAGCTCGAGCTGCATTCAAGAGAATTTCAAATTTCCTGTTCGCACTACATTCATCTATCTATATGTCTTTAATATCATTTGCCGGGCATCAACAATATTTGTGTCCTCTATCAAGTGCAACAAACGCCGTCCAGTTGGCATCCAATTGTTTCAACGATAATGTATTTCTTTGCCGCTCAATTAAGCTGGGCAATTATTGACCAGGCGTTTTCAAGGTCTGCCGACTGGGAAACAACAAAGACTGAGCACAAATATTGGCGCAGCTCAAATAATGCATGGACAATTATTTTCCGTAAATATTATTGGGCCATGAATTGAAATACTAACGATCAGGTGCGATGCTGGAGAGTGTGTGTGGGTGTGAGTGTGTATGGGATGGTTGTGCTTGGTGACTCAGTGAATGTTGCAATAAGAGTTTGGCTGCTCCTTGTTTGGCATCTCTCTCCTTCTTTCTCTCTCTCTCTCTCTCTTCGTCTCTCACTTGCATTGTTCTGGCTTTTTTTGGAGCGTGAACATCTGGCCAAGTCGTACCTGTTCCATTTACTGGCCCGCCCGTACTTTTATGGGTTCGTCGGTACCTTTGCAGCAGCAACGGCGGCAGCGGCAGCAAATGTTGCAAGTGGTAACGGCTGCTGCCTGTTGCGCCTCAAAACAATGGCTCCACTTGGCCAGCAACAACAACAACAACAATAGCCAGGCGACGCGACTTGGTTGAGTGCCTTCACCGTTTGTTTTATGCTCCGCCTGGCTTTGGATCTAGCTCTAGGTCTGGCTGCAGCTCTGGCTGTTTGCCTGTGACCACGCTCTGTGTTATTGCTACGCATTTATAATAAGCGGAACCTGGCACAGTGGGCGACTTCCTGTCGTACGCAAGAGGCAAGCAAAAGGAAAATCAAATCTGCTCTAAGCGAGAAAACTTCCTGGTTAATAAAATCAATTTCCAGCTGGATTCTGTTTAATGAAGTGAAAGAGGATATTTTATGGTTGCTTGAGAATTAATTGATGTGAAAGAAATATGGAAATTGTGAAGCTTATTTTGAGTTTGAGTAAGATTAATGAAAGGAACTAGTTTATTAGGACTTAAAGGTTTTTCGATTAACAATTTCATTGCATAAAAAAATATATGAGAAAATAATTTATATGAAGAATTGAAAGTTCAAGCATATCTAAGCTTATATAAAAATCGATCAAAATTTAAGTCTTTAGAAGGTAAAGACTTTCTGCACTTGAACTTAAGCCTTGAGCTCGATTTGAAAGCGAAAAAAATATAAATAATTATTTGAATGATTAATTATAAAATCAAATCAAGATATCGACTGGATTATTATAGATTAGAATTGTTAGATAACTTCGAAAATCAGCTTGAGATATCCTCAAAGTCCATTAGAAATAACAAAATTGATGATGGGAACAACTTTCTCGCCTGGGTGGTCTGGAGCTTAACGTGTTGACTAAATTCCTGGGAAGACGAATACTCGTTTGTGCGCATATAAATAAAGCTTAGACCACTGTGCGCAGCTGTGTGTAGACTGTGCAGCTGTTGCTGGCGGCGCATCGGCGACCATTGCGCATTGTTCTATGGAATCAATCAATTGGTTTGGCAGGCGCAGCACCAGAACTGCCAAGACTGAAGACTGAAGAAGACGACGACGACGACGATGATGACGATGACGATGACAACGCGCACGACGTCAACATAAAAGTGTCGATCAACTAAACGCTGTCGGCTCTGCCTGACCGCCCCTTGTCTCTCCATAAGAACAGCTAGGGAAAGGCAGAGGCAGAGGCATGGGCATAGGCATGGGCATAGAGCTATTATAGACCTGGCTTAGGCATGGCCAGCCAAGAGGCAAGTTCATGGCTCGCTGCGGCGTCGTCTGCGATTGTCTTTCTGGCCGATTCTTCTTTCTGTCTGTCTCGCTGTGGCAATTGTATTTATGGCTGCATGTAATTGCATGCGTCGTGACGTGCAGCCCGACGCCCCGACTCTCAGGCCGAGGCCCAAAACTTTTAACTCCAATTTCAGAAGCGGCAGTCGCCGTGTGCGGCGCACTGGAGTCCAATGACCGTTCGTACGATTCTGTACGAGATTTTCGGGGCGCCTAAATAAACACTTTTTCGTAACTATTATTGAATACTTGTCAAATATTTGACAGCTGCTGCTAGCTGTTGACCGTTAGGCAAACACCACACTGAACCGAATGCAAAGTTCAAGTGTTGTGCGGCACTTGAAATTAAAATAAAATGCATTTGAATTTCTCTCGCACAATCGACCCGCTCCACGAGCCGTGGTGGTGGGAACGAACCACTGACTGCACTCACAATGAAGCCATAATTCTTATAGCCATTGCCATTGCCATTGCCATGCCAGAGTCTTGCATGCGAGTCGACGTGATAAAGGACTCATTAAAGCATCACCTGAATGGGCTGGTCTAGCAGCCTCCAATTCGTAGTCCCAGTCCAACTCACAGCCACAGCCAAGTTGTCTATGTAAGTGCACACACACGCACACACACATACCCATATATACTTATACTTATACACACACACACAGGTTCACTTGTTCAATTGCTTTGCCACTTTAAGGCCTCACAGCACTCAAGAGCGAACCAGTCTTTTAATACACTTTGCAGCAAGGCAACTATGAGCTTTTAGATGTGGTTGGTGATTGGTGGAAGGATGAGAAAAGAGTATGTTTATGAAAAATATATTATATAAGTATGTATTTGTATAATTGTGGGCTTAAATGAAACGCCTAGATATATTTTTATAAGCCTAATATTATTTATAATATTTTGGTAAACACAATAAAAAAAGCTGTCTCTGATTCAGCTAATGCTATTAGGCAATTAGGAGAGGTAGAAAGATCGGGCTTATTACAATAATGAAAGAATATAGAATACTAAATAAATCTACAATTATGAGCTTTTTATGGCTAATTCATATTTCATTCATTCCTGCAATCGGATCTCAAATTTCTAAACATTTTTAGCTCAACTGAAAACTTCATCCAAGCTTCGTACTGGATTTCTTGCCATTTTTAAGAGACTTTTTGAAAAGACTATTAAAATAATTTTTTTTTATACAATATACTTTTATTAAAGCTTAACTTTTAATATTATGATCTTAACATAGGTATAGAAAATTTCTGCAATTATATCTTGAATATCTACTTCAAATTCCAAGCTTTTACGACTCAACTGAAAAAAACTCCATCCAAATCTATTGAATACAAATGTTGATGCAATCTTAAACCTTTTTAACACACTTTTAAAATACTTGCCTTACATATTATGAGCTTCATATAGGTAATGGAAATGTATACCATAACATCTAAAATATTATATTTAATTTAAATATATATTATTATATATTATATTATATTTATATATAATAATATATTAAACGCTTATGTAAACAGCAAAATCTGTTATATTAAAAATATTTTTTTTTTTTGCATTTATATTTATAATTTTTGTAAACTTTTTTATCACACTTTTCAAATATTTTCCTTATATTTCATGAGCATCATAATCATAAATTACATATTTAATTAAAAGTCAAATCTTTCAAGATTGAAAGGCAAGTGAAACTTCAGACAAAAATATTAATATTTATTTAATATATATTTTTGTTTGCAATCCGAAACATATTAACACACTTTAAAATCTTTTTCTCATATATATTTTGTCAACTTAAATACCTATAATATTAACCTAGAGTACCTACACTTCCAAGTGCATCATCCCAGTGCATTTTCTCTCTCCTAGTTCATTTTGGCTTGAAGGCTTTTCTAGCATTGCATATATATATGTTCAGCAAAAATAGAAAGAAGACGCAAACGAGTTGCTTGACTAGCGAGTAACAAACAGTTACTTTTCTCTATATACATACATACATGCATACGTCTATCTATATAGTTTTTGGGGCCTGCTGCTGCTGCTGCTGCTGCAGCGAACAGTTGTTGCCTCGAGCTGCCGCCCAGTTTTGCCATCATGGGAACTGGGAAGAGTCGTCGGCTGGTAACTGGTTGTCCAGTCACGAGCTGCACTCAGTCAAAGACTTCCCGACTTACCATTCTATTCTATTTCTCGTTGCCAGGCCTGACCCAAACAGACGTCAATTCATAAGCTCAGCTAACACCCCAATGCCCGCGATCCCCGAGCCCGCCCCCTCTCGATGTACACTTGCAATTTGGTTGCATTACGTTACGTTAGATCCCAGTCGGATCGGGAGACCCACTCCCCGTTTTTATTTTGTTTTTTTCGAGTCATGTGCGAGTATTTCAATTTGGATGCTCGGACTGTGGTAATACTACGTACGGTACTTGAGCCAATTACCCAATTAAACGCCAGCGTTTTGTGCTATCTCATTGCCGGCATCGCCTACAGTTTTCGTAGTAGATGCCCAAATATTGATATCTGCGGAGTTGTTTGGGCCATGGCCCATGGCTATTTCTTTTGATTTGAGTCATGTTCTAGAGGCGTGCACAATTAGCGTTTTGTTCGGTTCCGTTATAGCCCCAGCCATGCACAATGCGCCCAGGGATTATGTCTTGAGAGTTGCGTCGCGTCGGTCAAACTATGAAACTTGTTTGCCGATTATTATCGATGGGGGGATTGGTCTCTTTTTTTCTGCACAGCCGATCTCACCTCCCTCTCTCTCTGTCTTTCTTTAATGTGTGCTAAGTGTGCTTTTCCAGGTGGCCATGCTTGAACTTTGTTGGGTTTTAACCCGCACCGCACACCAATTCGATGTGGGTTGGGCAAATGAGTTGCAAATTGTTTAGAAATCTTGGTGTTAATGTTGATCAATTAACTTATTATCATGCTTTCAGTTGACGTTGTTTAGCGCCTTGCTATGCGATTCTCATGTGGCATTTTATAAATAAAACAATATTTCTCTGCAGCTATATAACTTGACTTTATGTTGATTCGTTTCTTGGCAACTGCTGCTGCTGCTCTTTAAGTTTTCTTCGGCCACAACAACGCCACATGGGACCCGTCTAGACCAGTAGACCCGACCAGGCCAAGCCGAGCCGAGCCAGTGTTTTGTCTTGTGGTTTTTTGTCGCTATCAGGATTCACATTTTATGCAATTGTTTCCATAGAAAGAATGCCATGTCTAAATACATACAACACAGAGACAGCAGCAGCAGCAGCAGCAACAGCAGCCGCGGCAGCCACCGACCAGCAGCCAAGTAGCTCTCAACTTGACTTGGACTCGAACTTGTAGACGGTCGATGCACAGGTCTATGCTGTCTATCTGGCCAGTCGTGATCAATGTTGGCCCATGCAGAGCAGACTAGAGCAAAGTTAAGTTGTAGGCAATGCTCAGCTAGCAAATACCCTGCAGTAGAAGTAGTGTGCAAGATCTATATACTTTATTGCATTATAGAATTATATAAATTCATGCATGCATTCGTGCATGCCAATGTGCTGATTAAAGCAGCTAGATTTTAATGATCTACTTCAATATTTATCAAAATTTTTAAGTATTTAAAAAGTGATATTAGTAGCTTCTCTTTGATTTTTGTCTCTAATTTAAGCCTAATTTTTCAATAATATTCATTTGCTTGACGATGGTCACGACCGAAAAAGCAAACTTGGCAAACTAGAATATCAAAAGACAGAAGTCAATATTATACACATATAAATAATATAAGTATTATCAACTGACTTACGGTTATATTAGTTCTCATATTGATGGGAAATATGCCGCCGGCAATAAATCCTATTGGTCTTTGAGCATTTACTAAGAACAGTAAGAGCGTCGACTTATAGCGCGGACTGGCATCGACTGACTTCGAATGGAATATAGCCAAATTCAGATTGTAGCACTCTTCCTCGATCTGCTCGCAGATGTAGCAGAAGGGAAATGTCTGTACGATCAGTATTGAAATAAAAATAACCGTTGTCAGGCCGGTCCAGAAGGTGACAAAGAACATCAGATTGATCAGAGAAAGTCCCAAGCCAACACCTATAACCAGGAGTTGGGTAAAAAATGTGAGAGAGATGATCGAGCGAAGCACATTAGAATATCTGAAAATAGGGAATTCATAAATCATTTTAAATTGTCTCAACTTTTGCCTTAACTGACTGCAGCAATAGCTTGTGATCCTTCACACAGTCAACTAGCTGCTGGTAGTTCTCCTCCTCCGTTAGTTGGGGATCTGTGCGCAGGTCTTCAACGCGCATGGACAACACTTTCAAGTGAGTTCGTAATGTTAGCCCAAATATAACCGGATAGAGATCGGTCATTTGGTCCGCATAGATGGCGCCGGAACCTACAACGTACTCCGTTGTGGCTGCTATCCACAAGTCGCGTGTGCTCGTGCGATAGTCCACAAAGGGATTGTAGAACGACCACGGCGTTGAGCCATTGAACACGGCACCCAAATACGCAAAAGTCGCATAGACCGAGTACAAGGCTTGAAACACTAGAAAGGTGAAATTGCAGCGTACGGCGTTTCGGTGTATCTCGGTGCGTTGCGGCACATTAATGCATATTTCGTCCAATTTATCGACCATTGCCAAGAGCTTCTCGAAACGCCACACATTCAGCAGATAGACTGCCACCTTAAAGGTGAGGGTGATGACATTGAAAAAGACCTGAACCGAGCACAGTAGTTCCGTCGGCGCAAGGGTCTTGAAATTGATTGCGTAGCTGATGGCGAATGTGACCGGCACATAAATATGCACCGTGAAATAGATGTAGATCATCCACATGACGTAGGGCCAAAAGTAGCGAGTGCCCCGCTTAGGTGGCAGCCAGGCTACGCACTTCATGCCTCGCTCCAAATACTTAAAGGCGTCGCGACTTCGGAAATAACCTGCCGCAGTATCCTCTCTCAAATATGCGAAAAACATGACTTAGAATACTTTTTATTTAGTTTTTTATTAGAGATTCCTTGAGCTTGAAAGTCTAACTGCATATTGAAACGCAATGTCCGCAGTCTTTTATATAATTTCTGTTAGTTTGCTGCTGCTCACAGAGTTGCGCTTCGACTGCTCTACTCTATAATCATCTTCCAGGTGCTACTGTTCTCAAAAGTAAACAGAAAAAAAGTTGCATTTAATTAAAAAGGGCATTCAATGGCTTTTTTCGCTTATAAATTAAATAATCTATGGCCACCTGGCAATGTCTTTGAGAGAATTAAAGAATTGAGAGATGAAGAGCTGGGAATATTAATACAAGTTGTAAGGCTTAGCTGCTTATATACAAAAGTATTTTGGAGTCCTGATTGTTGATTTTAATTTAATTTAAATTTTTTGTAGATAGCAAATTAGTATACATTTTTTTTTTTATTAAACAGCCATACCAATAAAAGGTTTTTTTCTTTATTTGTTTTATATATTTTATATTTTTTATATTTTTTATATATATTTTTTTTTTAAATACTTTTATTTTATTTTTTAAATATTTTTTTTATTATTATATTGCACATTTTATACTCCTCTTGCAAATGTTTATTGGCAACAGGGTATCATATAAAAAAGTCAAGGTTCTGTTAATTATATACTAATTGCTGGATAGGCGTAACTTTCCACAAAGCTTGATACAGTAACACGATTCCATAAGACTTGCAGCAACGTGAATATTTGATTTTAAGCAGAGCAAGTCAAGAGTTTAACAAATACCTTTTATTATGCAATAAACATTAGAGTTGTTGATATAATTAAAGAATTTTTTAGTTATTAATTTATACAATAAGCTTAGTCCTGCAGCATTGAAAAAATGCTTGCTGAAATGGCTACAATTTAATTTTATTTTAATCTGATTAAAGTCGAGTCCGATAAAAATATGTAATATGGAGAAAAAATGTCAAGGAAGAACTGTAATATGACCTTAGAATGGGGTATAAGATTTGCCATTTGGAAATTGAAAAACAAAAATAAAAATCATATAAAAATGCAGATAAATCTAATATTTATGTCTTTATAGAAATATCTATCTCAGGTAAACTTGTCTCATACATGATAAATTCTTATATAGATACCAAACATTCCATGCAACAAACTACAGCTTCTACTCAGCTAACAAAAGATATATTAGACTTTAAAGTATTCACTCATTAGCAAATTAGAGTATAGCTTGCTATCATTAAAGTTGTCTCTCTGGATTCTCAACATTCTTAAACTATTTCATGCCATTCACTTTTACCTAATATACCCATTACATTGACAGTGCAGGGTATAGCAATGCGACGCCAATGTAAAGCAGCAGCAAAACGTTGAAATGTTGACAAGGCGCTCGGCGACAACGATTAAAATCTCTGGGGAGCCCAAAAGAACGTGAAGAACGAGCTGAGCGCAAAGCAAAAAAAAACGAAAAAAAGTCGCAGACTCGCAGATAGATGTAGGAAAAAAAAAACACAAAACATGCTCTATTCGCATTTGCACTGCAACTGGTAATACCTATATATATCTATATATATAGAGGTATATGTATTTATTTATTTGTTGTTGTTTTTGTAAATTACAATGCAATTTTATGCCACACAAAGGTTCGCAGCACTTGGCCATTAAGCACTTTACATTCAATGTGGCAAGATCAAAGTGGGCGCAATTTATGGCCGCAGATACAGAGATACGCAACGGAGCCAGGCTTCGATCAGACTGCTGCAGTAGAGATGCGTTTGCTTAGCTTAAATATCTAAGGGGTATGGTTGTGTATGAGTGTGTGTGTGTGTCTATATATAGACATAACTTTTATTTATTTGGTCTTTAAGTTCTTTATGTAATAGATCGACAATAGATTGTTCTTTTGGGTTACATTTTCAAATATATAAGACTTTGACTTGAAGTTATTTATGTTTATTATTATATATAATATATCTATAAAATTTTTTTTTGAACCAAATGATAGAAAGGTGACCTCACAAGAGTGAGAATATTTTCGTTAGCTTTATTTAAGAAATTGCTTAATTTATAGATAGCAGATAGCTGTGGAATTCTTTAATAAGGCCTGCCTTTTGATAATAAATTTTATTTATAAATTTATATATCACAACAAAAAAAAAATATATAAATATATTATATACATATGTATATATAAAAATATATTAATAATGCTATCCCTATCTATTATATAGATTTTAAATTTGTTTTTCTCATTCAAAATAAGTTCTGTAATTATTAGTATTATTTGTAAGCAATCCCGCGTATTTCTCGATTATTCGTAAATCGCTAATCAATATATTCGTGCCGCACGGCTAAAGCCTCTCATCTCTAGCGCCCAGCAGCGAAGCAGGTTATACAATTTTAGATTTGCGCTTTTCCAGTTTGGCAGCGACGACGCGACTGCAAGTCTCAGACTCAATGAGTTTGCATGTTTGACCCAAATACGCCACAGGGAGACGGGCCTCTGGCGGCGTCGTGTGTCGGGGCACCGCTAGAGTTGCAAGTTGCAACAGAAATTATGAATTTTAAATGCATGTTGAGAAGAAGAAGTACGAGCTGAAGTCGCAACCATAACATGATTCGGGTTCTCAGTTTATCAGCAGGTGAAAGTGAATCGCGGCGAGTGTGTGAATGTGAATGCGAATGCGAGCGTAAATGAGTGTGAATGAGTGCGTGGCCTTTTTGTCTCTAGCCAGCCGACTGACTATCTGTAGCTGTAAGTGCGGCATTTCTAATAATAATATTTGCACATTCTGCCGCATACGCCTGCAATTAGCTCGCTTACAATGCCGCACCCGCACCCGCTCCCAAGCCCACAATTCCACCTGCCGCGACACTTTAGGCCTTGCTGGCGCTGTCTATATACTCGTATATATACTTGTACTTAACTATGCTTTGGCTATGCACCTTACTGTATGCATGCTTTGCCGTGTTTTCTTAGCTCAGTTTTCTTCGGCTTTTGCTTTATGTTTGTTTCGGCATCGACGTGCGAACTGGGTTAATTTTCTATATATACATATCTATATAGCTGTATAGCTGCGCTTAGGTATTACAAGTCTAAAATTATTATTTGTACAGTAAAAAAAAAAAACATAAAGCAAAAGATTCGCACGATTTGCGACGCTCTTGCCAAAGAGACAGCAGCCGTATAACAATAATAATTTCACATTTTTTGTTTGTCTTTGCTTTATTTGGAGTGAGTTTTGAATGAGCCGTGGCTTGCTTTCGGCTGATCCACAATCTCAGATAATGTCACAGCGCATACAGAGACAGCTTATGAGCGAGCAGCTACTACTGCGATTAGCAGTCCATTGAGACGAGCTGAGATTTGTTTTTTTTTTTTTTTCGAGACCCTGCTCAATCTGGGTGTCAACCTGGCAACAGTGCGAACAGCGATAAGAATCTGTGAGATAGCTGAACACTAAATGCTTGCACATGAGCAAATATTAGTCAGAGACTGATTGGCTTCATAGACTGATTAATAGTTGACAGCGTGCTAAAGCTTGCTTGCTTACTGTAAATGGCGCTGCTTAGTAATTGAAGCAGTTGGCCATTGCACTTATATTTAAATATATTTCTAGTTTTAGCTTAATCAAATGTCTGTTGATCTATTTTGGAAATATTTCCATATATTGCATACTCATATTTCATATCTATATTGTATTTTGAAGTATATTTATATCAGATTTCCAAATTTTCTATGTAATATTTCATACTCATATTTTTTAAATATTTCCATATATTTTATACTCATATTATATCTGTATTATATTTTAGAATATATTTACAAATTTTCTAAGTATTTCCATAGATTTCACACTCAATTTCATATCTATACATATCCCATATTTTAGAGTATATTTTTATTATATTTCCAAATTTTCTACATATTTCCTTACATTTCATACTCATATCTCATATCCATTTTATATTTTAGAATATCTAGACTTATAATCTTTGATCAAACTTAACTATGTTTGCATTCTTTCATATTTTATTTTATTTATTTTGTTTATATTTTTTTTTATTTTAGTCTTCACTTGAAAAAAAAATATTAAAATATTTTGAGATCATTTTTTTGCAATCCCCCAACATTCATTTAGCAACTGCTTGAGAATTTTTATTTTATTTTATTGCTTGAGGAAGTAACTTCAAATCTTATCTTTTTCTTTTACAATATATATAACTAACCTACCTCAATAAATTTAATAGACTTTACGCTGTGCTAGCTAGCTTCCCTCTGATGTTCTCATCATAACAGCCTTAAAACAGCCCTTAAAAATTATAGTTATTATAGCTTCATTCTTAGTAGCAAAAAACAACACTTAAAACTAATTGACGTCTTGCATATATGCTAGTTCATAAATCCGCCACGCCCACTCGCTTCCTGTCACCTACGCCGCCCCAATTGTGCAGGCTGAATCAGCGCACACAAAAATTTGCTTCAACGTTTACCCAAGAAACTAAAACTAAACAAGAATCGTCGAGGGCAACAACAAAGCCAACTAAAAAGTGAACATGGAGGTCACTCCAAAGGTTAAACTGACAAGATTGACAAGCGGCACGCCACAAGGCGGTCAGGGGGGTGGTGGGCAGCTGGAGGTGGGTGCAGACCCCTCAGCGCGGCTTAGACTTGAAGGCATTAGAGCGCCGCCTCCTCCTGTTGTCTTTGGGGGCGTGTTGTGAACCTTTTTTTGGCCGCCTTGTTGGCCAGACAGTTGCCGTTTGGCCTGATAATTGGCGCGTTGCATGTTTGCGCTTCGGATTTCAACTTTGATATTATTGGCAACGAAGCAGCACTACTTACATTTTTTTTATTTGCCCCGTTTTGGTGAGAACACGAAGTTAACTTTTTGGGGCCGCAACACTTGAGGGTGTGTACTCCATATACCTGTTTAATAGATATGCAAACTAGCAGCCAGAGCCCCTTTGGTATTTCAGCTAGTAGCAAAAACGATCTCTGCCTATGCATTGTGCACATGTATATATATATATAAATATATATAAATATATATATGTATTCATATAAGAGCTGTGTTCCCAGTCTACCAGTTCTGCCAGTTCTCCCCTTTTGCTAATTGCATGAGAAACTTCACAGGCCCAGCTGATGTACGGCCCCTCCTTAGAAGTCTCCCAGGGTCGTTATACATGCTTTTTCTGCTTCCTTACTGCTGTCCGCACCTCACATAATTAGAGCCTTGCTAAAAGGGCATTACGGGTTTGTCACAATGTTTGCACAGCCCGCCGCCATCAGGTAGCTATAAATATAAATTGCAGCCAGCGTGTGAGTGTGTAACTAAAAATAGTTAATGTAATTTGAAATTAAAGAAGTACTTTAAGCGTATTTTATTACATTTATTTATATGCGAGTACTTTATTATTTATATAAATTATATCGATAAATGATATAGAATTATATGCAAGAATTGCTTGTATTTGTATTATATATGTTATTCTTAATTACAATACTTCATTCAAAAATTTAATAAAAATTTGTGACAATTTGAAATTATTTGAATGAAAACTGTTCATAAATTTAATGAAATTTTATCGAATAATCTGATGCAAATTTTAGTAATATATATATCTATATAATAATATATAAATATAATATATATAAAAAATGTTTGACGTCACTTCTTTTCTCTCTTCTTAAAATGTAATAATATATAAATAATATATATATATATAAAATATATGAAAAAGTATATAAAAAAAATATATAAAAATATATATACGTAAAAATATATTTAAAAAAATATTTTTTGACTTAATTCTTTTATTGCTTCGTATAAAATATTAGTGAATGTGCGAAATATTTGTATGAGCTAATCATTTAAACGAAGACTTATCGATTGTGAAATCAGCAATATTTTGATGGGATTATTATTTAGATTAAATAAATATAACATATGATTAATTGATTAAATAAATATAATATATAATATAACATATGTTCTCAATTCTAGGTAGTAGATACTTTGCTTTCGCTTACGATGCCCATGTGGTTAAGTCATGAAAAAGAGTTAGTTATCAATCATTTGTAAGGCTGCTAGAGCCAATCGAAAGATTTGATGTTAATACAATCGGAAGGGTCTTAAAATATAAATAATATAAAAATAAAAGTAGATACATAGCTACGCCCTTTGCTGCTTACAACTATTGTTAATTAGTTGTTAAGCAACAGTAAATGACCTTGACCTCTTGGCACAAATCAACACCAACAGCTTAACTTTAAGATAATTCTCGAAGTTTTATTGCTACAATACTTTGTCGTTTAAGCACAAGGGACAACTCATGCGATTATCTTTCGCAGTAAATATATTCAATTCACAGAAAGTTTTTAAAATTAAATTATAATACTATATATTTTTTTGCCATTTTTATTAAATTTAAGAAATATACCTGAATTCCGCATACAGTCAAAACTCCATTAATTTTTGTCCACTAAGTCAAACGAATCAACAAGGAAATATCGTTATACAAAATAACATCATTCAGCCTCCTATCTTGTTGTCTCAATAAATACAAATATATACTCTACAAAACTAGCAAATACTAGGGTATACAAACATAGGGTATTCAATATATAGGCACATACATATGTATATATGAATATATATTCATATATATATCACTTGATTTTATTTTCGCATTAATTATGCTCTGTCGCTGTTGAAGTCTTCTTGTGAATGTGATGTAAGCGCGTTTGGGACGTTGGCTCCGGCTTTCTGCGGCACACACACACAGACACAATCTAAGCCGAGCTGCCATTAGTTATACCACATGCCACATGTGTCAAGCTTTGTAAATGCCAGCCAGCTAGCCGGTAGCATCGAATGCACAGCTGTCACAATGTTTTATCATTTAATTTTCATAATAATAACGAAATCAAGTGGAACAATGGCAACTGACATAGACGTAGAGGTGGATGGAGATGGAGATGGAGACCGCCTCGCCATGCAGGCGAATGAAGTTTGTGTTTTATAATCCGTCGGCATCAAAATGTTTTGGCGTGGGCGATAGAGCTATGATGTGGTTGATCGAGTTTTTTTTTGGGTTTCTTTAAGGTTCACTGGGAGCCAAAAAAAATTGTAAGAAAACGAACGCAATTTGTTGGCAGCTGCAAATTATTATTTAACGGCTTCTTCGGTTTTTAGTGTTTTAACACTTTTGGCAAGTGGCCCAGCAAGAGCGAAGTGAAAGTGAACAATAGCAGCTAAAACAAACAAACAATAACAGCAACAACAACAACAGCAACAATGTGTTGCACTTGGGCGTTTGATGTTGTCATCGTTGTTGTGTCTTGTTGCTGGCTTCAAGTTGAAGTTGACGCCTGCTGCTGCTGTTGCACCTGAACTCGAACTTCAACAAGCAAAAACTGTAGCGCCCAAGCAGCTCCAACAACAAACAACAAACAACAATTAGTGTTTGTTTGCGCGTTGTTGTTTCAGTTTCTGCGAAGCGTCAACTTCAAACTCCAATTAAAGTGTCAGTTTAATGAACTGACAGCGAAACCAACTCCGGCACAGAGCCAGCGGCAAGTCAAATGCCTGGCCAGACAGGCCCTAGCAATAGAAAGGGCCACAGAGTGAATGACATAGCCAAAGCATGAAAAGTATTTAATTTTTTATAAAAATGCGACATCCCTAGACATTTAATAGTTGCGTTAAATATTGCGAACTGCATTCCTAGATTAAGTGTAATATATTTTTTTTTGTCATGTAATCTCATGTGTTTTTCTCTCTTTTCCTTTGCAGATCATTAGCGAACTGGCGGAAGTTGTCTATGCCGCATTGGATTACAATTTTCCAGAAGACGAGGAATGCCAAATGTCGCAAGAGCTAGAGAATCTATTCCACTTCATGACAGCTGATGGTAAGTGAAACACTAACATTTGATAATTAAACATAATTTAAAAAAAAAGATATATATTAAGTAAAACAATTTAAATGATAAATATAAAAAAATATATAAATATAAAAAAAAATAATATTGAAAATAAATAAATAGAAAAAAATGATGTTGAAAATAAATAAATAAACATATATATAAATCTTTATAAAAAAAAGTTAACATAATGTAAATGCAAACAAACAAAAAAATATTTATAAATAAATATTTATACAGTAAAACAATTTAAATAAAATATATAAAAATATAAAAAAAAATAATAATGTTGAAAATAAATAAATAAAAAATATACATATTACATCTTTATAAGAAAAGCAAAACATAATGTAAAAATTAAAATAAACAACAAAAATTAAATATTTATAAATTGAATATGTAAATTTATAATTTAAAAATATAAAAAAAAATATATATAAATATAAAGGCATGAATATCACTATAAAAATTCCCAACTATAATTAATAATAATAAAAATGTAATTTTGAGAATCTTAACCAGCTTAATTTTTTAGTCAAATATAATTAAGCTTGACTGTATAATTGGATATTAACTTAAAACTGAATTGTACTAGATTTGAATTGTTAAAAGTTAATAGAAAAGAGATTCTTTATTAATAGAAAAATATATCTATATTGTAAGCCTTATCGCAAGTTCCAAGAATTAAAAGAAAATTCAAGAAATAGATTAATAGCTTATGGCTTTATATATAGCACTACACTTATCAAAGCACTATATACAGATTTATGATATCTTAAAAACTAAAGAGATTAGTGGCGCATTAACTATATACATAATATATAATATATTTATTAAAGTACCAAGAAGAAGAATATTCTGAACTCATTGCCAAATGCTTGAATCATCAGTTATGAAGTGAAACAATAATAAGATTAAGGCAAAAGTACACATGAACTCGTTCAGCTTCCATAGATAAAAAGTTCCCTAACACAAGGTCTGCAGCCGGGCAAGGTCAGCCGAATGAATCATTTAGATTCGTCGGCCATATCATGCGACATTTATTCAAATGTGATTTACCTAAAATATAAAAAAAAAATATTAAAAAAAAAACATCAAATTATTGTGAAATGCAAGGGCTTGAGCTTAGATTACACAATTCGTCACAGTGTGAATAACGCTGAACGCTGAACGATTTTCCATTAATCTTAATGTTTTGTTTTTCCGTTGCAGAAAATGACGATGACTGCATTGATGAGGGCATCGAGGAGGGCGACAAGCGCTGGGACGACGAGACGGAGGAGGAGCGCCACAATACCAAAGAACTGGAGCATATAATCGAGGTAAGAAAACCAACTCTTGACATTTCGACACTTTTTTTTTGTTTTTAGTTTATTTGTCAGCCGGCTGCGGCAGCTGATGAATTGCCCAAACACGAATGCAAATTGAATTAAATCAAAGCTTTTTGCCAGTTGAACTGAACTTTTGGCATTTTGAGTTAGTTTGGCTCACAAAGGGGATACCCTGTTGTAGAAATATATTAAGTAGAAATTATGAAATTCTGGGATACTATATAAGATATAGAGACTTAGTTTATGAGTGGAAAGGCGATATGTGATAAGGTATTAAAAATGTCTGCATATTTTAGGTTATTAGAAAAGTTTAGTTTCATATAATATATTGAATATATATATAAAATATTTATAAAAAATATTTCTTGTAAAATTCAGAGATGTTCTATATTTTTTATAATATTTTCTAATATTTACGTATTGTAAGAATTCTGCAATCTTAGGGTTCTAAGAAAAATGCAGTCTTAAAAAAAATTATTACATTTTTAGAGAAAATACTTCTTGTAAAATTCAGAGTCCGCATATACTTTTTCTAATATTTTCCAATATATTTATATAGTCAGGGATTAACTATAAAAAAATTTTGAAAGTGAAGATAACTTCATATTTTCTGCACGTCTTCAATCTGAAGTCTAAAGACCTGGTTTAGACTTTTTAGAAACTTTTTTCCATATAAATTCATATATTCATATATGCATATGACAAAAATTATATAGAGTATTTTAAGATATATATCTATATATACAAATTATATTTAATATAGGGTACATTTCCTAATCTTGCATGAGCTTAGCAGCTTTTTAAGGTGCGCCGTCATTTGGCTAACCTTTTGACCAGGCTTTGACTGCTCCATTTGGCATATATCTACACACACACATATATATATGCCATACTATATCTAGATATACATATATAAATTGGTAGGCACATGCAGATAGAAAGAGTTATGGATATGCAGTTGCTGTTGGAAGTGTGGGAAAACTTGTTTGGCGCACGTTGCATGAACGCAGCAGCAGCAACAGCAACAGCAACATCAGTTGCACTTACAGTTAACCAAGTGAGGCGCACTCTCCAGAGATACTTGTTAGCAGTATCTAAGCATTTGTATCTGCTGGCGTATCTATAACTCGGCTAACCGCAAAACAACAAGCGCTCAGTTGGCTGGCTCAATTGCCCGGGTTCTAGATTACCCCAGCCAGACCCGACCAGACCAGACCAGATCGCAATTGCCTCAGATATTGAATAACCAAATAGCCATCAAGTTGCGGCCATTTCGTAATAGGAAATCACTCTGCACTTGATTTCACAGCTAAATGCGTTGTAGGAATTCGCGTTTCGCACTGCACTGCACTGCGCTGCATCCGCATCCAGCTCCAGCTCCAGCCATATAACCAAAAGATCACGATCATTTGGTAATTTGGCATTGAGGCGTGTGATAAACAGCAATGCCTTGCTGATTGAGCCCGGCCCGGGTCTATGATAGCCAGAGCATAATAGGCATGGAACCTCGACCCGCAACGCTTCGCTATGTTCCAGCTGAATGCGCATTTGCTCATCACCGTTTGCAGCAGCAGCGCCACCTGTCGGCGCATTCTAGCCACTCTAATGAGCCACTTTATAGAATTGACACATTACTGTCAGGCAACATTGAGCAGTGCTCCGCCAGGCGAGCCGCTCGCGCCGGTGGCATGCAATATTTTCCACATGCCTGACTTTTCTGACACATTTGCGCCAAATGCAAATCTATGAAGCATCTGCAAAATGGAAACTACAACAGCGCAAGGGTTTGTCGATTGGAAAACTTGGCCCAGTTAGACAAATTGTTAGCCCAGCTGGAGAGCTAATTAGAAAAGAAGCTGCAGCTGTTGCACGTTTGAAACGAGTCAATAAAAATCGCAGATGCATAAATATTTAAATAGCTAGATAAATGAAAGATGTGGTTTAGAGAAAGGATGTAAATTATTACAATATATATATACAAGAAATCTAAAGAAATAGAAGAATTTATTATGGATCATACTAATAATAGCAAAATATATTTAACATTAATTTTAAATTATATAAAAAAAATATTTAATAAAATATAAAAATTATATAAATTCAAATTTCAGATAATTTATTTAAAATATATTTTAAATATTGAAAAATATATATAAAATAATGTATAATAGATATATAAATTGAATTCAAACATATACATTCAAATATAAAAAAAATTAATAATATTACTATATATATTTATTTAGAAATAATTTTATTTAAGTTGCGAAACTAGTCCTTGTTCAGCTTCATATGTCTTTACTTAAGCAGCTCAACATAAGTTTGGTTAAATATTTTTATTTGTATTATTTAATATGTAATTTCTTTTATAATATTTTCATGATTCGATTATTCTAATTTTCATTTAAATATTTGTATTTCTAATATTTTCATTATCATCTCATAATTAATTTCATTCACAGACCTGCAGAAATCATATAAAGCCCGCATTACCAGAGAATCATTATAAAGCCGTCTGCCGTGCCCTGGTGACGGAAACAATAGAGCTGCGAATATTTCTGCAGCAAATTCTAAACAATGGTAAGCTCGATGCGAACATAAACATAAATATCTCAATAAATTCGAACTGTCTATATCTATCTTGCCTTGCAGATACCGGCAAATTAATAAAGGCATCAGAATCATCTCAGAGCACACAGTATGAGCTGGCGAAGCTGGGCTTCAACGACTGGGTAAGTCAGCTTGTAATATTTAAAAAAAATATTTATATATATATCTGGTGTGTTTGAGCCGTGTTATGCAATGCTTAACGAAAAACCACTAATGGTCTTTAAAGTGGGCTACACAGCGAATCACGACCGACTCTTTGGCGCACCTCTTCCAATTTTACAAACCATCATCATTATCATTAACATTATCATAGGGATCACGCGCGATGTTTCGTTTTTATAGGTGAAGGGAGTGCAACATATCTTCCGCTCAAACCCAAAAAAAAGAGGAAAAAGTGAACCACTTCACAAAATTCACTTTTAATTTTAATAATCGACTCGCAGCGGTTTTACAGCGCCCATTATCCTAATGAGTTCGACTATGTGAGATACATTTAATGTGCGACACATTAGTGGCAAATATTTCGAGTCACCTATATATATATATATAGATATATAGTTATGTATATATATCCACATTTATGTGACCTTTAAATACAAGAGAGAAAAAAAATGTCGAGGCCAGCTCAGGAATTCGCTTGTGGTTGCCATTGGACCTCCGAAATCCATTGAGACTCACACGCAAATTGGCCAAACACGCAAGCCAAAAAAAAAAGAGAAAAAAATAGATGAAAATGTTGGACAATCTTTAGCAAGTTTTGTTGGCTCAACTATTATAGGCTTGTCGATTTTCAAAGTCAGCTTGTAAAAGTGTTAGACGTGTGATAAAATTGGCTAGAGAATGAAAATTAAATACTTTTGCAGAAAGTTTGAATATAGCAAATGAAACTTGACTATATCATATATAATTGTAATATATTTATTGATATTCTATTATATATTATATTAAATTATATTTCCATTCATATGCCTCCTCTTATACTTCTCTCCTGCTACTCTCATCTCGTTAATATTACCAAATTTCATTCCCTCTTTCAAATGTATTAAAAATCTTCTGCTACCCAGAAATTATCTCTTCATACAAACTCTTTGCCAAAAGAGCGGCATAAGTGTAAGAAGCCGGTGCAGATGGTGGTCTAGGCCAGGTGTTAAGTAAGTTTAACAGACGATAACGAAAACCTGACCAGTTGGGGCAATTCTGGTTTCAGATTCGCATTTAGCACATTCACAAATTCATTGGAAAACGTGTAATCTGATTATTGGTTAAATAATTTAAAAAAGAAGTTGACTTTTATCGTGTTTTTTTTTTCATAGTATAAATTATAGAAGAAACAGCTGATCAGTTCATTGTTCGCATTAGGAGATTTCATACGAAAAAATTATCATTGATATGTTAATCAGGATTTTTAATAATTTTTTTAGATATACTCGTGGTTCAGGGTATCCCCTAGTCGGTCACACCTGACTAGAGTTTTAATACTTGCTTATATTAGGTTGACTTATTTTCATCTTTAGTTAGTTAATTCACATTAATTGTCTTAGTATATCGCACTTAATACAGACAGGCATTACCCGGCGTTGCTCGGCCCTAGTTATCTAACAATATCACACTTTAGTTCTATTGATTAATTACGACAGCTAATGCACTTGACTTGTCTTTCTGCTCTAGCGTATCCAATATCCTATTATGCTCCATTCGACAAAGTTACCTTGGGGCACACGCCCCACACATCATTTTGCATGTTGATAAGTCAGGAAAGGAAAACCGCAAGAAATAGGTTCGCGTGCGGCTAGACTATATGTATATATGTGTCTATACGTACATACGCGCTGGTATCATATATCATAAGTATAACCCATCCCAGCTCATGCCCGTATCAACGCCATATTCATAATTAAATCAACACAAAATTTGCATTGCGTGGAAAGGCGCTGATTAAACACGAAAAAAAAGAGAAAAATATGAAAGGCAAAAATTAATAATAAAAATGAAATGAGGCGCAGTCCAATTGAGCAATTAATAACCATGTCTGAGTTGTGTAAAGACCATAGGCAGAGTCCATTCGTATGGCCGGCCGTAAAGTAAAGCCCCCAATTGCACTTTTACAATTATCTTCGGTAAACATTCGTGTAAGGCCCAACAACTGCAGAGTTTGATTAAAAAGAAACTGTGTCGCTTATCAGGCAAAAGTCGACTAGTCGACTCGATTCGACTCGACTGAATGTTTTTGTACCCATTGAAATTGATAAGATTTCCTTGCCCACCCCACGCACTCTACCGCTCTCGATCACCTGTCTATTGTTTTTATTGTCAACTCTTTTTTAGTTCTTTTTCTACTTGTTCGTCATCGTATTCATATTTTGTTGTATTTGGAGTAGTACTGAAAACTCAACAAACTTTTTTATAGTCAGCGCTTTATCAAATTCTCGGAAGCCAAACAGCCTTCAGAATGTCACACAAAAAGTAGCTGTTGCTGTAGCTCCCTCCACTCTGCCCTGTTTCGTACCCCCCACAGTTAGTCAAGACCGGAACGACGAACCCACGCGATATGCAGACTGTAAGAAACGGTTTCGGATCTTGCTTGGCTCTGTTGTGTTTTTTGATTGTTGCCCTGATTTTGGATAGAGCTTTGCGCTGGAATTGCTGAAATTCTTCTGTCTGACTTCTTTTCTTGTGTTTATTACATACGTATTCCATGGTGCTTCATGCTTTGGTGACTTTGTGTATGAAACAGTTGCCTCGGGCTGAGCAACGGAGAGTTCTAGCTAGTTGGCATTGTGTTTTTTGTTTTTTTTTTTTTTTTTTTGGGGAGTACGTGCCGTTGGGATAGGCGTGCAGTCTTTAGATTCCCGCTTCAAATTAGTTAGACTAGAGAGAATACAGTTTTGTAGTCCATTAAAATGAAACAGCTTGAAAGCTTTTTGTACAAGTTTTTTTAGGGTGAAGTCTCTTTAAACTAGATGATTAATGAAAGCTCTTAAAATATAATGTGTCTTAGAAGTATACAATCTAGTTATCTTAAAGGTCTGTTAACTGAAATTGAAGGGGAAATATATATTATAATATTTTGGTATATCTTATAAAATATATCGTACTGAACTTGTTTAATTGCTTAACTCGAATATTAATCTTCAGAAATCATTTTCTGCCAGCTGTAAACAGCTTTTAAATCATAAAAAAATCACATTGTGTCTTTTTGCGTGCTTTCGATGCTTTTAAACTGATTAAAAAGTCATAAAAGCTCTCAACATCACAATATCTGAAAGCGCATTAAAGCTTCTAAGGAAAACCTTCAAACATTAAAAAAAGCATAAGGCTCTACTTTTTATTTCAACTTCAAAAGTTCTTAGAAATCAGCATAGTTTTTGGTTTTTTTGTGCCAAGTTACTTGATTGAAGAATTTTTTAGATACATTCATGCCTTTATAAGACATCAACATACTAAAATCTCATTAAAATGTAAGTCAAGCCGACAAATTAGTTCTGCCTGGTAATTGCTGATAGAAAGCTTTACTTAGATTTTGTCTTATGCCGAATAAGAAACTTTCTATCAAAAGTACTTTTATTTTCCTACAACTTCTGCTGAATTATTTTTATAGCCCTGGAAGTGATCTCTTACCACTCAATTTGACAGCTTTCTGATGCAGCATTCGCTGCTGATGCCCCAATTGCTGCGGCTGATGCTGATGCGTATTTCTTGTTTGTTTTGGGGGGAATCTCTTTCACCTTTTAGCCGAGGCTATCGAGCATATCAACATGAACTGCAGCCAAGACACAGCCCTACACATGTGTTTAGCTTTGCTGCTCAGCGTGATGAGGATGATGATGATGATGATGATGATGATGAGCATTGTATAGCTGCTAATAGCTGTTGATGATGCCCCGAAAAAAACGAGAAAAAACAGAGTTTAGCAAGCGCTACGCATATGTGCGATGTTTCATGCAACATGGCAGCTTAACAACAAACTGTTGCAAACACTTCCGGAAGCTGCCACACGTTGTCTATGATGCGCTGTTGCTGCTGCTGCTGTTGCTGCTGCTATTGTTGTTGCGCTTATTGAAGCGCAGCAGCTACAACATAGCGTTGAATGCAACACTTGTCGACTTTTTGCCGCCGCTGCCTTGTGTCGATTATGCGACGGCTGCCACTACTGCCACAGCCTGCCCGCTTGGTGGGTGCAAATTAGCAGCGCTCGGCCCGTGCGCCACTGTTTTGCATGTTTAATGAGCTGCCACAAAATTTATTGCCGCCAATTGACGCAGCCGTTGACAGGAACAGGAAAAGCCACAACGACGACCACCGTGAAAAGTGAAAATGCGAAGCACTGTTACATCTAGTTTAATCTCTTGTCCCCTCTCCTCTCTCCTCCTTTGCTGCACGCTCTCTGCCATTGTGTGCTAAATACGCTTCCTGCCATCAGACATCAGACATCACACTCACACACATTACTCATACGCACTGTTAACCCGCCAACTGCCACAGGTTGGGAGTGAAGTGTCGTACGTGTTGCACGTAATGAGCAGCGATTGGCTTTGGAGGCGCCTGACTTGATCACAGCGGGTCTCAAATTATGATTAATTTAATTAAAATATTTCTTTTCGCAACGGCGGAAAAAGTGAAAAGCTAAGTAGCTGCTGCCCGCTGTGCACAGCTGATTAAAGTGAGCGGCAATTGCAATTTCCTAACCAACAGCCTCTCCTTCTCTCTATCTCCCTCTCTCTCTATATATCTTGCTGGTCTCTGTCTTGCTTTCTGCCCAATCAGCACGAACTGTAATTGTGGAGAACGTTGCAAGTAACCAAAAGTCCAATTTGCATGAGTTACAAGTCTAGAGCATGTCTGTGAATGCCTTTATATATATCTATATAAATCTGTTTCTTCTATATCTTATACAAACTTGACAACTTCTTCTGTTTGCTTTACAGGCACGCTTCTGGGTGCAGGTCATCGACGAGCTGCGTCGCGGCGTCCGCCTGAAGAAGCGCAACTATGAACGCACGCCCATCGAATACGAGCTGACGCCCTACGAGATACTTATGGGCGATATACGCGCCAAGTGAGTAAACCATTTTACAATTAAATTCTAGCCCATTCACTGATACACTATTAGATCGTATTTTATGATAAACATATCAGCTTTCTTACACACAATTTGTTGACTCTAATAAAATTCCTGTTATAAATTCACATCAGAGTTGATAAAGCCAATTGAATTATATATTGTATTATATCTGTTTGCAGTGTGGTTAATCATTATTTTTCAAGTAGAGTATTAGATGTTCTATAAATAAAAAATTAGTTGACTTAGATTTTGAACTGGGAAAAGATTATAGGACTATTTTATATGTATTTAGATTTTTAATTTAAGTTTTGTAGTATATCAATTTTATTTTAATTTTTTACTTGAGAAAATAAGAAAGGTTTTAATATATATATGTTAAAAACTAAAGTAATAAAAGTCTATTGAAATGCATAGATTTCTATTAGAGATTTAGGAAGTTTTATATCATTTGAATACCCTGATGCTATTCAATTCCCATTTCCAATGGCTTCAAAGTGTTGAAATAATAATTTATTTCTTTGAGGAGAGAATGAGAATGAGAATGAGGCATGCTAGACCCCATTAAGTGTATATATTATTAATTAGAATGACGACCTGAGTCGATATAGTCATGCTCATCTGTCTGCCTGGTAGGGTGTCCGTCCATATAAATGCAGCATCTGAACGCACATTTAGAATGTAATTGAAATGCCACTAAGAAACTGTATTGAGGGCAAAAATAATTAAATAAATAAAGTGCCACAGTAAAAGGCAGGCAAGCCAAGCCTATGCAGCCCAAGCACAGCAGCTCCTTATGCATGTGATGCATATGAAGTGTCAGGTATATACTAGTCGGGCAATGCTGACTAGAGCTCTTGTATACTTGTTCATATCATAAAACTAGAAAATGAAATATTTTAAACATTTTACTAAACATAAATTTAATTTATTATTCTATAAAATGTGTATAATTTAAAGTTAGAATATTTAAGGAGTGTCAAAAAAAACTCCGCATAAATATACATAAGACGAACCTCACCTTTATGGAGTATCAACCACACGATACGACTCACTAACAACAAATCACATAAAATAATAATAAACAAAAAATTTCTCTTTCTATGTTGTCTCCACCGCAGAAAGTACCAATTGCGCAAGGTGATGGTCAACGGTGATATACCGCCGCGCGTGAAGAAGGATGCTCATGCGATGATCTTGGAGTTCATCAGGTCGCGTCCGCCATTAAAGAAGGTGCGTGTTGCGTCCCCAATTCCCATAGCAAATACTTCATCGGCAAATGCCTAATGGACCCATTGATATTGAATTTAGCCTCTTTCAAATCCATCTAAATGTGAACTTTTAATGCTGTTATATTTTACTAATGGCGTTCTAATATATCTATATATTTTAATAAAAAAAATGCAATAGTATATTTTTGTATATTAATAAACAAATTACGACTTGCTCTAATTGAAGGCCTCGGAGCGTCAGCTAGGTCCTCCATTGAAGTGCACGCCCTCGCCGCGGGAGCAGCTAATGGAGTCCATACGCCAGGGCAAGGAGCTCAAGCAAATAACCCCGCCAAAGAAAGAGAAATGTAAGTGCAAACAGCATGCAAATATTAACTAAATTAGTTCAAAGTGCGGATCTTAACTAGAAATCATAGAACATGCAAGAATTCGGAAAGCAAAATTAGGAAATGTTAAAGAAAATGTAATAAAAATTAGCTTATTATAAATTATTAAAAAATTATTAAATTATTAATGAAAATAATAACTAAATTAGTTAAAAGTTTGGATCTTAACTAGAAGTCATAAAATATGCAAGAATTCGTAAGACAAAATCGGGAAATTTTTAAATCATTTTTATATAATATAATATTTTTTATATGATAATTATAATTTGATAATTATGATATGATAATTATAATTTTTTTTTTTAATTATTAATATTTTATTTACCAATTTCAATCGGTCATATAACATATAAGAAAATCGGGAATTGGCCAAATGAAATTTTTAATATTTTTTTTACCAATCTCAATCGGCCATATATCATATGGTATATAAACAAAATCTGAAAATGGCTCAGAGAAATTATTAATCTTCTATTTGCCAACCTCAATTGGTCATATATATATAACAAATATATATATATTTTTTGCAGTCATGAAAGCAAGCCGCCTTTGGCAATTATTTAAGATAAGCTTTTGGGGTCTCAAATATTTACCGTTGCCGCTTGTCGCTAAGTTTTTGGGCCCAAAGCCTAGATTTTTTCTCTTTTCATCCTGGTTTTAATGTCGGCAACCTTTGCCATTAGGAGGAAACGACTAAACGGTTATAACATCTATCTTTGCTAAGAAATTGCCCGCCTCCCATGCATATTTGGTGGGTGTATTGACAAGATTCCCGCCTTGTGTTGTCAACGACGTTTCCCCAAAAAATGTTCGCAACGCCGGCCCGGCCGTTCATAAATTGTTGTCTCATGCACACGCTGCGGCGGCCTGTCAGTCGCTTCTTTGGCTGCCTTCTGGGCATGGGGAGAGAGAGGAAGAAAAAAATAGAAAGAGAAAAAACTTGTTAGCCACGAAAAGTTTTCACTGCACTTGTCGGTGCCGCTGTCTGCAGCTATCTCCCTCCCCGTCTCCATCTCCCTCTCTATCTGTCTGCCCGTCTGTCTGTCTATGTTTGTGTTTGCTTGGCCAATTGCCGTTGCTGGCATGCGCATGCCAACATAGATCAAAAACGGCAACAATTTCCAATCGCCTCGGCTGAAGGAAGCGTGCAAAATTGTGACACACAAAGATAGCGACAAATACAACAACAGCGCAGCGGTCGCAGCACGACAAACTCAAAGACGTCGACGACAGCAGCAACGATGACGCTGAAGATGATGATGACAACAGCTTTGACTGGAACTGAGACTGAGACTGCGACTGCGGCACCGGCGCTATGTTTGTTTGTCTGCTGTGAACTTTTGTTTGTTTGCCTTAGCAGCCAGCTGCAAATGCTGCAGTCGTCAGACAGAGACGGCAACAAAGAGCCGCTACAATGCTGAACAGTGTTGCATACGCTCAAGCGCTGGCAACAAAATGGCGATATTAGTGAGTCAGCCGAAAAGCAGGCAGCTTTTCACTGTGTTTATATAAAAAAAAAATAAGTTACTAAAAAGTCATACATTGAGGTCTGCTTTATTTTTAATTTAATAAAAAAATCCAATTTAAATAATTTTAGCATGTAAAACACTCAACATTGCACCACTGTGCAACGTATGAGCGAACGACACATGAAAGCAAATTTCAATTACCGTTAAGCTGTTTAAATATAGATTGGGCATGTCCATTCACTTTCATTAGACAGCCTGAAAACTTTTGCACTAATCTAATGCAGAGCTTTACGCACTCGACGGCTGCTTTTGCGCTCTCTCTCTCTCTCCTTCGCTCCCTTAAGCGACGTCATCAAACGGCAGTGCTCCTCGCAACTCGTGACGTAACGTAGCCGGGGTCTTTAAATGTTAAATGTCAAAACAAAACAAAGCGTGAGTTAGCACGCTCTCGCTCTCACTCGCTCTCTCTCTTTTAATTCGCGCCGCTCTTTGACGCATGCGCTTGGCGCACTCAGCTTTGCGAGCTCGAGCATATGCGTGGCAGAGCGTCAGTTGATTGTAGACAGTTTCGTGTTAAGCTTCGGCGGTGTCGCTACGTGTTGTTGTGGCTGGCCGCAGGCGACGCGTGGCGCGGGTTGAAAATGAAAACGACCTGATTAAGCACATTAAATGGCAAAAATACGTGAAGCAAAAGTGTAAAAAAGCAACAAACGCGCAGCTCTGTCAATCCTTAAGTCAATTAATCAAGCACTCAGCGAGTCACCAGCCTACACACACACACGCACGCACACCCCCAAAAATGGGACAACAACTGTTAGGCTAACTGCTGTGGGGTTGGTTGCCTGTCGGATCGATAGCCCGAATGCAACCGTGCAAGAGTGAAAAGAAAGAAAGAAGAAAAAAAAACAACAAAGTGATTCCCAAAGTGTTCTGTGACTGTGCGAAGTGAAGTGCCCTGAAAGTGGAGCAACAGCTCCGTTAGGCCATATTCCATTTGCCCATGCAATGCAGAGCTGAGGCCGACTTTCTTAGCCAAAAGTACACGAAAGTGCTGTCGCCGCTCGCACAAATGGATGCCAAACAACAAACGACGCCCAGTGCCAAGCGCTCAACAGCCGCAGCCGTGTTCAAATCGCATCACATCGTACGCAACGCGGATGTCGTTGATGTGGCCAGCGATGCGTCGCTCTACTGCGGCAGCGAAACGGAAGCCGAGACAGTTCTTGCCACACAGTTGCCGTTGCACTCGCAGTCGCAGTTGCACTCGCAGTTGCAGTCGCAGCCACAGCCAACGCCACGAGCGGCGCCGCGTGCTGCTGCGGCTGCTGCTGCCAATCCTTCTGTCAATCCGCCAACACCAAAGCCGCGTCAGGCTGTCAGGACATCAAAAGGTAGCAAACAAATTATTGCTGTTGCCACACATTGCATTGACCTGGTTTCCATAACTAGCTACAATAGTTGCTCGCCGCAGTTCCGTCTTCAAAGGAAATATATATAGTGCAGCAAGTTAAATTGAAGTTGGCTATAACAAAAAGCAGCTGAGCAAATATATAGATCTTTTTATAGAAAGTTGAATGACTGAGAATCGTATGAGGGCTCGCTATATGAAGAAGAAATTATAAATTATTCATTAAACTTTTTTTATTTTAACCATAAGCACTTACTTTAACCATAAACAGATTTTAAAAAAAAGTTAAATTATGTTTTTATTTTATATATTAGCTTAATAAGCTTTTCTATAATATATCATATGATTACTAATCAGTCATTTTGGCTACTTTTAAATAAATTAAGTGATGAGGAATAAAATAATAAATAATGAAAAAATAATGATGAGTGATTAATCATTATTCATCGTTCATTATTCATAATGAATAATGAGTAATAATAGTCATTAAAGATTAATGATGAATAATTAAAAATGAATATAAAATAATAATAAATAAGTAAAAACTAAAATAAAAATTAAATCATTATTCATCGTTCATTATTTATAATGAATAATGAGTAATAATAGTCATCAAAGATTAATGATGAATAATTAAAAATGAATATAAAATAATAATAAATAAATAAAAAAGTGGATAAATAATAATTATTAATAAATATGATGAAAAAAATATCAAATATAAATTTGCTTAGAAATTATGCATAAAATTATTGATTTTAAAATTTCGTAAACACAAAATTAAACCATTTTCATTGTTTCAACCTATTTGCAAAGTTAAGAAATAAAAAAAAAAATGTATAATAAATTTTAAAGATTTTCACTCACAAGCAGACAAATATAAATTAAAGCTAACATATTTTTTTTTTAATTATTTGCCTTTAAATTATTTTACAAATATTTCGCACCTCACAAAGACCATAAATTTAGTTGCTCTTCCAACAACTTTCGACTTTCACAATTATTAGAAAAACATTTTGAAGTCCGTTGTCAAGCAGATATTTCCATAATGTGCACAGCTGTTTGTTGCCCGAAAGTTCAAGTAGAACTAATGTTTACTTTAAAGTTGAATAATAAAAAACAAAACAAAAAAAAAAAGAGTTAAATGTTACCCCACATGGAGAGTTAGTGCTCACATGGAGTACGCTCACTTCTGGCTAATTTCCCAAGCACTTTTACGAGCGTTGCACAAGCGGAAGAAGCATTGTAGAACTATTAAATGCGCCAACTTAACGGTTGCTCGACTGCCCAGACAAAGCACTTAAGTGGAGAGAGGGGGGGAGGTCGCCACAACAAAGCGACGCTAAGATGACAAAGCAAAAGAGCAGCTCAAGACGTTTGTCTAATTACCCCAGGGAGTGGAGTCGAGCAGCGGGCGACTCCATGGAGCTGGTTACGCTCTAGACGCCGTTCGGGTTAGCTTGGGCCGAGGGGGAGGTCAGTCGCAACGACTTGCACAACTTGAGGAGCATGTAATCTAATCAAAGCGACGTCGCGAGTGGCATATGCATCTATTTTCCCATAGCTTTAATTCAGTTGACTTTACTTTCGCTTTGGAGCCAAGACTTACATCTCCTCCTCTTTGATTGTCTTTTGCAGTGCTTCCAAATTCAACAAACTCAACGTTGTCGCGCTCCCGGCAGCGGCTCATCAAAGTGGATTTCTCAAAGTTGCAGGTGAGTGAAGCACGCATGCCACATGCCACATGCCACAAAGGAGTTAATCCCTGGCTATTCCCCTCTGCAGGACGACGAGCTGATCTTGGATGAATCCAGCATTAGCAGCAGCAACGCCTCCATAGCCGCTAACACCGAATCGCATCGCTTCACTCAGCCCAAGATGCCGCCATATCCCATTGGCGGCTACTACTTTGGCTCCCAGATGCGGCAGGACTCGCCGGCCATGCTGCTGCGACCGAGACGCACAAGTAAGTGCAGCAATATTGCCATTTGATATCTGATTTCTATATATATATATAAATATTTGTATGAATTGTGCACAAGGTATGAAGGAACAAGTTTTATGTGACATTTGAGCAGAAGAAAAGCTGAAAATGCTTGGCCTACTTGGATTACTTACAACAAGCTTTAGCTATAACTAGTTAGAATGCAACTAGTTTGAGTTTTGCTTAGATAATAACTAGCGAGTTGAGCTGTGCTTTGACGAATCAATAGAACTGTGAAATTGAGATTGAATGAGTCTCTTCGAATATATAGAATATATTGATATAATATAATAGAATATATTGAGAAAAAAAAGTATTATATCAATATTATAATATATTGATCTCATCTTTCACCATGTCAGCTCAGATACAATTTCAGTTTTATCTGAAATTAATTGATATATAAATATATATACTATATTATATATAAATATATATACTAAATATATATTTATATAGATGTGCCCTATTTTAATACCCAGCAAATTTTTATCTTCATTAAACTTTAGTTTATTTTGATTATAAATTGAGGCAAGTCAAAATATTGTTTGTCATTTGCCTTTTCATGGTTCATAATGATGGCTTGTAAAGGTGTCGAAGCTTAAGCTGTGCCCTCTTTAAGTTTGTTGTTAGTATGATGTTTTGAAGGTCTTGATTAATTTAATAAAATTAATTAAAAAAATATATAACTAAATTATTTATAGAGAAAGCTTGAGTTTTGTGAAAGACTTCAACTTTACAAATGCGAAAAAATATTATACTAGATCTCCGTTTAAGAATTTTTAGAAAAATTTGAAAAAAAATAAGCTGAATTATAGAATAATTAACCCATAGTAAACCAAGATTTTTATGGAAATTTGAGCAGCCTTCAATCTGAAAAAAAAATCCTATCTTAAAAAGAAACACAAACTGAAGTGACAAAAAATAAAAATTACATTTAATATTATTATTTATAATTCTAGTGTGAGCAATTTCATAAGAAATTTATAATATAATAAATTTCTTATGAAATTGCTCACACTAGAATTATAAAAGACTTTTAAACTCAATCCACTTTTCCTTCATACCTTGCACAACACTTAATTCTATGCCTTAATATAATGTGGTTTTTGTTTTTATTTAAATTTTAATTTACAATTTATTTACTTTTTTCACCCCTTTTTCCCCACTTTCCCCAACACCAAACTTACTTTGCAAAGGTATTTGAACGTTTGTTTAATTATGGCCTATTTATTGATCTGAGCACACAAATACCGCTAATTAATGTTGTTTTATGATTTTGCTAACAAAATCAAATGTATTATATATTTTGCCAAAACGCACTAAGAACAAAGAAATAATGAATGGATCGGCTAGAGAATTGGTTGGAAGATATGTAGTTGGTGTGAGCCCAGGCTGAAGACAATTGATGCCGGTTACGGATAAAAACACACACAGATACAAATACACACAACCACACACATACACTCACAGACACAACACAACAAGAAAAATAATCTCGAAATATTTGTAAAGCAATAAAAAAAAAACTTGAAACAAGTTTAAAAGAAAATAAAAATATTTAAATGAAATGGATTGGATTGCACATTTATTTTCTTAGCAAACTAACATTTTTGGTTGATATGCCTTAACACAAAAGTAAAATATAATTTTAATAATATATAAATATATATATATTTTCCAATTTTCAATTTAAATATGCAAAAAAAAATATGCTTACAAAAATCAAAAATATATTACGAACAAAATGCTAACGCCGCCTTGAACTATGCCACACGATTTTTATTTGCGCTGCGCAGAGGAGCCACAGCAGCAGCAGCAGCAGCAGCAAGACGAATTTGGCAGCAGCTTTGATAATGCACTGGAATGTAAATATGCGAGAATATTTGAAGCAAATTTTATATTGCATCTCTCTGTTTGCATCGTTCATATTATTCGAGATATTTTCAATTGAAACTCATCAAAATTTGAATTAACAAAAATTCGATTAAATATTTTTTTTTAATATTTAATTCATATTAAATTTTTATGTCGATCACTTATTAAAACTAACTTCATTCAGCAAGGTTTACAATCAATAATACATATATTTAATTATATAAATATTATTTTGCATTTAAATCAAAAATTTTTTGTTAATATCTTAAAATATTTATTTAATTTTTAAATAATTCAGATTAAACTTCATATTGATCCCTTATAAAAACTAACTATAATATTTATTTTAATATTTAATTTGAATTTAATTTTTTTTTAATTTTTTAATAATTCAAATTAAATTTCATATTATTCACTTATTAAAACTAACTTCATTCAGCAAGTTTTGCAATCAATAATGCATACATTAAATTATATAAATTTAGTTTGCATTTAAATCAACATTTCTCCATATTTTAAATGCATTCTCTTTAAGTCTTTCACACATATACACACACCTATACATATATACACACCTCACACATCTATAAAACACATCCTTCCGCCGTGTCTATTCGCCTGCTTGCTTGTGTCTGTCTTGCTCTCGTTTTCGTTATCGTTTGCTCTACTTTTTATACACCCCCGCAGTCAATGAAACACACATAACGCATACGCAATGTTGACCGTCCTTCAATGTCGCATCACAACTAATGACAACTCTTCCCTCTCTCTGTCTCTCACTCTCTCTTAGCCTACGACCTGGCCACCCAGAACGATGCGAAACGCGGTTCTGTGCGCCGTCACACTATCGTTGGCTGCCAGAGCAACCTGGATGAGACGCACTCGATGCCACCCACGCGTCCCGAGTCGCGTCAGTCGGATGACGTAAGTGGCTCGTCGAAAGAGGTGAGCAGCTACACCTGACTGCAATTTATCTTATGACGCATCCGTAAACTTATTTCCATTCTCCATTTTATCTTTGCGCAGCTGTTGAAAAAGTCTCCCGAGTCGCTGCAGTCGCTGGAACAGCAGCAGCAGCAGCAGCCACACGGGACGTCTGGCAGTGGAGCTGAGGAGCCGACGTCGCATTCAACATCCTCGCTTGGCCCATGGAACAAGTCCTTTATGGACAAACAGACCTGGATGGAACGTGGCGACGATCGGCTGTCCGTGACGCTAGCGGAGATCGTTCACATACGTTCCGTCATGACCAAGGCGGAGCTGGAGGGCCTGCCCATGGACGTGCGCGTCAAGGAGGATGTTGAAAAGCGTCGTGTCTGCTTTCTGTGCCTGCGCACGCGCTTCTCCTTCTTCGGGCCGTGGGGCATCCAGTGCAAGCTGTGCCAGCGCACCGTCTGCGCCAAGTGCTACACCAAGATGCGCATACCCTCGGAGCACTTTCGCAATGTGCCGCTGGTGCTGATCTCACCCTCGCTGCTGTCCAGCCCGGCCAGCTCGAACACGCCATCGCCGTCGCACCACGCCCACCACATGCACTCCTCATCCACGGGCAACATCATGGACGATCAGTTTCCCAAGTCTCTGATCGAGCGACTGCTGCGTTCCGAGTCAGATCGCAAGGTGAGTTGGATGATGATGATGATGATAATCTGATGATGACTAATCCGATCTTCTCTATCAGACTCGCAGCACGGTCGGCAGTGCACCCTCATCGCCCAAGCACCAAAGATCAAACATGAGCACGCCGGGCATCAGTGTTGGCCCAGGATCAGCGGCTGCGGCCGCTGCTGCCACTGGCCAGGCCGTGGAGGCACTGCACGATCAGGCATCCATGTCGGCCTCCTACTCGGGCGCCATGCGGCCATCGGGCGTGCATCAGTACCAGCAGAAGCAGCAGCACTACAACAATGCCATGTCCCGCAGCATGGAGGGACCACGCAGTCTGCCCGTGCATAGCCCGGCGCATCGGCCGCTGTCCAACAGCAGCACACTGGAGCGCAAGTAAGTACAGCTCAGCTGAGAAAGCCCAGAGGAAGACAGAGTCGCTAATCCTCGCTCTCTTTCTCACTCTCTTATAGATCCCGCTTTTCGCGCGGCTTTGCGCTCTTCTCGTCGGGCAGCCATCTGGCTCAGACGCAACAGGATCAGAAGGAGAATCTGCGTGGAGAGCAGGTGACCGTCTGCAATGATTGCCAGGGTCTGGTCAACGAGATAACCAGCTCCGTGAAGCAGAAGCGCAGCTCGGCGCGCAACCGGACGATACAGAATCTCACGCTGGATCTGACGCCTGTCTGGAAGTAAAACCTAACCAGATGAAGGCAGCCTGCAGCACTATTAACTACATAATACACATTATATATAAATATATATATAATAATTCACATATGCATATTTTGGATGGACTGTTGTATACATAAGATTGACAGATAGAGACAGAGAGAGGAAGAGAAGATGAGAGAGAGATATAGTTTGAGTTGAAGCAAGCGCTTGGATATCGTTGTAAATCGTTAGATCGTGTTAGTCTAGTGTTAAGTGTAAGACCCCTAGCAAAAAGTGAGAGAAAAAAGGGCGAAAAGCAACGCTGAAGCAACGTCTTCGGCTGACTAGGGACAGGCTTGAGTGCGCACCCCACCATATAAATACATTCGTACATACTCTACTGATATAACCCTACCACATAAATACATCTATAAATACATATACATATAATCAGATATAGTTAATGAAAACCCCGTGCGATATATAATACGATGACGTTGTTTGTAATTGTTTAATTTATGTATAAATGTTGATTAGGTCTCGTATTAATGCACAGACCCTAACGATAAAAGAAGAAACCCCGATCATATGAATATATATAGAACGATTTACTATACCCCATTAGCAGCTATATATGCGAACGTTTAGGAATAGGTTATCATTATTAACAGATCCAAAGCGCTCCACAGCTTATGCCCTCGATACGCATAGGCCTTAAAGATTGAATCCTTAAGTTGCGAACCAGGCAAGGTCGAGTAAATCCTGTTGTAAATTATGTGCTTGCACAGCTCTATTTTTTGTTTGTTTTTCTTGTTCGAAAATAATGAAGTTCGTTTTGTTTATTCACCCCCTGAAAACCCAACTCCCTTCTAACTGATTTTCGCTATTCTCATATATAATATATACCTATAAATAAATTTCAATTGCGACTAGTTTAAATTTAAATATAATTTTACACCTAATTGCAATTATAACATAGTTTAACTAATCGATTTAAGAAAACAAAAACAAATTTTGAAAATTTTATGTTTTTTTTTTTGCGTATTGTAATTTATAAATGCATTTAATAATTGTAATTTATGGAGTTAATATACAGAAATATATATATTAGTTTTTATTGTTTTTAAGTTAAATCATTTGTATGTATATTAATATTGCTCTCATTTAACAAAACACACACACACTCAACACACAAATAAAAACGAAAATACACAAAACAGCAATAAAAATAAAAACTACTAAAAATAAATAAATTCCTTAATTTTGTAAGCAAAAATTCTCGAACGAAATGCGGTTTCTTCAGACCCCTGAAACATCATCAAACTGCCTCAAGTTTCTCGGTTTACCTGAAATCAATCAACCTCCATTTCCATTCTCGGTTTCCCGGCAGAACAACAAACAAAGACTTTATACAAGATAGATTACAAACTGATATATTTATTTTAAATGTTCTTTCAGCGAATAAAAGAAAACAAAACATGTTCAGTAATTGAAAATAAATTAGAGTTCTTCTCATAATTATGTAAACTATACATATTTCTCAGATACTCGCTTAATGTTACTGGAAAACTAGTAATAGTCGCAATTGGATGCCGCAAATCGTGGCGGTCGCTTAAAGCTAACAACTAGAGCTAACATTTTTTTCTTTTCTCATTTGCATTTAGAGTCGAGCGGAGCTGCGGCGGTCGCTACTCTGCGCGCTGCTTCTTGTTGTTGCTTCTGTTGTCGTGGCCGCCGTGGCGCTTGCGGCCAAAGCGCTTGTTGTTCTTGCCACGTGAGAAGTCACGTCGCTTCTTCATGAACTCAATCGCCTTGTCCAGGAACTCTTTCTCCTCCTCGTCGTTGGCCTTCCGCAGGGTGAGGGAGATTTCATCATTGAATTTAAGCTGTAAGTGGAAGAATAGAAATAAGAAATATGGGGATTTGATGTCTTGGTGAGAGCTAACCTTAGCATCCTCCACTTTGGCAATGTATTTATCGGCCGCATCCGCCTCTGTGAGGCGTACAGAGCCCTTGGTGTCGCCCTTGTTGAACTCAATGTAGGCAATGTCAAAGTCTTTGACTTTCTCAAAAGCTTCGCGTATTTCCTCACGTGTGACCGTGTCTGGAGCTCCCTCGAAGACAACGATCGCATTTTTGGGCAATTCGATTTCAGGTTCAGGTTTCGCCTCCTTCTTGCTCTTGCGTTTCTCGTTCTTTTTCTGATATTCCTCCTGCTTCTCCTTCAGGTAATCAATCTGCCACTTGCGGAGCAGCTCACGTTCTTCGTATACAAGCTTTTCCTTCTCGAGGAATTCTTTGGCCTGTTCCTTCTTCTCGAACGTGACAAAGATGCTGCCCTTGAATTTGTACGACTTGGTGGGCTTGTCGTAATGCTTACGCATAGTCACATTAACGACCTTATCGTAGGCGCTGACAAAGTCGAGAATCTCCGACATCTGGGACTCCAATGGGAAGCCCTTAGCGTAAACTGTGCGCTCCTGAATCTCCTTACGACGCTCCTCGTTGTGCTCTGGAATGGGTCGCTCGGGATGCCGACGCAATTTCTGCTTGTCCTCGCTGATCTCCACGAGGCCCTCGTCGGATTTGTTCAATGCATTCACGATTTCCTCAAAGTCCGTCGTCAGCGAAGCCAAACGTTTAAATGTGACCAGCACTGAGAGCGGCACCCAGCCGCCCTCGTTCTTAGTAATCTGCTCGCTTAGGAACTTGTCACGATGCAAATTAGCATCGCCAAAGTAGTACTCAACTTGCCGAATAATCGCGCGCTCGTGCTTGCTGTTCTCCTCGGCCGTGGGAGCCTCTTTCTCATCTTTCTTCACATCGCCATTTTTGCCGGTCTCAGACTCAGCAACTTCGTCGGTTTTCTCCACTTGCTTTACCTCTTCGGTGACCTCAGCGTTTGTAGTCTCTGCTGCCATTATATATTCCGATTTATATCAAATTATGAGCAAGAAAATAAAATGAGGAATGTGCTGCGATGCAAACACGTGTGCGGCAAGCGGCAATAGAGCTGTCAACCGATGAGACAATCGATATCGATTGCAGTCAGCAAACAAATGTACTTAAATCGATATCGATAAGTGCGGTAGTCTCCAACACTGTTGTCGTTAAACAGCACTGAAAGTGAAATATTCTTTTTAAAATTTAGCAATATGTCCACAAATAAACAATACTTGTTTTTAATTTTTTTAATAACAATTTAGATTTCCTCAACTAGACGAAAACGCTGGTGCTGCTTCTCAGGAATTACATTGAAAAACTTTTTATAAATAGTTTGACCTTGGCGACCCGCATAATTACGCTGAACCCAGGTGTGATCCCAGTTGGGATCGATGGGCTCGCAGGTGACGACAACCTTGCCATGTTCTATGGCAAACAATGTGCCATTGCGTCCAAGACCCACCTGCAAGACAGTTGGGTATTCAATATTAATTAATGATTTCCTTAATAATCAAGTTTACTTACGTTCAAGCCGGGATGAAAGCGCGTCGTCAGCTGGGTAGCCAATATGGTGCCATGGGACACATAGTGGCCGTCCTGCACTCGCCATCCACGATGTTTCGGGCGCGGATGGCCCTTCTTGTTCCGCGTGCTGCCGCCGGTCTTTTTGCTGGCGTTGCGTATCGTCGCTGTTAGGTGAATAACAGATGTTGAGTAATTCAGATAACATTATTATATAGTTAGTCGACTTACTTATGAGTGGTTGGTCCGCCTTAAGGCATTGTAATGAAAGCTTTTGCATTATACTAAACGACATTTTATTTGTTTTGCTTTTCGGCCGACTATTTATGCAACTGAATGGCAGTGTGACCGAAAAACGCAATTAAGAAAAATACCAAAAGGCAGTATATCGAAAATAGCAGAGCCGCACAACATCAGAACAGTTGCCAGTGTTGCTCTAGTAAAGCACATGCAAATATTATTTGGTAGAAGCCGGCGGTGTAAATAAATTTGTTTTTTGTTTGCCGGTTTGGATTATTACAAAAGAATGGAATGGTCGACAACGCCAACCGCAAATGATACTGCGCTTCGCCAAAGAACACGGGAGTATGCTCGCCAACATCGAAAGGAGTTCCGAACACATACAACGGATGCACTGCGCTTCGGCTTGGGGCAGATCAAGGATAATATTAGCGAATTGGAAAATCTTGGAATCAAGGACGTACAGGGAATGGCGAGTCGTATAAAGCGGCGTAAGCATGCCACCGGCGAGGATATGTACCGGCTGAGCCATGCATTTTTGCAGGCTAACGAAAATATAGCCGCCTTTGCAGAAGTCCAGGGCGCAACTCAAGTTATAATTAAGGAATTTACAGGTAACTGTAAATGGCATATTTAAATAATACAGAGCTCAACCTCACCTGCTCAACAGGCACGCAGATGCAACGTCAAATTGAGGCTGCCGAATGTCTGTGCAACTACTCACTCGGCGATGCGCATGTTTGCGAGAAGATCACGACAATGGCAGGCAGCTACCTGGTGACGCTGCTGGATAGCCAGGAGCCGAGGCTGAAGCGTAGCTGCCTGTGGACGCTGGCCAACATTTTGGCCACGTGCAGCAAGTCGGCCAGCATGCTGCTACGAATGCAATTGGCCAGCAAGCTGTGGAAGTTGTATACGGCGCCTGCAAGCGATGCCCATGGCTTTCATGATGATGCTGGGATGTGTTTGTACTTGATAGCCACCAGAGCAGCTTCCTCTGTTACAGCAGAGGATCGGCGCTACATTGCCGAGCACCTGCACGGCAAGCGGCCAGGCGAAACAGCTGCCGAATATTATATGTACATCGTCTTTCAATTAGAATTGGTTAGCCGAGAGCGCGATTTGTGCGCAGCTCATTTGCTGCATTTGTTGAAATTCTCCCTGGAGAATCTAAATTTCGAATGGAGCACAGCTGCCGACAAGTTACGCATCGCCTATGGAGTGCGTGTCATGGCAAACATCTTAGCCACACGTCCGGCTATTGGTCAATTGGAATTGCAGGCGGAGCAGCTGGTGAATGCTTTGAATAAACTGTTTGCCTTGCGAGATTCGAGTCTGACCTTGGATCTGATGCAGCTTTTAAAAAATCTCATCGTAGCCCAATTGTTGGACAAGGAACTTGTGTTGGAACACATTCGAATCTATGCTTAACCAAATACTTTTTAAATATGTTGAACTTTTGAACACATAAAATGGATTTTGAAATGTTTATATATTATGTATTATATATGAGTATCTAAATGAATTAAAATAATATTGTTAATTACTGAGATAAACAGATAATTACAGAGATTACGAGTTCATTGATGAATGCATTATTTAAATGAACTAAAATAATATTGTTAATGACTGAGATAACATCTAGATTCATTTGTTATGCCTTAAGTGTGAATAAAATTGAAATTTAGCATTTTTATATATTATATATGAATATTGAAATGATTTAAAAAAAATGTTGATTCATTTGTTTTACGTGTGTATAAAATTGAATTTGAAATTATTCTATATTATATATAAAAGTATTTAAATGCATTCAAATAATATTGTCAATTACTGAGATAACACCAAAATTTATTTGTTATTTTCGAGGTGTGTGTATGCTACATAAATGAAGTGTGTAGTCAGTGTTATATGATTATGTGTTTCATAAATATATAAATATTCGAGTCGATCTACGAATGTAGCTTAATACAATGATTATAGGTATACACATATATATGTATATATATGCATAAACATTTATACGTCAGACAGAAATAAGTAAGTACGACAAAAATTAAAATTAAACAATGCACGACTTGGGAGGATTTTTCAGACTTAACGATCTAACGGAATAAAATGAATATAAACTAATAACGTATTTTAAACTTAAACTTAAATTAGATATCATCTTCGAAGAGGGCAATAATGCGACGCCGTTGTGCGTCTTCGTCCAAGGGTTTGCCGGCATTGCACTGTCCGTTGTGATGGATGACATTGTGGATTTCGAGTTCGCTCACTGCGGTGAAGATCAGTTTGCATTGGCAACAGCGAGCCGCTGAGGTGGGCGTCACTGGGACGGGCGACTGCTGCAGTGGTGTGCCCGTGGCCCTTTGCAGCTTCTCAAGAAACGTGGCCCGTGCACGCTCCTCGTGCAGCGGCACGGCAGCAGCAGCAGCAGCTGGAGCAGGGCCTGTGCATCTTATGGGTATGGGCTTCTTCACAACTGGATTGGGCGTGTTTTGTGAGTTGCGACTCTCGGAACGCTCGATGGCGTACAGTACATTGTTCTCAACTGTGATGGGTGTGGTCGAGCCGCTCTTGAACTTGAGCAAACTGTTGCCAAAGACGGCATCGTCATTAGAAGAGGATGGATAGCTGTCCCAGCATGTTGATGTCGAAGTCTTTGGTGTGATTTCCTTGATAGGCTCAATTTTCTCGGCTTTCTCAGCAACGCCGCCGCCGCTGCTGCTGCTGCCATTGCTGATCTTAACCTGGTTCAGTTTTTCCGCCAGCTCGGTGTCAATGGAATGTTCCTGCAGCCAGGTGCAGGTCTTGTGCAAAGCAAATATCATGCGTCTAATGAACTCGTGGGGTGATAACATCTTCTGACGCTTTATCTCCAGCAGCTTGTTCAGCTCGCCCACAAAGTTGAAGAATTGGAATTCCACACAATTGTCCAAGTGCAATTGATGCGAATCCTCGTGCATGTAGCGCTTGAAGCAGGCCGGGCACTTGCGCTCCTTCCACATCGGCTCGGGTATGTTGACTTTGATGTCCCTCAGCTGCGCCTGCTCCATGGGATCGTCCTCCTCGAAGTTCGTCTCGCTATAGTTGTAGCAGTTCTTGTGCTTGCGCGACAGCGCGTTCTCCTCGTTGTCATCGCTGGAGGTGACTGCCGCGTAGTCCTCCTCCTCGCCAGTGCCGTTGCCGCTGCAGGTCCTCGTGCTGGTCGACGGCATTTCTACCTTCACCTGTCCACCATTTCGTTGCTTATTAAAGAGATCGTTCAAGTAGCGTATCTCTCGGTCGCTGTTGCCGCTCTGCTGGGGCACAGTCCGGTTGAGCAGCTGCTTGTGCACTTTGTCCGTTCTCTCGGGCTTGACTCTGTTGTTGTTCAGCAGGAGATTGTGCACTGGCCGTTGCTCCACATAGCGCAACTGATCCGCTGTGATGAGTGCACTCTCCTTATCTTCCTTATTTTTCGTAGACTTTTGTTGATATAGTTCGATTAGCTTCAGGCTGAGCGCATTCTTAATGCATTGTTCGCGAAATGTGACGGCGTGCTTTAAATACGATATGCAAAGTGCGCAAATAACGGATGGCAGACCGTCATCTGGTGTTATCTATAAAGCAGATAAGGTAATAGATAACTGTAAGCTGTGAAAATGCTTTTTTCCTTTGTGTTACCTTTAGTCCAGATGTTTCTTCTAGCAAAACATTGATTGGCTTCTGAAAATTGAGAAACTCGTTTGTTGAGCCATGTAAGTATGTGGGTATTTTGGCAAATATATTATAGTCTGCGGGGCTGCTGCAAATGCGGCAGATATTTCCCCAATTTGTCATATTTTTCGTTAATTTCTATACTATACTTTCTACACTAAACACAAAAACTATATACAAAAAAGCCGAGTGTTGCTCTACATGAAAAAGACGGAAAACTTCCCGGTCAGCTGTGAATGCTCAACAACCCTGTCTTCATACCGAGAGACCGGGCAATTTAAAACGTTGATATATTATTTATATTGGTCTATTTTTAAGCGACGCACAAAATATAAAAGCAAATAATTCCTTTTAAATAGTTAGCATACGACTTAAATAATAATAGTAATAATACTGACATATTTTTTACTCCATACAAATGATCAATTTAATATATCGCCCACTTCGATAAGTCGATGATTCGATAGGTTTTCATTTCATTATTACCATCGAAGACTGTGTGCAGAAATGAATAATGACAATCCAAATATTATATTTAATCCACTTATAAGTTCCATACAAAAGGTGGTGCTCTATGAAACACGTTCGGTAAGTAGTGTGCAAGCAATAGATTGTATTAATTTAATCGGATTCCTCATTGTTTTCAGCGCTTGTATCTGGTGGGCAGCAACAATCGCGAGACCCGATTTCGCTTGCTCACCATCGATCGGTTGGCGCTTAACCGCCTGAGCATCGAGGAGAATGCAAACGAGTTCAACAGCTTGGACATACGCCGCTTTGTGTCCTCATTAACGGGCTCGCCCAAAGTGACCTCCGCCTATGGAGTACTGGGCTTTGTTCGCTTCCTCGAGGGCTACTACCTGATACTGGTTACCAAGCGAAAATGTTGTGCCCACATTGGCATGCATTTGGTGTACACCATCAAGGATACCGTGATGGTGCGCGTCAACGAGGTGACCTCGCAGCGACCGCCACATCCGCACGAGGAACGCTACAAGCGTATATTCCAAAATATTGATCTACGCAGCAACTTCTACTTCTCCTACTCGTACGACCTGACCCGCACGCTGCAATACAACGAATCGGCTCCCCGCTATGTTGGCACCAAGCTAAATCTGGACCGTGACGAGCCGCTGCCCGATTGGAATACGCTCACAAACAACGTCGCGCAGGCACACGAACGTGTGGACTACGCCTTTCGCAGTGATTCACGCAAGCGTTTTGTATGGAACGCCTACCTGCTGCAGCCAATGGAAGGTATCATGCTGAAGGATTGGCTGTTGGAGGTCACACACGGCTACGTTAGCCAGTCCTGCATTAGCATCTTTGGCAGGCACGTAAATGTTTGTCTCATAGCGCGTCGCAGCACTCGCTTTGCTGGCACAAGATTTCTGAAACGCGGCGCCAACTTCAAGGTGTGTTTATATATTAAATGATATTTTACGGATATACTTTAAATATATACTTTCAGGGCGACGTAGCGAATGAAGTGGAAACGGAGCAGATTGTCAGTGATGGGCAACGTTTGTGTGCTTTCACTCAAATGCGCGGATCGATACCATCCCATTGGTCGCAGGACATAAGCAAGATGGTGCCAAAGCCGCCCATACAGCTGGACATCTCTGATCCCTATGCTCAAACGCCTTCTCGTCATTTCGAGCGCCTGCTCTATCATTACGGCTCTCCGCTTATAATGTTAAATTTGGTTAAGAAGCGCGAGCGCCGTAAGCACGAGTCCATCATATCCAAGGAACTGCAGAACAGCATTAAATATCTCAATCAATTCCTGCCGCCGCAGCATCGCATGAAGCACATACACTTTGACATGGCTCGACAGAGCCGTCTCAGCGGCGGCAACGTCATGGAACAGTTGGCCGTGCATGCGGCAAGTATTATTCAGATGACGGGCATGTTCTATAAGGCGCATCGGGGCAGCGAACTCAGCTTCCAGACGGGCATCGTTCGAACCAATTGTGTTGATTGCTTGGATCGCACCAACTCGGCGCAGTTTGCCATTGGAAAGTGCGCTTTGGGTAATCAGCTGGAGCGATTGGGCTTTGTGAAGTCAGCTAAGCTGGAGTTTGACTCGGATTGCGTGACTATGTTGGAGCATCTATATGAGGAACACGGTGACACGTTGGCTCTGCAGTATGGCGGCTCACAGCTTGTGCATCGCATCAAGACCTATCGCAAGACAGCAGCCTGGGCGTCGCAGGGTAACGATGTGATGCAGACTCTAAGCCGCTACTACAGCAATACATTCAGCGACACGGAGAAGCAACAGAGCATTAACTTGTTCCTGGGTCTCTACAAGCCAAGCTTTACCAAATGTAAGAGTAAACCCAAATCAAGCAGACATTTCCACTTATATGTTCTACAATTGCAGTAAACCAGCCCATCTGGGAGCTTCAAACGGATTACGATATGCACAATGCCTTTGTGCCGAGCACATCGAGCGCTTCCATCACGGATTGGGTGAGGCACAAGGTGCGCGAGTGTTTGCCCTATCCCTGCGCGGACACCAACAAGCTGGTCAAGGAGCTGTTTCGCGTGCATAGCAATGGCTTAGAGATGATTGATTCATACTCCAATTACCATCAGTCCTTCAAGTGGACAGATCTCAGCGAGCATATAGAATTCGAGATCAGCCAACTTGCCACGCGATATATGCCCACATTCCGCACCAACTACAGTCCCTTCCAGCGCCAGATACAACCGTCCCGGAAGGGCCGACAGAATCCATCGATGACTGGCCAAAGTTCTACTGGTTCCATGAATAGCAACTCGTCCAGTTCCAATGAGGGCGAGGACAGCTCCAGCGATGAGGATCTCAGTGCCAGCTATGCCGAAAAGGAGGCCAAGCAAACAGAGACAGCAGAGCCGGCCCCATTCACGCTAGCCTCAATGCTGCCCTCCATGGAGCAGGTGTATGGCTGCACCATCAGTCCGCCATCCAAGCAGAGCATGGCCATTTACAAGAAGTACGTGCAAATGGGCAAACTATCGAGCGGTGGCGCTCAGCCAACCCAAACGGCAGTTGCGCAACGCGAGCAGGAGCAGGCCAAGATGATGCGCGGCATCACACTGCGTCCGCTTGGTGACTACGGCACGGATTCCTATCTGAGTGTACAGCCACCAACTGTGCCCGCCCAGAGTCAACTCATTTATGCCGAATACTGCAAGACGCCGCGCAACTTCAATGTGGTGCCCAAATTTGAGGACTTGGATGTGCTATATCGCGCATATGTTCAGCTGATTTAAAAGTGATTTAATAATGGGGAAAAGTTCGAGATTGTATAGCAGTTGTCAGAGAAGTCTTTTAATAGTTTCCTTCCCGTGTTGTGGTGAGTACCGAATGATGATGTAGATGTTTGCAATATACGCTGTATAAGTAGATGTTTGGTACTCTGTATATTGATTTGAAAGTAACGAGACTATCTCAATTTGTCTGTAGTATTTGTACTTGTCTATGAAAAATGTATATATATATATATATATTAATGAAATATATTATATATGAAAGATTTATATATATATTAATGAAATATATATTGTTAGAGCTTAGAAAGTATTTCATATTCAAGAGTTTTGATATGGATTTGTGAAAAGTGTAAAATTTAAACCAGCTGATTATAAATATCTTAATATAAATATATAAATATATAAAAATATAAATATATAAATATATCTTTATATAAATACATAAAGACCTTAAAGATTCCTTATATAACATATTATATGTTCAATCACATTCTACTGGCAAGTGCTAAAGCCTTGCTCACACTTGTTATTAAATCAATTATTTTCATAAAAGACCCGTATTATTTAAATTAAATATTATTGTATTTATTGCTTGCAAATTAAAACAAATTATGTATTAAAAATACTCAGAGAAATTGTTAACAATTGAACAGGAAACAGGACCTTCTCGTTCGAGGCAGCGCTACTTGACGCTGTGCTGATCTGTCGTTGGCTGCGCCGCTTGCTCCTCCTTGGACTGATACGTGTACTCAGTGTGCAGGCCATGGGGCGCTGTATTGGAGGCATGCATGGCATTGTAAGCCGGCTGCTGGCTGGGCTTTATAGTTGGCTTGTAGACGTTGCCCAGCTCCTGCGCCAGCATATACTGCTCCTGCTCGGGATAGTCGTGTTCGCAGTGGTGCTCACCGCAGATCTTGCACTCGTAAATGTTGGGACGCAGTGTGATCTTAATGCGCTGTGAATGAATGGAAATTATATTACATCAATTCGGATCAAATCGACGCCGTCTCTCACCTCCCAGAAGCTGTCGCCGCTGCTGCGCATAAAGTTGATGATGGCATAACCTGGTATGCAGATCAGGGAGAGGGAGGCAAACATCCAGCCAATGCCGTAGGCCCAGTCTGGATAGGTGTAGCGGCCATTGTGATATGTGGGCTCCTTGTAGTTGATCAGACTCAGTACCCAAATGGCCTGGAATAAACACATTGAGCACAATTCATTGGCAAATCCCACTCGGCACTTACAAAGAGCAGACAGGGTCCCAGGACCAGCCAGCAGGACTTTAGGTAGAACGACGGCGCCTTTCCCGTCATCTGTTTAACATTCTTCGAGAGTCGCCCGGTGCCGTAGAACCAGGCTATGGCAATCATCTGGCAGAAGGCCAGGAACATTATCGTCACAGAGGCAGCATAGTGATCCATTAGCTGGAAGTAGTAGATGCCGCCCTGTATGATGTTCGGCAGTCCGAACAGGCACGAGATGACGCAGACGAAGAGTACTACGATCTCATGGTAGCCCAGGTGTCGCTTGATCCAGCGCGGAAAGCCGTCCTGTATGGAAGTGACAACCACTTCGACGATGGCAAACTGAGAATTGAGGCCCAGACACAGCAGCATGAAGAAGAACATGACTGCCCACAGCTGGGCGTACGGCATCTTGGCCATAGCCTGCGGATAGACTACGAATATCATGCCCGGTCCATCGCCAATGACGTCGCGCACATTGGTATTCTGCTCCAGCGCCAGGTTGCCCAGCGTGGAGAAGGCAAAGATGCCCACCAGTAAGCTGGTGCCCATGTTCACCAGGCTCACCGAAATCGTATCTCGCAGTATGTTATTGTTGTACTTATTGTAGCTGGCGAACGAGATCATGGACCCGAACGTGATGCCCAGCGAGTTGAAATTCTGTGAGGCGGCATTGATCCACACATTCGCGTTCTTCAGCTCCGACCAATTGGGCCGGAAGAAGAAGCGCAATCCCTCGGCAGCGCCCTCGAGCGTCACCGCGCGGAACATGAGGATGATGATGAGCACGAACGGAAACGTGGCCGTGAAGTAGCGCACCTTGGCCGACGACTTGATCGACTTCCAGGTGGCAAAGTACACCATCAGCCAGGCACACACCAGGCAGGCGAACAGCTCCCAGCGCATCATGCCCGGATACTCCAGCCCGGAGCTAATCTGCAGCACTTTATTTCTGCAAAAGGCAATTTAAATATAATATTTAAGTGCTTAGGGATTTCTCCTGCTGCATACTCAAAGAACTCCTCGGAGGGCGTGCGGGATGTGTCCGGTGCAGTGGTATTCAGTTCCTTGCGCTGTGGCACCCAACAGTCGGGAGTGTTCCACCTGGAATAGAAGCAAGATGTATATCCATGATTCGCTTTCGGTTAGTTCCTCTCTCGCTCACCTGTTGTTGCAATCGATCCACGGCATTTCCGTCTTGAACGACGTGAAAAAGTAATAAATTGAATAACCTATTATGACGCTATAGTAGGTGGACATGAGAAACGAGACAACTACACTGGCCAGACCAGCACCTGCAAAGAGACAATTTATGTATTAATTACATGTTTTCAAGATTTGTGTTGGGGTTAAATTGTGACTTGATCAGCCCAAGCGAGCGGTGAGTTCTTTGACATTTTAATTTATGAGCTATAGACAATTTCCTAGATTAGATATAGATAAATCTAGGAACTCAGAAAAATAAGTAGAATAATTTATTAAATTGATTATATTTATATTAGAGCTCCTTATAAATGAAATGAGTCTAGTTTGATGTGTTTGTGGGCGATGGAATGAAGAACTTAATTGTAGCCTAAAGACTTGCTTCATTTATTTATTTGCATAGCTTAAGAAATTTATACTTAGTTTAGTTTATCAATATGTCTAATGATCTTCCAATTTCTAATATTTTTTCTAATTCTAATATTTTTCTATGAGCTCAGGGTGAAAACAATAAAAAATATATTCTCTTTAAAACATACAAATATTAACATATTAAATGTGATTTACTTTTCTTTTATGCTCTGGGCATATCTTCATAATTTTAGCAGATCTAAATGCTGATAAATTTCTAGTTTCTTAGCTAAACCAAAAGTTTGTCTGCGTGTAAATATTATTATATTATAATGCTATCTAAATAGAAAAACTCAGTTCCATTTTAAATTCTTGGCTGGTCTACGTACATCTTAGGCTAAGACTATTTAAACTGTTAAGATGGCAAGAGAGAAATAACCTATATTATAATTATTATATTATAATCAGCAAAAATATTATCGGCAATTTGTTGCTCCTCAAATGTCTTTGCATGTAATCTAAGGATCTGCTATGAGTGCATGTAATTCAGACCAGCTCACTGGAATCACATGTCTAGACTTGGGCTCATCTGCATAATTGTAATTGGCCGCGTGCCGTTGAGGCCAATTAAAGCCATTTGCTCGTTGGTTGGCTTAGAAATGTCTATTAATATTTATTAGTTCGCATCTGGTTGCAGGTTGGACGCTTGACAGTGGGCGTGGGCGTGACCGCGTGGGCGTGCCAAGGCTGTTCTATTGGCAAAATATTGTAAATAATCATCAAGAGCTTTGCAAATATGTCAAAATAATGTTGTTTGTTGAGATTTATTACTGTGGCCTTTGACTGCTTTCGCCATGTGGACTGTGTGTGTGGTGTGGTGCGGGTGGTGCGGGCGGTGCGGCAACTCACAAACGTTCGCAAGACGCGTACGTAAATCGCTCAAAACATTTCCGTTTCAGTTTCAAGTTACACTTCGCCTTTTCACGCCAGCCCCATAAAAATGATACTAACTAATTAGCAAGTGTCGCTGCTCATACGAAAGTGTAGCTCAGTAGTTGAGAAGCGCAAGTGCTTCAGTTTCACTGGAAGCTGATCAAATTTGCCTCAACTTAAGTCGACTGAGTTCTGTATGCCCTGGAAACTAAGTGTGGAATGTGTGTGGAGAATTCGCATGAGAGATGGTTTGGGTTGGAATATTTTGGGTGATGGAGAGGGAGAACTTGTGCTCATTTTACTTAAGAATTGTTTACAATGATTAGCTTAAGATTATTTTCTTATAAGTATAAAATAAATATGATATGATAAAAGCTCTTGGCATATCTCACTTCATTAAAGGTTATTTTTGGAAATTTTTTATTATATATAGATACTAAAATCTCTAGATTTGTTGTTTGTTTTCTTCGACGATGTTTTCCATATAAATCCACAAAATATTTTAAGCATATATTCTATATATTTCATACTAAAATCTCTAGATTTCCTTAAGCAAAGGTGGTTAGACTGCCTTACTTCTATACATGGTATCTTTTCATATGCTTATGGGATCCATTTGCCATATGTGTGTTCCATATAAATCAACAACATTTTATACAGATTATATCCTATATATTTTACCCTAAAATCTCTATATTTTCATCATTAAAACTCATTTCGTTACAAAGTATTTTTGTACATGTTTTTGACAAACGTTTTCTTTGTATTCCATATAAATCTAAAATGTTTTAGTCATTTTCTTCTAACTATATATTTCACACTGCAATCTCTGCAAATTTGGTTACCCCAACTCACATCTTTACAGGGTATCATTTCGCATCCGTTTGCGGCGGCTTTGTGCAGTTTTGTAACTGTGTAAAATCAGCGCGCTGTTGGCCAACGCTGTTTGCCCAGCTCTAACTAGCCGTATTCAGGCATTGGCAATGAACTCTAGGCGTGCGGCGCCCATGTTTGCCTTGTCATGGACACATGGGCAAATCTCATTTGGAGTTTTGTGTTCTCTATTGTACTCATTATTATATTCATATTTAGTGTGTGCGTTTTTTCTTTTTTGTTGTTGTCTAATTAACTAGGCGGAAAGAACATTTCTAAATTTAGTTACTCCAAGCTCGAGAGCGTGACGCACTCGCAGTGACCTATAAAGCGTGTAAATATCTCGGCGAAATGACGCAATGAGACTCAATTCTATGATAAATGACTGGGAGCGAGCTTCTCACGAAATCTTAAACGGATTTGTAAATTATTAAGTGAGACCACTCGATTGGCGTGCCTCAAAAGAGAGAGAGAGAGAGGGGGGAGGGAGAGAGAGATGACCAAATATTACTCATACGCCACATGTTGCAATGATATAGATAAATTTATTTATTATCAGGCAAACTCATATGGAATCCATACTTATCTTATCTGCCCTCTTGGACGATATCGAACAAGTTTGATCGTCTTTGGCTGCATTATCTTAACCTAATTGATATATTATAAGTGAGTTTGACTTACCCTTAAACAGGGGGCACAGCTGACCCAGGGCACCGATGGGACCGCGGCCCGTGTACTGGCCCACAGACAGCTCCATAAACAGCAGCGGTATGCTGCATATGAAGAGTATTATGCAATAAGGTACTAGAAACACACCTGCAATTACAAACAGCAGATCAAGGAAATAAGCGAAATGGGAACAGCTAAGTAAGCAAATTAAATTAATTATAAATATTTGAGATCAACAATTGCAAATTGTAGAAAGCAAACACATCCAAGCGCTCAGCTGCATATGAACGTGTATAATGTCTCATCTTCTCCAGTCGCCAGTTGTCAGATGTCGCCTCATTATACTTTTGTGTCTGTCTCTGTGTGCGTTGAGAAATGTAAATGGGGCTGCTCTGGGGCTGCTGAGAGTGAGAGCGTGTAAATGAAGATGGACGTAGCCCCCGCCAAGTGGGGCTTGCGTGCTCGGTGCAGCGAAGGGGGCCAGCCGGGGCAGGCTGTGCTCCAGCCGCAGATGACAGTGACCGCTTTATTTCGTCGTCGGACCGTCGGACTTTCATACTTTTGCGCTGAGCTTAAACAAATTTTAATTTATGACTTTGTAGCGTTTACAGCGGAAATGTCGCATAAAGCGCGAAATTTTCAAAAATAAAAACAAAATGCCTCCAAAGATGTCAAAGTTTATGCCGAAACCTGCTACAAGCCCCACTTGTTTCCGTTACTTTACATTTGCTTTTGCTCTGGAATTTTCGGCATCGAAAGTGAAATGTTGCCAAATTTATTATTTTATTAAGAAGTTCGATTTGAAATAGCTGCACTATTTCTGATCTTCAAAAATCGAAAGTATATAGTTATAGGAGATATATAATGAGATAGAGCTGTAAGCAGCTATATAGCAAACTCTTTCTTCCTCTTTTCCTTTTGCTTAAACATTATTTATATATATTTAAAAAGATATTTTATTTAGTGTTTTAATGTAAGTCTTGAAAGAATTTCTTTAAAATACTTTTTAAATTAAAAAAAAGTATTAAAAAAAAATGTTTAAGTTTGTTTTGAACTTAAAAATCCCTTTTTTCCACATTTTTTTAACGGCTTTTGCTTTGAAAGAATTATATAAAAAGAAATTTCATATAGAATATAGATGAACAATTGCTTGATAATATTCTATAACATTGAAAAAGGTTCTTCAATTTGTTTTGATTTTTTTCTTTAGAATTTCTAGTTTTTTTTCATCGTTATAGGATGAAAATAGGATACAATCTTCGCATAAAATTTGCAGTTTTAGTACTAAAGAAACCCTAAAAAATCAGTCAAAGTTTTCCACTTAATTCATCTAAATTCCACTTACCGCCTCCACTTTTGTAGCACATGTACGGGAACCGCCAGACGTTGCCCAGGCCCACCGAGTAGCCAATGCAGGCCAAGACAAACTGCATTTTGTTGGCCCAGTGCTGCTGGCGCGGCTTCAAATGGGCCGCCTCGTCCGACATGTCCATGAAGCTGTCATCGTCATCGATGCCCAGCGGCCTGCGAATACAAAGCACACACACACACTCGGCTATAGTTTAGCGAATAGACGTATAATGTATATATTTAGATGATGTTTCGCTAGTCATTTGCATTATGGTCAGCCAGGCGCGTCTAATTGTTGTCAACACTCGCCCTCCACAATGCGGCATTGTCTGGCTGCCGGACCCCAGACAATTGCACTGATTACATGACCATTGCCGCGACACCAGCCACAGACGACCCCAGCTAACATTTCTGGTGTGTCAAATGGTTTAATTGTAGTAATCACATGCCAAATGCAACAATAGCCCTCTACGAGGTGCCAAATGCCAGTCCATTGCTATTGCATGATCACAGATTAGGGGGTGTGTTTGTTGATACATTGGGGGACGATCAAGCTGGGAGGCGTCAGGTTTTGTGCAAATTGAATTTGATGAATTATGCAAGCAGCATAGATTGCTAATAGTGTTAAAGATACGTTGTTATTCGAGCTCATTGAAACAGCTAAATATGCTTGTTAGCATTTAGAGTGTGAATGGAGGGGAGTTGAGTGGAGTGGAGTAGAGAGGAGTTAAAGAGGGGAGAAGATGAGGCTTGTGATATCCCAAACTATTTGTAGAATTTTAGGGGATCCACGAATATAGTATAGTTTGGCATTGAGTATATAAGAGTATATAATGGAATATAGTATATATATTATATATAAATATTTATATATTAAATAATATATTCTAATGGCGTCTATTATATAGTATAGCTTAGCATGTTATTTTTTTAGAGCTTCAGTAGGCAACACGGCTTTATTTGACGATCTATTTAACAGCTGATAGTTGTTTATTGTTGAGCTCGATCTGGCATTTTATTGTGAATAGACTTACATTAGAGCAAAGCTTACAAATTGCTGAAACTCTTATCAAAATATTGTTTTTGTTCGTAAAACTTATCGTGCTTTGCACTTTTTAATGCATTATGATAAAGCCCATTTTTGGTTGAATGACTAAATAAATAAGCAGTATTATCTCATTTGAAATGAGGATAATTCATAAAAATTTTTCGAACTACCATTGCACCCATGTTTGGTTGTGAATATTGATTGCGGCCTGGCGCTACATGACCAAAGTTATTTTTAAATAGTATTGCCATAAAATCTTCTATCCAGCAAATCTCGTTTTATTGATATGAAAGATATTTTCTTTATTTTATTATTATTTAAGCTTGTGCATCTCGAAAAAAAAAACAGATAATGGATTGTGAAAATTGGTGTTCCTTTATTTTTGATTGCATGGTGGAATTATATAAAATTATATAATTATAAAAAATATCATTAATATCAATGAAATTATGATTTAAATTCCAATTTAATGTCATAAATTCTTCTGCCTAATGAAGCATGTTTCATTGATATTAATGATATTTTTCTTTATTATATTATGACTTAAACTTGTATAGCTCTAAAAAGAGCATCCGATTTGTATTGAGGTCTTTAATAAAATTTATACTATAGCACAGTATTCTTTAAGAGCAAATAATATTGAATTGTTTAATAAAACACAGTCACTATAATAAAGCAAGGATGTACCTTATATAGCATGTCATACTTGACGTATACTAATTCCCTTTCTCAACGACTTATCACCCACTCTACGATCGAAACATTTACTGTTATAAAAATTCACTTTAAACATGAGACATTGTATAACATTTGCGAGCTCTACAAATTCGTGGAATAAATTTAAAAAGATAAAGTTCGATTCGACATTGAAGTTCAGCCATATCAATTGCCTATCTTTCAGTTGAGTCAGTGAATCCGTTTTCTGTCATTCAACCCAGACAGAACTCAAACTTTCGCTAATATCTCAACTTGTCACATATTTGCAAAACCCAATCAATCCATTCAATTTTAGATTGACAGCACATATTTTATGTCACTTTTATTTATAATATATTCACTTTCAAGCTGAGCCCATAAATAAATACAAGAATCGAATGTTATCAAAAAAGAAAAAAATATTCTTTGACACGTGCCGCCGCCTGAGCTTGATATATTTTATGCACATAGAGAACATAAATAAATTGTATAAATTATATAGTCTCGGGGCGAGCTTGGGCAGACCACTTATCCATTATATAAACGTTAATATTCAATCAGCGGCATTTCGCTAATGAGCCAAACAAACACAATTCAATCATAATGGACCGGGTGAACTCGAATTGAAAGCCATTAAACACTTGGACAGAAATAAGATGGCACGATCCCGTCACGTCAGTTACATAAGTCGGGCGAGCTTACACTTTGGCCACGCGATTGTAGCGGAAGAAGGACTGCTCGGAGTGCTTGGATGACTGGGCATCCAGATCGTTGCGGTGCGGCATCTCGTCGAGGTGCTTGGAGTCTCTCAGGATAGGATTTACACTAGGCAAACTTTATCCATGCGTCCATTAAACTGGGATTCGTTTGTCAACACTGCGCGCAGGATTCGATGCGATGAGGAAGCTGTGGAACAACTGCACCGATCGTGGGTTGCCAACTAACTGATTGCCGCCTGGCGCCGGGGCGAGCTTGGGACTAATCTGGCGAATCGAACTATTTGTGCACTGATCTCGGCGCGAATTGATAGAGTCAACAGTTATAGTTAGCTACTTATGTGGAGCTATTGATCGCGTTAAGGAACATTTACTTAAAAATAGCTGAGAGCCCGCCCAGCGATGTTCACGTTTCATGTCAAAGGCATCATGTGCTCCCCCACGCACAGATGGTGTTAAAAGTCCATTATTTACCATGTGTGTCTGCGTGTGTGTGGGTGTGCGTGTGTACGTGTGTGTGTGCTTAGGCATGATAACATTTGCTTTTTATGCTTCGGTGTGAAATGGTGCCAAAATTTGCAATGAATTCTTAAGTGTTTTATGCGGCCGTCAATTGGCTTGACAAGGGGCGCGTTTTCGAATCGCTAATGCTGGCTGTCTATATAATTATATAGTATGTGAAAAAAGGCGATAAACTCTGACTTAAACGATCACTTAAATAAAGAAAATAGAGCACTTGTCAGTTAAATATATTGAAAAGCTAGCATAAATCTGTCTTGATGATGGGGCACTTAAAGTAAAGGATGGGCTCTGCCTAATGTCGGTTAATCTGGGGGCACTTTTGATTTAGGAGATGATATGTCGACGGCAGACAATCTACAAAGATATGTTAGCTACAGAGTATGGTGTGAAACCTACACAGATTACATAATTGAGTTGGAGATATGTAGACGTCGGCTCTGGGGACGACATTTGTTGATTCGGAGTGAAATGTGCAGAGGGAAAGAAATTCTGTGTAAGGTCTACAGAAATGTGTCGGCATAACAAGTAATATATAATTCGGAGTAAAGTTTAAGGAGATATGGACAGCCAAAAATCTAAAATAATTCGGACTTAAACTTGAATACGAGGCATAATTCGGAGTAAAATGTACAGAGATACAGAAATGTCGGCAATATTATTTAGAGATGTGTTAGCAACATATGTGGATTCGTAGTGCAATGTGCCTAGAGAACAGGATTCGGAGTAGAGTCTACAGAGATATGTGGGTATAAGAACTGAGCTATGTTGACAACATAATTCGGATAAAAGTTTAAAGAAAAGTTTTATGTCCGCCCAATATTTGTTTAGGAGAAAACTCGGGCTGAAATCTAAAAAGCAAGCATAATTCTGAGTAAGGTATATAGACGCATTAGAAAATTCGCAGTAAGGTCTACAATGCTATGTTGACAACATAATTCGGACAAGACTTCAGAGATATGTCAGTCTAAAATTTGTTTGCGACATAATTCGAACGGATATTCAAGCAGAAACCACAATTCGAAGTGAGGTCAACAATATTATTCGTAGAAAAACTCTTAAAGATATGTCGGCAAAAAAATTTAAAATATTTGTTGACAATCTCTTGAAGATATCGCATACCAGTGCAGAACAAATAGTGATCAATTGAGTTAAGAATATAAAGTAGAGAGGGTAGTTTTATAAGGTATGGAATATCTTATTCCACCATATACACCATATCATATAAACTATATTCAACATAACAATAGTACGTTTTTTTAACTGCGGAAAATTAGTGAGATTTATAGAGTTCTCCAGAAGCTTCCCTTACTTTCTGTCGTATCAGCCCTGTGATCCCATTCCCACATATTATTGCATCAAACTTACGGCGGCGTCTGTGGATTGACCATGTCGAACAGCTCGTTCGCTGTGGTTGGCACACGACGTATGACCAGCTTGCGTCCATCCGTGGAGCCTATGCCAATGGAGGCCAGCGAGCGGACCGATGTGACGTCCGAGTAGATCTGATTGGGGGCCAGCTCGTTGAAGTGATAGGAACTGCCGCTGAGCGAGGACTGCGGCTGCATGTAGAGCGGATCGGGTGGCTGCAGTCCGGCTGCTCCGGCCGAGCTGCTGGCGAGATTGCAGCTGCTATCGCTCAGGCCGGGCAGGTAAGCTGTGGGCGTGGCACTCAAGATATGACACCACTCAACGATTGGAGCCTCAACTCAACTCACCTGAGACCACGGAGCGCATGCTGCCATGTTGACTACCCAGGCGCGAGCGCACATCGTAGCCGAGCGGAGAGACGGCCAGTGCATCCAGGCCGGCCATGGTGGTGGTGGTGGTGCTGGTCAGCGTGGCGGGCGTATACTGCACCACTGGCAGCGGCGCAGCAGCTGGAACAGCCGCCGTATCGTAGTCATCAATGGTGAAGGTAACCGTTGATGTGGATGTCGCGGGCTGTGGCTGTTGCTGCTGCTGCTGCTGCTGCTGCTGCAGCTGTGCCGGCTGTATCACATCCGAGCTGGGCCGCGACTTGACCGAGGGCTGGCGTGGCGGCTGCTTGTGCATGGCTGCCGACATGGCCACCAGCGACGTCGTCGAGTTGGTCTGGCGGAACGGCAAATGGTGCGAGCCCGCTGTGGAGGTGACCGGCGAGCCGGGCGTGGCCGGTATAATGATGTACTTGGGCGTGCGCACGGATGGGCCGCGTATGAGTCGCGTCTGCTCGTCGCCGTCGCCGCAGCTCTCGGCGCCGCTGTCCGACAGCTGGCTGAGCCGCACCGGTGCCAGCGCCGTGGGCGCGCTGCGCTTCGTCACCAGGTTCAGGGCAGTGGGCGAGGAGGCTGTCTTGGCCAGAGGCAGGAAACCGACCTTCGGGGCGTTGCTGTTCGCGTCTTGGTCTGCCATTTTGGCCGAATGTTGCTGTTGCTGTTGCTAGTTCTCTTGCTCTTGTTCTTGGTTCGATCAACAAATCATGTTTCTCTTATGTTGCTGGGGGCTGCTGTGGCTGTGGCTCTGTCTGTGGCTCTGGCTGCTGCTTTCATATGCCTATTTATCATTTTAATGCTCATAATTTGTAGCTGGTGCCGCACAGCTTGTTGTTGATAAAGATCGTTGTTGTTGTTGCGCTTGTCATATTTTTAAATCACATTAAAACCTTGAACAACACAATGCCATTATTATTATGCTTGTCGTCGCTGTGTGTGTGCGAGTGTCTGCCTGTGTGTGTGTGTTCTCTAAAGCTTTTAAATCATAATAAAATAAAATAAAGAGAAAACCAAGAGATGCGATTTCTCTTTGTTTAATATCATTTTACTTGATATACTCTGGAGAATTAGCTTGCATGGACTTTTTACTGGAAAAATAAATATGTTCTTTATAAAGCACATATATATTTATGTATTATATTATATTATTATATATTTATATATTAAGAAAGTAAATAATTGTCTTTAATTTACGTGACTTCACATTTTCCATTTTTGTGAAAAATATTATTACAAAATTAGCTTTTAAATAGATAAATTATTGTAGATTATCTACAAGCACGACAAATTGCTTGCTGAATGAAAGCATTGTGAGTCGTTTTTTCTACACTGCTACACAGTAAAATTTGGGGGCTTCCCTTGTCAAAAATCATTAATCTTGTTTTTTATGCGAAATTGATAAGCATTGAAAGCAGTCTGGGCTGCCTGATTAAACTCGAAATTGGATATAAATTTAAAAAAAAATATTAAAAATACATAAAATATTAAAAAAATATATATAATTAAAAAAAAATATATGTACAAAATATTTAATATTTAATATATTATATATAAAAAATTTTGTTTAAAAAAGTCTATAAAACAAAATATATATAATAATATATAAAATTTTTAAAAATATATAAAACAAGAAACACAACAAATAAAAAAAATTTAATTAAAAAATTATGTTCTTAAAAAGTATTTAAATTTTTTCATCTTAAATAAATTTTTTGGTAAGTTCTTTAATATATTTTAAGTATATTTCCAAGAAATTTATTTATTTTTAGAACATTCTATGAAATGTTTTTATTTATTTTTAGCAGTTAAAATATTTTGTTTTAGTAAACCTCTGGAAATTATATTCATAAATTATAAGTAAGCTTTTATGTATTTTTTATTATTTTTTAAAAAGTTTTTTTTGTCTCCCAATTTGCTAAACACCTGCAAAACTTAACACTCATAATTAATCATGCGCTTCAACTTTTTTCCTACTGTCATCTCAGCAATTAATAAAACCTTTCTCATGCTATTTACTTTTGATTATTTATATAAATAAACAAGCACATGTGCCGCGTATCTTGTTCCAGTTTTGTTTTCTTTTATATTTTATCATTGTGACACAGAGATAAACACTCCTATCTGAATGGCTGACAGACTGCCGGCTCTCACACCTCAGATCCCCAACAAAGCTCGCACACTTCACTTACATAACTCTATCTTATCGAGTTGCGGTAAAGGTTGCCTCCCCCTACCCCCCTCTCTTCCTCTCCGTAATGCATTGTTTGGTGAGAGTGTCTTGTGTTTACTTTCGGGTGGAGGGGAGAGACCAAGCTTTCATAAATTCCGGCAGTTTGGCATAATCTATAATCATATGCGATGATCAATGCGCATGGCGCTATGCTCCACTGACTCTTTGAGCGGGCGCAAAGGTCATTGAAATGGGTTCACAATTATTAATTACACATCTTATAACGATACATTACTACTTCTATGCTGCTGCTGCTGCCTTCGACTACAGACGTCTCGTAACTTGTATGCATTGCACATGTCACTTTATGGGGCTTCGTTGTAATAGAACAGCCCCATTGCCAGACAATGCTATATGTAAATTTTATGAGCGCAGCTCTATCATACTCTATGCATGAGCTAAGCTCTAAACAGTTTTATAACTATTTACAAATTTTGTTGCTAAAACTTTTTTGTGATAGTATTTTAAATAAATTTTCGTTTGACTTGAAGCCTTTTAAAATATTATAGTTATTTTGGCTAAGATTTATTTTTATTATAATGGAAAGCATTGAGATTTATCTAATTAGTTGTCAGAAGCTTGGTAGACCTCGTAGAGTGTATATATTCATGATAAAAATGGTAAGCTGAAAAAATTTTGTACTGTCTGTCCGTCTATATAACGTTTAAGTAAAAATGAGGATCTCATAATATATTCGAGTAAGGAACTAGAGGTTCTTTATGCAGGAAAATGTAGATTAAATAATAATTTTTTAATATATTCGCTGATCTTTTCCCTTTTCATAAGCTCGCAGTTTTCTAACCACAGTTATCTGGGCATATTTAAGTCGTCTTATATTAAGACATATAATAAAAATAAATATGCCTTGAATTTTTCTTTAACATTTTTTTTTCAACAAGTTTTAGTATGCAAACCCACTAAGATAAGCCAAAAAAAAAAGTGCTTAAAAAAGTGAATACAAAACTATCATATGAAGATTTTTTAGATCAGAAACTTTTTTTTTCGTTATAATTGATTTTTTTGATATAACAACATTTTCACATTTTTATAGTGGTTGAAGAAAAATTACTCTTCAGTCAAACTTATTTAGTTGAGCTACACTGTATAAATATGTAAACATTTTTTTGATTGCTCTCTCTCTCTCTCCACGCTCTCCTAAATTGGAAAAATTAAATTGTTTCTGGAAACAGCACAAGCTTCAAGGTATCTCCTAGTCGCGCACGACCGTTTAGAGGCCTCACACTAAATTTGATATTCTCTCACGCTAAGATAAGAAGTTTTTGTAGGAAGTGCACTTCTATATCTTGAGTAAAATATTGCCGTAGACTTTGGATTAGATTAGTTTAATTTGTACTTTTATATATACTTTTTCAGCATATAAACTCTGAGTGCATTTGTCGTTGTTCCAGATGTACATAAATGGAAACAAATATGGATATGTTCTCGTGTTAATGAAACCAGAGTCCATACTTAGCTAATGCTCAAGGGAAACAAAATTAATAGATTTGCCATTAAATAACGTAAGCTGATTTCACAGTTGTTGCTGTTGTTGCTTATCAGCCGTAGTAATAACAAAAAAATAATAAAACTTCATTTGTTTAATTTTTGTTGCACTTTTTGGCATTGATTGCCGGAGCCAAAAGCCACAGAAACTTTCACGTGCGCTCGAACAAAACGTCAATAATAAAGGCCAATAATGAGAATAATATAAAAATAAATTTTTATTTTATTTTATCTTATTTTGTTTGTATTTTTTTGTATGGTAATTTAGTAAACGATTCGCAGTGATTTTTTTGTGTCACATTTTATCGTTTTTTTTTTCAATTAGATTTTATTTGCAATTGGCTGCGTTGGAATATCATTCATGTGCACTACAATTGGCCCCAGCTCCATTTCAATTTTAATCATGATTTACAATCTTAATAACATAATCAGCACTCGGCACGATATTGTTATATATCAATTACCCGAACGACGCGCAGATAACGCTGCGTATACGCGATGCGTGTGCTCCAAATGGAATTTAGGCAGTCTTGAACAGTTCTTGAAACACGCCAAACGATTCGCACATTCACGATTTATGTACGACAACGTCGCGCCACGTTTATCCAATCGTCGAACTATAATGCCGCCATATGCTGTGCGCCCGCCGAGCCGCCGCTGGAAACGTGCAAACACGCGCGCTGTCAAATGTCAACTGATCCACGTTCGCGAATATCGTTTACATTTGACGTCGCATTGGGGGCTTGGGGGCTTGCTTGGACGCCAGCGACTCACGGCTCACGGCTCACGGCTCACGCTCAGCCGATCGTCCACTTGTCCGCCTCGCTCTCTCTCTCTCTCTCGTTCGCTCACCCCGGCGCCGTGAGTAAGCGTGCGAGCATTTGCGGTTTTGGTTTTGCTTTCTGTCATGCGCTCCGCTTGGGCTTTCCGGCGCGGCATCTGATAGTAGACCGCAACAAGCACTACTATAAAGACGGGCGCTTGCTGTGATGGACTACGATATACCCTAGAGGCATTTGATTTAGAAATAATAATAATATATACATAATTTTTCATTTATTTTAGGTGATCTTCATTTTTTAATTCGATTGAAAGTGTTTGATTAACCTGACAAATAATAAAATAAATATTATCTAAAAACAAAAAATCTCAAAAAAATATCCTTCCCATTGAAAAAAAATTTAGACAGTTATACTTAAGTAAAAACTTTTCTTTAGTATGATTTACGGCTTGCCTGACTTTTGGTTCGCTTGGAAATTCAAGCTATATTTTATCATACAATATTCATATTAAAGAAAAAACATTTAAGCATTTTTTTTTTAAAATTAATTTTGTCATTCTATTAAATTTACAATTTTTTTATTATTTAACTGAATATGCCCCCTTGGCCATGCTCAACAGGGTATAACAAGAGCTCAACTGAAATGCAGCTAATATGTGGCTTATCCTCCAAATGCTTTCATAATTTTTTTTATTATGCCACATAAAGAAGCTGTAATTTTTAAGCAGCCAAGTGTTGCTTTGTTTGTTGCTTTGTTCTTATTTTTTTCCTCCCGATCAGCTTTAGATAATTGCATTTTTTATCACTTAGCGACAGACGCTGCGATAAGCTGCGATTAATACCAACGACGGGGAATCGATTTGCAGTGACGTATGTCAAGGCAAACGAGCCAAATGAGTTGACATTTTTTATTTGATTATCAAATAATATAGAGATAAATGTTTAAATGTTAATCATATCGGCTGATTCAAGAAGAAAACTGGATTTTGAATGATATGCATATTGACTGGCTGGACTAAAGTTTGCTTGATTTGAATAGTGAAAAGCATTCAATATTCAATTGATAATTTTAAATGGTTTCCGAGAAAGTGTCTAAAAATAGACTCTCTATAAAACAAACAATATTTTACCATTTTAGGACTAAATAAAATATAAATTTTTCATATAAAAACATATTTCCATACCCTTTAAGTTCCTTCTAAAATATAGAACAACATTTATTTTTTTTATACTTTATTTATATTCATTTAATATTTATTAGTTTACAATAAGCGATTACAATTATGTTTTTTTTTTTAATTTCGTTTTAAATACAATTTATTATAATTACAATTTAACTATTGTTTTCTTTTTACAATTCTTTTTTTTTCATTTTTATTTATCAATATTTGCTGCCAGTGCAAAAAGTTTGTTCAACTTAATTCTAGTTGATTTTGCGGAAGATTTATTAAGCGGTTTTTGTTTTTAAAAGAAAAAATAAGAGTTTTTGTGTTAATTGTGAGCAAAATGTCTGTCAGAGCTTTAAATATTTCTTGCTTTACTTGAAATCAGAAAATAATAATTTTATTTCATTCCTGGCATATTACTATTGCTGAGAAAGTCTAGAAACCTATACACAAAATATGCGCTACTAAAAATATCATCAATTGTTTTTTTTTTTCGTTTGCCTGTGCTGTATTATTTACAATTGGTCTCTTTCTGTCTGTGTTTGTGTGTGTATGTGTGTTGGTGTATTGGTGTATTGGTGTGTGCGAGTTCTCATGGTATTTCCACTATGAAAAAAGTGTTCGGCTTAAAGTAGTGACTATACATTTTGTTTATGTTTAATAATATTAATTAAAAACTTCATTTTGAATAATTAAAATATAGCGGCGCGTGCCGGCACGCCCCCAAGTAACAGTCGGGCGCCCTGTGAACAGACGCGGGAGGCCAAAAATTTCGCTGCATAGCCTCGGGCGCGTTGACAGCTGCGCACTGCGCTTGGCCGGCGGCGGGCGAAGAAGTCGCGCCGATTCGTTGCCTTTTTTTAAGTACTTGCTGTACTATTAGTTAGTTAGTGGAAGTATTTCATTTGCATTTTAAAACAATCACAACAATTTAATATTAATTGACTAAAAAACTACAAAAATAATTGGTTAATCATAGTAGTAGTAGTAGTATGCAGTAAGTAGAGTTATAGTCATAGTCGTAGTTCAAATCCTCCATTAGTCGTTGTTTTGCATTTAAAATTAAAACAAACCTTATATATTCCTTCTTCTCCTATTCATTAATCTTTTGTGCGCTGTGAACGCCTCAGTGGCAGTTTTTTTTTTTTCATTTTGCATTTTCAAGTTTTACATTTAAGTAATGTAAATATTATTATTATTATTATTCTTTTTTTTTGGAGCAGCCTCTAACCTACTTTGCTTCAGTTGATTTGTATTATCTCTGTGTGTGTGTGTGATTTTCTATATAAACCTGTTAAGACAATCGTTCAGATATTGTCTTGTGTTTATATTCGTCCTGGCAGAGGCTTTGCGCTGCTCCATTTCAAGTTTACGTACTGCTAAAGAGTATTCTTACGGGTGCATTGTTCGTTTCGTGTGTGTGTGTGTGGGAAAGGTAAGGCAGTTTTCAATTTTAAGGGCGAGCTGAAGTCCTAAATAACACAGGAAGTAGTAGTGTGTGTGTGTGTCTGTGTGTGCTATAATACAAAGTGTTGTTGCTACTACCCACACCCTAAACATGTATAGGAAATCTTTAGTTATATATATGTATATGTGTGTATATGTATGTATATAACAAAATATCATTATGTAATTATACTCGACTAATGAAGAAGTTGTCGTTAGAGGACGAGAATTCGTTTGTAGCTGCTCTTTAAAATCTAAATATTCTCTCTGCATTGTTCTGTTGGCAGTTTCGTTGATTGAAAACTCTGTGGTGTCCGTTACAAAAATTTCTATTGTCTGGCAACTACGCAAAATTCTCATATTAGTAAGGAAGAAACTCTAAAATGTTAATACAAAATAATAAAATTATTTTCTTAAGTTATTAAATAAATTTTTGCAATGCGCTCTGTGGCATTTCTCTTATGTCGTTTTGCTTTATACAATTCTTTCTTTCATATTTCGTTTTGTTATCAGTTTTCGTCAGTGTTTCATAAACGCCGACGACTACATTTTCTGCTCACAACTGTACTTTTGCTTTTTCTTTCTTTCATTTCATTTCATTGCATTTGTTGCGCGAAATTTAATTTCGTTTCTAGCTTTTTGCACGTGCTTTTCAAATATATATCTATGCATTTCCGTTCTTTTTTACAATCTAAAATTATAGCTAGGTGTTTTTGTTGTTCTTGTTTTGTCAGAGTTTTAGTTTTACTTTACGGTTTAGGAGATATAGTCCGGTGTGGGTTCGGGCGCAGCGTCCGGGTTGGCAAACAGCGGATTGGGGAACTCTGGTGGATGTGGCAGTGGTGCCAGGGTCTTGGGCCTCCTCCTGTAGGCCATCAGCCAGCAGGAGACGGCCACGGCGACGGCGACAAGCGCCAGCAGAGCCGTGATAACCAGAGCTATGATCAGGCCCACCATCGACACGCAAATATCCTCAACACGCTGAGCCGCAGGTTTGACTGCATTGGAATAAAAAGAAATTATCAGATTAGAAGCCATAAATGATTGGGTATTCGAGTGGGGCTACTCACTGTTGGCATCGTTCAGGCCTGGACCGCTGCGTTTCTCGAATGTCAATATGGCATTGGATGAGATGGTAATCTCCTCGCGCAGCTGACCCTCCACGCCAGTGCTGGTGGCAATTGCCGTGGTATCGGTCGAGTTGTCCGCAATGGAACGACGTCGGCGTCCAAAGGCATTGTAGCCGCCACAATTGACCGGCTGACACTTGCCGAAGCACACCCGTATGTTGCACTGGAAGCGTATATTGTCGCTGGAGGGGAACTTGAAGGCGTTGAAGCTGGCCAGCAGACTGTTGGTATCCGGATTGTACTCCCAGTTGCCAAAGATGCTCGTGTCCGTGGCACAGCCATTCTCATCGGTTACAAGGTATTCGTTCTGCACATTATCCTCCATGGTCTTGGCGATGCAAGAGCGCGCGAAGCCGCCATAAATAGCTAGATGAGCAGAGCACAAAGAAATGAGATTTCGGATATAAAAACAAAGCTAAAGCTACTTACTGGCTGGCTCAACGTCCACTTGCAAGCGTAGATTATCGCCAATCTCTGCGGAGTTGATTTCCTCGCCTTCGTTGGTAATGATGCGCATTTGGCAAATTGGCGGTGGTCCAGTGTTGGCAATTGTTCCAGCTGTTGTCAGCATGGACACGTTGAAGCCAAGCGTCACGTTCTTCTCGCCGGTCTGGTAGACGCACTTGATGTTGTAGGCCTGCGCCTTGTAGGTCACCAGCTTGGGATGCTTCTGTATGACCAGGACAAAGCTGGCCACATCCTTGATGGCTTGCATGCCGCAGCTGCCAAAGTGGACTCGGAAGATTTCGGTGCGTGGCACCGTCTCACCAGCCAAATTGACAACACGACGGCACTCCTCGTCCTTGCTGTGACCCTTGACATACAGGACGCCATTGAAGCCGGGTTCGGTGATATGGATCTCCACTTGTACTCCATCAGCCAGGCAGCTGACAACCATGTCGGGGCGCGGGAAGTCGGTGCGGAAGTTGGTGTGATTGCAGTGTAGTTCGGGATTTCCTGTGTAGCCGGTGATGCACTGGCACTGGGCTCGATGATTCACCGCATTACAGAAGGCATTCACACCGCACGTCTTGGTCAGGCAGGGATCTTCGCAGGTCTTTGTCTCCGGGTTGCAGAAGCGATTGTCCGCGCACTGTTCATTGCTGACGCATTCGGGCTGCTCAACGGGCTGGCACTCACCAAGCGGCGTCAGACGATAGCCCAGCTCTATGGGACATGTGCAGCGGCCACGTTCATCGATTACCATGCCGCGCTCCAGCGCGCACACGCAGTGACCGCTTTCGTCGATGCGATAGCCTTGTTCCACCAGGCATGGCGTGCAGTATTCGTAGACGTCCAGAGCGCTGCCAGGCGGGCACACGCACTGGCCATCGACATCGCGTACAAAGCCCTTCTCGATCACGCACAGCGAACGCTTGTCGCACTGGACGGCTGCATTACCTGTGTAGCCCTCAAGGCATTCACAGATCATGGTACGCACGGGCAGGGTGTCGAGCACGCGACATTGGGCATTCACGCCGCAAGGCTGCGTCGCATTGCAGGGATTTACACATTCGCCTCGCAGACAGGCTCGTTGCGTGGGACACTCAAGATCGCTGGCACAAATGGGCACAACTCGTGGCGGTTCGCAGCCATTGCGACCGGGCACAGTGTTGGGCGGGCAGGCGCATTGCGGCTTATGCTGATAAACCTTGCACAACTCATCGTTGCCGCAAATGGCGGTGGTCTCGCACGGATTGGCGCACTTGCCGTTGACACAGGCCTTGTCCGATGGGCACTCGTCGTCGTTGCGACAGCCAAGCGGCGTGCAACCCAAACGCGCGTTTCCACCATGTCCAGGCGCACACTCGCAAACGGCTCGATGGTTTATGGCCAGACACTCGGCATTAGGTCCGCAGAGCTCGCCCTGGCAGGCGGGCACGCAGAGCTGATTGCGGCATGCGTGCGTTGCTGGACACTCGGAATTGATGGTGCACTCAATTTTGGCGCACTCGAATTCGGGATTGCCCTCGTAGCCTTGACGACACGTACACACTGGCTTGTGATCCTTGATGCGACACTCGGCGTTCAGGCCACAGTTGCACGGGTCACGGCAAATGCCCCTCACACAGGACTTGTCGGCGGAGCAATCAGTGTCCGAGATGCAGCCGCCTACCTTCACCACGCTGGTGGTGGGTTTGCAGCTACCGCTGCCACTGCTGATGTAACCATCTGGACATATGCAGATCATCGTGCGCACTGGCGCCGTAGGTGTCACCTGACACTGGGCGGGTCTCTGACAGGGCTCCAATGCCAAGCAAGGGTCGACGCACTGTTCATTGATGCAGGCCAAGCGAGAAGGACAGTCCGTATCCAGTTTGCACACAGGTTGGGGCTCCGGGCGACAGTCCACATAGGGATTGCCAATGAAGTCTGCCGGGCAGCGGCAGACGGCCATGTGATTCTGTGGACGACATTCGGCGCGTGGCGCACATATGTTGCGGTAGACGCATGGATTAACGCATTGCTCGTTCTGGCAGGTCTTGTCCGTGGGGCAGTCGTTGTTGCTGGTGCAGCCAATGACACGGCAGCGCTCGTAGGGATTGCCGCGATAGCCGCTGAGGCAGCGGCACTGGGCGCGACTCGACTGGACGTAGCACTCGGCGTTGGGGCCGCACGGATCGTTGAGGAGGCAGGGATTGATGCAGTTGCCATTGATGCAGGCCTTGCCAGAGTCGCATTCGCCATCGACACGACAGCCAATGGAGCGACAGGAGGCATAGGGATTGCCCTCGAAGCCATCTTGACAGCTGCACACAGCGCGATGTTGTTGTACCTGGCAAATGGCGTTGGATCCACAGTTGCAAGGATTGCGGCACTGGCGGTTGACACACGCCTCCTGTTCGCCACAATCCGCATCGCTTTCACAGCCTGGCGGACTCTGTAACACCAGTTGACGGCATTCGCCGCTAGCATCCGGCACTTGCGATTCGGGACACTCACAGACCATGGTGCGCACGGGCACGCTGTCCAGCACACTACAGTGAGCGCTGCGAGCGCAAGGGGAAAGTTCGGTACATGGATTCTTGCACTTGGCATCGATGCAGGCCAATCCGCTGGGGCAGTCGCCGTCATCGCGGCACACCGGCTCCACGGGTCGACGCTCACAGAAGGCATAGGGATTGCCCAGTGGCATTTGTTCAGGGCAACGACAGACGGCACGATGCTGTAGTGCCTGGCAGAGAGCATTCTGAGCGCAGGGACTTTGAGCACAAGGATTCACACACTGGTTAGCGACGCAGGCCAAATTGGAGGCGCAATCGTGATCCGAGTGACACTCCAGACGTACGCAACGCACAAATGGATCTCCCTCAAGGCCAGCGGGACAACGGCAGCTAGCGCGATGATTGCGTCCATAACACTCGGCATTCAGGGCACAAGGATCGGCGATCAGGCAGGGATTGATGCACTCATGATTCATGCACTGTTTGTCGCCGGCACACTCATCGTCCGACTGACATCCAATGGGCGCGCAGCCGAACTGGGCATTGCCCGAGAAGCCAGGCTTGCAGTAGCAGATCGGATGATGATTCTTGACAGTACACTCGGCATTCGGACCGCAGTTGCATGGATTGATGCACTGCGCATTGATGCACGCCTCCGCAATGGGGCAGTCAGAGTTCGACTTGCAACCCACTGTGATGACATCCGAAGCTGGAATTAATTCAGAATTAGATTATGTTAACATTAAAAAATTGTTCATTGACTTACGTGGCAGACAGCGAGTGCGTGGATCTCCGGTGTAGCCAGGCGGGCAACGGCAAATGGCGGCGCGATTCTGCACATGGCAGTAGGCGCCCAGGCCGCAGGCATCAGCCACGCAAGGATTCACGCAGCGTTCGTTCTGGCATTTCTTATCTCGAGGACAATCATCGTTACGTGTGCATTCGGGACCCGGAATCTTAGGCATAGCAACGTCCGTGGTATAACATTCGATGCGTGGATTGCCCTGGTAGCCAGCTGGACAACTGCATTGGGCATAATGATCGCGTGCATTGCACTGAGCATTGACACCGCAACGTTCCAGGTGGCAGGCATCCAAGCAGCTGCCATGCAGACACACCTCGGAACTGGCGCACTCCGCATTGTGCTGGCAGCCGCCAGAGACGATGACCGGCTGGATGGGCACACAGTTGCCAGAGTTGTCGGAGACAGTATCGCTGGGGCACTTGCAGATCATGGTGCGAAGTGGCAGGGTATCCAAAACGGCGCAGCTTTGCTGAGGACTGCACACGTGCGGAGTGGCACATGGATTTGCGCAGCGCTGATTGATACAAGCCAATTTCGATGGACAGTCAGCGTCTTGAGTGCACTGCGGCTGCGGATCCTGTTTGGGCTGTTCGCACAACACGAACGGATTACCCCGGTAGCCTGTACGGCATTCGCATTGTGGCTGATGACGACGTCCCACACAAAGGGCATTCACGGCACAAGTGTCCTGCTCGCAAACTGGACGGCAAACGCGATTCAAGCGATCGCAGGCCTCGCTATCAGCGCAATCCTCGTTGTACTGGCAGTGTCCAGTGATGCAGGCGACGAAGGGACTACCCTGAGTGCCTTCGGGACAGCGGCAGACAGCCTGGTGGTTCTGTGGCAGGCATTCGGCACCGCTGCCGCAACGCACCTGGCCATGTGTGCACGGGTTGACGCAGTTCTCATTAAGGCAAGCCTTGTCATAGGGGCAATCAGCATTTATCTTGCACTCGGCTGCAAACAGGATTAATATTATTATTGATTAAATTATATAAAAGCTCGTCAAGACTTACGTTTGAAGCATTGCACTTGTGGATCACCACCCCAGCCAGCGGGGCAGTAGCAAATGGGTCGTGAGTTTTGCACACGACACTCGGCATTTCCAGCACAAGGATTGGCCTCAGCACACGGATCCTGGCAACGTTTATTGATGCACGCTGTTGTGGGCGTGCATTCCGAGTCGTGGGTGCAACCAGCTGTGATTTGTGCTACATGAAATGAGTAGAGTTTTAAGGAACGAACTTGATGGATTGGCTGAGAAGTAACTTACGTGGTTGATAGCAGTTGGTGAATGGATCACCTTGAGTTCCCTTCGGGCAGCTACAGATGGCGCGATGCTGTTGCGCCAGACACTCGGCAGTGCGTGCACATGGTGATGCATCCAGGCAGGGATTGACACAATTGCCAGAGCGGCAGGCCTCCGTATCCTGGCACTGATCATGCGATACGCAGCCTTGGTCACGTACGGGTTCTGTATGGGAATCAAAATCCATGGATTAGTTGTGAATCGGATAAGACGCGAATTAAAGTGAGCGTGCTGCAGTTATATAAAGGTTATAGAGTGCATATATAATACATATACAAGTGCAACTCTGCAAACGGATAGAAAGGGGAGCATATATTGAACACAATTTACATAGATAAAAATTAGTTTGATAACTTTTGGCTGTAATGATAGAAGCAAACTCGACATAAAGCAAAATAAGCGTTACAATCCTTCTTGGAATTGTTTGTTTGTTTATTGTGAACTCACCTTTGCGACATCCAATGTCAGCATCACCCACGTAGCCAGGCTCGCAGCGACAGATCATTGTGCGTAGGGGCAGTGTGTCGACGACCTCGCAGATGGCATTCGCTCCACATGGATGGGTTACATCGCACGGGTTCTTGCATTCGCCATTGAAGCAGGCCAATTTGCTGGGACACTCGGCGTCCATGGTGCATCCTTCTGGCTTGACAGGCAGCAATTCGCAGCGTACCGCTGGATTGCCACTGTAGCCGGCTGGACAGCGGCATTGGGCACGATGGTTGTCCACGCGACACTGAGCGCCAACGCCGCAATTGCAGGGATCTTCGCAGCGTTCGTTGCGGCAGGCCAAATGGAAGGCACACTCATTATCGTTGCGGCACTCGGGGCGCTCGCAACGCACGAGAGGATTGCCACGGTAGCCGTCAGGGCAGTGGCAGCGGGCACGGTGATTGAAGTCGGCGCGACAGGTGGCTCCGGTGCCACATTGCGTGAAGGTGCAGGGATCCACACACTTCTCGTTGATGCAGGCCTCGGTGGGTGCGCACTCACCATCGGAGCGGCAACCCAGGAGATAACAGTGCTGCAGGGCATTTCCAGTGTAGCCCTCGTTACACACGCAGAGCGGACGATGGAGTTGCACATGGCAGCGAGCCTGTTGTGCACACAGATTGGACTGCTCGCAGGGATTGCGGCAGACCTGATTGATGCACGCCTTGTCGTTGGTGCACTCGCTGTCACTGGTGCACTCCGGCTTAGGTGGATCCAGTTGAGGTACTTGACGCACGCACTGAGCATACGGTGAGCCATAAAACTCGGGCGGGCAACTGCACGTCGCTTTGTGATTGATAACACGGCAAATGGCGTTGAGGCCACAGGCCTGCAGACACGGATCACGGCATTTCTGGCTGACGCAAGCGCGATCCCGGGAGCAGTCCTCGTTAGTCACACACTCCGGATAGCTGCAGGTGGCAGCGCCGTTGTGTACACGGCAGATACCGTTGCTGCGACAGGGCGATGGCTGGCATGGATCAACAACATTGCGCGGCGCTTCGCATTGCACAAACGGATTGCCAACCATGTTATCGGGGCACGAGCAGATCGGGCTGTGATTGATGGTCTGACAGACAGCGCCATAGCCGCACACTCCGGCGCAGGCATCGACGCATTTGTTATTTACACAAGCACGATCCTTGGCGCAATCCGAGCTGAGTGTACATTCAGGTCGACAGCCCTGGCCCAATGGATTGCCAAAGAAGCCGGGCAGGCATTCGCAGACAGCTTGATCTCGTTGCACGCGGCACACTGAGTTCAGGCCGCACGGTGATGGGTAGCAAGGATCCGAGGGCGGCGGTGGTGTCACCTGCCGCGTGCACTGCACAAAGGCATTGCCCGTGTAGCCCGTCGGGCAGGAGCATATTGGTATGTGATTGTTGACATTGCATAGAGCCTCCTGGCCGCAGGTTCCGGGGCAGGGATCGGCGCACTTGTTGCGTATGCAGGCGCGATTCGCTGGGCACTCGGAGTTGCCGACACATTCGGGTCGGCAGCCCTCGTACGGATTGCCTATGTACTCCTGTATACATTCACAGACATAGCTCTCGCCTCGCAGGCGGCACTCGGTGTTGCTGCCACACGGCGATGGTTGGCATGGATTCTTCGGCGTTGGCTGTGGCGTTGGTGAAACTGTGAAGTCAATAGAAAATGAAATTAGACCTAGATTTATGGTTGGGTGGGGAAAGGGGTCGCCCTGCCTATATACAATATGCAAACTTGTTTGGTTGGACGATCGGTTCTTACTTTGTTGCACTTGCTGGCAAAGTCGGAACGGATCACCCGTCATGCCCGCTGGACAATGACAATTGGGGGTATGCAGGGTGACTCGGCACAGGGCATTTTGGCCACAGCTGCCGGGACAGGGGTCGCGACATTTCTGACCAATACAGGCCAGAGTATTTTCACACTCGTCATTGTAGGAACACTCGGGTCGGCAGTGGGGCGGCGTTCCTTGGAACTCCGGCAGGCAATTGCAACGCGCGGCACCATTCTCATTCGTACACTGAGCATTTGGTCCACACGGCGATGGGTAGCATGGATCGCGAGCCTTTTCCGGCGTCCGTTCCACAACAATGGGATTGCACAGCCTGTAGGCGTTTCCAGTATAGCCACTGATGCATTCACAGTGAGCACGATGCTGTACAGCTTGGCAAACTGCGTTGAGGCCACATTGTCCTGGACAGGGATCCACGCACTTGTTGTTGATGCACGCGTGCTGTTGGGAGCAGTCCGAGCTCGTGTAGCACTCCAAACGACAGTTGGGAGGCTGGCCCAGATATCCAGTGATGCAGGAGCAAATCGCATTTCCATTGCGCTCAATGCACTGTGCATTGGCTCCACAGGGCGATGGTTGACAAGGATTGACTACGGGCTCATCGCGCACCGGTGTACATTCGACAAATGCATTTCCAGTCATGCGCTCTGGACAGCGACACATGGCAATGTGATTGATGGCATCGCACAGAGCGTTTTGGGCACAAGTTCCGGGACAAGGATCAACGCACTTGTTGCGTACACATGCGCGATTTCTTGGGCACTCGGAGTTCAAGACGCACTCTGGACGACAACCGACATAGGGATCGCCCTGATATTCGGGCAGGCACGAGCAGACACCATTGCGGCACTGCGCGTTGCTGCCGCATGGCGAGGGATTGCATGGGTCATCAGGAACTATAAAAGAGTTGGGCTTATTGTTAGGGGAAACACTCGTGAATTGTATAGGGCTGAGCATACTTGTGGGTGCCGGTGGTGGTGTGGGTGGCAAGAGACGACAGCTAGTGAAGGGATCGCCGGTATAGCCAGTGGGGCACGAGCAACTGGGCGTATGATTGATTACATTACACTGCGCTGCAAAGCCACAGGCACCCGGGCACGGATCGCGGCACTTCTCATTGATGCAAGCCAAATTGCTGGGGCACTCTGCATTAATGGTGCACTCTGGGCGGCAGTTGGGCGCTGCGCCAATATAATTGGGCAAGCAGCTGCAACTGGCGCCTCCATTTTGTTCGCGGCACTGAGAGTTGGGTCCACATGGTGATGGCACACACGGCATAGCTGGCTGCTTAGGTATATCGGCTTCCCTGGGTGGTGGTATCGGCAGGCAACGGACGAAGGCATCGCCCGTGTAACCAGGTTGGCAAGAGCACAGCGGACTATGGTTGCGCACATGACACTGTGCATTGAGGCCACAGGCGCCAGGACAGGGATCTGCACACTTCTGGTTGATACAGGCCTTATCCGCCGGACACTCGGCACTGATCACACACTCTGGACGACAAGCAGGCGGCGTGCCTATGAACTGTGGCAGGCAGCTGCAAATCGCTTGACCCTGCGACTCGCGGCACTGAGAATTGGCGCCACAGGGCGTTGGCTCACATGGGTTCTTATAAACTGGGGGTGTGGCTAAATGGGGAAAGAGTTGGGATTAGCTTGCATACATGTTTGAGGGCAAAAGTAAAGCAAAGCATTTGCTAAAAGCACAAAGCAAATCAAAAGCTAGAAAACGCTCACAAGAATGTAATGTGTTTAAGTGTTTGATGATGCAATGATGAGAAAAAGACGATTGCAGCAAAGGACATATTACGAGACGATGATTAAGACCTTTAGATAAGAAAGCAACAAGATCGTAGACAGCTAAATATGAATTTAGTTGACCAGGTATTATTTGCTGCGATAGAAACAGCATGAGGGACAAGACAGTAGAGACGCGTAGAGTCAAATTTGCATAGTCTAAAGGTGTTAAAAGCCGGAACGAAAGGAAGCAAGGCACAGAGTTGATAGGGACAAGAGACAACCCTTTCAATTGAGTACTGCAGTGTTTATCGGAGAGAAGAGAAATCGAGGTATAGGAAAGAGTTTTTAGTGGCATTATTAATTCAGCTGTTAAGCTCTTATAGTTTTTCTTACGTTCTTGTTGGATATAGCGACAACTGTGGTAGGGATTGCCCACATGTTGTGGCTGGCATTCGCAGACGGGCACATGATTGATAACCTGGCAGTAGGCATTGATGCCACAGACACCAGGACAGGGATCGCGACATTTTTCGTTTACACAGGCCAGATTGTTGCTGCAGTCCGAGTTACGGGTGCACTCGGGTCGACAGATCTCATAGGGATTGCCATAATATTCAGGCAGACACTTGCAGACGCTTTGGTCATATTGCGGCTGACAAATGGCATTGACACCACAGGGATTTGGATTGCATGGTATCGGTTTGGGTAAAGCCGGTACTGGAGGCGGCGTGGGTCGCACGCATATGCTATACGGATCACCCACATAGCCTGCCGGGCAGTAACAGTGCGGACTGTGAGCTATGGCGCGACACAAGGCCAGCTGACCGCAGCTGCCGGGACAAGGGTCAATGCACTTGCGATTATGGCAAGTCTTGTCTGCGGCACAATCGGCACTGCTAACACATTCAGGTCTACAGTGCGGGGGTGTGCCAATGAAATCTCTGAGACATGTGCATCGTGCACCCTGTGGTGTGGCCACACACTCTGAGTGTGGACCGCAAGGGGATGGTTGACAGGGATTCACTTCGATGGGGTCCTTTGCGGGTACTGGTGGCAATACTGAAAGAACTGCATTAGATATTGTTTGGGCTTTGGGATATGGAGGTGGCATACCTATGGGCTGACAGGCTAACAAGGGATTGCCAGTTAGCGGGGGTGGACACACACATATGGGACTGTGATTGTTTACATGGCATATGGCGCGTAAGCCACAGGCACCTGGACAGGGATCTTGGCATCTAAGGTTCAAGCAATATTTGTCAAGAGCGCAATCCGAATTACTGCTACACTCTGGACGGCACGAGGGGGGTGTGCCTAGATATCCAGGCAGGCAGTAGCAAATTGCTTGCTCCCGATATGGACGGCACTCAGCATTTGGACCGCACGGTGAAGGATGGCAAGGATTGACTGGCGGGCGTGGTGGTATAACGGCAGGAAGTGTACTGACTGTTGAAACAGGTGGCGCGGACGTTGGTGGTGTGGGCGCTGGTGCCGTGGGCGCTGGTGGCGTGGGCGTTGGTGGCGCTGGTATTGGATCACATCGTACAAAGGCGTCTCCGTGCATCTGCGCTGGACATGAGCAGGAGGCAATATGATTGTACGTCTTGCAGACAGCGTTTTCTCCACAAGTGCCCGGACAAGGATCCACACACTTTTGACGTCTACACGCCTTATCGTTCGCACAGTCCGTATTCAGCACACATTCGGGACGGCAGCCTACATAAGGATTTCCTTGATATTCACTCAGACAGCTGCATATGCCATTCTTGCAAATAGCATTTGCCCCACAAGGCGAGGGATAACAGGGATCTTTTGTAGCAGTGGGTTCACGTTGCACGCTTACTGGAGGCGTTCGTTGACATGAAACGAATGGATCGCCGGTGAAGCCTGCTGGGCAGAAGCAGTTAGGCACATGATTGTGCACCCTGCACAGCGCATTGTACGCGCAAGATCCTGAGCAAGGATCGCGACACTTTTCATTTAAGCATGCTAGGTGAGCTGGACAATCTGAGTGTACAACACATTCTGGACGGCAATTAGGCGGTGTTCCACTGTAACTCGGCAGACACACACACGCAGCAACTCCAAAGCGATTGTGGCATTGAGAGTATGGCCCACATGGTGATGGATAGCATGGATTAATGTCTACACTTGGTGTTGTAACATCACTAACAACTGGCGTTGGTTGTGTTACTGGATGAACAGGAGATGCAGGTGCTGAAGTCACTGGATATGGTGTAGGGGCTGAAGGAATATTCACAATGCCAGGTTGTGGCTTTGGACGTATATCATCAAAGATAGGCGCTTGAGGTGTTGGGTATATTGGTTTTAGCACGGATGGTACATTGATAACTGCGGGTTGCCTTTCAGTTGTTGGTGTTACTGGAGATGGAACGAATATGGGGGGCTGACTAGCTGGTGGTGCCGGCTGTGGTATCGAAGGAATATTGACAACCCCTGGTTTTATGGCTGGCGGTTCATTCGGGCGATTCACATCATAGACTGGAGGCTGAGGCGTCGGATATGTTGGTTGAGGTACGGAAGGAATATTAATAACTCCTGGTTGTGGTGCAGGTGTTGAAGTTGCATAGGGAGATGGTACGAATATTGGAGGCTGGCTAGTTGGAGGTAACGGACTTGGCACAGAAGGAATATTCACAACTCCAGGTTTAAATGTGGGTGCTGATTGTGTTGGATAGCTCACATCATAAATTGGTGTAGGGTATGCAGGTTGGGGCACTGATGGTATATTAATAACAGCTGGTTGCATAGTAGGTAATGGGGCTGTTGGTGAAGGAATATAAATTGGTGGTTGGGGTGTTGGCGTCGGAGATATTGGGCGTGGTAGTGATGGAATATTTATAACTCCGGGTATTTGTGGTGGTGGCGGATAGTATACATCATATATCGCTGGTCGAGGAGGCTGAGTGGTTGGAACTGGTGGTGGTGGTGATGCAGATGGTATATATATAATTTCCGGCTGCGGCGCAGTTGTTGGAGAATTTGGAGGTGATGGAACGAATATTGGAGGCTGTGGAGCTGGCGGCAACGGTTGTGGTATAGAAGGAATATTCACTACTTCTGGCCTATGGGTTGGTTGTGGAGATGGATAATTCACATCATAAGTTGGAGGCTGGGGTGTTGGATAAGCTGGTTGTGGTATAGATGGTATATTGACAATTCCTGGTTGTGGTGAAGGTGTCGTAGAAACAGGCGGAGATGGGACAAATATAGGTGGCTGTGGAGCCGGTGGCGACGGTTGTGGTATAGAAGGAATGTTCACTATTCCAGGCTTATGGGTTGGTTGTGGTGATGGATAATTCACATCATAAGTTGTAGGCTGGGGTGTTGGATACGTTGGTTGTGGTATAGATGGTATGTTGACAATTCCTGGTTGTGGTGAAGGTGTCGTAGAAACTGGTGGCGATGGAATGAATATTGGCGGTTGTGGTGCCGGTGGCGACGGTTGTGGTATAGAGGGAATATTCACTATTCCAGGCTTGGGAGTTGGTTGCGGAGATGGATAATTCACATCATAAGTTGGAGGCTGGGGCGTTGGATAAGTTGGTTGTGGTATAGATGGTATGTTCACAATTCCAGGCTGTGGTGAAGGTGTTGTAGAAACAGGCGGTGATGGAACGAATATTGGAGGCTGTGGAGCCGGTGGCGACGGTTGTGGTATAGAAGGAATGTTCACAATTCCTGGCTGTGGTGAAGGTGTTGTAGTAACTGGTGGCGATGGAATAAATATAGGCGGCTGTGGTGCCGGTGGCGACGGTTGTGGTATCGAAGGAATGTTCACTATTCCAGGCTTATGGGTTGGTTGTGGAGATGGATAATTCACATCGTAGTTTGGAGGTTGAGGTGATGGATAAGTTGGTTGTGGTATAGATGGTATGTTGACAATTCCCGGCTGTGGTGAAGGTGTTGTAGAAACAGGTGGAGATGGGACAAATATTGGAGGCTGTGGTGCCGGTGGCGACGGTTGTGGTATAGAAGGAATATTCACTACTTCTGGCCTATGGGTTGGTTGTGGTGATGGATAATTCACATCATAAGTTGGAGGCTGGGGTGTTGGATAAGTTGGTTGTGGTATCGATGGTATGTTCACAATTCCAGGCTGTGGTGAAGGTGTTGTAGAAACAGTTGGAGATGGAACGAATATTGGAGGCTGTGGAGCCGGTGGCGACGGTTGTGGTATAGAAGGAATATTCACTACTTCTGGCCTATGGGTTGGTTGTGGAGATGGATAATTCACATCATAAGTTGGAGGCTGGGGTGTTGGATAAGTTGGTTGTGGTATAGATGGTATGTTCACAATTCCAGGCTGTGGTGAAGGTGTTGCAGAAACAGGTGGAGATGGAACGAATATTGGAGGCTGTGGAGCCGGTGGCGACGGTTGTGGTATAGAAGGAATATTCACTACTTCTGGCCTATGGGTTGGTTGTGGAGATGGATAATTCACATCATAAGTTGGAGGCTGGGGTGTTGGATAAGTTGGTTGTGGTATAGATGGTATGTTCACAATTCCAGGCTGTGGTGAAGGTGTTGTAGAAATCGGCGGTGATGGGACAAATATTGGCGGCTGTGGAGCCGGTGGCGATGGTTGTGGTATCGAAGGAATATTCACAACGCCTGGCTCTCGAGTGGGTTGCCGTGTTGGGTAATTCACATCGTATATTGGAGGTTGAGGTGATGGAGGTACAGGTTGTTGTACGGATGGTATGTTGACAACTCCCGGTTGTGGCACCGAGGGTATATTAACAATGCCCGGTTTAGCATAGTGTGGCTGCTGTGTTGGTGGTGGCGATGGAATATAGTTTATAACTGGCTGTGGAACGTAAATCACGCCGGGTATAATAATCGGATAGGGTGGTGCTGACGTATCATAAATTGGGCGTTTCACAGTCGTGGGAGCTATATTTTCCAAAAAATTATTATTCGATGAGGTGCTGCAAAGGGCTGTTGTATCACATGGAAGCTTACTTGTTTCAGTCTTATAGCAACGGGTAAATGGATTTCCGGTGTACGATAGCGGACAGTAGCAAATGGGATTATGGTGATGGACACGACAGTCAGCGCTAATGCCACAAGTGCCTGGGCAAGGGTCGATACACCTATGCTGTACACAGGCCTTATCGTAAGGGCACTCAGAGTTCAAAGTACACTCGGGTCGGCAATAGGGTGGGCTACCATAGAAGTCAGGAAGGCAAGAGCAAATAGCTTGCTCATTGCTTTCGCGACACTGTGCATTGGGGCCACAAGGGGATGGCTCGCAGGGATTGGGGTGACTTATAGGTGCTGAGTGAGAGATAAATATAAATTTGTTACACGTGATATGGGGATTCCCTAGAAGAGTTCGCTTACATTGCTCTACCACTGGCAGGGGGCTGCAGTGGGTCAATGGGTTGCCAGTGTAGCCTCTAAAGCAACTGCATTGTGGCAGGTGATCGACTACATGGCACTCTGCATTGAAAGCACACGTGCCAGGACAAGGATCGCGGCACTTCTGCTGTACACAGGCTCTGTGCGAAGGACAGTCACTGTTGAGTATACATTCGGGACGACAAGCTTCATAGGGATTGCCGTAGTAATCAGGCAGACAGCTACAAGAGCCAATGCCGCGGTGATGACTACATATTGCATTGGCACCGCAAGGATTGGGCTCACAGGGATTACTTGGGGGCTGTTCATACTGTGGTGTTTGTATAGCCGTCGTTGTGGGAGGTATTATTGGGGGTGGCGGTGGCAATTGACAGGAGGTGAATGGATTTCCAGTTAATCCAGGGGCACAAACACAATTGGGCTGATGATTGCTGGTGCGACAAATCGCGTTGAAGCCGCAGAGGCCAGGGCAAGGATCCTGACACTTGCGATTAATGCAGGATCGATCGCTGGGGCAGTCACTGTTGGAGATGCACTCTGGGCGGCAGTAGGGTGGAACGCCTATATATTCAGGTTGGCAGCGACAAGTTGCTACGCTTTGATCACTGCTACACTCAGAATAAGGACCGCAAGGTGAGGGTACGCAAGGATTAAGTGGCTCACGCTGGATTGCAGCTGGTATTATTGGTTGGCACTGAGTGTAAGGACTACCCGTGTAGCCTCTAGGGCATACACACTGAGGCCTGTGATTTATGACATGGCACTCGGCACGATGACCGCAAACACCCGGACAAGGATCGACACATCTCAGATTAATACACGCCAGGCTCAGAGAGCACTCTGAGTTAGTTGTGCACTCGGGCCGGCAGGTTGGTGGACTGCCATAATAGCCTGGCAGACAGCTACATATAGCCTGATTGCCCGATGGGCGACAAATAGCATTCGCACCACATGGTGATGGTTGGCATGGTTGCAATGGCGGCGATGCCAAAGGTGTCTGAACTTGCGGAGCTTGACATAAGACAAATGGATTGCCCTGCAGGCCACTGGGGCAGTGGCACATGGCTACGTGATTGTGAACTTCACATATAGCGCCATAGCCACAAGTGCCAGGACAGGGATCTACGCACCGATTGCGCACGCACGATTTATCTAAGGCGCACTCCGTGCTCAAGACACATTCTGGACGACAACCCACATATGGATCGCCCTGGTAAAGGGGCAAGCAGCTGCAAGTGCCGCCCGAACATTGGGCATTGGCACCACAAGGCGATGGCTGGCAAGGATCATCAGCGATCGGAGCTGGAATAGCAGCGGGTGCTGGATAACAGCGATGGAATGGATCGCCAATATAACCATGTGGACATGTACAGCTTGGCACGTGGTTCAACACATTGCACTGAGCGTAAAGGCCACATGCGCCTGGACATGGATCCCGACACTTCTCGTTTATGCATGCCCGATGAGCGGGACAATCGGAGTTTAGTGTACATTCGGGTCGGCAGTGCGGGGGCGTGCCATAATATTCAGACAGACAGCTACAAATTGCCTGGTCATTGATCACACGGCAATGTGCATTCTGTCCGCATGGAGTGGGAATGCAGGGATTGCGGTACGGTTCGCGTGCGACAATGGGCTGAGGTATTGGTGAGCAATGCACAAATGCATTGCCAGTGTGGCCTGAAATGCAGGAGCAATGGGCCCGGTGATGTAAGGCTTGGCAGTTGGCATTGAAGCCACATACGCCAGGACAGGGATCTCGACATTTCTGATTGATACACGCCTTGTCAGTGGGACACTCAGAATTCGTTGTGCATTCGGGTCGACAGGTGGGTGGCGTACCATAATAATCTGGCAGACAGTTACAAATCGCATTACCCTGCAATTCCTTGCACTGTGCATTAGGACCGCAGGGCGAGGGTTCACAGGGATTCACGTAAGTCACTTTGATGGCTGTGGGGTAGGTGCAAATGGGTGCAAATAATACGTTGTTCAATTGGTTAGTGCAAACGTCTAACAACGGTTGGTGAGTATGCTTACGTTCTGCCTGACGCAGTTGGCAATAGCGATATGGATCGCCAACGTAGTTGGGATAGCAGCTGCAGAGTGGGACATGGTTGACGACTTGGCACTGAGCATTCGGCGCACAGCTGCCGGGACAGGGATCACGGCAATGTTGATTAAGACAGGCCAAATGGCTGGAGCAGTCGGAGTTCAGGACACATTCGGGTCGACAGCCTTCATAGGGATTTCCATAATAATCTGGCAAGCACTGACAGGCACCAACTCGGCCCTGTTGCTTGCAGACTGCATTGCTGCCACATGGACTTGGCGCACATGGATTAATTTGGTCTTGCTCGAGTTTAGGGCGTGGATAGCATTGTGTGAATGGATCTCCAATATAATCGGCTATGCAAATGCAAGATGGCACATGACTGATAACTTGACATGTTGCGGCCTGGCCGCAGACACCAGGACAAGGATCGCGACACTTTTGTCCAATGCATGCCAAATGGTTGGAGCACTCTGCTGATGTAACGCATTCAGGTCTGCAGTTGGGCGGGGTTCCAATAAAGTTTTCCACACATCTGCATTGCGCTTGGCTGCCATCTGGCGTAGGCGTGCACACTCCATTGGCACCGCATGGTGACGGCTGGCAGGGATTGTCTGGCTCACGTTGTACAATTGGAGGCGGCGGCAGTCGTTGGCACAAGGCAAACGCGTTGCCTGTGTATCCAGCGGGACAGCTGCAATGTGGTGTATGACGTATAGCTTGGCAGAGGGCATTCTGACCACAGGCTCCAGGGCAGGGATCGCGGCAATGTTGATTTTGACAAGCCAAATGGGGTGCACAGTCCGAATTGATGGTGCATTCGGGTCGACAGTGCGGGGGTGTGCCGTAAAAGCCTGGCAGACAAGAGCACACGGCCTGCTCATTGGCCACAAGACATTGAGAATTGCTGCCACAGGGTGTTGGGCGGCATGGATTGGCGGGCACGATTGGATCAGCTAAATTGTGGAATATACATTAAGAAGCTGCACATTTTCGGAGATATGACAGTATAAAACCTACGTTGTACTAGAGCACACTGCACAAATGCATTGCCAGATGTGCCTGGTGGACAGTGGCACATCGGTACATGGTTGTGAGCTTCGCAAATGGCGCCCACACCACATGCACCTGGACAGGGATCAACACATTTGCTGTTCTGGCAGGCTTTGTCGCGGGCACAGTCTGAGTTAAGAACACATTCGGGTCGGCAGCCAATGTAGGCATTGCCATAGAACTCGGGAAGACATGAGCATTGTCCATTGTTACAAATGGCATTTGAGCCACAGGGCGAAGGATTGCAGGCATCGCGTGGAGGTGGGTCATATGACGGTGGTATTGGTGTACAGCTAGTGAAAGGATTTCCTTGATAGCCAACGGGGCATCTGCAAATGGGCATATGATTGATGACGCTGCATTGCGCAGCAAAACCACAGGAGCCGGGACAAGGGTCGCGACACTTTTCATTCATGCAGGACAGATGTGAAGGGCAATCGGTGTTTATGACACATTCCGGCTGGCAGTTGGGCGGAGCACCATAGTAATTAGGCAAACAACGACACACTGCTTGACCGCGCTCGGTATGACACTGTCCAAAAGTGCCACAGGGTGACGGTACACAAGGATCGCGAATGGGATCCTTTGGATAGTCGTAGGTGATAGCGGGCGCTGAAAGTTGTTGGGTTAGGATAGCTGGATAATTATCTTTAACTGGGGACACCATCTTACGTATATTTCGACAGTCGGTGAATGCATCACCCGTAAAACCTGGTAAGCAGCTACAATGGGGACTGTGGTTAACAGCGCGACATACGGCATTGCGGCCACAGACTCCCGGGCAGGGATCAACACAATGCTGATTAATACAGGCCTTGTCAAGGGAACACTCGCTGGAAATTGTACATTCGGGTCGACAGGCTGGTGGTGTGCCAACAAAGTCCGGTAGGCAACTGCAGACCGCCTGTTGATTCGCCTCGTGGCACTTTGAGTTGGGTCCACATGGCGAGGGCTGACATGGATGAAGTGGGACAGGCTCGCGCAAAGCTATTCGTAAAGTCATTGGGTAAATAAGCTGAGTTGAAGGCATTCTATAATTGTGTAGCTTACGTTCAGTTTTGACACTACAGTAGCTATAGGGATTGCCCTCATAACCAGTGAGACAGTTGCATTGCGGCAGATGATGACGTACATGACATATGGCATTGGGACCACAAACACCGGCGCAAGGATCGCGGCAGTGCTGATTAAGACATGCCAACTGACTGGGACAATCTGAGTTCAAAACACATTCCGGTCGGCAGCCGACATAAGGATCGCCATAAAATTCAGGTAAGCACTGGCATGCTCCGGCGCCATTCGACTCGGTACAGATCGCATTCGAACCACAGGGGCTTGGTGAACAAGGGTTCAGTGGTTCGATTACATCACGCTGTACGTTGCAACCAATGAACGGATTGCCAGTGTGTCCACTTATGCAGTTACACATGGGTGTATGATTAATGACATAGCATTCGGCATTGCTGCCACAAACACCCGGACAAGGATCACGGCATTTCTGGTTAAAGCAAGCCAGATTTGTGGGGCAGTCAGCGTTGCTTACGCATTCTGGTCGGCAGTTCGGCGGGGTACCAATGAATCCAACAAGACAGCTGCACTGAGCATTGTTTCCTACGTTGCGGCATTCGGAGTTGGGTCCACAGGGCGACGGCCGGCAGGGATCAATAACATCATGTTGGATGGGTTGCGGCGGTTGCGGATGGCATTCAATGAAGGGATTGCCCGTGTACGAATTTATGCAACGACAGATTGGACTGTGGTTAAGCACTCGGCACTCAGCATTCTGACCGCAAGCACCCGGACAAGGATCCCTGCAACGTTGCTGCAGACAAGCCAAATGCAGCGGACACTCCGTATTGCTAATGCATTCAGGACGACAAGATGGTGGCACACCCACGAATTGTGGCAGGCAAGAGCAAATGGCTTGTCCATTGATGTTCCGGCATTGTGCGTTGGCTCCGCATGGCGATGGTTGGCAAGGATCGGCAATAATAACAGGTGGTGGAGGCGGCAATGGTGAGCACAGTGCAAAGGCATTGCCTGTCATTCCAGCTGGACAGCGACACATGGCCACATGGTTATGCACCTCGCAAATGGCATTTGAGCCACATGTGCCTGGGCAGGGATCAATACATTTTTGTCGTACGCATGCAAGATTTTGGGCACATTCTGTGTTCAATATGCACTCAGGGCGACATCCAATCGTTGGGTTGCCATGGAATTCGGGTAGACAGCTACATTGGCCCTGGCGACAAATGGCATTGGCTCCGCACTGTACATGCAGGCAGGGATCATCATCCAGCACAGGTGGCTTTGGTGGCGGTGCTTGACACGAAGCAAATGGATTACCAGTTAATCCTGGTGCACACTGGCACACTGGCATGTGATTAATAACCACGCACTGTGCATTGAAGCCGCATGCTCCGGGACATGGGTCACGGCAGCGTTGCTGTTGACAGGCTAGATGAGCGGGACAGTCCGCGTTGATACTACATTCGGGTCGACAATTGGGTGGGCTACCGAAATAGTTGCGTAGGCAACTGCAAATAGCTGTGCCATGATTATCGCGACACTCGGAATTCTGACCACATGGCGAGGGAATACAAGGATTCTTATATGTATCCAATTGTACAGGGGGTGGGGCTGTAAGCAGGGTAAGTAAATGTGAAGTATGGAGCTTGCATAGACAAGTCAATAAGTCTTACGTGGCACGGGATAGCAGCGTGTGAACGCATCACCTTGATAGCCTTGACGGCAACTGCAAATTGGAGCATGATGGTAAACACGACAATCGGCGTTTGTGCCGCAAACGCCAGGACACGGATCTCGACACTTTTGATTAATGCAGGCCTTATCCGTGGGACACTCGCCACTGGTAACACATTCGGGCCGACAGTTGGGGGGTGTGCCCACATACTCTGACAAACAGGAGCAAATAGCCTGTTCATTCTTTTCAAGACACTGGGAGTTGGGACCACAGGGTGAGGGTTGACAGGGATTTACATACTCTTTCAGAATTGCTATAGAAAAAAGGACTTCGTTTAGGATCCATATGTGATTTTGATTTTTTTCTGCTGCACACTCACGTTTTTCGGGAAGCTGACAATAGCGATATGGATCACCAACGAAATTGTTTAAGCAATGGCATGTGGGCAGATGGTTAAGAGCCCGACAAGCGGCGTTTAAGCCACATACACCCGGACAAGGATCCCGACATTTCAATTGTTGACAGAACTTATCCGACGGACAATCACTGTTAGTGACGCACTCGGGTCGACAAGCTTCGTATGGATTGCCGTGGTAGCCGGGTAGGCATTGACAAGATCCAGCATTTCCCTCCTGACGGCATACCGCATTGGCGCCGCACGGATTGGGATGACAAGGCTGTATGCGCTCCTCTTGTTGAATAATGAGCTCTTGGCGGCAATTGGTGAAGGGATCGCCCGTATAGCCAGGAGCACAGTAGCACATGGCTACATGGCTGAGCACATGACAAATAGCATTGGCGCCACAGGAGCCTGGACATGGGTCTACACATTTTTGATTGACGCACGCCTTATCAAAGTTGCATTCTGAGTTGGTGACGCACTCCGGTCGACAGTTCGGCGGTACTCCAATGTAGCTGGATAGGCAGCTGCATTGGGCCTGATCGCCCACAGCTCGGCACTCGGAATACGGGCCACAAGGTGAGGGCTGACAGGGCTGCTTTATCGGAACGATATCGCGTTGTGGTGGTATTGGTGAGCAGCCAAGGAAGGGATTGCCAGTGTGTCGTAAAGCACAGCTACAAATTGGTGCATGGTTGACCACATGGCAGACAGCATTATAGCCACATGTGCCTGGGCACGGATCAATACAGTGCTGCTGCTGACACGCCAAACTAGGCAAGCAGTCCGAGTTCCGAGAACATTCTGGACGGCAGTTAGGTGGGGTGCCTACATAATCCTCAATGCAGGTGCAAACGGCGTTGTCATTGAAAACACGGCATCGACTGTTAGGGCCACATGGTGAGGGTACACAAGGATTTATAGGCGGTTGATGTTGGACCGGCGGTGTATCACATTGAATGAACGCATTGCCAATCATTCCATCCGGACAGCGACACATGGCTATATGATTAAGTACATCGCAGATGGCATTGGGTGCACAAGTTCCTGGACAGGGATTGACGCATTTGTTGCGAACGCAAGCACGATCACGTGGACAGTCAGCGTTAAGCACGCACTCTGGTCGGCAACCAACATAGGGATCACCTTGATATTCGGCAATGCATGTGCATTTCCCATTTTGACATTGTGCATTAGGTCCACAGGGTGATGGATTGCAGGGATCATCGGCAACGATGGGTTTGGCTATTGACGAAATGGCGAAATTGTTGACACTGATGGATTTAACACTTGTACTGTTATTCTTACGTGGCTCAAGCTGGCAGAATGTAAATGGATCACCTATGTATCCATCGGGACACTGGCAGCTGGGTACATGATTGCGCACAGTACAAACTGCGTTGTAGGCGCAGGAGCCAGGACAAGGATCAACGCAACGTTGGTTTATGCAACTCAAACTGGGCAGACATTCGGCACTTTGCGTACATTCGGGTCGACAGCTCGGCGGTACACCAAAGTAGCCGACCAAGCAGCTGCACACGGCTTGACCATTTGACTGCCGACACTGAGCATTAGCTCCACATGGCGATGGCAGGCAAGGATCGCGCACAGGTTCATGTAGCAGCTGAGTGGGTGGCGCTAAGATAATGTACCATAGAATTGGGTAAGTTGATGTGGGTCAATACGCGGACATAAAGTGACTTACGAGGTATAGGATAGCAACGGGTAAACGGATCTCCAGTATATCCAGAATGGCATGTGCATAGCGGAGCATGATTTGTGGCATGACACTTTGCATTGCTACCGCATGCGCCAGGACAAGGATCAACACATTTATGTTGTACGCACGCCTTATCAAAGCTACATTCTGTCGATAGTGTACACTCAGGGCGACAGCCAGGTGGGGTGCCCACATACTCGGGTAAGCACGAGCAGACTGCCTGCTCATTGAGCTCTTTGCACTGACTATTGGGACCGCAGGGTGAGGGTTGGCAGGGATTAATATACTCGCGTACAGCTAAATAAAAATTGCAATATAATCTAAAGGCATTGAAGGCAAATCCAACCAGTTGCTTACGTTTCTCTTCAAGACTGCAGTACCGATATGGATCACCTACATAGTTGTTGAGACAATTGCAAGTTGGCAAATGATTTCGAACATAACATTCGGCGTTGTGACCACAGGTTCCGGGACAAGGGTCGCGGCACTTTTGATTAACGCAAGCTCTATTGGATGGGCAATCGGAATTAAGCACACACTCTGGGCGGCAACCTTCGTAGGGATTTCCAAAGTACTCGGGCAAGCACTGGCAGGAGCCAATGCCATTTCGTTGATGGCATTCGGCAAATGTACCGCACGGATTGGGATTACAGGGTTGAACCACTTCAGGAGGCTCGTATTGAATTCGTGTGCACAGAACGAATGGATCGCCGGTATAGCCTGATTGGCAGTAGCACATGGCGCTATGGCTATACACACGACACTCGGCATTGCTGCCGCAGAGACCGGGACAAGGATCCGTGCAACGATTGTTTCGGCAAATCTGCGATGAAGCGCAGTCAGTGTTGGACAAGCATTCGGGTCTGCAGTTGGGTGGGGTTCCAAAGAAGTTCTCAAGACACGAACAGGAGGGTGTATCTCCGTTGCGACGGCATTCACTATTTGGACCACACGGTGAGGGTTGGCATGGATCCTGAGATACTATATCTCGCAATGGCTCAACTGTAGTTTTAACAGTTACGTTAATTATGCATATTTTCTGGTTGTACAGGGAAAACTTACTAATTCTGTGGCACTGAACAAATGGGTTGCCCGTATAGCCACGCTGACAACTACAGAAGGGACTGTGGCTGACAGCCCGACATTCTGCATAGGCACCACAAGCGCCAGGACACGGATCAACACATCGTTGGTTCTGGCAAGCCAGACTTGGTGCACAGTCATTGTTGGTGGTGCACTCTGGGCGACAAGATGGTGGCACGCCGTAATAGTTGGGTAAGCAACTGCAAATAGCTTGACCCTGCCGTTCGCGGCACTCGGCGTTTGCACCACAGGGTGATGGCTGACAGGGATTCTGATAGACGGGAGCTGAAGTTTGGTTTCACTAGATTAGTTATTTTCTTACTTAAGGAGTGACCGTTTTTGAACCTACTTTGTACAGGACTGCACTGAATGAAAGCGTTGCCAGTCATTCCTACTGGGCAGTGGCACATGGCAATGTGATTGGTAACTTCGCAAATTGCGCCAAGTCCACAGGTACCTGGGCAGGGATCTACACACTTTTGTTGAACACAGGCAAGATTACGAGGACACTCTGCGCTCAAAACGCATTCTGGACGACACGCGATATAGGGGTCACCCTGATATTCGGCAATGCACGTACATTGTCCATCACCCGAACAGATTGCATTGCTGCCGCATGGACTGGGATTGCAAGGATCTATGGGTTCTTTATAAGTCGGGGGTGCTGTAAGGAAGGTGTAAGGAGTTGATCTACTCTGTAGGTTAAAGTCTTTTCCGTGTAGCTTACGTGGAGCAGGCTGGCAAGCCACAAAGGCATCGCCCACATAACCATGAAGGCAAATACAGTTGGGCGTATGATTAATCACACGACACTCTGTGTGCTGGCCACATGCTCCTGGACATGGATCGCGGCACCGTTCACCAATGCAAGCCAGATGACTGGCGCAATCTGCATTGATCGTGCATTCAGGTCGACAATGGGGCGGGGTGCCATAGTAATTAGTCTGGCAAGCACAAATCGCTTGATTGTTTTGGTTACGGCATGTAGCGTACAGGCCACATGGTGAGGGTACGCAAGGATCGCGGTAGGGGACCACATCACGTTGTGGTGGTGGAGCTAATTTTAACACAAAAACACGTTACATCATCTGATAAAATATAAAGACACACACATTTCTTACGTGCTGGTCGGGGTAGGCAGCGAACGAAGGGATCGCCTATTAGACCTGCGGGACACATACAAATTGGGCTGTGGTTGCGCACTTGGCATACCGCCTGTTGCCCGCAAACACCCGGGCATGGATCAACACACTTTCGATTAATGCATGCCTGAGTAGCTAAGCACTCGGCGCTAGAAGTACACTCGGGTCGACAATTTGGTGGCACTCCCTTAAATTCAGGCAGACAGGAACAGACTCCTTGGCCCTGAACCTCGCGACATTGGGCATTCGAGCCACACGGCGAGGGCAGACATGGGTTTACATACTCGTGAGCAATCGCTAGCGGTTGGGTTAGGCAAATAAATAAGTACGTTTCAATTAGTAACTACAATGCTACTACGAGCTGGTTAGACGAATCTACGTAATAATTGGAACTAGCTTACGTTCTGCTGGCTGGTTACAGTAGCGATACGGATCTCCAACATATCCCCCGAAGCATGAGCACATGGGCGTATGATTCACCACGTTGCACTCAGCATTTTGTCCGCAGCTACCTGGACAGGGATCACGGCACTTCTGTTGCTGACACGCGCGATTCGATGGACAATCCGAGTTGAGTATACATTCCGGTCGACATCCCTCGTAGGGATTTCCAAAGAAATCGGGCAGGCATTGACAGGCTCCGGCACCATTGCGTTGTATGCACTCGGCATTGGAGCCGCATGGCGATGGCTGACAGGGATTTATAATTTCCACATCCTTTTCTATAGGTTGGCATTGCGTAAATGGATCGCCTGTTAGTCCAGCGTCACATATACACATAGGCGTATGTGAAACGACACGGCATATGGCATTGGATCCACAAAGGCCTGGGCAAGGGTCGCGGCACTTTTGGTTTATACACGCGCGATTACTTGGACATTCGGAGTTTGAGACACATTCCGGTTTGCAGTAAGGTGGCGAGCCTACATATTCAGCTAGACATGAGCAGGATGCTGTTTCCCCGATGGCGCGACATTCGGCGTTCGCGCCACAAGGAGATGGACGACATGGATCTTGTGGCTCTATGTCACGCTGAGGAGGCTCAACAATTAGCTGGCAGCCTACAAACGGATTTCCCGTGTAGTGAGGCAAACATGTGCAGAACGGATTGTGATTGACTACACTGCACTGGGCACTGCGACCACAAGCACCGGGGCAGGGATCGATACACTTTTGATTTACACAGGCTAGTTGGGCAGCACATTCCGAATTGCTGGTGCACTCTGGACGACAAAGTGGTGGTGTGCCAATATAGCCAGGCACACAGGAGCAGACAGCTTGCTGGTTCGCCTCTCGGCATTGTGAATTCGGTCCACATGGCGAAGGCTGACAGGGTTGTACAATGGCAGGTGCTGTAAAGTGAAGGATGCATAGAAGTCGCGGCTCTATTTGGTCAAGTTGGGACAGCTGGATATTTACGTGGTATTGGGTGACACTGCAGGAAGGCATTTCCTGCAAAACCTTCAGGACATGTACACATCGGTATGTGATTCAGCACGGTGCACAGCGCATTGGGGGCGCATGTGCCTGGACAGGGATCGAAACACTTGTGAAGAGCACATGCTCGATCTCGCGGGCAATCGGAGCTCGTAAGACATTCGGGGCGACAACCACTGTAAGGATCGCCTTGATACTCTGGCAGACAGGTACAGACACCGGCATTGCATACAGCATTTGGACCACAGGGCGAAGGATTGCATGGATCGTCGGCTTCGACAGCTACAAATCGAACAATTAAGGGGCTGTTGATATTGTTTGCTCGGTGCCTAGCTTACGTTTTGGTGGTGGCTCCGGCTGGCAATGGCTAAATGGATCACCGGAATAACCAGCTGGACAAGTACAGGTGGGTGTATGATTTATGACATTGCAAATGGCACCAAAGCCACAGGAGCCTGGACAGGGATCGCGACACTTTTCGTTTATGCAGGCCTGACTGCTGGGGCAGTCAGAGTTAATTCGACACTCTGGGCGACAGTTGGGTGGTACTCCCAAGTAACCAGGCAAACATGAGCAGGAAGGTGCATCACCACGTGGACGGCACTCGGCGTGAGAGCCACATGGTGAGGGCACACAGGGGTCAATCGGTTGCTTTTGCACAATTGTAGTAGGCGGTGCCGCTACATCGAGAATAGAATGGTTAGAATGACGTATTTGGAGACAAGCAGAACACTTACGAGGTATAGGTAGACAGCGATAGAAAGCATCGCCCGTATAACCAGTGCGACACGAACAAATTGGACTATGATTAACTACACGGCATAAGGCTTGATCACCACAAGTGCCCGGACAGGGATCAACACACTTCTTGGCCACACAGGCCTTATCTGCTGCACACTCGGACGAGATGGTGCACTCAGGTCGACAGGTTGGTGGTGCACCCACATACTCGGGCAGGCATGAACAAACAGCCTGTTCATTGCTCTCGCGACACTGAGAATTGGGGCCGCAGGGTGAAGGTTGGCAGGGATTCACGTATTGCTTGATAGCTACAGATTGAAAATATATTGATAGCTTTTTTGTTCCAATAACTGAGGTATGATTTGTTGTCTTACGTTGGCGTTCCTGTTGACACAGACGATATGGATCGCCACTGTAGCCAACTAAGCAGCTGCAGCTAGGCACATGATTGAGCACATTGCATACTGCATTTGGGCCACAGGTGCCGGGGCACGGATCCTGACATTTTTGTTGCTGGCAAGCACGGTTCGAAGCACAATCGGAGTCGAGCACACATTCTGGACGGCATCCCTCGTACGGATTTCCAAAGTAACCCTCCAGGCATTGACATGAGCCAGCATCCTGGCGGGATGTGCATCGAGCATTTACGCCGCATGGACTAGGATTGCAAGGATCCAACTGATCCAACTGCTGAATCCGTTTTTCCACACACTGTACGAACGGGTCACCCTCCAAATTGTCAGGGCAGTAACAGCTCGGTGTATGCGAGAGTACTCGGCATACAGCTGCTTGTCCACATAGGCCAGGACATGGATCCCGACACTTTTGTTGTATGCAAGCCTGATTCGTTGGGCACTCCGAGCTGGTAACACACTCTGGTCGGCAGTTTGGTGGTGCACCAATATAATTTGGCAGGCATGTGCAAGAAGGAGTCTCGTTTATCTCGCGGCATTCGGCATAAGGTCCACAAGGTGATGGTTGACAGGCTTGGCGCGGTGGGGGCGTTGGGGGCTCGATAATCGGTTGGCAGCTGACAAATGGATTGCCCGTATGGCGATCCAGGCAACGACAGAATGGACTGTGGTTTGTCACATGGCACTGGGCATTGCGGCCACAGACACCGGGACAAGGATCACTGCACTTCTGATTAAGACAAGCCAAATTCAGTGGGCATTCCGAGTTCGATGTGCATTCAGGTCGACAGAAAGGTGGACTACCAATGAAACTCATAATGCAAGAACAGATGGCCTGTTGATTTACAACGCGACACTGTGAGTTTGGTCCGCAAGGTGATGGCTGGCATGGATTTTGAATGACATCCAGTTCTGGAAAAAGGTTACACGCTGTATAAGCGAACTGGAAACGCGAAGTTGATGATTGCTTACGTTGCACTGGGTTGCAGCCGACAAACGCATTGCCTTCCATGCCATCGGGGCAACGGCAGTTGGGTATGTGATTGAGGACCTCGCAAATAGCAGTGCTTGCACAAGTGCCTGGACATGGATCCACACACTTATGGCGCACACAAGCAAGATTGCGGGCGCAATCCGTGTGCAGTACACATTCTGGACGACAACCAACGAAAGGATCTCCTTGGTATTCGGGGATACAGGTGCATTGACCATTGCGACATTGGGCATTAGCACCACATGGCGATGGATTGCATGGATCCTGAGGTACTGGCGGAGCTTCAACTGATGAATAAGCTAAGTGTTACATTTTCTGCTATTGAATTCAATCTAACAAAGTTCTTACTTCTTTGAGGTGGCTCTGGATTACACACAATGAAGGGATCACCGATGTAGCCCACTAGACAACTACAAATTGGTGTGTGATTAATCACATTGCACTGTGTGTTCAGGCCACATGAGCCGGGGCATGGATCGCGACACTTTTGATTGATGCACGCCTGATGACTCGGACATTCGGCATTGATGGAGCACTCTGGTCGGCAGTTTGGTGGCGTGCCAAGATAATTTGGCAGGCAGGAACATGATGGCGTTCCATAATTATTGCGACACTGAGAATTGGCACCACAGGGCGATGGAACACAAGGATCAAGAGGTTCTTGTTCAATTTTTACAACGGGAGGAGCTAAAAACGTTTCGAAAGTATCCGTTAGAACTGAGTCGTGTGAACTGATATTTATGGGCTTACGAGGCAATTTGTAGCAACGTGTAAAAGCGTCGCCTGTAAATCCATTCAAGCATGTGCAGATGGGACTGTGGTTTCGTACACGGCACTCGGCCTGTTGGCCACAGACATTGGGGCATGGGTCAACGCACTTGCGATTGACGCAAGCCTTATCAGCAGCGCATTCGGAGCTGCTGGTGCATTCGGGCCGACAAGCGGGTGGACTGCCAATGAATTCAGTTAGACAGGAGCAGACCGCCTGCTCGTTAACTTCGCGGCAGCGCGAATTCGGACCGCAAGGTGATGGTTGACAAGGATTCACATAGATACGTTCGGCTATAAGAAATGTTGTATAAGCATTCGTCTTCACTGCGGGGTTTGACAGGGTTGGCTTACGTGGTTCGTTTTCTACTATACGGCAAATACTATAGGGATCTCCAGTATAGCCATTTAGACAATTGCACGTGGCCAAGTGATTAATAACTTGGCACTCGGCGTTCTGCCCGCATGTGCCAGGGCAAGGATCGCGGCACTTTTGCTGCTGACAAGCTCTGTTAGAGGGACAATCTGAGTTGACTACGCATTCCGGTCGGCAGCCTTCGTAAGGATTGCCAAAGTATTCAGGTAGGCACTGGCAAGAGCCAGCACCACCACGTTCTTCACACTTGGCATTGACGCCGCACGGACTTGGATTACAGGGCTGTATCCGCTCGATCTGTGTCTCTCTTATGGGGCTGCACTGGGCGAATGGATCTCCAGTGAATCCGCTATCACAGAGGCACATGGCGGTATGACTGAAAACGCGACAGTTCGCGTTGAGGCCACAAAGTCCTGGACATGGATCCACGCATTTCTGATTCACGCAAGCCTGGTTGGTGGCACACTCTGAGTTAGATATGCATTCTGGTCGGCAATTCGGTGGCGAGCCCAAGAATTCGGGCAGACAGGAACATGATGGCGAATCACCAGAGACACGGCACTCAGAGTTGGGGCCACATGGCGAGGGTTGGCATGGATTTTGAGGTGTGACATCACGCTGAGGCACTACTATAAAAGATCGGTATTGTATGCCTGGCAAGTTGCTAAAATTATGAAATAGCTTACTAATCTGTTCACAGCGCACGAAAGGATTGCCTGACATGCCAGCGGGACAGCTGCAGAAGGGACTGTGGTTCACCACATTGCATAGAGCATTGAAGCCGCAAGTGCCGGGACAAGGATCGCGGCACTTCATGTTCTGGCAAGCTTGGTTGGCTGCACAATCTGAATTGGTAACACATTCTGGACGACATTGCGGCGGACTGCCTACATAGTCAACCAGACAAGAGCAGACAGCGGTTTCTTGCACTACGCGACACTGGCTATTAGGTCCACAAGGTGATGGTTGGCAGGGATTCTGTGGCGGGGGTGCTGGCACTGGACGGCATTCAAAGAATGCATTGCCTGACATTTGATCAGGGCATCGACAGATGGGCACATGATTATTCACCTCGCAAATCGCATTCACACCACAGGTGCCTGGACACGGATCGATGCATTTGTTACGTATGCAAGCACGATTCTGTGGACAGTCTGTGTTGAGAACACACTCCGGCCGACAGCCAGCATATGGATCACCCTGGTATTCGGCTATACATGTACATTTGCCATCATTACACAGTGCATTGGCACCACATGGTGATGGATTGCAAGGATCATCCCTAACAGGAGGTGTAGTTGCTGTAAAAAGTATAAGTTGTGAGCATTGTTGCAATCTTTTCGGAGTTTTAGCTGAGCACATACGTTGCGGTGGTTTAGGATTGCAGTTTGTAAACGGATTTCCAATGTAGCCGTCAATGCAAGCACAGAGCGGTGTATGGTTTATGACACTACAAATGGCATTTAATCCACAGGCGCCTGGACAGGGATCGCGACATTTCTGATTAATGCATGCCTGCTGGCTGGGACACTCGGAATTAATGGTACACTCTGGACGACAGTTGGGCGCCTGGCCAATAAACGTGGCTAGGCAGGAACACGCTGGAACTCCATTAATGTTGCGGCATTCAGAGTGTGGGCCACATGGTGTCGGCACGCAAGGGTCACGCAGAGGCTCCTGTTGAACCTCGATTGGCCGGGCTATAGTATACAAATAGATTTAGGTAGAGTCCCGATAACATTGCGACGAAGAGTTGGGCTTACGTGGTATAGGGAAGCAGTGTGTAAAGGCATCGCCAGTGAAACCACTGATGCAACTGCAGATGGGACTATGGTTGCGTACTCGACATATGGCATTGCTGCCACAGGTGTTGGCCACGCAGGGATCGACACACTTTTGATTTAGACAGGCTTTGTCTGCAGCACACTCCGATGAGATGGTGCACTCAGGCCTGCAGGCTGGTGGGGCACCAATGAACTGGGGCAGACATGAACAGACGGCCTGTTCATTGGTAACGCGACACTGTGAGTTGGGACCACACGGCGTGGGCTCACATGGATTTGTGTACTCATTACGTATGGCTACAGCAAATTAAGATGGGCAATAGTTAGGATTGTAATTTTCATTAGCTGGTGACGTATTGCTTACGTTCGGCTGGACGCGTGCAAAGACGATATGGATCGCCTATGAATCCAGGTAGGCAATTACAGGATGGCAAATGATTGACTACTTGACAGTTGGCATTTCGACCACAGGTGCCGGGGCAAGGATCCTGACACTTTTGCTGTTGACAGGCACGGTTCGATGGACAATCGGAGTCCATAACGCACTCGGGGCGACAGCCATCGTAGGGATTGCCAAAGTATTCCGGTAGACATTGGCAAGATCCGGCCCCGTCTCGTTCGCGACAAATGGCATTTGCACCACATGGACTCGGGTTGCATGGTGTACGCACTTCGATATCGCGCTCGATTTCTCGACTACATTGCACAAATGGATCACCCGTAAAGCCTTGCTGGCAGATGCATTGTACCACATGGCTGACGACGCGGCAGTCAGCGTTGAGGCCACAGCGTCCTGGACAGGGATCAACACACTTCTGGTTAATACAAGCCAGTTGGCTGTTACAGTCTGAGCTGGTGACACACTCCGGTCGACAATTTGGTGGACGCCCTATATAGGTTTCGAGACAAGAGCAAGCAGGCGCTTCTCCAATAGGACGACATTGAGAGTAGGGGCCACAGGGTGACGGCCGGCAAGGATCTATCGGCTGAACATCTCGAACAGGTTCAACTGGGGAGGAGCTATTGTTGTAAAAGGTTCTTTAACTTGACTTGGCATGTACGCTTACTTTGTGGTTGACAACGGATAAAGGGGTTTCCGGTGAAACGTGCGGGACAGGTGCAGAAGGGACTGTGATTGACAACCGCACAATTAGCGCCCACGCCACAAGTGCCAGGACATGGGTCACCACAACGCTGATTGAGACACGCCTGGGTAGGCGCACACTCGGCATTGGAGGTACATTCTGGCCTACATGTGGGTGGTGCACCAATGAAGGTTGGCAAACAAGAGCAAACTGCCTGCTGGTTGACCTCGCGGCACTGAGAATTTGGACCACAAGGCGACGGGCGGCAAGGATTGGTGTCCACAACAATTTCTGTAGATAAGTTTCGGACATAAGTAGAGAACAAATTGAGAGTATCAAGGTCGACGTACTCGGCACGAGTGTACAGCGTATAAAGGCGCTGCCAGCGGTGCCATCGGGGCACCTGCACATGGGGATATGATTGATGACATCGCAAATGGCGTTCTCGCCACAAGTGCCCGGGCACGGATTCAGACATTTGCTGCGCAGACAAGCCTTGTCGCGCGGACAGTCGGAATTGAGGACACATTCAGGGCGACAACCAGAATAGGGATCTCCATGGAACTCGGGTAAACATGTGCAGACACCGTCTCTGCATTGGGCATTAGGACCACACGGCGATGGTTGACAGCGGTCAACGTATTCGTCTAAAGATCATAAGCAATTAGGAATATGTGATCCTAGTATTTTTTTTGTCGGAAACTCACTTAATACAGGCTCTGGCGGTGCCAGACGACAGCTGGTGAACGGATCACCTGTATAGCCTGCGGGACAAGTACATATCGGTGTGTGACTGACAACATTGCATTCCGCAGCGTAGCCGCAAGAGCCAGGACATGGGTCTATACACTTTTCGCGAATACACGCCATATTCGAGGCGCACTCGGCACTGATCGTGCACTCGGGTCGGCAATTGGGTGGTGTGCCTATATATTCCGCTAGACAGGTGCAGGATGGAACTCCTTGCACATTGCGGCACTGGCTATTAAGCCCACAGGGTGTGGGCACACAAGGATCGCGTTCAACGCGCTCTATAACCGGAGCGGGAGCTAAGTTGAGAGAATCAATATTACAGTGAGAGAATCGACTTCTAGTGCAACTGAATTTCTTACGTGGCATGGCATAGCAACGTGTAAAGGCATCGCCCGTAAAACCGCGACGACACTGACAAAGTGGACTATGATTACGCACACGGCACTCGGCGTTGGTGCCGCAGGTGCCCGGGCAAGGATCCTGACAACGTTGATTAATGCATGCTTTATCAGTGGGACATTCAGTGCTCAAGACACACTCGGGTCGACAGTTTGGTGGCAAACCTATGTAGAGTTCAAGACAGGAGCAGACCGCTTGGCCATTTAGCTCGCGGCACTGGGAATTGGGACCACAAGGCGAGGGTCGACAGGGTTGAGTGGGTTCGGCTTGCCGTATAGCTGTAAATTGTAGTTGTTGTAGTCGTTGTTTATCTGCTGACTTGGGTGAATGGGTCTTACGTTCAGCCGGTTCCACATGACAGTAACGGTAAGGATCACCCGTGTAGCCGCTGCGACACGTGCACGTGGGCAGATGAGTCGTTACGCGGCAATCGGCATTTGTGCCACACGTGCCAGGGCAGGGATCGCGACACTTCTGCTGCTGACATGCCTTGTTCGATGGACAGTCGGAATTACGTACGCATTCCGGGCGGCACGACTGGTAGGGATCGCCGAAGTAATCGGGCAGGCATTGGCAGGAGCCGATGCCGTTGCGCTCGCGGCAAACGGCGTTCGATCCACAGGGATTTGGTTCACACGGCGTGATCTGTTCAATAACTATTTTTTCTATACTCGGGAAAGATGGTTGGAGCAAGAGAAAGGGGGAAGAAAAGAGATTTTTGGCAATAACTTTAATAACTGTTCTTTAGTTTTGCGGGTTTAGTACGAACAAACACACCTGGCTTTCGCTTTAGTTGTAAGCATTTGTTTTGCAGTTGATTATTCCAATTGGGTGTTTGGTTTTGTTTTGGCAGTGAGATTAGAGCACGGATTAAGTGTTGATTTTGTCCAATTAATATGTAATTTTAATTTTGTCGCGCTGTGGCTTTCGCGCGCCATGTTTTAGTTTTTAGTGTTGTTAAACGCAGTGCGTTGCAGTGATTTGCATAGTTTGGTGCGGTGCGCAGTGTTTTGTGCAGTGTTGCATAACGTGGTATGCGCAGTATGTTTTCATACGTGTGTGACGTCATTAAAACAAGTGTTTTTCGTGTCGTCGTATATCAATCGATTTATTGCATTTGTTAAACGAATTAAATATTGGCAACTACAAAGTTATACATCTAAGTTCTTAAACATAGTCTAATAGCTAATAAGCGCTTTTTAGTTTCATGTAGCTTTTTTGGTAATTGTTGATAATCCTTTGGCGAACCGATGTTACGATTAAGGTATAAATAAAAGGCACAAATTTTGGGGCGACAACAACGCAGTACTCAATTTTTAAAGGGGATTTGGTTTTGTCATTTTGGTATTTCAAGAGATTCCAATTGCAGGTTAGGGTATCGAATTCAGATGTTAAATATTGATTTGGGTCAAACAAACGGCGGGTATAAGTATATAAGCATTTCGTGGGTCCGATTTCAAATCAAACAACAGGACCAAAATATTACTTCCCAAAGCATAAGAAACAACAGATTCAGGGGGTTAGGTCGATTCAAGGCATTTTGTTGAGTCATTTTACTTATATATAAAGTGTGGCAAAGAGGCGTGGCAAGTTTGCATATTGTATTGAGGCGTTAAAGGCGTTTATAAGCAAAAATATAATATATAATGTCAAAAATAATAGTAAAATAAAAATAATTAAAAGCCTTGCCTGCTGCCGCACACAAACACCTCTTCAGCCCGCGACAATTCAGACAACTCGTACAGAATTGCGCGGCCGCAGAGTTGCATTTCGCGCCAGTGTTGGTAAACGTAGTAATTCAAATGCATTTGAAAACACAGATTCTGCAATGCAGAATTGCGCGGCCGCAGAGTTGCATTTCGCGCCAGTGTTGGTAAACGTAGTAATTCAAATGCATTTGAAAACACAGATTCTGCAATGCAATGTGCTTGTGCGTGCAATAAGCAAAACTTTTAATGTAAATGTGTGTAAATGTGTAAAAAACTCTGCAAAAATGCGCATTAAAAGAATTTAACAGTGTTGGCAGTAATTTGTTGAATGTGAAAACACATAAACATTGTGCAAAATTGTTGCGTGTGAAAAAAAAGCTTTTGTAAATTTTTCTAATGCGCATTAAAAAGTATAAAAAATGTGAAACTGATTTATTTTGTGGGGCAGACATATATAATTTATGATCAGGGGCAATTTATGATGGTAAGGTATTGTATTACAGTTTCACATTAAGCTATATGTCCCTATCAAGGCGTAAACAACAAATGCGAATACGTGTAATTGCAGTGAGTCTCTTCGGCAAAGCTTTGTCTATTAGGCGGGTGTACCAAGAGTTGGGCTGTGGACATTGATTGAAGCAACCTTAACCAGGCTAGCTTACGCCTTGACCTAACTACTGGTGTCGTGTGTGTGTGTGTGTGATAAAAGAAATCGGGTTCCTACCTTGTTCCTGTTGACAGCCGGTGAATGGATCTCCCGTGTAGCCCACATCGCATGTGCATATGGGCTGATGGTTGGCCACATTGCAGCGAGCATTGAAGCCGCAGGCGCCCACACATGGATCGGCGCACTTCTGGCGTATGCATGCCTTTGTTGGTGCACATTCGGGATTGATGGTGCATTCGGGTCGACAGTTGGGCGGCGTGCCAATAAATGTTGCCGCGCAGGAGCAAGCTGGATTTCCGTTAAGTTCCTTGCACTCTGAGTTCGGTCCACAAGGTGAGGGTACGCAAGGATGGCTGGTATCCTCTTGTGGGGGCTTACGTTCTTCCTGGCAACGTGTGAACGGATCGCCCGTGTAGCCGGCGTTGCATGAGCAGGACGGATTATGGTTAATCACCTGGCAGCGTGCAAACTGGCCGCAGGCTCCTGGGCAAGGATCGACGCATTTCTTCTGTATGCAGGCCGTTTGCAGGGAACACTCTGAGCTGACAATGCACTCGGGCTTGCAAGCGGGTGGTGAGCCCAACATGCCCGGCTGGCAGGCACAGACTGCACCCTGAGCAGAGACGTGGCACAAGCTATTGGGTCCGCATGGATTTGGCTGGCAAGGATCCTTGGCCACCGGCGTCTCTTGACGGCAATGGACAAACGGATCACCCGTGTAGCCTTGCAAACAGCTGCAGATAGGTATATGATTCGAGACGTCACATTGGGCATTCTGTCCACAGGTGCCGGGACATGGATCGACGCACTTCTTGTTCAGACACGCCTTATTCGGCGAGCAATCTGTGCTGAGCGTGCACTCTGGACGGCAGCCGGTGTAGGGATCACCTTGATACTCAGCTAAGCAAGTACAGATGCCGTTATTGCACTCGGCATTGGCGCCACATGGCTGAAGGTCACATGGATCCTGTGGTGTGATTGGAGTCGGTGTTGTCTTTTCAACAACTTCAACACATTGCACAAACGGATCGCCAGTGAAGCGGTCGCGACACGTGCATATAGCCAGGTGATTTTGTATGCGGCACTCGGAGTTAATGCCGCAGGATCCTTCGCAGGGATTGCGGCATTTCTCTGCAATACAGGCACGATCTGAGGCACAATCCGTGTTCACAACACACTCGGGACGGCAATTGGGCGGTGCTCCAATGTAGTTTGGCAAACATGAGCAGGACGCCTGTTCACCGCGCACACGGCACTCAGAATAGAGACCGCAAGGCGAAGGCTGGCATGGGTTCCTGGGGGCGTCCTTTGGCTTTTCGACTACGGGTGCTGGATAGCAGCGCGCGAATGGATCGCCAGTCATGTCCAGAGGACAACTGCAGATGGGATTGTGGTTGATGACTTCACACTTGGCATCAATGCCACAAGTGCCGGCGCAAGGATTTGCACAGCGGAACTTATGACACGCCTTGTTCTGTGGACATTCGGCATTCACTGTGCACTCCGGCTTGCAGTTGGGCGGTGCTCCAATAAAGGTGTCCAGGCAAGAGCAAACAGCCAGGCCGTTGGCCAAGCGACACTTGCTGTTAGGGCCACAAGGCGATGGGCTGCATGGGTCAGTAGGTGTTGGTTTTGGAGTTATTTCAACACGACGACAATTGGAGAACGGATCACCGGTATATCCATCATTGCAAACGCAATTTGGCACATGATTGATGGCATAGCACTGGGCATTGGAGCCGCAGATACCTGGGCAAGGATCTTGACATTTGTTCCTGATGCAAGCCTTATCCGTGGAACAGTCGGAGCTAAGCACACACTCTGGCCGACAGCCCTCGTAAGGATTGCCCTGATATTCATCAATACATTTGCATGCGGCAGCGCCATTACGTTCAATGCATTCGGCATTAGCGCCACACGGCGAGGGCTCGCATGGCTTCGGCTGCTCCTCGCGCTGTTGTACGCACTGCACGAAGGCATTGCCAGCATATCCGGGTGGACATGAGCACGAAACAGAGTGGCCAATGACACGGCATTCGGAATTTGTTCCACAGGAGCCTGGACAGGGATCGCGGCACTTGTTGTTTATGCAGGCCTGTGTCGATGGGCAATCCGGATTAATGATGCACTCGACTCGACAGTTGGGCGGTGCTCCGAAGTACTCTGGCAGACATTGGCAAACAGGTCCCTTGTCATCAGCTCTGCATATGGAGTTGGGTCCACAAGGCGATGGCACGCATGGATCGGTGGGCGGTTGGCTGTGATCTACATCCTTTTGCATTGGTATTTCGGTGCAACCCTTGAATGGATCACCAGTTGTTCCTGGAGGACAACCACATATGGGACTGTGATTGATAACCTCACAACGCGCTTCAATACCACATGCACCAGCACAAGGATCCACGCACTTTTTGTTGACACATGCTTGTAGGGCGGAGCACTCGCTGGAAACGACACATTCTGGTCGACATTGTGGAGGTGCTCCAATGAAGCCTTCCAGGCACGAGCACACTGCATGTCCATTAATATCGCGGCACTGGCTGTTGGCACCGCACGGCGAGGGTGAGCAGGCCTTGATCACTGGCACAGGATCAATCGGCTTTGGACGGCAATTTGTGAACGGATCACCTTCGTAGCCTTGCTGACAGGAGCAGACAGGTATGTGATTCATAACTTCGCAAATGGCATTGTTTCCACATGTACCAGGGCAGGGATCCACACACTTGTTGCGCATGCAGGCCTTATCCCGTGTGCAGTCAGCAGACAGTGTGCATTCGGGACGACAGCCCTCGTTGGGATTACCCTGATAGTTGTTCTGGCAGCGACACTCACCGGCAAAGCAGTCGGCATTGGGTCCGCAGGGATTGGGATTGCATGGATCATCGGGTCGCTTGACAACCTTTTCTTCCGGCAGCTTACTGCAGCGTACAAACGGATCGCCAGTGAAGCCATCGATGCAGTTACATATGGGCAGATGGTTAAGTACATGACACTTGGCCTCAAAGCCGCAAGAGCCAGGGCAAGGATCGCGACACTTCTGATTGATACACGCCTCCGTGGAGCCACACTCCGAGTTAAGCACGCACTGAGGTCGGCAACGTGGCGGTGCGCCAATGAAGTCCGGCAGGCAAGAGCAGGCTGGACTGCCGCCAACAATTTGACATTTCGAGTTGGGGCCGCAAGGTGAGGGCACGCAGGACGGTGCAGGCGGCTCGGGCGTCGTCGCAACGTGAGTAATCGCTGTAAATGATAAATATTTTAGTTAGATTCTAACAATCTTCTTTAGTTTCAGCTGAATACTTACGTATCTTGCTGCATTGCACAAATGGATCGCCAGTCATTCCACGCGGACATGTGCAGATAGGACTGTGATTCTTAGTGCTGCAGATGGCGCGAATGCCACACGTGTGTTGGCAAGGATCTACGCATTTATTATTCACGCAAGCACGCTCTGCAGCGCACTCTGCGCTGACCACACACTCGGGACGGCAGTTCGGTGGTTGGCTGACAAATCCTGATTGGCAAGAGCAGACAGCTTGATTGTTCATGCTGCGACAATTGCTGTTAGGACCGCAAGGCGATGGCACACACGGATTCATAGGTGGTGGCGGAGTAACCGGCACAGGTCGACAGCTAAAGAATGGATCTCCGCTATATCCCTCCGGGCAAACACATGTGGGCACATGGTTATCTACCGTACAAATGGCATATTCACCGCACATATTTGCACATGGATCAATGCACTTGAAGCGCACGCATGCCTGTGCAGGACTGCACTCGTCGTTGGTTTCGCATTCACGACGGCAGCCTCGCTGGGCGTCGTAGGGGTTACCTTCGAAGCCATCGTGGCAGTAGCATGCACCGGCGCCGTTGTGTTCGCGACACTCGGCGTGTGGACCACAGGGCGAGGGCTCGCATGGTGATGAGGGTGGCTGCTTGGGTAACACTGCTGGTATCAGCTGACAGCCGAAAATAGGATCGCCCTCATAGCCATCCGCACAGGAGCAAACCGCATTGTGTTGTACCACCTGACAGATTGCATTGCTGCCACACGAACCAGGACAAGGATCAACACAGCGCTCCTGTTGGCAGGACAGATGATTCTGGCATTCGTCGTTGTTGGTACATTCTGGTCGACAGCTGGGTGGACGTCCGATATAGTTGGCCTGACAGGAGCAAGCAGCTTGCTGTCCAATTTCACGGCAAATCGAGTTCGGACCACAAGGTGAAGGCACACATGGATTTTCTGTACTCTTGCCCACATCTGGGACACATCCTGAGATTGGATCTCCTGTCATGCCTGGCACACAGCTACAGATTGGATTGTGGTTAACCACTTGGCATTTGGCATTATCTCCGCAAGCACCGCGGCAAGGATCCGCGCATTTCTGATTGATACACGCACGATTCTGTGCACACTCTGAGCTGACGACGCATTCAGGCTTGCAACTGGGTGGTGCTCCAATGTAACCTTCCAGGCAGCTGCAGACCGCATGGCTGTTCGTATCATGACACTGACTATTGGGTCCACATGGTGAGGGCTGGCATGGATTCTCCGGACGACGGGTAACGACTTCGATAAGCGCGCACGAGCGATGCGGATCGCCAGTGTAACCATCAAAGCACATACAGTTGGGCGCATGATTCAATACGCGGCACTCGGCGTTGATGCCGCAGGCACCAGGACATGGATTCTGACACTTGTTGTTAATGCAAGCGAGTGAACGATCGCAATCAGGATTTTGTACACATTCTGGACGACAGCCGCTGTACGGATCACCAAAGTATTCGGGCAGGCAGGAGCATGACCCAGCGTTATTGTGTTCGCGACAGACGGCATTGGCACCACATGGGCTTGGATTACAGGGATTAGGCGGAGCTTCCGTTTGTGTCACTACAGGATACATTGCGTGAAGGAGAAGAAAATATGCAAATGATGTTAGAAATATGGCTGAGAAAAAGGTTGTGATTTGTTATACTTTGGTGTATAATAGCACAGCCGGAGAAAGGATCTCCGGTGTAACCAGGCTCGCATTGGCAGTTCGGATTATGCTTAATAACAGTACACTGTGAGTGTATGCCGCATGCACCGATACATGGGTTTGCACAGCGCTGGTTAACACATGCTAAGTTGGCTGGACAATCGGGACTAGTCATGCATTCGGGTCGGCAGTTGGGCGGCCGGCCGAGATAGTCGGGGAGGCAGGAGCATGCAGGCGAACCGCGTACATCGACGCATTTAGAGTTGGGTCCGCAGGGCGAGGGCACACAGGGATTACCAGATTCTTTGGGTGTTTCCTCCACTACATAGCCAAGCCAGACATGCCAGATAGTTGAAGTAGGTGTATACACACACAAACACATTTACACATATACAAATACATAGTACAGTTGGGAAGTTCGGATAGTGTAGAGTAATTGGTAGAGTGTACATAAAAATCAAAACATAAAGTAGAAAAAATAAAGAAGATTAAGGTGAAGGATTTATATACATGCAGGAAAGAAACAGTAAACCAACGCCAGCTGGACAGAAATACACTTGCTAAATAAACTTTAATCCTATACCCCTCTCTCTCTCTCTTTCTCTCTCTCTGTCCAACTGACCTAGGCCTATGTGTGGACTACTCATGCTTACATATAATACGAGTGCATCGATTGAATGGATCTCCAGTGTAGCCTGGGGCACAGGAACATGCAGGATAGTGATTAATGACCTGGCAGCGGGCCTCAATGCCACAAGTACCGGGGCACGGATCAACGCACTTCTGATTCTGACAATTTAGATCTTGTGCGCAGTCTGAGCTAACTATGCACTCAGGCCTGCAGTTAGGCGCTGAGCCAATCATACCAGGCTGGCACGAGCACACGGCATGGTTATTGATCTCCCGACATTGACTGTATGGACCGCAGGGCGAGGGCACACAGGGATTTTCAATGACTACGGCTACGAATGATAAAGGGAAGGTGGTGAATCGTTTGTGGATTTCTCGTTTGCTTTATAAACCTACGTGGTTCAGGCAGTTCGATTATTTCACGACAAGCGCTCGATGGGTTTCCAGTGTAACCGGCCAGACAGAGGCAGCTGGGCAAGTGATTGGATACGCGGCATTCTGCATTCAAGCCACAAACGCCTGGACAAGGGTCTACGCATTTCTGATTGATGCAAGATCTGTCGCGTGAGCAATCACTGTTCACCACACACTCTGGACGGCAGCCGCTGTACGGATCACCAAAGTATTCTGGCAAGCATGTACAGGAGCCGGCGCCATTGCGTTCGCGGCACTCTGCATTGGGGCCGCAGGGTGAGGGTACACAGGGCGTAAGGCGTTCTTCGGGCACGGTAATAGCTAAGGATCGTAGATAACAGACAGACTATTAGGTCTAATCACGGGGGAGGCAGACGGAGTTAATTGCTTACGTTGCGGATTGCAGCCAGCAAACGGATCGCCCGAGTAGCCGCTCTCGCAGGTGCAAACGGGTGCGTGATTGACAACATTACAGAAAGCATTGAAGCCGCACGAGCCGGGGCAAGGGTCCTTGCAGCGCTCGTTGATACACGCCAGGTTACCAGCGCATTCCGAATTTTGCGTACATTCTGGCCGACAATTTGGCGCACGTCCAATGTAGTTTGGCAAACAGGAGCAGACGCCCGTCTCACCAACCACGCGACACTGCGAGTTGGGACCGCAGGGACTTGGCACGCACGGGTTTTCATTGGACTTCGGAGTTTCAGGCTCCTGCTGCCACGGTGCACAACGCACAAACGGATCACCACTATAGCCAGCTGGGCACGAGCAAATGGGATTGTGATTGGTCACCTTGCAAACGGCCTCATTGCCGCAGGTGCCTGGGCATGGATCTACACAGCGCAAATTCACGCACGCCTTGTCTTGCGCGCACTCGGAGCTAACTGAGCACTCGGGCCGACAGGCGGGCGGTGCACCAATATAATTGGCAATGCACGAGCAGACGGCATGCTCATTCACCTCACGGCACTGGCTATAGGGACCGCATGGCGATGGCTGGCATGGGTTCACAGGCGGTGCCACTACAAAGTTTTGGGGTGAAATATTACTAAACTATTCTTAATTGACTTTTTCTTTTATAGGGAATACTCTACATTTGGGAATTTCACGGCAATACTGTGAGGGATTGCCCGTATAACCGGCTGGACAGCTGCAACTGGGCGAATGATTGATGACGTGACATTCGGCGGCAACACCGCACACCCCTGGACAGGGATCTCTACACTTGTTATTGAGGCAGGCGCGGTTCTTGGAACAGTCGCTATTGAGCACACATTCTGGACGGCATTCTGTGTACGGATCGCCACTGTACTCGGGTAGACACGTGCAGGAGCCGACGCCGTTGCGTTCCTTGCAAACGGCATTGGCACCACACGGACTCGGGTTGCAGGGCTCGGCGATTTCGGGCGGCACAATAACTGGGGAGAATGCAAAGTTTTAAAATTGGAAGTTGGACGTTGGGTGAGCGCTAATCGCTTACTTTGTGGACTACACTCAGAGAATGGATCGCCAGCGTAGCCATCAAGGCAACGGCAAATTGGTCTATGATTATTTACAAGGCATGTGGTCTGAATGCCGCAGGTGCCCACACAGGGATCCTGGCAGCGCAAATTGATGCAGGCCAAGTTGCCAGCGCACTCGGAGTTCGATGTGCACTCGGGACGGCAATTTGGCGCCCTACCCACATAATGTTGCAAGCATGAGCACACGGGCTGCTCATTAGCCGCCGACACCTTACACTGCGAGTTGGGTCCGCATGGCGAGGGCACACACGGATCGACGCGATCACTTACAATAGGTCGCTCTACATTTACCAAATACACCAAATATGATAACAGCATGCACCACAATAAAAGCCAAATAACATTGTACATATAAAAAAGAGAGATACAAAGGAATATATAGTATGATGTATAGAGGTGATGTTGTGTATGGATTGAAATGAGAGAAGCGAGCCGGAGCAAGCTTATGTTCGATGACGTGATGCAGCGATGTTTTCTTACTCTCTTGAGGGAGGCAGCGCACGAATGGATCGCCACTGTAGCCAGGGCTGCAGGAGCAAATGGGATTGTGATTGACGACGCGACATAAAGCATTGTTGCCGCATGTACCAGGGCAGGGATCTTTGCAGCGTTCATTGATGCACGATTTGTCTTGACTGCACTCCGAACTGCTCATGCATTCGGGCCGGCAATTGGGTGGCGCGCCCACATAATTTGGCACACACGAGCAGACGGCGTGGCCGTTAATTGCACGGCAGTTGCTGTACAGACCGCATGGTGAGGGATGGCATGGATTTTCGGGCACAATGGGATCGGGATCTAGACACATTGCAAAAGTGTGCTATTAATTATGGGCTTTCTTTTTTTTTAGCACGCGAGTCGAGGCTTACAGCGCGGTATATCGGGCACGAGATGACAACCCACGATGGGATTTCCTGTATAGCCCGGCAGGCATTCGCAGTTGGGCGCATGATTAAAGACGGCGCACTGGGCATTATGTCCGCACATGCCGGGGCACGGATCGACGCACTTCTGGTTAACGCATGCGCGCGACTTGGAGCAATCGGAGTTGATCACACACTCGGGTCGGCACTCGACGTATGGATCACCGAAGTATTCGGGCAAACACTTGCATGCTGCGGCGTTATTACGTTCCTCACACAAGGCATTGAGGCCACAGGGGCTGGGTCGGCAGGGTTGTGCGGTTTCAACGGGTACTGTTTGGTTAACATACAACATATTTGAGTGCGTTGACGTAAAAGGATTGGGAGAGATTGCATAGGGACGGGACGTACTTTCTAGGATCGTGTAGCAGCCTGAGAAGGGATCTCCAGTGTAGCCCGGCTGGCACATACACACGGGCGCGTGGAAGCTGACATGGCACAGAGCGTTGTTGCCACAGGATCCAATGCACGGATCGGCACAGCGTGCATTCATGCATGCCATACGCGCGGGGCACTCTGAGTTGATGCTGCACTCGGGGCGGCAAGCCGGCGGGCGTCCTATGTAGTTGTTGAGGCAGGCGCAGACGGCGCCACTACTTGCGGCTTGGCACTGTGAGTTGGGGCCGCAGGGCGATGGCACGCACGGATTTAAAGGTCTAATGGGATCGGGCACAACTATGGGCTCTACAAGCATGGCGAGATTGAAAGGTTTTAATTGATGCTGTCTAACGGAGGATTTAGGCGAAGACCTACTTTGCTCAGGCAAACACTGATGGAACGGGTCACCAGTATAACCATCAAAGCAGCTACAGATGGGCGCATGGTTCGTGGTACGACAACGCGCATTATAGCCACATGTACCGGGGCACGGATCGCGGCATCTCTGATTGATGCAGGCTCTATCTGAGGCACACTCGGCACTCGTCAGACATTCTGGCTTGCAGTTGGGTGGGCTGCCCATGTAGTCTGGCAAACAGGCGCAGACGGGACGACTCCCAACCATATGACAGGTGCTATAGAGGCCGCAGGGCGAGGGCCTACATGGATCTTTGGGCAGGGGTAGGTACATATCTAGAATCGGTAAGCTTGGCTTATTAAGAGGCTCTATATTTTTAAGGTGACTCTGCATACTTGTGGGTCGCTCCACGCAGGCGCGTAGGGGATTGCCCGTGAAGCCTGGCTCACAGCTGCACACGGGCTGATGGTGGGCAACGCGACAAATCGCATTGAAGCCACAGGCATTCGCACACGGATCGCGACACTTCATATTGATGCAGGCCTTGGCACCGGGACAATCGCTATTCTGCACGCATTCGGGACGGCAATTGATGTATGGATCTCCGAAATAATTCTGAATGCAACTGCATGAGCCAGCACCGTTGCGTTCGCGACAAACGGCATTTGCACCACATGGCGATGGATAGCATGGATCAGAGGGCACGTCGGGCACCACAACTGAGTTATGAGGACGCAGGCATAGATATGGGAAGCGAGTGGGTAATGCATACAATAAATTATAGATATATACATACATATACAGAATAGGCTTAAGACTATACACTTAAATACATAACTAATAGATACAAATAGAATTTTCCCAGAATCGTGAAAAATACGTAATATACACTGTACCTATGTCTGCAGTCAAAAGCAATTTATAATTTATTTGAATTAGGATTTAAATTTAAATTTTCTTTGGCATAAAATTATTGCTTTTAGACCTCTTCATAGGTACAGGGTATAAAAATATAATGGAATGGTATGGAAAGAATGTACACAATACGATAAAACATGCATGATATATATGAGAACCAGATGCCCCTTAATCTAGGATACCACTGGAAAAAACATTCAACATTAACATGGTAATAGGCATTGCAGTTGAACCGAAGGAACGCAACTGTTTGGATGGAAAGGATAGCAAATAGTCGAAAAGAATGGACTCACTTTGATGCATATTGCAACCTGTGTACGGATCGCCTTCGTAGCCGTCAAGGCAACTGCACTTGGGCTGGTGGTTCTGCGTGGTGCACAGTGCATTGAAGCCGCAGGTGCCCACGCAGGGATTCTCGCAGCGCTGGCGTATGCACGCTCTATTCGAGGGGCAGTCCTGGTTGATGACGCATTCGGGTCGGCAGTTGGGCGGCGCTCCGAACATGCCCGCCGAGCACGAGCATTCGGCACGGTTGTTGACGTCACGGCACAGGGCATTCGGTCCACATGGATTCGGCAGGCAGGGATTGATAATAGGTGTCTTTTCTTGAGCTGCAATATGAGGAAATTGAAAGTTGAGGCAAAGTTAAACAAATTTTTTTTCTTCAGACTTACGTTTGGGCACACATTGGTCGAATGGATCTCCTACATAGTCCTTGGGGCACGTACAAATCGGATTGTGGTTGTTCACGTGACACTTGGCATTGAAGCCGCACGTGCCACTGCACGGATCGGCGCACTTTTGGTTGATGCACGCCAAGTTCTGTGCACACTCGGAGCTGACCACGCACTCGGGTCGGCAAGTGGGCGGTGCACCAAAGTAGCCAACCTGGCAGCTGCATGTGGGATGGCCTTCGACTGTGCGGCAGATGCTGTTCGGTCCACAGGGATTAGGCTCACAGACGCTAATGGGCTTCACCGGATTGCGCTTGCAGCCGACGAAGGGATCGCCCTCGAAGCCGCGCGTGCAACTGCACGTGGGCAGGTGGTTGACCACAGCGCACTCGGCATTGGGACCACAGGCGCCCGTGCAGGGATTGCGACAGTGCTGCTTGATGCAGGCCAGCGACGACGGACATTCCGAATTGTAGATGCACTCTGGTCGACAGCCCGTGCTGTACGGATCTCCGAAGTAGGGCTCGATGCAGCTGCAGCGCGCGGCATCATTGTGCGGCGTACAGACTGCATTCTCAGCGCAGGGATTCGGATAGCAGGGATTGTAATGATCATGGGGACCTGCAAGGGATGAATTAGATAATGAAATAATATCCGGGAGGCATTATTAGTGGCGCAACTCGAAGCTTACCCTGTGTTATGACCTTGGAGCAGCCCACGAAGGCGTCGCCCTCGTAGCCCTCGTCGCAGCTGCAGTGTGCCGAGTGGGCGACCACGGTGCAGCGGGCATTGTGGCCACACGTGTTGGCGCACGGATTCTGACACTTCTCCTGAATGCACGCCTTGTCCGCGGGGCATTCGGTGCTGAGCGTGCACTCCGGGCGGCAATACGGTGGACTGCCTATGTAGTTGGCGACGCAGGAGCAGACTGGACGGTTCTGTTTGATTTGGCAGATGGAGTTGGGGCCGCAGGGCGATGGTACGCAGGGATTTTGTGGTGATTTGCCATCTGGCTTTGGTTGCAACACTGGTGAGCAGGCCACGAATGGATCTCCCTCGAAATGCGATTCACATGAGCAGATCGGATTATGATTGAGAACCTCGCAGCGCGCTCCGATGCCGCAGGTGCCCGGGCAGGGATCTGCGCAGCGTTGATTGATGCACGCCTGGCTGGGAGCGCACTCCGAGCTGACCACGCACTCCGGCTGGCAAACTGGTGGTGCGCCCTTGAAGTTGGGTAGGCAGGAGCAGGCGGCATAGCCATCTGCGGACGCCAAGCATCGCGAGTTGGGGCCGCAGGGCGACGGCTCGCACGGATTACGGCGATCGGTGGGTGGCGTCTTTGGCGGCAAGTAATATGGGTTGCAGGCCACAAAGGCATCACCAGTGAAGCCCTCGGCGCACACACAGACTGGTGCATGGTTGACGACCCGGCACGCGGCATTGATGCCACAGACACCTGAACAAGCGTCGACGCACTTGGAGTTCACGCACGCCTTGTCCGCGGAACAGTCACTGTTGAGCACGCACTCCGGCCGACAGCCAATGTAGGGATTACCGAAGTAGCCCTTGCGACAAACGCAGGCCAATCCGCCGCTCTGCCGCTTGCAATCGGCATTCGGTCCGCACTGCAGCTTGGCACAACTGGCCGTAGGAGTCGGCACTATGGGCGAGGGTGGCGCGCATTGCTCGTAGGGATTGCCAAAGAGTCCAGTGGGGCAGGTACATATTGGATTGTGTTCGTAGACATTGCAAATGGCGTTGCGTCCACATGAGCCGGGGCAGGGATCCAAGCAGCGTTGTCCCAAGCAGGCGCGGTCGAACGGACAGTCCGAGTTGGCCACACACTCCGGTCGACAACGCGGATTTTGTTGGGCGTTGGGTCCAAAGCAGGGATCACAGAGTGCTACACCGTCTCCATATACGGAGCACACGTCACTTGGTCCACAAGGCGACGGCACACACGGATCACGTGAGATGTTCTTTACTACACCTATCGGCACGCACTGCAGGAAGGCGTCTCCAGCGAATCCATCGAGGCAGTGGCACACTGGTGTATGCTGACGAACGTTGCAAATGGCATTGATGCCGCAGATGGTGCCGGCACATGGATCCACACACTTGTGGTTGATGCAGGACAGCGGCTCTCCGCAATCCGAGTTGATGTCGCACTCCGGCTGGCAGCCGGACTGAGGATCGCCCAAGTATCCGGGAAGGCATGAGCACACGGCGCGGTTATTCAGCAGCTTGCATTCGCTGTTCAAGCCACATGGACTCGGCACACAGGGATTGCCCTTGGGCTGGTCCAGAGCAAAGCAACGCAAGCCAGGATTGCCGGTTAGGCCAGCATTGCAAGAGCAGACGGGATGATGTTGTTCCACACGGCAATTGGCTCCGTAGCCGCATGCACCGGGGCAAGGATCGTAGCAACGGAAGCCCATGCACGCCTTGCTCTGAGGACAGTCAGCATCCACTTGACATTCGTAGCCGTGGCATCCCACCAGGGATGTTGGGTCGCCAGACAGGCCCTCGGGGCAGACACAAGCAGTTTGGCCATCGCCAGCAACAACGCAGTTGGCATTGGGTCCGCAAGGATTGGGATCGCAGACAGTGCGACTTGGTTCAATACAACCTTGGTAGGGATCTCCAGCGTAGCCAGAGCGGCAGTAGCATTCCTCGCGATTGCCGGCCACATAGCAGTCAGCATTCCGACCACACGGACCCGGCTGGCACAGCTCAATGGAAACCGATGGCTTCTCGCAAATTCGGAAAGGATTTCCAATCTTGTTATCCGGACAGTAGCAGACGGGCTGGCGTGATGAGTCGCAGATGGCGCCAGTGCCGCAAGGATTTGGATCGCATGGATTGATGGGCTCGACGCAGCCGCGAATAGTGTTGGGACTCTCCACATAGCCTGGCAGACAGGTGCACTTGGAGAAGCCATTGCTCAGCACGGCGCACTGCGTGTTGGGACCACATGGCGACGGCTCGCATGGGTTAGAGGGCAGCTCACAAGCTATGAGTGGCGGTTGACCCTCGTATTCTGGCAAGCAGAAGCAAACGGGAGAGCCGTTCACCCGGCGGCAGCCAGAGTTTGGACCACATGGATTGGGAGAGCACTCATCTCCCTCAGGAACTGTAATTGAGAAATATTTCAGATCTCCTTTTGACTGCTTTAAATACCAAATACTTACTGCAATTCTTGAAGGGATTGCCAGTGAGACCCTTGGGGCAGAAGCATATGGGATTGCCATTGTCCAGCTCACACTGGGCATTTAGACCACATGGATTGGGATCGCACGGATTCTGTGGTGGACTGCAACCCACCTCGGGATTGCCATTGTAGCCAGGTGGACACTTGCATACGCCACGATGATTGATTACATCGCACAGAGCAAAGGCACCACACTGACAGGGAGAGGTGCACTTGCCGTTGATGCACGCCTGGCTGGCATCGCACTCGGAGTCGGCGCGACAGCCCAACGATTGCTGGCAGAGAACGTAGGCATTGCCCAGGAAGCCGGGCAAGCAGCGGCAGTTGATGCCATGGTTGACCGGCACACACTCGGCGTTCTCTCCGCACGAGTCGTCCTGGCATGGATTTATGCAGCGTCGGTTCAGGCGGTCGCACAGCTTATTCGGCGGACAATCCTCGTTGTACTGGCAGACGTGGGTGCGTGCTATGTTTTTATTGGTTAGAGTTACGGTGCGTTTTGTTGCGTGTATTTATAGATCGTTTCGTGTTGTTGTTTTTGTACGTGAGTCGGGACGGTACAAAGTTTATACATGTGTTGGCAGGTGTACAGGGAATTTGTACAGTGTATGAAAGAGAGAGAGACATTTGGGAATTGAAATATTTTGTGGATTAGCTAGAACTGGAGGAAGAGCAAAGGTGCAGAAAGTGCTGGCAATAGTAAGCTACTAACCTGGCTGACAACCAACTAGCCCATTGCCCTGATAGCCCTCCTGGCAGCTGCATTCGGCCGCGTGATTGGCATTGATACAAACCGCATTCTGGGCACAAGGATCGTGCACATCGCAAGGATGCTGGCAGCGCTCGTTGATGCAGGCCTCCGTAATGCCGCAATCTGAGTTGTGGCTACATTCAACTGAGGACAAAGTGGAGAGGGTAAGTTAATGATATACTCAATATAATTACACTAGAGTAGAGAGCTTCTTAGTCGGATTAAATTTGATGCAATTGAATGAAGTTGTTGATTAATTTATTAGTTGCTTACTTGACTCTTGCGTTGGCACACACTTGACCATCGGATTGCCCTCGTGACCCTGCGGGCAGCTGCAAATGGGTCGATGGCTCTTTGCCGTGCACTTGGCCGTCGAGGCGCAAATTTTGGCAAACTCGCAGGGATCGTGGCACAAACCCATGTAGCAGGCTTCGCTCTCAATGCAATCGTTGTTCGACTGGCATGGCTCGTGTGTCTTGGGCGTGCCTGACGGTTCTACTTGTTAGAAATTATTGAGTTGGTTAGCGTTTTGATTAATCGTGTTGATTAACTAACATATGATGGTAATATAAATTTGTTAAGTCGGACAGATATCATATGTACAATATATATATATACATTTTAAGAAATATATATATATATTTATCGGGTATCTTTTTCCCTATTTACAAAGCAATTTTGCCTAGTACCCTTGCAGCTGGTTTAGCATAAGCAAATGAGAATTTCGTTTTCAAAATATAATAATAACAAAAGTGAATAATTAATGTTCCAATCCAATGAAAATGTTTATGTAAATTAACTGCAAGAGCACTTTTTGTCGAATATTTTACATATTGTACAATTTAGGAATGCGAAATGCACAGCTGTCACTTTGGTACTTCGGTAAATTAAATTAAATTAAATTATTTAGAATATTTACAAAGGAATTCTAAATATTAAGGGCGTGTTAAGAACATTTTGGGTACCGAAAGTGACGACAGCATATTCCTTCCTCCGTTAGACAATTGTATATACCTTTCTTAGTGCATTGCCCCAGTTTGCAGTGCTCGCTAGGAGCACAGTTAGTATCTATTGTACATGGGTTAATAACTGTGATAACTGTTGTGTTGCCCGGTGGAGTGGCGACCGTTGTCGTTGGCATTGTGATCAGATCTTCCACCTCCGTTGTTGTGCCCGCTCGAGTTGGTAGTTCCGTTGGCCAAGGCGTCGTGCTGGTCATCGTTGTTGTGTCGGGCACCTCGTTGGAGGTGTCCAGTCGAGTTGTCTTCATCTTTGGCGTTGTGGTGCGCCGGCCACCATCTCTGCTGGCCAGCGTTGTCGTCGTGATCATCGGCCGTGGCGTTGGCGTATCAGTTATATTGTTCTCGCCATCCCGATAGCCCTTCGTGTGACCCGATTTGATGGTGGTTGTCTCAATGTCGGTCTTGCGCGTGCTTGTCTTGTTAGTGCTTATTTCTGTGCTAGTAATGATGGTTTTGGTGGTGGTGGTGGTGGTGCTAGTGGTGGTACCCTTGCTTGACATGGTCGACATATCGTCGTCTGTGATAGGGTTAGCTGTTGTTGTTGTTTTTATGGATGTTGTTGTTGGTTTCGTTGTGGTTTTCTTGGTAGTACTAGTTGTTATTGTTACATTAGCTAGGGAGAGAGATATATTTACACGGGTAAAGGGTGGTTATTGTATAATACAAATATGTACACGGTATTATATATACACTTGTTAGTGTTTAGGCAATGCCTATGTATGATTAACGCTGACTACACCACTGATTTGTAGATCTAATTGAAGCTAAGAACATACCTTTAATACAGGCACCAGTTGTGGGATCACAATTTGCACCTGGCGGACAGTGCTCACAGCCAGGAGTGCGTTCGATTGCTGTAATTTATTATGTTAATAGACAAATAATTGAATCACAATCGCAAGTGTACTCACTGTCACGGCAGTAACATCCATCGCACTGGAAGCCTTTGCGACAGTCCGATTTACGTTGGCATTCGCAGACTGAAAATCAAAATATATATAAACCAATATTATTCACATTGATCGCCCGCTGAATGGGAGAGAAACGCACCGCTGGCACACACTGGCAGATGGCCAATAACGCGACAGTCCTCACTGCGGCCGCAGGGATTCTCGTGGGCGCACGGATCCACACAGAGAGCATTCACGCATGCCTGCTGGGTCGGGCACTCGTCGCTCGAGGCACAACCAATTTCTGATATTGGATTGGGATGGGCGTGGCAAAGTAAGCAAATTGTTTGAATTAATTAAGGTATAAGATAAGATTTTCGGTTAAGACATTCGTTCGGATATGTTTAATTGATATTATCAGTGTTTATTTTCTTTAAGAAACCTGTTTGATAGGTAGTTTTTCTTGACTTGTTTCAATACTGTTAGTACATTATTATTATATTTGAGATATTTGTTCTTATGCGCCCGCTTGGGGCACATTCTAGCACATCTAATCAACTATAATTATTATTAAAGTATTTTCTTAAGTTATTGTTTAGCTGTTGTTGTTGTTGTTGTTGGTTTTTAGCGTTGTCGCAAAACAACATATACACATGCAAGCAAGCAAGCAGTAAGGATACGATTATTTGGGGTTAGTGCAATTTTAGATAAGCCTTAAACGATAAAACACCGATTAGTACCGTCACCAAGCCAGTCATGCAATTGATTAATAATACTATAATATATACAAGTGAACACAACTTACTGTACGCAATTATGTGTACAATTTGATAACGTATATGAATATGTATGCACAGACAAACATATGTACTAAATACAACAAAAATCAACACAAATTTTTTTATATATATTATACAAAGATGATGGGATCGTCACACTGACATATAACATGCACATCGAGCACAGTCCGAAACGAAACATTCTGAGAGACATTCAACATAATGTTTTATGATATAGGTCTTGATGATGACACGTACTTGCAGCAGGCAGGCAGGCAAACAAAAGCAGGCAACTAACATGAACGAGAACAAGAACTAGGAAGAGTGAGCTCTATTTAATTGGCATTCCAACTGTGGTGAATACATTTATTGCTCCATTTGTGAACACATACATAGAGTTCAAGAGGAAATCCGAGTGGTATTTTTTGGTGATGGGTGGTTGTGGTGAGTGCAGGCATATACATACATATACGAATAACAGCGAAGAGCCAGTGATAAGAGCCGAGGGGAAGAAGTACAAATGCAGTAGAGAGTAAAGCTTTCTGTCCGCCATCATGTTGGCACACAAAAAGCACTGGGATTGCATTGCAAGGAACCGAACGAAAAAAGAATAAAACATGCACGTGCCAGCCAACAGGTTTGGCTGGTCAGTTATGGCACAAGTGGAAGGAGATATGATAAGAAATCCATAAAGAGAGATAAAATAGACAATATGACATCAAATTGAAGTAGGCTGCTACGTATTGCCAGATGCATTGGCGATTAAAGTAGTTGGAGCCACGGATTCCAATAAGAAACCACCACAACCATGTGGTTTGCAACTCATTCAATTTATAAGGAACACGTGGATCGATATTTAGACTTAACATTTACAAACACAGCTTTAGTTACCTGCAGTAATAGAGCAACCGGGTTTATTTACATCGGCGTCGATATCACAATAGCACATAGCGGTGTGGTTCAAAGTACGACAAACAGTATAATTTTGAATATTACAAAGGTTCTCATAATATTCACAGGGTCTAATGCAATTTGCTTTCAAACATATTTCATCGTCCGAGCAATCGTTTGGTATGGTGCAATAAAATATCGTGTCTGTTACGTAATCAGATGTCGGATTCATGTCTGTGGTTATTGTTATTGGCGTCGTTTTCTCTAAACTTACATCTACCGTAGTTCTACCTATCACAGTCACAGGAGTTGTGCTTTCAGAATAATCAATTGAAGTAGAAAAGGAAGCAGCTGTTCTATTTAAAAGATATTCAGTAGTCGTAGGATAATGGCTCACTTCGGAATCATTAACCATTGAAGTAACCCCATGTGTCAACCCAAGTGTAGTCTGTTGCTCTATAAATGTGGAGGGAGTTGTAGTTTCTTTAAATGATGTCACTGAAGGAGTTGAATATTCGGAGGATGTTGATTCAGTTGTAATAAAAGGAACGGTAGATTCTCCAGAGTCAGTTGGTATGGTAGTACCAAAAGAAGGTCTCTGAGATGTTGTGTCAGATAGGGTAGTTGTTGTTATCCGTTCAGTGGGAATTGTTTTTGAATATTCGTGGGTTGTTGATTCGGTTGATTCTCCAGAGTCAGTTGGTATGGTAGTACCAGAAGAAGGTCTCTGAGATGTTGTGTCAGATAGGGTAGTTGTTGTTATCCGTTCAGTGGGAATTGTTTTTGAATATTCGTGGGTTGTTGATTCGGTTGATTCTCCAGAGTCAGTTGGTATGGTAGTACCAGAAGAAGGTCTCTGAGATGTTGTGTCAGATAGGGTAGTTGTTGTTATCCGTTCAGTGGGAATTGTTTTTGAATATTCGTGGGTTGTCGATTCGGTTGATTCTCCAGCGTCAGTTGGTATGGTAGTACCAGAAGAAGGTCTCTGAGATGTTGTGTCAAATAGGGTAGTTGTTGTTATCCGTTCAGTGGGAATTGTTTTTGAATATTCGTGGGTTGTTGATTCGGTTGATTCTCCAGCGTCAGTTGGTATGGTAGTACCAGAAGAAGGTCTCTGAGATGTTGTGTCAGATAGGGTAGTTGTTGTTATCCGTTCAGTGGGAATTGTTTTTGAATATTCGTGGGTTGTTGATTCGGTTGATTCTCCAGAGTCAGTTGGTATGGTAGTACCAGAAGAAGATCTCTGAGATATTGTGTCAGATAGGGTAGTTGTTGTTATCAGTTCAGTGGGAATTGTTTTTGAATATTCGTGGGTTGTTGATTCGGTTGATTCTCCAGAGTCAGTTGGTATGGTAGTACCAGAAGAAGGTCTCTGAGATGTTGTGTCAGATAGGGTAGTTGTTGTTATCCGTTCAGTGGGAATTGTTTTTGAATATTCGTGGGCTGTTGATTCGGTTGATTCTCCAGAGTCAGTTGGTATGGTAGTACCAGAAGAAGGTCTCTGAGATGTTGTGTCAGATAGGGTAGTTGTTGTTATCCGTTCAGTGGGAATTGTTTTTGAATATTCGTGGGTTGTTGATTCGGTTGATTCTCTAGAGTCAGTTGGTATGGTAGTACCAGAAGAAGGTCTCTGAGATGTTGTGTCAGATAGGGTAGTTGTTGTTATCCGTTCAGTGGGAGTTGTTTTTGAATATTCGTGGGTTGTTGATTCCGTTGATTCTCCAGAGTCAGTTGGTATGGTAGTACCAGAAGAAGGTCTCTGAGATGTTGTGTCAGATAGGGTAGTTGTTGTTATCCGTTCAGTGGGAATTGCTTTTGAATATTCGTGGGTTGTTGATTCGAGTGATTCTCCAGAGTCAGTTGGTGTGGAAGTACCAGAAGAAGGTCTCTGAGATGTTGTGTCAGATAGGGTAGTTGTTGTTATCCGTTCAGTGGGAATTGTTTTTGAATATTCGTGGGTTGTTGATTCGGTTGATTCTCCAGAGTCAGTTGGTATGGTAGTACCAGATGAAGGTCTCTGAGATGTTGTGTCAGATAGGGTAGTTGTTGTTATCCGTTCAGTGGGAATTGTTTTTGAATATTCGAGGGTTGTTGATTCGGTTGATTCTCCAGAGTCAGTTGGTATGGTAGTACCAGAAGAAGGTCTCTGAGATGTTGTGTCAGATAGGGTAGTTGTTGTTATCCGTTCAGTGGGAATTGTTTTTGAATATTCGTGGGTTGTTGATTCGGTTGATTCTCCAGAGTCAGTTGGTATGGTAGTACCAGAAAAGGGTCTCTGAGATGTTGTGTCGGATAGGGTAGTTGTTGTTATCCGTTCAGTGGGAATTTTTTTTGAATATTCGTGGGTTGTTGATTCGGTTGATTCTCCAGAGTCAGTTGGTATGGTAGTACCAGAAGAAGGTCTCTGAGATGTTGTGTCAGATAGGGTAGTTGTTGTTATTCGTTCAGTGGGAATTGCTTTTGAATATTCGTGGGTTGTTGATTCGAGTGATTCTCCAGAGTCAGTTGGTATGGAAGTACCAGAAGAAGGTCTCTGAGATGTTGTGTCAGATAGGGTAGTTGTTGTTATCCGTTCAGTGGGAATTGTTTTTGAATATTCGTGGGTTGTTGATTCGGTTGATTCTCCAGAGTCAGTTGGTATGGTAGTACCAGATGAAGGTCTCTGAGATGTTGTGTCAGATAGGGTAGTTGTTGTTATCCGTTCAGAGGGAATTGTTTTTGAATATTCGTGGGTTGTTGATTCGGTTGATTCTCCAGAGTCAGTTGGTATTTTAGTACCAGAAGAAGGTCTCTGAGATGTTGTGTCAGATAGGGTAGTTGTTGTTATCCGTTCAGTGGGAATTGTTTTTGAATATTCGTGGGTTGTTGATTCGGTTGATTCTCCAGAGTCAGTTGGTATGGTAGTACCAGAAGAAGGTCTCTGAGATGTTGTGTCAGATAGGGTAGTTGTTGTTATCCGTTCAGTGGGAATTGTTTTTGAATATTCGTGGGTTGTTGATTCGAGTGATTCTCCAGAGTCAGTTGGTATGGTAGTATCAGAAGAAGGTCTTTTAGATGTTGTGTCAGATAGGGTAGTTGTTGTTATCCGTTCAGTGGGAGTTATTTTTGAATATTCGTGGGTTGTTGATTCGGTTGATTCTCCAGAGTCAGTTGGTATTTTAGTACCAGAAGAAGGTCTCTGAGATGTTGTGTCAGATAGGGTAGTTGTTGTTATCCGTTCAGTGGGAATTGTTTTTGAATATTCGTGGGTTGTTGATTCGGTTGATTTTCCAGAGTCAGTTGGTATGGTAGTACCAGAAGAAGATCTCTGAGATATTGTGTCAGATAGGGTAGTTGTTGTTATCAGTTCAGTGGGAATTGTTTTTGAATATTCGTGGGTTGTTGATTCGGTTGATTCTCCAGGGTCAGTTGGTATGGTAGTACCAGAAGAAGGTCTCTGAGATGTTGTGTCAGATAGGGTAGTTGTTGTTATCCGTTCAGTGGGAGTTATTTTTGAATATTCGTGGGTTGTTGATTCGGTTGATTCTCCAGAGTCAGTTGGTATGGTAGTACCAGAAGAAGGTCTCTGAGATGTTGTGTCAGATAGGGTAGTTGTTGTTATCCGTTCAGTGGGAATTGTTTTTGAATATTCGTGGGTTGTTGATTCGGTTGATTCTCCAGAGTCAGTTGGTATGGTAGTACCAGAAGAAGGTCTCTGAGATGTTGTGTCAGATAGGGTAGTTGTTGTTATCCGTTCAGTGGGAATTGTTTTTGAATATTCGTGGGTTGTTGATTCGAGTGATTCTCCAGAGTCAGTTGGTATGGTAGTACCAGAAGAAGGTCTCTTAGATGTTGTGTCTGATAGGGTAGTTGTTGTTATCCGTTCAGTGGGAATTGTTTTTGAATATTCGTGGGTTGTTGATTCGGTTGATTCTCCAGAGTCAGTTGGTATGGAAGTACCAGAAGAAGGTCTCTGAAATGTTGTGTCAGATAGGGTAGTTGTTGTTATCCGTTCAGTGGGAGTTGTTTTTGAATATTCGTGGGTTGTTGATTCGGTTGATTCTCCAGGGTCAGTTGGTATGGTAGTACCAGAAGAAGGTCTCTGAGATGTTGTGTCAGATAGGGTAGTTGTTGTTATCCGTTCAGTGGGAATTGTTTTTGAATATTCGTGGGATGTTGATTCGAGTGATTCTCCAGAATCAGTTGGTATGGTAGTACCAGAAGAAGGTCTCTGAGATGTTGTGTCAGATAGGGTAGTTGTTGTTATCCGTTCAGTGGGAATTGTTTTTGAATATTCGTGGGTTGTTGATTCGGTTGATTCTCCAGAGTCAGTTGGTAAGGTAGTACCAGAAGAAGGTCTCTGAGATGTTGTGTCAGATAGGGTAGTTGTTGTTATCCGTTCAGTGGGAATTGTTTTTGAATATTCGTGGGTTGTTGATTCAGTTGATTCTCCAGAGTCAGTTGGTATGGTAGTACCAGAAGAGGGTCTCTGAGATGTTGTGTCAGATAGGGTAGTTGTTGTTATCCGTTCAGTGGGAATTGTTTTTGAATATTCGTGGGTTGTTGATTCGGTTGATTCTCCAGAGTCAGTTGGTATGGTAGTACCAGAAGAAGGTCTCTTAGATGTTGTGTCTGATAGGGTAGTTGTTGTTATCCGTTCAGTGGGAATTGCTTTTGAATATTCGTGGGTTGTTGATTCGAGTGATTCTCCAGAGTCAGTTGGTATGGAAGTACCAGAAGAAGGTCTCTGAAATGTTGTGTCAGATAGGGTAGTTGTTGTTATCCGTTCAGTGGGAATTGTTTTTGAATATTCGTGGGTTGTTGTTTCGGTTGATTCTCCAGAGTCAGTTGGTATGGTAGTACCAGAAGAAGGTCTCTGAGATGTTGTATCAGATAGGGTAGTTGTTGTTATTCGTTCTGTGGGAATTGCTTTTGAATATTCGTGGGTTGTTGATTCGGTTGATTCTCCAGAGTCAGTTGGTATGGTAGTACCAGAAGAAGGTCTCTGAGATGTTGTGTCAGATAGGGTAGTTGTTGTTATCCGTTCAGTGGGAATTGTTTTTGAATATTCGTGGGTTGTTGATTCGGTTGATTCTCCAGAGTCAGTTGGTATGGAAGTACCAGAAGAAGGTCTCTGAGATGTTGTGTCAGATAGGGTAGTTGTTGTTATCCGTTCAGTGGGAATTGTTTTTGAATATTCGTTTGTTGTTGATTCGGTTGATTCTCCAGAGGCAGTTGGTATGGAAGTACCAGATGAAGTTCTCTGAGATGTTGTGTCAGATAGGGTAGTTGTTGTTATCCGTTCAGTGGGAGTTATTTTTGAATATTCGTGGGTATTTGATTCGGTTGATTCTCCAGAGTCAGTTGGTATGGTAGTACCAGAAGAAGGTCTCTGAGATGTTGTGTCAGATAGGGTAGTTGTTGTTATCAGTTCAGTGGGAATTGTTTTTGAATATTCGTGGGTTGTTGATTCGGTTGATTCTCCAGGGTCAGTTGGTATGGTAGTACCAGAAGAAGGTCTCTGAGATGTTGTGTCAGATAGGGTAGTTGTTGTTATCCGTTCAGTGGGAGTTATTTTTGAATATTCGTGGGTTGTTGATTCGGTTGATTCTCCAGAGTCAGTTGGTATGGTAGTACCAGAAGAAGGTCTCTGAGATGTTGTGTCAGATAGGGTAGTTGTTGTTATCCGTTCAGTGGGAATTGTTTTTGAATATTCGTGGGTTGTTGATTCGGTTGATTCTCCAGAGTCAGTTGGTATGGTAGTACCAGAAGAAGGTCTCTGAGATGTTGTGTCAGATAGGGTAGTTGTTGTTATCCGTTCAGTGGGAATTGTTTTTGAATATTCGTGGGTTGTTGATTCGGTTGATTCTCCAGAGTCAGTTGGTATGGTAGTACCAGAAGAAGGTCTCTGAGATGTTGTGTCAGATAGGGTAGTTGTTGTTATCCGTTCAGTGGGAATTGTTTTTGAATATTCGTGGGTTGTTGATTCTCCAGAGTAAGTTGGTATGGTAGTACCAGAAGAAGGTCTCTGAGATGTTGTGTCAGATAGGGTAGTTATTGTTATCCGTTCAGTGGGAGTTGTTTTTGAATATTCGTCGGTTGTTGATTCCGTTGATTCTCCAGAGTCAGTTGGTATGGTAGTACCAGAAGAAGGTCTCTGAGATGTTGTGTCAGATAGGGTAGTTGTTGTTATCCGTTCAGTGGGAATTGTTTTTGAATATTCGTGGGTTGTTGATTCGGTTGATTCTCCAGAGTCAGTTGGTATGGTAGTACCAGAAGAAGGTCTCTGAGATGTTGTGTCAGATAGGGTAGTTGTTGTTATCCGTTCAGTGGGAATTGTTTTTGAATATTCATGGGTTGTTGATTCGGTTGATTCTCCAGAGTCAGTTGGTATGGAAGTACCAGAAGAAGGTCTCTGAGATGTTGTGTCAGATAGGGTAGTTGTTGTTATCCGTTCAGTGGGAATTGTTTTTGAATATTCGTGGGTTGTTGATTCGGTTGATTCTCCAGAGTCAGTTGGTATGGTAGTACCAGAAGAAGGTCTCTGAGATGTTGTGTCAGATAGGGTAGTTGTTGTTATCCGTTCAGTGGGAATTGTTTTTGAATATTCGTGGGTTGTTGATTCGGTTGATTCTCCAGAGTCAGTTGGTATGGTAGTACCAGAAGAAGGTCTCTGAGATGTTGTGTCAGATAGGGTAGTTGTTGTTATCCGTTCAGTGGGAATTGTTTTTGAATATTCGTGGGTTGTTGATTCGGTTGATTCTCCAGAGTAAGTTGGTATGGTAGTACCAGAAGAAGGTCTCTGAGATGTTGTGTCAGATAGGGTAGTTATTGTTATCCGTTCAGTGGGAGTTGTTTTTGAATATTCGTGGGTTGTTGATTCCGTTGATTCTCCAGAGTCAGTTGGTATGGTAGTACCAGAAGAAGGTCTCTGAGATGTTGTGTCAGATAGGGTAGTTGTTGTTATCCGTTCAGTGGGAATTGTTTTTGAATATTCATGGGTTGTTGATTCGGTTGATTCTCCAGAGTCAGTTGGTATGGAAGTACCAGAAGAAGGTCTCTGAGATGTTGTGTCAGATAGGGTAGTTGTTGTTATCCGTTCAGTGGGAATTGTTTTTGAATATTCGTGGGTTGTTGATTCGGTTGATTCTCCAGAGTCAGTTGGTATGGTAGTACCAGAAGAGGGTCTCTGAGATGTTGTGTCAGATAGGGTAGTTGTTGTTATCCGTTCAGTGGGAATTGTTTTTGAATATTCGTGGGTTGTTGATTCGGTTGATTCTCTAGAGTCAGTTGGTATGGTAGTACCAGAAGAAGGTCTCTGGGACGTTGTGTCAGATAGGGTAGTTGTTGTTATCCGTTCAGTGGGAATTGTTTTTGAATATTCGTGGGTTGTTGATTCGGTTGATTCTCCAGAGTCAGTTGGTATGGAAGTACCAGAAGAAGGTCTCTGAGATGTTGTGTCAGATAGGGTAGTTGTTGTTATCCGTTCAGTGGGAATTGTTTTTGAATATTCGTGGGTTGTTGATTCTCCAGAGTCAGTTGGTATGGTAGTACCAGAAGAAGGTCTGTGAGATGTTGTGTCAGATAGGGTATTTGTTGTTATCCTTTCAGTGGGAATTGTTTTTGAATATTCGTGGGTTGTTGATTCGGTTGATTCTCCAGAGTCAGTTGGTAAGGTAGTACCAGAAGAAGGTCTCTGAGATGTTGTGTCAGATAGGGTAGTTGTTGTTATCCGTTCAGTGGGAATTGTTTTTGAATATTCGTGGGTTGTTGATTCGGTTGATTCTCCAGAGTCAGTTGGTATGGTAGTACCAGAAGAAGGTCTCTGGGACGTTGTGTCAGATAGGGTAGTTGTTGTTATCCGTTCAGTGGGAATTGTTTTTGAATATTCGTGGGTTGTTGATTCTGTTGATTCTCCAGAGTCAGTTGGTATGGTAGTACCAGAAGAAGGTCTCTGAGATGTTGTGTCAGATAGGGTAGTTGTTGTTATCCGTTCAGTGGGAATTGTTTTTGAATATTCGTGGGTTGTTGATTCGGTTGATTCTCCAGAGTCAGTTGGTATGGAAGTACCAGAAGAAGGTCTCTGAGATGTTGTGTCAGATAGGGTAGTTGTTGTTATCCGTTCAGTGGGAATTGTTTTTGAATATTCGTGGGTTGTTGATTCGGTTGATTCTCCAGAGTCAGTTGGTATGGTAGTACCAGAAGAAGGTCTCTGGGACGTTGTGTCAGATAGGGTAGTTGTTGTTATCCGTTCAGTGGGAATTGTTTTTGAATATTCGTGGGTTGTTGATTCTGTTGATTCTCCAGAGTCAGTTGGTATGGTAGTACCAGAAGAAGGTCTCTGAGATGTTGTGTCAGATAGGGTAGTTGTTGTTATCCGTTCAGTGGGAATTGTTTTTGAATATTCGTGGGTTGTTGATTCGGTTGATTCTCCAGAGTCAGTTGGTATGGTAGTACCAGAAGAAGTTCTCTGAGATTTTGTGTCAGATAGGGTAGTTGTTGTTATCCGTTCAGTGGGAATTGTTTTTGAATATTCGAGGGTTGTTGATTCGGTTGATTCTCCAGAGTCAGTTTGTATGGTAGTACCAAAAGAAGGTCTCTGAGATGTTGTGTCAAAAGTTGAATATGTTGTGATTGTTGATGGACTTGTTGTCTCTCTTGACATGGACACCAACGTACTTTGCTGCGTGACATCTTTTAATTTGGAGGTGCTTTCAATACTTAGCTGTTTTGTTGTTTTAAACGACTCTGTTGTGCTGTCGTACGAACTGGTAGTCTCACTTTCTGCTTCTATTTCAGTATATCTAGTACGCATCTCTGTTTGGTTTGCCAATGCCATAATTGTGTACCTTATGGTTGTTGCGTCTGTTGTCGTCGTCTCTGGTTCAGTACTGTGTGGAATGCAGTTCGAGTTCGAAGTCATTGTCGAGTTTGTTGAGCATATGCAAGTCGTGATTTTATGTCCTTTTGTTATGCATTTTACTGCGCCCACGCAACTCGTGCGGCAAGGATCGATACATTGACCAGACGATCCGCATTGATGTGCATCGATGCAATCTTCGTTTGTGGTACAGTTGCCACCTGGCTTAGCTGCTTGATTTTTGTTTTTAATTTTGTAAGTGGAGTATTTTTGTACATATTTCAAATAAAATTATAAGATTTAAAAAATACAATACGTTAAAATATTTACATATTAATTTGATATAGATAAATAGGTGTATGGCTACAGCAAAGGGGGAATGTGCACTATATATACAGGGGTACCTGGGGGTGTTACGATATACGTTCCAGGGCGGCAGCTAAATTTATTGTATACATTCGAAACTGTGAGAAAAACTTTCAGTACATAAATTTAGTACAAATTACTTTACGGTTAGATATTTTCAAATTAGGAACGATTGTTTTTTACTATTAGTTAGCTACATATTGGATTTATGTTTTTTGTTTTTATTTTGTTTATACCATTAGTATTACATCTATTTACCGTTTATTTAGAATCAAGGGTTAAAATATTGATAGTTTTCAAGAGGCATTTTGATTAATTGATTTTATTAATATCATTGTGAGCATGAGCGTGTGTGAATGTTCAGGAGAGTTTCTTTGTAATTGTATCTGTTATTTTTTGTGTCATCCCCAATGCGGGGGCTTTGATCACGTATGATCACAATCAATAATTTTGATAACAGTTTTTCTTATTTTGTTATTGCGCTTTGGTTGGAAGCTATGCGGGCATTAAGAGTAATCCTGACTCGATAATTGGGTTCGTTGGGTTTAGCTTTCGAAATTGATATTCGGATATTGATTTAAACCTTATGTGGTCAGGCAAAAGCTTAAAACAAGAATAGATTTGTTAATTCCTCACTTCTATGTACATTTACACGTTACTTTGGGAAATGAATTGACGAGGCATGAACATCATCATGTATTAGCTTTTTTGGTCAATATATTTCGCATGGTAATTTTTTGTGTGTGTGTGTGTTTGTTTGGTTGGTGAGGGGACAGACAATAAGGCAGATCTAGCAAAAAGGTGAGAGCGTGTGAGAGGCAGAAAACAGAGATAACGATAAACGAGACAGAGACATAAGGTACTTTCACGTGACAGAGTTGTGAGAGAGAGTACGTTTGTGCTTTACCTTTTTGACATCCATATTTGGCATCGGCTATAAATCCAGTTGGGCAGAATTTACATATCGGCTTATGATCCTCGACAATGCATGGCGAGTTGGATGCGCACGTGGCAAACTTGCACGGATCGACGCACTGATAATTGCGACAGGCCAAGCCCGCTGGACAGCCAGCGTCACGCAAACATATCGATATCGATGGCTGGCAGTCGCGCATGCAAATGCAAACGGGCTTGTGATCCTGCACCTCGCACGACTTGTTCTCGGCACAAATTGGGGCGCGGCCCAACGGCACGATGCACGGGTTGCGACACTTGCCATCCGTGCAGGCCATGTTCGAGGCACAGTCATCATCGCGATAGCATTCGCGCTTGTCCGGTGCACAGGTCAGCTCGCCATACTCATTGACTATGAAGCCCGATTTGCATATGCAAACGGGCTGATGACGGCGCGTTTCGCACTTTTTGTTGCTCTCACAAATGAACAGGGGATTGTTGCATGGATCTGTGCATTGGCCGTACTGGCCGCACTGCAATGTTTCAGGGCATTCGGCGTCGCTAGTGCAGGTTATTTGGTCCTTTGTCTTGGCATCTGTGTCATCTGACACACATTTCGGATCCGGTTTGCATTCGACCTCGGGTCGACCTATATGACAGCTCGGACACGAGCAGCGCGGACGATGCAGCACAGTCTGACACAGCGCATTGGTGCCACACGCGCCACGCATTGTACAAGGATCGGTGCAGTGTCCTTGCAGGCATGATTTTTCACTGGGACAATCCGTATCTGAGTAGCATTGTTCGGTGTCTAAAACGTAACGTTACAGCAGCAGCGAAGAACGAGAGAGAGAGAGAGAGATAGACAGGTTGTTGGTTGTTTATACTATGTTAATCGTTGGGTGCACGCAACTATTCAGTGGCATATACGATAGATAGGTACCCTATAAAATGTATTCTTTGCTTGTTGCTTGTTCTTCTGGCTTTCCTCTCTATTCACGAAGTTTCGGAACACTTTTAGTAAGAATGGGAGTGCATTATCGAAATAAATCAAAGATAGAGATATCTTTTCGGGGTTTTGAAGATGAGGCAAGAAAGTTTGGGTTGAAACATGAGTGGGGAGGGGTTCTCGGTGTACATAGACAAAAGATGGGATATAAATGTGGGGACTCAGATAAGAAACTTAAAGCTAAAATTGTCTAAAAACAAAAGTAGAAAAACTTAAATGTGACAATATATAAACAGTATAATCCAGTGTTGGTTGCTTCGATTGGTGTTCTTTGGTTTTGGTTTGATTTAATTTGGTTTTTGTTTTGAGTACTTGTGTATGTGGTGGGGGGTATCGGGGGGTGTGTTCAGAAAATGTGTCAGTGGGATTGCTGTGGTTTTCAGTTTGGATTTGGATGTTGTGCACGGGAGTTGTTACAGTAATAGATCGTATATATTTCGGGGGACTTGACGAATTGTGATCAGAAAACGGGTTAGGAAATTGTAAAAGAAAAGAAACAAACAAAATCAGATCGGTGCAGTTAGTGATCTTTAAGATAGGTTTTTTAGTAGACACAATTTTTTGTTTGTGAATTTGCTGTCAACATGAACATCAAATTGCAGAACTGTGAAGGGAACATCTCACATTATATCAGGTCGCTTTTAAATTATATTTTTTTTGTTTTCGATAAGCTTGCAAATTGTCAAATATGTATATATATAGAGATTATAGCGTAGGTGGCTGCTTATGATTGGTATGGTGATTAATTGCTTTTGTTGGTTGATTGATATGAATTTGATAAGTCTTCGAGCAGCGGGCAAACGAGCGAGCGAGCGAGCAGCCTTATAGATAATAATAAGTTCGAGTGAGCAATAGTTACAATCCTTAATGATTTACCAATTATTATAAGACGAGTGTGTGTATACGGGTGTAGAGATAGAGAGACTTGCGCTTCAATTGCCCAACTAATTGTTTTCTATGGACATGTTTTTTTTTTTGTTTTTTTTTTTAGCAATGATCTCCTTGGTCTAATGCAGTTTTTTGATATTTTTGCTGAGTAATGGTGAAAATTACACGACATCCAACACATGCGCTCTGCCCTCACGAGAGACACGTTATTGGTCATTGATTGGGTGAGTGAAAAAGGCATGATAAAGGTAAGAAAGATATATATAGAAAAGAAGGCGAAATTAGCAGGATAGGTGAAGATACTGAACGCAGGCATAGGAATGATAAATATCAAACGGAAAGATATAGAAGGTACAACTTTTGACTAAAGCGATATTAGCGGAAGGTAGTAGAAAATCGGTAAGTACAATTTGGAAAAGTACGTTAGGGTAGTACGTTAAGTAGCTTTACTGGTTTTTATTTTTTTTTTTTTTTTGGTATTTTTATGGTTTGTTATTCATAATTCACAATTGATAATTTTGGTATTTAAATATTTACAAGTTGGTTTTATACTTTTCTTGTTTGGGTTAGTCGGGCGGCCGCAAAGACACGGCACATTTGTATACGCATATATGTACATTTGTGATTAATCACATATACAAATTTGTGTATATACAACTTAAAGACTAGTCAAATTTACCAAAATATATTTATAGTGTTAGTTAAATTTAGTTACAGTTGTTTTTTTTTTTCTGCTAGTTTAATTTCGGATTCATGTTGTTTTTTGTTTTTTTATTTTTATTTAAGATTTTCATCTGTACGGAAGCGATTTTCAACCAATAGACGAGCTAGAGTGTGCTAGGTAGGCGGTAGAAGCTATCAGAGCGTAGGATCTTAAAATTTACAAGTAATTAGGAGCTTTGTACAAAAAAATAAACAGCCTTTCCTATTCGGTTAATTTCAAGTGTTTTCAAGACTTGCTTTAAGGAATGCGTTGAAAAGTAGTGGAAGTAGTTGTTGTTGTTGTTGTAGTTGTAGTAATCTATACATACGATTTAATGAGACTTATATTTGAGCATACTATAGTACACTTGAACTGACAGTAAAAAAAATATATTTTTAAGCATATGTGAACCATGTGTGAGAAGTGTCCCGTCCACAGTTCCCAATCTGAGACTTGTTCATTCAAGAAATGTAACAAAAGATTTGTATGAAATTCGTTATATTTGTTTTTTTTTTTTTTGTTTTTTTGAATTGAATGTTGTTTGTAGCGAAGGGAAACGACAGACGCAGGGGAGCAGAATAGTGAATAACAACGTTGGGTTATTTTCTGGGGTCGGTCGGATAGAGCATAGGAGTCACAGGATGGGATCAGGAGGAGCATGGATATCGATGATATTATATTTTTTTTTTGGTTTTCGTGGGTAGCAAGGATGTGTTTTTAGGATTTGTTGTCTTTTAAATAAGTTTCTTTCTATATATTTTTTTGTTTTTCATAATAAGCGTTGCATTTAGTGTTGTTGTTTGTTGTACACTTTCCACACTTTCAGTGCCCGCTTTCAGGTGTGTATCGCTATCGCGGCATTTGGATATTATTTAAAACTAAACGATATTTGTTATAGATGAACCAAATTGTCTACTGATCTGTGCGTTAAACGGTTTCATTAACATAGGAGAATGTATGCCGCCGAGCTGAGCTGTGTGTTGCCGCACGCAACACTCCGAGAAAAAATTTGTATGGGTTATTGAAAGCCAATTATACGAGAGAGAGAGAGAGAGTATTATGCATCTAATTGATTTGTATGAATGCCGAATGAATGCTAAATGATAAACGCAAGCTGTGAAGCTTTATGAACTTGGGCTGTCAACTCTCAAGGCGATCACGAAAGTTGTCCAAAATGCACTGAAATGTCGTTTTTAGTAGTATATTCCGTTTGGTTAAACAAAATGTACTTATTAATATTAAATTTAAGTTTTTGCTGCGAGGAATGGGTTGCATTAATGAATACTAGGCACAGATTGGGTAACCGCGATAGCGACAGCAACATTCCACGATCTCTCATATGCGATTTTGATTTTATAGCAGTTGTGGGTAGAATGTCAATAATAATATATAATATAAATATATATGAGTATCATACGGAAACATTTCTTATAAACTAACACTCTAAGCAACTAAGAAAAAACTAGTGCATTGAAACTACAAATATCATTTGTTGGTTTCAGGAACTTTTTTATCGGATATTGTGTTTGTGTATGTGGGACTGTCTTTCTTTGTATGTGTCTGCGTGTGTGTGTTGTGCTAGGGATTTCGTTTGAAAAATCACGTATACTTGGAACATGTGTATAGGTTGTTAAAAATGGTAATTAATAAACTTTTTAATTAAATTCATATAAATTCATTAAGACACACACTACACTGAAACTTTGAATTAAGTTTGTTGTGGCGGCTGTGGAAGCCGTCAAATTAGTGAAATTAGCTGGTTTTAAGTTTTTTGTTTATAAACAACTCATAGCTAGATAATCAAACCAAATACATATTATAACAACAATATCGGTTTCCTTTAGTTTTTGTTTTTGTTTTTTTTTTTGGTTACTGTCTGAACTCCGGTTATATATGTAGTAAATGTCAATAGGAACGGCAACAATAAACGATAATAACGCTAAACTGATTACGCTAACTGATTACTCCAATAAAATAGATATATATGTATATATGTAGGCATGTATGTAAGCCAACGATAACTGTGTCAGCAACGCCGGTTAACATTATTAGCATTAGCTGTACTCGAGTTAAACTAAACGTATTTCAAATGACATAGACTTGGCCCACTTACCCTGCTGGCAGACGTAGCCATAGCCCGAGCGCACACAGCTGCCAGAATCGCAGCCGAGCGTGCGGCAGTCCTCCTTCGGCGGCGTCAAGTAGCCTGCGGGAGAGGGACAGACAGAGACAATAAAGCTTCATCTTAATCCTAACTCATTTTCTCCTTATCACTCACATTGCACGTAGGCATCGCCGTTGGGGAAGTCCTCGGGGCAGTAGCATTCGGCTTGGTTGTTGCTCAGCACACGGCAGGCGGCATTCAGGCCGCACGGCTGCTCGTGGCAGGCAGTCACCAGGTTTCCTTCGCAGAGGCAGCCCTTGTGGGCATCGCCCATGCAGCCATCCATGCAGGCGCATTCGTAGCCGCCGGGCAGCTCGATGCACTTGGAGTTGACGCCGCAAGGATTGTTCGAGCAGCCGCCATCCAGGGGCTGGCAGGCGGTGGCTGGGTTACCAAAGAAGTCCGGCGGGCAGGAGCACTGCGCCTTGCGATTGATGACACGACACTGAGCATTGGTGCCGCAGGCTCCATACTCCAGGCAGGGATTGCGGCACTTGCCCTGATCGCAGCGCTTGCTCGACTCGCAGTCGCCATCCTGGCGACACTCGAACTGCACGCACTCCTTGCTGGGCTCGCCCTCGTAGCCGTCGGGGCAGTAGCACAGCATGCGATGCTCCGACACGGTGCAGAGGGCGTTGCGTCCACAGGCTCGATCATCGGCACAGGGATCGACGCACTTGCCATTCTGGCAGCTTTGGTCGGCCGCGCAGTCTCCGTTCGACTTGCAGCCCGCGATGCAGGCGCCACGCTCGCACAGCTGTCCGAGCGGGCACTGACGCTTGGGTCCACACTTGTTGCGGCACTTGCCGCGCGCGCACTGCTGTCCGCAGTCGCAGTCCTCGGAGCGGCTGCACTTGGCGGCGCAGTAGGCTCCGCTCTCGTCGCATTCGCAGCCCGGATGACAGCGCACCGGCGGCAGCTGGCAGCCCGTGAGACCGTCGCCCATGTAGGAGGCCGGACACTGGCACTGCACGCCGTGATTGATGACCAGGCAGTCGGCGCACTGGCCGCACTGGCCGGGCGTCTGGCAGGGATTCTGGCACTTCTTGTTGATGCAGGCCTCGTCGCTGGCGCAGCTGAGGTCGTTGCGGCAGCCCGTCTGGCACACGCGATTCTCGCAGATCTGGCCCTGGGCACAGGCGCTGTCCGTGTTGCAGACGGTGCGGCAGGTGCCGCGCATGCAGCGCTCGTCCGACAGGCAGTTCTGGTCGTTGCGGCACTTGCCCTGGCAGCTGCCGGCATAGCAGAGTTGATTGGAGCCGCAGTCTTCGTTGCGGCCGCAGGCGGTGCGTGGCGTCTTGCAGGCCACGTCGGCATTGCCACTGAGTCCCTCGGGGCAGCTGCACTGCTTGCGATGATCGACGGCCAGGCAGAGGGCATTGGTGCCGCAGGCGGTGGGCTCCGAGCACGGATCCACGCATTGCTGCTCAATGCAGGCCAGGTGATTGGGACAGCCTTGGTCGGAGCGGCAGCCCGTGACGCAGTTGAGACCCAGGCACACCTCGCCATTGGCGCACTCGTTGTCGTGGCGGCAGAGCGGCTTGCAGACGCCCTGCTGGCAGCGCTCGTTGGTCAGGCAGCCGGCATCGTCGGCGCACAGCGGACGGCAGACGGACTCGAAGCAGGCCAGGCCGTTGCTGCAGTCGCGGTTCTCGTGGCACTCCAGTGGCGGCGTGCGCACACAGCCGATCTGAGCCGTGGGATTGGGCACCATGTTGTCCAGGCAGCTGCAGCTGGCGCGATGATTTGACACCGAGCAGACGGCATTGGGTCCACAGGGATTTTCCGCGCAGGGATTGATGCACTTGTCGTTGCGACACGACTCGGAGGCGCTGCAATCGTCATCCACGTGGCAGCCATAGACGCACTTGTTATGCAGGCACACATGGCCCAGGAAGCAGTCGTTGTCCACACGGCAGGTCACTAAAGAAAGAGCATTATTAGAGAGGTATATCTATTTAGTTAAAGACTATTCTCTAGTATATCTCTGCATTCAATTAAATCAAAGGGTTTTTTCTTGATCAGTTTTCCTTGATCAAGTTTTCTTGATCAGGTTTTCTTGATCAATTATTGATCAATTTTTCTTGATCAAGTTTCTTTGATCTGTTTTCCTTGATCAAGTTTCCTTGATCAAATTTCCTTGATCAAATTTTCCTTGATCAATTTTCCTTGATCAGCTTTCCTTGATCAAGTTTCCTCGATTAAGTTTTCATGATCAGTTTTCCTTGAACAATTTTCCTTGATCAATTTTTCTTGATCAAGTTTCCTTGATCAAGTTTCCTTGCTCAGTTTTCCTTGATTAATTTTCCTTGATCAAGTTTCCTTGATCAATATTCCTTGATCAATATTCCTTAATCAATTTTCCTAGATCAAGTTTCCTTCATCAAGTTTCCTTGATAAATTTTCGTTAATTTAATTGAATGATGAGATATTTAGGATTATGTGAGATAAGAGCTAAGTTTTTAATCAATTACAGCTTCTCAGCTATATCCATATAGGGTAGCAGAGGAGGCTATGGAATGTGTAGCCTCTTATTAATTAAGCTGACGTGCTAATTAATACTCACGCATGCAGTTGCCGCGCAGGCACTTCTCGTTGGAGGCGCACTCCAGATCGTTGTGACAGACGGGCAGGCACATGGAGTCGCGGCAGGTGTAGCCGGGGGCACAGTCGCCGTCGCAGGCGACCGGCACGCGGACACACTCCTTGTTCGCGTCGCCGGTGAAGCCCTCCGGGCAATGGCACTGTTTCACATGGCTGAGCATCCGGCACTCCGCGTTCTGGCCGCACGCCTGCGACTGCAGACAGGGATCAAAGCACTGACCGCCCTGGCACACCTCCGATGTGGCGCACTCGGTGTCCAGCAGACAGGCAGCTATTAGGGCAAGCAAAGGGGATTAGTAAATCTCAAAGATGAAACTCCAAAGTGCCTAGCCTTCAGTCAAGCCTGGTACGTGTGGTGTTGTTGATTGTTGTTGTCGCGTGTTTATTGTTGTTTGTTTTTTGTTTAATTTACAGTTAGTCTATGCTACTTGGGTTCAAAGCCAGTCCAAAGTTATACCAGTGGTGTCTCTTAATTACTGTGGCATTGGGCTCTCAGTCCAGGATAGACCCGACCAGGAGCCACCCGCCGACATTCGTGCCAATTTGGTAAGTGAGTAAGTAGCGAGTTAAGTTTTGTGGCTAGTAGTTGTCTAGTAGTCGGGTTTAGACTAGTGCGCGGGGCAGGTGTTTGGTGTTAGTACTTACGTTTACAGACGCTATCGGAGCAGTAGGTATTGGTGGGGCAGTCGCTAGTGATTTGACAGGGCATGGGCAGTGGCTTGCAGCCGGCCACCCGGTCGGCGGGTTGGCCGTCGTAGCCGTTGCGGCATGCGCACTGCGCCACATGACCTTTCGGAACACATTCCGCATTGGGGCCACACTGGAGCTGGGCGCACACGTCCTGGCACTTGGGCACACCGTTTGTCTTGACACATGCAGCATGCGGGGGACAGTCGTCGTGCGTCTCGCACTCGACGGAGCTGCGACAGCCCTCGTTGTAGGGATCTCCGATGAGACCCAGCGGACAGGTGCACTTGAAGGAGCCGCGCGAGTTGCGACAGCGGGCGCCGGGTCCGCACGGCGCGTCCTTGCAGAAGTCGATAACGTCGCAGCGCACGCGCGGATCGCCACTGAAGCCGGGCTGGCAGTGGCACACCTGACGATGGTTCTCCGTGGTGCAGAGCGCGTTCTCGCCGCACGGCTGACCGATCAGGCAGGCGATCTTGCACATGTTGTTGTCACAGCTCTTGTCGTTGGAGCAGTCGTCGTCGGAGTTGCACTCGATCTTGCGGCAGCCCGAGCGAGCGTCCCCAAAGAAGCCCTCCTTGCAGATGCAGTCGGGAGCGTGGGAGCGCGCGACGCACTCCGCATTCCGTCCGCAGGCAGCGCGACCGAGGCAAACGGATTCGCAGCGGGCACGTCCGTAGGCGTCCAGGAGGCAGGTCTCATCCTCTCCGCAGTCGCTGTTGACGCTGCACTCCAACTCCTTGGCGCAAATGTTGTTCTGGCAGAACTGGAACTGGGGACAGGTGGAGTTCGACTTGCAGGTGCTCTGGCAGACGCCCTGGAGGCACAGCTGCTCCGCGATGCAGTCGCGATTGCTGCTGCACAGGGGACTGCAGATGCCGTGGGCACAGATGCTGCCCTGCGGACACTGGCCGTCCTGCTGGCAGTACTGCAGCTGGACACAGCCCTGCTTGGCGTCTCCGGTGCTGCCTGATTCACACGAGCAGATTCCGATGTGGTTCTGCACGGAGCAACGGGCGAGGGCGCCACAAGCATTCGGCAGCGAGCAGGGATCAATGCACTTGGCGTCCAGGCAGGCCTTGTCGGCGCCACAGTCGCCGTTGTCCGAGCACTCGATGTGCACGCACTCCACGTGCGGATCTCCTCGGGCGTTCGACGGACATTGGCAGATGGCCTTGTGGGACTGGGCCACGCAGTTGGCATTTCTTCCGCAGGCATTTTCACGTTCGCACGGACTGCGGCAGCGCGCGTTCTGGCAGCTGGCCGAGGCCGGGCAGTCGGCGTCGCTGAGGCATTCGCTGGGATCGCGGCAGCCCGCCTGCAGCGGATCGCCGATGAGTCCCTCGGGGCACTTGCAGCTGTAGCTGCCGGGCAGGTTGTCGCAGAAGGCGGTGCTGTGGCAGGGCTGATGCAGGCACTCGTTGATGTCCTCGCAGACGCCGTTCGCCAGCTGGTAGCCCTCGTAGCACTCGCAGATGGCCTTGTGGTCGGACACCTGGCAGCTGCCCTTGCCGCAGCTTGTGAGGTCGCAGGGCTTGATGCAGCGGTTGGTCTCCGCGTCGCAGGCGCGATCGTTGGCGCAGTCCACGTGGTCGATGCACTCCACCTTGAAGCAGCCGACGCCGGTGTCATTGGGATCCCCCAGGTAGCCAGCCGGGCAGCTGCACGTGGACTCGTGCGCCTCCGCCTGGCAATGGGCATTCGGCCCACAGACCGTGTGCAGACAAGGATCCGTACATTTGCCGTGTATGCAGGAGAGACTATTCGCGCAATCCTCGTGCTTGTTGCACTCCCTGGGCTTGGCGCAGCCCTGCTGGGTGTAGCCGTCGCCGACGGTGCCCTCGGGACAGACGCAACGATAGGAGCCGGGCACATTCTCGCACTTGGCGCTGGCATGGCACGGCTGCTCCGTGCACTCGTCGATGTCCGAGCAGCCGAAGGGCGTGCCGATGAATCCATTGGCGCACTTGCACTTGCCGCTCAGGCACAGCTGGGTGGCCGGACAGTCCGCGTCCGACTCGCACCCCGGCTGGCAGGTGCGATCGCTGTTGCAGATCTCGCCCGCCAGGCAGTTGTTGCTGCTGTAGCAGACCTTGCGGCACACCTGCTGGTAGCAGCGCTCGCCCACCGCGCACGCGGAGTTCTTGCTGCAGGGCAGGTTGCACTGGTTGCCGATGCACATGTGGCCGCTGGGGCACTGATTGCTGGCCAGGCACGGGGCGGGCACACGCACGCAGCCCTGCTCGGGCGTCGGGTTGGGCTCGAAGCCGTCGGGGCAGGTGCATTGGCTGCGATGCTGGGCAATGCTGCACAAGGCGTTGGCTCCGCAGCTCGTCGCTGACTGGCAGGGATCGGCGCACTTGTTGGCGATGCAGGACTGCTCCTGCTTGCACTCCTTGTTGCTGCGACAGCCGATGGCGCAGTGGCCCTCGATGCAGGCCAGGCCCTTGGAGCACTGGCTGTGGTCCAGGCACGCGACGACGCACACGTTGCCCAAGCAGCTCTCGCCATCGGAGCAATCCTGGTTGTTGCGGCAGGCCACGCGGCACTGGCCATTGTAGCACAGCTCGCCGCCGCAGTCGACGTCCGTCTGGCACTTGGAGGCGCTGCGTGTGCATCCGTTCTTGGCCGACTCCGAGATGGGCTGGAATCGCAGCGGGCAGCTGCAGACGGGCTTGCGATTCACCACCTTGCAGTCCGCGTTGGAGCCACAGGCATTGTCACAGGGATTCAGGCAACGTCCGCCGGCGCAGATGGTGTTCGCCGGGCAGTCAGCGTCGCCGTTGGGACACTGGCCGTCGGGACGGCAGCCCTGGGTATTCGGCTCGGCCTCGCCCACAAAGAGGGGCGGGCACTTGCAGCTGGCGCCGTCGGGCGTGACCTCGCATATGGCCGTGGGATGGCAGCTGCCGGGCGCACAGCCGCTCTGCTTGACGCAGGCCACCTCGGGCAGGGGATTGCCGCGGTAGCCGGGCGGGCACTGGCACACGGCGCGATGATCCTCGGCCAGGCAAATGGCATTCTCTCCACAGGACTCCTCGTCGCAGACGTCGTAGCAGGTGTGGGTCATGCGATTGCACATCTGATTGGTCGGACAGTCGTGGTTGTAGACGCAGGGCACGCTCTGGCAGCCGTTGAAGGGATCATACGGATCGCCGGCATAGGGTCCGGGTGGGCACTGGCACTGGGCCTGGTGATTGTTCGTGATGCAGACGGCGCGTGGTCCGCACTTGACGCTGTCGCAGGCGGAACGGCAGCTGAGCGAGCCCGTGGCCTCGTCCTTGATGCAGGCCTCCGACTCGGGACACTCCGCGTTGCTGCGGCACTGGTGCTTCCGCTCCACTTGGCAGCCGTTGCGGTCGTTGGGGTTGCCCACAAATCCGGTGAGGCAGTCGCAGCGTCCTTGGTGATGGCGGGCAACGCAGATCGAGTTGGCCGGGCAGGTGAAGGCGTCGCAGATGGCCACGCACTTGAGCACGCCCAGCACGTCCGGGCGACAGGCCGAGGCATCCGGGCAGTTCTCGTCGCTGGTGCAGTCGGGCAGCGAGGGCTTCTCGCACGAGGACACGACTGGATTCCAGACGTAGCTCTCGGCACAATTGCAGATGGCATGGCCGGCCGGATTGATCTTGCACAGCTCGTTGGGGCCGCAGACGACGTTGGAGCACAGGTTGATGCATTCCCGCGTGCCCAGGGCGTCCGCCTGGCAGCCGAAGCCGCGCTCGCAGTCCTTGTCCGTGCTGCACTTGTTCTCCAGGTCGGGCACCTTGCGCTCCGGCTGGCAGCCCACCTGCAGGTTGCTCGGATTGCCAAAGTAGCCGTCGGCGCAGATGCAGGACGAACGGTGATCGTCGGCCACGCAGAGGGCGTTGGGGCCGCACTGGATCTTCGAGCAGGCGTCGACGCACTTGCGCAGGCCCTTGCCCAGCTGGAAGCAGATCTCCGTGTGGCGGCAGTCCGCGTCGTTGCTGCACTGGCCGCGTATGCTGCAGCCCTGCTGCAGATCATGCGGATCTCCGACGTAGCCCAGGGGGCAGAGGCATTTGCCCGCATCGCAGATGGCACGCGGTCCGCAGGCCGTGGTCGAGCACAGGTTCTTGCAGTGTCCCTGCTCACAGCTATAGCCGTCGGGGCACTCCACGCGCTCGCTGCACTGGCACTGGCTGGCGTCCTGGCAGAACTTGCTCTCAATCGGCTGACAGCTGCTGTACGGATTGCCGGCGTGGCCGGACAGACAGAGGCACTCGAAGCTGCCGGCGGTGTTGAGGCAGGCGGCGTTCAGGCCGCACGGCTTGTTGGCGCACTCGTCGATGTCCTGGCAGCCCACGTAGGGATTGCCGCTGAAGCCTTGGGGGCAGATGCAGCTGATCTGGTTGCCGGCCGAGCGGCACTCGGCGTTGGCTCCACAGCTGTTCGGCTGGCAGACGTTCTTGTTCTGGGCGCCGCAGCCCTCGTAGGGATTGCCGTAGGTGCCTGGGTTGCAGGCGCAGCGGCTCTGTCCGATTCCGTATTCGCAGTGCGCGTTCTCGCCGCAGACGGGCGAGCATCTGGCCTGCTCGATGGGCGGCATGCAGAGGAGGTCGGGGTTGCCCACGAAGTTCGGCTCGCAGACGCACTTGCCGCTGCTCTTGTCGCAGGTGGCGCCGATGCCGCAGACGACGCCGTCGCAGCGCTCCTTGCAGCGTCCGTTGATGCAGATCTGTCGCTCGTCGCAGGGCCTGGAGGCCGTGCACTGATCCGTGCTGCAGCTGCCGCCGGGGAAGGGGTTGCCCAGGTAGCCCTGCGGGCACTTGCAGGTGGGTCCCTCGCTGGTGGGTATGCAGAGCGCTCCGTCGCCGCAGATGACGTCCTGGCACTGGGAGACGCAGTCGCCGTCGGCGTTCTTGACGAATCCTACGCGGCAGCGACACCAGCCCGCATGCTGCTCCGTCTCGCAGTAGGCATTGGAGCCGCAGAGCAGGCTGGCGCAGGGACTGACGCAGGTGCCGTCCAGGCAGGCCAGGTTGCTGGCACAGTCCTCGTTGGCCAGGCAGGTGATCTTGGGGCCGCCGCTCTCGAGGATGCAGCCGCTCTTGTAGGGGTCGCCGGTGAAGCCCTTGGGGCAGACGCACTGGTAGCCGCCCTTCTTGTTGACGCAGTAGGCGCCATAGGCGCAGGGCAGGTGGGCGCACTCGTCCTCGTCCGTGCAGCCGAGCAGCGGGTCGCCCTTGAAGCCCACCTCGCACATGCACTGCGGCGGGTCGGAGGGCGTGCACTTGGCATTGATGCCGCACGGGAAGCGCTCGCAGGGACTCTTGCACTTGTTGTTGTCCTGCGGATCGAGGAAGTAGGGCGGCGGGCAGACGCACTCGCCCGGCTGGATGCACTTCTCGTTGCTGGCGCACTCCTTGTCCGCGGCGCACTTGCGCTGCGCCGGCGCACACAGTCCGTTGTAGGCGTCGCCCTGGTAGCCCTCCGGGCAGTGGCAGCTGTAGCCGCCGGCCTGGTTGACGCACAGCGCACCGTAGGCGCAGAGCTGGGCGCCGCGCTCCTCGCACTCGTTGACGTCCACGCAGCTGCCGTCGGCCTGGGTCTGGTAGCCCTTGGGGCAGGCGCAGTAGCTGACGCCGCCCGCTATGGAGATGCACTCGGCGCCGCTGGGGCACGGCTGACCCGTGGAGCAGCCGGCCAGCACGCAGCTGTTGCCCAGCAGCTTGTACGGCGCCTGGCACTGGCACTCGGCGCTGCTGCAGATCTCGCACATCACGAACGGATTCCCGGTGTGGCCCTGCGGGCAGCGACACTCGTAGCTGCCCGGCAGGTTCTTGCACAAAGCATTCAATCCGCAAGCGGGCTTGGCCCGCTGTGCGGCACATTCATCCAGATCCTGGCACTGGCCATTCTCCGGATTACGCTCGTAGCCCTGGCGACAGATGCAAACGCTGCTGCCGGTAAACGCGTCCTGCACACAGCTCTCGCCCAGCGGGCACGGATTGGCATCGGAGCAGCCAACGGTCTTGGGCGTGGCACAGCCCTCGGTGTAGGCATCGCCGGTGGAGCCACCAGGACACTGGCAGAGGTAGCCGCCGGCCGTGTTGCTGCAGATGGCATTGGCCGCGCAGGGATTGGCCCTGCACTCGTCGATGTCGCTGCAGCCGCCCGGCTGGGCAGCGTTGCCCGTGTAGCCCGGCGCGCAGAGGCACTGCGCCTGGCCGTTGGCCAGCATGCACTGGGCGTGGGCGCCGCAGTCGCGCGTCTCGCACGGATGGCGGCAGTCGTTGCCTATGTTCGGCTCCGGGCACAGGCAGCGCTTGGTCTCGTCGCAGATGGCGTTGCCGGGGCACTGCTCGTTGCTCGAGCAGCTCACGATGGGCGCGCAGTGCACCGCGGGATCCGGATCGGGCAGGGTGCCGTCGGGGCAGCGGCAGGTGTATCCGCCTCCGGCCATGTTGACGCACTCGGCTCCCACTCCGCACTTGTTGCCCGCTCGGCACTCGTCCACGTCCTGGCACTTGCTGTGCGGATCACCCGAGTAGCCCGGGGGACACGCGCAGCTGTAGCCACCGGGTGTATTCGAGCAGGTGGCATTCTGGCCACAGCTGCCGAAGGGTCCGTGCAACAGGTCGCATTCGTCGATGTCCACGCAGCCGGCGGCCACGTCGCTCGGGTTGTAGGTCCAGCCCTCCTCGCAGACGCAGTACGCCTCGTTCTGGTCGGGCTTGCAGTAGGCGTGGGCGCCACAGCGCACATCCTCGCACGGCTGCTTGCAGGCCATCCGCGGCGGACTGCCCACGTATCCGGCCTCGCAGTCGCAGCGATAGGAGCCGGGCGTGTTCAGGCACTGGGCGTGCGGGCCGCAGGCCTCGGCGTGGGTGCGACACTCGTCGATGTCCACGCAGCTGGAGCCGATGGGCTCGAAGCCGTCCAGGCAGAAGCACTGGTTCTCAATGCACTCGGCGTTGTTGGTGCAGTCGAAGTTGGTGCGGCACAGGATGTTCACGTCCACCTGCTCGCAGGCCACCTTGGGATCGGGTTTGCCGTCGTAGCCCTGCGGGCACTTGCAGTTGTAGCCCGGCACGGCGTTCTCGCAGATCGCGTGCTGGCCGCACGGCTTGTCCAGTGCGGCGCACTCGTCGATGTCCACGCAGCCGCGGAACGGATCCCCGGTGTAGTCCGGTTTGCACGTGCAAACGAAGCTGCCGACGGTGTCCGTGCAGACTGCGTTCTCGCCGCACGGATTGTCCTGGCACTCGTTGATGTCTGATGTCACAGTAGGTGCAGGGGGCGGGGTTTATATATTGATATATATATATATTTGAGGGGTGGCAGGCAACGTGTTTTGTAGCGTTTTGCGTTTTCGGTGTGGAAGGGAAGTTGGTTAAATATATTGCAATTAATTAAATTAGTAATCATATCTCAAGTCAAACTAAATATTGATAAGGTGAAATCATAGCGTGAAAGTGGGGGAGCATTCGGGTGTAGGATTCGGGGGAGGAGACGGATATTGATAGAAGCTGATCTGAATAGCAGGAGAAGCGGGAATAAAAGCATGGCTGAAAAGCGCTCGAGACTCGGAGGAAAGCATCTGAAAGCGCATAGCATAGAAGGAAGCACAGAGAGTGAGAGGAGTGAGAGGAGCGTAAGAGCGTAGCTCATGAAAGCTATGCTTGGTTCTCGGTTTGCCTAGCAGTGATGTCATTCTTTTCTGAACCAAAGAAGCTAGATCGGCGGAAAACGGCTAAAAAAGGCTAAATACCTGGGCAAAAAATGTTTAAGAAATGTCTAATTGGTATAAATTAAAAAAAAGCTGGATACACGAAAAAACGGCTAGAAAAGGCTAAATATCTGGGCAAAAATGTTTAGGAAATTACTGATTGGCATAAATTCTAAAAAGGCTAGATCTGCGGAAAAAGGCCTAAAATAGCTAAAATGAAAAAAATGGCTGATTGATCTAAATGAATGTTTATTGTTTTTTGATCATGAAAATCACACAGCTGTGAGTGCAAAATAATAGCAGTGCCCTTGAACTTTAACTTCAAAATTGATAAACCGTATTAAAATGACCCTATGTGTACCCATCTTTTATAATTTTATAATTTATATTTATATATAGCATAATTAATACCGTTTTGTGTTAAACAAAAACGTCTCCCATTTTCAGAAATTACTAATTATGCTGCTCATAAAAATAGCAGTCATTACTAAATATAAAAACCTGTCGATTCCAAATTATCCTTTCACAGGAGAATTATTCGATAGGTGTAAATATCGATACTTTAGCAGTAGAATAACATTTCAACACGTTAAAAAATGAAAATAAAATGTATTTGCTAAAAAGGCAAAACAGCCTGATTTGACGGGGAAAAGGCTAAAATGACATCAGTGCTGCCTAGCGATCTAAAGCTAAGCTCCTACGCTCACTATAAGTCTAAGCTAGAGATGGGCGCGTGACAACATGCAAACACGAATTTTAAAATTGGCAAAAAAAGAGGGAGAATCACCCATCATCGTGTCTCACGCGCCCATCTCTAAGCCGCGCATGCAAATGAAGCAAATACTAACTCTCGCAGTGCAAGTAGCCCTGTCCTTGGAATCCGCTTGGACAGAGACAGCGATACGAGCCCGGAAAGTTAATGCACTTGGCATTGGTGCCGCACTTGGCCACGCCGTCCGGCTGGTTGCACTCGTCGATGTCCAGGCAGGCCAGGCCGGCGCCCGACGTCGGCGCCGGCTGGATGAGCGCGTCGCCATCGCCGTAGCCCAGTTGTAGTGTGGGTGTGGCTAGCAGTGGCGCCTCGGCGCGCGGATCATGCTCGAGCACAAATCCCAGTGGGCAACGACACTGGAAGCTACCGCCCAAGTTCACGCATTGAGCACCCAAACCGCATGGATTGTTAATGGCGCATTCGTCGACGTCTGCGGGCGTTGTTTATTCGTGTTAGGCATTAATCGGATTAATGTTTCGCATTGCGGTGCATTTATGTGGCGAGTGGCGTGTGTATATATGTGTGTATGCGTGTGTGTGTGCGTGTGCGAATTTCGCCAAAAAACATGTGCAAAAAATATACCAAAATAATGATGGCAAATATATCGAAAATGAGTACAAATTCGCATGGAAAAAGATCTTAAATATATATTCGACTTACCCTCGCAGCCATGCATGGGATCACCGCTGAAGCCGTCGGGGCAGAGGCAGCGGAAGCTGCCGTCGGTATTCAGGCAATCGGCGTTGCGTCCGCACGGCGTGCGCGCGCACTCGTCCAGGTCGGCGCAACCCTGCTCGGCGCGTCCGTCGCCATCGTATCCCGGCGGGCAGTCGCAGCGATAACTGCCCTCGAGATTCGTACATATGGCACCGGGTCCGCACGCATTCGGGTACGCGCACTCGTCGACGTCCTGGCAGCCGTCATAGGGATTGCCCACGTAGCCCTCGGGGCAGGCGCACGTGTGGTTGCCGGGCGTGTTGATGCACTGGGCGTGGGCGCCGCAGGCCAGCGGATTGCTGCACTCGTCGATGTCCGTGCACAGCACCTCGCCGTCGCCCGTGTAGCCCTCCTTGCACTTGCACAGGAAGTGCGCCGGCAGATTGCAGCACTCGGCATTCTCCACGCAACGCGATGCTATCGCCGGATCTTGGCATTCGTCAATGTCTGCAACAAAACAATCATAACAGTTGGCGACGCATGATTAATTGAGCCACAACTTGGAAAACCCGCCCAACCAAACGAAAGACTTAGGCAACGAACTTGAAATCGCTCTACGCATTTGCCGCCTGACTGCGCAAGCGTCTGCACCGCTGGACCCGCACCACCACCCAGCACATCAGCTGACTTTGGCATTTGGAATTTGCATGTTACGCATGACATTTCAGTGTCATCCACATTAATCTCTGTGCATGTGGAGCCCAGCCAAACCAAGCAGCAATGTCAATGCGCACAGGATGCACCAGTTGCATACATTTAGCGCACCAATTAGCTCTCTGCCCGGCCGCTAGGTCATTGATTCTTTTGTCTTCGCATTTATGAAACTTTGTCTAATTAACACTTTTTCAGCTAGCAAATTTGCTTTTCATTATTTATTTATAGCGAATTTTTGAATTAGTTTTTATTAGCAACTGAAATTTTATAGGTTTTTTTTATGATTTTATAAGAGTTTTGCTTGGTGAGAATTTCATATAGATATGTCTATATGTACAGGGAAATCTCGATAATTTGAAATGGCAATGAACTAGAATTTTTTTTAGAAGTAACATAGATTATATCATAAAGCCATGTAGCTTATAAATAATGCTAGTCTCTTGCTATTTCGAATCATTTCTGTTTTCATTAAATGAAGCTAAAAAAAAACCGAATTAAAACAAGCTGAGGCTGTTCGAAATTAGAGCACCTAGTTTGCTGCTGACTAAATTAGAATTTTTGCGGAATATATATACTCTTTGTTGTGAAGAATGGATATGATTGTAATTGGAGCTATTTTAAATTGGTTTGCTTCCCCTATTCATTTAGCTCTGTCTTTAATGACTGGAAAGTCTCTAGTTATAAGCAAATAATAAGATCTTATGCGTATGTTTTTTTTCACATTTTAACAGATTGACTTAACAATGAAAAGGCTCTAGTTAAACGCAAATAATAATAAGCTTATGCGTATGTTTTTTTGTCACATTTTTATAGATTGACTTAACAATCATTAGACTTAAAAAAAATGTTTAAAATATACATATAATTTAGAATGCGACATAAGACCCATATAACAGCCGGCAAAGCCTAACAGAAATTTAGCTGACAACAAATTTCGCTTTGCAGTGTAAATTGCGAGAAGCAATTAAACAAAATTTCAATTTAAAAGACGTACAAGATATATATAAAAATAATAAAAAATAATAAATAAAAAATAATAAATAATAATATAATAAATAATAATATAATTTACGATAACAAGTAGAGCAAAATTTATAACATGTTGACGAAATAATGAATTTGTTTCAAGGGAACTGCAGCTTATACGAGTTAATGAGATTTTCGGCTTAGCAGAGGGCAAATTCATTAATACGCAAAAATGCCATACATATATACATATAGCTTTAACTAATCCCCAACCTAAATATATTCACCAAAAAAACATAATCAGTCTCAATCGGACTTATCGACTTTCTAGCCTTAATTTTATGAATCTAGTTTACTTTTTTGAGTTGCTCCGATTTCCCTTTGTTAAGCTGAATCTGCGCGCGGTGTTTGCTTTAATTGGATGTATCTATGGCCAGCTCATGCGGAAGCAACACATTGAAACTTTCCGCTCCAATAGGTAGCGCCGCAGTGAGAATTCAATCGCAGTGCCCCGGAGCCAATGAAGCGGCAACTGGCAAACGCTGGCAACGTCGTCTAAGGGCTAACTGTCTGGCCATTAATCATTGGGCTTATGGATAAGAGATGTTGTACATTTATAGCTAATATGACATAAGTACAAAAGTTGGCAAAAGCCAAAGACAAGGACGCGAACAGGGAGTGAGATGTGCCTAGGAGTGTGTGCGTGTGTGTGTGTTTATGTTTGAGTGCCTTATAATTATGAGCAGTCGAGCAAGTTGCGCAGTTATAATTACTAGTTTTTAGCTTATAAATTAAGAGGATCATCACTCTAAAACTGGTATTCCCTCCCCACCAATGCACTCTCCCCCGCTCCATCTCCCTCTCTCTCTCTTACACACACATGGACAAACTGATACGGCTGCATTCCATGTTTTGCTGCCGCAACGCCAGCAATTGCTAACTCTGATTACTCAATGTCATCGTCTTCGTTCGCCTGTCTGCCGGCTGCCAGTTGCCAGTTGCCATGTGGCAGTTGGCAGTTGGTAGCATTGGCCAGAAGTTTAGCCAGAAGCAGGAAGCGTTCTATGTTCTTCTAAGTTTCAATGTCAGTTTAATTACTTTATGCAATGCAGTTACAGAAGGCCGAGACAGAAGGCCCTCTCGCAGGCTCCAGCTGCGGCCCAGGTCCAGGCCAATGACCATAGGCCATTGGCCAACTGGTTGCAGCGCCTGCCAGCAGCCATCATATAATATTTTACAGTCCGTTTGACGTCAGGTGCAAAATTCAATCTATCTGTGCCTCGGCACGGCTCATTATAATAAAAAATCAAATTTTGGAGCAAAGTTCTACGCGACGCGGGGTGGGCGTGGGCCAGCCTTGGGCCGAATGCTGTGGCTCCCCGCTTGAAAACCAATCAAATATGCGTGACTAAACGTAATTAACTTCAGTGCATGCTCAGAAAAAAAGTAAAATAAACGATGCTGACATAATTTGAACGTATTCTCAGCAGCCGCACTCGCATTTCAGATTTCCGGTTAAGCTTCGGGCATGATTAGAACCGGAGTTGGTTTTGGTTTTTCTAACATTGAAAATTCTTGGCAGAGAGTTTCATAAAATTCTCAACTGTTAATTGAATTAGCTAGCCATATGATTTGGCCATATATGGCATCATAGCTGATTCTGTTCTTGTTGCATTATATAATATTTAATTTTTTTGCCAGCTCGCTTTGTTTAAGTGCACTAATCAAAAATAATTAGCGCTCGCGTCTGTTCGACTATTGTAAAATGCTAAACACAAAAATCTACATGGCTGATAGGTCGTGCCTGCCCATCAGTGTGTCGTCTGGCCTAGCTGGCGTCCATCTAATAAATCTATGTAATTGTTGTGCTAATTAGCATTTGCTGCACTTGTTGTTGTTGCCTCTCATTTGAGTTATGACATTCGCGTCACAAATTTGTGCACTATTTTTACAGATAGTCGCAGCGGCGACGAGCTATAGAAGAGCAGCAATTTATGAGCGGACATGACTTTCATGCTCCACTGCCGTATGACGATGACGATGAGCAACTCTCCAAAGAGTAAAGAGCAACAGAGCTAGAAAAACGCACAACTTCAAGTCTATGCGAGTAATTTATGGTGAAGCATAACTCACTAACATTTGAACTTGAATTCGAGCAAAAATTCAAGCGAATTTGGAAAAGCCTGAGAATTGCTCGTTGATGTGGGGGACTAGAAGATAGCCTGTAAAGTTGATGATGCCTTGACAGGCTTTTTTTTAGCTACTGTGATCTGCATCTAAAAGTAGTTGAATCGCATTAAGTAAATGACAAATTTGAGGTAGACTCTGTAGAGAAGTTAGAAGTGCGTGACTTGGAGATACCCTGTAAACTTTATGATGTCTTGACAGCGTTTTTTTTAGCTAAATGATCTATGATCTCAATCTAAAAGTAGGCGAATCGCATTAAGTATATGTCAACTTTAAGGTAGACTCTGTCCTGTAAAGTTCGTGATGTCTTGACCATATTTTTTTTTTTTTAGTATATAAATTATATTTTTATAATATTTTATTTTAGGCATTTGCCCACGTCTTAGTAGCTAAAATCCTAAAAAAAAATATTAATAAATATATATAAACAGTAAAAAGTACAAATAAATTTGTGATGACGAAACGTTTTTCTGCTAATAATGTATATTTATAAAATATATCTATATTGTATATACAAATGTGTTAAGTATAAAAAAATCCGTAGGACTAAACACTTCCTACATTTTTTTTTATACTTTACACATTTTTTTATACAGTATAAATATCTATTATATATTATATTATTAACAGAAGTAATGTTTTCTCATCATAAATTTACTTTTGTTTTAAAATGTAAAAAATCATAGTCTGACTTCATGGAGTTTATATAAGAAAATAGATTTGAAATGTCAAACGAAAGACAATTTTGTTTTGGCTTCATTTTAAACATTTTTATATCTATAAATATTATTTATATCTATAGTACATAAATTTATACACCTTCTCTCCAATATGCACAGGGTATTTAAGAAAAAATACATATAAATGGGGCATTAAATTAAGTTGAAGGAAAAATGAAATTAGCTAACAAATTTGTGGCGCAATTATGCGTTAAGTATTTCCATATATACACACGCACACCCATACGCAAAGGCGCAAAGATCAAGGTCGCTGCCGGCAAGTGATGTCAGCGTCAGTGTCGAAGTTGGATTCATGGGTGGCTCAATTGGCGGCGGCGGCGGCGGCGGCAGCAGCAGCACCACGCGCAAATGTGGCAACAAGCGGCGACCCGCAAAGGGGGCGGCTGCCATAATGAGGCGTGTCAATGCCGACGCTTGGGGCCATTTCCATGGCTTATCAGCCGTCGGCTGCGACACGGCAATTAATTGCTGCCATTTTGATATGCAAAAAGTGCAAAGTACCTTAAGAAACTATAGACTAGCGAGATATATATATATATATCTGTATGTTGGCAGATTAAACACGTTCGCTCTACAAAAGCTAGCGACGCTTATCAGCTGACGTTGATCACAAACTGTGCGTCGAACTGGTTGGCGTATTGTGCAGCTTGTAACTGGGAGCTGTGAGCTGGGAGTTGGAGTCCGAGTTGGAGCTGGAGCTGAAGTCAGTGCCGTTTGCGGCTTTTGAGGACAGCAGTAAGCGCCGACAATGCTACCGCCTCATGCGTTGCCAATGCCGCCAAAAGCTGCGCGACGTGGGCCGCAATCTATTTTATCCGTTTTAATGATCTGCCCCAGTTAGCGAAACGAAAGGGAGCAGCCGCCTGCTGAACGTGGCAAACAAACAAAAAACGAGAGACAAACAACAGCTGCAACAACTTGGCAAGATTATTTCATGTTGTTGCTGTCGCTTGACTGCCGCAAAAATGGTTATAAATTTAGCACTCAAGTCGAGGCGCTCACTCCATTTTTCTGCTTGGCGCGCTGCAAGACAAATACATTAGAAGCCAGCTATTGACTTGCCGCAAACCCACAGACAACCGGGTGCCAATGTGTGTGTGTGTGAGTGTGTGTGTGTGTGTGTGCATTGCAATTTTGTGCTCGTCGTCTTGAGAGAGTTGCGACTCCATTGCATAACTGGACTTTGACGATGCGTTAACGAAGCCATCGCCAAATGCACGCACCTGAGTTATGAACATGAAATAATGCGAATGTGCCACCAGGTCTGCTGCCAACAGGTTGCAGGCACCGTTACACCTGCCAGCCAAACAGGTAGGCCGTCGCCTGAGCTCTCCCTCGCTGGGGCGAGCTGCAGGCCGTGATTTGTGCGGCAAAAGTTTATTGGGTGAACTTGAGCGGGCCATGCAAACTGGGTATATCCAGGAGTAATAAAGTCAAGCATGGAAAATGAATAGATATGGCACATGGCGTGAGCAAGGAATAGATTAAAGCTACTTTATGATGCAGCCAGACGAGTTTTCTTATGCGAAAATAATCATACGGCTATTTAAGCTCTAATCCAAGTCAAATATTTTGTCTGAATCGACCGTTTAGACGAGCTCTCCCAGTTCAAGGAAAACTTTTACGGTCCGAGCTGACGTTAGGCCAGCGCATAATTAAAAGTAATTACGTACTAATGCCGAGGCGTTTTGAAGTCAATTCATCAAGATTTAATTAGCCAGACTCGTGGGTAATTTGGATTGAATGCAGGCGCTGGGAATGCCGAGGGTGCGTGTCAGTGGCTTGGCTTGTCTTGGAGTTCAAGTGCTTGGGCCACGCACAGCGGACGGCCGAGACTTTCTCAGCGTATTTAAAACAGGTTGATTCAAATGATTGCTGGCAGCAGTTGGAGCTGTTCTTTGGAACTCGGACTCGGGCTGTCGTAATGAAATGCATCTCGATTCAGAGAGAGGGAGAAAGGGGCTGAGTGGAATTAGATAATGCTCGTATGACTGCAATGCGATGCTGGCGTTACATGCCACTGCCCAGAATTTATGCATGCCTGACTGTGGCTCCACCCGCCCCGTTCCGCCCAGTCGTCTGACAGTCGCTGCGAGCAGTCGTCACATGTAATCTAGAATCTCGGCAACGTCTTCATACTTAGTGGGGTAATGCCAGAGCGTTTGTGAAATTTGCGCTCGTTATCGCATTGCATCGCGAGGCGGCGTGGAAGAGGCAGCAGCAGCAGCGGCAGCAGCAGCAGCAACCACAGCTAGACACATGCTCTTGAGTGTTGAAAGTTCTGGCGTGTCCATGTTTGGGGTCAGATTACATGACACTGATTCCTCGTCTAACAGACGTGTGTGTGCTCGTAAGTGCGATTATGTCTATGTCTGTGCCGTGGCGCGAAAGCATTGCTACAAATGTTGTGCTCTTTCTTCTCCAGCCACCAAGCCACCGCCTCCACCACCACCACCAGCACCAGCACCACCATCATTACAATCATCATCATCAACTGTGGCTAGATGTAGGAAGACTTTTTTTTGCAGGTAAGTGCTCCCTTGCTTAGAATCTTCTGCTTTTCTAGTTATTATTGTTATTTTTCTACTTCTTTTTTTCTTTTTTTGATTTCCTTGTGGCTGTGCGGTGCCATAATGTGTTTTCATTACGCAACATTAGGCCGCGTCCAATTATGGCTGCCAGCTTTTCACTGTCGAACAGACGGCCAAGGCGGACGGGCCAACAGGTGCGCCGAAGGGTTTCTGGGCCCACGCTGTGCGCAATTTAAAGAGCGAACAAGCTGCGGAAAAAAAGCTCATTAACCCGAGACCCGCACAAGAAACTATATCAATCTGAGGCGAAAAAGTAGTGGGGAGTGAGAGAAAGAGCAGAAATGGAGGATCCATATAGATGTGGACATATATAGATCATTTCAGTATTGTAAGTACATCAAGTTAAGAAGCTCAACTAGATTCTATAATCTTAAACTATTTAATAGTAGCTAAACTAAAAATTTCAATAGAATTTATACATTTATTTTGGGCTCATTAGAAAGTCGAAGCAATTTGCTATGCAAAAAGCAGAAATGGAGGTTCTAAATAGATATGGACATATATGGATCACTTCAGTATAAGTAAATATAAATAACTCGATTAAGCAAGAAGCTTTAGCTCAGCTAAAATAAAATTTAGTACGGCCTAAGGTCATTCTCAATAGAATACATTTCTCTTGGATGCAATTTTCTATAGAAAAAGCAGAAATAAAGGATCAATATAGACATGAACATATAGATCACTTCAGTATAAGTAAATGTATATACATCACGTTAACCAAGAAGTTTTAGCTCATCTTGAATACAATTTAATACTACCTAAACTCAAAATCTTAATAGAATTTATAGAGCTACATTTCTCTTGGGCTCATTAGAAAGCCTTGAATGCTATAGAAAAAGAAGAAATTTAGGATCTATACAGGAATGGACATATATAGACCACTTAAGTATTGTAAGTACATCCAGTTAAGCTTTAGCTCATCTAATACTAGCTAAGCTCAAAATCCCAATAGAATTTATAGAGCTACATTTCTCTTGGGCTCATTAGAAAGCCTTGAATGCTATAGAAAAAGCAGAAATGTTGGATCTATATGAACATATATAGACCACTTCATTAAGTCAAGTTAAACAAGAAGTTTTAGTTCCCCTACAATACAATTTAAAACTGCCTAAGCTCAAAATCCCAATTGAATTTATAGAGCTACATTTCTCTGGGGCCCATTAGAAAGTCTTGCATGTAATTTGGCTTACATAATACTTGTTCTCAGTCTCAGCCTGGTCTCCATTTGGGTACGTCTCAATGATCACAGCCTCAACAATAACAACAAAGAGGCTCTAAGGTACTCAAGTGTAATCGCTACACGGTCATTATTATTACCTCGCTGGCTAAGTATACAGAGACGGAGATTCCATGGTAAGCTGAGAGAAAAGCTTTCATAGTATTATTGTTGTGGTTGTTGTTGCTGTTGTTGTGATGGCCGGCGCGTCTTTTGTTACATTTTCAAATAGAGGCTGGGCACTTGAGACGATTCGAGTTGACTTGGCTCACAGACTTCCAGCGAAATGAACCGTTAGCATTAAGATCCATGGGCAGCCCGGGCTGGCCACAGATAATATAAGCGACGTTGACGGAAGTCAACGAAACGGCCACAACAATCATTTGTTGTTGCTGCTGTTGTTGTGCCGTTGGGTCATTATGCTTAGGCTAACAATATGGCTGGCTGGCACTTACCTTCACAATGGAAGCCATCGCCGCGATAGCCCGGAAAGCAGGTACACGTGAAGCTGCCCAGTGTATTTGTGCAATGGGCGAACACGTCGCACGGCCGTTGCTTGCATTCGTTCTCGTCTGTGGCGGAGGAGAGAGAGGGTTTTTACGGTTATGTAAGCTGAGATATGGCGAAGGACTCACCCTGATCGACGCAATTGCAGCCGCCAAAGCCGTCATTGCAATGGCAGACGCCATTCAGGCAAACGCCATTTGTGCACTGTGTGCCATCCTTATCACAGTCATCTGTAGAGAAGAAGAAGAGGAGGAGGAAAATATAGATTCAGCTTATCGGGAGTTGAGTCCATTGTTGCTTACTTGTGCATTTGAGCTCTTTGCTCAGCTCATCGGAACCAAGAAAGCAGTCTTGATTACCGTCGCAGATTTTCGATAGATCGTAAAGTTGCAAATAGTCTGTCGACTCATTAACTTGGCAGCCAAAGTAGCCATCCTCGAGATTCAGAAAGAACACTTCGCCTCGAAATCGACTGTGCTTGTTTGGATTTGTCTTAAAGGGTTGTAGTTGTTGGTGTTGTGAATGTACCTGGGAAGGGAGGAAGAGATTTACCAAATAAATAATCGTGTTAGATAAGAGTAAAAGACTTGGACAATTAAGGCCTTAATTTGTAATTCGTAGGGGTATTCCCTGGGCTTAAAACTGACTCAGCATAAATGCATTATTCAACTTTATAAAATGTGGAGCACCAACTAAAGATCTAGATTTGTAGATTCTAAAGTGAAGCTGACATTTCGAAGACAGTTTTCCACCCAAAGCTTAACCCATTTAGCATTTACACAAAGCCAGCAGCAGCAACAGCAGCAGCGGCAGCAACCTTCGTCATGTTTATCGCGTTTCGTTTCGTATTTTGTGCTTTTAGTGGGGCTTGAAACTAATTTAAATTCAAATTAGATACAGTAAAGTTAGCAGGCGTATCAACGTCAGCGCTTCTTCAACGAGATTTCCTAACCTGACGCGGTCCATATGGGCAGCCTACACTCATACAGGTTTGCACTCACAGCGTCTTTTGCTGTCGCTGCTGCTGCTGCCGCTGCTGTCGTTTGTGTTGTTTTGCCAACGCTTAATTGTTACACTTCGTTGATTTTACTTTTATAAGCACACACAAAAACAAAAGTTGTTTGCCATATATTTTCTCAGTGTGTGTGAGTGAGTGACGCTACGGTTTGTTACTGTTACCAACGCTCAACATTAGACAGCGATATAACAAAAAAAAAAAAAAAACGAGTTTGTCACTTAAGACCTTTTTGCGCTACTGCAAAGCGAATTAAAACAAGTTTCATTTGGGTAACACATTGTGTGGCTCTTATATTTCGCATTTTTTTATTCGCTTTGTACTCGCGGCTCGATCACTTCCTACGTTTCGGCGTTCCATTCCAATAATATCATTATGGCTACGCCGACTTTGAGTTCCTGCTACGTTTTTACTGCCATTTAGCCACAGATTCCAGCTGTTTGATATCTCTCCCCCCCCATGTTAATTTGACATAACAAGCCGCAGATGAGTGTGCTAGAAAGCAGGCCAAATAGCTGAGAGACTGAGCACTGTGTCAACTTGAACTTGACTCGAGATTTACATAACAAACATAAATATCTTTTTTTTATTAACTCATTTGATAGCTGCTTTATTAATCATATATTCAGAAATGTTTAAGTTGCTTTAGATAAGAATTGGTTTAGAAGAATCAAATCAAAATGAAGTTAGGTAGGTCTCTTGTCTGAGCTAAGTTCTCAATTTGTTCTTGCCCAAAGCGCGTCATAAAAGCTACCAGTTGAGCATTTATTTAACCTGTTTGAAAGAGCAGCTCAGAGTTTTTTTTCTCTATTTAATGTTTGCCTGTCGAGATTGGGCCGTAAAGAGTTTTATGATAGAGCTGAGAGGCAATCTCTGTTCGAGCAGATGCTCAGCCGTTGGCTGATCAAACCAATTACGGTGAAGCTGGGCTGCAGCTGAATTGGCCAAGACACGTGAATCGCATTGCCACCTTTCCAACTGGCTAATGAGCCACGTATAAAGAGTGCAATAAAAACTAAGGTGTGAGCATGAAGCACTCGCTGCTGTCAAGTTCAAGTTAAGTCTGAGAATTGTTTTAGGTAGATTTTTATCAAATAAAAAGAAGCAAAAAAAAAAAACGTTGTGTGGAAGTTCTATCCACACGTTCGCTGTGAGTTGAGCTGAGGTTTTTTTTTTTCAATTGGGTTTGTTTTGTGCTCGCTTCACGCCATGCAACGCTAGCGGCCTTGCTGAACAATAGATGCAGCTAGAAGCAGCCAGCAGCAGCCCGCAGCAGCTAACCGCCCGCCGCCCTCAACTTTTATCAATTGACAGGCCGCACATGCACTCAAGTGCAGCAGCAGCAGCCGCAGTCGCAGCCACAGCAGCAGTCGCATCATCACATGCAACAATTAAAGGTGTGAGTGAAGATGCTGCTGCTGCTGGGGCTGCAGCGAAACTCCCATGACATTGAGCGGCGCGCCGTCGTAGCACAATGCAATATCAGTTGTTCGCCAGTTGTTAGCCAAGTTAACTGAGACAATGACAGCGCCCGTCAACGCTCAAGTGCATCCGTTATAATGACTAACTGTCGATGGGTATTCGTGGTGTGCACTTGCCTTTTGTGTATCACTAAGTCAGCCCGGCCAAGTTTGTTGCCTAAGTCTTTTGTTTCTTGCCTGCTGTGGCCTAATCAAATTAGTAACAAATAAAAATCTCTACCCTTTTCGCACACATTAATCAGCAAATCACAACGCACAAATAGAAAGCGAAGCACGTCAGAAAACGAAAATAAATAAACAAATCAAAAAAGTTCCCTCCACTGAGCCAATGTCGCGAAAAGCCAACAAATGCGTGAGCTGCTGAATGTCAATGAACTTGCGGCTTGGCTTAAGGCTTAAAGCATTCTTTTGGCCAATTTATAAAGCACCGGTTAGGACCGCCATCGCCGGCGTCCATCTCTCTCTTCCTCTCTTCGTCTCTCTCCCTCTCTCTCTCTCTTTTTAGACCACTGCATAAATCGATGACTATCAAAGCATTTTTACAGCTAATGCGGCTATTTTTATTCATTACGTTTTTCGGCTTTCTACCATCGATTTGTGGCTCGACTCTTCTTCGTTGCCCATTTCTCTGTGTTCCACTGAATTGCCGACTGTCTGGAGAGTTTATTGCTTGTGGAAGAGCATACTAGGTTTGGTAGTCGAGATGTGACTTAGAGAAATTGTAGAAAGGTCTCCAAATAGATTTGAATACAACATTAAATAGAATTTAAGCCAGTGAAGCATTTATTTAATTGACTTCTAATAAAAAAAAAACAATTATATACCTTTGAAAATATTTTGAATTTTCATTAAATATATTTTATTGTTCTTTATCAAATATATACATAATTTTATTAAATTTATTTCATTAAGTATTTCCATTTTAGTTACTGATAATATTTTTAATTAAATATTTGTCATTTATTTATTTATTTTTTAAATATTTATTTTTAATATTAGTACATTATATTTTGTTCTTTAAATTATATCTATTCTTAGCCATTTATCATTTTAATTTTTAATTAAATATATTTTTAAAATAATTTATTTATTTATTTTTAAATATTTCTTTTTGTTATTATTATATATTTTATTTATTTATTATTACATATTTTTTTATTATTACATATATATTTGTTTTCTTTACATTATATATATTTTTTAGCCATTTATCATTTTTATTTTTTATTAAATATCTATCTTCGTTTCAGTCACTTCTCATTTTCAAAGCGTATTAAAAAGTCAAAGTCTTTACTTTGTTTCGTCTCATTTGCTGTGCACTATCATTACACCATCTGCCCGCGCAAACATGTTGGCCCGTTCTCTTTCGGCTGAAACGGCCATCGAGTCAACTATCTAATGCCATTTGCTGGCTGCTTGTCTAAACTGCCAATTTATTTGCCAAGCAACGACTCAAATCTTTCGTTTAGTTCTGAGTTATTGCTTCGTATTTTCTTTCATTTCACAGTTTGCTCCGAAATTTAATAAGTCAAAGAATAAAGCTCTGTCTGTGGCAACAATTTCTTCTTCTTGTTTATGGCTCATTTGCATGGTCGGCCGGACATGTACCGTTAGGCCATCAAACATCTAGCCGCGCCGGGTTGCATCATTATGAGCATTTGCTTTCCTCACAGCTGAGATCATTTTTCATACAAATAGATAAAATATATAAGTATATATATTTATTTGTTTTGTTTTTTACTGCTTGTATTAAAGTTTGTTTCGTAATGAGTTGTCAGCTCGTAAATTTGTCAATAGCCAGGGGCTTTGTGTGAAAGCTGGACAAACTCATAAATTAATTATTGTCCATGTGCTAACTGACAATGGCTGAGTTCTAATCCCAGGCCATTAATATTTACGGCTAGGCCCGCAATAGACCTTTCTTTGAACCCGGAGCAAGCCACACCTATATCAGTCCATATTGTTCTCAGCTAATGGGATTAGTTAAAGACTTTTCAGTTGGACAAAGAGTGACAGCTTTTGTTTGTGACAAATTTGATGGCATTTTAAGCCCAAGTTACTGATTCTTAAACTTCAAATGATTTGTAGAAGAGCTAATTTTCAAAAGAAAGAAATTTGAATATCTATAGCATATATTAGATACTTACTGTACTCGAGAGTAGTAGCACTATCCACGTGACTAGTGGCAAAAATATTTTCATTTTTGCTGAAATGAGAAGAGGCGAGAATAAGACACATTAAAAATCATTAAAAACACAATTAAAAGCAAGTTAAGCAAAGACATAATGCGTACGGCTAGGCTGTACTTAAATTATATTGTAATGCGATTTCCTGCTCAAGAGCGTAAACGAAAACAAGAAACGCAAAAACAAACACAAATAATTAACTTAAAATTTCAAACACGCAGCTCGAGGGCCCTGCAAAAATTGGCCCGGTCATCAGGGACAGGTGCCAAAAACCAACAAAATATATGTATATAAAAGAAGAGAAACAAAAGACAGCAGACACATAAAAATACACTTACAGAAAAGACTGAGCGGCAAGTGCGAAGACGACGGGTAAATGACACTTGAAATTTATGCGCAAACATGAGCAGCGTCTGTGTGCTTATCTTGTGCAGCCTTTTCTCTGAAAAATTTATACAACGGCACTGCAAACACAGACCAGCATAAAAATTACAGGCAGAGAGAGATAGAGAGAGAGAGAGAGTGGGAGAGGGAGAGAGGGAGATAAAACACCTCTGGCAAAAAAATAAAACATTTTTATATAGTTTTATATATATATATATTCGTATGTGAACGGTTTATTGTTGCTGTTGTTGCTGCTGCACGTTTTCTCACGCATTCATTTTCCACTTTCAGTTTTCAGCTGCCTTTGGATTTTCATAAAGTTTTGGCCGGCATCGGAGCGCGGCTTGGACACGGCAAGGCCTGTTAATTGCTAGAATAGTCGTAACGCAATACAAAATTGTCGCTGCGGGCCTGGCGGAGAAACGTAATAATTTTGTGTGAAAACTGATAGCATCTTTATATGGCGCTCGGTCGGTTGGTCGGTCGTCGGATTGTCAGGTAGGTGGCCATATAATTATGACATAATCAGGCGACGGCTGTTGCCGGAAGTCGAGCCGACACCGTGGCGGACATTACGCTACGTTAGAATTTACACGCGGCAATCATAAAACAAGAGAAGAACCAGATGAAGATGAAGCAGAAGACGAGTCGACTGTGGCGGAAGATACTCTCCATTAATGTGTACATGGGCTGTGTGGGCATGGGCATGACACGGACATGGGCATGGGTTGAAGTGCGCCCTTTCATCTGGGCGTCAACAAACAACTTTCTTAACGTGGCGTGAACGTTAACGTCTGCATATGTTAAAATATTTGCCATTATCTGCGTGTATTCTGCACAAAACACATATAAATCGCGCCCCGGGCACACAATAAAAACTTCAACGGAGTCCAAGCAAACAGGGCCTGGCCCTGGTTCTGGTCCTGGGCTGTGGCCCGGTCCCAGCCCAGTCCCAGCTCGGCCTGGCTTGTACGATTTATCTATTTCGGTTTATCAGCTAATAAACGCTTAAATAAAATACACACTCTAAGCTAAATTACATGCGCTTTGCACGATTGCCAGCCAAGGGAAATACAACTTGAACTAATCGTAGGTTGAGACTGAGGCGGGTTAGCTATGAGATACCCTGTAGACTGTAGAGGAAGTGAAAGAAAAATATTTCTATGAAAATTGAGTCATAGAAGAAACAGGCTGTGCTTGAGTAGAGCTGATTTTAAATATAATTTCAACTGAGCTAGCCTTGTAGACTGAGTATAACATATACAGGGTATAACTACTGCATTGCATTGCCATTTTAAAATTCACATTTTTTATGTAATTTGAATATTATGATTCATCGAATTTCTGTAGTTAAATTGACTTAAAATTTAATTGGCAAAATTCGATTATAAAACTGGTCAACTCTTTCTGACTTCTCACTACATTTACAGGGTATTCATGCTGCACTGCACTGCCAACTCTACTCAGCCCAATAGACTTGCTCTCTTCTAACGACATGCGCTTCGCACGATTGCCAGCCAAGGGAAAAGGAAATAAAACCTAAACAAATCATAGGCTGACCAAGAGGTAACTTAACTGTAAGATACCCTGTAGGCTGTAGAAGATAACTACACTAAGATTTCTATGTAATTTGAAGCTTAGAAGCAACATGCTATGCTTGACAGCCATTCCTGATCTTATATATAGTCAAAAACTAAGAAATCCCTCAAGACTCTTCCAAACATTTACAGGGTATAGCTGTTGCAGTGCACAGAGTTAAATTCACTCTATTCTAACGACACTTAAAGCCATCCAGACCCTCATTTAAACACTCAGCAACCCTTTTATACATTCCCACACATTTACAGGGTATACTCGCTGCACTGCACTGCCAACTCCAATAGATTCGCTCGCTTCTAACGACATTTGAAGCGATCCAGGCGCAGATTCTGGTTACGCTTTCGCGCTCGGCTGCCGTGGCTCATGTTGAAGGCCATCGCCTTTTTGGTTAATCTTGTTTGGCCGTTTATGCCGTGGCAGTGGCGGTGGCAGTGGCAGTGGCCATGGCCGTGGCCATGGCTGTGGCCGTGGCCTTTGGGCGCTTTTGTGTGTTGTCCATGTTCATGATCACTTAATTAAAGCAGGAGCCAGGGCCGTGCCGCTTTCGAGTTTCTCGATCTCTCGCACTTACATTTTATGTGTGCGCTCACAATGTAGTTGCGAAAATATATTTTTCTGTGATGCTTGATAAATTTATGTTGCCGCGAAATGAGCGTAATTTGGTGCGGCTCGGCTCAGCTGAGCTGAGCTCAGCTCAGGGGATTAGCGACTCCCTTCCGGCTGACAAGCTGATAAATGTGCGTGATAAATGTGAATGTTCTTGTGGTTGTTGCCGTTCGTTAAGCCTGATTGAAGATCTAACAATGCCAAGTGCTATAAACTCTCAAGCCCTGCAACTACCATGAAATGACTAAATTGGATAAGGCTTTAAGTGCCTCCCAGTCTGGAGCCTAGGCCGGATATAAATATTTATTTCTATTTTTATTTTTATCACCATGTGAAACTCGTTCTCCACTCCAGCAAAAGGTCAGGCGTTAGTTCAAGACGTTCTGCACAATTAGATTTAATTATTTTTTTTTTTCAGCTAGAGTGCGAGTGTAGAACGTAGAACGTACCTAGTGCTGTCTTACCCCAAGCCAAAAGCTTATCTAATCTTATTGCCATCGAGCTAGATAGAACGACATCAAAACTTTTCAAAACGTGTTTCAATTATCATTAATTCGCCGCAATTGAACTAACGGCAATTCCATTGTTTATTTTGAATAGACTTTTGGAGGCAACCTATCAAAATATTTTGTACAATGTCAACACTTTGAGCGAGGCCAGCTACGATCGATCGAATGAGCCAGAGCCAAGAAACCGTTTCGTTCGCCTCAGCTGTCGCCAGCGATGATCTCATCTGGTATTAACCTGTCTAGCCACTAAATCAAAGTCAAAGAAGCCAGTGACACATTTTTGCCTGCTTGGCCGGAAAAAAAACAACAAGCGAGAGCCTCAGTATATATATTTATATATATATATATATTTAAATATATATAAATATATATATATATATATATTTATATATATATATATTTAAATATATTTATATATATATTCAGAGCTGCGCTGATCGCATCTTTATTAAAAATAAATGCTGATAGCTTGAAAAAATGTGTTTTTTGTGCAGTTTCGGGTAGGCGTTTGTGTATGTCTAAGGTTTTTTTTCTTCAGTGACACGTTCTGTGCACACACCCAATTCGAATTCAATTGCTCAACCGGATGCTGACGCGAATTACATTGTTTTTATTTGAACTCATTTAACAGTAGTCGAGCTTTTTGCTGTTGCTGCTGTCGATAAACATTTTGCATTTGCATGTCACGACTTGTCATTTAGTTATTAACATTTGTTTTTCTTGACTGATTTCCAAATTGCAGTCGTCGCGGCCCAGTTTCGTGCTGGCTGCCATAAATCAGCGTGCTTGTGGCCCGACCCCGCCCACCTGTGCTGGTGGGCTGATCAATTAATTATGGTTTTTCAATGTCAAAGTTGTCGGCCGAAAGGATCTCCACATAAATCTTGTGCGGCGGGCGCCTCCTGGCCCCATCCTTTGGCTGGCTGCCCGCGTGTGCTCAGTTTGTCTAATTGCGGGTTGAGTGCCGCCGTCGACTGAAGGTCACTGACAGCGCCGCAGACAGCAGTTTGCGCCTGCCTGACAATGCGCCGCCGGCCAGTCTCAACGGGCTGCGGGCTGTACCTCATTGCTTCAGCGGAATTATCGACTCACTTCGTCTGCCCGCATGCCGCACGCCCGCCGCTAATAGCAACTGCAACAAGTTGCAACTGGCAACCAGTTCATATGAAAATGCATAATCAATCACACAAAACGACAACAAAACGGGGTGAGAGAGGGAGGCAGAGGGGCAGAGCGTCAGAGGGGGAGTGGCAACGAAGCAGCTAGCGATTGTGTGTGAGAGGGGAATAAGCTTGTGACTGAACAACGACTATAATACGCTCTTAGCTAAGATAATATGGGGTAAAGTAATATACTAGAGAGAGAGAAGGGAGGGAGGAAGGTAGAGTGGCAACGAAGCAGATAGAATTTTTTGCGGCTGCTCAACGAATATCATATGATCTTAGTATATATAGGTATAAGGTATACAGAAACTTAAAAATATTTGAGCTTCTCTTAAGCGAGAATAGAAAGATTGACAGTTGTAGGAGTATATAGCTTATAATATCATATACTGTAAAATATTTTTATCACAAGATATTATCTCTTCCCTGTCCTAACTTGTCCTAGATTTTACTTATTTCAAACATACTTATTTATAATATATTGAGTTCTCTTTAAACTAATTTTTATTATTTTTTTTTAAAATTTTTTTATGAAATACATATGGGTCTAACTTTTGCTTCAATCAGATTATATATATATTTTTTAAATATTTTATTTTAATTATAAAATATAAAATACTTTAAATTAATTCTTTAATCTTATTATTTATTAAATTTTTTTTTAAACTTTTAAGTCTCGTTAAAATATTTTACAAAATTCTTCTATCTATTCTTCACATAAATTTCAATCAGATACATTTTCAAATAACATTTCATACCAATGATAATATATTAAATATTTTACTTTATTTATTTATCAACATTTTTGTTAAATTTATTAAGCTACTTTTTCATTCAGTATAATATGAACTCCTCCCATTGAATCAAATTGTTATCAAAATTAGCATTTTATATCAATGATAATATTTTAAATACTTTACTTTAATTTCCTTTGCCTAATTTAAATATAAGAATTTTTTAACATTTTTTAAGCTCACTCATTATAACACACGCTCCTCCCATTTGCTTCAATCAGATCAATTTTGATTAACATTTTATTCTAATTATATTTTGTTAAATGTCTCTACCTTTCGGTCGCATCACTCATTGCTGCTGATAAGCAGAAACACAACAAAATTCCAGGCAGATCGCATAACGATAAGCCAATAACAGCTAAAAACTTTGGGCAAGGCTACAAAGCCCAAGCTCGTAAATCTTTTTTAGGTCTCCGCACTTCGAGCGAATGACTTAGCTATTATGCCCGAAAATCTAGAAAAGGGTAGCAGCAAAAGGGTAAGAAAAATAAAATTGCTCGTGCGCATTCCGACGCCCATTGGCGTATCATTTGCGCATCTTCATCTCGGAGACGACATTTCGTACGGCTTAAATGTCAGAGCGGCTGAGAGTGGCTACTTTATGGCATTACATTGCAGTCGACAGTCGAGTGTTGTTAACAATTCGTGTAAAGTTGCCGCTCATTAAAAACTCATAAATCAGTGCAGCAACAACAACAACAACAACAACAACAGCAGCAGCAGCAACAACAGCAGTAATAATTGCCGTTGCGAGGGCAGTGTCAAAATAAGGAACCCAGCTAAAGCCAACGGAAATGGCCACCTGGCTGGCAACTGTTGTTGTCGGCATCGGCATCGGCGCGGCATCGTCAGTGGTGCACCGGTGGTGCGGTGTCGGTACCCGCTATGCGCAATGCAGTTTCCGCATTGGCAATATTGACATCTGCTTGGGCTTTTGATTAATGATAAATGCTGTGAGCATCCGCCGCTATGACACTTAGCTGAGAACTCTCTCAGAGCGGAGCCATTAGTCCGGCATGGCGGCGTGGCGGCCTGGGTACGGGTTCGGTTAGTGCAATCAATTGGTCCCTGCTTGGGCGCACAATTTAAAGCAATACTAACGCTGTTAGACAAGAAACCACTTTCAAGAGCTGCTGCTGCTGCTCAGCTTGGCTTGGCTAACTTGGCTAACAGGGAAAACGGCTTTCAACCCGTTTCGTTGGTCGGCGCTCTGCGGTTAGCTGTTGTGCCGTGGGTGCAGCCGCCGTTGCATGTTGCATGTTGCATGCTGCAAGTACGTTCAACTTCTCAGGTTAACAGTTAGATTTTGAAATAGCCAGCGGCAGCCAGCATACCAGTTTCTTGACTGCAGCTCCGCCGGCCTGAGAACGAACGCACCAAGCTCCATTGCCTCCATTGCAGCGCTATTCTTTTTATACCCTGAGCCCATTGAAAATGGGAAATCAGGGTATAATGTTTTTGTTGGATGTATGTAACAGGCAGAAGGAGGCGTGGCAGACCCCATAAAGTATATATATTCTTGATCAGGACGACAAGAGAAATCGATTGGGCCATGTCCGTCTGTCCGTCTGTCCGTCCGTCCGTCCGTCCGTCCGTCCGTCTGTCCGTATGTTTGAACGCGCCGATTTCAGCCCGTATAAGAGCTAGAGACTTGAAATTTTTTTTGTAGGTCCGTGTATAGCACGCGCAGATCGAGTTTGTTTTAAAAAATCGATAACTATCCCCAATTATTTGTTATCGATTAAAAACAAAATCGAAATTCAATTAAAAAATTCTATCTCGCTCATCTTTTAAGCTAGAGACGCCAAATTGTATATTTAGCTTTATATATATTTTATGCAATTTCGAATTTTGTTATATTTTGGATACCGGCCCCAAAATTTCCCCAATTGAAGTTCAGTCTCAAATATAGCCAAAATGCGAATGAGTTGGAACTTTTACTAAACTGACAATTATGCCCATAGAATATATTGATCATATGCCGAAAATTTCATTGAAATCCGTTAAATAGCAAAAAAGTTATTAAGCAAAACGTTTGGCTACTTTGCAAACTCACGTGGCAGCAGCGCCAAGCGAACGCACTTGCACACACACATACAAACGCTCGCATTCTAGTCGCTTCGAAGAATCGCAAATTACGTTTGAATTTTGTTGAATTATTAGCTGCTGCTTTAGTTTACATTTGCCACAAATGCTTTAAACTTGAAATTTTTGTATAATTTTACGCTAAATATAAGTGTATTGGAAAACACAGGTTCGACGAGGCTCAGGGTATACCCTAGTCGGTTACGCCCGACTAGAGTTTTCTTACTTGTTTTTATTGCCACAACTTGGCCGCCTCGCTCTGCGCCGATCGAGATGCGCAGCTCGATGGTCGACGGAAGGAAATTGCAGTCGAGCGACGCCGTTTGCTGCGGTGCACATTAAATAAATACTTGGAAATTTTAGTGTGTTAAAATCAAACTAAAGCAAATGCAAATGCCAAACGGCAGCAGCAACAGCAACAGCAACGGCAGCAGCAACGGCAACATTTTTGCTGGGGTTTTGTGTAACATTAACCCAAATACATAAAATTCTGGTGAATCGCAACGAAAGACTTAAGCCACAAACTGGCTGCAGGCCGTGGCCGTTCACTCGGCCAGGATCTAATACCCTACATTGGCCCATAATTAATCATTCTGACTCGCTTCTCCCTCTCCTTTTTTGTTTGTATTTTGGGTTTTTAGGTGAGCCTCTGCTCCAGCAGGAAATCATTAGTGGGCCAAAGAATTTGTGTGTGCAATGGCCACAAATCATTTCAAACGAAACGAATCCAAGCAAACCACAAGCATAAACCAGTTCTTGAATATGCCAATGTCATTAGACAGGCATTGAGCGTTAAGAGATGGGTAGTTCTCAGGAAAAGCTAAGCATTTTTTTTTGCATATGCATTGAGAGTTGATAGAGCTGACTTTTGCACCACATATATTTGAGGGAAGTTTTATTGAGGGGTTTGATGGATTTTGTAGTCCCAAGAATGTTGGTATATTAGGGTATATAATTATTTTATTATATTTCTAACTAACAAAAATTGTAAATATCTCAGTTGAAAAGCGATAGCCTAACCTCTGTTAAGATTTTTAAAAAATGTATCAAAAGCTTTATATGATTGTAAAAATGTTTAAGGGATATAAAGCACAACTAATAGGGAAGTAAGTAAAAAAATGAAATAATATATTTGGCCTTTATAATAAACGACTTTATTTGCATATATAGATATATATTAACTACTTGATTATAATAAATATATTAAATTATTTTATGCTTAATTTCAATTACAATGTCTTAAGTGTCCATTACAATATCTTAGCCTTTTTCTTTATTGTTAGCAACAATTTCATGAGCATGAACTTCGATGAAATTTATATTTCATTATTCCTTCTATATTTCTATATATAGATACACATATTAACTGCTTTATCATTATATATCTTAAAGGAAATTAATACCAATTACCATGCCTTAGCTCTCCCTTACAATATTTTAGCCTTAGTCATGATTTTTTGCAACAATTCCATGAAATTCCTTTACCAATTACCATGCCTTAACTCTCCTTTACAATATCTTAGCTTTACTCAAAATATTTCGCAACAATTCCATGAAGTTCCTCAAATTCCTTCATTCAAATTTATTGAAACTTGATGCAACTTCTGTCATTTCAACATCTCTTGAAGGTTGTCAACATATTCTACATACTACATAGTCTCCTAGTGCTCGCGCTTTATTATCAGATCTTCAAAATTTGCTCCTTTGCAGCTAAATGCATACAATGAAGACGTTACAGATGCAGAAACAATGCGAATTTGTTGTCAGCAGCCGATGGGACGGGCTGCTAGTGGATTGTTGACAAGTTTTTGATAAGATTAATATGCGGCGCAGGCCTGAAGCTTAGGCATGCAAAACAGTTGAGTTGCGGGAGCATTGCACGCACAGAAGGACAGGACAGGACAGGACTGCGGCGCAGGGTGCAGCAGGACACACAAAGCGAGGCTGGCAACTGGGCTGGGCTGAATCTGAGGCTTCGATCTCTCGCTGGCTAGGCACAGCTACTAAATCTCTTTATTCCATTACAATGGAGCAGCAGCAGCAGCAGCTCGTGTAGTCAACTTATTTGTAGTAGCAATGTCTTGATATATTATTGTCTGCCAGCCAAGTGGGAGGCGAGTGGGGCGCGGTGCCGCGTTCAGTGCTTTGTTTATGGTGTGTTGACTGTTTTGCTTATGTAGCTGTTGGGGCGCGTTGTGCGGATTTTTGTGTACAACTTAAGATGGCTTAAAAGTGGGTGCCAAGATTGTGACAATCGCTTGACATAATTGAGACATTGCGAAATGCGATTAATTCCGTCTGCAGCAAGTGGGTGCAGCGTGAGCCTCGTCTGCTGCAAGAACTGGCCAATGGCCAGCGAAAATGTCAAGGTTAAGTGCTTAACCTTTACAAAGTAGCTGCACGATGTCTGCTGTCTGCGACTTCGACTTCGACGTCGACGGCAACAAAAACAATTTAAATGCAATTTTTGCTTAAATAAGAAATAAAATCTGCGACGCGTTGCTAAGACAACAACAGCAGCAACAACTGCAGCAGCAGCAGCAGCAGCAGCAGCAGGCGCAGCAACAGCAAAACTGAAAAACAAATATTTGCTAATTTATCCTGTACGTGTCCTCCAACTAAGTGCACAGGTTCGGGCCTTAAGCCATGCCACATTGGCCATCGAGCCACAGGCACTGATCCCTCTCACTCTCTCTCTCTGCCTATCTCTCTCCCTCTCTCTCTCTGGCTGCGCCCCACTCGCTGCCCCGTGTGGCCAGTCGTGTTGATTGTTTGCATTGGGCCGTTCAGCGCATGCTGTTAAAATGCCTTTGATCTTCTGATATTTTCCTGCTGACTCCGTCCTCCGGGCCGGGCCGGGCCCAAAGTGGACACGGCGGGCGTATTTAACTTGACTGCGCTCGCAGCAGACCCTTTTCAGGTCTTGGTCAACGGGCAACTTGTTAAAAAGAATGTCGACTGCAAGCGACGCATGTTTTTTTCTCTCCTCAGCTTCGTTTCGTTTCGTTTCGTTTTCCTTTAGGAATGGTCAGTAGTCGGCAGTTAAGATGGGCAAATCGAGAGTCGAGTGTCGGCAATCGGCGGGAGTCTGCGGGGCGACGAGATTTCGCTTTCATTGCCTGCATGACTTTGTTGTTTTCCATCTTCTGCTCTTCCAATATTTAACCCAGAAATTAGCTGGCAACTCTGGCGGCCACCGCTTAATGGCAAAGGTGTTAATTAGTATTTTTTATGATCTCTTGGCTGGCAAACGAAGTTCAGCCGTGTTAAACATAAACGTCAATATTTATTTATGCATCTGCAAGGAACGATAAATCTGAGCCTTAATTCATGACGGAATGTGTCTAAGCCAGGGCCTCGTAAATGTCCAATCCGTCGTAAATCGTCTGAACTTTGCCCCGCCTGCAGTCATTAAGTGCAGTCAATGGAGCTCGCGGGCCTGGCGCCTTTTGTACTTTCCAATTTTCGCCTACGCGCGGCGAGGTGAACTGGCTGTGATTGCTGTTGGCGGCGGCGACAGGCCCGACGGCCACATATGGACGCAGTGTCTTGAGTGCAGTCGACTGCGCCGTAAATGGCTTGGCAGGCCAATAGAAAGGTAGCTGCACAAGTTCGTTGCCTAAGTCTTTCGTCTTGCGGCGACAATTGCAAGTGTCGATCGGGGCCCAACTGTACAGTTAAGGATGACTAAGCAGCGGAAACTTATTTGAATAAACGGCAAGACAAGAGACAGTTACACACGCACACACACACGCACACACACACTCGGTGAGTGTGCAATGCCTGCCTGCTGACAATTCTAATTTATATGATTTTTACGTATTTATCCGGCGGAAGTAAACCATTGTTGCTGTAGTTGTCCTCTTCTTCTGCTTGCCAGTTCTTTGGCCAAGTTTATTTGTGCTGTAAATTGCAAATGCGCGCTATTGAGTCGGTGGCAGCTGAGCAAAAACATAACGCGCCTTTGCCATATACTTCAATAAATAGCAGCAACAACAACAACAACAGCAACAACAACTTACTTGGGCATTAGTTGACTGTTGTCTGTTGGCTGTGCGTACGTGCCCGGACCCGGCGTCGCCATTGCGATCCTCTCTTTTAGCTCTTTTGGGGGCTTATGCCACAACCGAACGCGCTGTCGCCGCTGACGACGTCGCATTTTATGCAACTGCCGCTTGCCTATTGTATAATAGCGTTTGTATGCGTGGTATGTGCTCTGCATAATTTAGGTTGAGCCGCCTGCCAAGTCGCCTTCGCCTTTGCGGCCATGTTATGAAAAGTGCTGTCCATTGCTGCTGCCGTTTGACCATTTTCAATTCCCAATTCCATGCCCAATCACCTTTGTGTCTGTCTTTTGCCTGTCCCTTCGCCAGAGTCTCTGACCGCGTGGGCGATTACTGCGTGCGTTGATTGAATCGAACGCAATACGATTTGGCTGTTCGTGGCCAAGGGCCAGAGCCATGAATCAGTTGTCTCGTTGCACAGTGGCAGGCCAAAGCGCATGTGGTCAAGTATGTGACTAGCATGGTCAACAAACTTGAAGACATGCAACAAAATCATGTTTCCTACTTGAAAGGTTTTATATAAACGAAGAAAAAACCCGGCATGAAAATGTGCCACAAGAGCAGCTGAAGTTGGAGTTTGGAGTTTGGTCAGAAACTTGTTTGAGAAAATAGAAGTCATTTATAAAACGACTTAAATTCATTATTAATTAAGGTATTATAATTATAGAACGAATATATATTATGAAATAGATTCACTAACAGCTGCTTTTTTTAACGAATTAATTAAAGAAAATTTTAAAAATTACATTTGTATAAATTGAACTACAAAATATCATAAAAAACTTTGTATCAATCCATTCATATGCATATCTATAGAATTTTGTCTTTGACCTTGCAAAAATCAAACTAATCATAAAACCATATTTAAGAAAGTCCCAAAGCTTGCTTTATTTTTGCTTATAAATTAGTCGAACTACATAAATAATATGAGAAACTCAATCTCAATCATTGAATGTGCATATCTAGCCAAAAATTTCATAGAATGTGTCTTTAGTAAAGTGCAAATTGAGTTACCATATAAATATTAGTACAATAATTGACAAGCCAAGACTTAATTCAATTTATATAAGGGAAACCCCAAGCTAACGAGTCGAACGTAAAGTCTGATTCACTTTGTTCAAGCTGCGTATTTCGTATCGACTCATACTGAATGAGCTGATGTCAACCTTCAGATATTCAATACAAATATGGGATAAATTGATTTAATAAACAATAAAAATTAACATTAACTATACATAGGTATTTTCTACATTTTAGCGAAAAGATTTAAGTTATCTAAATGAGTCTAATAAAAGATTTTGTTCTGGATAAACTTAATATTCAATAAAGTAATACAAAAATGAAGCTAGACAGTAGCTTGATATCATCTTGCTTTGGATAAACTTAGTATTAAATAAAGTAATACAAAAATGAAGCTAGACAGTAGCTAAATATCAGTTAAAGCGTACTCCCTTTTACAGCCCTCAATATTTTCGATTTAAGTGAATTTCAAAGTTGTCATAGCAAAAGACCTTGAGCAGGAAAAAAAAGCGGACAAGCTGCAAATTTAAATATACAAAAATAGCAAACAGTGGACAGGGAACAAGGAGTCGCTTGTAAAAATGCAAATCAATAAGTAAAGGTCCAGTTTGCTCTAGCAATAAAATAAATGTAAAATCGACCATTAAAAAAACTCGACAAGTTCTTTAGTTTTGCTTGCTTTTTTGTCGCGCGGCGGCTGTCCCTACTTGGCTTTCAATTTGGCTTAGGGCTCGTAGCGAGGTGTTAATTATCGCTAAAAGTCAATGGCAGGCAATCGGCGAAATCTGCGCACGGCCAACAGCGAATTGGCCCGGTTCGGTTCGGCTACTGTCGCCATATCGGCATCTGCCCGGCCAGCACTTTGCATCTGTGTCCCCGGGGACTAGCAGCGGTTGGCAGTTGAGCACACGGTTCGACAGCTGTACAAGTGGCTGGCCAGGATAATTAATATGAAAATATGTGGCGACTCGGGCGCGGGACAGCACAAATGTTGCTTTCTAGCTATTTTTAGCGCTTGCCATTTTTAATGAGCTCAGCTCAGTCCAAAGGAGCTGCTCGCGCCAGGCCGTCGGCCCACCCAGGCATGCTCCTAATTATGCGCTTATTTTTATGAATTATTAAAATAGGCAAAGTGGAGCGAGTCGCCAGCATTAATTGCTTTATAATGGAGCACTTGAGATAGCAGCCAGCAGGACAGAAAAAACCCCAAAAGAGCGAACATCAAGGATTGAGAGAGGTCGCCACTCATATTTCTATATAATTTATTGTAATGCACTTGGGGCGTGTTTCATTTCTCGCTTTAAAATGGCATAAATTTCATGTGCCCTGCCTTGCAACATGCCAACAATTTATTCGCCGTATAAAACTACAAACAGACATATCTAGATATATATAGATATATACACATATATATATTTATATTTATTTTTTTTGTGGTATGGACCTCCTCGGATGTTGTGCATGTCCATGTCCATGTACAAAGCAGGCGGCCAGACCAATTTACTTTTCATTGAGTTGAGCGCAAAAAGAAAAAAAAAAAACAGAAAGAAAAACCGAACTGCAGTGAACTGTAAGCTGCGTTCATTACATGTTGTTATTTGTTGTCTGGCGGTACATTATTGGTCTTGTTCGCTCTTTTGCTCACCAATTAGCCAGCCAGGCTGACCACCTTCGCCGAAACGAAAGACTCAGGCAACGAACTTGCCTGCACGACGCGACGTTTCACTCTGGCATTTTTCTAACTTTATTATAGAGAAGCGAAAAAAAAACTAGTAGACATAAAATAAATACATGTACTTAACTAGCAGATACCCTATATAATTAAGAAAAGGTAATGAGTGCTTTGGTCTATCTATATGTATATAAATTTAGACTCTCAGATTGTATAGCATCTCAAGCGCAATACTCTCGCTATTCACTATTTCACACACAGGGTATAATGTTAAACTGTGAAAAACCACATTAGCTCTTGGAGCAACTAGTTGATGTACCGCATAGTGGCCATAGGCCTATCAATCAAATCAAATCCCATGGCTTGTTGTTTTCACACACTTGAGGAGCGCGTTCTTGTGCTTAAGGAAGTGACTCGTCCCTTTCTGTGGCTACTTTGGGGCTTGGCCCAAAGCCTCTTCAATTAGCTTTCAAAATCAATCAACTCTACATTTGTGTGTAACAGCTTTTAATTACAAAGTATCTCCCTCTCTTTCTTTCATGTGTGGGCTGCCAAGTGTGGCTGAGTGTCGATTTTGAAGGCTGCTCGGCAGCCCACGCCCCTTTGGCTACGCCTCTGCAAATATGTTTGGTATATAATGTATGTGGTTTGTTGCTGCTGGCTTGTTAGAATCGCGCTTCGATTCATATGCAAATCGGGTTTTCTTCTCTCTCAGCTCGGCTTATTGGTAATAAGCCAATTGGCGTTAATCAAGCCAACTGAGCCGTAAAACCTACGCACGGCCTAAGGCCAAACATTGTGTGGTACGCTCTCCGCGTGTGTGTGAGTGTGTACAAATTGTCGCCAATGTTTCGAGTGTAACAGTTGTTGACCTTCGCAATGTTGAGTCATGGCATTTCGGTGCGTAGCTCAGGCCGGAGCTAAGACATAATTCAGCAATTGTAAGCTAGTATTCAATCAGAGCTTATTCCTTTTGTAATTAAGCATAGAGTTGCTTGAGATAATCAACTCTAACTGTAATAAATCAAATTCTATATATAGTTGATGATAATTCTTTCTTTGAGCTGATGATTCAAAATTGATTGTAAAAATATTAATTGGGTACGAGCTGATGTCAGCAGGTTAACTAGAAACTCATTCGTCTGACTGATGCTGTTAGGTGTAATGTAAGAAGATATAGACCTTGTGATTGCTCATTTTGTTAGGCTTTTTTTTTAAGATGAAGAAATAATAATGTTCATATATTATGTAAGAGATATTGTGGTGCTTGGTAGTGAATCTGACTCTTCTATTAATTCGTTGACGAAGAGTTCTTCAATTGTGAGTAAGATTTGTAGCCGTAATCTCAGATAAAAGAAACTTCTTAACATCTAAGTATGAGATCAAATGCTTAGACTTTTCAAAGAATGTCTCCTGTTAAAACATTTTTTCTTTTCAAACAAGTTTCAAGATTGATGATTAACCATTTCAACCTTTAGTTTGATGATAGAATATATTAAAGTATCTTTAAAGTTCATTTCAAATCTAACATAGATGAATGGCAATTAAGAATCTATGCAAATATATAAAAGCTTTCAATAATTTCTAGTTGCTCGATACGAATTCGCAACTCTGTGCATATCAATTTATATAAAAGCTATAATTAGCCATAAATAAATATATATTGTGATCCAATTTGAGAGGCTGATGTCAGAGCGTCAACGATGCTACAAATATAGATATCAAATAAAAAGCAATCTCTGTCAAAAGAAATAAATTGCCTGGACCAAAGTAGCTATTCAGCTGACAGCTCGACAGAACACACTTCACACTCAAGCCAGAAATAAAGTTCTTTTGTCTTTCAACCGCTTAGCTATTAATTATAATATATAGGCGTATATATATCCATATATTATTCCCACACATGTACTACAAACTACCGCAAATGCCTGTCAACCCCTATTAAAGTCCCGCTGGCTTAATTAGCTAGAAGCGTCAACTACTGCTGCTGCTGCTGCTGGTGTTGGCAGCTGTATCAGTGACTGCTGCTAGCCAGTGGGGCTAGGAGGCGACCCTCAGCCGCCGGCTGAGGCAATTCGATTAGGCACCGACTGCATAGGCATAGGCAGGTAAATGTAATTTAATAATTGCGGTTGGCTCCAGCCTCTATGCCAGTTGATTAGCATGTGCGGTTTTTGCAATTTGCGGCCCGCTCACAGGATATGCCGGACCGGCTGGCGACAGGATGTGGCGCACACATGGGGGCCGCATGCAAATTGCTGATGTGGTGGGAACTTCAAACGCAGCGGCGACGGTAATTGAATTTTAAATTGCTGACATACGCATCGGGGCGATTAACTAGATTAATTTAAATGAAGTTATTAGCCGGGCCGATTGCTTCAGACAGGCGCTAACAAAAGACTTAGGCAGCGAACTTGTGCACACGACACACGCGATACGAGCGACAAGTAGCAATTGCAGCAGGGGGCTTGCTGCCTTTTTCCTCGTCTCTCATTGCATTTGAAAGCTAAATGACGCCGTTAATTGGGCGGGTTTTTTTGGGGGCCTTGCTGCAGTTGCAGCTAAATTTGCTGCAAATTGCAGTCTAAAAGGTTCCGTGTTGATTTTTTTCTTTTAGACAGTTGCTGCCGCTGCCGCTGCTGCTGCTGGCAACTAATATGAGTCATAAATTTAAAGGCTTGTTGTTGATTTCTTCAAAATGAAATAAATAAACGGCATTACGGCTAGTTATATGCAGGCGTCGTTTCGGCTCAGGGTCTGTCGCTGCCATAAGCTCATGAAAATAACAAAAAACAAGAGAGTCTGACGTTGGCGTTTGTACAGGTCTGAAACTGTAACTGGAACTGGGCTGGGCCAAAGTCGTCTGGTTACTTTTGCATTTGTTTCACAGTTCAGTCTCAGTTTCAGTTTCAGATTCAGTTTGCATGATTTTGCATAAAACACAGCCACGTCCGTCCCTTGGTCCGTTCTGTACCCTTTCATTGCTACAATCATTTTCGGGGCCTGCAGACAACGGGCCACACAGACACACAGACAAGAGAAAAAACTTAATTTTTGGCAATTCCTTTTTAGTCATGACATCATTTCGACTCTGCAGCCCTACAGAAAAATATAAAAAATAAAACCAGGAAAAAACCTGGTCGCTGTTTTACTTTCGCTTTTGTTGCTCTTTTCGGCGCATATTTCTTCGTATTTTTTTTTTTTTTGTTTTTTTGCTGATCTGCTGATGCTTGCTGCTTTCTGGTTTTGTCGGCGGTTTGCAGTGGCTGACAGCGCGCCGAAAGCCCAAAAGTTTTTGGGACTGCCACTCGTATAAGGCATTGAAAACGAAACCGTGTTCTGGTGAAAGTAGGTTGACTACCTGCCCGGCTGCCCTCCACGTCCAGAAATCGAAAACGCATAACAAGTGCAAGTCAGCCGCGAGTGAAGTGAAGTGGCATCAGCTCTGAGCGATTGTGTCATGTGGCGACAGCCCACGCAACAAAATCTTTGCCAATCAGCACAACGCCCACCACATACCAATTTAGCCAAACTACTCGTAAATGCCGACATCAGCCTTGGCTGACTTCGGCTCCGACTCTGACTCCGGCTTTGAGGCTGACTAATGATGATGCGATTGATGCTGCTGCGGGTGCTGCTGCTTTTGTTAGATGAAACTTTGGCAGCAGCGTCTGCGCTCAATATTCAGCTGACGCACGCTGATCTGGTTGTGGTGGGCGCACACAGTTTGACTTTTTTGGTCGTACACAATTTATGAGAATTCTGGCCGTAAAAGAAGACCGTGCAAAGAAAAAATCGATTTGGTTTTTCTGCACAATTTATTAGAATTTGCGGCTGTTGCGGCGATGCTGTGCGACTTTTTGCGCTGCTGGTGGGAATGGCCTTGAGCCGCTGCCACTAAGGTTCAACAGACTGTGTGGGGTGCACAATACAAGTTGATGTGGCCAAAGCTGGTGCATGAATCAGTTTGACGACTTTGTGTTTGTATAGCGCGAATCAATTAGTTTTTTAGCTAAATCAACTTTTTAGCGAGTTTTTTTTACTAGGCTCAATGTCGTTCTGGAAGCTCCATATAGAATTTTACAGCTTTAATTTCTTGGACATTACTGCAGTCCGTATAGAGGCCTAAATGTCTGACTTTTTTGGACTGAATGGGGAATTTTTTCAAGTTTGTTGCCTAAGTCTCTTGTTGCTAGGCTCAATTTCTTTCTGGAAGCTCTATATAGAATTTTACAGATTTTATTTCATGGATATTACTGCAGTCCGTATCAAGGCCTTAATGGTTGACTTTTTTGGACTGAATGCGGCATTTTTTTAAGTTTGTTGCGTAAGTCTTTTGTTTAAGTTGTCACTTTGAATAGAAATAGCATGTTTATGGGCATGTTAATCAATGTCAACTACAAAACATAAGTTAGGCAAAAAACAAGATTTTAAATGTTAAACAAGACAGCTCGTTTTCCGATTATATAAAGTAAAATTTATAAGATTTTTTACTACGAAAGATTTAACAATTCGATACCCATATATATCTAAGATCCGCCAGTTTGCCAATCTTTGTGATCGCTTTAGTCTTTCCTTTAAAATATGAATATATATGATAATATATATATGAATATATAAATATATGCTATGCAATATTAGCTACAAAACGTGAGCAAAAAAAAAAAAAGATTTAATATTTTAAGCAGCAGAGCTTGCCTTCTATTTATATTAAGCTAAAGTTTTAAAATAGTTTTACACATTTATCCATACATAAATAAGTGTTTGGTATCTAAAATTGCAAATTTCGCCAATCTTATCGATCGGTTAAGCTATGTCGTAAGTCTTTGAAAAATTACCAATTCAGAAAAAGTTGTTACTCAAGCTTGAAGTCGTAAAACTAATTGAAGTCGTGAAATTGTAAGTTTTTAGCTTTCTGATGAGCGCACCCGCACTAAAATGATTTTATTAAGTTATTTCACAAGCTGAGTTTGTTGCTTAAGTCTTTCGTTTTTATGTAGCCCAACATTGTTGTGCAGTTTGTGGCGCAGTTTCTTCCCTTTGGGTAGAATTGCATGCCAAGCTTTCTGACTTTTTGTGCTCTTTTAATAGCTGCAATTTCGACCCACACACTGCTTCACATGCTGGGAAGGGGGCAACTGAGTCAGGCTCGTAATTTATGGTCATTAATATTGTAATTTCTTTTTGGGCTCCGAGGCTGCGTTCAGCCGCAGCTCGCACGCAAAACAATAATACATAAAGTGAAAGTTTTGCACCTTCGCCGCGGCCATAACAACGCAACAATTTAAACAGCCGAAGAAAACAAAACAAAGCAGCCAAAGCGAGTCAGTTAGTTTGTAAGTCAGTCAGGCTGGATGAATCTGCCCGCTATGGCAAACAGATGAGCCACGAACTTGTGAAAACTAAAAGAGAGAGACAGAGAAAAAAATCACAGCACACGACTCTGCGAAGATTGCTAAACAATGAATTTTACAAATGACTAGCAGCAAGTCCGAGCTGGCGCCGACTGACAAATGAGCTCAAGTTGTGGCAGTGGCAGTATTTTTTTGCATTTGACCGAAAAAGTCAAGCAAAAAATAAACAAGAGGAAAACAAAGGCAGAGATAAGCTCACAATTTGATCAATAAAGTTTGCCAAAGTCGTGGGTACCAAACAAGCGAAATTTCGCCAAAGTGCGTCCGTAAGCAGCAGCACTCGAGTTTTCAATCAGCAGCTCGCAGAGCAGCTATCCACAAATCCACAGATTCACATTAAACAAAGCCGCAGCACTCACAGACTTCGGTGCTGCGACCTTAGCTCGAAACTCTATTTTTGGTCAGTTGTAAAACTTATTATTGGTTTTTGGCTCTTTCGTCATTTGCTAGGCAAATATTTTGAATTTCTTTTTGGTTGACAGCCTGCTAAGTGTGTCAAGCGAGTATTTCGAATAATTATTTGTCATATTTTCCCCTATTTGCGCTGCAGAGAAAACAAACAACATTAGTGACAACGCAACTACACACTTATCTCCATCCTCATCTTCAGTCGCGTCGCCTTAATAACAATTGAGCTAGGGAGAGCACGAAGAGATTTGCACAAACGAAAGTGAAATGTTTACTTGCTTTGGGCTTGGTTGCGGATCTGAACGCTTGACAACAAACATTTGTCGATTGACAAATTTAATTGAATAGATTTTTTGCTTAAAAATCTTTAAGCTAGGATTTTCTCTGGAATTTTTATATATTTCGGGCTTTCAATAAATATTTTTTCTTATACATCTTAAGGGGCTTTAAAATGGGCTTATACAATTATATTCAAATGAAGATTTCATCCGAACCAAAATTGTTATTGGTTTTTATACCCTGAGCCCATTGAAAATGGGAAATCAGGGTATAATGTTTTTGTTGGATGTATGTAACAGGCAGAAGGAGGCGTGGCAGACCCCATAAAGTATATATATTCTTGATCAGGACGACAAGAGAAATCGATTTGGCCCTGTCCGTCTGTCTGTCCGTCCGTCCGTCCGTCCGTCCGTCTGTCCGTCTGTCCGTCCGTCCGTCTGTCCGTATGTATGAACGCGTCGATTTCAGCTCTCAGAAGAGCTAGAGACTTGAAATTTTTTTTGTAGATCCCTATATACAGCGCGCATATCGAGTTTATTTTCGATAATCGATAAATATATTCGTTTTTTTGTTATCGAATAAAAACATTATCGAAATTCAGTTATAAAATTCTATCTCGCCTATCTTTTAAGCTAGACCAACCAAATTTTATATTTAGCTTTATATGTATTTTATGCAATTTCGAATATTGTTATATTTTGGATACCGGCCCCAAATTTTCCCCAATTAAAGTTCAGTCTCAAATATAGCCAAAACGCGAATGAGTTGGCACTTTTACTAAAGTGACAAATATGCCCATAGAATATGTTGATCTTATGCCGAAAATTTCATTGAAATCCGTTAAATAGCAAAAAAGTTATTGAACAAAACGTTTGGCTACTTAACAAACACACGTGGCAGCAGCGCCAAGCGAACGCATTTTTTCTATTCTGTGCACACACACATACACACATACGATTCGAAGAATCGCAAATTATCAGCTGCTGCTGTAGTTTACATTTGCCACCGCTTTTTAAGACAGTGGAGTGGCGTCGTTGGTAGAAGCGATGCACGAGAAACGTGAGGACCTGGGTTCGAGACCAGGCGACGCCAGAAATTTATTTAGTTTTTTAATTTTATAAAAATTAGGTGGCGTTGTTAGTAGAGACGATACACGTTGCGTAATTTACGTAGGTTCGAACCTCGCCAATGTCAGTTTTTTAATAAAAAAGTGGCTGTTAAAGAGTAAACTTGAATTTTTTTATAATTTTACGCAAAATATAAGTGTATTGAAAAACACAGGTTCGACGGGGCTCAGGGTATCCCCTAGTCGGTTACGCCCGACTAGAGTTTTCTTACTTGTTTTTATCTGACTTTCTATTAAACACTTATAAACAAAATTTCTGGCTTTTTATTAAGCACTTAAAAATAAAATTTCCTTTTTTTTATATATGTAATATAAGTTATAACTTATTTTATTTTATTTTAAAAAATTATTTTTACTTTAAAAAACTTTCTGCAAATTTATGTAATATAATTCATTGTGCTAAAAATGCAGAAAGTTTGTACAATTTAAATGAAATTAAAATGTTATTTAAATATTTATCTTTATTTCATTTATTTGTTAAAAAATATTTTTATTTTTCAATTTATTATATTTAAAAAAAAATCCCAACATTTTTTATCATTTATTTAAATGTATCTTAAAATATTCTTAATATAGAATTTTCTTAGCTCGACTTAAATTTTACAGCATGAACAGCGTAAAAAATATTTGCTCACCATTTTCTTCATCAAATTTCGGGCAAAATCAGTTCATACTGCCAACAGCTGCCAACGAAACACAACGCCAGCAACAATTTGTTTCAAGACTTTGGTTTTGGCTGCGGCACAGCCGCCAAAAGCGCTTAAATACACACAAACACTCACAAATATACACACACACACAGAGAGATGCACACTCAGGCACTGTATGGGTGCACACACACACACACAGGCACACACAGACACACACTGAGCTGTGCACAGACTTTTGGTATTTTGGTTGTTGTTATATTTAAGGAATATTTTCGCTTTTCTTTTAACACTTGGCTGATGCCGATGATTTGCACGCGCCGCGCTGCGTATGGGGTTGGTTTTTCTTTCAATTTTCACTGGTAAAATTTTAAAAATTTATTTTTTATTTATTTGCGCACGCCTCACGAAAACTTTCACTGTAATTAAACGGTGCAGATTTTGGGAAACCAAATCAATTTTTGCTGTCGAATGGCCAACAGCAGACCTCACAGATCCGCACACTGTTCAGCTGTTCAGCACTTTGCTTCAAACGATTGAGAGCCACTGGAGTGAATGGATGTGAGAGAGAGAACCGCACCGCACGCGCGCTTGAAACGAACTGAAACACAGTTCGAATTCGCCTTTGGTTCGAGCTGAAGCTGAGCTGAGGCTGGGGCTGGGAGTGCTGCAGCTCGATCCCGAAGCGTCGACGATGTCGTCTTTGACGACCAGTGGAGACTTGAGACTAGTCTTCGTACGAGCGCGAGTTCGTGTTTGGTGCTGCTGTTGGTGTTGTTCGGGTTGTTAGTTGTTGGTTGTTGGTTGTTAGGCAACTTTGCTGCCCACACGCTGCGCTGCTGCGTCGCTGTTGCTGCCGCTGCTGCTGCTGCTGTGGCTCTGCATGGTCCATTTTTGGCTTGGACCGCTCAGCGGAAAAAAAAACCTGGCAACACACACACACACACACACACATGCATATTTCTTCTTTCAGCTTTTGCTGTATGGACGGACGCCTTTGCAGAAAATATTTTTCTTAGCTTTAGCTTTGATATTTGCTGGCTGCTGGGTGCTGGCTGCCCGTTGCTTTGACTCTTTGATTGACGTAATTTTTGCGCTTGATATTCAGTTGAATTTCTTGTATTTCCACATTTAACTGTTTTGGTGTCAGGCGCACATAGCACGCCCACAACACCCACACACACTCACACAGAAATCGATAGCCTTTGTGGGCGTTTTAAAAATTTTTATTTACACATATGTTTCATGAAGTTTCTCAAGCTTTTGCTGAACTTTCGCTGAGCGCTGCGAGTGGGCATGTTATGGGCGTATCAACCCAGAGGCGCGTGAGTTTTTGACTCATTCAATTTGCTCGGTTGCCATGTAAATCAGACGCCTTAAACTTTGCTCTTTAACGCTTGGACAGCTGGAAGCAAAAAACGAATGACTTAGGCAACAAACTTGTTTATGCAGCTCGACATGACCTTGGGCGTGGGTGCCCAACTATTTGGGCCACTGAACGGCAAGCAGTTCGACCTTATCAACTAGCTGTTGCCAGTCGAGCTAAAAGGTTTTTTTCTTCTTTTTTTTTTTGGTAATTAAGTAATTTCCGCTTGCAGCTAAAGAAAGGGGTTATTAAGACTCCTGCAGGGCTATCTTACGGTAATTTTTCTTATATATTTTTTTTGTTCTTCCTTTATTGCTTTTTTTTGGAGCTTCTTGTCCGCACATTAATTTGTACGCCCCGTAATTATTGCATGCTGCAAATGAAGTATGAAAAAACATAAGCGCAAAACGTGTGCCACATACCAAGTACTTGCGAGGTGAGTGTATGTGTTCATAAATATAATTAAAAATGCAGTCAGCTAAGCGAGGGTTGCGCGATGAAGTACAGCGCAACAAGAGCTGTACTTTGACTGCAAGTAATATAACATATAACTAATTAGTTAATAAATGCTGATCAGAGGTTGTTGTCTAGACTTTAGATATCTAGAAACCCGGAGAAACTCGTATAAAAACTAGCCATAGATCAGAGCAATGCAGTAGCTGCAACTTGTGTAAATCATTTGAAAGCAAGTGCAGGGCTTCAGCTCATACTCGTGAGAGAGAGAAAGAGAGAGAGGTAGTAGAGCCCACACGCGTCGTCCTACACTTGGCATATTTAACACATTTAATGAAAAATCAACAATACATCAACATTTACGAGGCGGCAGCGCCTGCGCTCCACGAACTTGCTCTAGTCTCGCAGAGCTGTTGGCAGCCGCTGGCGCCAGCAGCTTGTTGGCTTTATTAAGTTGTTGTTGTTGCTGCCGTTCGGAGCCCTTAGTTGCTGCCGTTGTCTGTTTTTATTAATAAGTCATATTTTTATATATACTATGAATACAGCGCCGTAGCTGGAGGAGCGCGCCGCCTTCAGCCGCTCATAATTTATGTTGTATAGCAAGTGAAGCAGCAGCAGTGGCAGCAGAAGCCATTGAGGATGAGGATGACAAAAGTTGATGCAAGGGCAGGGCTACACAATAAGTCACTCACTCATTCACTCAGTCATATATTCACTGATTCACTCGGCTCATTCATAAAAGCAAAAGCTCTTTTTGATTAATTAAATGCAGCGACTGTGCGCTTTTTTCTCTCGCCTCAACTTCGTTGCTGTTGTTGCTGTTGTTGCAGCTGCGAAAAGTGTGCCAGCAACTTGCGAGCTGCTTATGATGTAAGTTTTGTTGTTTTATTTTTTATGATTATTTACGATTTTTTTTATTGCTTTATTAGCATTACACTATGGCAAAACGTTGAACGCCTTTTAGAGCATGTGCAGCAGGGGAAAGGAAAGTTTGTTGCTTAAGTCTTTTGTATGCACTTTGCACCTGTTGCTGCTGCTGCTCTGGAAAGCAACTCAAACGTGGCTGATGACGCCGGCAATTTGCCAAAAAAAAAAGCATATAGATTTAAATGCTCTGCCCCAAATAGCAAATGAAATTGCTGGAAAATCGACGCAGTCATTTGCGAAAATTCGCAAACTCAAATTTGCAAAAATATCAAATTCGCACAACAACAAACAGCAAACATCAAATAGTTTATCTATGCATTACGTAAGCGCAGATCGTTTTAGTCGTTCGCTTTTTTTTATCTTTTCTATGGCAAATTGCATGGCGTCAACAAATTAAACAAACAGCAATAGAAATTGTTGCTAATTTTAATGAATTTTGCATACGAATACTATTAACGCCAACTATACACAACAACAACACCAACAACAAACGGGCAAGAAACTGAACAGCTGTGCAAATGTGTGGATTGTATAATAATTTGTAGACGTGAGCGCGGGGTGGGGCAGGAGCCGACGCGAGTGGGGGAATAACCAACCGTTTCACAGAAAAACTTTTGACGAGGTGCACACGACGCGACGTGCCGGCTAAGACTAACTGAGCGAGCGAGCTGCAGCGAAGCGTTTGAGCCAAGTCTCTAGCCAAACAGCTGACGGCATTTGTCGGCCTTCGCGCGCACCCCGCCGACGTCTCTAATGGGCAAACACACAAAAGGAAAACTAGTTTCGTTGAAATGTCTCTGGGCATTTGAAAATCAGTTTCTGTTCGCGTGTATAACAGTTTCTCACTGAAAAAAACTGTGCTACCAGGGAGAGAGAGAGATCTAAAGAGAGCGAGAGAGACCTGCTGCTCGAGAGCGTGTGCAGTTAGAGGCAGTCGCATTTGTCGCTGGATAATTTGTAGTTTTTTATTGTGTTTGTCAAGTCAACTGATAAATTGAGTTGATATTGAAAATAAATTAATTATGGTCTATAAATTGGAACGAATGTCGACTTTTTTTTGGTTCAAGATATTGCCTCCAAAGAAGATCGACATGTACAATAAAATAAAACTCAATTCGTTTGTGAACTTAAACGAGTTTGGCGAACATCATTCGATCACAAATCGAAAGTATCATAATAAATGGATTTCGCAGCGCCAGACTTGTTTGTCGTATTCAAATCACATTCAGTCCAATCAGAACAATCATGATAAACCAATTTTTTGCAATCTTTTTCATTGATCTACGACAGCGGCATACAAATTGTTTTATGATTTGTAAGACATTTATTTTACATGCATATTATTTTGACCTTAATCTGTGTGGTACAGTTAACGGGCACATAAAGTGGGCCAAAGTTGGCTGAAGCAATTTTTGAATAAGATTGGTGAGAGTTGGATTTAACAATAAGAACTTTGATTAGCGTATCTATGTGTATCGAGATTTTGTATCAGGTAAGTGTGAAATTACTTTAAATAAATATATATATAAATATATGGTTTAAGTTAGAGATAAGTCTGAGCTGCTGAAATATATTATTTGCAAACAAACAAATGTTTTACCTTAATTTAAATTTTTTAAAAATACACAGAAAATTCCTGGCTAACAAAAAGTGTAAGTATCTCAGTTGAAAAGCAATTGAAACCCTCTTTAAATATTAACAATTTTATCAAAAGCTTTATATGATTGTTAAAATGTTGGAGGGAAATAAAGCACAGCAAAAAAATAAATTAGAATAATAAATAATTTAAACTTCACGCGTCACATTCTGTATCTTTCTATACCCATTATCTTTACGTATGAATTCATATACATATATATATTCTAAATAGTAATTCTATATAAGAAAAGGTACAAATAAAGTGGGTCAACGTTGGCTATTGGTAATCCGATGGGTGAAAAAAGCTGAAGCTAATAATAAGAACTCTGATTGGCTATGTGCAAATAGAAGGTGTGTGAAGGCAAGTGTGATATGATTTTCGATCACTATTATCGTCATCAGAAACCTCTTAAATTATCAATAAAATAGAGCTGCTAAAATATTCAATAAGCTTTGCCATTTGATCAAACATTTGCTGAATATATTAAAAAAATTAAAAGTTTTTATCTAAATTCAATTTTAATTCACTCAATCAGACATCTTCCGAATATATTAAAATAATTATAAGTTTTTATCTAAGCTCAATTTGCATTTGATCAATCTTATTTATTTTATATAATATATATCTTTAGTATACATCTTTTGTTTTCTAAGTCTCAACACCAATTGCATATCAAAGACTCTTGCTGAAAATTCGCTGCGCTCATTGCAAGTGCCCGCTCACGTTTCGTTGGCCTTTGGGGCGGGGGAGATCTTTGATATATCTTGGAGATAAGTTGGCTTGTAATTTCGGTGCAGTCGCTTAATTTAATTTATGCTGCATACACATATATATGCTTGAGCTGAAAGTCACGTTGCGCGTCGCTGGACCACGTAGACATCGTAAATGTTAATGTCGGTTGTTTATTTATGCTTCGCTTAAGTGAAAAAAACAACACCAAAAACAACAATATAAGGAAAGCCAAATAAAAAGCATAAAAGAAACGTTTGTTGCAGTTTTTTGACTTTGGCGACGTCAATTGTCCGCTTTTCCCCATTCGTTGGGTAAAAATATTTACGCGCGGGCCTTGCATAATTGGCCGGGCCAAGGCATATACGCACGTCATGTGGTTTATGCTCGTTTTTGCCTTGCTTTGCTTTGCAATTATATAAGCGCCAATGTGCGACGCGTGCTGACCCAAATAGGCAGCTTTGGCTACGGTAGTTGACGCCAACGCAGCGCAGCTCAGCAGATGCGACTGCTGCAGCAGCGACAGCAGCAGCGACAGCAACTGCCAAATGCATGCAGCGTAAACAAGTTAACTTGACAGCTAAATGCAGTTAGACATTAGATGGCCAAGTGATGAGCCTGTGCCCCTGCCTGCGCCCCGCCTGGGCAGCTTTGCAAATTGCCTGGGAGTCAGCCGAAAGCCGCCGTCAGTCGGTTGCCGTTGCAGTACCGTTGCTTGCCACACCAACCTACATAGCAGCGAGTACTCAAACTTGCACTCACACTCACACTCGCACTCACACTCACATCCGTATTCGCACTCGCAGCCTAACATGCTAAGCAGCCTAATGCACTGCGACGCATGCGTCTCTGGAATGCAGCAGCAATGAGATAATTGCCAACGAACTGAAATGATGTCAAAGACTAAGAGATACCCTGGAAATGGCTTAATTGAGAAACTGTGTAGCTAGTTGTATCCAGAGATACTCTAGCGACTTAGCGTATTTAAAGTGTTTGAGTGCTTGGCATTGATGCCATTGACTGCAATATCCTGATTTGATATCCATTTAGCACATTTCAAGTTTTGCTAATTGGATTATAGATGTATTAATGAGGAATTTCTATGCGAAATTTCAGTTATGCGTAGTTAAAGTGCGATTGATTTAAGCTAAGCTGCGTTCAGCATGTGGACGCAAAGCCATTGATGACCCATTTTATAGATAGCTTCATATGGAGGCAATCAAATCAATCAAATTAAATATTTGCTCACAGCAGAGTGCCAAAAAAAGAATTAAATCAGAGATCCTAAAATTTAATTCAATTAAAATCTATTTAATATTTTGCTATTCGCATCTTCTCAACCAAATCAAAAATATTTTCTTAAGCAGAGAGTTTAAGTTTTTAAATCAATTAGAAAGAGTTAAAGCAGAGAGCCTAAGATTCAATTCAATAAAAACCAATTTTATATACACTCCTCCTATAATTTAATCGACCTTAAATAACAAAAACATACAACAAAAATTAATCTGTTATTTTTTTTATCTTTTTTGCAGTTGAATTGTGTCAATTGGTCTGGCTGAGGGTCAAGCGCGGCCAATGCACGTCCGACTGTTGGCCAGCTGCGGCTGCACAGAGTGGAGCACAATTTCTGCTGCCTCTCTCTCTCTTTCTCCCTCTCTTTGAGTTTGCATTTTCCACAGTTTTCCACGCACGCATCTTCGAGTTGCCCTGAAAACCTGTTCGTCTTGTTGTGCATTCGGAATTTGTTGTTGTTGTTTTTTTTTTCGTGTGTGTTTTTCCTGCCGCTTTTTTATTTTTCATTATTGTTTGAGCTCAATTTCGTTACGTACAGCCGCAGAAAGCAAAAGGCATTGGAAGAGCAGCAAAAGGAGAGAAAGATAGTGTACGTGTTTCCTTTGTTGTTGTTGCTGCAGTCGTTGGCCATTAGGCGCAACATAACAGCAACAACACACACATGGAATGCTAGCGGTTATGGAAATTCCTTTGAAGTAACACACACACACACACACAGGTATGCAGTTGAACAGTTGGACAACTTGTTGGCTCAAAGGATGCCACAGAACAAAAGCAAAAAGAATTGTTAACGTTTCTGTTATTGTTGTTGTTGTTTTTGGCAATGAAAATTGGCCGTGTCTGCGGCACCACCACCACCGACACTTGCTTATAAAGGCATCATCATCGTCGTCGCATCGCCCGTTGATAGTTTTTTGTGTGTTTCTGGTAGCAGCTACAAATGCCGGCAACATGACATTGCCGCTTTTCAGTTTTCCCCAGGCGGCACCTAGCCGAAACGCCTACAAAAACAACATCGAGCATCGACGCTGCCACGATTATATTTATGTTTATGTGTAAGCAGATATTGCTGTCGGAGTCTCTCGGACTTTTGTCCATGTGAAAATTGCCCAATCAGCAGCGCCTACGTGAGCCGCTAACAAGCCGCGAGTGAGAAAAGTAGTCCGCCTATTTGTGAGTGGCGTGACTTCTGACGGATACCTCGAAGTGTTCGAAATGTTCGCCTAATTAGAATATAAATAACAGCATTTTGTTGGCCATCTGAAGCATGTAATGGCGCGCATATGATCCGAGTGCCTTCAGTAATTGGCAGCCAGAACATTGACGCTGCATTTCCTAGTTGCCTTATTATAGCGAAAAAGTTCTCAGGCCACGAGTTTTGGCTGTACACAGGGGAGTGAAAGCTGATTGAATATCACGATTAGAGTTTTTTATTATTTATATAACTATTATTGAAAAAAAAAATCAGATAATTAATTTTCTAACTACTTTTATCCGCATCTTCAAGTCTTGCAAATTTAATAAAAATTTTTTGTAAATTCCCAAATGATTTTTAGGCTTGATTTTCCTCTGCTTTTCTGCCCCACTGTGCTGCAGCTGCCAATATGGCATACGGCAAATTAGCGGGACATTTGCGCAATTGCATTTAGAACAGTTAGGCAGACAAAAGACTTAGGCAACGAACTTGCATAAATTTTCAGCTGGCTGCGCATTCAACAGAGACAACATTCGAGGCTCTTGTTGCAAATTAATCAAACGGCCACACAACGGTAAACGAAATTATGTAATGCAAGCTGCAGCCAGGTAGGTAAGACGCCCGCCTCACCTCGGCACGGCTCGACTTGAAGCGCACCGAAGCGTTTGAATCTGCTAAACTGTACAAGATTTTAAACACTTTGTTCTCGCGCTTCCCCTGCAGGCGCTCTGGACACTTTGGGCCAGGGCTACATAGAGCGCTCTGGCTATGACTCCGGCTATAATAATGGTAAGCGATATGCATGCGCGGAGCGTGTAAATAATTAGACGCGAAGAGACAAAGCCGCAGTAGGAGCCGAAAGCGAGCGATGATTAAGAAGTTCTTTTGTTTTTGTGTGTTTTTTTGTTTTGAAGTTCACTTCTTGCTGCTGTGGTTCTCATTGTTCTCTGCGGCGAGGTCCGAAAAAAAAGGTATTTTACTGAAGCATAACTTAAGCGGCGTCAAGTTAATTTTTATGGTTATAACATTCATTTGTTGGTAATTATGAGGCAGCCAACAGCAGCAGCAGCAGCAACGAGCAGCGAGCAGCTGGCAGCAAAGCGCACTTGGTAATTAGACATTGAGGCAGCCAGCTAAAGCAGCTTAAGAATTGCGGTTGCCGCTGCGGGATGGGCCAATGAACTGCCCCCGTCCAACGAACTTGATTTGGTCTACGACGTTATGCCCCTGTATGTGTGTGTCTGTGTGTCTGTCTGTGTGTGTGCATGCAAATGTGTCTCAGGCAGCGCCCTGGCGAAAGGTCACACAGCGTCAGCGACAGCGGCAGCAGCAGCAGCAGCAGCAGCAACAATTACAAAATATGCGTTAAAATGCATGCCGCATAACTCGACACGACCAGCAACAGCAGCGGCAGCCGCAGCAGCAGCAACAAGCAAAAACTGAAATAATATGGCCACAAATCGTGATAAGCAACGCCGGGCAAAAAAGTTATTCGCAAACATTGGCAAGCCGCAACAACAAACAAACAGGAGAGCTGCCTTAACTAAGCCGTTGCGCTGATGCTCTATGTACCAGGGTGGGGTAAGTTATATGAAAATTGGAGTAGTAATAGAAAATGCTGGCAGGGCGAGTTGGGCTTGAAAGACTATTCAAGAGGGATAGACTTATCAAATGAAATGAAAAGGTTATTGGATGTAATTCTCTTTGAAGTTTTTTGAATAGACTTAAAAGACTCTTTTTTAATATTAATTGGAACACTGAAAGATTTCTTTTTATAAGGTAATAAATTCGTTTCATATTGAATATGGTTCTATATTTACCTAAAATTAATGAATTATCGAAGAAATAACAAGCTATCAATGCTTCAATTTATTTTGAGGAAAACAAAGCTAAAAAATTCACATACTTTCATTCGGACACTTCAGCTAAAAGAACTAATATGAGCAGCTAAAGCCATCCGAAAGGTATTCGAAATGTTTAACTTAATCGCATTTTGAATCTCTGCGTATATCTTGTTTTGTAAACCTTTAGTAAGCGCATTTGCGTATAGCCATTGAGTCTTTAATGAATTTCTATTTTGCTGAATTCCTTGACTGTCTTTTATTTTTCATTCCATTCACTTTAGAAAAGCATATAGAAAAGTTAATGATTTTCTAGAGAGAATATATATTTCCTCTATGATTTGACTTACACATTTTTTAATGATTTTGTGGGACAAAAAGAATTTATTTTTTCATTCAATTAAAAAGAAATATATTAAAAATTGTATGAAAAGAAAATATTTCAATTTCATTTGGTTAATTAAATATATGATACAATTTTAAAGATTTTTTTATTAATTTACTTTCAAGATAATAATAAAAAATAATATACAAAAAAAACATCAAAAATAATTATAAAAATATAAACTATAATATTATATGATGTTAATAAATATTATAAATTATTAATATTTTATGTTGTTAGATACATCGTTAAAAGTCCATCTATAGCTATATTAAAAACTTAACTTTTTATCAAAAACTATAGTTTTTGAGCGGAAATTATGAATGCTGACATAAATGGACACGACTCAAAATATGAAGGGTATGGAAAAACGCAAAAAAGAAATACCAAAAAAACAGGCTTGGCCACGGCAACAAACAAATGGCCCAGGACTGAGACTACAACTGCGACTGCCGCTGAGACAGGGCGACTGGGTGCTGTTCGACTGCTGGGCCCGGCGCAGATCTGTGGCCCCGGTCAGCATTTTGTGAACCACTCTATTTATCAGATACGGGGCCGTGGCCCAACTAGTTGGCTCAATTGCTAGTTGGCCAGTGTACATATTATTGAGCGATTTTTAGTGCCGGCTGCGCGACTGTGCGCGGTTCGCTCATATTTTGTTTTGATGGCGCGCTGAAAGTCAACATGTGTTGGAGTGTGTGCACGTGTGTGTGCCAGTGTGTGTGCGAGTGTGTGTTAGTAGTAAAAGTTGTTGCCGCTGTATGTAGAGTGAACGACCATCAAGGTAAATCCGAACCGAACTAAACAATAGCCAAAGCCAAAGACGTCGTCGTGCTCCAGCTACAGCTACAGCACAGCAACAGCTCCAGCCTGGGATCCAGCTACGTCTCCAGCTATAGCTCCAGGTGAATGTGCTGCTGTTGCTGCTGCTGCTGCCGCTGCTGCTACTCTTAGTTGGCCACAGCTTCGTCTCAGCCACTGACTCTGGGGTGTAGCCCGCAGAATTGTAACGCGTTTTTGCTGCTGCCCCAGCCTTAGCCAGCGACCCGCAAACGGCTCTTTCTTATTGTTTTTGCTTATTTGTTTCTACGTATTAATAACATGTTGGATGCAATCGCAGCCTGGTTAAAAATATGCATACGGCATATGCGGGGAGGGCTCACGGTCCAGCGCAGAATTATGAAAGGACGCAATTGCGACGGCAGCGGCGTGCGTGCAGCCGCCGCCCTGCACACCGCAACTAATAATAGTAATACGGCTCCAATAATAAGTTTTAATCATCACGATAATGGGCTCTGCCTAAATGCAGGCATACACATAGCCATATAGCCATATCCTCTCCCAGCAGTTCACAGCTCTTCCCAGCTACCCCTAGAACTATCAGCCAATATTCACACTCGCAACGCGCCTGGCTCTGTCGCTGAGCTGTGATTTTGATGTCTCCATAAAAATGTTTTTGTGGCTTTTGTGTGTGTGGCATAAGTTGGCGTATTTTATAAGTTTTTGCTTTTAAGCCACGTTGTTGCCTGTCTGCGCTGTCTGCGTCTGTCTGCTCTCTGTGGCCAGCTGTCGTGGGCGTTGCATTTGGAGCAATTCCTTTACCGGCACCTTAGTGCCCAAGACGTGCCTTGGCGAGCGTTCGATTAGTCTAGAATGGCTAAGCTGACTCACGTGATAGCGGCTCGAATGCCTAGCGAATCAGCCTGCAATATTCATTATATTTTATATAGGACGCGGCTTCGTTTTATTAATTTTAAGTGTTTCAAGTTTCGCTTAGTCTTATATTCTCAATAAATTATTTAATAAATTAATTAATAAATGCCGTATATTGTTAGGAAAATGATAAACGGCCAATAATTTATTTATAGATAAACTTTTTAAACCTTTTTAGCTTTTTCATAACTCACAATGAGCTCAGATACTGATTAGAATTATTAATTCTAAGTTAATTATCTTGTAAATATTATTTTAATAATTGCATGTTATATATTTTTAGGCAAATTTTTGAATGTTAAATAATTTGTCTACAACATGTGATTAATCAATTTATATTAACTTAATAATTAATTCAGAATATTTAATTTTAGACAGCTTCTGAGTTCATTCTGTATTATGCAAAAAATCTATTCAACGACTCGAAATATACATTTTTACATTTTTCAGGCTTAAATTATTTAGATTATTTAAATTCATTAAAGTCTTATGCATTCATAATTAATTTATTATGTATATCTATATTCAACCAATAATTAAATTTATTACACAAATTCTTAGTCATTTTTTGGTCAAAAAAAAAAAAAAAAAGTTGAGAAAGTTAAACAAAATATCTATTATAATTTTGAGTCATGCTAAAATAAATTAATAAACAAAATTTGCATACTTAGTATCAATAAAAACGCTTAAATATTGGCAGCTAATGACTCATATTCAAGCATTGCTCAGGCAAAGAATACTTCTAAATATTGTCTAAAATATATTATCAATAATTTATATACTTAAAATCAATAAAAATGTCTAAATATTACTGAGAAATATATATAAATTATATTTTTATTTTCTGCAAAAATTGCAGTCTCTGTAAAACAACTCATCGAATTTTATGGTCATAAAATTGACCTAAAAATAGGCTGAGATTTTTTATTAGCTTTTTCTCCATACACCCATGAGTGCTGTGAGAGCTCTCGCAAACTATGTCGACGATTGTAAAAATTGTATAAAAAGTCGGGGAATCGAAATTAAGATATTAAATTCTTGATTGATCAGCTTGATTAGACTTTAATTGTATTGACAGAATTCGCTAGTTCCCACAGCCCGAGCTTAATGTCACTTTAATTATGCATAGGCAGCAGCAGCAGAGGCTCGGTCGATCACTGCGCCCCGTCAATGCGATATGACATCATCAATAACTTCAGCACGCATCAATGAAGCCTCAAATTTCAAGTCACGTCTCAGGGCAACAAAAAAGCGTAGAAGAAGAAAACATATGTTAAATAAAAATCCTATTAAAAGCTTTCGAGGCAAAAACAAAAATAAAATGTAATACACAGCACCAGGCGTAAATTTATTTTGTTAATGGCAAAACGAATGGAAACATTCCCCTTCTAGCACACACGCAACTCCCCCTCAGCGGGACTGGTGCGTGTCTTTGAACTTTCGCATTTGAGGTTTTGGCTTTTGGCGGACTGCTTTTTTTTGTTTCTGTGGTTCTTTGGGCGCCGACAAACTCGAAAAATCGTGCAATTCATTATGGCCAAAGCGAAAGAGGGCTAAAAACCTATTGACAGTAATTGCGTTTAATAATACAACGGGTTACCGTTACGCGGAATGCTGAGCAGGGCTCACAGCCAACAAGCATTAATCATTAAAGGCAACTATAAAAAAAATGGCTTAAATATTGTAAAGAATGAAGCGAACCCAACCGAGCCCGGCCACTGCTCAACTTATGTAACACTTAAATTTTATGCGAACCATAAATAAATATTCTGCTTGTGGTCGGGATGTCCCGGCGAGAGATGCGAGCGTGCTCGGTTCTAGCCAGCAGCTGTTTTATGCATCGATTAATCTAATTAAGATGTCATAAACATTTACGCTGGCATAAACAGTGGCAAGTTTGTGTCCTAAGTCTTTTGTTCGGCATCCATATAAATTACGATTCAAATTGTAGCCTATAATTAAGGTCGTTGTTAGTTATAGATTGAATTTATGACAAACGCAGCTCGTAATTTGTGTATGTATGGTTAAATACCCTGGAATCTGGATAGATGGAGATGCTGTTGATCTTACATGGGAGAGTTTTTACTGTAGTTTTGCTTCATTTGAAGCGGTTTGAACTTTTTCTAGAACGTTCATGTTCAGCTATAATAGTTCAAAGTCTTTTAGGTATCTTCTGGTCTGGCATTTTTAATTGCTTAGATCGGATGCGGTCAGCTGTGTGCCTGTTGCTGTTTCTAATGCCCAGTGAGCGGCGCTTTTTGTTCTGTGACGCAAGTACTGATTCGTATATTTCGCCAAGTCTGTGAACTGTAGCGAGATATGTGGCCTCAAGGCAAGCAACTCGGCGACTTGGCCAGCAAAGCAGTGCTTGGCGCTGCACGGTGATTTAATATAATTTAATTTTCGGTGACTGCGTTTTCTTATATGCAAATGTTATTTGGCCAAAAACTCGTTTGCCATTTGCATTAGCCTTTTGTTTAATTTTATTTAATTTTTTTATTGTTTTTATTGCTTTTTTTTTTGTTTGCTGACATTTAAAACGTGAACAGCAACTGGATTGAAGGCATATCTGTTCTGTAGCCACACGTACGCCTGGCACCCACTCAATACAGTTTTGTAACTGTAAATATTGTGTGCGCAGCGATTGCATCATTGGATAATTTCACAAATTCATGAAATGTCTCGCTGCTCGAGTTTCCTTTTAGCGCGTTATTGTATATATTCAAGTATTTTTACAAGCGACAAGTTACCAAAAATAGTCAATTGTCCGCTTTGGGCCTGAGCGGCTTTGGTTTATTTTGATTATTTATTGACAGTTACCCGTTATGTGCAGCTGAAGCTGCTGAAAAAAAAATTAAACGAAAAAAACGTTTCGTAAATGCCAAATGCCTAGCTGGACCCAGCCCCAAACGACGGCAGCTTTCACTTCACTTCACTTCACTCAAGCCGTTGCAGTTGCAGTTGTTTATTTATTTATTTATTGATTTACCTTATTTATTTGTGTATGTGGAGTGCGGCGTCGAATTTGCCACACTTTGAATTTGTGGCAAGTCAAGTTCGTGTCTTGAGTCTTTCGTTGCGCTCGTGCTCAACTGTTGGCCCCACGACCGCCCGCCCTCTGCCCGCTCTCGCATTGGCGGGGCGTATGGTAATAATCATTTTGCACGGACTGCCCGTCCGCTCGTCCAACCGTCTGGTCGTCCCTCTGCCAACGCTGTTGGCGGCACGAAACTTTGTAGGTAAATTGCGCTTAATGATTATGTTCAACGAGCTTTACAATAAATATATTGCTGGTCCAGGGCCTGGCCGCCTGGCACATGGACACCAAAAATAGCAGCGCGCTACGAAGGTGGCGGAATTTATGTCTCTCTCGGGACACCAACGGAGGCTAGCAGCGCCTCCTCAAAATGACTTTAATTCAATTAGGAGCTGCTGCAATTTACGAGCCACTCGCAGCATCTGCGTAATAGATTTATTTATAAGACCCTCTCGGAAAATTACTCAATATTAGGTCGATTGTTCGTGCAAGTGCCACGTTAACCTCTATTCAATATACGTATCTATATACGTGTATATATATGTATAGTTATAGACGGAATTAATAACGAATGCGGCTGCGTATTGTTTAAACAAAAGTTTGCTGTTTATCTCAAGGCCGTAGCTATTCAGGCGGCAATGCGAAATTTGTTTGCAATTCTCTTGCGTTTGCATTGAGACAAGACAAGCGCTCAATTAATTTTTGTTTTTCTTTCTTTAAACAAACAAAACAAAAATAAATAAAAAAAAATCTCCAAATATAGGAACAATATAATGAAAAATTAGTAAAAAAAATGGGATTTAATCGGGTGAGTTCAACTAGCAGATACCTTACTTCCTTGCATAATTATGTTAATTACTTTGAACGTAATATAATCTTCATCATTATCATATTCGTTGTTATGTTGATAAGTAATAACAATATTTTTATTTAAATTCTTTAGGTCTGCCTTTTTACGTGTGCCAACAACTACAATACCCTTTTTCGCAAACCAGTTGAAGGTATAAACATAATAATAAATAGCAATTTCTGGGCTTGCTCCGCAAAATATTTTAAAGATAAACAAACAGGATATTAAGCGTAAAGTACTTGAATAATAAAGACGAATATTTCAGAACAAGAAAAAATATATTTTTCTTGTTATATTATATATTATATTATATAAAATATAATATTTGCTTATAATTAAATGCCGAACCTTAAGATGTATGTGCATTAATCATATTTAATAAGAGTAATTTGTGAGATGTGAATCCTCAATATATCTATAAAGTATTGAATTATCATAATTATTTATTAAAAAGCAGATCATCAAGATCAAATTTCTAAATTGATACTAAAGTACAAAATATATTTAAATTCGAATTTATCATAATATAATTTATCAAAATATATTTTAAATACAACACCACATTTATCCCGTTAAGGAGTATATCATAGTCAAACCTCTGCTACTTCTGCTAACTAAATGGTTAAGGCTTGAAATTATCTTCACTTGTTGATATTTTCATCACACTTAAAAATGGTTAAATTAGAAATAGGAAAATAATTGTCTAGACAATAAAATTAAATATTAAAAATTTTAAATTTGCTTTTTATCATGTGCCGCCCTCAAGTGTTTTTTATTTTTTGGTATTTGCTTATTTTTCGCCGACCTTCAAGGGGCGGTAGATATTACCGTGCTGCTTGAATGGACAGCAAAGCGTAAAAATTGAAAACAAAATAAAAAGAAAAATGGCAGTCTGAGTGATTTGAGTGACTGTTTGATTGACAGTTGATGTGCTGCAAAATATGATAAACGCAAATATTTCTTGACAGCCTGAACACACGAAACCTATACTAACACTAATAATAATGTGCTAGCATAATCCCAATGATGTGCGTGAATAATATTAATATGTAGACAGTATCGAACTGGCTGCTTTGGCTAGCCTGAAATTATTGTTTGTGCAGATAACTTATTTAAATATAAATAAAAATAAATAATAAAATAATAATAATAATTATAATAATGTATTGTATATAATTATATAATTATTGGCAGATTTAGCTCCTGTTCGAAAAAAAATATTTAATTTAACTATATGAAATTAGCAAATAATTTATACATTTCTATAAATATAAAATTAGTTTCATATAATTTTATATTTTTATACAATATATTAGTCAATTTTCAATTTTATTCCCTCTTGTAAAAAATATTTCCCCACTTAAAATAAACTCCAAGTAGCTAAACTACTTAATAATTACATAATTACTAAAATTTATTATGTATTCAAATTTCGGTCAGAAAACTGTAAACTTCAATTAATAAAAGTTTTGTTGGCAACCGCAGCGACAATAAACACAATAAAATTTCAAACTAATTGAAAGCAATAAATAAATTGTCAGTGCTAAGAGCTCTAAATGTTTCTAGATACGCAACTTGTTTGCGGTTGCTGTTGGGGCGGTTTAGATTTTGTGGCTTTACTTCTGGTTAAATGTTAGGCTAATTAGCGAAAAGTAGTAAATATATAATTAGAATAGCGGTTTGTTGGACTCACCAATAATTTGTTGTTACTCATTTCTCCGCGAAAAAACAATATCGTTGTCTGCTTTGAATGTGATGTCAGCTGCTCGAAACTCTTTAATTGCTTGGTTTGTTAAACACTTTGTTGCACTTTGATTTGAATATTTGTGGGGTAAATATTTTTGGTGCTCAGTGTGAACTCATTTTACACACACACACAGAGCCACAAAACACACGAATAGAACGAGTATTTCTTTTGTTGTATGCTTAGTTTTTTTTTTCTGTTTTCTTCTTATTATGAATTGTTTCATGCAGTTTTCCTTAGGGGTCTGTAAGAGATGAATTGGGAGTTTAGCTGGGGTTATGCAACGCCAACGCAAGCGAGCGCGAAGAGAGCGAAGCAGATGAAAAAGAGGAAAAAATCAATTGCATTCAATTTGAGTGGCCATAAATAAGCAAAGTGGGCGCACATTTATCATCGCTGGGGACTGTGCAACAGAAACCCAACTGTTTCTGCTCGCCCTGTTGCATGCCACAGCAGCAGTTGTTGCTGGCCATTATTTGTTTTTTTTTTCTTCTGTTTTTTATTGTATGTTGCCACGGCATTGCATACAAATTGCAGTCGCCACGCGGATCATTTGTTGTGTTGGCGTTTAATTTGCCAATTTTTATGAATTATTACAAACTAGCGCAGAAGGGCCTGAGAGGCTGCGAAGGCGCGAGTCTTGATCTGTTTGCGCTGCAACAATTTGCATCTGCAACATCAGCAACAGCAGCGGCAGCAGCAGCAGCAGCAGCTTCATTAAGCGCTAAATTTAGACAGGCAGTGCCCATAGTGCTCCGAACCGGATATGGCTTAATGCAGCAGTAGCAACTGCAACTGCAACAGCTACAGCAACAGCAACAGCAACATAGTTGCCTAGTGGCCATTGGCCAGGCCTAGACGAAATTCTTGGCTACAGCTTTATTTAAACACAATTATTTGCCTCAGCCAAGACGATGCTGCTGTTGCCTTTTCTTCGGCTGCTGTTTCACTTACACATAAATTTGCATGTGCAACAAATTTTAGTTGCTGCTGCTGGCTGCTGTTGCCTCTCCGTGTTTCGTTGATGTTGTAATTTAGTTAATTTTGCCTATTCCAAGGTGGCAGCAGGCCGACAACAATAACAACGACAGCAACAACAAGCAAGATCCAGCTGCCGACTCATGCCAATTGTCGGGGCGGCTCGTGCTTAGTTTTATAAAGTTGTTCAGTTGGCTGCGTTGGCGTTGGCGTTGCCTCTAGATTTTTATTTTATTTTTCTTTATTTTGATTTTTTATTTTGATTTCGATCTTCGCGTCGTTCTGCCCTCCGCTCGCTGCAGTTGCACTTTAATTTTATTGCTGCCAATTTAGCTAATTGTATTTATGTCCGCAATGTTAAGTGCTGACGGCATTTGCATTATTTATTAAGAACACTACACACACACACATACAGATTCTACTTGGCTGTAGTTATGCTTAAGTCACTATATATTGATTGTATTATGCAAAATTCTAGAAAGCCAAAAGATTTTGTATTCAAATAAGTCTGTGAGGGCATGGACCTTGTTTATGTAAATAGTGAAAGGTTGAAGAAAACAACTTTTTCTTTTTATAGTTACTAGAAAGTTTTTGTTATTTTAATATTAAATTTATTAAATATATGAAGTTGATATATATGGGAAATTTATATTTGATTTAAAGGAACTAATTCAAAATTATTTGTATATAAATTATTCCTGAACCAACGTTCAGGAATTTGTTTAAGACTTAGAATTCATTGACAGCTTCAACAAATTTTAAGAGAACTTTTTATATAAAATAATTATTAAATTATTTTTATATAATATATTTTATTGTATTATTTGCTTAATGTTAAAAAAATACATGAAAAGAACTCAATAAAATAATTAAAATTTTTTATAAATGTATTTGAATTATTTAATTAAATTTCGGTTTTTTTTAATATTTAGTAATTATATTTTTTAAGTGTTTTTAAATTGATTTTTTATTATTTAATCCAAGTTCGTGGTCCTCATAAATATTTTTATTATATTCAGAATTTCAGATATGAAGTCAATTCAGCAAAAATATTTGTGAGAGTTCATATTTATTTTAGTTATTTAATTTAAGTTATTAAAGTTTTGTAAAAAGAATTGGGATCCCTTGATATTTTTCAAGCTATTCGAATATTCATTTAACTTAAGTTCTCGAACACTTAAGAACATTCACAGTCTTATGATTTGCCTCTTAGTAATTCGAAAATCCATTTGACATAAGTTCTAGAACATTTTGGAACACTCAATTTATATTAGTAAATCTTTATAACATTTTAAAAAATGTTCAATTTAATATTTAAATAAAATGTTTAGTTTTATACAATTATTATTAATTAATTATTAAATAAACGTTGTTAGGCCGACGCACGTAAAATAAATAATTGAAAATTCGCACACACAGTTTAAGATATTCGCAAATTCTTATGGAGAGTCTTGTTCTATGTGCCCTCAGTTAGTTGGGCTGCGATGCGCACAGTGTGCGACTTGTGGCTCGGTAGTAAGCGCGACTCGGAATGTGGCAAGATGCGCAGGCGCTGCCTTTACGGACCCCCAGCGAGAGACGACGTAAGCGCTGAATGACGTAAGCGCACGCGAGTCAACGAACGGCGTACGTAAGCCGCGCCAGAGCGGGACAGCAATTGACGTAGTGGAGCTGAGCGGCCACTCGTTACTTACTGCCTTACTGAATGAAGTAGTCGAGCAGACGGCGACTACGACGACGACAATAACGACGACGACCACACTTCACACGACGAGGTGCGCAGCAAGACTGAGCGCGAGCGCCCAACCAGACTGCAATTATAAAAGATGGAGACGTTGGCGCTGGCATTGGAGCTGGCGAGCTGGAGAGCCGGAGACGCAGCATTAGACGAAAACGGCCAGCGCAGAGAAATTCACCAGGGTCTACCACTCTTGAACTTGACCAAATGCACAAATTGCAGAGGCGGAGAGCAACTCGTCTTGCTCGCTCGATCTACCTCTCTCTGTAGGTCTCTCTCTCTCCCCATCTTCCTCTCTTTGGCTTGTTCTCACGTTCGCTGGCTCTCGCTTGTAAACAAACGCGTTCCAGTGTCAGCCACTGACAGCTGGAACGAGTTTTCGTTTGGCGCGCATCACGTGGCCGGCTTCGGTTTGTTTTGGTTTTTGGAGCTGCGCTGCCGAGCGGGTGGCTCGGCTTTCGTTGCCGGCCCGGCTTTGTTTACAACTGTGACGTCATCGTTTTGACACTTCCAATTGGCAATGAGCAACGCGCCGCAGTCGCTAGCTGCGCCGTGGTGAGTTTTGTGCTGGCCGAAACGAAAGACTTAAGCAACGAACTTGCCCGCCGCACACTGACCCAAACTAAAACTTTGCTGAAGCAAAAAAATAAAAAGATAAAGAGAACTAAGAAAAATTGATATTGAATTTCATCTTAGCGTTTGGGCCGTGCAAATTGTTGTTCTTTTGCTAAGCCTCACATTTGTCTGGCTTTGAAATCGGCTTAAAATCAACGCCTGCGTGGGTGTCCTCCAACGTCTGCGTGTCGCCACACGATGCCATCATACGCGTCGCCGGCGACTCGCTGCTCCATCCACACGGCTTATTAATGGTCTGTGTCAAATTTTGGCATTTGATTTCAGCGCCCAGTGCAATGACATCATGTAAAGCCGCTATTATTATGTGATTTTTAATTAGCGCTGGCCGTGAAATTATAATTATGTAATGCGAAATGTTATAGATATTAAGGTGATTAGAACTTTTTGATTTTTATTCGATTTTTGCGTGTCTTAAGTTTTGGGTAATTAGAGAATTATTAGAGGGCAATGTGCTTGGGTCTATTCAAATTAAGTTTTAGGAAGCGAAAATAATGAGAAAATTATTTCCTATTTCTGAATTGATTTAAATTTAGTTGATATATTTCTAACACTTGCTTCAGAAAAAGGTGAAAAGCTGTTAATGCGGATGAGGACATAAATATATAATAAGGTGCTGGAATTTAAGATAATTTAAAATTTGATTTATAATCAAAGCTAATAATAGTTAAGATAATAAATTAAAAATGATGACAAATTATTTTCTGCATCTGAATTTGTTTATTTTTTGTATATATATTCAGTAAAATAGTTAAATAGCTGCATTAAGTAGAATTTCAATTGAAAGAGAATAGAGAAAAAGTGAAAATGTGTTAATTGAGCTCAGGCTCTAAGTAGATATAATAATTATTTATATAGTCGAGTTTGAGGTGTTAATTGCAACACTTATAATCAAGTGACAGAAACAGATATGAAAGCTAAATAAATATCATAAATGCATATATATGTTTATATAAATACAAGAAATAAATTAATGGCTAATAAATTTCATAAATTTATAACATTTAATGAATAAAACACAAAAAAATGTATATATATAGAGTTCTCAGAGAAATTCCAGCCATAAATGAAGCCAACCTAAATCAATTCTGAGCTAATAAAACTCAAGCTCAACTCCTATGAAAACTTATCTTAATAGTCTTGTAGCTCGCCCAGAAGCTACGAACTGAAATCTTTATGTAGATTGTTTCTACGTGCTAGTAATTTAATGCTTGACACCATTAGGAAGTATCACTTTTAGAGCCTCGTAAAGTGACGAAACATAAATTTGATCGGTGACAGTGGCTGTGGTGTAGTTCGTGTCCTAAGTCTTTTGTTATTTCTTTGAAGTGGATATGCGGCTTTGTTCGACTGAAGTGTCCATCAAGTAAGTGCACATGGAAGTCGTGATGTAGCTGACCTGATTGCGTAACCGGCAGTCGGCCGGCCCACAACTGACACCTCCTCAAGCTGTTTGTGGCAATTAGTGAATGCAAACAGCAGCAACAGTGGGAGCAGCAGCGGGAGCAGCGGGAGCAGTGGGAGCAGCAACAGTACAAACTCAAGTACAAAGGCAAACACACAACATTAATGCGAGTACTCGACTCGACGCGCCTCTCATTCGTGGCCATTAGCACTTTTAACTAATTAAATTAGCGCCGCCTTTAATTTCTGTTGCTGCTGTGTGCACTATGCAAATAGCATCGAGCATCGGATGCTGTTTGAGCAAGCTTTTATGTGCAATTAATTATTAGCCTTTTTGGCATTCCAGCTGGACGCAGTCAGGCCAAGAGCTGGCGATAAGATAAGTTGAAATCAGAGTTGTGGAACAGTTGAATTTATGCCGTCATATAATTCGATATGCGCTTTACTGCCAGCCCGTTTTATGACTTTGCCACTATTTCTGCTAGTTTACAGTGCGTGCGAACAAAGTAACAGATTCTCAAATGGGCCCTGGCACTTTTATGGGCGAGCAGCTCGCAGGACACACCGCATACTAGATGCTGCTTAGCTGCTGACTAGAATTGGAGTTGGAGTTGGAGGCAGAATCATAGTCAGAGTCCGACTCACTGCCAGAGCCAGAGCCAAACTGTCAGTTTCAATTTGAATGCTCAACTTAATCCGCGCGTCACTCTCCGAGCCGCATCAGCAGGCAGGAGGCGCTGCGATTGCTGTGTGTGAGACCTCTGCTTGGCGAGGTCTAGGCAATTTAAGCGGCGTCGGCGCGTCATCAAAAGCAGCCACAGCAACAGTCAAGTGTTTGCCTGTCCCGAGCGTATTCAAAATTAATTTCAGACAAAGTTGAAATTTTTTAATTATGGGTTTCAGTCGCAGCTCAAGCAAGTGCTCTGTGTGCTCGCAGTTTTGGGTTAGAGATGAACACAAGCCGTGCTCTGAATATCAATTGCGTGCACAGAGACACGATATGAAAGGAAGAGGAGTTGAGGTTGCTAAAGAGCTGAATTGGACGTATATTAAGATAGGTAAAGACAGCAAAAAGTATCTCAATATAATTATAGGTTTAGTAAGGAGAAAGTATCTCAAGGTAAGTAGAGGTTAAGGAAGGGAAATGTTGTTTATAGTCATGTATATAGTTTTTAATTCCTCTAGAGCTTTTAGGGTATAAAAATCCAATTGAATATTAAGCTATATGACTTGATTATTATTGGGCTGTTCACTGAGTATTTTTTTTTTAAATTTTTTTAAGCGAAATTTAAAAACGATTTTTATACGCAAATAATTTAAAAAATTATTTGTCCCCATTTTGATATTTTTTACAAACTAGCCTTACTATATATAAAATGTTCAAAATTTTAATGTTAAGACAGTTAAGTGCGATGTTTGCAGTGGAGAAATTCAATGCGATCTGTTTCAATAAAACGAAATATCTCAATGCTAATTACTTAATATATTCAACAATTCTGCTCAAACTCGACTATATAAATTCCCAAATAAAACTTTTTTATTAACTGAACTTGAATGCCTTTTTGTGTACCATCTCTAGTTGCCGTTGGCAATCGCTGTGGGCTGGCCGTTCGTATTTTAGCGTACAGCATTCGGCTTAATTGAAATCCGAGTTCAAGTCATGCGTGAGTCTAGTGTGGTCCTTGCTGCATAAATTGATTTGTTTACAGCGTCGTGGGTAACGTGTTGGTTTTTACAGTTAAATTGAAAAATGATATTGTTGCATGCCTGTTGCAAATTAAATCCGAACGGCAGAGGTCTCCCTCAGAGTCGCTGGGATCTCTGAGGTAGCAGCAACTTAAGCAGATTTAATGAGGGGTCCCCATCGCCGCCGGGGTTGAAGCTGTCTCTGTGCCAGTCCCTCGCAAAAGTAGGGAAATCTGACGAGTTTCGGGTACAGTTGACTCCGCTCAGGTGCCGCCAGTAGAAGAAAGTGGAGAGAACAGAAGCTCGAACGAAATGATTGATTGTCTAGTTAAAGGTAGCAGAGGAGCAACAAAAGCACCCACCGAACAACCAATTAAGCCCGCCAGCTATACAACTGCAGTGACACAGTTTCATGGCCATTCGTCGGGATTGTCGGACTCGGATTCGGAAATGGGAATCTATTAAATCTTGGCCACTTAATTGACAGCCAAACAGCAGTCATCATCACTTCTCACATAACTGCGAATTCATGACCGAATATTAGTGGCCAAATGGCCGGGGATCTGGCAAACCTGTTGGCCTGGTCGCAACCAGTCACCAGCCACTGATCATCGGTTATGCACGGCTTAAATATCGAGCTGCCATCGATAGGCGGGCATGGCATTAGGCGGCCAACATGTCTGTTGGCCCACAAAAAGTATGGACGCCAACTGCAGCGCGGTCGTTGGCCGCAGGTGTCACGCAGCAGCCGCAGGGCGTTGCAGGCGCTGCAGGCTCGGCGTGCTGATTAGCGACGAGCTTGGCATGCAGACGACAGACGTCGCACAGTAGGAACTAAGCCGGGAAAAAGGTGGCAGAAATTACAAATTTGATGGGGGAACTTGGCTAAATGAATTTTAGAATATGATAGGGAGCTTTTGATTGGACCAGCGCACAAAAATGTTTGAGAATAGATAAAGGTTAGCGGAATGAAAAAAAGTCGAAAAAATATTCCGATTTCTTATTGAATTGTAAGAAATATATTTAACAAACTGCTCATATTTTAATTTTGCTGGAAAATGTAATACACAGAAGGATGTTAGTGCTCTAATTAGATTGGGATTTAGATTTATTCTAGTACACATATTTATTTGAAAGTCTCTTTAAATAGCAGTAGGTTTTAAATCGCAAGGCTAACTTGGATTATTCTGAGAATTACAAGGAATTCTTTAGCAATGTTTACTCTATCAGATATTTTAATTAAATATTTGTAATATTGTATTTATTTTTTAAATATTTAAACTATTGTATATTTATTTTAACATTTTTTTTAAAAAATGTTTTCTATTTGTTTTTATTTTATTTATTGCTTATATATATTTTTAATTAATTATATTTATTTATATATTGCAAAAAATATATATATTAGTTTATTTTGCTATTTAAATGCCAATAACTCGATTAAAATCACAATTCTCCCATTTGACAGCGCCCTGTAACCGTAGCACCCTAAATTTAGTTTCATTTCACAGCCTGAAGATTTCATTTTTATTTTAAATTTCAATATTATATCGCAAATTGATCAAAAAGTTCCCACTGTGCGTAGTCTAGCCGACGCCAGTGCCTGGCTGAGACGCAGCAGCCAAAGTGCAGCGTGTCCTGCAAAACGATAAGAATTTACTAGGTGAGGCAATGGAACGTGCCCAAGGCGCTGTCAGATGCCCATGGCCCAAGCTCGATCCTGCATTAGAATGTTAAGTGATGGGTTAATTGCCGCTGCTCAGATGGTTTTGTCTTTGAGATGCGTATGCAAAGCGAGGCATGCGGAGGCATGCCATTTGCGACAATCACGAAATGCCAGCAGCAGTGAGCCTTGTGAACAGTGGATTCCTTTCAGCGCACGGCCAAGGCCCGCTGAAGCGTTCAGCAAATATCTGGCGACGACAAATTAGCAAGTTGCAAGCCAAATGAGCTAACAACAGCTCGCGCAACCCCGAAGGGCAGCAGCCGTTTGTAAATGCTAATTAGAAGTGCAGCAGCAGAAGTGTTGAAGCTGCAGCGCGTTGGCAGTCATAAATTGTGGCAGACACAATTGCGTGCACCCAGCGTGTGCCTCCTGGCACGCCGCCAGCTAATCAAGCAGGCAAATGAACTGTCAACTGATGTATGCGCTTGCGCCCAGAAGATCTATGGCAGGGGCGTGCGCTGGAGGTGTGTGTAGTGTGTGTGTGAGTGTGTGGCAAACACACGCGCCAAATAAAGCACACACAAATAATCATAAATCAGTGGCGAGCAGCAGGAGTCGCGCAGAGGCGAGTTAGAAAATATTTTCGCTGTCAATTTGTTGGCGCAAGAGGCGCGAATGCGGCTCGGCCCGGCCCGTACCTCAACTCATTTGCCACGCCCACACATTTGTTTGGGCCAAATTGCACAACTACCGCACTTAGCGCGCCTGTTGGCTTTTCGGCCTTTAATGACAGCCTCCATGTTGTTTGCTTAGCTCGCTTGATTAGCCGCAGGAGCTGCCGCTGCTGGAAATAGAATTTTGTGTCTTGCCAGTGCCAATTTGTGGCGCGCAAATTGCAAAGCCTAAGACAAAAGTCTGCTCAAAGAAAGAACAGAAACAGAACACAGAAACAAAAAAAATCTCATTCACAAAACAATCATAACACTGACCTCAATTTCCTGCCAGTTGCAATCACATTTCCATTTGCCTTTCCAGTTCTCAGCGCCTCAGCGCCTCGACTCGGTTGTATAATTCTAATCAGAGCCGCTTCGCAATTATGACCAGCAGCAGCGCGGTACATGAAAAATCAATAAAAGCACAAAGCAACATTTCTTCGACTCTATTCTCTACTTCTTCAGTTCTCCAATTCTCCCATTCTCGACTTCTCTATTTCGCGCTGATGATTTGCTTTTGATGATGCGCACGAACGGAACCCGAAAAAAAAGTAGCACAACAATTGGCACAGAAATGAAATAATTTGCATTTAATGGCGCTCGCCGCGTGGGCCGCTTGGGCCGCATATGGCTGGAGCGGGAGCTGTAGCTGGAGCTGGCGGCAGCTGGAGTCGCCATGGGCATGCATGTGGTTTCGGCTGTGGCATTAACTGCAAATGGCGGTGCAAGTTCAAAATCATTAGGGGCTGTAACCATGGCTGCGGCCAGCTGAGCTCGTTCGCCTTTTGTTCGGCGCAATTTGCGCTTTGCGCTGTCACGATTAATAACGCTGTCATAATAACACTTTTCTGTGATTGATTTAAGACAATTACAGAAAAGAGGAACACAGCGCTCACGTTTGAGTGCCGCCTGAGTGATTGGCGCTGCCGCTTAAGAAAGAGATTATCAAGTTGCCAAATGGGCACGTCCGTTTCGGGCTGCGACGTCGACTGGGACTGGGACTGGGACTGCAGCTGCGGTCTGGGAATGCTACGGCAAAGTGTTGAACCGCGCAGACATGCTAAATTAAGCTGAAGAAGATGGCTATCAACACCACCAACACCGCCAACAAGCATCAGCTCTAGTCCGGCGCGTTGCTCTTGCTGTTGTTGTGGTTAGGTTAGGTACGCAGCCAAATCGCTTGATGTTGATGGCTTACAACAAGTAATTGGCAGCATCCACATGTTGGCGACGGCCCCAACACCACCACCACTCCACCAACCATAACACCACGCGGCCAACGAGAGCAGCCTCATCATCTTCATCAACTGCTGCGTTGCTCGTCCCAGCGTCGCTTGTGTCAAAAGGTTTAATTTTGTTCTCTCTCTCCCTTGCTTCGATAGCCTTACCCTCGCTCTCAGGCCTCGCCCTGCACCCTGGCTACCCACCTGCCCCCACGCGCCGCCTGTAATAACATTTCATGCTGCGCTCTTTGGTCTTCAACCCGAACCTCTTACATGGCTGACTGGCTGCATCACAACAACAACAACAACAACAACAACGGTGCGCCTCCATCTGCGTCAATGTCAGCGCATCGAGTCCAAGTCCAAGTCGAGTCCCCTGACACACGTCGCCAACAACAACAGCAACAACTCCTCGCTTATTGGCCGCTGCCTCTTGCAGTTATTGTTATTGGCAATGTTGTTGTTGCTGCTGCTGCTGCTCTTGTTGGCTGGGTCAAGTTCAAGGCTTCCCACTTTGCGACTTTTATGCGTTTTTCGCGCTGGCCCGCTAAAATTTAATGTGCCCCGAACGCACTTTAGCTGAAATTGGCACACGATGCTGCTCCTAGCCCTGCTTTTTACAGTCACAATCAGACGATTCAGGTGTTAGAAGAGCCAAAGGGAAGATTGCTTTTTATGCCCACTGAGGTGAATGTGTGGGCCAATAAAAAACGTATTTAATTGAGGTCGTAAAATATACAAATATTCAACGTATTTTCGATTACATTTTGATTATATTTTAATCTTTTGTGCATCTAAAAATAAATCTACTTAAATTGATTTAGCTTAGAGGTCTTCTGTAATTAGAAGCTTTAGCAAGATGAGTGTAGCATATAAGAATGTGTAGCAATTCAGAATAACATTTTGATAAAGAGAGCATAATACCTAGCCCCAATAGGGCTATAGATTAAGATAAATTGAGTAAAGAAAAATTGAGAGACTAAAGAAGCAAGCAGACGCGAGCAGACGAGAGAGTGTTTTCTTGGAATAAAGAGATACTAAGAAAGACGCTCGCAATAGTGATTACAGTTTATTTTTAAACATTAATTCTTGTGCCCTTTTATTTACTCAATTGGCTCTCACAGTTTTTTATTTAGCAACAACTGACTAAAGTTATATATTGATAGATTTTTTTTTAAAAAAGCTAAGAGATCGCAATCCATATACAATAATTAGATTTTTTTATTGACTTTCGTAAATCAATAATAATTTAATTGATATATATGAAGCTAAAATTAAGCACAATTTATGCACAGTCTTCTAAGCTAAATTAAAGCATAGGATTTTATTTTACAACATTAAATATTATACTAGCTTTTTTTCTTTTTTTTATAGATTTTTTTTCTATTTATGCCAAGTTAAGCTACATATATATTGGAAGATTTTTTAATAAAAAAAAAAAATTTATAAATATATATTTTAGTCAGGAGACAACAAACTATTTAAAAGCATAAATTTCATTCATAAACTGTAAATAAGTAAATAATTTTTAGATGCTGCATCAATTCAGCAAAAGTTAAGTTACATTTCTATGTGGTCCTCTAAGTTAGATTATTGTTTTCCTTTAACAAAAAATGATTTAATTTCTTATTTTCACACAAACTTAATATCTTAGACAACTTAATGTATATTATTATCAACTTCATTTAAGTAATATATTTGTATACACTTAAATATATATATAAAATATCTAAGACATTTTAATGTAAATCAGGATCAACTTTGTTAAAATTTTAACTAAGACTCAACAAATCTCAATTGTTTTATTCTTCTTTCAGCTTGCCTCAATTTTTACTGGATCGCTGGCATTTACATTTTTTTTATTTATTTTTTATTTCTATAAATATATATTGCAATCTTTTAAAAAAAAATGTAGCTTTGTCGATAAGAAAAAAGGCTATACAAATAATTTATTTTAAAACTCAATAAAATAATATTGTAGACAATAAAAAATTGACTCTACAACAACTTCTTTGCTTAGCTCCATGTGACTATGCATCATTTGTTCTCTGAAACTTATTTGTTTACTATTATTATTTTTTACTTAAATAATTTTAGTAACTCATTTGCATATTCCTAACACATTTTATTATTTTTTCGCTTAGGTAGACAAAATAATTTCCTGTTTGGCGCATATTTTGCTAAATAAATTTTGTATTTTAATGCATATTCCGAGTATGCCTTTTGTGTGCAAATCTCATTGCATAGAACAAAAGTAGATGTTGTTAAACGCTTTGCGCTCATCCTAAAAATGTAAATGAATACGGAAATCGTTTGCTTTGAATGATTGCATTGGCTAAGTACTTGAGATTTAGTACGAGCCATGTCCCATATGTTTGTTAGCCAATTGCCGATCGGCGAGGGGCACTTCATCTGTTGGCTGACCACAGAACGTGAAATCACTTCGTGGGGGCATACCCGATTTCAATTTAAATGTTGTGAAGAGCAGAAGCGAGCCACAAAACGGGGCGAAACAAAAATCTGTGTGTTTTTATGGGCTTTTGGGTAACTTGTAATCGGCAACGGCAATATTCGTATTCGTAATATTCGCTAAGTGCAGTTAAGATGGTAGCTCTAAAAGGCATTCAACTTGCTGGCTTTGGCATTCCGCGCCGATGCGGGCGAGCCAGCCAGCCAGCCATGATGGACAATAATAATTCTTGGCAAAAAGCCATTTTCGTTTACAAATTGCCGCATAAATCGCATATTCGATGAGAGTTAGCTGCTTGGCCAGAAATGCATAAAATGCAAAAGTATCTCCAGTTGCCTCAGAATTTCCTGCACCATGCAATTTCATCTCTCAGTGCGCGCTGCCCAAACAGGCAGCCAGCCAAAACCAGAACCGTTAACCAGCCGTCCGGCAGCAACAAAAGCGAAATAAACCAAGTCGAGTGCATAATTCGTTATGCTTTATTACGAAATTGGATATCATTGACTGCGACGGCGACGGCGACTGCGACGGCGACTTTGAGTTGGGCTTTGGCTTAGTCTTTGGCTTTTTGACTGGAAATTATGGCTGAATTCGAGATTCTGGATTTCTCTCCTGCGGTAGCTGCCAAATGACATACTTCTAATTTATGGATGCAGCAGCATTTCGCCCCGACTCGATCAGACTCCAGCGAAAGCTGCAGGCAGCCCGAAAAGCGGGAGGAAAATATCGAAAAATATGTGTGTACCTGCGGCTCGCCCACGGAAATGCTTGCTGAATTACAGCGCACCGCTAGCTGCGGCTAGCTTGCACCACTCCACCACACTACACCGCTGAGCACCACATAATTAGTGCAATGTGTGGACAGGCCGACGCTACGAGCTGCAGCTGGAGCTGGAGTCAAGTGCAGCGGGCACTAGGCATATTGGGAAAGCATTTCTGGGCGATCCGATCCAATCCGATTCGTGTCGTGCCGCAGATACAAACGAACTAAGTAAAACTCTACGTATGATTTTATCTACGCGCACACGCGGCTGCAACTGCACAGCCAAACGCGTGTTTGTAAGCTAGAGAAAAAAGGAGGAAGAAGATGAAATGTATAAGGCTGAGGTATACCCTGTAGGCCAGTGTGAAGTTTGCCAGTTTGAGTTTATTTTTGGTAAGCTTTCTTTCATAGGCGGCTTCCCAACCACCCAAGATGGAACCCTTGCCTGTGCTTCCTCTGCCGCAACACTTTTTCTGTGAAGTCACAGACTTTTCCCCAAGCAACATCTTTGCTGTTACACATTTGCTATACAATAGTCTCTACTTCACTGACAGTTTTTGGCAGGTCGATCCTTTCTTCTGTCCGCTTATCGCAGTTAAAGAAAGTGGGCTCTGCGTCGTGCATTGCATTTTTGCAGCAAATGCAGCTGGATTCTACTGCTGGAGTTTCCTCAGTGTCTGAAGGTGCTTTCTAAAGTATCAAAATTCTGGTATAGTAATAATAATAAATCTTAAATTTATAAAAAAGCCTAATTTACTAAGATTTGATGAAAGAAGAAGCTGGGTAATAAACGTAAACAGGTAAAACATAAGGTTCAGGGCGTGGAGCCTATGGAATGAATGAATATTTGCTTAATGAAAATATAATAACATTTAGTTAACACTATATTTAAATATATATATATAAAAAATAAAAAATAAAATAAAATAAAAAGTCCTAAATGCTCAGTTTTGTAAAGAATTCCGGACTAGTTTTACACTTGTAGAAATTATTATAAAATGTAGTGTCATCTGTGAAAAATGCTAAAGAAATTGTAATCATAATCTCATCAAGGACCATATGTCTTTCCCCTCATATGTGAAGCTGGCATAAGAAATAAATTTATAAAATTTTTTTTGCTTAAGGGAAATACAGATAAAAAAATAAATAAATAGAATATATAATTTGTGTATGTATTTTAATTTAATTAATTAATTTTAAGAAGTCATTAACTTTATGTATAGTGTGTCTTTATATCAACATCATCCTCATCTCCAAGTCCCCGTCTCCATTCGCAGCTACCCTCTAAAAGCTATATGCCAGGGTATAGAAACAGTTGTTTTGCTCTCTGTTAAGCACAAGGCGAATCTGAAGTGCCTGCGGTTGTTTTTGTTTTTTCTTGCTGCCTCTGAGCCGCGCGATGATGCCATAGATATTGTCGCTTCGTGTACAGTTAGCCGTTACATATATATTAGCCTAACGTTTGGCCCGGCCAAAAAATCGCTGTTCGTTTTTTTCCGCCTCTTTTTTGGTTTGAGCGAAACTTGTTTGGCTGACGAGTGGGTGGCCGGCTGGTGAAATGTGCTCGGTCTGGAATCAGAGCTGGAGTCAAGAAGCTGGTGTCAGCGGCGGGTTCTTGTCGGGCTCTTGTCTGTATTTCATTAGCACTAACCGCAAATTAGCTTTGGCTACGGCTATGGCTTCGGCATACGGCATTCGGCATTTGGCTTTGGCTTGAGCCTAGCGTGTGCCCGTTTTGGTGGTACGAGTCACAGATAACTCAATTGAAATGAAAATCACAGACGGTGCCATGGAACGGTTACCGTTAACTGCTGCAAGTCCAAGTGCAAGAGCAGCGCCAAATCGATGTGGCAGTTGGAGAAAGACTCCATTTACGGCCAGTCAATAACAAATTGTGTGGCAGCCAACTGCCATGCCCCCAGCACAGGCAGGCAGTCAGACAGCGAGTCAGACGAACCAACCGCATTAGAAGCGGGCGCGTAATCGGAGCAACTTTCTGTTTATGGTCAGAAACACTTGGGCGTGAATTAAGCATCTTTGGCATTTGGTTTAATTAGCGCCAACTGCCGCACAGCCGTTGAGATTCTTGTTGAAATTAGATGACAAGCTCGCTTACCAGCCTGTCCAGCTCTTTATAAACATATCCAGTTTATGCAACGCACACAAACACACACTCGGACATGAGCTTAGCACGCAACGAGGCATTGTTGCATTACACGCAACGTTGCGGCACCCCTGGGGTGGGCTGGGGCGAGCAGAAAATTTATGTGGACTTCGCAACATGGCCAAATGCACAGCGGGACGAGATTTGAAGGAGGAGGCGCTCTCCATGCATGTTCCTGTTGAAATGAAAGCAGCAGCTTCAGCAGCAGCAGCAGCAGAAGCAGCAGCAGCAGGCGAGCAATCGTTCTGAATTTATATATTTGATGTATGTATAAAGTCCTCATGCGAGCATACCCTGCTGCAAGATATGGAGCATATGCATTTAACGACCGTCATTAGCCGCAGCAGATTGTATAGATTGATGCAAATGGATATGAATCAAGCGGCTATCGGATGATCTCGATAGAAAGTTCTGATCGAGGAGGCCTCGACTCTGATTGTAGGCGCATCGCGTCTTCGTTGAGGCCGAGCCAATGGCAGCTAGTTACTCGTATTATTTATTTTACATTGAAATTATTCGCCTGTGCTGCAAGGAAAGTGCACGGCGCTAAATGTTTTAAACATTTGCTGTCGGACAGCCCCGGACAGCTTGACAACGAGATCATGACTTGCAGTCGGAGTTGCGGACTTAATGCACGATTGGCAGTTGCAGTTCAAAGATATTTCAAATTTGTTGGGCCAGCGGCCGGCCTGGGATGATTTGGCTGCCTGCTGCATGCGATTTGCATTCGAAATGCGGCTGCTCGAATTTAATAAAAATGTTTTATTAAGTCATAAAAATATTTAAATATTTTGTGCATTGCCTCGGCATTTGCATAAGTGAATGCGCATTGAAATTGTGCAATTTGGCGACCGGGCCTGACCAGGAAGTGCACGATTGCGGTTCTTGCCCCCGGTGGGTGCAGTTAGATCGACTCCACAGCTCAGCTCAGCTCAGGTCGGCGACTATGTTGCCTGCCACCATATTGAGCTAGGCCCATTAATAAATACCGCGTCTGAGGACTTGCTCACACACACACACACACGCACACTCACATCTCATACTCATCACGCACAATCAATTAAAGTTTATCGCACTGAGGCTGTCAGGCGCTGGGCCGAGTGTATCCCTTTAAGCAGCGCATTTTTCGCCATGGCAATTACACAAATGCCAGCGCATCAACGAAAAGCTGCTATTGGCATTTAAGATGCCAGCGTGGCAACTTGGCGTGCCTCGCGCACATAAATCCAGCGATCCTGGCGATGCGGCCACAAATCCTACTTAGTTGCGGACGCGCATCGCGGCAAGTGTCCCATAAATGGATAAACCTGCAGCTCTGCAAATTTGTCAAGCCTTCGAGGCTGCAGAGCCTCGTGTACCGACGTGTGCCCTTCAGATATTTTCCACGACGGCAGCTTGAGTAGCATGAGCATTAGATTAATCTAGAAAGGCGAAGCAAATTCGTTTTTCATTTAGTCAAGTAATAATTAGGAATGGGCTTAATGCAGTTGGGAGGGAGCAAGTGGATGATCAAAGGGGAATGAAGTTGTCTTAGTGGTGGGCTTGAGATATATACTCTGGTAAACTAAATACAAATTATTTCTATATGTTATTTTTCTTTAATAAGTTATTGTAAGAATATATTATATTTTAAAAATATATATATAAATAGATTATCAAATAAGGATATCAAACTAGTAGAACAGAAATATAAATTTTAATAAAATATTAAATAAAATTATAATAAAATATTAAAATTATATTTTTGATATCTAAATATATTTTTATTTAATATTTTAGTAGAACACAAGTATAAATTATAATAAAATATTGTTTTGAAATTACAATAAAATATTAAAAGTATATTTTTTTAATCAATAAAAGTAATTTTATTAAATAGAAATATTTATGACATTCACGTTTAAATAAGACTTTGACTATGTGGCTGCCACGACTTACTCAACAAGTTAGTCCATACTAAAATGTTAGAATAAGCTTAAAAAACCAACTAAGAAAAACTCTAAAAAAAATTCTTTTAACATTCATAGATTATCATAGGCAAAGTTCTAAGTATACAGTTGATAGTAAAATTTATTGTCTTGAAATATATAAATAAGGCAAAACTTGTCCATTTTACTAAAAAAAAATAGATTTCATTAATATTAATTTCAGGAATTTTTAAAAGTTTTCTATATGCAACAGCTGTACCTAAAACTTGCTTACCTTTAAAGCTGACTTCAGATGCATATTCACTGCATAAATAATCTCACCTTGCACCTTACCTCCCCAAAAGCTGCACCATGCAAAAGCTAACTAATAGCCCGCAATAAAGTCCATTAGCTAAGCATCTTTTGACACTTTTCTAATCGCTGGAAACACCTTTTGAACAGCAGGTAAGATGCAAGACTGCAATTAAGTTCACTTAAGCGCTAAGGCAGCTATTTACTGGCAACTATTTGACACTATTGCCTCTGAGAATGGGTTAGGCTGGTGTCACTGGGAGTTATTCAATTATAGTGGGGCGGGCGGTGGCATGCCTGGGCTAGAGTCTCATTAGCAGGCCTGAGAACCGTTGCTGGTGCAGCAGCGATAGAGAGAGGGAGAGAGAGAGAGAGAAAGATATTATCGTTAAATGACCGCAATTTGCATGTAAATGTTGTTTATCAATTTAAACGGCTAAATGCCTTAAAACTAATGACAGAGCTGGGCCAAAAAGGCAATAAAGAAATGTTTTCACCCTGCAGCCATGCGGCTGATATTTTCGTTCGCCTGTTCTTAACGGTGGTTCCAACTTGTGGGTAGCCAACGGAAGACCGAAGCGCGATGCCCGCTGCCCGGTGCCCGATGCCGCTGCTCGAGCATAAGTACTTGTACTTGCACGCTGGCAGTGGAAACCCGTGGCCAGGCACTGCATGCAGCACATATTATAACAACAATATTACGGTAATGACGTGTCATTAATTTTATTACAAAATGTGTATGTGCCCGGTACGATGCGACGAGCCTGTTGGCGTTGCTTTATTGAAATCTTGTAGACTGCTGGTCTTCCGCATTTGATGGCTATGGCCAGGAGACGAGCGTCTCGGCCGCTGTAGAGAAAGCCAATCCGAGTGGGGGGCGCCGTTGGTATCCATAGCTATACATAGATGCCAAAAATAACTCGCATTGCTCGTTGAAATAAATATGCTGCATAGTTTAGCTGACGCTGCTGCTGCTGCTTCGTTTTTGTTTCTTTGGAGACGACGAAAATATTTTCTATGAACTGTTGACTGCATAACTCACTTTGAGCAGGCGAGCGAGATGGGGAGTGGATGGATCCCTTGCCGATTGTGCTGCCGATCTGGTCCTGCTGGGCACCGGGCTGCGCCACTGCCTGACACTGAAAAATGCAAACAGAAATAAAACAAAAGACTTAAGCAACAAACTGAGTGATTGCAATTGCTTTGCCATGCGTTTGCGTGCGCGCGTATGTGTGTGCTGTCTGCTATTTTTAGCTGAGCTAAATAGTTGGCATTGGCCCAAAGGATGCGAACGGCAGCAGCAGCAGCATCGACTGCTGCAGTCCAAAAGGAGTTGGGCTGCCCGGCCTTGTCTTGGCAGCATATTATTTTATAGCCGCGCGCATAAATCTTGCAAACGCAGATAAAAAGGAACGCTTTATAGAAAAATAAAAATAAATAAAATGCCAGCCAGGTGGGTGGGGGGCAGGGAACAGGGGACAGAGAGAAAGAGTGAGTGTAGGCAACCGGATCGTCAGCCCTCGCATTGATGGAAACAATTTATGGCAAAATTAATGATAGATTATGGCGCTGCCAATTAAAAACCAACAAACAAGCGCGCAGTTTATGGATGTAGCATCAACATGGATCCAATTCCCCCCTGCCCTTGCCCAAGAGCGGACGCCACTTGTAGCTGGATACTACATAGATTGCATAGTAGGTGTTTAGACGAATGACGGTCATTGGCCGTGTGATTTGTTTGCGACTCACGAGTCGTGTGACAAATTGCCCGGCTAAAGACGAAGTGACATCATATCAATCTTAAGATTCGCCGATTCCAAATACATAATTAAAACACAATAAGCAGGCGGCGAACCGCGAGCAGTGTTGGCCATTTGATTAATAACCTGCGGCCCAGCTCCTATGGCAACACGAGTCAGCTATTAAAGTCAGTCAAGCGCAATTAGAACAAAGCGAACGCAGAATTTCAAAAGAACTCAAATACTATATGTATATTATAATCTACATAACATATTTCCTTTCGGGGCGGACAGCTGAGTGTCTGAAGCGGAATTCTGCACGTCTGCGTTTTATTCTTTGAACTCTGCCAAAAGAGAAGAAGAACAAAACTTTGATGAGATCACATCTATTCACATCTATCAAGCAGCAGCACACTTTGACAGGCACAAAAGTACTTTATACACTTATTATTTAATATATCTTAATCTGATATATATATTTATTTTTAGCCAGATGTGTTTGAAATTTAGATTAGGGTTTGCTTAAGCAGAGGTTTATATTTAGATTTATTTATTTTTGTTTTTTATTCTAATTAGAAATATTATAAAAAGATAATCAACTGACACCCTAGGGATGCATAAGATAAATTATTTATTTTTGGTTAAATAATAAATTAATCAGTTAGGAAATAAAAAAAAATTGTTCTCCTTGTCAAGACATTCTCCTCTTCTTCCGTAAATAATTTTGTAAGCAGATTTTATAATATCTCCAGATGTGATTGAAATTTAGAGTAGGGCTTATTTAATAAGAGTATTTATATTTAGATTTATTTATTTAAATTTATTTTTTATTTTTAATAGAATTATTAAAAAATTATTGATACTCAAAGGATGCCTAAAATAAACTATTTATTTATTTTATTTTATTTTATTTTTTTTTAAATCAGTTAAGAAAAATAAAAAATATAACATTCTCCTTGCAGCTCAAGACATTCTCCACTTATACCGTAAATATTTCTGTAAGCATGATAATGTAGCCAAAGTTCATTGTTGAATATGAAAAGAGTTTAGAATTTATGCGCAAATTCCATCCGGTAGACGTCTTTATAAACAGATTCAAAAGGCAACGAATCAAACAGAAAATTGGCTAATGTTTTGTGTGGCTGGGCGAGTTCATAAATTGCTTTTTAATAATTACAAAAGAAGGGGCATGAAAGGCAGTGCTGAAGAATAGCGCTTGCAGCTATGTAAAATTCGATGGCAAGAGGCAGCATAAATGGCAATCGACTTAAAATTGAGCAATTAAACAATTTTGTTATATCTGGCAGAAGTGAGAAAGAGTTCAATGTGCCCAATGCACGACAATTCAAATCGACGGGAGGTAGGATGGAGCGATCACGTGCCACAATTAAAGGTTGCGCAAGCGGCAGACAGACGGATTGACAGAGTGACCGACTGGCTGTCTGATTGAGTGCATGATTGATGGACGGAACTGTGCTATTTTAGTGTCAACACGTATACGCCCACAGCGCCGGCCAGCCCAACCCAATTCGAGCTCTAGCATTACGCGCAAAAATTCGTGTGGAAATCAAGTGCTCAGAATACGTGCTGCAGATTTCAATTCGAGTCGAAAAAATAATTTCAGCCACTTTTATGGATCTTTAATGGGACAACGCTGGCAGGTAGTCCGCGTAACACAGGCAGGCAGGCGGACTCTGCCTAGAAATGGCACAGCCCGGCACAGGCCCCGGGGCGGGCGAGCCAACGGAAAGTGGCCATAAACAAGCAAACAAACACTTCTGGGCCAAGCTTCAACTCCGGCTTTGATTTGGGTAAACAAATCACCTTATGATAATCAAGAGTCAATAATCTGTTTTGCCCCAGCAGCCAGCCGGCAGCTAACAGTGCCCCATGCTCCACTCGCTTCGAGTGCGTTCATTGGTGGCCCCAGTTCGTACTTGACTCGAAGAATAATGAATCATAAGTCGAGATTGCGGCCCCCGCAGACGCCTGCGCCCCGCTCTGATTTGTTCATTTGTTGTATTGAATGTACATGTCGTTCATATCTTGTTCCTACAAATCGCGTGCTGATCGGCGGGCTCCCTCTCTCTCTCTCTCTCTCTTCCCTTCGCTGTCTCCTACCTTTGGCTCTGCTCGTGTTTGACAAGCGCGCAACAGACAATTTTAATGATTCCCTGCGGTTTCTGGCCTTTTTCTGGCCATAAGAATTATGACTTTTTCAATGTGATTTCATTTATTTTGCTTGCCCTCGCCCCGGCCCACCCTCCCTCTACCTCTCGCTCTCGCCCTGTTGCGCTGTTGGTGTTGATAGCGACTTTTACTCAACGTCTTGGTGCCGGCGGCGCCTTTTGGCCATTGGGTATTCTATATGTGGCTCAGTTCCTTGAACCCGCAATGGGGCAACTTAATTAACTTTCATTCCATTGATCGACTCTGCGCTACAGTTTGACAATCACTGCGCCAGCATCATGACTATTTTGTTTAATTCTAATTAACCTGTCTCGCAGCGGAAATGTATTTTAAGTGTCTGCCGGAGCTTAGGACGCCGAACGCTGAACACCTCCTCCATCACATTTCGTTGCTGATTTGCATTTATGTCGTTAAAGTTTTGTGCTTGCTGATTTTTTTATGAATAGTTGTAGAGATCTGCGGCCGATTATGATATCATTCTAGAATCTCTGTTAACGAGCGCAGTGTTTGCACATCTTCTCGAATTTGCGGTTAAATAACAAATATAAAAAAAAAATAATATTCATTTAGCCAAGTAATTTACACGCACTTGGAATTAAATGATCTCTAAAGATGAAATTTCTGATGAGCAAAAATACTAAAAATAAATATTAACAATAAATGCAAAATTAAGATGGCTTTTATATACTCTATTAAGGTAGTTAAGAGGAGTATATTAGTTTTACTTACCTGTTTGACCATCTGTTTTATCATGTGATTTTTTCTTTCAATTTAAATATAGAATTTTATTACTTTGTTTTGAGCAATCCTAATATGTAGCTTATGTCATTAGTTCTGAATACTGATAGAAGCTCTGAGACTTATTTTAGTTTATATATTAGTTTAGTCTGGCAGACTCTTTTGTGCTAGTTTACATTTACACTGGTTGTACTCACCTGCTTTTTGAATGACTAAGTGTGAAGCTGTCATAAATTGGAAATTTCTCAGAGCTTCTGGGGACTTACAAGTCATGAGAGTTTCCCAGAAACAAAGCGTTGAGTAAATAGTTTACAAAGTGAACTTCAGCTTAAAAATAGATTTGCTTTTATTTTTTAATTTGTTATAAAGATAATGAATACATATTATTATATTATTATATATTTATTTTTTAATATTATATATAATACATAAATATTTATATATTATTGTTATTAAGTAACAATCATATATTTTAATATTTAACTAAAATATTTTCTTCTGCCTTAAAAAATTTGCTTATCTTATTTAGACAATTTATTTATTTATTTTTCAAATATTTTTATATAGTAATAAAAAAAATTAATAATTAAAAAATTATTAAAGATTTATTTTTATTTCTTATTATATATTTTTAAATGTATTATAATAAATTGAATCACCTTTGTTAATTACAAATTTAAATAAAGTTCCTGAAGTGAGACCAAAAAGAATTCTCCCTTTTTCAAAGCTCTGCTGAGAGTACATATGCAGAGCTGGTCACTGGAGCTGCCTTTATGGTTGCCCAGCGGTCATTTAGTGATCCTCTAATGACAGCACAGCACAAACACCCATCGCTCTCTGAATGGGGCTATGTGGAGATGAACTGAGGCATACATTGTAATAGATAATTAAACGCCTGGCCATATATTTTATATGCGATGTCGGCGTTTATTTGACGTGAATGGCGCGCAATCAATTTTTATGTAAACGCAATTCCACAATACAAAACGCGATGCTAATGAAGCGCGGAGTGTTGCAGCTGCCAGCACAATGTCTACTGGCAGCAGGCAGCGACTGGATAGCCTTATGCCCAATGTGGTGGCGTCGAGGAGACCTCTGTTATCCAGCCAATAGTATTAACCATGTTTATGCTGATCACAAATGGCGCCTGTGGCAGGCAAAGGAGATAATACTGCAGTGCCTAATTAAAAATGCCATAAATACGGCTTGAGCTCATGTTGACATTGCCAATGTTAAATACCGAAACTCTATATAAAAATGAAATGCCTTTTTCAACAGACGAATGGTTTGCATAAAATTTTAGTTTGCATAAAGCTTGAAAATGGCAAAACGGCATCGGCCACAGGCTCACGCTGCGAGGCGAGACCTTTTTGCTCTCGAGCCCAGACAAAAAAATAATAAACATATATGTCACTGCCAATGCGATATTGACAAATATTAAACAGGCATAAATAGTTGTCGCTCATACACATGTTTGCCGTTTGCCGTTTGCATGGCCCGTCGACTAACCAATTTACCAAAAACAACAACAATGACTCTCAATGGCTATGAATAAGTATGAAAATCTCTCAAGGTCTCAGCCGCAGTCGCAGCAGCCACAGCCCAGCGACATCGATCAACAGTGCATGAAATTTGCGCTTGACCATGTCGCGTGTCATTTTTATTATATTAATACCCTGTATGAAAAAAAAAACGCCATGATAGGGCTCTAAATTTTAAAACAATTTCAGTTGTGTGAAAAGTTTTAAATAATATGTTTAGCTTACTATAATTTAAGGTACTTTGGAATATATTAAATTTTGTTTTTTAAGCTTGACATGTTAAATAAATTGAATTAAATTTCAAGGACTTTAATGTCTTATACATCTTTTGTTACTTTAGAAAAAAAATCAATAAAATATTAAGTATTTTCCATTTAATTAAAAATATATTTATATATTTTTGTTCATTATTTTTAATTTATTTTAATTGGGTATATATTTTATTTTATTTATTGTAATACTTGAAATATTTTTTATTTATTTTTTTTAATTTTCTCTAATTAGATATTTAAAAAAATATTATTTAATTAAAATATTTTTGATATTCTTGACGTAAAACGCATATTAAATAAAAACTAATATTTGAGAATATTACAGAATGCCAACAATAACAAAAAAATTTCTACATTGACTAAACTCTAATTTAGTTAAAGTTCTGCGTATAACTTTAAAAGCTATGCTTTGCTATGTTCTAATGAATATAAATATTTTATAATAGGTTATTAATACTAACTCATCATTAATAAAAACTTTAAAAGCAGAAGAAACTTAACATATAATTATTATATCATTTAAAGTCAGTAAAAATGTTTATTCTCAATTTCTGACGATTATGAACTTCATAAATTTCCCAAGGTATTCAGAAAAGTAGCAAAAAGGAAAGGGAAAAAGATTATATATCTTTTTAATTTGCATGCGTTACTTAGTTATAAAATTTAACTTGTTAAAATGTTTATGGCTGCCGTTGTCCGCGCATTGATTCATGCTGCGCTGCGTTCATTAAGGCGCTATAAATATTTTTTATTCAAAATAAATTGTGTGCAATGCATTTGTCATATGGGAAACAACGGCAATTCATTCAGGTGGGGCACTTGGAAATTTCTCTAGATGTGCTACGCTTACTGCGTTTTTTTCCACTGTGATAATAAAAATACGTGAGCTTAAATATTTATCTAAACTCACTCGAGTGCAACTGAAAGCACCGTTGCTGTTGTCTCGACTTCTCCTGGCTTCAACAATGGGTGGCAGAAAATCAAATCAGCGTCAACCCGTTGAAAGCCAGAACCACAGACAACATCAACAACAGCAGCAACAGCAGCAGCAGCAAAAGAGATAATTTAGCGTAGATAATTTTTAATTTAGTTACCCTAGCAGCAACACAAACAACAATTGAGAAATTAACATTGCATGTTGTTAGATGAGTGAAATTGTAAAAGCCTTTTGCAAAAGCGAAAACTATTTAAGCCAAATGGGAGCAGCCAGCGACGCCAAGTGTAACCGTTACAGATCGAGCCACCTGGCTAAAAACAGTAAAAAATTTGCAAAATGCAAAATCATTCCAAGCACTTAGTGGGAACGGGAATAAATAACTTTGTACAAAAAGTAGATAAATAGAGTTGCAAAAATTACACAGAGATTTGTTTTTTTAGATGCATAATGTAGAGCAAGAATTAATGAGATGTTTGTTCAAAGAATCTACTGTCTTAAAAGTGTGCACTAATTTATGTGACGATGGATTGAATAGATGATAGTTGACCTGATACTTGACATTTTATTGGAAGTAAACTTGTAACAGAGCAACTCTTGTTGCGGACGTTTTTTTTTTTTTTTTTTTTTGCAAAATAATTGTTTGACATGCTAATCGTTTTATTTAGAATATATTTCTATATTTCACTGTGATTCAAACTAGTCTACAAATTTATGTGACCTAATTTGGAAAGTATTTAATTGCCTTATCAATAGTCGAATCTAGTTAGTTAGATTTTGATGCCTTATAAAATCAATCTCATTTTATCCTTATAACCATTCTCACTTTAAAATTCTTACTCCTATTTTTTTTTTGCATACATATCTCTAGCAGCCTTTTAGAAACTGATCATTTTATTGATATTCATTATACTAGATTACATATCCGCTTTATTGTTTGCAAAACTTTTATAACATATAATTGCAAAGATCTCCACATTTTGTATAATTTTTAATAGTTTTACATTTCCTAATTAGGTATTTTCCCAACAACTTTGATTTGCTACAATAAAAATGAGCAATTTATATAGACGTTAATGTTATCTGTCAGACAATTAATCTTTACGCTTGAAGCTGAGCTGAGTTAAAAATTGAAATTTGCAATTTGTTTATATTCCACATATTTCAAGTTAAACTCTAATATTTTGTCTAGCTATTAGACCTTAGATGGTTGTAACTAAAATGTCAAAGCGAAGATGAATGTCCATAAGGAGCGATGTCTACTGTATTTAGAATACATTCATGACCCACAAATATGTGGCAGTTTATCACTGTGATAAACAGCTGTCGGAGTTTTGCCCAAACCACTCAAACACACACGCACACCTTTTTCAGAATTTTCCAGCTCGTTTGTGGAAAATTGCGAATTTCCGCTGATTCGCCATGATACGAGGCAGTCGGCTCAGCTCAAAGGTTTTTCCAGCGGTTACAGCTCAATGACTGCATACAGAGCAAAGCCGCAGCGAAATTTATTTGACATATGCTCCAAACGCAGCGCCTCGTGCATAGCTGAGCCATGAGCAATGCACCACTTGGAGCCGATGGAGTAATTGGCAAAGGAAAATAGAAAATGGAAAACTAACAGCAGCATGAGCTTGCAGAAAAGTGAAGCGAGCATTTTCCAATATGGTAATTAAATGCTAATTAAATTTTTAATATGACGCTACCCGGACAGCAGCCACTGCAGCTGGGTATCATAGATCGGCTGCCACTGGCAAGGTCGTGTGTCGGGTGCGTGCCGAGGCCCAGCGCTGTGCGATGAGACGCGATGAGATGAGATGAGATCATAGCGCACATATGAACTGCTGCTGCTGCTGCTGCACCTGTTGCTACCTGGCTGCCAGTTGGCTGTGTTTGCATTTCAATTGTCCAACGGCAGACGCTGAAGTGACTCGTAATTAATAATCTTTAGCGCTATTAGTAGCCGAGAGAGGTGTTTAATGTTTAATGCCTTTTGCACACATCACGCGACATGATGCAGCAGCAGCAGCAGCAGCACAGATCATTGCCACGCCTCAAGGCACAGGCCAAAGTAGAGCCCAACTTTTTACTTATTTTATTTAATTGTCTATTTAACCTAAACCAAACACAACATATACTCAGTGTTGGCTCCAGAGCTGCGCTGCATTGCGTCATTTCTCATTCTACTGATCGCTAATCGCAAATCAAAACAAAATAATTATTATCAACACAAGTCAAATAATGAATTATGTATTGCTATATCGTCTATGCTCGGGCTGTGTCTGTGCATTTATTATTGTAATCTGTAGTTAGAATATGGATACATCAGCTGACATGTAGCATTAAGTTCTCTTTGCTTACGTTGTTCAGCCTACCTTGAACGACCTTCACCTCGGAGTACTGTACAATTGTTTAACTACCTAATTAAAGATTTTGTTTTATAAAATATATTTATTTGAAAGAATTTCAGCAAGCTCTTGTCTTAGTCAAAAGGTAATGGAACCTAAGAGCTTTATCAAATTTAATGTAAAATTTAAAAAAAATTTAAAATATTTTATACATAAATAATAAGAAAGAAATTATTTTTAATAAAATATAAAATTAATATATATAGTTTATATGTATTTGTTTTATTATAAATTAATTAATAATCTAAAATGAACATATATATAATGATAAAAAGATTCATAAACTATAAAATATTAAAAAATTAATATACTTAATATTATTGTTTCAATATATATAAATAAATTAATAAACAATTTAATGAAATAAAATAAAAACACCTTTATTCTTTACTCTAATCTTAAACAGTTTTAAGTACAATCTCTCACATCCGTCAATTCAATAGATTTATATCTTGTACTCAAATAATTTATGTTCATATGTTAATCATTCCTTAGCAATTACAATAAAAAAACAACTTTATAATAATCAATGTAAATCAAACAATTAACTAAGTATTTTAATGCTTGAACTGAGCATTTGCATTCATCACAGATACCTCACACTTAATATTCTCCTAAAGCGTGATTTCAGCATAACATCTCTCGATGTTAAGGGTTGATTTGATTAGATTCTATATTCATATTCATCTTCAACTTGAACGACCTTCGCTAACAACTTTTTTTATTAATTATTTCATAATTATTCTAGTCGAACCATCATTCAGCTTAAATATATATATGCATTGTTTACAAAGTGGATTTTCCCATTATTAAAAAGTATAATAAAGTAATGATGAGCGTTAACACGTTAAAAAGTATTATAAATTTATATTATATATTTTTATATTATTGAGAAAATTCAGGAATATGAACTGAGCAGAAAAATAAAAATATAGGCAATATTATAATTTTTAAAATAATAATATAATCAATTTTATTTTTCTGTTTAACTCACATTCCAGAATTTCCTCAACTCTGTCTATTTCTATAACTTCATTCTATTATTTACTGCCTTAAAGAAGATAAATTGTTATTTGCATAGGCCATGGCAGCAGCAGCAACTGCTGTTAAACACTTTCTATGAATGGTTCCGCCTTCGCTTTCTGCCATCTGCTCTTCCACTTAACACTTTTCCGCAGCTGACAGCTAAAATAGCTGACGGCGCAGTCGTCTTGACTTTGACATGTTCATAACAATTGCCCAAAAGCCGGAGCCAGACACCAGGCACAGTTGCCCAACCAATTATCGGGCCGTTGGCATGCAATTTATGTGCAGTTGGCAGTTGGCTGGATTTATCAACTTAATGCAAATCTCTGTTTGAAATGATTTGAGCTGTGCGCTCGGGGGCAACTATAGAAATAGAAGTGGGCACTGGGCACTGGTCGCTGGTCGCAGGTCGCGCGCTGGGCAGGCGAAACGTGTTTAGCATATTGGCAGAAATGTTTTGGCATTTGCGAAGAGCCCCCTAACCAGCGACAACTTCCTTGACCGCCCACTTGAAACAGAAACCAAAGTTCCTTGGAAAAAACAACAACAACAACAACTGAAAACTGAAACCAAGCCGAAAACCAAAAGCAAACTCTGAGGGCTGCCATCATGGTGATCATGATGATCACGCTGATGATGATCATGTTGAAGGCGCAGCGACCTCTGCGCTGCATCTGAGAATCCGCTAAGAGCCGGAAAAAAACTGCGAGGCTGCAGCAAATGTGGCCCTAAGTAGAGTAATGAACTTTGAAGCTGTTGCTGTCTGTTGCCTGCTGTTGTTTGTTGTTGTTGTTGTTGCTGCTGTTGTTGTTGTTGTTGCAGGCCATTACGTCAAACGCGCGCATGCGACTGGGCCAACAGCCTCTGACTTGGTTTTTGTCTTTGAGAAAGCCAGCCAAACACGCCAAGTTTAAGGTTAAGTTTTCGATTTTGTTTTTAGCCAAACGAGCGAATAAATATATAAGATAAGCTAGAGCACAGCGGCAACAAGGAAGCATTTGCACTGTGCGCATGGAGCGCACATAAATGCTAATCATAGTGATTCCTTATTGAATTTCCCAATTTCCACAAATTGCCAAGTTGTTGGGCAAGTGGAGGAGTGGATTGTGCATTTTACTGTTAAGAACTCAGCCCAAATGCGTCAAGTTCGTGTCTGAAGTCTTTCGTTATTTTCTTTTTCTTTTTTTGCATATGCCCAGCGGCCGCTGCTACGACTCTGGCTGCAGTTGCAGTTGCAACTCGCCCGCGCAGCATTATTTTCTTTTTTTTTTTGCATATTTTTTTGATAGAATTTTCCCATGCAATTTGCCACTAATTGCTGCACGCAGCAGCAACAGTTGCTGAGCTGCTTTCTTTCTTGCGCCTAAGCACGAACAAATCGCGGCAGCTACGTGCTCTACGATTCTCTTCGCCCAGCCATTTGCATTTTCAGCTCGCCTTATGAAGGGGTAGCTAGCATGGGATGATGTAAATGTGATGTGATGCCATGGAAATTATGAAAGTTTGCTTAAAAGAAAAAATTCTATAATAGTTTCTAATCGAGGTATAAGAAAACTGAGCTGAGTTCAGACAGAGAGAATTTAAGAAATTTGAATAATTAAAAATTTAAAATGTATAAAAAAGGGAAATAAAAAGTTTTTAATTCTTATTTTTCTCTATTAAAAATATTTAATAAATTCTGCAGTAGCATCTCAGCATCTATAGGCATTTTTGTCTAAATCACTCTTACTTGCCTGCATTAAAAATAAATATCATAAGGACTCAGAGTCTTGGTTCATGTTGCCACAGCCTCAGTGAAGCTGGTGACATTTTTCAGGCTTTGTCTGTGGCCCAGCCTTCAGCTGGCTGCTTCAATTGGAGGCCAAAGTTGTCGCTTGTCGTGTTGGGCCAACAAATCAAAAGGCCACAAAGCGCACGGGTGACAACAACCTACCGCGCAGTGCCCGCAGTAGCAACTGTTGCTGCTGCTACTGCTGTAGTTGCAGCTATTTTAATGGGTTCTTTCGCTTTTCGTTTGGATCGCTGGATAGCATCAAGGAAGCCAGTTCTCTATATGTGTTTGTTTGCGCTCTTCTGCTTCTGTTTATGTTTGTGTTGCTGTTTCTCTAACGCTGTCGTTTAAATGGAAATCAACGCGCAGGATGCATAAAGTTTGCCTGTTGCTGCCGCTGCTGCTGCGTCTAATGAAAGGGTCAGACTGAAGACTGGCGAGCAACTGCTTGGCTTTGCTATGAATTATTTGCGCTTTGTTTACCAGGCAGCAGGCTCAACTGCTGCTGCCGCTGCTGCTGCTGTTGTTGTGGCTACTGCACGCGAATTGTTGCACAACAGAACGGCAGCCGCAGCCTCCACAAAGCAAATAATAAAGTGAGAAGAACAATGCCAATGCAATGTTCAAAGTCAACGAACCTAAAAAGTCCCATATTTCGCTTACAGCGGACAAACAGCCGTAGCAACCGCAGCAGCAGCAGCAGCAGCAGCAGCAGCAGCAGCAACATGAAGATCTGAGTCGGTGCTTTGTCCAGCAACAACATTTTTTCGCTCCATTTCATTTTTTCCAAGCATGACGCAAAATTTGTTGCCAACTTTTCCACACACACACACATACATACACACTCAGCGTCAGCATTTTCACAACCTTTGCACGTTTAGCCAGCTCGGCCTGCCAGCCGGCTAGCTAGCCAGCTCTGCTAGCCAGCCAAACAACAACATCGACGACGACCAAGACGACCAAGACGACGGCAATGGCCAAGAAGCCCTCCATGGCATTGCACGTAAAAAGTGCAATGGCCTTAAGTGGAAAAAGCAGTAATAGAAAATAAGCATGGACTCTGGGGCTGCAGCAGCAGCAGCAAAAAAAGAGGAAAAAAAAGAATTGCAGGCAGGCAGCAGGCAGCCGCAACTGGAGGCCTGCCGGGCAGACTATGCAACAGCAACAACAACGAAAAAAGTTGCAGAGCTTTGTTGCTGGCTGGCTGAAACGACCTCGCTTGCATCATTAGAAGTGGTGCTCGCAGCAGCGGCAGACACACATTGAAAGAGGGAGAGGGGGGAGGTGAAGCTGCTGCTTGGCTCCAAGCTGCAAGTTGCTGCGGCAGACAAAGCCAAAGTGCTGCTACGTGCCTTGGGTTCTATACAATCTTTCCGCTACACTCTTTTTCTCCTCTCTTTCTCTCGCTCGCCACACATACTCTCTCTCTCTCTCTGTTTCTCTCTCTCTCTCTCTCTTGCTCTCTGTTGACTATGCAATCGAAATAATAAACCCAACAGTTGGACAATTTTCTCGACGTGAGTTTCTTTTGGCCGCAGCAGCAACTGTTGCAGTTGCTGTTGTTGTTATGAAAGCAATGCATGTAAAACTTGTCACAGTCTAAGGGCCCAGCTGCTGCTGCTGACAAGCAGACAAACCAATTGACCTTTGCCGTGTGGTGCTCTGACCACCGCCGGTTCAATGCACTCAATCAAGCAATCAATCAATTCTATACCATGCCAAAATCATTAGTGCCACAACAATGCCGGCCATGGCTTGACCCACAGCCCACTTAAGGCAAAAGATGCTGTTGCCAGTTGCCGGTTGCCAGTTGCTGTTGCTGCTTTTGGATTTGGGCAATCAAAGCGCAAATACCGCCAGGCAAAACATGCGCCAAGAATTAGAGTCGTCAGGCAGTGTCTTGTTGTGGGTAGGTAGAATTTTCCCCATATAGCGCTAGATCTCTTCTACGTATTTGTTGTTGCCTTAAAACTGTTCGTGAGAAATTCGCACGGTTTTTTATCGCAATTGTTTATGGCGGCATCTGCTGCAACAACAGTCGCCTCATCATCAACAGCAACAGCAGCGGCAGCAGCATCGCCGTTTGTCGTTTGTTGTCAATGGCAGCAGCAGCAACACCAAAGAAAGCTTGGCCACGGCCAACAGCCAAGCCCCGTGGACCCCCAAACAACGTGACTAACATATTTGCCACCTTCTTCTGCTGCTGCTGCTGCTCCAGCTGCTTGTGGGTGACTTTTGTATAGCTGATTGCAGCAGCAGCAGCAATAGCCATTGCCATAGCCATGCCCAATTGTTTTTGTAGCTGGAAAGAATTAGAATTTCTAATGGCCGTCGTTGTCTGCTTGACTTTGACTTTGCTGCATGCCCATACCGGGCTGCCCATGGCAGTTGTTGCAGCAGCAATTTGCGCGTGTTAAATGCAAACGCCGCTGCACCATTTAACTGTTAAACAGAGCCGAGTCGAGTCGAGTCGAGTCGAGCCTTTGTGGGGTGAGTGTGCCAAATTATAGCCAATGATTGAATTCAATTTGCAATTGAAAATACTCCACGGGCCCAGAGCCGGAGCGCGAGCCAAGTGTGGGCGGCAGCTAGAACAACGTAAGCGAACTCAACTAACGGAGCAGCGTCATCGACTTGGCCATAATTCAAGTCGAGCTTTTGTCCGTTTTGGCTTGGCCGAAAGTTCTCGATGGGGCAGCCAGGGGAGCCAGCCAGGTGATGTCACTGCGCATGCTGTGCTGACACGTGAATGGACAGCTAATTACATAAGCGCCACGAACAAAATGTAATAAGATGTAAATACATCTAATAGCCGCCATCTGGCGAAGGTTGCTTTTCAAGTTTGCGGTGAAGATATTTATATATATTATATATATTTAAATAGATATATGTATATCCCCAATAAATATATATATTTTAATACATTTATAAATATGGTGAAATCAAATAATTGTCTTGCTATATCTATATATAATATAAATATATCTATTTAAATATCTGCGTATCTATACATCTTTATATATGATTTGTTGAATTGCAAATATGGTTAAATTAAATAATTTGTTCTTGCCACTTTAGAGTAATTTATGTGCTTACCTTATAGAGTTATTCAAATATGCCAGGCTGCCTAAATATGCTAAAAATTATTATATATTATGAAATATCAATAAATGTTTATACATACAATTTTTAAATGTTTTCAAAGTGAAAATCGATCTTTAGTTGCTGCCAGGGAATATAAGCAAATATATTATCATTAATCATTAACAAATTTTAGATAAAGTTTTATCTTGTGTTAACTTTTATATTTATACTTTCTTTTTATCAATATAGATGATTTTGTTAACAAATGACTTAGACTCTTGAAATGCTTCGGTTTAAGTGAAACACAGAAAGTTCTTAGAAATTTCTTATGTCATCGAATGCATCAATATATTTTTGCCAATCAACCAAATATGCGAGGATGTTCAATTAAGATTCACACTTTGATGATAAACATATTTGGGGTAACAAATATGTGCCTAATAGTAAAAAAAGAACAAGTTTTTGATAAAAAAAAAATTAGTGCATTTTACCTATGACCAGCACTGTATATAAAATATAATTACACTTCTTTCCTGTGTGCATGAATTAATATTTATTTTATTAATATTATTTAATCTCAATTATAAGTGCTGATTAAATTTAAAAACATTTAAATAAACAAAGTATCAGAGTGAAATAAAAGTATTAAAGTTATTTTCTTTCTAAATTTCTTCATTACTAAGAGCAACAAGTGTTAACAACCCATTCCATAATGAATAATATATAAATAAATAAATTTCTAATAATTATTTTCAGGTACTCTCGAGTCAACCCCCTTTAACACTGCTGAATTAAATATATGTGAAGTCAATACATTTTTTTTAATATTAGCTGCACAAACAACAATGAAAGAACTAATGTCTATTTATAGCTAAGAGCATCACACTGATGAGCGCATAGTTAGGCGCATCATTGGGCTGCAGCTAGCTGGAGCTGGAGAATGCAGTTTAGCACGTAAGAAATTCAAATGATGATGCAGTTAATTGTGAAATATATGAGAGTTATTATAGAAATGTGAGAGTTATTATTTATGCAAACGGAACTGCAATTTTTATTATCCCAGATCAATGTTCAGTATAATATGCATAGCCGTAGAAAATTGTTAATTTAGTTAATATAGATATAGATACATAGATATATACATATGTAAATTTCTTTCCACGCATAAGAAGCACCTAAGAGCTATTGCTTTAGACAACTTTATTTATATATCTTTTTTATGCTCCACATTCTACGTTGCGCCGGCTGTTCTGGACGCCCTGCCGCTCTTATTAGATGGCTAAGCTTAAATGATCTGTAACTGAGCCGGACATAATATTAAACGCTCTCCAGACGCGCATCTTAAATTAATTAGCCGCATTTTATGATTCCAGCTAAAGTCAACACAAATCAAGTTTGTTGCCTAAGTCATTCGTTGTTGTTGTTGTTGTTGGTGTCGCTGTTGCCCGTTGGCCGCGCGGCACGCTAATTAAAATGGCCAAAAGGCTATTGCGCCTGCTCTTTCTCCACCTTTAACATGCTGTGCGCGCTCATAAAAGTGCACATTTCTATAATAAGCATGAAATGCAGACTCTATCCGCGGCGCACAGCACACACAGAGATTGGCCGTGGAACTTTAAGCCCGAGACAGTCTAAACTATAAATAACGCCAAGGGTCCGCGGCTGACCAGTGTTCACTGTCCACTGTCCACCGTCCGCTGTCCGCTGTCCACTGTCCTCCGTCCACTGTCCTGTATTGATGTGTGTCCTGTCTACTGCTTTTTAAATCAAATGATAATAAATCACCGGCAGATATCATAAAACATGTTGCTCATAACCAACGAGGCAGGCAGTCAGCTAGCCGGGCCAAAAGGGACGGCCAGGACAGTGCGACCCGGTGCATGACAAAAGCTCAGCGAAGCCATTCGGTGGGAAATTCGCGCCGTTGCTTAGAAATTGAAGCGGGCTGGGATCAGCGTCGGCTCTGAACCGCCGGCACGAACGGGGATCTGGAGGTGATTCTTGTGCTGTTCCTGTTGCCGCGCGCTGCGCCGTTGTCTAATTTGCATAAATGACAATGAGAGTCATAAAACATGCGTCGTTGTTGTTCGCCTCATCGCGGTCGCGGCACCGTTCCTGTTGTTGTTGTTGTTCTTTTTTTTTTTTAATTTTTAAATAAAAATATTGCCATGCTGCTGGCTGCTGGCTGCTGCATTTTCATCATCGTGCAACATGTTGCATGGCTGTCTGCCGCATAAATTAGATTTCGCGTTGATCTACACTTTTGCTGCCCCGCCGCCACGGCGAAGAAAGTGCAACCCAAAGCGTTTTCGCTCTCAGCCACAAAGCAGCGAACGGCAACGGCAACGGCAACGGCAGCGAGGCTGGAATTTTTATATCGCCGAAATGACGGTCAAAAATGTTAAGGGCCAAGAGCGTGTTCGCAAGTTCAAATGCGAGCAAGAGTCGACGACGAGCTTGCGGATGCTGCGACTGCGATTGCCGCTGCTGAAACCGAGTCTGAATCTAATTTGGACTCGGCGGCCGGCCCGAGGCTACTTGTGCGGCATGCCAAGGTGAGGCTACAGTGTCGCTGCACCTCTTCAATGCCTACACTCCGCCCCCCTCTTACTTTATTGGCCGATTTGATCTGGCAGCTCGATCAGGTACGTGGCTGCGCTTCTAAGCCATGTGTTTGCCAATGCTGTTGCCCTTTTTAAATTTATCTAAGCCTCACTTGACACTTGTCGTTGTTGTGCTCGAGTCGAGCTCTTTTTTGCTGTCGCTGCTCTGTCTGTCTGCTGCAGTCGTTGCCATCGCTGTCGGTGTCTTGAAATTTCCGCAATCTCGCGCCTCCGAAGCACCAGCAGTTATCATTAGACACTGCGCTGCTCTTCAATTTTCCACTGATTTAAGCTAGCCACACACCCTTTGGCAGCCGCCATGTGTGCAGCCAACTGCCTGCTCGCTATCGTTTTTCCTCTTTCCTTTTTTCCTTTTTTTTTTTTTCTTCAGCTGAGCCCATTCAGCTCCATAACTTGCAATTGCACGATCTTTGCGCAGCCTGCGAGCTGCTGTGACACTGCGGCAGAGCCAAGACGACAGCAACAGTTGACTTCATTAACAGCTTCAATTGGATAAAAACAATGGATGCAGTCGAAGGAGATGCGATGTGGCCTCTAATTATATAACAATATATATATATAGTAAAAGCTTATTAAAGATAGAGATAGATAGCTATAGAGATAAAAGTAGATGACAGAGGACGTTTAGTTCTATAAATTCAAGTTATTTTATGCATTAAATTATTTTTGTTAAATTAAATGGAATATTGTTTTAAATATTTATTAGTTCATGTTGACTGATGAAAATGTTAATTTAATAGATAAAATTAAAATTAGAATTAAAATTATAATAAATATGTATAATAAAGATGTGGAGTTGGGGTTTGTGATTCTAAGACAATATACACTGCGCTTCATCAGGAAGCAAATCCTTTACGTCTTCAATTCATGCTTAACATTTTATATATCAAGTGAGCTTTCGTCCAATAATTATTTTCTATTGGACTCTCTATTTTTCTTCTTAAAATAAAACAAGATTGAGCTCTATATCCTTTTAGGAAATATTTTAAAAGATTTTATGAAAAAGGGCACCAAAAATGGTTGCTTAAATTCTTCATCAGGCAAAACTGAATTTATTTTAACATTTTTGGATTATTTCAATATTTGTATTTCATATTTATTACCTTTTCAGCCAAGTTTGGTAATATTGATTATTATAAATTATTGATAAAAATTATAAATATTTCATTTGAAATCCAATCGTAAAGATATTTAGTATAAAATAATAAAAACAGTGGACATAATGCCTTATACTAATTCTATACATTCATTAACAGCCATTCTCAAACGTTCTGGCTTATATTTAAATCTGGAATACTTTCTATACCTTACCTTATGGATACTTTATTAGGTATTCTCTCAAACTAATTAGAGACGGATAGAGTAGAAATAGCTGAAATATAGCATTCAGTTATATAACTACAAATTCATCTATAAACAAGTAAGAAAACTCTAGTCGGGCGTAACCGACTAGGGTATACCCTGAGTCTCGTCGCACCTGTGTCTTCCAATACACTTATAGTTAGCGTAAAATTATACAAAAATTTCAAGTTTAAAGCATTTGTGGCAAATGTAAACTAAAGCAGCAGCTAATAATTCAAAAAAATTCAAACGTAATTTGCGATTCTTCGAAGCGACTAGAATGCGAGCGTTTGTATGTGTGCGCTCATGAATAGAAAAAGTGCGTTCGCTTGGCGCTGCTGCCACGTGAGTTTGCAAAGTAGCCAAACGTTTTGTTTAATAACTTTTTTGCTATTTAACGGATTTCAATGAAATTTTCGACATATGATCAACATATTCCATGGGCATATTTGTCAGTTTAGTAAAAGTGCCAACTCATTCGCATTTTGGCTATATTTCAGACTGAACTTCAATTGGGGAATATTTGGGGCCGGTATCCAAAATATAACAAAATTCGAAATTGCATAAAATACATATAAAGCTAAATATAAAATTTGGTGTCTCTAGCTTAAAAGATGGGCGAGATAGAATTTTATAACTGAATTTCGATAATGTTTTTATTCGATAACAAAAAAACGAATGAATTAATCGATAATCAAAAATAAACTCGATATGCGCGCTGTATATAGGGATCTACAAAAAAAAATTTCCTTCTGCCTGTTACATACATCCAACAAAAACATTATACCCTGATTTCCCATTTTACATGGGCTCAGGGTATAAATAGCACTGAATTACCAGGCGAACAGAAAGCAGCAGCAAGCAAATTATGCGAATTATTTTTTAGTTTTTCGACTGAAGGCGCTCAAGGTCAAATTTTTGCCAAAAATTTTTGCCACCATTCTGGAGAGCATATGCACATGTTGTGTGTGTGTGTATGTGTGTGCAAATATGTATGTGTGTGTATGCACGTCTTTGATGTGAGCGAACTGGGCGAATTTTGATAGAAAATCTCGCTGGAATACCAGGCGACCAGAAATGAGCAGCAAGAAGCCGCATCAAATAATTGTTTGTGTGGTTGTTCGCTGCCGTCTGTGTGTGTGGTTGTTCGCTGCACCTCTGTATAAATGGTTGTTCGCTGACGCCTGTATGCTCTGCACGCTCAGAGCAAGAATTTACTGAGAGTCCAGCTGAAACCAAGGGCGATCGAAATTGAGCAGAAAGAAAGACTAAGTAGACTCTCTCCCGGTCCTAATTTCATCAAAATCGTCTTGTTGCTGCTGCGTTATGTTCGCCTGGTATTTCTCCTATATTTTGATGCTATTTCTGCTGGGCCTGCACCCTTTACGTGTGTGTGTGCATGCAGGCATGTATGTATGTATGTAGCATGTATGTATGTATGTATATATTTATGTACGTATGCATGAATGTATATGCTATCAACGAGACTCGACAGAATTGAGCAGTAAGAAGACTGTGCGTATGTGCGTGTGTGTATGCACAAATGTAAATGCATGTATAAATGTATGTCCGTATGCCCTGCCCAGTAAGAACTCATCGAGAGTCTAGCCGAAAAACAAGAAGAACCGAAATGAGCAGGAGAGTGAGAGCGCAAATAATTTTGGCATTTTATGGAGAGTAATTTTTTCATTTAAATCGTTTTATTGCTGCTGACTTCTCGCCTGCTATTGTAGGAGAGTTTGCGAAGAAATCATGAGCCTACACAGCATGCGTGCGAATGTTTGTGCGCATGCGTGTGTGAATGCGTGTGCGCATGTGTGTATGCCCGTATGCACTGCCCAGTACGAACTCAGCGAGAGTCTAGCTGGCGGTGGAGAGGACGCTCACACACCAGCCAATCAGTGCAGCAGCTCACGGCTGTGCATCAAGGCCATCGAAGAAATGAGCAGAGAGAAAGAGGGTGAGCGCAAATAATTTTAAAGTGTTGTCACTTTTGCACTTAAATCGTTTTCTTGCTGCTGACTGCTGCTCGCCTGGTATTTCTGTCAAAATTTGAGTGTATTTTAACTAAGCCTGCCTATATATGTGTGTGCATGTACGTGTGCATATTTGTGCATATGAATGCATGTATGCTTGAATAAATGTTTATGCTATGTAGACTCAACTAGATTACAACGAAAGCCTAGCAAGAAATATCAGGAGAATAGAATTGAGCCAAAGCAAAATTAAGTCGTAGAAAAGCTAGAATTAAGCGCTACCTTGCCCATTGGAAGCGCACGTTATTATTTGAAAGTAAGAAGTAAGAAACTCTAGTCGGGCGTGATCGACTAGGGGATACCCTGAGCCCCGTCGAATCTGTGTTTTTCATAGAATTTTGGGGAATTTGGGGCCGGTATCCAAAATATAACAAAATTCGCAATTGCATAAAATACATATAAAGCTAAATATAAAATTTGGTGTCTCTAGCTTAAAAGATGGACGAGATATAATTTTATTGATTTTGTTTTTAATCGATAACAATTATTTGGGGATAGTTATCGATTTTTCAAAACAAACTCGATCTGCGCGTGCTATACACGGACCTACAAAAAAAATTTCAAGTCTCTAGCTCTTATGCGGACTGTAATCGGCGCGTTCAAACATACGGACAGACGGACGGACGGACGGACGGACAGACGGACAGGGCCAAATCGATTTATCTTGTCGTCCTGATCAAGAATATATATACTTTATGGGGTCTGCCACGCCTCCTCCTGCCTGTTACATACATCCAACAAAAACATTATACCCTGATTTCCCATTTTCAATGGGCTCAGGGTATAAAAATGAGTTTTATTATAATTAAAAGAATAATATCTCAATTATGTATGATTTAACATTCAACAGTTCAATAATATTTCTAATAAACCATATTGAATACTTAAAATAATTACAGTAATAAAATAGCAATAACGTATTAATGATCATATGATATATAATAGAAATAATGAAGAAGACAACTTTATTAGAGTGTTTGATAGAAGTATTCAAGAAAACAGCTCTATTAAACTCTTAAACTGCATAAAGAACTCTAGACATCAAACACCTTTTACAGTCCATGCACTCAGAGCCCAACCAATTACACCCTCTGCAATTCATCTCAACAGCTGCCGGTCATCTTATTGCTCTTTTTTGTTGTTATCTCTGTTTGCCCCTTGGACTGGCTGTCAATTTGCTGGAGCAGTTAATGGGCGAGCCATAAATGCGAATTGTAACGCTTTTCTATCAATGCCAATGCCAATTTGAAGAACTCAATCAGAATTCAGCGGCAATTTGTTGCGCCCAAATGCATGCGGCATGCCGCCTGCCGCATGCCACACGTCAACGCAACGGCCCTTTTTTGGGGCGCTGGCTGAGATTATCTTGTCCGATTGCGTTTACAAGCCAATGTTATTGGACTGCCCGTAGCTTCCTTTGGCCATAAACGCAATTAGAAGAACAATTGTTAGACATGCAAAGCGTCCGGCCAGAGAGGGCCCTTTGGCCATGCGGCGGGCGTGGCCATAACAACGATTGCCATCTGTGGCCAAGGCCCTGGCGACATGCTTACATTGGGACATGGAGAGCTTAGGCGTAGGCTAGGCGTAGGCCAGGCCAGACAACTTTGTGGTGCGTGTTTATAACTCAAATGATAAATTACCTTACACAAGGATTGCCAAGCCAGTCTCGTGGTCTTGTTGCTCTGGCGAGCAGGCAGTTTAATAAACTCCTCACTCTATGCCATGTTAAGGTGTCTCACGCCTGGCGAGAGAGCTCTTGTTTGGGCTAGAGTGGATCTCAGCTGCAGCTCTTTCAACTGAGCTGGCAGAAATATAATAATTATGTGCCCAAATATCAATTCAATATGTGATTAAATGCTTAGCTTAGGCAGGAGAAAGGGAGAGAGGGAGATAAAGACATACTCAATTTGTACTGTCAAAGAGAATGATTGTTATTCTCTCTAGAGAAGAGAGACTCTAGTGAATTAGCCTCATAATCTGTTGACTCTAACTAAGCTTAAACTATGAAAGACTTCGTTTTGTTTTTGATCCCATTCGCTTCTTTACCTTATATAAAGTCTGACGTGAATGTCTATTATAAATTATATGTTTCAGCTGCTTACCTCTGGCGTTCCGCTTCATCGATCAACCAACATAAACTTTTTTGTATATTCAAATCTAGACTTAGAAGGGTGTAACACAATGTAAACCTCAGCCCAAAAGTATGCAGCACGCGCTGCTTGCTCTAACTAAAACCCACCTCAGCTCCAGCTTTCCAACACTTAGTCTTAGCAGGCTAATTTCTAACAAAAGATTCACGGATGAATGCTTCACTGTATTTAATTCTTCTCTTTGTCCCGACTTAAAACGTAGTCCCAAGTGAGTACAAATAAGTAGCTAAGTACTACTAACTATATTTCTATCTAAACTGCATAAAATATGTCCAAATTCCAGCCCACAAACAATTCTTGCCTTGAAATATAGCATTCTCTTTAAATAAAATTGATAATAAAAATAATAAATTATATAAAAATAATAAAAATATATGACCATAAATAAAAATTAATAATAATTAATTAACCACAAATAAAACATATTAGAAAGTTTTTAAATAAATACAGATAAAAATTTCTCATTAAAAATCGAGAACTTAAATAAAGCAAATTATGAAAAAAAAAATAGTATAATTATTAGATAGCTTTAAGCCGCTTTTCCTTAAAAAAGAAAAGAAAATGTGTCCCAAGAACTGTGGGCTAGCCTTTCTTTCGACTAGAGTTGAAATATTCTAGATTTTGTGCTCAGCACATCACACTTGCATCGGATGCTGGACATTTGCATGTATGGATGGCCCTTGGCTGGATGCCAGACCTGGACCCGGAGTGGTGTTGAGTCAAGAAACTGGCACCCGCACGCTCATTGCTTGTATTTGGCTTGTTAACTGCGCATGTTTACTTTATGTTAAATTAAGTTGAGAATCGTGCAATGCAAATCACAGCGCAGTGCCAGTTTAGAAATGCTGCAGAACAAGAAAACGCCAGACAACAACGACTACGCTCGCATACAATTTTCCAACTCTTTTCTAATTGCCAAGAGTCCAAGACGAAGTCGGAGCTGGAGCTGCTGCTGGAGCCACAGAGCTGGAGCCAGAGGAACCACGGCTACTGTCACTGATTGCTTTGCATACAAAATGAATTAATGTCATTGAGGAAGAAGATGTTGCCAGTTGCTTCAGCAGCAGCAACAGCAGCAGCAGCAGCTACTGCAAAAGATCTCAACCTTTAGATTCGTAGCTGCTTTATAAAGTTTTCTTTGCCCAACGGCCTGCGAGTGCTACAAATTTGAATTACTGCCAGACTTGCTTCCTTTTCATTATCTAAGGGTCCCAGTCTCGCAGTCTTCCAGTTATCAAATGCAGCACATCAGTCAGTGAGAGAGGCCAGGCCAGCAGAAACTGTTTGTGGCTCTGCAAACACACAGATCTATCTGCATGATTTGTTTGTCTGTGCCGTCACACACAATAATTAAAATGCTTCTGCCTCGGCTGGATTGTCTATGCCGCCTAGATAAATGCAACTGGCAACTGGCAACTCTGCTAACTGCCGCTTAGATAATGCAATTATCTTCTTATGCAAATTTATGATTGACTGACTGACTGACTGACTGACATTGAGTCCCCCAGCCGATCCATGCGAATGCCAAATGCTATTCAACCTTTCTAAATTCTTTGTTATAGTTTGTTGCCTAAGTCTTTCGTTTCACTCGTTGGGTTCAATGCACTGCATGAACTTGTTATTGTTATTCTTATTGTTCATCTTCTCCCACTGCCACGCCCACTTCGTTGTGCAATTGTCATGCAACAAGCAGAGCAGCTGTCGCATGTTACATACAGATTAGATGCGAACGCAATTGCTTTGAGTTTTCCATAGAATTTGCTTCCACTTAAGTAGGACTCAGAATAGAATACAATAATTTCGCATTTATTAAGAAATTAAGATATCATTTTAAAAATGATTTTGTTATGAATTCAAATCTCTCCTTCTATCTCTTTCGCTAATCAAATTAAATATTTGCTTTAGTTTCGTTTAGCTGTTCGCTATTTTTTCATGATTTTATGCAAATGGACAAAGCAAAGAAATTTCACAAAGCTAATGTGGCTTTGCATTTGCATTTTATTATGGTTGGCATAAGAGTAAAAGTTATTTATATTTTTGCCTGAGAATGACGCTAAATGAGTCGTAAGCACGCGCAGACCTGCTATATATGCATAATATAGTTAGAAATAGCATAAATCAGATATGAATCTTTGACTAATTGATTTTTGTAAGATTTATGAGCTTGGCATAATAAATCCAATATTTAAACTAGGTCAAGCATATAAATATGCATAGGGTAAAAGGTGCTATATATTAGATATATGTCGGCCTAAGTAGTTAAGTATATTAAGTTGTAAATCATTGGCAGAATAAGAGAATATGTTTTTGTATATATTATTTGGAAAGGTTCTGAATGCTCTTTGTTTTGCTATATATATATATAAGTTGAAGCTAATTAGTAAACTATATAAAGTTGTAAATTATTAGAACAAAGGGACAGATTTTAGAATTTATTATTTGGAGAGCTTTTTAATGGTATTTTCTAATTAATAATTACATTACATCTAATTACATATAAAATATAGTTTTTCAGAGCCAAATCTCTCAGGTCAACAACAAGCTATCCTTCCAGTATATAGTTTTAAACTCTATTTCATTCTACATTAAAAAACTAAATATATATTATTAAATATAATTCATATAATTCAAGCAAAACATTCATAAATATAAATAACTTTACTCAAATTAATCATCAAGAGCTGATGATGTACTTCAATCACTTCCGCTTGACTCTGTGCATACTCATTATCAAATAAGTTGTTTTTAAATTACTCAACCTCAGATAGTATTAAAAATATCTTTCTTAGTCACAAAAACTGTTATATTCTCTGTTATGAAATTGGCTGTAATTTATTAATTACAAAATTATAAAATTGGTCATTTATGGCACATGTTGCAGCATCTTCGAACGACATGAGCTGCGCTCTCTTATTTCTTTTCCATTTTTTTTACAATTTATTTTGCAGTGCAAAATTTTGCCCGAGGCAGAGCATTTTGGGGGCAGACACCGAAAGCGACGACATTCCAGGCGCACAAAATATGAGCAGCCAGCAGGCGAAAGAGCAACGCGACTCCAGCTCGAGCTCGAGCATAAAGTTATGCCTGCTGCGGCTACACATATATATTATATATCTATATGTATGCAAGAGTTGTTTGCGAGGTTAAACTTTAAGTAAATTATGCACAGCAGCGTGAAAGCGGGCGTTTTGGCTGCTGGTTAATGATGATACCAGATAACCGGCACTTAAAGGATATTTATGCTGCGAGTGAACGACACAATTTATGCTGGCCAAAGAATATGCGAGTCGAACGAAAGCCACTCGAAGTGCGCCAACTCAGCGAGTTTTGAGTTTATTTTGGTCAAAGCTGGCTCAGCTTGGCGATGCCAAAGATTACAATGATGATGATGCTCATGATGATGCTGATGATGATGACGGTGACGGTGACGACGACGATGAGTATGCCTAAGCCTCTCCAGCGACACATTAAAAGTCCATTAAGCTGCAGCATGTGTGGAGGCGGCTTCAAGTTTGCTCCACTTTTGCATATGCAAAAAAAATATTTAAGAATAAATAAGAGTTCTGAAGTGAAGAGATACTACATTGGCGTATACCCTGTAAACAATAAACTAACTTTAAATTGATAAATAAATATTGAATAGTTAATGAATAAATAGTAAATAAATAATATAAAATTAATAAATAATTAATACACAAAATAATACAAAAAATTAATAAAAAATAATGTATATATAATAAATAAAAAAAAAAATATATATTTTTTAATATAATAAAAATTAAACAAAATAAATAATCATTTTTTAAACATATTTTTTTTAATATATAATAAATAAAAATAAATAAATAATATATAAGGAGTAAATAAATAATAAAAAAAATATTGTTATACAAAAAAAAAAAATAAACAAAAAAACTAAAAGTTAATTAAATTATAATTTAATAAATAAAAATAAATGAATAATAGACAAATATAAAAAAAAAAAACAGTACATAAATAATTAAAAAATTAATATGTCGTATAATAATAAATATTAAATAAATAATAAATGAATAATTATTTTAAGTCTATTCAATATTCTTTTCTAGCATATAAAAATATATTTTTATTGATCATTAATATTATTTTCTTGAATATATCAATTAGTTAGAGAACTAAATAATTGTGTAGACCATCTTGATAGGAGTAAGAGCACCATGAAATCTGCCTTTATCTTCCTCTCAAACAAAAAGAACTACCTCCCCACTTCTTCCACCATACCACCACCCGCCGCTCAACACATACAGGGTATTAAAAACAATAATGTTGAAAAGTTTATCATTTGGGTTCTGGCGGCGAGCATCTCTCCAAGTTTCATGCAAATAAACCTGAAAGCAAACAAAGAAAGCGGAGAAAGACGCACGAGAGAAAGAAAGAAAGAAAGATACAAATTGTGCGATCTGCCAACGGTTCGAACAAGCAATAAAACATTCATATTCAAAATTTTAATAAAATACGAAAATAACAAAGAAGCGGCAGCGGTGGCTGGGCGGCTATAAGTAGCGCGCGCTGTTCAAACAGCCGCGTCAATTGCCACCCAAACAAACTCCAGTCAAGATGCGTTGTTATCTGGCGCTGGCAGCGCTGCTGCTGGTCTGCAGCCTCACCGTGGCGCAATATGAATACCTGAAGCCGCCGAGCACGCTCAACCAGCAGTTCGGGGATGTGGTGCAGCAGCTGGTGGAGGAGCCCATCGGCGATGTGAAAGCGCGTCCTTCGCGCTTCGGCAGCGCCTGCACCACCAAGGCCAATTGCTGTGAGTAGTCGAGGGGATTTGGCATTTGATCCACATTTATATGTAATTCTGTCCCAGTCTGCGGCACTCCTAACGTCAATCGCATTGTGGGCGGCCAGCAGGTGCGCAGCAACAAGTATCCCTGGACCGCTCAGCTGGTCAAGGGTCGTTATTATGCGCGCCTTTTCTGCGGCGGCTCCCTCATCAACGATCGCTACGTGCTGACGGCGGCCCATTGCGTGCACGGCAACAGGGATCAGATCACGGTGCGTCTGCTGCAGCTGGACAGATCCTCGTCGGATCCGGGCATTGTGCGCAAGGTGGTGCGCACCACCATCCATCCCAAGTACGACCCCAACCGCATTGTCAACGACGTCGCACTGCTGCGCCTCGAGTCGCCAGTGCCGCTCACCGGCAACATGCGTCCCGTCTGCCTGCCCGATGTGAACCACAATTTCGATGGCAAAACGGTAAGTTTGGTGGTGGAGCCACTCGCTCGTTGACATAGTTTAAGTTTGAACTCTCTCGCAGGCCACCGTCGCTGGCTGGGGCCTGATCAAGGAGGGCGGCACCACCAGCAACTACCTGCAGGAGGTGAGCGTGCCGATTATCACCAACCAGCAGTGCCGCACCACGCGCTACCGGGACAAGATTGTCGATGTGATGCTCTGCGCCGGCCTGGTCAAGTCGGGCGGCAAGGACGCCTGCCAGGGCGACAGCGGCGGTCCGCTGATTGTCAACGAGGGCCGCTACAAGCTCGCCGGCGTCGTCTCCTTTGGCTACGGCTGCGCCCAGGCCAACGCACCTGGCGTCTATGCCCGGGTCAGCAAGTTCCTCGACTGGATCAAGAAGAACAGCGCCGACGGCTGCTATTGCCAGGGCTAATAGCAGGGCTGCCTCACTACGTCTCGAGCACTTAAATTATTTTAAATTATTTCACATTCCATTAATAAAAAAAACGATCACAAAACATTCCACAAAATGCAATCTCTATAAAGATATTAAAATCTAGTAGATATAAAACCGCGTGCCTCGAGACATTTTCGGACATGTCCAGAGTGGAGCGAGAGTGGCTTTTGGGTGAGTTATGGCCCCACCCTCATATATTTAGTGGCATGATTAATGCCTCGAAAATTGTTGCAGCCCACTGATAGCTATCTCGTTCACATCATAATCGCTGGATGCTGCCGCCGCCTCTGCTGCTCCTGTCAATCAGCTGCAGCAGTCGCCGGCATAATTTGTTTTGACTCATTTTCATGCGCAGCTCATAAATTTACAAGCGAGGAGCACAAGGAGCAGCAGCAACTGCTGGCTAGACCTGCTGCTGATGCAGATGCATGTGGACATGCGGTGCATTCTGCATGGAACGTTGCATTGATTTACTATGTGAACACTTTATGGCTGTTTAAGTTGTTAAATTGAATTAAGATGAAATAAATTCTCGAGCAATTTTTATGTTTGTTAATAAATTTTGCATGCTCCTGCGATAATTTGAGCGAGGGCCAGGGCAGACCACGCCGCCACATAAATTCAAAGCCACTAAAAATAATGCAGCCGAGGCGAGGCAAGACAACGCGCAGACAATCGAAATAAATAATTCATGCGTATGAGCAGAGTCGAAGCTGGATTTGATATTGCCTTGCTTAGCTTTTGTTTTTCCCCTTTTCATTGTTTTATTTTCCTTTTCTTTTTTTTTTTTTTGGCAGCGCCCAGGGGAGCAACTACAAATGGAGTGCGCAGGTCCAGCGAGATATGGTGGCACTCGTTGCATGTTTGCATTTTAGATTTTTCACACCTCGCAACTGGCCTGGTGGTGGTCCCTGTTCAAAGCCGCCGCCGGCAGTCAGCCGGCCAACCTGTCCATGTACTTGGCACCACAGAGAGAGGGAGATAAAAAAAGGGGAACGTCTGCAGTTGGAGTTGTACTTGGAAATGGAGTTGGAGTTGGAGTTGGGAGTTTATCTAATGCCAATGTCCACACCAAATTTGGCATTGCCTTTTCAAATGTCTGACCGCGAATTTGTCGTGACTTGTTAATGATACGTTTGCAGCGGCCGCCAGCTGGAGGAGGAGCAGCACGAGGGGCGGGCGCAGCTGTGGCATGGTCAAGTGCTCAAGTGTTGGCATGTCGCTTAAATGCTACACGCGGCAGAAGGAAGAACCGTCGAAGGACGGTGCCATCTTTGGCCAGGCATGCCAGGCCAGTGGTAGTACTTAGGGCCGGGCCTATGTTAATCATGACTTGGCTCGCTTGCCTGCGAGGCTATCAGTTTTCATTGATTTGAATAGTTCCCTAACCATGTTCAGCTCCACTCGCCTGTCGTGCTCGCCCAGTCCAAAACTAAGCTGATTTTCAATTTACAACTTGCAATAAATATTTCTCTCTTTCTTCTGCTTCTTTTTAATTTTCTTTTTTTTTCTTCTTTTTTTGGGTTTTTTGTTGGGCTAGTCAGCAGCCGCAACAGTCGCCGTCAGCATCAACTTGTTCGCCTCGCAATTTATGAGCTGTTCCCAGCTTCAGCTACATGAACCGAATCTGGAATTGTGATAATTAAACTGCGGCAGCCACCTTAAGAGTGAAAACAAAATGATTTACCTCAGCCGCGAATGCCTACAGCACTTCAGGCATTCCTCACTCTTATTCCAGCCTCTTTTTTCTGTGTCGTCTGCGCTGGCAAACACTTTTGCATGATGAATCTCAAGTGGGCAGCATCTGGTTTAAGTGCTCGCCATTAAGGCCTGAAATCTTATCTCGCGAATAATGAGGAAATTCACAACTAACAAATATTTCTACCAGCTCAGCAGACGCTTTTAGTTATTTATGGCGTCAGTCAGCGTGTTAACACACGTTTATAAGTGGATTAGCTGATGAATATATGATTTATACACCGTTAAGGGACTATAAAATCGATTTACATAGAGATGTAAAAGGGTAAGAGAACTTTCAGCATTTATATGACTTGAGTTTGAAATAGCTGAGCTGAGAGTTATTAGTAAGCTGAAAGGGATGCTTACGATGGTAACAATTTACTCTCAACTCATTACTTAAGCGTTTCTTATAGCTCATATCTAATCTTAGTCTTTAACGTAATTTTTGTGCGTGTGTGTTTTTTTTTTAATTTTTCTTACGTGTAGAAAATGTATTTTTATACCCTGAGCCCATTGAAAATGGGAAATCAGGGTATAATGTTTTTGTTGGATGTATGTAACAGGCAGAAGGAGGCGTGGCAGACCCCATAAAGTATATATATTCTTGATCAGGACGACAAGAGAAATCGATTTGGCCCTGTCCGTCTGTCTGTCTGTCCGTCCGTCCGTCCGTCCGTCCGTCCGTCCGTCCGTCTGTCCGTCTGTCCGTATGTATGAACGCGTCGATTTCAGCTCTCAGAAGAGCTAGAGACTTGAAATTTTTTTTGTAGATCCCTATATACAGCGCGCATATCAAGTTTATTTCCGATAATCGATAAATATATTCGTTTTTTTGTTATCGAATAAAAACATTATCGAAATTCAGTTATAAAATTCTATCTCGCCCATCTTTTAAGCTAGAGACACCAAATTTTATATTTAGCTTTATATGTATATTATGCAATTTCGAATTTTGTTATATTTTGGATACCGGCCCCATATTCAGATTCGACGGGGCTCAGGGTTCCCCCTAGTCGGTCACGCCCGACTAGAATTTTCTTACTTGTTATTGATAATTTTTCTGGCACAAAAAATGTAAGCAGAATAAATAAACTATTTTATTTATTATTTATATACTTATTCTTTTTGAAAATATTTATACATAAACATAATTATTTAATAATATTTCTTATTATTATTCTTTAGTATATTATTTATTATTTATTGTTTTACCTTTTTTTAAATAGTATTATTTTTACTCTACTCTCCACTCTTCGCATGTTTTATTTCTTAATTGTACCTAATCAATAACTGACCAAGTTAACGTACAAATAGTGAACAGGTTGCCTGGCTACCTAGCTTGAGAACATATGGGTTCTCTCATCAACTGACTTCTTTAATTGTTATAGATTTGTCGTATTAAGTCTAGTCGTTTAAGCTACAACATTTATGTATATAAACATAATTATTGTCATTTAATTGTTATTTCGCTCATTAATTGAGAGCTCTGACTTTTGTAGATTGCCCCCGACTTCATGTTCTTCAATTGATAGCATCTCATTCTAAGTTCTAAGGTGAGTAAACTATGATAAATTATAGTTGAGATTCATGTGAACAAACGAGGAGCTTGACCTTTGGCAGTATTGAGAATTGACAAAATTTAGTTAGAATTTCGACAAGTTAAATGATAAGAAATGAAAAAGAAAGAAGGAAAGATACTATTTGTTTCTAATAAGTGTTATAAGTTGTAGGCAAATTTAAACAAAATAAAAATAATAAAAAAAACTTGAGAACATTGCAGGACAATATATTTTAGCTCACCTTCCGCACTTTTAAAAACACTATAAAATTTACTCCGTCATATGAATACAATTTATATTTAAAAAAATATAAATATATATTTAAAAAAAAATGAATATAATTTAACACATTTTAAAAGAGGCAAGAGAGTCGGATGATTGGAGGCAGATATAGCGAGAATAATTAAATAGTTGTTTAAAAAAAGTATGAAATGTATGAATGTAAGTCACTAAACTAGAGCAGATTCAAGATATTGCAAAAATTCGCACATAAAAAGAACTTCAACACTTTCCTCTCAGCAATTCCAACAAATATAGGACAAGAAATAAAAAATACTTACAGCAGAGTCATCAAAAAGTACTTTCAGCATTATATTGTTAAAAGGAAGAAGCAGAAGCATTAAAGAATATTGGCAGAGAAGTTTTTTTTTTTTTGCTCAACTGATGATAAAGTATGATTGAAACTAAGCTGCTGGCAAGGCAGCTTATCTAGTACTAGATCTCGCGAGAAACGCCAGAGACTCTACTTGAGTTAAACTCTAATCTCATTAGATTTATTAGCCATTAAAGAGAATTGAAATGTGCGTAATGATGATGATGATGACGTAATTGAAGTTGATATTTGCATAGGCAAACATGTGAGCTAGCATACAAATAATGTAAGCAACATTTCACTCACTTTTGAGTTTCCTCTCTATGAAATATTCACAGCAAAAGTAGCTCAAACTTTAATTTTTTGTGTATTTAAAAAAAAGATGTATTTCAGACCTGCCTTAACAGGTCACGTAGTTAGCAGTCAGGCATTTCCGAATTCATATTTACATAAATCAAATATTTTTGTTTTATTTCCAGATTTCGTTCGCTTTGGCTGCGCTGCACGTTTCTGTTCAGGGATCTTTGGCATATTCGCACGTTGCACATTTATTTTAATTTCTCGCCGATCTTTTGCGAATAGGCTGGGCAGCAGAGGCTGGGCTCATGTGAGATTATCTCTCGCCAGCTGGCTGGGAATGAAGCTCGTTTGGCTGCCTGCAAACTGCTCATTAGTTTATTAATTAAGTTGTGTTCTGGGCTGTGCTGGCTGCGCTGCAGATTTATTTCTGGCCATTATGAAAATTGTCTATGGCCGGGCAGTGGCTGCAGTCGCCGCTGCCGCTGCTGCTGCTGCTTAATATTATTATGCTGCTTGCGGCATTTATTTTAAATTGTTTTGCCCGGCCTAATGATACCCTCTCGCAGCGATCTCCCCAACGGCACTTAAATCGACAGTAGTTGAGCTTTAACGCCTGGACTTGGACCTGGACCTGGGCGACGGCCGCGGCGACGGCCGGACTCATCCTCATGCGCTAAGTGGAAGGTGTTGAGAAAATGCACAAAAATTAATCATTTTATAATTACTAAATTGCCCAAAGGGCAGCAGCAAAAAGTCAAAGTCAAAGCCAACTGAAAGTTGAGCAATTTTGCAGCTCCGAGAATTTAGCATTTGCTGAGGCGCTAACAAGCAATGTGGGCGATGCTAACAAATGGGAATTCTATACATAAGCATAGCTCAGGGGATTTTCACTATATATATTTAGCTCGATCTATGAGCATAGCAAAGGTGACGTCATCTGGTCGGCGCTGAGTGAACGCCCCACAGCGATCAAATCGCACGACCTTGGCGCATTGTGCAGCGCATAACAAGCGGCATTCGGCTCCTCAACCTGGTCGCAGCTGCTCCTGTGTGCTCGCTCGTCGCTCGCTTTGCTTTTCATTTTGCACGCGTTCCAGCATTTTTTTCCCTGATGAGTTTGTTTAGTTTGAAATATGTTTTCTATACGTGCGTCATGTTTCGCAGCCGCAGCCGCAGCTCTACGACAGCTCTGGGCTGGCAGTCCTTGGCGGCGGGCACTATAATTAAAGGTATTGGTAGGCGTTACTATTGGCTCAGTTGGAGCGGGCCGCTCGCATGGGGCTGTGATCTGTGATTTGGCCTGACATTTTGCAGCATAAGCCCATTGCATAAGTGAAATACAAGAAGAAGATGAGGCTGAAGATGATGAAGACGGAGCAGCAGACGCAGAAGAACCTTCATGTTTCGCACAGTTATGCAAGTTTCCTGTCTACCGAAATTCTTGAGAAATTGCGTCTTAGTTTGGGCTTTCGGTCTAGCCATTAATTGTGCGGCGGCAGCTTCTGTGGCCAGCGCGTCCAATTTTTCCGCTGTCCGCAGCGGATGTTGGCCACAATTTGCTTTATGCCACTTCCAACGCCTTCACCTGAAGCAATTCGCTTTGCTCTGCTCTCTGCGCTCTGCGCTCGGCCTCTTCTGAATTAATTAGCACTTTTGCTTCAAAATTAATTACACCAAATAACAAGTTACACTCCAAAGACCAACTCTGACCAGTTGCCAGGCCAAGCCAACCCACAGCTATTTCGAAAGCTAAATTTACCAAGAATTTCCGAAGAAGAGTTTAAACTCAGACACAGAGAGCTTTGTAGTCTTTGAATGATTTACATTTTCGGTTTATCTATTATACAAAACTCTGTCTAATTGTTGGGCTTTCGGGTTAACAGCTCTGTTACGGCTTGAGATCACGCAAACTGGGTTAGTTGCACGTAATACAAAAGGCAAGTCAAGGTCATATGCTAGAAATATGGAAATACTTCTAGTGAAACTTATAGCAAAGTACTTATTATAGAGTTAAGAAGGGCGGTATACTGATAACAGGTAGTGTATTTACTGTAATTTTTACGTCTCAGTAAAATTTATGTTTTTTTTTCACATAAATCCAAATTCATATTGCTTTTTTGGTGAGTTATTTTTAAATAAAAAATATATAATAAACAAATTTATATTGCTTTTTTTTGGTAAGTTGTTATGAAAGAAAAAATATATAATACATATGATTATTATTAAAGTAGCTATTGATGCTTACATGATGCTTAAGGGAAAAGCTCCCCAGCTCTAATTTTTTTTCACAAGAATATTTCGATATATCAGCTATATAAGAAAAGAGATATGCTGTGACTAACTGAATATTGTATTTAATTATTATTAAATATTTTAATTGTATAATAACTTAAACTAGATTCATTTAAGAACTATATAAACACACTGTGCTTCTCTGGAGAAAATTTGTATGAACAGCAAATTGCAGAAATGAAGTTGCTTGTGCTTAGCTATTGACCTTGACTTGACTAGCCATCTAATCAATATTAGCTCAATATAGTAACAATATAAACTTAAAAATACTTAAAAGTTTTTCTTGTTCTAATTTCCTGCTAGACTCTTATTATAATACAAGAAAAAAAACTTTCTAGTCTACTAGCCAGCTTGCACACCCATCTCAGTTTTTAAATACGAAATTAGCTCGGCTAGTAATCATACATTAATTATACATTTTAGAGTCATTTTGTTGCCAAGATAGTAATATTCTAACAATTTTACTCTTTAGCTTTAGACCTCATTAATAAATTTATTTAAAATTTGTAATTGGAAGCAGAGGTAGATGATGATTGATTTTACTGAGAAACTGCTCTAAATCCACTCTCTTCTCTTTCTTTTGGCAGGTCTCGCTGCCAGTGTTTGTATATTTTTTATTATTTTTCTTCAAGATGATCTCCAAGTCATTTAAAATAAATATTTCTCTTCTTAAAATCCCCTATATTTAGCTAAAAACTATTTCTCTGTCAAAGAGTTATACAATGTTGCATCTACTGCTGCCCTCTCTAATCTCTCACTCTCACACCAACAGCAAATTTCTTAGATAATATCTCCATAAGCAAACATTTAAAGTATTATTCAAATTAAAATAATATTATAGAATTAAAGCAAAATAGTCAGAGATATGCATCGGTTGCATAGCAGAGGGAAAGCTTCTCTTAAAATGCTGTCATATTTAGGAATTCTTCTGCAAATTATTTATGACATTCCATTGCACTAGATTATATAACCACAGGAATGTCAAGTCAGCAAGTGTGAGTGTCTTTGAGTGTGGTAAGCCCTTTAACAATGGCTCTGCAACAATTCAGAATGAGTTTAATTGTTTGTTTGGCTGTGGCAGTGGCTGGCGGTCGCAGCAGTGGGGCGCAGCGGTGGAGCGAGCAGCCAGGGAGCATGCGAAAACTCAAAGGTAAGCCATGGAAATCAAATTGCAGAACTCGAGCGTTGAGAAAGCACCGTTAATGTGACCCGACGTGCGCGGCAATAGATAAAAATGCCCAACAGAGTAACAGAAAAAAAACAACACATTCAGGAGACAGTCGCCGAGGCAGTCAGTCCGCCAGTCAGCCAGCCCGAGAGTCAGCCAGCCAGCTAGATAGATAGATAGAAGTTGCGGCGAGGCAGTTGTTGTTGCTGTAGCGGGCGGTCCGACCGCAAGCGATGACCTCGTGCGGGAAACTAAGTCAGGGCAGGCGAAAGACCAACAAACAAGCCAACTGAACAATCAACGGCTGAAAAATTACCAACAACAAGGCGATCTGGGAGTGGGAGTGGGAGTGGGAGTTGGGAGTGGGAATGATGAGAGAGTGCATTGGGAAGCTGCACACAAGCCGCAGCAGAATCTACAGCAATTGCCAGAGCCAAAGTCAAAGCAAAAGCCATGGCCATGGCCATTGACACAGCTGGGCAACATTGGGTTCCTCTGGCAAGCCCTGAGAGATGGAGCCTTATAAGGCATTTGCCTAGGCAAGCACGATATGCATACGGGTCTCCCTCCGCCTCTCCCTCTCCCACTCCCTCTGCCAGCTGCAGTCGGCAGTACAGTTAGCACCAGGGATTTATGACATGTGCCGTGACTCGCTGCTGCGCAAACAGCCAACGGGCAATCAGTGTGACCAGATCGCACATACGATACATGCATACATTTGCATTCTAATCCTCCTCGACGCGCATTTTTACGCGAATTTGTGATGCGACGAAGCAATACTACAAGAGGAAAGTAAAGAAATGTTTTCAAATATTTACTGCAGTTGCTCAAGCTGTAAAGTCTTTGAGAGTTTTTAGGTTTATTATATATAGCTTATCGTATTTAAGTTGAGCTTAACAGAATTTGGTAGCGGAAATAAATGTAATACAAATATAAAAAAAATTTTTATTAAAAAAAATTATTACAAATTATTTTTAAAAAAGAAAAAAAATATTCATCTGACACCTTAAATATTATCATCAAACATTTAAGGCAGGTTATGCATAGCTTACCATCATTTTAGATTTGGTCATTTTATTTTTAGCTGAGGCTCAAGCCGTATTCATAGCTTGAAATCATAGAATAGACTTCTAAAATATTTTAATATGCTATTTTTGTAAAACAAAAATTATATTTAATATAACTAATAAATTTTTTTTTACTAATGAAGTTTAAAGTTTTCTTTAATAATAAAGTATTTATATATAAATATAAATAATAAAGTATTTATATGTAAATATAATCTTTTGTAGAGCTTAAAAGTTGTTAAATATTATAGAATTACTATGCAACATTACAGCTTTAGGTATGTCACTATAATAATAATAAATCGTGAATAATATTTATGAATTTTTAATAAACAATGCAATATACATATATATATATATAATAAATATACAATATATAAATTATACAAGATATATAAGTTGGTAAGTCAAAATTCGTAACTTTCTAAATATTATTAATTTATAAATTTAATTTATATAAACTATGAGTAAAAGTCTACATAAAAATGTTAAAAGGGGTCTGTAAAAAATTCTTTAATATGACTATTAAAAATATGCCATATATGCAAGATTAAAGATTCAATTATGTATATGCCTTGTTTATTTTATATTTCACTTAACAAAATTACAAAAGAAGAATATTTCTGAGTCATAATTGGGACAATAGAACATTGCCAAATATATATTAAATCACATCACATTCCTCTGAATAAGCTTTGTTAATTTTGCCAAAACTATAGCAACATTTGGTTTTGCAAATAAAGATTTCTTTGCGCTTATGTCATTTTGTGTAGCTTGCATTTTTGATTTAAGATGAGTCGGCCATCGTATATTATATACAATTCTTTATATTTTGCTTTTTAAAAAACATCTTTTTGGACACACCCAAAGCCTAACCCAATGTCAATGGCACTGACGGAGCCTAACCCAGCGCCAGAGCCAGAGCCAGAGCCCCATGCGCAGCCACTCTCAGAGTCTGGCAGTTGGCCCGTTGGCCCTGGCTGTCGTGTCAGTTGTCAACTTCGGCGCGGTCATCTGACACCTGACCACCGAAATGAAAATGCGCATCGAATCTACGCGCTGCCGCCCTTGCGGCGCTGCTCCGCTGCCACACGTCGGCCGCAATTTCAATCAAGCTGCAACAGGCTAAGGGTTGACCTAGCCTAGGCCTTCCCAACTCTTCTCTTGTCCTTCTCGTTTTTTTTTGTTTATTCGCAATCTTATGGTTATCAAAAATAAATGAAGTGTTGCCAGCCAACGAGCTGGCGCGGCGCGGAAGCTGCTGCGCCGAGACGTGCGCGCGCCTGATTGCCTGCCCTTTGGGAGTTACGAAAAAAAAGAAGAGGAACGAGGCGAGTCGCATTTTCAATATACAAATACATGGCAGCTGGAAGGGAGGGGGGAGTCTGGGGTGTGGAGTCTGGGGTGTGTTGTAAGAGACGATCTACACTTATTTAACAAACGCTCGCACAAATTGAATATTAAGCTGGCGCTGTTCCGTCCCTCCGTCCGTCTGTCCGTCCGTCCGTCTGTTGGCGATGCTGATCGCAGATAACATAGATCGAGATAAGCGCACACCGGGCGCTTCCTGTGCGCCCAGTTGGCAGCTTTGTCTGTGGCATTTCGTTTGCCACACGCAATCAATAGGCCGGCTGCCTCAGCGCTGGCTGCAGCACTTTGATCATCATTTCGCTTAATCGAGCCCGCTGTGCACATGCAGATGCGACTGCACAACATGGACATGTATCTGATGCAGCATCAGATTCAACTGCAACTGCAACTGCTGCGGCTGCAACTGCTGCTGTTTGTCGTTGCCTGTTGCCTTGTTGCCTGCCTTGCTTGGCCATGTTGTTAGTCATTTGTTATGAAATTTGTGCAGAGCTGCAGCAACTAAAAAGGGTCTCCAGCGCAGTCCGGCTGCTGGGCGGGCGTCTCGCCTGCTCCGTGCATATGCATGAGCTGCCTCTGCCGTCGCTGCTGCTGCTGTGTGGCATTTCAACTGGGCCTGCCAGTTGGCATGTGCGGCATTCTCAACACGTGTCAGTGGCGCATTTGTCTTGTCCACTTTTCCAGTTGCCCAGTTGGGCGGCTAACGAATTCCTAAAAAGAAAAAAAAATAAAGAAGAAGAGTCGGCCATAAGTGCAAACACGGCGCAAACGTGTAATCAATATTTGCCTATTGCAAACAGCGCAAAAGGAAATTCAATTTTCAGCTCTCGATCCCGCTGCTCAGCCATAAATCTCCTCCCAACATGTAAATTGCCCCGATGAGTTGCATCTTGACATTTGCTTCATTTGGCGAGGTCAGCGAAGTTTGCGTTTTAGCAATTAATTAGTGTTGGAGAGATGAGGGCTGTGCATATGAAATAGAAAAAGTTTACTTGTTTCCTGGTTTATTGTAGATTCATTAGACTAAATTTACCTTTGCTCATTTCATTTAGAATTTAGAAAGCTAATATCATAAAATTTATATTGAGTTTAATGAAAGTTCAACATATTTTCATATGGTATATACCATTTCTTAAGCATATATTATTGTTTCATGCTCTTATCAGCTAAACTGATCTAAAAATTTCTAAGTCTGATTCTAAGTGTAAGTCTTGCGCGGCTAAATTTGAATTTTTTAATCTAGATGTATTTATCTCAGACTGAAATTTCAAAATTCAAATTTAGCCGCGCAAGACTTAGTTAGGGCTTTACTCAAATCTGCGTTAAGTTTCATATTTATCGAAAGCTACTTATGTGGCGCAGCCAACATTAAGTGAGTAAAATATTGCGTGGCGCAGCCAACTTCGCGTCAGTAGATAACCGTTATGCAGCCAACTTCAAGTAGCGCAAACTTGACTTTGTTATAAACTTGGTTTTTGTCTTGGCTAATGTGAAACGTGAATCGACTAGCAACTTATCGATATTTTCAATTAAGGTAAATAAACTATAATAAATATAATATGAATATAAATAAAATATAAATAATAGACCACTATATAAATATTAATAAATATAAATAAGAATTATTAAATATATTCCAACTAATTTTTGTTTAAGACAATTATTCGAGTCATACTGTCATAAACATAAGCTTTAACCTAATATATTCCCATTTAATCCATTCACCCTAACAAATAGCCTATGTGACTATGCGGACAGCACATATGGCCAAGTTGACAAGCTAATAGGCGCACTACATTAAAGTCAACGCCATGCTAAAGGCAACAACAACAATGGGAAAGGCTCTCGCAGCTCGCCTGCCTCTGATTTATTGTGGACTAATGAAACCTATGTGACCATAAAACAGTCATAAATTCGCACACTAAAAGACGTCGCCGCAGCCCAGGCAGGCAGGACACAAGGCGCAGAGTCCAGACACTTAATTATAAGCATAAAGGTGCATGAATTACAGTAAAAGCAGCGGCAAAAAATAGCAAATGGCAATAAAAGTCGAAAGTAACGGGACTGCCGCCAACTCTGACAGTTAAATGTCCGCCATTTTGTTTTGATGTCTCTTCGTCGCTTTAATGCGGCAGCGGGAAAAGGAAAAAAGAATTTATACAAATTAGCGGTGAAATAAATTACGCGAAAAGCAACGGTAAATGTGACGGCAGCGGCAACGGCAACGGCAGTGGCAAAAGTAAATGAAATTAGCCCGCCTTCTTCTGGCAGACGGAATGACTGAATTCTCACGTAAAAATGTAAAGTAAATAAAACATATGTAGGATAATCAAGTGTGCAAGGGCGAATAGTAAATACCCTTATAAATTGAAGTTGACTTACTGGTTATAAAAATATTGTAAAAAAAAATTTAAGTTAAAATTGTATTTTACATTATTTATTATAAATAATACATATTTTTATATTACTGTACTTTTTTTTTACTTTACATTCTGTTGGTTTTAGTGAATAAATATTTAAGTAAATAATTGAAAGGGTATTCACAGCAGCGCCTCTTCACAACATTTACAAGCAGCGTTCGATATCGAACTGAGTTTGCTATTTCGACAACCGCCACTGATCGCCTCACACAAATGAGAGCTTCGAAGCGCAAGAGAGAGAGAGAGAGGGAGACAAAGAGAACACAACATTGTCGAAATTCGAAGCTCGAATCAAGCAGCCAATGGCAACAAGCCGACACAGCTAAAGGGGCAGCTGGAATGAGTTACACTATGGCGAATGAGTGAGACAAAGAGTAGGCAAATATATGATAAATATGTATATATTTACTATACAAATTATATTTTACAAACATCTCTGCTGATTAAATCGTGTTTTTTAATTTTGAAAAAGGTTATTTACTATGATATGATAATTTTTCTATACATTAATAAACTAAATGTTGTTACCTTATTTTTGCACATCGAAAAGTTTAGTCAATGGTAGCAGAAACGAGTCATAGATGGCGCTATTCACATATCAGCGAACATTTAATGTGATTAAAGAGAGCCGAAGCGAAATCTATTTAAATAAATAAGCTAGATTTAATTTGTCCTGAATTTAACTAATAATTAAATGTAGGCCAATCATGGCACTCAAAGTGTCATATAGCTGAAATTAAATTAAACATGAAATGTCATTGAATAAATTAAATTAATTAGCAGCTCAGGTGATGAGGTAAATCAGATTAGCCCGCGTGCAGTGAGCGGAAAGAGCCAAATTCGAATTAGAAATGTTAAATAATTGCATGTGATGGGTAAATAATTCAATGTTATTAAAATAAAGCTAAAAATTTGAATAAAAGTATCCTATTGCGAGTTGCCAGTTGATCTGATGAATATATACGATGAATATGATATATATATGATGTATATAAATATGTTTAACAGATTCTCTGAGTCGTTTTTGACTGCAACAAGTATTTCCATATATTATTAATACGCATCTTCTTCTGATTATGTGATGTGCAAATAGTATGATTATTGGTTGGCTGAAAGGCAAACTATATCTACCTTTCTCCATTTCCTTCTCTCTAAAATATATACAAAGAAGAGCGATGGATGGAGAAATAGCGGCAACATTTTCTAACTTAATACATTTTGATTCAACTACAGCATTTTCTAATTTAATTAATTTTCATATAAACTAAAGAATCTACTAACATTTTAATAGAAATTAATTATTTGTTAAGGCAAACAACGTCTACAAAAATGAACTTTTTTATAAAGAACTCTTAATCCAAAGCGTCGTCCCTTTTGAAGAACCTTAAACTACACAGTCTAAAAACCATATTACCTCTCTTAATCACATGCTCATCCCCAATCAATATACCCCATTAAAATAGTGTATTTTTTTTTAGGGAAAAATACAGGCTGTGCAAAATGCATAAAGTGTCGCGTGTTGCCCAAAGAGAGAGAAAGATCCGCATAATGAAACACGCCGTGGCCAGGCGGCGGCGTGGGCGGTGGGCGGGGCTTCTGCTGTCGCCTGCGACTGTCTGGCGGGATTAAAAGCATGGTGAAAAGCAAAAAGCGCATTCATGACATCGCCTCGTGACGGTGTCGCTCGGCTGACAGCGGGGACGAGGCAGCTGCCAGCCAGGTGAAATACAGGTGAAGCAGCGAGCGTCAGATGAGGAGAAAAGAGAAGAAGCAGCAGCTCGACATGACACTTTTTGCGAGTGTCCCAGGCACTTGGGCAGCAGCGACTAAACTGACATTTCAAATTGCCTGAATGGCAGCCAAATCACATGCTAATTTTGCTGCAGCAGTGGGGGGGGGGGGGTGAGGGGTGGGTTATATATGGGGGCTAATCATGCCAGTGCCACTAAAGTGTCAGAGCATACGCAACGAGAAGTGACGCTAATGAGGCATAAGCCGCACAGCAGCCGAGTGCCTAAATGAATGAGTGCAGCCACCCAAAGGGGGCCCCACTCTCCCCATCTCACCCATCTCTTTCTGCTCGCCTCAACTGATGCGTGTTAATTAAAAATATTTAATCATTATTGACATAACGCTTGGGCGGCTTTCTCAATATTTGACAACGTCTCTCTTTTTTTCAGCTGCTTTCCATAATTTTTGTCTGCTGACAAATTAAGCCGCTTGGCCTTTGTCAGGAGGAGCCGCACAGTCTAATCCTCTTTGAGGACTGCTCAAAAGTTTAATGAAGTTCATCAAAGATGACTTTATGCACGCGCTCAGCTGGAGCAGCAAATAAGGTGAACTTGGACAGCAGCTGAACTGGAATATATATATCTATGTATATATCTATGTATATTGCCTCAGCAACAGTTACATAAATTATGCTCTTTCGACTATATCGAGTGCTTGACCCAAGCGAAACATTCAATTCGTTTATTCATACGCCCCGTTGCCAGCTGGCTCCACTTGAGCCGAGTCTCATTACAATTGGGCAGGCAAAGCATTTCTATTATTGCAGCCTCCTCCACCCGCCCCCCTCTCTGATTTCTACTTATTTATGTTGTTCACATATTTGCCCACAATTTGTGGGGCCAACAAATAGGTTTATTGACGTCTTGCCTTTGTTTAACGAATGCGCGGCCAATAAACTCGTTAACCCTCCGCTCATCATCTTTGCTAGTCTCTATATCTCTCTTTCTCTCCCTCTCTTTCTATCTATCTCTCTCTTGCTCGTCAATGTCGGCTCGTTGGCATATATTGAATATTTTATAGATATTGTCTATTTCCATTTGTTAACACAGCCTCGCGATTTACTCGCCCTCTCACATTGATTCTGATTATTCTGCCCTGGCTTCGCTTCGATAATATTTATGTAAGTAGTTTGTGTTGAATATAGATATCTTTATTTATTATATTGCTAAAGAAGTTATGGTATTATTGTTGTTGAGCTAGTCTTAAGTTGAATACAAATAAATTCAAGGCACTTTCTTTGTCTATTAAGTTTAACAAAGTTTAGCAAGCAACTAAAGTTTTGTTGCTTCTGCCAATTTATGCATATGTCCAGACAATATATAGACAATTTGAAGAGCAATCGGTGTACACGCAGCTGCACTCAACATTGTACTGATTCTAACTACGCTCGAACTATAGTCGACCGTGCTGAGAGAACGAATGAGCTTGAGCAAGAGCAGAGAGAGAGAGCAAAGGTAGCGCGTGGCTGCAATCTCTGTAATCTCTTTACATTAACTTGCAACAGAAATCTGCTGTTCCCCTGCCGCTCTTAATCAGCTAATCATGCTTGCTGGCTGCTGGGCACAACAAGTATTGTATTATAGTATATACATATTTAATGTATTTTGTTTCTTTCTATATATATTTTAATCTGGAATATATTTCGAGCTCTTTAACTGGACAAACTTATAAATATAAATAATAAATCATAATAAATAATAAATAATATTAGATCTACTGCATACCATATTAAATGTCAATCAATAGCTACCATAGGCTTTAACTCAAACCAAGTGGAAACATAAGCTTTGATAGAAAAGCCTAAAATTCTGTTATACCCAATATATTATATGATTGGCATATATGTTAAGCTGATTGTCATCGCCTGCAGAAACACGCTACGTAAAATTAAATTGAAGTGATACAGAGTTCTGTTAGAAGCCCTATAATTAACTATAATACAGAATAGAATAAAATATGACAGAAAGAGAGTGAGAAAGACAAACATAAAGTCTTCTACTCTTAAGCTATTTTAATGTACAGAAAGAGCTAGATATATATTTAAAAATCTATGATTATTGAAGGTCATATAGACATCATATGTATTTGATAGATTAATATAATATATATGTATTTGATTATATATATAATATATATACATATATTTTAGTGTTGTCTTATATATTTGTTAATATGTCATGTATATCATGATAGAAAAAATGAAAGGTATATCGAATATTATAATATTTCTTTTTATTTTAATTTTGTTTACGTATTGTACTTTATTTTCCCTAAACATTTGTTTAGAATCATATAAAGCTTTTGATTTAATTTTTTAATAATTACAGGGGTTAGCTAATGCTTTTCTACTGAGATATTTAAAATTTTTGTAAGTTACGAATTTACTGTGTGTTTTTACAACATTTTATTTTACAATGAAAATGTGGGATGAAAACCTTGATTTGACATCTTATAATATAATTGTCCTCTGCTTTAACAATTGTATTTCTTGCACATTAAATGTAAGCAATAAAGATTTCATTTCCATTGTAAAAATCCCATTTATTTCGCTTTGTGTGATTTATAATAATATATATTTAATTCAATTGCTGCTTACCTGCCCCACAAGTCGATTGAAGGCATAGAAAGCTGCCTCTTAACCCGCCATAATTCCACCCACTTTCCTGAAAAGCCCCACTCAGCCCGCTGGCTACTGAGCCCAGTTAATAATTGAGTTGCTGTTGACCATTTGCCTGGCAGTTAACCATTTCGGCCAGCTCGTCTCGGCTGTTCATATTGGCAAACATTTTCATCGAACATATTTTCAATTAGATGCCCAGCAATTTTCCTTTTGGAAAAGGACCAAGGGGCAGCTGGGGCCAAGCGGACTTTGGCGTAGGCCAAAGGGTTCAAAGCGCTGCTTTTTTTAGTACTCAAGGAAAATGGGCTAAAGAGAGGGAGAGAGAAAGGGGGAGACTGAGAGAGGTAGGCAGAAAGTGAAGTGGCCAGGCAACAAGCTGCGTTTCATTTTGGCCTTAATGTTTTAAATAAATAAGCGCTGAATATAAATTTGTTGTTGCTGTTGCTGTTGTTGACCTTCTAAATGGCCTACATATAAAAGCAGAAAAAGGCAGCATTTTGACGATTAAATTGTGGGCACTAAGCACGCACACGCCCCGCCCCCAGCCAGAAGCTGGTCCATATGAAGAGATACGCCTCCTACTTTAGCTCTTTAGTTAAGATCGTAAAATTTGCTAGCCTTTCTCTGCTCGTGTGAGTGTGTGTAGGGGGGCGAGCATTAATTGAGCCACTTGGGCAATGGCATAATCAGGGCGCACGCATAATGAGCCGCAATTAAAGGACAAACATAATTACGAGTAAGTTTTCGCCACATCGCCGCATTTATACTAAAATACTGAAGCACTAGAGCAAGTACCGAAAAGGCAAACGCGCCAGAGCAGAGCAAACAAAGGCTGCAGTCGAGCGGCAGAAACAAAAAGAGAAGCAGAAAAAAAAACTTGTGCAAATGAAATTAACAAATTTTGCCAACGTATGCAGAAAAGGGGCCCAGGCCGACCTTTTGGCTCCCGTTCTTATTTACGTATGAAAGTCACACAAAACGATTTGGCGCAGCGCTCGATTACACTGCACGATAAGAAGGAGGAGTGGGAGGAGGCGTGGCAGTCCTTGTAGGTGCAAATGGAACGGGCGCCATCCATCCACATTTCGGTCCAGTTGCTCGGCCTGTTAAATTTGGTGATAAATGAGTTAAGGTAATGCGTTACATGGGTCGCAGCCGCAGAGCCGCAGCCTCCGCATTACTCCAGGGATGCCCAGGCACGCACGACTCTAATGAAATCATTTAAATAAAGCCCACACACAGTCTATTTCCCCCCCAACCCCAATCTGTCTGCTCCACATTTATTCGCCACAAAAACGTGGCAGCGCTTAAGCCCGATGCAGTGGCTCTGTATGAAGCCAACCGGACGGCGGCAGCAGCTGCATCGAGCGCCGAGACTACATCAGTTTAAATGCCCTCAATACATATTTTGTTCAACATTCATTGATATCTGAAGGACTATACAAATTATATTAATTGAGCTTAAATGTGGTGCAGGCGGACAGACGTGTGGAGATGGGTATTTACATGTGTGAGAATATATATTCATGTCTGTACTCTTGTTTGATTGTATAACAAATGAATTGAAAACAATTTTAGCCCTTTCTGTGGAATGGAATGGAAATGTTCAGCTTTGTTTTGCCATGTTGTGATAGTCAGGTATTTTATTTTAGACTTGAATGACTGACTTTATCTGGTAACAGTGTTTATTTTTATACCCTGAGCCCATTGAAAATGGGAAATCAGGGTATAATGTTTTTGTTGGATGTATGTAACAGGCAGAAGGAGGCGTGGCAGACCCCATAAAGTATATATATTCTTGATCAGGACGACAAGAGAAATCGATTGGGCCATGTCCGTCTGTCCGTCCGTCCGTCCGTCCGTCCGTCTGTCCGTCTGTCCGTCTGTCCGTCCGTCCGTCTGTCCATCTGTCCGTATGTTTGAACGCGCCGATTTCAGCCCCCATAAGAGCTAGAGACTTGAAATTTTTTTTGTAGGTCCGTGTATAGCACGCGCAGATCGAGTTTGTTTTAAAAAATCGATAACTTTCCCCAATTAATTGTTATCGATTAAAAACAAAATCGAAGAAATTATATCTCTCCCATCTTTTAAGCTAGAGACACCAAATTTTATATTTAGCTTTATATGTATTTTATGCAATTTCGAATTTTGTTATATTTTGGATACCGGCCCCAAATGCCCCCAAATTCGATGAAAAACACAGATTCGACGGGGCTCAGGGTATCCCCTAGTCGGTCACGCCCGACTAGAGTTTTCTTACTTGTTTATTTTATTCTAGACTTAAATCGATTTGATATGTAAACAGTATTTATTTTATGCAGCTTTAAGCTTCAGTTCAAGTTTGGCTAATAGACGACATCAGTCGTGAGTGCAGCAAAAGGACAATGTATATTATATACATATGTTGAACAGGATTAGCTGCCGAGTTGATTTAGTTGTGCTCTGTTTATTTGCCGGTCTTTCCATTTTTCTGACTATTCCTGCTTCTGTCTGTCCATCGCTTTGTCTATATGTATAGCCATAACAAACTGGGGTTCTATTTTAAGCTAAAGGTTTGATATATTTTATGTATATTTTGCTGTGTTACGCTTGAATTTCTATGCAGGTGAATTGAAATCATTAAAAAACGTATACTTATATATACTTATATTTATTTCGGCATATATCACAGTTATTAGCTTGAGTTCGACATCTGATTTATATGTGCTCAGCTAACAGATACTCAAAAAATAGACTAAAAATTGTCCTTTCTATTCTCCTTATTTGAAATATGGTGCCAAAAAGATTTTTGTTGGTTTGCAGCACAAAACGAGTCAACTCTTTACTAAAAATTCAGAATCTACAAAATCATATTAGTTCCTTGCCCATTCTCTGACATCTAGGTGTATGGCAATAATTGCAGCCAAGAGGCGACAGAATAAATTTCGTATTCTTGAAAAAAAAAAGCGAAAGAAGATTACAAAAGAGCCTTGATACATGAGAAGCACGGACCTTGAAATAGGCTACAAAGTGCTAAAGGTTGCAGACAGAGTTCTAGAGGCGGCCAAAAAATACACAGAGAAACTAGACAAACTGTCCCTCTGGGCATTTTTGGGCCAAACAATGTGGCTTCAGCGCCTACCTGTAGGCCTGTTATAATCTTAACGTAGCTCTTTGGTTAAGATTGTTGTATAGGTGTGGCAGCTGAACGCCTAGTTAATAGGTTTAGTCTTAGAGATTTGCTAGTCTGCGATTATTGATTGAGTTAAAATGTATCAAATATCTCATTAAAACTTTTCTCTTAATAAAACCCTGAAGTTCCTTACTTCTAGATCTATTAAGATTATATTAAAGGTCTATATTTTTTATAAAAAATATAATATATACAAATTAAATGTTTGAATTTTTATATACATTTATTTTCATTAAATTTTTAATATAAGTATATTAAATCTAATTTATAAAGTAAATGTAATACAATTCATTGTCAATATAAATTAATTACATTTAATTTCTCATATAAATTGAATAGGTTTAATATTTATTAAAAATTACTATTATACTAATAATATAAATTTCGCTTTTAATATAAATTTATAAAATTTAATTGTCAATATAAGTGTTTTACATATTATTTTTAATATAAATTTAATAAGCTTAAAATATAATACAAAGCTTATTAAGTTTCATTGTCAATATAAATTCCTTACGTTTTATTTTTATATATTGTACATAAAATATATATTCATTCATTAGATATCTAAAACCTACACAACTCAAGATGTGATTCGCCCACTCAAGCGATTCATTACACCCGTGCATACCCCGTATCACAGCTGGACCTCTCACAACATTGTGTCGTGTCCATAACCTATGGCTCACAATTTGAATGTAACAAATTGCAAGTGTTTTACTGCACTCACAGCTGTTGCTAGGGGACATCATCATCGCCAGTGGCAGCCATGGTCTGTTTTCCTTCTCGCTGTTGACTTCGATATATCAAGAGGCGAGCGTCGTCAAGCTGTGTGAATAACTAGCTTCACTACCCAACTCGGCACTGGGGGACAACGGGGCATGCACACATCTGGTGTCAAATACGAGCAAACTATGTATCTTTAGAACGCATTCATATGGAGCTGGAGCAGATACTTATGCGCATCTGTACTCCGTGCGTCGCCCAATTTTTTATGGTCCCCCCAGCCAAGGCGGGGGCGGAGGCAAAGGGCTGGCAGTGAAGCCGAAAACTGACTCTGACATTTGTGCCAAAAAATACATTCACTGCATTTGATGGCGCCGTCGCTCATAAAACAAAGAGAGCAATACGAGAGGGAGTGCACGAATAGGAGATACCCTGGGTGAGTTGATTGAGCTCATTTTGGGCTTATTTGGAATAGTTCAGGGGGGTTAAGGTGAGATACTTAAAGGAATTTATGTCAACTTGTGTTAAATGTGACCCCAGATAGAAATTTCTCTTCATTTCCCTGTTACATACAGTTTTCTAGGGCCTTTGTATCCCTTTTCTTTATTTTCAATGAGTTCATAAAAATTGGTTAAGCAAAGAAGTGGAAGAAAACTGCGCAATATGTTCGCTAGACACTAGACCTCGCCCGCCCCCAGAAAAAATTAAACAAGCATTCATTTTTCTTCTGTTGGCTGCTTGAAAAAAAGAAAGTAGAGCTTTCCTTTATGGCCAGCCATTCGCCTCTAGACGACTCGTGTCATTTGCAACAATTTTATGATTAATTAAACCGCTGCATACTTTGAGGGGGGCGGCACGCCAATTAAACCTACAGCCAGCGAAAGTGTCGTAAAAATTGAAACGACTAACCCGTTAAGGACACGAGGACACCTAGCGCGAGGACAATCCGCCGGAGTCAACAATGCAAACATTTGCACCGCAAAAAAGAGGGGAAATAAAAAGAATAAAGAGAGAGAAAATGACAGAGTGCGGGCAGGAAAAAAGCGAGAAAAGCTGCAAAAAGTTAGCCGCGGAAAGCGTCGCAAATGTTTGAGCCAAAAGATAAATGCGCGTCGGGGCAGTCAGTGAGGCTAAGCTTCCGCTTCCACTTCCGCTTCCGCTGCCCTTCCCGCCCACCCACAGCCAAACTGCCAGCATTTTTATGCATTTAGCATTGCAAATGCTTTCCAAATTGAAAAAATAAAACCTTTTCCACTTGCTGCAGAGATTAAACTTTAAATTATTTGCAGCAGATTTACTTCAACTTTGGTCCTGCACTTGATTTGCATTCATTAACATTGAAATAACACTAATTGATGGATTTATCAAATCAAGCTGCTGATACGCTTAATTAAGGCACATTCCAGCCAAACTCCTATCAATTCTCTGTACACATTTAAGCCGGTCCCAAATTGAAAAATGCAACGCGCCCTGCGTGCTGCACAGCAATTTTTAACCATCTACATGACATTTACATTTGCACTTACAAACGTGACATACACTACTTGAGCGAGCAGCGCCAGGAGCTTAATGAATCAATTGGTTGCAAGGCAATTTTGTATATAAAAGTTCATTTTAGAGATAAACTTAGGCATGACGTCAATAACTCGTTAGAGCTAAAAAGGTTTAGTTATTAAAATATCTTTTGTTTTAATATAATATCAATATTATAATTTTTAATAACCCTTTTCTATTTTTGTTCACATTTAATTGTTCGGGTTTGATACTGTAATCAGTGAGTCTTATATTTAATAAAATTTTATTGATATTTTTGTAAGTATAAATATATTTTTTCTATTCCATTTACGAAAGCAAATGCTCGTTTTTTTTTCACTGAATAATTTTACCTATGTTAAAATAATGTGTATATATAAAATAAATTCTTTAAAATGTAATAAATAAAATAAGAAACATTATTTTAATATTTAATTTGTTATTTTTTTTTATAAAAATTCCCAAGTATTTATGATGAATACATACGAAAATTTTGTATTTAAACAAAAAAATATTGTTTAAGATTTTTAAATTTGTTGTCTTCTAACTGCTGCATCATTCATTCGACCATCAATCAAATCCTTTATAAATTTACCAACTAAAGTTATAAAGATTTTAACTCGTAGTGTAATTGAATAAATGCTTATATATTTCATTTGTTGCACGACTCGGCGCGACGTGTAGCAGCATTTTAAATTCATTTGTGCAATTTGTAAAGCGCACGCCGCAGCTGTATGCAAAATACAGCGAAAAGGAAAAAAAGAGAATACAAATTAATTTATAAAAAAAAATCGTGTTTGCAGCGCATGCAATTCGAGCGGCGAACGCGGCTCACGCGGCGGATGCATGATAATGCTGCAAACAATTTTTTTTTTTTGCAATTCGTTCGTGAGTTCATCTGGCAGTTCAAGGCGTTGATTAAGTTGCATAAATTATGGTCGTTTGTTGATTAACTGCAGGCAGCGCCTGGCCTGGGCAAAGGCCAAGTTTCTGATTGGAACTGCGACGCGTTGACATTTTAATAAGCTGTCACAATGGCATCAGCAGCAAATGGCAGCAATTTCGAGCACTTTAAGCCAATTCGTTGAGTTCACAAGACGGCTCCCCATGGGGGGTCATTTTATGACAGCCAAAAAGGTCAGGTTGTAATTGCATTATGAGTCTTGAATAACCATTTTTAAACCCTTTTTTGATTTTAAGCAAAGAATTCCTTGAAATACTTTGAAGTTAATGGGGTCAGAGAGTTTCTTTTCAAGTTGAAGATTATGCTGAAAGCTTTGAGATATTTTTAAAATGGACAAATCTTTTATAAAGGATAAAGATACCTAATTGCAAGGAATATTTTATCATATATACTAGTTATATTTATAATTATATTAATTAGGAAAATCTCAGTTATTTAAGCATTTATTGCTGTCTCATTTCATTTGATTTTATTTTACTCTGCTATCCGAGTATCAAACTTCGATTGAAATGAAGTTTTAAAAATATAAAATAAATTTTAGCATCTTCAATCTACATTTCTACCTTAGCTCAACTCTTCTTTAATCATCTCCCCTTCAAGATTAATCTGCAAAAAATCCGCCAACACTGATTCTGTGATTGTGACAACGAGCGTAGTGTGATATCATTTCGTTCGATTCGCCATGTCGGGGCACTTAATAGTCAAAAGGTGGTGTCTGCCAGTGGCTGGCGGTGCGAACCACATGCAAATGGAAATTGTGCAGCGAGCTGCAAGCTGTCAGCTGAGCAAGTGTTGTTGCCTTATCTCCGCAGGCGGAGGCAGTGTCTTGATGGCAATCTGTGTGTCATGTGCGCCATGGCGAGCATTAAATAATTTATACATTTTTCGTAGAGCGGCTGGAGCGGAGCGGGCTGAAGGGGCGGACAAAGTTTTGACTCGCTGCCGACGTGCATTAAACATTGACACCTACTTAAGAGCCCGCTCTGGGGGCTCGAGACGGAGAGTTAATCAACTTTACGCACTCGCATAATATGGCAAAAAGTTTAATTAAAAGCGTAATTAATGGATAACATTAGGGTTCAGTCGGGCGGGCTGGGGGCGGGGGGCGTATGCCGTGCGTCGACGAGGGCTCGTTGGCATTGCTGCCACGCACATGCTAGCAATTAAAATTAAAATTTTATGCTAAACTAAGTAGCAAGCGGCAACAGGCTTGAGGCGCCTGAACTGAACTGTAAACAACGATTCGCCTCGTCTCGGCCTTTTCGCCGAGCTAACTGGCTGCCCCCTGTCGCGCCGTGGCCGTCAGGTTGAATTATTAACCTGCATGTTGGCCCCCAATGCCAAAAGTTCACAGTTCGCTTTAAAAGCGAGCGAGCCCAATAACTAATTCACGAGTCCTCGAACATGCATTACGCTTTACGCTTTACGCACGCCACACGCGACGCCTTGCCACATGTCATAAATATTAAACAAATATTTGCATTCTACTGCATTTGCCAGCAGATGGTCTAAGGGTAGCGCCTGGATTCCGATAATGAAAATTAATTTAATTGAAGTCTTTGATATCATCTTTAATATGTATTAACAAAAATGAATTAATTTTAAGAATTATTGCTTGTACACTCGCCCAGCTTAAAGACTGGAATATATTCATATAAATCAATGAGTTTTATTAAGACGAGTTTCCGCATAATAAATTTATTTATTGAGCTTTAATTAGGCACGTCAGCAGTCTGCCTTAAGCATAAGCCCCTAGCTACTTAGGCCCTAATGAATTATGGCCAATTGGGCCATATATAAGGTAAGGTCTTTGTTCAGACTTGTTTTCCAAGAACCTAATGACATATTTCATCCAACTTAAAAGCTTGCTGCTACAGCTGCTGGTCTTACGGCCTTAGCAGAGAACCACCAAATGTTTGTTTAGCAAATCAGATGAAATTTCCCGACCTCAGCGAGTGGATTTACAAAATGATATATATAAAACTGCTGTCTGGCGCAGCAAACTATAACAAATTTTTTGGCTCTTTTTGTACAACTTTGATAAGGGTATAGATGGGGTATTATAGTTGTGCAACTAAAAGTGAAATGTATTGAAAAAGTTTTTTAAATTTAAGTGAATAAATATGTGAGATATGGGGAAAGTTGTTCGAATACACATGACGCTTCATAAAGGATTTAATTTTGATCGAATTCTATTTTATACGAATTATAGTCCTAAAGTTTTTACTATTTGACTCTAGATAATTCTTCTTAAAATAAAATTTAATCGTCCTAAATTTTTTCCTCTTTGACTTTTGTTTATTCTTCTTAAAATTAAATTAAATTGGGGTCTGTAAAGATTCAGGAAGTATTTTTAAATAATTGCCTACAAAAATTCATACTGCCTGCAAAATTCTTTACAAAATCAAATCAGCATCATCATAATTCATCAACTTTATTTATACTAATTTATATTCTTCCGCTTCTCTTCACAGTCAACACACACAACAAGAGTATCAGAGCTTCAACTTACTAGAAAAAAGCGTCACACATATTTGGGCTTTGTTTTTGTTTCTTCGGCCATTCAAGGCCAGCACGTTGGCAATAGTGCAGGCATAGTTGTTTGCGTGGCTCGGCGAGGATTGAGTTGATATCGAAATTGAGCTGGATGTCGGTACACATGCGACACATGCACGAACACATATCAACTTTTTACATCTGCTCACCTAAGAGGCTGCCACTCCGTGTTTGCCCATTTTATTTTGGTCAACTTTTTTCACACACAAACAGGGAGAGAGAGAGAGAGAGGCAGACAGACACACATTTGGCAATACAGAAACTAATTTTGTTGTTTGTCCAATTTTTTTTTTTGTTGCTGTTGTGCGTCGCGTTAAGCTGCCGCTGCCAAATGCCTGCGATCCTTGGCATGCTCGTGGCGTATACGACATCTTGTACACAAGCAGCGGACATTTTTTTGATTCTCTTTTCTCTCTTTCTCTTCTCTCTTCTTCTTTTTTGTCAGCATCTCGAGCTGCCACAACTGATTGTAGTGGGGCATGTTTTGCCGCTTGCCTCGTCTCCGGTGCGAGTCTCCTTCATTTTGATGCTGACACATTGTTGTTGTCACCTTTGTTGCTGCGGCAGTTGCTGCTTTGCTTGGCTTGATTCTTGTTCGTGTGAAATATATATTTCTTATATATTTATATACATACATTCATATTCCAAGACGCAATAATCTATTGCTCGTTTTGCTTATAGAAAATAAATTTGTGTTTTTACTGCTGTTATTAAATAATGTAGTTAACGAGTAATTGTTAATTTTTAATTGTTGAATAGTGAGAGGGAATTGCTTAAAACGAATTTATATATATGTTTCAGAAACAATACTTTTTGCTTTACCTTAGATGATTGAGATACTAAATATAATGCTGAATGGATACTCCCAGTTTATTTGATATTCTATCTACTAACAGCATTTTTCTTTAGGCATCCCTTTTCCTAAAAATAACTCATTTCTATCGCCTTGTTTTCCCACTGCGTGTAATTTGAGCATAGTTCAAGTGATTTTCTCCTTTGCCCATAAAGGATGGTATACCGAACCGAATGTTGCTTGACCATATGTTCCTGCTTAAATATAACTTTTAAAATATTTCAAGGGCAAATAAATTTCTACTTATAATATTCATACATTAATGGATAATTAATAAATATTTTAAATCAGCCCAAATGTACTCAAGCTTTTTGAAAACTCTATAACAAATCAAAAGCAACAACACTTTTTTAAGCCTTCAAAACTTAGGAAGCTAACATGCTAAACACCAATTTACAACAAAAATTAACGATAAACTGTTAAGCTAAAAGAAATTTAGGTATTTTGGCAAGAGAAGACACAGGCGTATGCAGGCGTGTTGACGAGCAACGCTCTCCCACTTTAAAGTTGTATGCGGTTGCGAGTACACGTTGGCTTCACTTGTCTATGCTCTCATTTTGCACAAGTTGCAATCATACATTTCTCGACTGGCTACAGCTTAAAAGGAGTTGTCAGGCAGAGGCGAAGCAGCAGTTGATAGTCGAAGTCTGCTGATGATGGAGCTGGGCAGGCTTGAAAAGGTAAAGTAGACAAATAGTGTTTATTTAGTGATTGGACATTTTGATGTGGTCATTATATTATAAAATAAAATGTATTAAAATATATATTTAAATAAAAAATAAAAATAAAATATTAAGATTAAAAATAAATAAATATAAATAAAAACATATAAATGCTTAAAATATGTTTTACAAAATGCATAAAAAAATAATGCATACAAGTCTAAGTATACATATAAATATAAAACTTAATATATATATAATAAATATACATATACATATGCTTCGCTTTATTTTCAACTCGTGTCATGTTTTATGAGCAATAAGTTTCAAGTTGTTTTTAAGCTTCCAACAGTCAATTGGCCTGCCAATCGTTCAACTCTTTCTCCCCTTTTCCTGATCAGTGCTCCATACGCTGTTTACTCAAGCGTTTTGACAGAATTTGTTGTCGGATGCGGTTGCTGGCTGACTGGAAAAGTCAGTGATGCGTTTATGTTTACTCGGCTTTCCCCCTCTTTTTGGTTGAGAACTTTTTTCGTGTGTGCCACAGAGGCCAAAAATTAATAGCTAATGAAGCGCACGGAGCGCAGGCGATGTACTGCAGGACCATAAAAGTCGAGTGTTGGCGAGTGCAAAGGTAAACTTTGGCTGCCGGCGAGTGTGTGAGCCTGATTTTGGCTGCGGCAGCAGCAGCTGCACGGCTCATTTGCTGCACAAGCTGCACCAGTGGCACTTGGCCTGCAGCTAAGTGGTACGGACTGCCAAGTCAAGAGTTCACAATAAAATAAAATTCACATAAATTTCACTTTCAATTGCAAAGAAAGTAGAGAAAGGGAAATGCAAATTCAGCGCTTTGCTACGATTTCCAGTTTAATGTACTTTGCCCTAAGGCAAGTGTTGTAATATTTTTTATTTCCATGTGCTCCACTCGCAATTTATAGCCAAGTGCTAACATGAGAGCTAACAAGAGAGCTTTTTAGCATTAGTTGAATATTTAAAGAGCTAAGTTTTAAATGCTTCAGCTGTAAATAACTTGTATACTCTATTATTTAATACCTTGTTTGCCAACTACTTGGCTAAAAAAGCTAAGTGGCAGCCTGCAAAATAATTATTTGCCAGAGACTATTCATTTAATATGAGAATGCAGACGGATTATCTGCAGCTATAGTAAGAGCAATAACAATATGAAGTTTTAAAGTTTTCATGCCGTCAAATAATAAAAAGGCTAAACTAGTTTTAATTGTTGTGAGAGCATATATAAAATGTTGTTGAAAAAGAAATAAAAATATTTTAAAAATTATTTAGTATTTACATTTTGTGTAGTTGGTTTTTTAGAGCTTTTGCCATCAAATACCTGCTTTAACATATATGACAGTGGATTAGCCTCCTTCAATATATGCAGTCTTAATTGGTTAAAGCATCGCCAATACTGACCTCAGGTTTATCCAAAGTGTTGCTCTTAGCGTCAACTATGAAGTGAACGTCTGACAATCAAAGGGTGTCAAGTCGCATAATCGAGAAGGCCAATTGAAGCGCTCTCTCATTTTTATTATTAGACAATAGAACTGGAATATTGTATAAGTAATTGTTAGGCGCAACAGTTAACAATTGTTCTGCTAATAGTCTCTCTTTTGATATGGTATTTTTCTCATAAAATTACAGCATATAAATCAATTAATCAATATAAATAATATACTGCAACTTGCAATACCCAATTGACTATGATTCTTAAATCTATATTAACACATTTTATAGGCTTTAAATTATTTTTATATCTTTATGGTGTTCAAAGTTAGACATTCTGAAAAAAAAATAAATAAATAAAAAAAATAGTAATTAAATATTTTCGTCCTTAACAATACATAAAAAGAAATCTATTCTTTTTAGCTCTGCAAATAAAAGGAAAATCAAATTAAATACAGATCAGTAACTGGCTTCAATGCACAAATTACGAACTAAACCAAACCCTCTGCAGCTTAGCATTAATTTGGGCACACTTTTGAAATAATTTTCTCATTATGCGTCTAATTAAACTTTGCGCAAAGTTGCGAGAAAATGAGGAAGAAAAAGAGGCAGAAATTCGCCATTTAAATGGAACATTCGCATTTCGATGCCCATTTAATTTCATTGACAAATGAAATGTCAAATCGCTTTACATATCAATGCATTGCGCTGCTTATTCAGATGTTGCCACCTTTTTTCTTTTTTTGCCTCTTCTTCTCTCGGTTTGTTCGAGGAAGGAACTTTGCCTATTGATGCTATTAACAAACACTTCTCGGGCGCATATTTCGTCTCATTGTGCGGCCCATTTTGCGCTTCATTTAGCGCAGCTTGTCGGGGTCTTTGGGTGCGGAAGATATTTAAATGCTGTTTCCGCTTTGACTCCTTTCTGTGGGAATGGAGAAGGGGGGGGGGGGGGTGGGGGAGCAGAGTGCTTGTTGTTGTCATTTTATGTCTCGCATATATGTTAAACTTGAGATGTTTTATTGATTTTCATTTATGTATGCATAAAAATTGGTTTTTGACGCGCTTTTTATGATCGTGTTGCTGTTTATTTATAACTCATACGACATGTTGTCGCAACGCCCAAAGGCCCATTAAATATATATTCCCTCGACAGATACGAGTGGGCGTGGATGTGGGCGGGTGCGGTTAAGTGTTGTGCTTTTTAGACAAATTAAATGCGTTAATAATGCATGGCACATAAATAACATTGATAAAGCCACACGCACACTCCGTTGCCTGTCAGGACTCGCACTCAAGTGATGCTCATAATTTGGCCTGCCTTAACACTTCGAAATGTGAACAATCGCATATGGCGTACGCGGCGTATGCTTAATTTTTCGCATAATCATGCCACAGCTATTGAAGGCACGCACTAACACCCAGGCATACACACTTGCATAAACCTGTCAGTTTGGCATTAGAACTAAGACCAAAGTGTTATTTATGCACATACAGCAAAGGCAAGTGGCAGAAATAGTCGACTAGCTGATACCCTGCAGCAGGCGTAGGGCATTAATTGAGTGGAAATTAGAGTTAATAAAGGAGAGACAATTTGCTGTGAATAAATTTTTTATATTTACTATCTTCATTTATAGCCTTAAGTCTTTTTACCCTAACAATATCTCAGCTATATATAAACTATGATATCATATATACCCATCTATAAGCTACCCCTTTATAGTTATAGTTCGCTCGTTTCTACCTACATTGCTGTCACTCCTTCTGCAGATCGTAAAAATTAAAATAATTGCCACAGAAACTTAGGAGCATGCACGTGTGAAAGTTTTGTCATTATGCCAAGTATTGTTCGAGAACCGCACTGTCATTAATGGGCACCCGGTTTAATGGCCTTGGCATTGGGGAGGGCCTAATTTGCAGTTGTTAGAGCTAAGAATAGTGTCTCCACGCTTGAAAGCATATTCGAGTTAATGTATCTAACGCGTTGCAGTTATGGCACACAAAAGAGCTAAAGCTTTTACGCGCCGTGTACAGCAATTCGTACGCGGCTCTGTTAATTGAGCGCTGTTAAGTAACAGCTGCTAAATGAGTGATTCCAGCGAACAGCTGTTGTTTGTTGTTCGCTTGGCTTCGGTGGCGTATGAGTGATTTTTATAGCTGCTCTCTGTTAACTTAGCAGCTGCGACTTAGACTCAGCCGAGTAAGCAGTCGAGTTGAATTATTGAAAGTGGATATTTACGCTGATTATATATTCCTAGTTAAAGACTTTGTTGAGCGCCGTGTAGGCTAGTTTCCCCCTTGCTCGTGCTGTCTGATTTATGCCCATGCTCGCAAACATTTCCCATTTCCTGTCATAAAACTCACCAAAGCACGCCTCCAACCTCGAACATTTTGCGATTATAATCGAAACTTTTTATCGGCGTCGCGCGTCTCGACGCGCCGCTTGCCCCAAAAACTTTTGCATTTCGCACGCGCTCAAAATTACTTTAGAACAAGTGGGAAGAGTTTTGCCTTCGCTGTTATGAATATTCTGATACTCTGAATATCTAATGCTTAAAGGGTTTTACATGTGGTACAGGATTAAAAATAAATGAAGAATATATATTTACAAGAAATTAACGTTCACTGTCTCTATGAATACTCTGAATAGATGTTGGGGGAGATATGGAAATATGGATGAGGTTGGAGGCAGAGAAATCTCATTTATTTTTAAGAATGTATTTAAAATATATATATAACCAATTAATTATAAATTTTTAAATATATATTTGTTAAAGATTTATTTATGCCTTTACTATTTTTAGACTGAAAGAGGATAGATGATCGAGCATAAGCATAGAGATCAGAGAAACGAGGTAAGAATATAAATAAATATTTTATAAATATATAATAACTTTCGCTATCTTTATCTATATTATGTATGTCGGCTGATAGGGAAATATGGATGGAAGGTATATATTTCTAATATTTTTAAGACTGTATAATAAGATATAATTGAATACATATATATTTGATGGACTATTCAAAATAAAAATAAATATTTAATAATTTTTTAATATATATTAAAAATAAATTACCTTTCTATAAGATCTCAGCTAAGCATCATTCTCTATTAGAAGAAATAAATTCACATTTATTTATCAAAATAAATAAAATATAACAAATTTTCTCACCCACTTAAAATACCCCATTGTCAGAGTATTTCTAGTAACATTGAGAAGCCTTGATACCACTGGGAAATGCGAGACTGGCCCACTCCGTCCGACAGTCAGTTGGCGCATTAGCGCGTATAGAAACCCAATACACTTGGCCACAAATATAGCGAAACTTTCTAATTGAAACAAACAAAAGACAATTTCGAGAAGAGCGATTAACTTGGATGGTGCTCGGGGCGCTTAGGCAGCCAGTTGATTAGATTAGATGAGCTTGGTAGTTTGATTTGTGAATTTTTGTGGCCAGGTAAGACTGCTAATTACGCTAATTGTTATGACAATAAAAGCGCAGAGCAGCTGCGCCCGTTTCCGCATTCAATGCGATTGGCTATTGGCAACGAAACTTTGCAGCCCAGTGAAACTCTGTGGAACAGGCAACTTTTATGTGAAAACTTTTAATGAGCATTTCAGCAAAAAATGTGTAAAATGAGTTTCGGGCAGCGAGGCTTCTCTCGTTGGCTCTATGCAAAAACAAACATGAATAGTTGGCTAATAATTACTTAAATCCTACAAAGCGAATGCCAAAAACTAAGCCTGACATGTTAAATGCACTTTTAGGCACTGCCAGAGATGGGGCTGGGCATTGGACCTGTTTGTGCACTGTGCTGCAGTGTAAACACAATTCAATTAACTTGGCGATTGTTGTCGAGCGGTTGGCCATTGTTGTCGTCGTCGACCCGGCAAGGACGCTAAAATAACAGAGAGCTGAAAAACTGAAAAACTGAAAAACGAAAAACGGAACACTGAAAGCGACAAGCCGATGATGAGGATGATGTTGACTAGGACGTTGACGCGGCTGACGTTGATGGCACATAGCCAATGTCATCCCAGCCCCAAAAAGGGTGGCAGCCAGCTAGCCAGCCACATGCACAACAAAGCCCGCAGCCAGCAGCAGCCAATGCTCGTCGCATGCAACAAGCTGGCAAATATTTGAGGCAGCCGCCGGCAGCTCATTTGCATTATTAAAATTTTCATTTTGCGCTGCATCGAATCAAGAGGAGAGCCACGCCTAATTGACTTATGCCAGAACAAAGGGGAAGCATATTAGATGTGCTAATGTGACGCAGCTGCAAATCGCTTTGCGGCTAAATTACTGCAAATTAAACTCAAAGTAATTAAAGAATAATTAATATTAAATGTAAAATTAAAGCCAATTTCTAGTAGACTCTCCCCTATATGGGACAACTACTCACCTGTAGTTTAAAGCTCAGCCAAGGTTAAGTTTAATGGCGCCTGAAAGATCAGCGGAACACGGAATTGTGTATTGGCTGAGGCTAAATAAAAGGTCTGTCGTGCAGCGGCATTTGAATACCAAAAGTTAATGGACTATAGAATGAGAAAGGGGCTATGAGGCGAAGCGGGATAAGCTTTAGAAGCGATGCGGCGTTCATTCATCATATACGTGAAATTTCAAGCAAAGCAGCAGCTGAAGTGTAAATGTCATTGCCAGGCCAATGGCGGGAGAGGCTGCTGTGGGTGGGTCTGCCGTGTTGTTGTTGCTGGCAAGGAATGCGTGAAGCATTCTCACTCCACCCACCGATGGCTGGCTGGCTGGCTGGCTGGTGGCTGCGGTTGGCGACGCACGACTGCCGATGACACTTTAGCTGGAACAGCAGCTCCCAGCTCGAAAGGGTAACCGAGCAGCAGGACAAGGACACGGGGCGGCGTAGATGCTGTGAAGTGTGACTCTGATTTCTGGCCAGGTTGCTGACGTGGCAGCCACAGCAAACGTGACTGCTGCCAAGAATAATGACTTAATTTTCAGCCACATACATTTTTTCTTTCGGCACTGTCATTCCTGACAGCTGCCTTTTGTCTGCCACAAGACAACAATCTTAAAACTTTCAACGAAATCAATCACGCTCCCCTGCTCCTCGAAGGCCAGAATAATGCTTAAAAAGGAAATTATTTTGAAGATCTACTTAATAGATTTTATATACAATATATGTAATTTTTTTAAATATTTTTTATATGAAGTTTTCCTTAATAATTCAAAAAGACAAGACAAAAAAAAAATAAATATACATATAAAAATTACATATGTTAAATATATAGTTAGATCTATTTATTTTCCATTTATTATATAAAATATAAATATTTTTGAAAATTAGTAAAGAATATTTTCTTAGTTAAATATATTTATATTTTATTTTATTTTTATATTTTAATATATTTTATTCTGTATTAATTATCAAAAATATAAATATATAATGTAAAATAATAATAATATATATAAACATATAAATATATTTAGCTAAAAAAATATTCTTTAATAATTTTTTAAAATGTTTAATAAATGGAAAATAAATAGGTCTAACTAAATATATATTTTTCTTTATTAATTCTTAAAAATATGAAGGAAAAAATTTTAAATATATATTAAATAACTGATATTTCATGTTTCTCCTATTATGTTTCATTTTAATTTTAAAAATTTTATGCATTTACCTGAGGGTAAACAAATATATATATATATATATAGACTTTATTTGCAGCTTAGTTTTATTTATATGGTTTTTGTGGCTATAAATAACTGTGTAGAGCAAATTCTTATTTTATTCTTGCTAAAAATTTCATACACACTTCTGCAGACATTTGTTATTGCTGCTGGTCGAGTTGAGGCCAATTGTGGCCGTGTGGGTGGCTGAGCGGCTGCCTTTTCGCCCAGTTTTGCTGAAATGTTTCAATTTTCTGCCACATCTCACCGAATGCGATGTGTGTGTGTGCGCCTATGGTGCGTATGATTGATATAAATTTTGCTTTGATGAATGCCCTGTGGAATAGAGTTTTTGAGCTTTGTTATTTATAGGCATCTTTGTCGGCTGGCGAGCCAATTTAGTTGCTAGTTGCGGCTTGTTAAACGCTTTAAAATGCCAGCTCTGTGCCATATTGCGCACACAAAGTAAACTATGCAAACCACTGCGACCGAAGGTCTAGCCAACAACTTTTGTGTACAAAACCAAATATATATATATAAATATAGATGTGTGTGTGTATGTGTGTACGTATGTAGATGTATTCAAATCAGACTGCCTTTTTATGGCACATACACACAACATTTGCATATCAAAATCATTTTGACCAACCAAAAAAGTAAGAAAAGTTCTGTTTTGAAGTCGAAGAATGAATGCTCTATGGAGCAGAAAGAGAGAGAGAGAGTATTTGTATAATATTTATTAAATATGCTATTATTTATATATATATTATAAATACTAATATTTTTTAAATATATATTTTTATATGTAATATTTAATCTACTATTTTTTTGCACTATGCAGCTAACATAAAGCCAAGACCTTGCTCATTTTCATATCATATAATCTCGACTATACTCATCAAGCATCAATTTATTTACCCTTTCTATTCCCCTCCTCTCCTGCAACACATCTAAATAATACTCTCCTTAGGAGCATATCGGGTTAGAGGCATAAATTATTTATTCTGCACGAAAGTAAAAAACATTGACACGTTTTGGTCAAAGGCAGCAACAGCAGCAGCAGCAACAGCCAGCAACAACTGAAAATTGATTATTCTATTTATTTTATTTTATTTCTCTACTCCTAGAGCTCATCAATTTTGTCAACATGTGTGTGCGTGCGTGTGTGTGTGTTAAAAAATAACTACGCAATATTTTGTGCACTCGAGCTATATTGACTAGCTGATAGAACGCATAAATAATGCAGAATCCTGCTGAAATCCTTGGCAAGCGGCACTCTAAAGAGCCCACTCTCCATGCAAATGCCTTGTGATTTATCTCCAGTGCATTGCGACTAAATGCATCTCGGGCTAAATAAATATCAACATTAATTGAACGTTTATTTGCCGTGCGGCTCAAGGTATTGCAGCTTAATCCCCGCTCATTCATTATTTGCTTGTTTTATCTATGTGGACATTTGTCAAATACGAATTTGTATTAAGTCCTTTGGAGGGTAAAAGAGTCTGTGAAGACTGTGTTTACATTGTGGTTGTGGTTACAGACATAGTTCGAAATTTTTTATAATTCCTATCATGTTTTAGAGATATTATTTGAATTTTATAGGTGTGCATTTTACAATTTTCATTTATTTATTTTTTATATGAATAAATTTCATTGAGTATGATAATAAATAAAAATTGATTTTTTAGATACATTTTCATATTATCATAAATGTCACATCATTCTATCCACTAAAATTGACTTCATTGATTTTAAAAATATATTTATTTTTCTTTATTATAACGTACGTTTATGTAGCTATAAAAAATACTTCAAATATATAGTAAATTTCCATCAATTTTTATTTTTTTTTTATGACTATTTTGAATTGATGATGATAATAAATGAAAATGAATATTTAATACATATTTTCATATTTTATAAATGTCATATCATTTGCTATCCAATAAAACTTAAATTTATGTAACTCTAAAAAATACTTTAAAATATATAGCAAATTTTCATCAATTGAAATGAAGCCAACAATAATAACTAAAAATAAATTCAATAATTTTATAAAACTTAAACACTCCATTATCATTACAGATATACATCCACAACAGCTTCACTTTTGTAATTTCCAGTTAGCTATGCGGCCAACACAGTAGTCCACATTTCTGTTTTTAAAAATTCAAAATTCTTGATTGGTCAAATGTAAAGTTTTTGGACGTGTATAAGACAGGCACAAATGTTTCAGATATATGTTGTCCGACCCCGAGGCGAATATAACCCAGGTGAATGTGATATGCAAGAGCTATGTTTATTCTATAGAAATTTGTAATTCGCTGCACTGGGCTTAGAGCTAAGACTTAAGTAAGATACGCCACGATTAGATTGTCTTGCGCGGGCGTCGCTGGAGTCGAGTGCGCAGCATTTTGTTCTCGTCGGCGCACTTGGTCGTGATGGCTGTGCGCACCTCGCGCGGCGTCATCTGCATGCTGTTGGTCATCAGGTAGACGAGGTCGGCCACCTTGAGGGGGTCCAGCTGCTGCTTGCTGGGCCGGGCGCAGTCCTTGAACGCCGGCGAGGGCTTGCCGGAGAGCGTGTGGAAGGCCAGCGTGTCCCGATCGAAGATCTCGCAGAGCAGCTTGCGGGTGATGGCCGGCCCGGACATGGCCCAGTTTATGCTCTGCAGGGCAATGCGCGGTATCTGTGTGCCATTCGGGCCAATGGTCACCATGGGCGACTTGACGTCGTGATCGAACTCCAAGTGTGGAAACACGAATTTGCTATTGGGCGTGGAGGTGACGAGCTTCTTCAGCCGCTTGCGCTTGTTGCTGCTCTCGACGGCGTGCGGCATGTACTCCTCGTCGTCGTCATCCAGCTCAATGACATTTTCGTTCTCCTTCTCATCGTCGTCGTCCTCGTTCGTCTTGGGCGTCGACGTGTTGTGCTCATCCGTGCCGTCGCGGAACAGATCGAACTGTGCCACCCTTTGCTCCATGGCCTGCACCTTCTCGATCTCCGTGGTGAGCAGGTCGAGCGCCTTGCGCTTGCTGCGCTCCCAACACTGCAGCATCTTGAGCCGCGCTTCGTTCAGAGCCTGAATGTTGTTCTCCATGAGCTCGCGGCGATCGAGCTTGGCCAGCGCTGCCTCCTCATCCATAACCGAGTCGCCCTCGAATTCGTTCTCATCTCCCATGTTCTCCTCCTCGTCCAGCTTGCACTGCGTCTTCAGCAGCTTCTCAGCTGCCAGCGTGAGGGTGGCCAAGGTGCTGAGCATCTTCTTGGGCTTCGGGTAGGCCGAAGCTTCGGCCTCCTCGATGCAGCGCATGGTTTGCTCGGCGAAGCCCGTGGCACTGCGCTGCTTCTGGCGCACCTTCTCGTCATCGCTGTCCTCCTCGGCGGAGGTGTCGTCGGTGCGCAGTCGCGCTATAATCTGCTCCACCTGCTTCTGCGCCGGCGACAACTCCACCTGTCTGTGGTCATAAGGCAGAATGCTGAGTGCGAACTCCAAGCGTTGACGGCGATTGATCTGATGGAAGAAGTAATTATATAGTAATACTCCTGGAGCAATCTCTCCTCTCAGCCCACTTACCATGTTCACGTTTGTTGTCCAATTGCAGACTGAATGTCCTGCTTAATAAGCCAGGCTCTTTTATACCCTATCCAATACGATCGACCAGGTAGACTCACCCCATTTATTACCCTTCCCTTTGCAGATGCTATACGTGCATTTCAAAAATACCTGATCGCTTCATACCAGGTATATTGGATGCACAAGCTGGAAGAATCACTGTCAACGGCAATTCAACAAAATGAACGTCTACCTGCAGGCGGAACGCCCAGCAGATGCTACGGCAACGATGAGGAGGAGAACGAGGCACAGCTAAATGTTGATCCAGGCACACCCGACCAGCCCAGTTGCATCACCTCTGACGAGATGGAGTCAATGACAGCTGAGGAGAGTGACTTTGAGCTCTGCACCCAGCGCAAGGCAACGCAGACCAAAGGACATTTATCAAAAAATATCCAGATACCAAATAGAATTCCGGGCGGAGTCACCAAACAGCTCGCATCGCAAGCGGCGAAGACTGCAAACACCGTAATGCGATTGGCTAGATTGCCGCATGAAGACGACGGAATATTGTATGGTCTCTCAAATTATTATTATACTTCTGCGGGCTTGGGAAACCCGGCAGTCCAACAGGACTCTACGCCAAACCACCGCCAGCTCGGGAATATCCTTCAGTCCGGCCAGGGGTACAGCAATCAGCAGGGCTCCAAGCAACCTGATAGAAAATCCGTTAGGTTCAGCGATTCCAACTTTTTCAATTTGAATAGTGCGAAAAAGGCGCTCAAACATCTAAAGACTCATCCGACAATAGTTGTAGAATCTGGCCAGAAGAAAAGTGAACCAGATACCTGCCCGGTGCGGCCGAAGAAGCAAGCTTGCGCGGCAACACAAAGCGTTAGCGATAAAGACGAGGACAAATTCTTTAGCTGCGAGTCCATACCCAAGCTGCACCACCAAATGGACAGAATCCAGTCCGACATCAACAATCTGCAGGAGGAAGTGAACGAGCTGAATGCCAACCTCGCAACGATACAGTCGAAAGCATGCTTGCCAGCTGAAGAGCCTGCCACTTACAGTCTCACGGGAAAGAAAACAGTCACCTTGATTCCGTCCCACAATGATAGGTGCTCCCACGAGTGGCAGCCTTATCACCTACCCAATGCAGAGCACGATGCTCCGCAGCAAATGCCGAAAAAACATTTTAATATTTTAGAAACGCATGACAATCACGATCATAAAGAGCCAGTGAAGCCGCCCACTTGCCCCCATCATATGGAGCCAGTTCATCCCCCCACTTGCCCAGCTGCCCACCAAGGCTGCACCCATCATATGGAGCCAGTGCAGCCACCCACATGTCCAGCTACCCACCAAGGCTGCCCCCATCACATAGAGCCAGTGCTTCCCATGTCTTGCAACGCTGCCCAACGGCCGCTCGATCCCAGAATGTTCACGGACTGCAAGCGGCACCACCAAGGCTGCTACTTTGCCATAAAGCCTTGTCAAACTCCACCGCCACCTCCACCGCCGAAGGTCTGCGTCTGTCATCCTACGCAATCCACAGTGAAGCTGCCGCGTCCATCGAGTATTTATAAAACTTGTTCGCATTACGATCAGCCCGTGCTCTCCTCGGAGATTAGAAAGTTGATCGGACAGCGATCCTTCAGCGACATCCTGCTAGCTGTCCTCCTCCGTGCTGACAATATTTACCACGTGGGCGTCAAGTTGAAGGACTCACACCGAGCTCTCGGCTGCTTGCTCGTCAGTCAGTCAGCCATCGACGAGGCCATCAACTGGGGATTGTTCGATGAAATTCTAACCTATTTTGCCACGGACGTCCACAGTAGTAGCAAGTCCACTTGGCGTCCATTCGGCAAGCCATTCGAGCTTACAGCGGGCTGCCCCTCATATGCAGCTGCTAATGCCAGCGAGTCCCTGAACAAGTTAGATCTAAGGACGCAGGAGTTCATCACTCAGGTGCTTGGCGTGCCCACTCATAGAATACGTCCCAATTGTTGTGGCAACAGGGAGCCATCGATGATGCATAAGCACATAGGTTGAATAGGTAAAATTACAATTTAATTATGGACAATTAACATTAATAAAAGTTTTAAAATTATTAGGGACAATACCTATTGGAATTCTGCACTGGTTGGGACAATTGTTTAGAGCTGATTGATCAAGCGATCGATATGTGTCAAGAAAAAGAAAAGAAATTTGAGTCAAGTATTTCATTTTCGATCAAGTCTAAAATGTATATCTTCTTATATCTCTATGTAATTTCTATTCGATTCTTATTCAAAAACTGTGAATAAAAACATATTATATGTAATTATAGCATTTATACATATGAAATTTTTATAAATAATAATAGACACTTGAGATTATTATTATGGTATTTAAAAGATATTAATAATATGCAAGTTAACTTTTTTTTATTTTATTTTTTTATTATAATTTTGATTTAAATTTTTAATTAACAAGTAGGAATGTTGCAATCGAAGTGTTTTGACTGCATTATAATTTTTCATGCTCCCAAAATATTTTTTGATCCATTTTTGGTACATTTACCATAACAAACGTGTTCGATTTTGGATTTCTGGCTGGAAGAAATCTTTTTCTGTCCAATTTGCCACGATTTCAATAGGCAATATATTATATTTATAATATAATATATGTTTATCATTAAATATATATAGAGCCTGAAATGCTACGGCTTATATTATACAAGAAAACGAGAGATAATCAGAAAGATGGACAGCTAGGTATAGATATAGATAGAAAGATATATGCAAAGATAGATAGGCAGACAGATGGCTTGATAGATAGATAGGTAGATAGGTAGATAGATAGCTAGATAGATAGATAGATAGATAGATAGATAGATAGATAGATAGATAGATAGATAGATAGATAGTTAGATGGATAGATAGGTTTATAGAGATTTCGCACATTCATATTTGATATTTCTGTAAAATGATAATTTTGTGGGAGATGAGAAACCAATCAGTATATATTTCACATTTCAAATCTCTAGAATCGACAGCGCTGACTTTGCTTGCTTTATACGAACAGCAAGATGACAAATTGCACAAAAAAATGTATAAAAAAAATATATTTTTTATCTCATGAAGAAGCGTTAAAATAGACTTCTGATAAATCTGATAAAAATCGTTTAACAGATGGTTCTATTTTAAGAAGCACTTAAAGCTTTTGAGAAAGACATTTAGTGTGTGCGTATGTAAATATACAATCTTCTATCTTTTTTAAAAGATTTAAGTGCTTTTTTTAATATAATAAATTAATAAAAATTTGCGGCGGGCGACAATTTATATTTATATATAGATCTAAAAGCTGATTGCTTAAAATTACTGCAGAATCTTGGCAATATTCACCAACTATGTACACTCACTTTCTGCAAAGTAAGGTAAGATAAAATCTACATCTTTACCTATCTACCTATAAGACATCTGTCGCAGATTGCTTAGGAAAGTTACAACTGAAATTTCGGATACAAATTTGTATAGAAACCTTTTTGCAGCAGGTACAGTTCAGCAAAGTGCGAAGCCTGGCGACAAAATCCTTTATGGCTGCAGCTGCGCGACATATCAGCAAATGGGTTAATCCACGCTGTCATAAAACGTAGATAGCTTAACTACCTGCGAGAAAAGGTTACAACGAGTTGCTCCTTAAAAGCCTGCGTTGGCGAGCAGCAATCATCAGTTTGCTGAGAGCAGAGCAACAGAACGCGTCGAAACGAACAACTTTTGAAATAATAATATAAAATCTATTAAGCAATCCAATCATGAGCAACATAAGCAACGATAGCGGCTTGGATGACTCCGCGATTTGTGGCGTGGCGGGCGCTGCGGCAGCGACGCGTCTCTCCTGGTTCCTGGCCGAGGTGGACGAGGGCGCCATGGAGCAGGGCGAGCCGAATGGCAAGAAGCGCTACTGCGTGCTGCACAGCATGGAGCTGCTGGAGACAGACGTCTCCGATAAATACATGACGCGCTTTGTGGAGTTCCGCGTCAATGGCGTCAAGCTGGAGGCGAAGCTGATTTTGGCCGCCGATGAACGCAGATTGGTCGACGCCGCCCTCCTGGCTATGAGCAAGGAGCTGCCCGACGAGGAGGAGGAGGCACGACAGCTGCTGGTGCAGTACAGCGAGGACGATGCGGCGGGCGAGCGGCTGGTGCAGAAGATGATATCGCCGAGCCGCGTTGCCTGGCTGAGTACCAAGCCGGAGCTGGGCGGCACGCCCCTGGTCAAGCTGGGCCCGGGCTGCATCGGCCATGTGCTGTACGCCAACGAGCAGCGCAGCTATATGGAGAAGGTGTTGCTGCACCTGAAGGCGCGCTGCTTCGATCACGCCTTCGACGAGCACCTGAGTGTGGCCCAGGAGCACATGGACGAGAACACCTGGCTGCTGGTGCAGTACAGCCCCGAGCCGGAGATGGTCGTCTACCAGGTGATCTCCTACAGCCAGACCGTGTGGCGCCAGGAGAACCACTTCAAGGACGTCATCGCCTACATCCAGCTGCCGGGCAACGAGGTCGTGCTGCAAGCCGTCGTCATCAGCTACAGCCAGAACGAGAAGCAGATGAAGCTCAAGTTCGATCAGCTGCGTCGCTTTGCCCTGGAGCTGGAGTTTCCGCAGCCCGCCGAGCTCGACCGCCAGCTGCAGCACGGCGGCGGCACCGCTGCCCTCTTCGCCCGCGCCAGCAACACGCTCTTCCAGCGCGCCGAGCAACGCGACGCCAGTGGAGAGCACAAGCAGCTGCGCCGCAGCCTCGAGCAGATGAGCGAGAAGGCGCAGAACGAGGCCGAGCTGATCATCGAGGCCTTCGACATGGTCGACAACATCAACCGAAATCTGCAGTGCCGCATGGGACAGGCCAAAGTTGGCGTCGTCTCCAACTCAGGCGACGAATTGCATTGAAACGTTGTAAATTTAAGCTGATTATTGTTAGGATTCAATTGAACATAGTTCTACAAGTTCCCTTTTGCACCTAGAATTAGTATATCTTAGTTTTTATAGGCTCTAAGTTGACCAAGCTAAGCTAAGCTGAATTTATTAATAAATAAATAATCATAAAATTACATATATAGAAACTGTTTTTATTTTAAGAGTACGGCAAGTCTTAATCCTACTAAAATATAAATATATATTTTTTTATAAATATTAATCACACATAAATTAATTGGATAAATGGGTAAAATTTATGACTTTAATGATAAAATATGGCTGGTGCATACAGTTTGCAATCTGAACATAAACTTTCACAAATATCACAATTTTAACAAGTTTTAAAGACATATGAAGCAATAAAAGCGGCGGGCCGTAAAGTACAGTAAACAATAATTTTCTGTGGACGTATTGATATTTCGGGAAAGGCGACAATTTTGCTAAGTAAATAAGAACAATTGAAGCACTCAACCAAAAATTGGCATAAAATGGAAAAGTGTTCGATATGATTTCATAAATATAACCAATATTTTGATAAAAGAATTTAAGTTTGTAAATATTCAATTTGTATGAAAACCTTAATATGATTGTAAAACATGTTGAAGGGAAATAGAGCACAATAAATAAATATCAGCTTTTAAATGGGATTTAAAAAAAAGCAGTTAAGCCAACGCAAAATTGTAAAAATTGTTGGCTTGAAGCTCCTAACTATTTTTCACAATATTTGCCTAATACTTCAAGCATTGATCAAGATAATGCAGCTGCGGAGGTATTTAGGATAATTGGATAATTGTTAAATAATTAGGATAATTGTTGTCAGGCAAAAAAAATTCGATTGCCGATGGCTATGTAATTAAGCCAACAAATTTGACATAACATTTAGTTATAGAACAGTTCAGTGAGAATTGCCAATTAATCATAAGAATCACCCATTGAAAATTCAGTTTAGTTGCTCATACGCAACGTGAGTTTAAACGTTTGACATCACAGCTTCAGGGCAAAGGCATTCGTTTCACAGTTAAAAACTTGGATGTATGGCTTCACTCTTTTGATTACCCTTTGATTAGCCCAATTTATTTAGTCTTAAAATAATTTCAAAAACAATGCCAATATCTCAAAGAGTTTTTGTTTCATTGACTCTACTATTCCCATCTCTTTTACTTAGTCACTAAATATAAAGCTCCTTCAGTATTTGTTTGCTATAAGTGCAAGGCTTCAGAGAAGCTTGCTAGCATTCCATACCATTCCATACATTCCCTCTTGAAAATCGCTCCTATAAATTAGCATAAGAATGAGTTCTACTGCGCGACTTCGCTGTTATAAATGAGGGTTTGCTTCTTTTGAGGCCGCAGTCATTGGTAGCAGCGTCATTAAAACATCGTAATAGCCAGAAGCCGAGTCGAGCAATGGGTGGAATGCAACAGCCGTTGTTAGCGCTGATTCCGTTTCGTTGCGTCGTAAGTTCAAATTAATTGCATGCATTTCGGCTGGCTTAAAGCGCCAAGACCAGACATTTTGCATTTTAAATGGCAACTGGCTTTAGCCATGGAGCTGCGGAGCTGCGCACTCTGCATAAACTCTTGATAAAAATGTAATTTTGGAGCACTGTGTTTTTTCATACACAAGCAATTGTAAATATGCAGGCGACTCTCCCTCTCCCCCTTTCTCCCTCTCTCTCTTTCTTTCTCTCTCTCTCTGCTTAGCTCTTCAGTGGCAGAGCAAATGCTACCCTTGGATATGCTCAGTGGCTTTTCGGCAACATCCTAATGAGCATTAAAGCCTGTGGCTTCAGTTTGTCTTTTCCTCTGTCTCTCCCTCTCTAGAGAAATGCTCGGCTGTTGCATTTGCATAAATTGAAATTGTAAAATGACCGAAAATGTCGTTGCGGGTGGTTAAAATATAAGATACAATTTCAAAGTGGGGGAAAAAGTGCGGGTAGCGCTGCTGGAAGATACCCTGTAATAGAGAGAATATATGAAATAAAGTGTTTATTTTGATGAAATACCATTAGTGTTTAATAAATTAAGAATACATATATATTGAATTATTGCTATCATATAATTTCATTTAATGTAATTAAAATTGATTAGAATGACAAAAAAAAAAACGAACTAAATTCGGTGTATCGATTTTTAATCACAGATTTTTCCAGGCCTTAGAGCCTTGCCTCATTATATTTTTAGATTTTTTAAATTTCAAATTTTCACTTGATTCCGAAAAAAGAATAATATATTTTAACTTTGACCGGAGTATTTTTTATTTTAATATAGATAAGTTACCTTTTTGGAAGCGTATTGATACTGAATACTGAGTATAGATTTGTATGCACAGATATCTTATGGCCTAAGAACTTAAAGAAAAACACTTACACTTCTTACCTCATTATAAATTAATCCATATTATTCTATATTTTTCATAAATAGCCAAATAAGTGCTCAACTAATATTTTTACTTTTATTTTAAATTTTTTGAGTATTTATATAGCTAAAACTACAACTCAAACTCATTTAAAGTTCCCAATAAATGTTTCATTGCATAATACTTCCTCAAATTCATCATACCCATTAATATACTACTTACTAACAGGGTATTTATGAGTGGCAGACAACATTGGCATATTATGCTTTTAATTTAATTGGTTTGCATTCGAAATGAAATGAAATTTGGTTGAGGCTAAGCGTTAATTTGGCTTTTTGTGAAATGTTTTTGTTTTCATTTTATATGAACTTCAACTTCTGCACACACACACAAGCACAACAACCCAACCAACAACCCAACCACCCTCACACACACACTCACTCGTATATAGATAGATAATCTGCTGACACTCAATTTGGTGTTCAACAAATTCCCAATGTTTGCTTTTGATTTTTTGATTAGTTTTTTATTGATTTACCGTGTCGCCGCACAACGTTTGAATTCAATTTCGGTATGAACGGCACTCTAAGCACTTCGACATTAATCTGCCAAGAGTTTGTTCTCGTTTTGTTTTTCTTTCGTTTGGCGAAACTCTCATCTCTGTTTGTCTATCTCATTCTGGGCCATTTAATGCGACGTATACGCAATATCTGAGAGGGCACAGCTCGACTCGGCACGGCATGGCACAAACGTAGACATAGGCAGAATCCGTTGAAGCTGCAGGAACGGAAGCACTAAACCAAACATCAAAATAAACAGCACACTTAATCGTATATAAATGTTTATATTTACCCCGTAGGCAGGGCAGTGGCATAGTTTTATATCTCAATCGAAACGTTTGCGAGAACCAAATAAAAATAATCAGCGAGTCAATAGTATTCGGCCAGATAGACAGCGGCGCCCAGCTCGCAGAGATTCCACGGAAGAAATGCTTAAATCTCATGTGTGCACTAACAACACACACACACACACACATGCACATAAATATTGATGAAGTTGTTGTTGTTATTGGGTTTTTATGGCAGCGATATGATATGGTGATTAAGTGGTTAGTTTCATAAAAGTCAGCGGGGCGTGCGTGTGTTTAAGAAGTATCAATGGAATTCCACTTGGCCAAGTTGGCTTGCAGTCGGACTTGACCTACTGCGTGATACTCTGTTCCCAGTTGGATCATCTGGCATGTTAGTTATGCGTATGAGTACGATTTATGCTCACTGTGCATAGATGTTTATGGTTTTTATACCCTGAGCCCATTGAAAATGGGAAATCAGGGTATAATGTTTTTGTTGGATGTATGTAACAGGCAGAAGGAGGCGTGGCAGACCCCATAAAGTATATATATTCTTGATCAGGACGACAAGAGAAATCGATTGGGCCATGTCCGTCTGTCCGTCTGTCCGTCCGTCCGTCTGTCCGTCTGTCCGTATGTTTGAACGCGCCGATTTCAGCCCCCATAAGAGCTAGAGACTTGAAATTTTTTTTGTAGGTCCGTGTATAGCACGCGCAGATCGAGTTTGTTTTAAAAAATCGATAACTATCCCCAATTAATTGTTATCGATTAAAAACAAAATCGAAAAAATTATATCTCGCCCATCTTTTAAGCTAGAGACACCAAATTTTATATTTAGCTGTATATGTATTTTATGGAATTTTGAATTTAATTATATTTTGGATACCGGCCCCAAATTCCCCCAAATTCGATGAAGAACACAGATTCAACGGGGCTTAGGGTATCCCCTAGTCGGTCACGCCCGACTAGAGTTTTCTTACTTGTTGAGATTGAATTTTTTCGTTTCATTCTGAAATATGATAGAAAAATTAATTATTTCCGGATCTGACACCCCTTAAAATGTATGCCATATAAGTAATAAATTACAGGGTATTTTTAATATTCGATAGAGGAGGTTACATCAAGTTTATTGCTCTAAAAATATATTGAAAATTTTGTAAAAAATTATGAGCGGGCATTTTCCGTTTGAAAAATGTAAGAGGAAAAAGTCTTTTCTATGATATAGCCGATTCTAGTGGGCGTACCAGGAAAATCTTAGCATCTTATCAAACGAAGTTCTCTATGTTTAATAGAGACTAAATAATTTACATTAATAAATGCAGACTTTGCTCATAAACCAATATACTCTCCTTCCCTTTGCGAGCAGAGTACAAAAAAGAAAAGCAAGAAAAGCGGAAATGCTTGCTGCTGCCTGCCAGGGAAATATGTGTGGGAAAATGCCACCCACAGCTCATTAATGGATCTAAATAAATCTTATATATAGCGTTCGCTCAATGCAAATGTGAAAAGAAACGGCATAAAAGCGGCTCATGATTAATTGAGGACAGTTTTAATTCAAGTGGCAAACGTGAAAGAAGAAAACTTAAAAGAGGTCTCCACATTAAACCTTTAACCTTTGGCGAACTTCATTAATTATCTCGAAATTCATCAATATCTCTTCATGAAACTAGCGAAACTTTAACTTTTGGCATTGCAAAGTTTTTGTCTTCTTTTTTCCATTGTTTTGTGGCTTTTTGTTTGCGCGTTGCCTCCGCTGTATATATTTTCTGCTCACAGGACGCTGAGCATTGAGGCGACAATTTGACAAGCCGGAGCAAAAAGTTGCATTCGACAGATAGCACGGGGTGAGAGAGGGAGCTCAATTTAGTTTAATAAACCCACACACAGCACATATTCAAAGTCAGCCTCAAGCTCAGTCCGGGCCGCCTGCAGTGCACAGCGGGAGCCAGACGGACAGGCGACAGTCAACAGATGAAGCAGATGAGGGAGGCTGGCTGGAGGCACAACAGCTGGAGCTGTGCGTGTGCCCTGTGTGCCCTGGCTGTGGTCTAATTTGGAAATTGTTTGTCTAAGCTCTAAGCACAATAAATCCAGCTTTGGGTTATAACTTTTATGGGTTTGCTAAAAAAAAGGGAGGAAGGGAGCTGGGAAAATGTCAGCACAGCGCCAACTGTGGCCACATGATAAAGCCGGACAAGCGGACAGCAGCCGTTGCAGCAATTACCAGATGCAACATTTTGTTGCAATTTTAAATGCCTGGGGCGATGGCTGCCACAGGAGTATCAAAGCGCTTACGTACATGCGGTTAGTTTTGGCCAGCCACAAAAGCAGCTGAAAGGGGATGCGAGTGTTACAGCATCAACAACAACATCATCGTCATCATCATCATTATAATCATAATCATCAAGAGCTCGAGCAAACACTTGACTTTCTTGTATTTGGCGCTCTCCTATTTGCCACTGCCATTGCCATTTGTTGAAGCAAATTTTCTTGATTGCCTTGGCATTGGCATTGGCATTTGCTTGTTTTCTGTTTATGCGCTGTCATCTTTCTACTCTATGTTTTCTTATTATATTTATATATGTATATATGTAGGTTTTCTTTTTTGTTGGCCTCCTCTCCTGATTTTGACATTTCACGCGCATTTATTTCTTTGCATGTTATTTTTTATTTCCACCAAAAAAGGTCAACATTTACTTTCACTACGGGTTATGGCCTGCTCCTTTGCATATATATCTGTATACTTATATACATATATATATGTTTATGTATATGCATAGCCTTAGGCATGCCTTGAATTGTCTGCTTAATATCTGCGTCTAGGACACGCGCTGCCCAGTCGCTCCCCAGTGGCACATTCCTGCTTAAGCAAATTGATTCGCAGCGTCAGATTGCGCCCCCAAGTAGCGAGTCTCACTCGAAATAATTATGAATGAATTACCCGCTCAGCTGTTGCTGTTGCTGTTAAACGTCTGCTAACCGACTGTTAACTCGGCCGCTCAGCTAACATCACTCGGCACAGCCTCTGGCTGCCTGAGTGGCTGCCCGCTGCCTGCTGTTGCTCAGTCGAAACGCGGACGTTGAGTCGAGAGCACACGCGACGCGCATGTTTCTGCGACGACGAACCGAAAGCACGAGGCACTTCAGGCGTACACGCGATTGTTTTTAACATTCGGTGCTGAGTAAATAAAATGGTTAGTTGCCGCATTGAGCCACAAACGATCTAATCAGCTCTGTTATGACAGCCAATTTACTTATTTGTTTACGGAAAACACGAAAATAAATAGAAGAAATTCGAAAATAGAACTGAATTTATTGCTCGTTATAAAGAAAACCTCAATCACAGCGAGCTGCCGATGAATCAAATAAATAAAACAATAAAAGTCCACACAAAGCAAATTTGACAGCTTTGAAGTATATTTTTACTATATCAAAGATTGTTTATAAATCAAAAATATAGCCGAATAAATACAATTTATTTCCAGACATGAACTCTGCACATGTGAAACGAAAGGCAAAAAGCGTTTTCCAAATATAAAACGGGCATAAAATTGAAGAAAACTAAGGAAAATGTAAAAAACGAAATCTTTATGCCAGCACATAAGCAAATATATAAACATGAATATATTGAGAATTCTTAAAAAAAAATATTATGAACAAATAAAAATGAAAAATAAAGTAAACAAAATATAATATAAAAATATGTTGTTGGTAATATATAAATAAATATAAATAATAAAAAATGCTATAGTTATTAATATCAAATAGGAAATGTTAAAGCGTAAATAAAAATTAAAAATATATACAAATGTATAAACAAAAAAGTTTAATGCGTAAATAAAAAACAAATACAAAAATTAGATCCCTAAATGAATAAAAAAAATATACAAAATATATAAAAAAAAAATTTAATAAAAATTAGTTTCTTATATATAAATTAATATATGAAAAAATATATCCAAAATAGTATAGGAATATATATATTTTTTTAAATAATGTGATAAGTACATATGAATAATAAATAATAAAAAATAGTAAATTAACACATTCACAAATCCAAATAAAAATAGAACAAATTCCTAACTAAAATAAAAAATTATATTCATAAATTTAATAAATCATCAGCAATACAAATAATACACAAACAAACACAAGACAAAAGTAAACAAGTACTAATGATATTTCCTTAAATATAAAGCGACTTTAAATATTTATAAATACGTAAGCAAATCAAGTCATATATTAAATGACACGAGACAAAACGCCGCTTGGAAATGTCACAATTTGAGGTGATTGCATTAGATCAACGTCTTTTTAGGGCCGTGCCCTGCCACTCTGAGACGCGCTCCCCTTATCCAGTTTGGGGCACGTGAAATCCATATTGATGGGCGCGCGCGTTCCTCAGCTTCCATTTTGCGCTGCTGTCAGCGTCGCTTCCTGTGCTCGGCTCTTTGTTTGATTTGCATATTGCTGCTACCTGTCTGAGCCTGAGTTGCGACACACTCACGAGCGAGCCGAGCACAAAGGAGCACAAAAAATGTGTATAAACAGGCTACAAAACGTGATAAAATAAGCGGAAAAATAGCTGACAAGAACCGCCAGTGAAATAAAATAAAAAACGAAAGAAAAATGAAGAAAAAAATATAAAAAACATTTGCCATACAGAACAAAGGAAATTATCTGACCAGCGGCCTGGGGGCGCAGCTCCGCCTGCCCGCTCGTCGCACTTACCTTTGTCTAAGCCTCGTGCCCCACAGGCGCCAGTGACAAGTGACAGTTCTGTTTGTTTTGCGGTGGGCGCCTGAGCGGGTGTTCAGCTTGTCGACCGATGGGCGTGGCCCGCTGGTTGCCTAATTTGGTCAGTGCTTTTATTGTTTGCCCATCGTACAAGGCGTTATTATTTCGCTGCTCTGTTTACACGCACTTTTAACGTGTGTTTATTCGGGCGTAACATAAACTAATTGAGGCATTCACTTCATTCGGCTGCCATACGCGCGGCGTATGCGCAATCCGTACACCGCCGCGGGCCAGTCACGTTTATACACTCTGGCCAGCCATAAAGAAGTGCCTTGAAATCACACACAAACACATGCAGTTGCAGTGAAATAACAAGCGAAACATATTAGGAAATCGTTAAGCAATGAATGGCCAGACGGCGACGGAAATACACTATAATTTTATATGAGCATAAATCATTTGAGAAACTTTGTGTGTTTATAGAGTGAGAAATTGGGTATATTATATTTAATTGCATGTGTGCTTAAACCAGAATGTTTCTGACTGTAATCCCTCTTTAAGCAAGTATAAAGGAAATATTTTAAAATATTTTATTTTATTTAATCATAGCGTTAAAGCATTGATTCAGCTCATCAGACGAGGCAACAACTCTCTATATGAACTCTTTTGAAAGGTGTTTAAACTGCTTTTACCCATTGTCTGTTGTGCCTGGGCAATCTGATCCTGCTGTGACATATGCTTCAACAGACTTCAACTGTATCGTGTTTCCACTAGAAAGTTTTTAAATTGATTTTTTGTGTTGAATTAAATGTATTTTTTTATATAATTGCTATTTGTATTGGCCATTCAAAAAGTTTTCACTTTATTGGTAAAGCAATGTATGTGGAGATATATTGAATATAAAAAAATATTTTAAATTAATTTTCTGTTGTGTTTATTGTAGCAAAGACAGGTATTTTTATGAAAGAACTACTACTTTTAGCATGAGGATATATTAAATAATTATTTGAAAAGTCAATCAGTAGAAGGTGGTTATCAAATGCCCAAAATGATTTGACACTAAAAAAAAATTAAGCTATATTATAATTGCAATAATTCTGTTGAAGGTCCAAGCCGTATGAAATAGCTTATCAAAAACTCAAAGGGTTTTGACACTAAAATTAAAAAAAAAAAATAATAATAATTATAATAATGTTTTATATGGCTGAATCAGTATGAGATAACCTATTAAATGCCTAAAAAAATCTTTAACTAAATACAAATTAAAATAATAATAATAATAATCAACAATGACGAAACTAAGAAATCACTTATGGAACCAAGACTCATTTGATTCGTTTAGATTCTTTTGCTTTAAAGAATCAAAGAATACGCTAAAAGCAATATAAATTAATTACTCTAAATTAAATATCCGCTTAGGAATTTGTCTCGTAATACGCACCTAAAATCGCTTACAAAATCGTATGACCTGTCTTAATTAACAAACTTTTCCATTTCATTTCCCTAATTTTTGTCTGTTGCAAGCTTTGCAACAAAATCAAAATCCTCACCCACGACAGGGATATAAAAAATACCTCACCTTACCTTTCCCCTGTCGTTGGGCACTTGTCGTTGTTGTCGTCGTCGTGGTCGTTGTCGTTGTCCTTCCCATCATTCTCAATGGCGGCCATCAAGTCTGTTAGCTACTGGCAGGCAGGCAGTCATCATGCTCGTTGAGTGAGTGGCTTGGGCTGGCTTGGGGCTCGGCTTGTTTACCTGTTCGTGTGTCTTAATGAAATGTAAATGCAAACAAAGTTGCGGCCAGCGCTCACATGGATTCGCGGTGAACATCAACAATATTTTGCCACTTGGCGGAAGTAATGCGATTACTTCTCTCTACAAATTGTCGCATTGCAAACTGAAATTCAATTTAATAATTTGGCCAATACGACAGTTGTTTATAAGCCACGGCTTATATGGGCATGGCGGCCCATTAAATTTGTGTTTATCTTCATTTGATTGCGCTTATTGAGAACTAAGCTCGCTGTGCGCTGATGAATGCGATGCATGTGACTGGATGCGGCTTATCCGGGGGTGCCATAAATATATTGCCAGAATTTTACTTTATGACAGGTGGCCTGCCAGGCATTTGTAGCCGCTGCGCCCTTGATTCGCCCCAAGGAGGCCATAAAAACAGATTTGTGCATAATTTCGAAAACGTTTTGCGATTTGCAAGCAGCTCACTTGAGCTTAAAGTTATGGCAATGCATTAAATTCCTAATACAGATGAGGAGTTAGGCCAGCCAAGGGTGTCGCTGAGGCCCACTGCCAGAGCTGAGTTAAGCTTGTCAAGTTAATGGCTCGTTTTATGCTCGAGTGGAATAAGTAAACATATTCAGCAACTGTCATAAAATAAACTTTATGGGGTTTGCCTTGTGAATTAGCTAACTCTTTCTGTCTAAAACGAGAACTTTTTATATATTTAAATAAGTTTTTAAATAATTCTATAATTCCCAATAACAAAAACTTTTAGATAAAATCAAATAAAATATAATTTTAGTTTGTTTTTCTATTTTATTCAATATTCAAATCATTTCGGCTCATGACTTTTCAGACACTGAAAGCTTAGTAACACTCCCAAAAGTCTCTATCAATTTTCAAGAATTTACTTAGAGCTCAACTTGACAACTAATTAAATAGAAATTTTCGCAGTTGTTCGAGTGAAGAGCGTATACGTAATTTGACTTAAGCTTCAGTTGGGAAACTTTACCCCATTTGTGTGTGGCCTTAAATTCTTGCCGCACATTTAGCATTTCCTGAGTTTGTAACTAGCCAAGGCCGGTCGAAACCCTTTGGCAATATATATCGCTAAAGTTTCCCTTGACATGCTCCAATTCTAAGCAAATCCTAGAGCTGAACAAGTTGCAAATTTGTTTGTGAATGACCAAAATAAATAAGTTTCTTTTCAGCCCGCTTTGTATGCGGGTCAAAGGCGGCGGGAGCGCGCGCAACACTTGATTTTAATTAAATATAAGTTTATATCACAAAGTCTTAAGCTACTAAAGCTGCTTTTAATGACTGTTGGGCAACTGGTTGCATAATGGCCTCGGCTTCAATTCACAAATCGGCAGAGCAGTTCTTCGTTCATTGATTTATGCTGATTTCTTTGATTATATTTTGTGGCTTTCGCTCAGTTTTGTCGGTTTATTGTGTCGCCTGTCGCATTTTCATTAATTTATTGCAGCCAAGGGCAACTGATTTCACTTTAATTCAATTTATTTGTCGATACATCGAACAGCAACAACAACAACAACAACAACAACAGCGACAGCGACAATAGTAGCCATCAAAATAATCACAGCAAGTGAGCGAAATAATCGACCGTTGAATACCCTGCAGGCAAGGTCTAATCAGCTATTGGCTATGGATGCATAAATTTATGTACATAAAACTTTATCTATAATTGGCTACAATAAAATTTAGTTGATAGTTGCTAGTCAGTAGATGATCAACTGCTAAATACCCTGTAAACGGGTTGCTATTATTATAGAATTGTGTTAGAAGCTGTGGCTACACTATAGATCTCTTTATTAAACTTCAAGGTTATTCAACATATTTTCTGCTGTTAACATTTACCATTTTCACTTCACTTAAATCACCCGTCTTATCTGCAGGGTATTATAAAAACAATAACATTGTGTCTTTATTGCATGCTCACGATTGCGATTGCCAAGGGCCGCGTTCGGGCCAGAGTCACTTAAATGCTTATCTATAGAGTTCCATCGGGCAGAGCAGGCCAAATCAAAAGCTGACTCTGCCTTCCTTTTTCGACCAGCTCTGCGTGTGTGTGTGTGTCGCTCCACGCATTCGAAATATATGCACGACAAATTCATTATAATTTTGCCTTCCTACACTTTGTGGCTTTGATCCGTGCGTGTCAAGACATACGCCCTACGAATTTCCTCTTCGGCTTATATTGTCGTTGTTGTATTACCAATGGCAACTGAGGCACGCACAGAGCAGCGCACAGGTTCTTAATGAAATCAGTTTAAATGCGCCCCAATGTGTCGTTTTTGGATTATGATTACGAGAGCGCACCACAGAAACCCAACACTCGACTCTGCTTTCTGTGTGTGTGAAAAAATATGCCTCTTTCGCACACAATATGCCCCTTGGTCATGGCTGGCATTTCTTTTTTTGTTGCCAGTCAAGAAAAAACCATACAGTTTTTACCGTTTAAAGCGAAAGTCCCTTAACTCCATTGCCTGGTCATGTGTGTAAATGGTTGCGTGCTACGACTGTGTGTGTCGAAGGGTGAGTGACTGGCTGAATAAGTGAGTGAGTGGGTAAGTGGTGCAACCATTATACATATGCCTTGCCATTTTTATGACACTTTAAGCCAATGTTGAGAAATGCCCGACAAACACAAACACACACGGACGGACACACACATCACCCAAGCACACATCACACACAGAATATAAGGAAAAAGTCAAGTGCGCCCTGAGTGGCCCAGATGTAAAGTTGCCGCATGGCAGGTGGCACTGAGCAGACCACAAAAAGCTTCTATAAGAAGCCCCAAAATATATTTGCTGAATAAAATATTATGTTATTTATAATAAAAGGAAACTTTAGAATGTATGCAAGAATTTGAAATAAAAGGAGCAAATTTTAAAACATAATTTGAATAATGTTGTGCAGCGCAATGAAAAAACATTTAAAAACAATTTTTTAAACAAATGCCTGATATATTATTGTACTGCAGAATATACAAAAAAAGACAAAAATAGCTATTAAAAAAAAAAATTTACATATTTTTGTATAACAGAATATGCAATGACTTATAAATTTATAATTATTATAAAAAAATTATAAAAAGTGTTTTTATATATTTCACATTCATTAAGAAGTCTAGAACGTATAATATTAAATATTAATAATGTTGTATATATTTCTAAAATAATTTTCTTAACATTACATTTAAAATTTTATTACATTTTTATTTAAATTATATTTATTTATATATTTAATTTAAATTATATTGTTTAGTAGAAGTATAATTATATTTGCGACATATTTCGATTTTTTTTAAAGATTATTTACAGATTTATTATTAATAAGTATAATATTTATACAAAAAAAAAAAGAAGCTTTTAGATACAAGTATTAAGTTCAATTTCTTGCTCCAAGCTTAGTCAATCAATTTTATTCAACTGCTTTTTTGATTAACTATTCATCCCCTTTCCAACATTTAACTCCTGAAAGAAATTGAATAACTCTCCAAATTCTGAAAATTCTAGTACGCTTGAAAACATTCAACTTTGTTAAGAATTGCTATGAACTTGTATACCTTAATAGACTACTCCGCCAACAAGCGCTAAAATACTTAACTAATATGGTTATACACTTATATTACGAGACCTCTCTATATAATTGACTCAAATATAATTGCACATATAATTGTTAACACGCCAAGTGCCCTGAAATCCTTGCACTCTACTTCGATTATTGACACTCAAAGTCGTTATATATAATGCTTAAATATAATTCAGATGCCGTTCGCAGCTGCAAGTCCTGAGCGTCGTCATAAATAACAAGTTTAAGACGCGCGCTCAGCACCTGGCTGCCATCTTTAACGCCCGCTTGCCTCGCTGTTTGGGGTCGCGCACAGTTCCGTTTCCGCTGCGGCTATTGTTGCACTGGGAGCGCACGGAGCACGTCATGAGTTGCAGGGCGTCTGATTTATGAGTCGCTTTTTATTTCACAAGCGCCGCCGCCGTTAAAATAAATATCAAAAAGCAACAAATTGCGAACCCGAGCTGCTGCCCCTGCACCTCACACGCCAGTGGCCACAAGGACGCAGCAGCTGACACGTGCCCAGCTGCGCCAGCGCCAAGGTAGATAGCTCTGTACCAGGCTGTACAGACCAGGCATCCCCCGCACATCTCCGTCCAATTGGCCTCTGGCTTTTGTGTGCATAAATTTTGAAATTGTTTGCCCCCTTTTTCACTGTTCTTGTTGTTCTCTTTGGCCGTTGTTGCACACTTTTTGGCTACAGTGTCCTCGGCTTAATAAAGTCGCCTACTTAACGCAAACGACAATGAAACGACATTCCATGTGTGTGTGAGTGTGTGTGTGAGTGCTGTGTGTGTGTGTTGTTCGCTGCTGTGGCCGGGCAATGTGTCACGCATCCGCATCCGGTGTTGGCATTGGCATTAGACCAGCGCCTAGACTTTGCCGTTTCCGTTCCGGCATGCGACTCTGCTTTATTCTCTTTCTTTTTCTCTACTCTCTACCTCTCTCTCTCTCTCTGCTCTTTTGTGTTCGCCCGCTCATTGTCGTACTTTGTCCAGTTGCCTTCGTCTTTGATTCTCGTTTCATATTTTACTGCGTGTTACCTTACACAGTGCAAAAGAGAGAGAGAGAGAGAATAAAAAACGTTAATCGCTTTGCTCTTAAAACGTCTCAAGTGTCAGTCGGGAAACTTTTGCTATACAGGTTAAAGCCTGAGCTGAGCTAGCACAAGGTGTTTTTGTTGTCCAATGAAAGCATTTCTCGTGAACTTTCTCAACTATGAATTGGAGTTGATAAAGGAAAAACATAATTGCTTCGCTGATTACTGCAGCCAACTTGATGATTATTGAATTAAGCATTGAGCACTAATGTGAGCACACTAAATATTAAATTTCAGCTGTAGGTGATTTGATGATGAATTGAAAAAGGAAGATTTATTTTGTATGAAACTCGATGGAAAAGTAAAATATATATATTTTTACTGTATAGAAAAGCAAATGCTAAAGCATGTAATTAAATTTAATTTGTATATAATTTAATATAATATTATAATATTAGAATTTGAATACATTATATAATATTATGTATTTAAATTTTAGTAGTGCAATATTATTAAAAATATTTTTTCCATATTAAATTATATACAAATTAAATGTAAATATATGCTTTAGCATTTGCCTGAAAAAAATTGTTATATAATATAAAATAATATAATAAGAAAAAACTTTAAATTATTTTTTAGTTAAAATCTTTAATTCAAAGATTTCAGTATTGCCAAAAAGCAGATCTTCAATGAGTCCAATCTCACTTTTACCCTCACTTCTATACTCGTCGAGCCTCTCACTTTATATAATGCTTCGGCTCAATTGATAATTATCATTCAAATACGAAGTATTTTCATTCTATATATTAAACATAAATCAACCTTATACCAGCATTAAATCATCTCTTAGTTCAAGCTTCTTCATCTTAAACCATTTAACATTTCATTATCGATTCAAGTAGTCTAATCTCACTTATCTAACTCTCGCCTCTATCCTCTTCTAGCCTCTCACTTATTCGTTCACTCGATTGAAAATTTAGGGATTTTCTTTCTATATATTATACATAAATAAAAATTTAGGAACATTCTAAATCAGCTTTATACCAGCATTAAATCATCTCTTAATTTAAGCATTTTTCATCTTAAAGAAAATATAGCTAGTCTAATCTCACTTATCTAACTCTCGCCTCTATCCGCTTCAAGTCCCTCGTCTTTTTCCTTCCTTCAAGCTCAATTGACACTTCTTAGAATACATCGTGTCAACTACAGCTGCCAGCTAAAAAGTCATATAAAAGTTTTTCCCCCACTCAGACCCAAACAGACATTTTTTATGAAGTGCTAATTTGTTGTTGTTGGCTGACACATAAAAAATGAATGCTTCAGTTCTGGCAAATGCTCGAGCTAATCACAAATTTGCCCAAATGCCACAGCGATTGAGTGCGTGTTAACGAGTGTGTGTGTGTGTGTGTGTGCACATTCACATTGAGAGCATGAATAGTTAATATAAATTATGCCAAATGTGTCAGAACGACTGTTACGACTGTCCTTGAGTCTCTTTACATGTGTTGGCTGTTGGCTGTTGTTTGTGGCCTGAGGGTATCTGTGAGTCGTGAACGCTTGACTGTCTAAATTGTACTTAATTTGCAATGAAGCTAATGAGCTGCTCGCATGAGTGTTTCAAATTCTTCCCGTTCAGCCGCTGGGTTGGACTTTATTTCAGAATCATGCTTAGGCTTAAAAAGTCTTTATTTTTTCGGTGTTTCCGCATATGCCTGCTGGGCTTGCGCTTGACTTTGACGCGCCTTTAAGTTGGCGGAGCAACTTTTTGCCCACTTCGGGGGCTGCCAACAAATTATTTTAAATATGCCACTTAAAATGTAAAAGTAAATGAAATTATAGCAAATGAATAGCAGACGTCGCAGTCGAGCTGCCGAGCTGCCGAGCTGCAGGTGATTAAAGTGCGCGCGCGTTGGCTTCATGTTGTTCGCATTAATATTTCATAACTGCTAAGAGCGATGCATTTAAATTTTTAATTATATTGCTTTAATGGCCGGCGCAGCAGTTTGCAGGCGCCGCTTAATCCTTTCGCGGCATATTTTCCAACGCGACGCGACTTAATGAGGCACATTTTCATTTCCATTCTCATTTCCATGCGGCGCACGCAACGCAGAGACAATAAACGCGAATGCTTCTGTCGGCAAATGAGATTCTAAACCAACTTTCTTATCGACCGTAGTTTGTCAGTTAATCAGCCTGGGGACGCTATCTTGCGGGAAAGTCAACTAAAACATTACCAGTTGCTAAAAAGTTTTGATTAAAAAGCTCATTTGAATACCAAACTCGACATGAAGCAAATAAAATATAATTTTATAAAAAAAAATCTGCAGCAGTTGAAAAAGCTTTTAACAGAATTTACCAGAATTTTAAAAGAAATCCTCTTAAGAGCTCACTTAAGGCTTAAACAGAACTCTATGAAAATCATTTTAATTATATATAAGAATTAATATTTATTATTTTATATGGAGGGGAATATAATCTGTTCAAGTTCATTTCACTTTCAGCTTTCATTTTCCTTAACTAAATTAATCCAATTCATTTAAAGCCTGATTTGGCTCAAGATCTGTGCAGTCTTTTCGTGCTGCAATCAAAGACGCGCAGAGTCATGCCCTGCAAATGTTTACTATTATTCCAATCTCTCTATCTGAAACTCTAGAAATGCAAACAATTTTCCTGAGCTATTTCCATGAATTATTTGTTCACTTTTGCCATTTCCGCGCACTTTATTGCACTCACCTTGCTAACCGCTGCTCCTCCGGCAGCGGCTGCTGTTGCTGCGACTGCTTCTCCTGCTGCTGCTGCTGCTGCATTTGTGTGCAACTGACTGTTATTTCTTTTTAACTGCTTTGAAGGGTATATTTAAAGTGCTACAAGGCATGAATTGTAGTTGAGGAAGCCAAGTTTGAGACTTAATAATTGAAGAGAAGTAAAAGGTTGTGCATTGATATGTTAAAGTGGATAGAAAGTATGAGAAATTCTTGATCGCATTTGTATAATATGAATGAGCACATTTTAATTTAATATTTTAATATGATCAGATCTTTATTAAGCTACTCATAAATTCAAAATTTGTATTTTATTCATATAGTATTAAATAAGAATATTTAATAAATAAATAAAGCATAGATATGCTGCATGAGCTAGGAGTCTTTACTTAGCCTTGATTGCATTTTAATTTTATTTATTTTTATTTTTGATGAAATAAAACTCAAATGATTTTAGATTCCTTATAGAAATTTTAGACAATAATTCTTTTTGATAAGAAAAATATGTGAGATGATTTTGGATTATCTTAACCAATTTAAGAGGCTTCCAATATCGCGCAAATAAGTTGCTCTTAGGCAAAGCTGGTTTTAATTGGGAATATAATCAACTTAAAAATTTTTCAGTTATTCATGAATAGAGTTTAAAGTAAAATGAATATAATAACTACCTTAATATCTATATTAATAACATTCAGAGCTACAGAATCTATTATAATTATATTTTTAAAGAGCATAAATAAATAGAAATAGAATATAAAATGAATTTAATAACTTTATACCTTTCATCCATATACAACAATCAGATATTCAAATATCTATATAAATGAATTATATTTAAATAAAACTAATAATTTAACAACTTCCATATTATTTTTTTATATTAACAACAATAAAATATTCACAATCTCTAATATATATCAAAAGAGTATACAATCTTCATGAATCTTTAGACCAAATGCCTCCATTGTCTTTTTAATGTAATTTTATTGTGCTATATGCAAGCAGGCCTGCTGGGCTGGCGGAAGGTCAGACAGATGCCAGTTAGCTGCTGTACTTCAGGTACATAGACAACAGCGGAGCGCCGTACGCTACATGGGGCAGACTTTAATTTCATTTAGCCCCACTGAGTGTCGGCTCTTGGTGCTGTCTGCTTGTTTATTTATGCTCGGCCACAAGGCCACAGGTCCGCAGTGCAACGCAACGTAGCTCGCAGTTAAGCCGGACCAGGCTCGCCGCGTTGCAGTGATGTTAAAGCTGCCAGCTGGCGCTTTTGCCACTCAAAGGCAAATGAAGTGTTCAGGCCCTTTAAGCCCGCCCCAAATGCTCCACAAGCGGCTCGCAACTGTCGCATTCGGTTTGCGAAAGCTGACGACCCGAAAATTCCCACGCCAATTCCTACATTTGCAACTAAAAATCTGGCGGCAAAAAATCCAGCTGCATGCAATGGGACATGACGTGACGTGACGTGACGTGGCGGATATCGGTGTGAAAGTCGCCTGTGGCAGCTAAGAGCTTAGGGGCGTGGCAATGCGTTCCGCTGTCGCGTGTTTGAATCTCTCAATTTGATTTCAATCTGACTAACACCACACCTCTCTCTCTCTCTTTTCAGTTGGCTGATTCACGTTATGTGATTTGAATTATGCGACGCTAAGTGCAACAAGCTGCAATTTGTGTGTTCGGTGTTCGTTCCGCTGTCACGTGTCCCCTGCCCCGTGGCAACACCTGCGTGCGCCAGCGGGTCTCGATGCCGTAGCTACAATCAGCGCTGCTGAAGTCGTAACCACATCCGTTTCCGGTTGCCGGCGTTGCACTTGATGGATTGTTCAATTTCAAATCAAATCACAATATCCACAACACAGTGAGACATATGTGTGGCCCATTGGGTGCAGCAACATGTTGACGACACACCACCTGCATCACTTGCATCACCATCGCGGCAGCACGGCGGTTGAGTTGGATAAGATAACTAATTTGAATACGGTGAGTGTGCTCTTGTGGTATGATAGGCGGACTATGATATGTATTACTAAAATGTATTTCTTTATATATTTATATATTTATATATAAAAATATATTGATCTATTCATATATTTAAATATATTTATTTATATATTTATATATATATAATTATATATTTATATATTTATATATATATATTTATATTTGTATATTTATCTATATGTATATTATTGTACGTATATACTATATTTTATTTTATTAATTATATTTTTTTAAATGTAAATATACTTTAATATATTTCTGAAAACTCTTCCACGCTACCCAGAACTTAATTATATAAAAAATGGTAAATAAATATAGACAGATGTTCAATTTTTTCTTCAATAATGCAAAGTTGGTATTATATTGCTTAGATCATATATTTAAAGCAGCATCATAACGTTGTTTTGTTTCTCTAGAAGGCAAATAACCTGAGGCATGGTATCAATATACGCCATATAGCCATGCATCCGTATATATATATTTCCATCCGTATATATATATGCTACTCCTCTCATTTGTTCACTTCTGTCTTACCAGGAGCTAAATACTCTGTAACTGTAGAGAATACAATTGTTTCTCATACTCAACAGCATTTCTAGCTTTATTCACATTGTTTTTTGCTTCGAATTTATTTGTATTTCCCATCTGTGCTAAGAAACAACCAACATAGTCTAATTACTTAAAATTACCATTTTTATTGTGCTTTCTGTATGGCTAAAGGGAGCTAAGACGGGCAGAGGACGGTGGCTGACGGTGGGGTTGGTGTTTGTGTCTGAATTAAAATTAGAAAAATCTAGCTATAATATATACAAAAACTCTTCATGACAAGTTCAAGACATATTCTAGTTAGGAACTTCTAACTGAATGAGTTTACTTTTTATAATAATTAATTATTAATTAATAGCTAGGCCAATCAACATTTATTCCTCTCAGCTCAGCAGAACCTAATACAAGTGCAACAACTTTATATATATTAAATATTTCATATTTATATATTGCTCTAATTCACAAATTTCGACTTCATTTCAAAAGCCTCAACTAATGAATTTCGATAGCTTTTGAAAATAAAATTTATTGGTAAATCGTCTGCAAGCAGCTTTACTGTCATTGGCGACAACTTAAGCTGGCAGCGCCCCAGCGTATGCAACATTAATTTTAAGATCCGTTAAAAAGGCATTTCCGCTCCCGTTGCCGTCGCCGTTGCCGTTGCCCTTTCTGTTTGGCAGCAGTTTCCCTCGCATAAAGTGAAAGCTGATTGCAGTGGCCTTCAATTAAACTTGGCAGTTGCCATAAAGTCAAAGGAAAAGCAACTCGAACTGTTGCAAATAATTCGCAATTTTCACGATTGCAGCAACAGCAGCAGCAGCAGCTGTGAACTTCCGCCCTGGGAATAATGAAAACAACATGAAAGCGAGAGAGAAAAGGCTGGGGAAAAAAAATCAAAAATACGAAGAAAATTAAAAGGCATTCCATATGTGACAGCAGCTGCTGCTGCTGGGTAAACAATATTGCGCCGAGGATTGCATTAATTTGCATTAAACATGAATAAAAAAAAAATAAATGAGAACCCGAAATGAAATCGTCTTTCATATATGAGCACGCATTCCTCTTGTCCAGCGTCAAGTGCGCAAATTTAATACTCGACGTGTTTTCGCGCTGGGCGAGTGAAAAATGCTGCCGGAAAATTCAGGGCGGTCCAGCGAAAAGGAAAATGTGAAACACGTTTATTGCCATTCATTATATTCTCGCGAGCTGTTGCGCAAAGTAATGAAGCACTTTGGCACAACAAGCGCGGGCTCTCTCAGTGCGCTATCCTTTTCAGCGGCCATGCCCACTCGCCCGCCGCCGGACATGTTTTTGCTTTTGAAAAATACCAACAACGTGGCAGCTGGCTCTGATGAGAGATGTGGCTCAAGAAAAATTGCTCGCTGCTTTGAGCCAGAGTGAAAATAATAATTTTTCTACGGCGATTGCAATTCAGCCCAGCCCCCAACCAGGGAGCACTGAGTGTGTGCGTGCACAAACTACGACCAATTTTCATTAAATAAGCGCAAATAAGAACAATAATAACAAATAGAACTGGCACCAATACATCTTCATTACTTTCTTACTTCAAATATAATGAATGGCATGTTTGTGTTAACATTTGGCGGTCACTCTATGAATACCCTCTTTATATGAGTGTGTGCGTATCTGTGTGTTTGTGTGTGTGTGTGTTTGTGTTTGTGTACTCAAAACTTGTGCTTAAGTTTAGCATCGTGCATTTGTCTGACAGCTCGTGTGCGGAAATGTTTGGAGGGCCAAACCAATTTGGTTTGCTTATGCGAGTGCCCGCTGGATGGATATAAAACCGCACAGCCAAAAAGTTAGAAAAATAATGAGAAAATACTAGAGAGTATAGCACGTTTGAATACCCTTTTAGATAAAAATCTAGAAAATTCTGAATAGCTTTGATAATTCTTTAAGCTACGCTTCTCTAAATGAACTCATTCATCTAATAGCTGCTCACTTTTCGCTCTGTCAATTTTTTTGCTAAACCTCTTATTCATTCTTATTCACTGATTCAAACATGCTTCAATCTTCGCCTTATTCATGCTCATTTAAAATTTAAAAACATATATCTTATAGTCTTGCTCTTGAGACACGTACTTCACAGGGTCTATACCCTTTCACATGTCTACGAACTTGGCAAACTGAAGGCAAACAAAGGATCGTGTTCAAGCTACATGCCCAAGCGAACAAATAGTTACAAATGACACACGCATACATCCATACACACACTCACACACACACATACACTCACACACACTCACTCGTACACAAACCTATCCAGCTCTTTAGCTGGAGCATTGCGTTCTTGAACTTTATTGTATCGCTTACAGTGCGTCTAGTAGGTAAATGCGCAGTGCGCAGCGCACCGCCCTCTCATTGATTGTTGATTGTCAGTCAGTCAGCTTGATTGATAATGTAAGCTGAGCAGGCCAATACCAATGGCCAAATGGACGCGGCTCGTACCCCATATTGTCGTTATCGCCGGCCATTTAGTGGGACGGCTAAGCTCGTGACATGGCACCCAACACTAAAAGGGCCGTCAGCCAGGCAGTCAGTGAGTCGTTCAGCTAGACGAGGCTAAAACAAGCATCTTATCGATTTCGGGCTATCGCCTGGCCCAAAGTGCGAAATGGACGCTGTAATCGTGGCTAAGATAAGACTAAACGCGTCTGTAAAAGCAAAAAGGGTTTGAGTGATGGATGAGTGTGTTTTTTTTTCTGCTCTTGGGAAAGCGCATTAGGACTCCATATTGACTTTACTTTATCATTCCATGTAAGCTGAAGTCCTTGAATAAAAGCGAGAGCTAGAAAAATTACATTTTAATAATGAAAAAATTTAGTTGGAGATGAAAGTTTTAACTAAAGCTTAGCATGGCTCGGCTGCAAAAACTAATATTTAAATATTAAATGCACGTAAAGCTGGCAGCTTTGCTTTTAATTGAAAAATGCGAACTAAAATTTTATGTTTTGAAATAAAAAGCTAAGAGCGGCTTAAATGATGTAAAATGAAATTTTTAAAGATTTTTTAATACTCAGAGATGTTGTTGAATTTTAAATAAATTGATTTATATTTTTTTTTTTAATAAACTTAGAGCTTCGACATAATTTTTGGCATGAAGCTTTAAAAAAATCTATATTAAATAATTTAAAATAATTTAGCCAAACCGTATTTAAAGTAGAAAGCTGGAGTAAAGCACAAACAAATGTGTATTAAAGTCTCATTTAATTCTACCTAAAGTAGCTCATACATTGCTTAGCTTGGATATAGAAAATATCTTGCCCTCAGACTTAACTTTTTTATATCGTCTTTCTCTAAAGACAGCAATAGATAGCTAAAGATAGCAAGATTTCATTTAAAACTCAAGTAAATAAACAAGTTTCATAAATCTAATTTATATACACTCAAAATAAACTTTAAGCCCAAAGTTTTTCTCAGTATTTATATCACATTTTTATTAGAGACTCGCTTATTGAAGCTTTTGCTGATATATTGATAAGCTCAAATAAATTCCACAAATACTAGTAAAACATTCAACTACCTAACCAAAACTAGTTAATAACCCCTTTGTCTAAAGCTCTAAGCCTTGATTAGGTATTTCCAACTACTGCAGCTACTTTAAAGTTTAGATTCCAGCTCACCCTGGGTATGCCATTAACAATGGCCAGCATAGCCAGGCAGCAAGCGTGTACACATTTATTTTTTATTTGTGAACATGGTGCAGAACATGATTTTAATGGGCCACAGTACGGCCTGCTTATGATATATACATAATTGCCAATTGGCTCATGTCGAATGGCCTTCGTTGGCATTATGTGGCTGACTATTACACGACCTAAGGGGAAAACACATGAAACGCAACTGTTCGACATTCGGTCTCCAGTCTTTTGTTATTGCTCGAACAGTTGTTCAATGGCCACACACACCCACTCGCACACCCACTTGACCATTTGCTGTTGCTCGCCTGCGTCCAATTGCACTTGGTATTGTTGCAGTTGCCGTTGCTGCTGTTGTTGTTGCATTAAGAACCTTTCGAGTCCATGCGAAGGCCAGCTGCCAGCTGGCTGAATAGTCAGTTAGTTCGCTGACTAGTTGTTCGCTTCCGGCTTTGCTGCCAGTTCGATTGTAATTACGCCTCTGCTCAGCTTGTTTTGCCACTGCACTCGCTAAGCCTTGGCTGCCCCACCGACCATATCAACAGATGCGAAATGCGCATTAGCGAAAAACTTTTATCAGCTGCTTGCCACTCACAGAGCCAGCCACCCCGCCAACCCTTAAATGTTGCACATTATTTATGTATACGCCATGTGCTGCAACGTTCGCCCCGAGCTCTTGCATATTGCACTTGCCACGTGTTGCTGCTGATGTTGCAGCAAGTGTAAGCACTAACTAAGGAAGCGTGCTGCTGCGGCGTGTGCCTCTAAACTGTTTCTACTACAACATGTTGTAAATGGATTGAAATTGCAGAGTTTTACATATTTTAACAAGTGTCATCGGGTCAGCGTGATAATGCTCAGTTAATGCTGAATATTTTTGATATCATTAAAGATATATTTTTATTTTGGATTCTGATTTATTCTTTTAAAAATTTAATAATATTGGGCTCTGAATAATTTCATAAAATATTATCAAAAAAATTTTGAAAATTAAATACTTTCAAGCATTTTTAAAAATATTTTATAAAATAGTTCTTAGCCCAATTTTGTTATATTTTAAAAAGAATGACAAGCTAGAGTTTGTCAAGAACAATTACCAAGTTTTTTGTGTAGCCCACAATATTTTTTCTTAACAAAAAAATTACTTTAGGAAGACTAGAAATTTTATTTTTGTAAACAAAAAATCAAATATTGAAGCTATCTGGGCCAAAAAAGGTTATAAAAGCTGAGAAATATGGGGACATAATTATTTATTTTCATGGAAATTAAGAGATTTTTTTTAAAATAACCTCATGTGTGTTACTATCCTTCAAGCTTCCTAGATTTTTACAAATCGTAAGAAAGCAGAAAGAAAATATTAGATAAATTTCTCAATAATTATTTTATATTTATTTCGAAATTTCTCATATACATATATACTTAAGTTTCAATATATGAAATCTCAGTAAGAGAAATTGAAGAATATACTATATATATTCCATTTTTCAGATTTAATTAATAAATACTTAATTTTTTAATTTAATTTACGTAATTTCTTATATATAATCTTAGGCTACAATACAATATCATGTGATATAATTAGCAAAAATATTTTCCATCAGCAAGAAAATCTCGACATATATTACAAGAATAAAAGAAGAAAATCTAAACAAATATTACAAAAAATCCTAAACATTCCCATATCAAATCAACAAAAACTGGAACCATAAGAAGGCGTTTTTCTGCTGAAAAAGTAACTGAGAAGGTGTCTCAATACAAGTGCTGACAGTTCTCGGCGATGTTGTGTGCGCTGTGTGTATGTGTGTGTAGGCAGCGCGGTTCGTTGTGTTTCGCAGTGTGCATTGGCCCTGGGGGGCCAAAATAGGCGTGCAAAAAGCATTGTGAATGCATCTAAACCACTTACCATTGTGCCACAGCCACAAGCTGCAGCCGCCCGCAATTCTAGATCGCAATGTTCATGCACATCCTTATCTACTTCATTACGAATGCAATGCAGTCCTTTGTCTCTTGTTGCATCGCGTTCTGCTTTGTAGAGCAATTTTAATTTCCGCTTTCACTTTGCCTAGATTCAGTTTTTGTTTGCCATCTCGTTCAGACAATTTCCCTCTCCCTCTCCCTCTCACTGTCTCCCTCTCTGTCTTTGTTTAACATTTCTGTCTGTCCTTGTCTGGCCATGTATTTGCTGATTTACACTTTAGAACGAGTGAGTTTTCTTTTGGCCACACACAAGCACGCATGCAGCCATTCCGTTTCCCTCCGCCCGCCTCATTGAGTGCGGAAAAAAAGGGACAAGTGCCAGCAGCTGTTTTTCAATTTTCCGCTTCAACTGTTGAAGCAAATGTTGAGCAACTTATGTAGTTCTTCGTGCTTTTTATTTTCATTTTTCTTCTTTTTTTTTTGTAGTCTTGTTGTTGTCCTTGTGGAATAATAAAACAATGGCGCATGAATATGCAAGCCGCAGCTTCTACAACACGTAAATCTCTTTTAGCTGCTGTTTTCCATTAAAGCAAAAATGCGTTGAGTACCAAAACTATTTGCGGTAACTGTGTGTACATGGAATTGGACAGCGCTTGGAGAATTCAATTTGAGCTGCTCCGTTTTTTTCTTTTTTTTTGTATTTTTCTTCCTTTTTTTGGCCAGGTTTATGTGCAACTCGCTTGGCGCTTGAATAGCAGCTGCCTGAATAGCTGCCAGTCAGGTAATTTGCGAAATGCGTTTTTTTTTCACTCTCTCTCTCTCTATTTGGGGGTCCGGCTTGTCTTTTGGCTTAGCGCTGTTCTTTTAGTGGCTGTGCAGTGCCTTATTATGCGAGCCGCAGTCGTTTACATTGGGGATTTGCATGTGTGTGCTGCATGCGACTGTATGTGTGTGAGTGTGCTGGCGTCCTTATCTCAGCTGAGATTTAAGCTACATATAAAATTTATGCGTCTGTGGCTTTTTATACACACATACGTATTCATTTGTTTACATGTCTGTGTGTGCGTGTGTGTGTGCGGGCTTTTCTGGGTTAGTCCATGCTTTGTTTTTATACCCTGTAGTCGTAAAAGCTGCACCAAAGGGTATCAAAAAGTTGTATTAAAGCGAGCCACAGACACGCAATGCCTCGAAGGCCACGTTTCGTTTGCTGGCCTCAAATTTCATTTAAATTTGCCACAAAATGTATTTTTCTTTCGTTTCGCATTCGTGCTGATATATTTGTAGTAAAATGTATTTACTTTGTATACTAAATAATATTCTTTAGATAAAGCAATTGGTGGAAACCCCCTACTTAGCACCAACTCAGTTCTTAAGCTAACCAAACAACTGACTCGAATCCTTGTTTAGCACCCAAAAAATGTCTTTCAGCTTGAGGCTATTTTTAAGTAAGATTGACAGTCTTAAGTAAAAATAACTGTAAGTGGTATGCAATGAAGCGAAAGGTCTTTACGAATTTTGCTGTGAGGCACACATCATTGAGAAAGGGGAAATTTAGGAAGTGTGCACAATTTATTATAGAATTTTTAAATAATTCTAATACTTCTCTTAGATTAGATTCTTCCTGATGCAAAAGGGAAAATTTAAGAAACGTACATCATTTATTATACAATTTATAAATCATTTTTAATAAATAAATGAATAAATAATTATTTTCTTCCTAATGCAAAAAGGGAAATTAAAATAAAATTTTTAAAAATTTTTTTTTATAAATTTTTCAATACTTCTAAGTGCTTGGATTCTTCCTGATGCAAAAGGGAAAATTTACACAATTAAATATAAAATTTATAAATACTTAGATTCTTCCTGATGAAAAAAGGAGAGATCTAAAAACCTACATAGTTTATTATAAAATTTATAAATACTTCAAAAAACTTAGACTTTTCCATAAGAAAAAGGAAACATTTAAAAAAATGTACTCAATTTACTATAAAATTTATAAATACTTCTGAATACTTCGATTCATCAAGATTCAACCTTATCATAAATTGATATAAAATATGTCTCATATGAAGGGTATTTCTCAGTCAACACGCCCCCCACGTAAGCCCGCTCATGTGCAGAGTCTCGCTTGGTATTAGGTGGCTGTTTTGGCAATACTTCGTTAAGGCAGCTTTTGGCAATTAGAGTCTCGGCTTTGCCAAATGTCAACAGTCAAGGGAAACGCCCAATATGCGAACCAATAAAATATTGCTCAGGCAACACAGCAGCAGCAGCAGCAGCTGATGGCTCTGGCACAATTTCGCCATTGATTGACTACAAAGCAATGGCAGTGCCACGCCCACACCACTAGGCGGCCGCCCACGCAGCGCTGAACGTTGCCATTGTGCCTAGTTGGCGAAAGTTTTACGCCTAGAATTTTTCATTCAACTTGGTACTTTTAATAAGCAATTTGCCTAAGTGCTGCGCTGCCTGTGCACTGGGTCCTGCTGCTACGCCTACGGCTGTGCCTACGCCTGCGCCTTCATTCCATTGTCAATATGACTAATCATGCATATATTTCACAGCGAGATGTATGCCAGCTTATCCTCTCTCTCTATCTCTATCTCTTACAACCGCACAGCTGTCAGCTCAAATTGAGTCAAGCCACAAAATTCACTTTGCATTTGCCACCGGCGTCAGCCGTTGGAGGATTATTAAAATTACGCATACAGCGCGTTTTAAATGAAGTGCCTGCTGCTGCGGCTGCGGGGAAGGGGAAAGAGGAACGGGCAGACATCTCTTTGAGCCACCTCAGCTGCTGCTGCTGCGTAGTCGGTCATAAATATTTGGAGCTCATTTGCTAGTGGGCGTGTCGCATATGCTACAACGCTTAGCCCACGCCGATTTGTACGGAAATTAGTCTCTTGTTTGGCCAAAAATACTCATAAGCTGCAAAGCGAATTGCCGCAGGCAAACCATAAATAAAATGCGATAAAATGCGGAAACAAAGAGATACGGCTATTTGCCCAAGCATTTAACTTATTTTTAAAACTCAATCGAAATAATGTATGTGACAGAGAAATTAGGGGAATGCCTAGCAACAGAAAGTTAAATAATTTTTGCGGAGCTTTGAGCATGAATGGCTTTTGTGGATAACAGAGGCTGTGTTAGTTAGAGGGCATTGCTGAATAGTCATTAAAAATGACTAAATAAATAAATAAATAAGTAGCTTAAGGCATCTATTATATATAGGAAAGGTAATGGAAGTATATTTATTTTTATTTTTTAATTGCATTTAATTCGCTTTTTATAATATTGTTCAATGTTTTTTGATAAGGCACTTACAAGATACAATAATTAAGCTTATTTATTAGACCTTTTCTACATAATATACATACTAAAATATAGCCAAATAATTATAACTTTATCTATAATTAATGACATCGGGAGGAAAATATACAAAATAACAAAAACCTTGTTAATACTTCGCTTACGTTTTGTATAAACTAAGTGACTAGACATATTATTTATATGAGAGTATATTCTAAGCATTTCAAGTCGTGTTTATTTATATCAAATTCAAAAATCGGATTCACCTAAAATACTAGTTTTATATCTGTCATAATTTTTATACTTATTCTAAACTCAGTCTTAATATGAGGTGTATTCATATTTGTCATGCATATCGCCATATATTATGATTAACATGATATATATTAGCAATAGTTTTACATTTTAAACAAGGCTCATATTACATTCATGTTACATTACATTATCGGCTGCTGCCTTTTGCTCGCTTCGACCAAGCGATGCAACTTCATGCTTATTAGATAACGTTTAATTTGTCTCATCTTATCTCATTTCTTTTCACTTTTGGCAAGTATTCCTGCTGGAACAATAAATGCTGATATGCATTTGACATTTATGGACAGCAAAAATATATTACATTTTTCTTTTTTCTCATATAACTGACCTGAGATATGTTTGAAAGTATTGCTATTGTCTATTAGCTGCTGTAGCATTTCAATTAAATTTCGTTGCCTGCCAAGCGTGTAACACTAAATGCTGTGAAGGCGACATAGTCATATCTCTAGACCAGTGCTAATCAACAGACCGTAGTGATTAATGAGATTTGGCAGCTCTCAATTATAATTGCTGTAGATGCATCAAATCAAATAGTAGACGATAAACAAGTTTATCACTTTGGTAACCTAGTAGCCAGCATGCGAGAACCTATTGCCTTCAGTCAAAATTCCGAGCTAAGGCATATACATATATATGTATATATTCTATATATATTTACTTAAATATTTAAATATTTATCTCTCTTTCGCTTGGCTACATAAATATTATTATTTTTATTTAGCTTTTATTGTGCTTGAAGGGCTTATGTTAATGAACATAATTCAGGCAATATACTCGCGTGCCTGTCATAAGTTTGATCGTAAAAGGGCCGACGGACAGTCGGGGTATGCACAAAAGACGAGTCAATCTAAGCAAGGAGCCGCATCCCTTTTCGTTTTAACGACTTTGCATTGTTAGGCATTTTAATTTTTATGAGTACGATTTGGCCAGAGGCAAGAAAATTAGGCTCGATTGCTCGATTTATTTGCCGACACTGCGCCCCCGCTAGCTGGCAAATGAGCCGTAAAAAGGCCAAAACAAAACCAACAGCCGAAGCAGCAGCAGCAGCAGCAACAACTACGTCAACAAGAGCAGCTCGTTTCCGGCAAATAGCCCAAAAATATTGTTGCGCCTGCGGTTTTGTATGTTGAGGGTTTCCTTTGCTCTTGCTGCTCTTACTGCTGTGCATAAATTAAACTGTATAATGTGTAATTGGAACGGGCCAATCGAGCGCTTGGCATAAATTAAGCATGAGTTTTGTATTAAAGCGTTGCGTAGCCGATGCGATGGCATAAATTAAATCGTTTGCCTTGCACTTGCAGCTCATCGTGGAGATCAACAGCCATGTGGCGCTCTTCCGCGACATGCTGATACATGTCGGCCAGGCCAAGGACTGCCCGGAGCTGCGCGAGAAGATACGCAAACTGCGGCGCACCTGTGTGGAGGCATTCAAGCACACGGCACAGATACTCATGCCGCAGGTCAAGAGGTAAGCAAACAGCCATAGACTAAGCCTAACCACAGTCCCCACCCCAGCCCCAGCCACAGCCCCAACCCCAGCCACTGTCGACGCCAGACCAGAGTAACACGCATCGCATTAACATAAACATAAACATCAGCATGTGTGTGACATTTTACGGCTCACATTTCAATACCCTGTGCTAGGGCGAATGACGCGAGAGAGTCTTATGGTTAAGAGGGAGACTTTTCACTTAGAAAAAATAGATACAAAATATATTTTAAAAAATTGTTTATTTGTTAAACATATTATTCTTGATTTAGAAATCATTTTTTATTTTTTTATTGTAAAGAGTAGACATATAATATATAATAATATAAAAATATATTTAAACAATTTTTTTTTTAAATACATTTTATGTATATCTTCTTCATTGTTAGTGAGAGAATAACGAAATGATTTTATTATTTTTGTGCTGATAAATTTACGAAGTTTATAAATATTTTTAAAAATAATTTCTGATGTATTAACTATTTTATTATTTATTTTATTTTTATTTTTTTTAATAATTTAAATAATTTAAATACATATTTAATTATTTATATATAAGAAAAAATATGCTTTACAGGGCGTCTCTAGTTCACATTCTCCATTTTACCTTCGCATAATTTTTGGTTGAAAAAGCTTTTAAAGTCGTACATTTTATGAAAATGTATGCAAATTTAATTGCAGTCAAATTTACAAGAGGGACAACAACCCACCGAAAAGGTATCCGTGTTGGCAAAAAGGGCTAACATAAATAACAATTTGTCGCTGTTGCCGAGGGTCCCTCTCGCCAGGCCAGGCTCTGCAGCATCCACTGCAGCAAGCGGCGTCGAGTGCCTAAAATGAGTTAGTACTGTTTTGCCATTCGAGTTTGAGAATTCAATTTCGAGTGCTGCATAATTTAGCAGCATGTGTTTTCTCTCGGGTTGGGGGGCTTAACTTTTTGGACAGTCGCCGTGGGCAACGGACACACAGAGTAAAAAGTTAATAACATTTTGTTTCACAACAAGCTGGCGGGCACATCACAACACAACGCAACACACACAGAGCATAAACACACACACGCACACCCACATGCAATTTCTTTCATTAAAGCTGTTGATGAGAAAAACGTGGAGTGGGTGCGTGTGTGTAGTTTTTCTTTTTCTTTTTTATTTTGATTATACCCTGAGCCCATTGAAATTGGGAAATCAGGTTGTAATGGTCTTGTGAAAATGTATGTAACAGCTAGAAGGAGGCGTGGCAGACCCCACAAAGTATATAAATTCTTGATCATGACGACAAGAGAAGTTTTATAAGTCAATCAATATAAATATATATACAATTTTTTTTTTTATCAAATGTCCTATGCATGCATACATGTATATATATAGAAAATCTAGCTGAAATATCAGTTGACGAGAATTGAGTAGCAAGCAGGCTCAGCAAATAATTTTTTAGCTTTTATTGCTTAGCAAATAATTTTGATACGGATCACTTTCTTGCTGTTGATTTCTGTTCGCCTGGCATTTTATGTATGCTTGCGTGTATGTCTATATATATTTATCTTAATTTACCTGCGAACATATTCTCTGTCCGGCAGAGTCTAGCAGCATATATATATATATATATATATATATATATATATATAGATATATATATATTATATTCTATCAAATGTCGTTCAGTCTACACATCATATACATGCATACATGTATGTATATATAGGCTATATATATATAGAAAATCTAGCTGAAATATCATTTGACGAAAATTGAGTAGCAAGAAGACTCAGCAAATAATTGTTGATGTGGATCACTTTCTTGCTGTTGATTTCTGTTCGCCTGGCATTTTATGTATGCATTTTCTGTATGCTTGTGTGTATGTCTATGCTGTATAGACATAATAACATATATATATTTATCTAAATGTACCTGCATACATATGCTCTGTAGAATTCATAGCAAATTCTACTAAAATATTAGGCGAGCAGAGTCCAGCAGCAAGAAATGGTTTTATAAAATCTGTTTTTCAATGAGCCATAAAAACTAAAAATTGATTTGCATCATTGGCTTGCTGCTGATTTCTAATTTGCCTGTTAATTCAGCCAGATTTTTTGTTGAATCTCACCAAGCCCAGCGAGCAAACGACGACTGACGTAAACAGTACAGACTCTAAATAAGATAGCTCAAAATTAAACTAATTTTTGAATATAATCATCAAAATTCAATTAACAAATTCTATTTTAGACTTGATTGATCTTAATAAAAAAGCTGAGCTACTTAACAAAATATTACTTTCAGTTTACATTTTAGAAAATAGCTTCAAGCTTCGCTTGTGTTTATTTTATGATTATTATTTTGTTTGTTTCTATTTTATTTAGCCAAATCTAATTGGTTATTGTGCGCATTTTCATAAGCAGCTTAGATTTGATTCAAATTTATATATGTTTTAGCTATTTTGCTAAGCTAAGCTGCCAAAAAAAATATATATATATTGTATATATACATATATGAACCTGCCCATTCTGCGGCAAGTCCTCGAGTTATTGATTTATGCTGTCGTTGAAGCATAAAATGTCACAAAATGAGTTCCCATGTGGCTGTCACACATGCGCCATTTTAACACCCAACCAAAACTCTGGGGCTTGACTCGGGCTAGAGCCGAGAAAACAGCTTTTTAACAAACAACTTTAGCGAAAATTCATACACAATACATAAAGTATTTCTTTCTTCCTTTTTTCTATTTTTTTTTTCTTCTTCTATCATTTTTCTTTTTGTAATTTCAGTCACAAACTCAATAGAACAGACTGTCGATTGGGTGGGTGGTGCGAATGCTATTTGGGTATAACTTTTTAAGAACACCCTATGACAGTGTGATTTATTATTGAGCAGACGCTTTAAATGTCACTGCAGCACAGCAGAAATGTCAATCCACAGTCGAAAAAAAACGAACATCAGCATTTGTGATTATTGCTGTTGTATGTCTGAAGAAGTAAAAAAAAGTCTGCAGTCATGAGCACAACTGCACAATGAGCTGTTTGGAGAGGAAAGAGACTTACTTAAATAAAAATATATATATATTTAATAGATAAGCTTTAGTTCAGGCAAGACCTGATAACAAACTTTTAGCACCCATATTTTGCAAGCTTTTTTTCAAAGAATTTTTAAAAATATTTCCTACAATTTCTCGAAGCTCAATCTTTTTTATTTGAAAGAGAATAAAACAGAGTTCAATAGAAAAAAACATTTAGAACGATATCTCGAACGATATAGAAAATATTCAACATTAAAGGAGAAAGTGAAAGTGTTGACGCGCAGTCATAAGAAGTACCATATCTCTCTCTCTCTCTCTCTCTCTCTCTCTCTCTCTATTCACCTTCCCACCCACTGTAATTGCTTTCCACAAACAGCTGTTGGGACGGTCAGTGGGGCAAGTGAACATGGCCAATATGCTCTTTTACCCTTTTGGGAGCAGTTTACAAAGTGCAAGGACTGACAAAAAATCAACTTTCGGCAGCTGAAATTGATGATTGGCTCTGGCTGTAAGCCAAATGGAATAATAACAACAGCAGCAAAGCGGCAGCAGCAACAACAGCAGCAAATACAATGAGACTGACACAAGAGATTTCAATTAATTGTTTGGCTTTAAATTGAAGACGACTGACTGAGAGAGGCGCCCAGCTCCCAGGGAGATACCCAGCGGCGCACACGTCGTATAAGTGATGGCAATGAATTAGCGGCGGTGGCAGTGGCAGTGGCAGCGGCAGCGGCAGCAATGGCGGCGACAGATCAAAGCGCCAGGCCAGAAAGTTAAATTGAAAGTAAAAGTTCAATAAAGCAAAAAGTAAAAAGGAAAGCAAAAGAGAGAGTGGGAGGGAGAGCGGAGAGCAAAGTTAGGAGTGGGTGGCGAATGCGCTGGAAAAACTTTGAGCGCAACTTGACAATGACACAGAGGAAACTTTCTGACAGTGTTTCGTTGTTGTTTTTATGTTTTGTAAACACATGCCTCGCCATGTGAGGCAGCCAAAGTCACAAAGGCAAACAAAAGGAGCAAAAAAAGGCAGCAAACAAAAAAAAGCATAAGTATGTGCTTCGGCAGAGACATGACGAAGCTGATATACTCTAGCCGAAATGGAAGTAGAATTCGTAGATTAAGGCAAGAACTGTAGGAAAATTTGTGCTTACATTTTCTCCCTCTTTAAGGCACATTGAATTTATTTAAATTTCTCTTATTCCTAACCTAGACATACTTTTCCAGCTCAAACAAAATTCTTTTATAGATCCCACATGCCCTCACCTTTGCACACATGGACGACATTTGGACCAGTCCAGGGGAAGTTTCGCTATTTATGCACGACTTCAGTGGGCATTATGCGGCGTAGCGAATGCCCCTGAGTGAAGAGTCTGGCAAAGTTAATAATACCGTTCCCCGCGGTACGCAAAGGCCAAGGCAAAGAAAAAACAAGTTTGCTTTTGCTTTTGCCTCAAGTTGCCGTTGGATGCAGCGGATCCATGCCACATTCCACCTGAAGCCTGCACATGCCCCACCCACTCCATGTGCCTGAGTAGACAGCACTTTAGCCAACTGCCTTAAGTGACTGATAGTTGTTTGCATGTTTGTTTGCTCGGCCGTACACAAACACATTTCTCCACGCTCAACGCTGCGTATACGTGTTCCAGTTCGCCTTTCGTGCTGCGCGCTGCTCGCCGTTGTTGGTTCTGCTGTTGTTATTGTGTATTTGTATACTCGTGTTTGCCCAACAGTTATGTGCAGCAGCAACAGCAACAGAAGCAGCAGCGGCATCTGTTTGTTGTTGCTAAATTACTGTCGCTGGCTGCCATTGTTTTAACTGTTATCGTTCGGGATATGTTTTGACAGCCAGTTACTCAACACACTGCCAGCAGCTAGCAGCAGTCGTCATGTTGGCTCAAACGCATTTCCTCTGCAAATAATCTCCCTCGCATTGTCATAATATTGCCACGTCCTTGACGACTACAAACTGCACTGCCGACGAGCAACAACAAGCGCGGACGCTTCGCATTTCCTCGGGCCATAGTGCCAAAGCCAAAGTCAATTCCCGTAGACTGCATTGATGGCGTACGTCTGCCCCAGAGCACACGACAAACAACTCTTGTCTTCCGTCATAGTAGTTTTTGAATACCCTGTGAGAGTTGCTTAAAGGGGGAATAATACTAAGAAATATTGATATAAAATAGTAAAAAAAAGTATTTAATTTTATTGCTATTAATATAGTAAAAATCTCTAGAATCTCTTAAAAATTTCCAAAATATCTGCTGGCCTATCAGCTTCATCTCTTGTTATATATATTCTAAGTCTCATTTCTCTCAACAATTTACAGAATATGTGCAAGACAATCAGCTTCATCTATCGTTATTTTAATAGTAAATCTCTTTGCAAATTTTCTCTCAACAATTTACAGAATATCTACAAGCCAATAAGCCTCATCTCTTGTTCTTTCTAGTCTCTAGCATTTTTTTTTTTAGCAACTTCCAGAATATCTGCAAGGCAATCAGCTTCATCTCTCATTATTACTATGGCAAATCTCTAGAAACTTTTCTCTCAAAAATTTATAGGATATCCTTAAGTCAAACAGCTTCATCTATTGTTATAATAATGATAATAATAGTAAGTTTTGCATATTTTCTCTCAAAAATTTACAAGATATCCTCAGGTCATTCAGCTTCATCTTTTTATTTATATTCTAAGTCTCTAGAAACTTTTCTCTCAACAATTTCCAGAATATCTGAAAGCAAATTAACTTCAACTCTCATATCTAGACATTTTTCTCTGAATAATTTCCAGGATATCTGCATGCCAATCAGCTTCATCTCTTATTTTTTATATTCAAAATTTCTAAAAAAATATCTCTCAACAATTTTTACGATATCTACAAGCCAATCAGCTTCATCTCTTGTGATTTCTATTATAAATCTCTAGCAACTCTTCTCTCTACAAATCCAGGATATCCACAAGCCAGTCAGCCTCATCTCTGCTCCTCTTATTTTGCTTCTCACTGGTCATATTATTTCCTATTTCGCAGCTCAATCCCTTTCTACTGCTGACATGTGAGAATGATGGCAAATTTATGCCGAGTGTCCGGCACTGAGTGGGGTCGTCACGTAGCCAGATACTCTGCACTTTTACGATAGTCATAAACCACGAAGAGTTTTACAGCTGCCACCACAGCTGCAGTTAATAATTTCGATTGGTTCGCTCGCATCGCCCTTCGCCAGAAAAAAACAGGAGAAGTAAACCCAACGCTCCGTTCTTGGCCCTCTCCACGCATAATTGTGCAATTTTCGTTGGACTGCTCGTTGCTGCCATTTTCCATTTGCAGTAACGCCATTGTGACCCGAAAAAAAAACTCATCCGAGTTTAAGTCTAGCGCCATACAATAAAAAATATTTCACTGTTATTCGCAATAAATGAAAGTTACGTCCAAACTGTAATCAACAGCAGCTGCTGACAATCCCCGGCCAAAGCAGCCATTTGCTTGCCGGATTTCTTCTGCTTTATACTTATTTTTTCTTTTTTTTTTTAGATATTTGCCGCAGCCAAGCTGTGAGCTTAATAAGTTGACGATATGGGTCTGCCGCAATGTGTATTTGAGGGTTTTTTTTTAGCTCAATTCAAATTGAGTATGGGAATTTAATAAGGAAATATATTTAACTATTTACAAAGTTGAAAGAGAAACACTCCAAGTTTTCACTCACAAATTAGTCCTAGTTGCTAAAGGGTATTCCATCTTCGACAAATCGAAAATCCATATTTATATATAAGCATTTTTTGCAAGCTTCTTCTGGCGATCTTGAAAATGACCCGCATTAATGTGCACAGCCATAAGCAGCAGACAGCGAGGAGCACGAGAGGATGGCGACTGACAAGGACAGCGTCAAGGCTCGCAGTTCAAAGAAAGTAACAGGAAACCATAAAAAATATTGCCTTGTCCTTTGAGCAAAATGGAAACAGAAGTGAAACACGCTATACAAATTAATGCTAGCATTTTTTAAGTACATTAAACAGTTGCTTCTATTAAGGCCATATGCCGCACAATTATGGAAATTACATAAAAAAATACATTTAAAAAAAGAGAATAAAAGAAAGCGACGTCTGCTGCTGATGGTCAAAGCTTTGTTTAGTTAAATTAAAGCGAGATTCTAATCACTTCTAATTATAAAATGTGAAGCAGTATTAAGTCGACATGCAAGTCCACAGCAAAAAAAGTTGATTAAGTACATTTTATCCTAATCAGCAATTCATTATAATAAGTAAATAGCTAGCTGGGCAATCGATATGCCCAGCTCCGAAGGCTGAACTAATTTACCTGGGCTGAATATACATAATTAACTCTGGATAGAGTAGAGCACGCAATTTATTAAATGCTCCACTCACATAATTATCCCTCCTCCAATGTGACACATGCGTAGCCCCTCCCCTTCCATCCCCTCTCCACCCACTGGTTTAAACAGCAAAATTTCTGTGATCTTAGACGCACACATTTAGCAATCTGTTACCAGGAATCAAGTTTCACACGAGCAGCAGACCCAAAACGGAATCGCTTTAACTAGCTTCAGTCGGATTCTGACACACACAGAGAGAGAGAGAGAGAGAGAGAGAGATGAATGGGGACACCTAAGGCAAGATTAATTTGCAATTTATTTGCTTTAATGGTAAAAATGGGCGTTGACATTGGCAGCGTGCGGAGCGTGTGGGAGCGAGCACAAGGACAGCTGTGCTGGCGACACTATAACACTTTCCATATTCACCGTGCTTGTGGGTGTGGGCTTAGGGATTCAAGGATTAAGCCGGACTGAGCGGGCGACTGAACTGCTTGTCCGACAAGTTGGTAATTTGGGTAAAATATATACATATTTTTCATTTCCAACTACGTATTTATACCCTGTGCATGTAAATGAGAGTGGAAAATGGGTTTGATTTAGGAGTTGCTTATGCTGATATGGTAGATAAATGGTTAATTGATATGGTTTAGTGAAAATGTGTGGAACGGACAGAAGGAGGCGTGTCACACCCCCAAACATATATATATTCCTGATCAGAAAGATGAGCTGAGTTGGTCCATCCATGTCCATTTCTTCGTTCGTCCTTCCGTCTATCCGTCCTTCTATCTGTCTATCTGTTCATTCGTGCTTCCGACAATCTGTCTATCTGCCCGTCCGTCCATCTATGTTTCCTTCCGTGGACATATGGACATAGATCATCAAACGAGCATCGATCATTTCCTTATCGATAACTTGACTTGACTATTTATTCAGCTCAGCTTCAATACCCTAAAGCCGGAAGATTCCGATTAACTGTATTCCGATAAATTGGATTCTTTTAAAAGTCTAAAGATATATTAAATTATTTTTATAATTTTTATATTATTATATTTATATTTTTATAATTATCATTTATTTACTCACTATCTCGCTCTCTCCAGGGTATCGCCATAGTTCACCTCTCGCCATGACACCATTCCGACTTGCTAGTTAATAGCCATATCTCTCGAGTCTTCCTATTTCGCCTGCTCTCGGCACTGCAAAAGCAATTTTACAAATTGAATTTATTTTCATGCTGCTGCAAATATGTTTATGGCAATTTGTATCGTATTTATGTGTCGACTGTCGGTTCATAATTGCTCTGCAAACGTCGCAGCTCAGAATTAATGCTGTGGATGCCCAACTAAGCACCAATTTGCAGAGACCAGCGCAGCTGTAAATTCCCAGCATCTCTCGAATTATGAGCATTTCACGAGCCAATGCTAAGGCTGCAATATAATTGGTTTTTAAATTGCCGAATAAACGATTTGAAATGATTATGTTCATGGAATTTAAATTATATTAGGTATTAAAAGTGAATGAAGACGAGGAAATCGTGATCGCTTAGGATTTGGATTTGAATGCGGATTCGGATTATAAGAATTGCTGTTTAATGATAATTTTGTTAGTTAGTTTAATGAGAACTGATTCAGTTTGTTTACTAGTTGTAGAGCTGAGAGATCGTGGCTTAAGAGATAGCCTAGAGCCTTAAGTAAACGCCGTAGACTCGCTAATCATGCCCAGCTCTCAGTTCTAAGTTACTGTCATTAAGGCAATTATTTTCTTTAATCATGCTCTTTACTTAAGTCTCCAGGATAACTCAGCTGCTAACTACATCTCTCTAGCAGCTCATTGAAGCACATGAAAGCTATAATCATGCTGGAAATCTTGCTACGAATCTCTCTCAAAGCCCAAACGTTGAGGCTTGTTTGCCAGCCATCTCGCCGCATATTTCTGCCGTAACATGAGGGCGTCGCATTGTCGCTTCGGCCCGCATAGCTCGCATATTTATGGCATACTTTTGGGCACAATATTGACAAATATTTGGTCAAACGATACACTTAAATCAATTTTTTAAACATTTGCATAGCCGTACAAATTGGTTCAACTATTGTGCGTTGAGATCGTTTGACCCAAACGCCTCACCCCACACACTTGACCCGAATAACAAAAATGTCATAAAATTCATATAAATTTCATTTCTCAATTTCCGCATGCAATTTGGCGTGCCACAAAACACACACACACACACGCACACTCATGCTGCATAGCTATAAATGTTGAAACACATGGATTTACCTTTTGCCTACATTTTTGCTTATATGTTTTCAGCGCCATGGCCGATGGCATACTCACCGACAATCCGCACCTGGTGCTGCTCTTCTACATGGCGCAGCTGTTTCTACGTGAGCTGGTGAAAAGCTATCGACTCATACAAGTCGTGCCCATGGATATGTCTGGCTATTACGGTAAGCTTTAAAGGCGCGCTTAACATTGGCAAATCTCTCTCTATGTGAGTGTGAGTGAGTGTGTGTGTGCCCTGTTTATTTGTCATTGCAATTCAGGGCAAGAACTGCAAGTGCTTAGCCATTGTTTGCCATTTGGCAGTTGCATTCCGGTCGACTGTACAAGCTTTGATTGCCCACATTTGTTGGCCATGTTTGCAACTCGAACGTGAGAGTGCAAAAGTTTACTTTGCCCTTTACTCTGGCCTTGACTGATTGGCTCGTCGCATTCGCATTCGCATCGGCATTCGCATTCGCATTTGCATTTGCATTCGCATTCGAGTCGCACTTCAATAATGCCAAAACGCAAATTGCTGACCATAAATTTTTTAATTACCAGCCCCACATCCCGTCCGAGCCCGGCCAACTGTCAACAACGGAAAGGAAATGCAAATATTTACCATGCGAAATTCCTGAGCGCGAGTTGCCTGAGCTGGGCCCTGGTTCGGTGGCTTTGTGGCTTTTTAACTGCAGCGCATTTATGGCAGCTAGCATACTCACATGCAGCCCGAAAAATGCAGCCCATTGCAATGGAAATGCCATAAAAAATGCAAAAGCCCCGGCCCAATGAAAGGAAACTCTGTGCGATGTGTGTGCGGGTGACGAGGCTTGTAAAAGGGAATGAACGTAATATTTTATACATTTATATATATAAATGCATATATATGTGTGTACACAGATTCAATATATATGTGGCTAGCGAAGCTTAAAAATATGCAATGTCAGTGAGAAGCTGGCGTTAACATAAATCAAAAATTGCAATGGCCGCAGTTTAAGCAATACTTTTTATCCGCACGTACATTGCGTATACGTCACGTTGAACAATCAAAATCAAATGCAACTCGGCAAGGCACAGAGCTCGACAGGTTTTTCGCTGCTGAATACTTTTTAATAATTCGCGCTGATGAAGATTGATGCTGATTGAAAACTGATGGCTTCAAGAATTTGCAAAATGACACGATTTAGAATTACGGCATAAATAAAAGCTTTTAGATAATAGCTCATATTAGCTAGATTTTGTGTGAGCATAATTAATGAATTAAAATTAAAAGTGCGTTCGGAAAAGAGAATTTTGGAAGCTATTAAAAATAAATTGATTGGGGTATAGATTTAATCTCGGTTAAAAAAAATTGTATAAAACTTTTTAGTACAGTTTTAGAAAGTGAATATGAAATGGGATTGATTTAGTTAAAAAATATATTGAATAAAATAAAAAATGTTGATTTGAGTGAAAAAAGTAATCATTTTATTATAATAAAAATTTATTTAAAATATCCTGTGCATTTTTAGACACTAAGCTGAACTAGATTATATAACATAAATAATAAATTTACCTAACAAAATTGATTGAATGAAATAATAAAAAAAGAACAAATACAATTAGGTTGAAAACATTAAAAATATTAAAATATTAAAGTAATTTATATATTTCAACTTAATACGTGTTTTGACTAAGATTTTATTGATATCACAGCTCTTAGCTTAAACTGATTTTATTTTATTTTATATTTACTGAATTACATTTGAGTGTTAGCTTCGTGTAGGATACATATGTAATTTAATGATGAAAAATTGTTCAAAACCGAATTTCAAACCCTTTTTAGAGGCAAAAATTATTACGAATGTTATTTTGCCTCTTCCCTCTGAAATTCCACCTGCCTTTGTTTAGTAACCAAGCCACCACAAACACTATCTATTAAAATCTGACCTATACTACATATACATAGCATTACCACTCTCTATTATTCACAAGCTTTTATTCTAATAAATATTTTAATATGCAAACAACGCAGCACTACAATTTTACCACACACATTCCACATGAAAATTTAATAAAAAGTTAGCTATTAAATTGTAGGTAGCATTTAGCTAAAAAGTTTCATTCAACAGCAATCAGTTGGTGAGTCAGATGCCAACTTCAAAGCGCGTCACAAAGTGAAAAATGCTTTTTGCCAAGCGCTCAAAGCACACACAAAATAAAAACGAATCTAATGAAGCAAAAAAAAAAAAACACACACAAATGCCATGAAAATTGTTTGCATAAAAATGATTCAGCTAAATATACGAAAAAAAACCTTTTTATTTGCCTTTCCGGTATGCAGTCGACCCTAGAGCAAAGCCAATAAAAATATTAATATAAGAGCAAACTAAATATTTTATTAGCAAAGTGCAATGTAAAGATTTTATTTATTAAAATATATTGTTTCCCTTTAATTTTGTAGAGAATCGTGCGGGTCCATCAAATTTGGGCAATGTCATTAGCCAAATATTGTTGTGCAAGCAATTTACGCCGGACTTCAATGAGGAGGAGCTGTGCAGCATTACAAAGGACTCGCAGGACATCGCCATGCTGCTGTCCGAAATGCAGGAGTATATGCCGCAGCACGAGGCATATTTGGGTGAGTTTTATGCGCAGTCGCCGTTGCACTCTGCACTTTCACATTTAGCCAAGGTCCGGGCCGGAGGCCAAACCGAAATTCTATTGCCCGCCAAAGAGAAAGTGAAAGTGAAAAGAAATGCAAAGTTGCCAGCGGCCATTAGTATTTATGTATTCACATTTCACATTTCACAAACATAATCATTAATCAAATACCCTGAATATATATATATATATATATAGAACGCAATGCGGCGCTGGATACAAATACTCCGTGGCCGACAAAGCGACGTCAGAATTATATATGCAAAAACATGAGCCTGCTTTGCTGCGTGTCGCGCCCCAACTATCTCTGAGACGAGGCCGAAACTGTTTAATCTTAAATGTCACACACACACACACGGACACGCTACTTATATCAATTACTAGTGTTTAAGTTAAGCCCATGAAATGCTAAACACACACACACACACATGTTAGAGCCTAAGTGTAAACAACTCAATTAGCAGAAAGGTCAGAGGACTTTTCACACAAAACACATCTAAAGCTACCTAAAATATATGTGTATATACAGTTAGGGGAGCTGTGTATAATCAAAGTTAGTTATGCTGCATATACAATACATATTTAATGTAATTGCTCTCAATTTTGGCATTCCGTTTGCCTCCGAGCAAAGATTCTAGAAGTGTTATAGCAAAAACAAAACAAAAAGTCAAAATGGCATTAGCTGAAAGTAAATTCATTCAATTGAGCTGAGCCTTGAGCTTTGAGTAAGCTTTAATGCGCTTCTGCTTCAAGTTCAGCTCTCGCTCTCAGCCAATGTCATTGCAAATTTAACATTTATAAAGCAGTTAAGACTTGTAAATTGTAGCAACTGTATAGAGTTATTTATTATATACATATATGTAATTGTGAACACAACAAAACACATTCAATATACAATATACCGTTGAGTTAACATTAAGATTAGACAAGCATTGAGTAAGGGAGGAGCAAGGCAGAAAAAACTTAGACGTAGCCTCAAATGATACTAGAATGGTAATTAAATTAAAAGCCTGTCCCAGGCCACGTCCTGGGCATGTGTTTGAAGAAAAGCAATAAAATAGAATGTTGTTAACTTACACAACTCACACACACATACACACACACAGCATACACACAAACACACACACAATGAAAGCAAAAAAGTCCTTAGGTTTCTGTTACTTTATTTCAAAGACAACAACAAAGTTGAACTGTGCGCAGTACCTAAAACAAAGAAAGTGCAACATGTGACCAATAAAAATGTTAATTAAAAGAGAACTTGTTCGTTCGTTAGATGTCAGTCCTATAAGCAACATGTTAAATAGTATAACTATCCAGTTATTTACATAAAGATATTTATATCGAATATATTCCGCAACAAATGCACGTCTATTAAAACGCACTTAGTCACTATGAAATTCATAAGATTTAATTCATCAAATTTCCAAAAATATATATATGAAAACCAAATTCAATTCAATTTTCTATAAAATATTAACACATATATTCCAATTGAGTAATCCGCAACATAAGCATTATAATGTTTAGTTATTTATTGTGATGCCAAAGAACAAAAAATATTAATTTCATTATTTATTTATGGTTCGATGTCGCTGCATTTTAAATGCATTTATTGCTGTTTATTGTTTGGTTTTTTTTATTTAGTTTTTATTTAATGTTTGCTAAATGTAAGCGATTCATTTATTTGCTGTTTATATACCCTATTTTTGTAAGCCGAACAAAGAGTGTTGCTTAAATATTCACTGAGATTTTCGTGGAAGCTTTAATAATCAAATTGTAAAGTCAATTTTTTACTTTTTACTAATAACCACAGTAACTTAAGCACTTGCTAACATCTTTATTCTTAAAATACTTCAGCTCAATCCGAATTTTTTTTTTTTTTTAATTTCTAGAAATATTTCTTATAATATTCCCATCATGAGCTTTACCTTGGAATAGCTCTTGATATGAATTATAGAATTATAACTAGGCGTCTTTTGGCGAATTGGATAGCGAATAGCTTGATCAGCCTCTGTACATTATGAATCTCTTAAACTTCTCACACAGAAAATATATTCAATAAATTATAGTCAACTCAAAAAAATATAAATAATGTCAATCAAAAGCTCATTCATAGATTTTGATCTTTTATGACAAATTTCAATAACAAAACCTTCTTCTATTCCAATTCTAATGAGCTAATGAGTATCTCTCAAGCAAACACTCAGCACTCGCAATTGTTTTTAATTGTTCTATCATTATTCTTTGCATTTCATATTTAATATGTATTAATTAAATGCGCTAAAGTGAACAGCAGAGCACACATTTATTTCAATTTTAGCACAAATTATTCAGCAATTGAAATCGATTTGCAGCGCAAACAAAATGAGATAATCGAATCTGTTGAGCGCTGGACAAATGCTCGGAGCCAATAAAAAATTAAAGCTTCGGCACACGTTTAGTTGAATTGAACAAAAGATACAACAGATACAAAAGAAATCAAGTATTTTTTTGTTAGTTAATTGAATTAATTATTTATTTAATAAATATTCTATTGTAGGCATAAATCAAACACCAAAATACAAATTTATATATGTATATTTATAGAGAAATTGATAGAAAGTTCATAATATCGGAAATTATAATTATTAGTCTACTCGTATGTACTTGCATAAGTTATATATATATACATGAAGTTATATATATACACATATATATATATATATATTTAGCACAGTGAAGATTGTTTTACTATATTGCAAAATAATTGAATTCATATAAATTAAATATACTAAATGTGATTGTTATATGATATTCATATACAAATTCAGTAAATGTTTGTTCATGTTATTTGCAACTAAAAATCTGATCAACTGATAAAAGGAAAACCAAAAGTATATACATATAAATATATATATAGATGAAACACAAAACAAATACCAAAACTTGGGGTACCAATCAAATATGAATAAAGATATTTTTAGAGAAACCAAAAACCCAATTGCAGCTTTTATTTTTACCTCCATCTCACGCTGAGTTTAAGCCGCGAGCCACGAGCCGCGACTAAAACTGCTGCCAACGTGTAACATAAAATTTATTACACTTCATAAAAGTGAGCGATTAACGTTTATGGATGTGATTTCAACACGAACCCATGCACACACACTTACACACACACGCGCACACCTCCATTCCAGGTGAAGCTTAAAAACCCTCCTGCTACGTGCTCTGGCATTTACGCATTCGACAATAGATACATCTTAATCAATCTTAACCTGCACCCCGTCTAGCTAAAGGCAAATATAGACCCTCCCACGCTCAGCTAAATTTAAACGCTGCACAGGAGCCACTTTGCAGGTTGCCAACTATTGACACCAGCTGAAAGTGAGTGAAAGGTGATGATGAAATGAAAGAAGACAATATCGTTTCGTATCACCCGGACAAAAACTATATAGTTTATGATTTTAATATGTTTCATATCAGTGAAGCATTTTCGATACGTACGAATGTGTTCTTTCGATTGGCATTACAGAAAATCAATTAAAAAATTTTCGCATTTTTGGCCAAAAATGTGATGTAACCCCTTGTGTTTTTGGCCAAAATCGGCTTCAATCGAAAAATCAAGCATGTTTCTGACTTTGACTAGCTATAACTTCTGTATTTTTCATCCGATTTTTACGTTCGACACCTCGTCTGACGCGTATTGATTCGTAGTATCTACTTGCATCATTACATTTTCCAAAACTAACCAGGTTTGGGAAAGTTGTAGTCGATTCCAAAAAAATACCTCTTGAACTTTACGTGTCTCTAACTCGACTAGCTATAACTTCTGTATTTTTCATCCGATTTTTACGTTCGACACCTCGTCTGGCGCGTATTGATTCGTAGTAGAAACTTGCATCATTACATTTTCCAAAACTAACCAGGTTTTGGAAAGATGTAGTCGATTCCGAAAAAATACCTCTTGAACTTTGCGTGTCTCTAACTCGACTAGCTATAACTTCTGTATTTTTCATCCGATTTTTACGTTCGACACCTCGTCTGGCGCGTATTGATTCGTAGTAGAAACTTGCATCATTACATTTTCCAAAACTAACCAGGTTTTGGAAAGATTCTGTCGATTCCGAAAAAATACCTCTTGAACTTTGCGTGTCTCTAACTCGACTAATTGTCGCCCGATTTCGAAATGATGTATTATTTTCGATACGTACGAATGTGGTCTTTCGATTAGCATTACAGAAAATCAATTAAAAAATTTTCGCATTTTTGGCCAAAAATGTGATGTAACCCCTTGTGTTTTTGGCCAAAATCGGCTTGAATCGAAAAATCAAGCATGTTTCTGACTTTGACTAGCTATAACTTCTGTATTTTTCATCCGATTTTTACGTTCGACACCTCGTCTGACGCGTATTGATTCGTAGTATCTACTTGCATTATTACATTTTCCAAAACTAACCAGGTTTTGGAAAGATGTAGTCGATTCCGAAAAAATACCTCTTGAACTTTGCGTGTCTCTAACTCGACTAGCTATAACTTCTGTATTTTTCATCCGATTTTTACGTTCGACACCTCGTCTGACGCGTATCGATTCGTAGTATCTACTTGCATCATTACATTTTCCAAAACTAACCAGGTTTTGGAAAGATTCTGTCGATTCCGAAAAAATACCTCTTGAACTTTGCGTGTCTCTAACTCGACTAATTGTCGCCCGATTTCGAAATGATGTATTATTTTCGATACGTACGAATGTGGTCTTTCGATTAGCATTACAGAAAATCAATTAAAAAATTTTCGCATTTTTGGCCAAAAATGTGATGTAACCCCTTGTGTTTTTGGCCAAAATCGGCTTCAATCGAAAAATCAAGCATGTTTCTGACTTTGACTAGCTATAACTTCTGTATTTTTCATCCGATTTTTACGTTCGACACCTCGTCTGACGCGTATTGATTCGTAGTAGAAACTTGCATCATTACATTTTCCAAAACTAACCAGGTTTTGGAAAGATGTAGTCGATTCCGAAAAAATACCTCTTGAACTTTGCGTGTCTCTAACTCGACTAGCTATAACTTCTGTATTTTTCATCCGATTTTTACGTTCGACACCTCGTCTGACGCGTATTGATTCGTAGTAGAAACTTGCATCATTACATTTTCCAAAACTAACCAGGTTTTGGAAAGATTCTGTCGATTCCGAAAAAGTACCTCTTGAACTTTGCGTGTCTCTAACTCGACTAATTGTCGCCCGATTTCGAAATGATTTATTATTTTCGATACGTACGAATGTGGTCTTTCGATTAGCATTACAGAAAATCAATTAAAAAATTTTCGCAGTTTTGGCCAAAAATGTGATGTAACCCCTTGTGTTTTTGGCCAAAATCGGCTTCAATCGAAAAATCAAGCATGTTTCTGACTTTGACTAGCTATAACTTCTGTATTTTTCATCCGATTTTTACGTTCGACACCTCGTCTGACGCGTATTGATTCGTAGTATCTACTTGCATCATTACATTTTCCAAAACTAACCAGGTTTTGGAAAGATGTAGTCGATTCCGAAAAAATACCTCTTGAACTTTGCGTGTCTCTAACTCGACTAGCTATAACTTCTGTATTTTTCATCCGATTTTTACGTTCGACACCTCGTCTGACGCGTATTGATTCGTAGTAGAAACTTGCATCATTACATTTTCCAAAACTAACCAGGTTTTGGAAAGATGTAGTCGATTCCGAAAAAATACCTCTTGAACTTTGCGTGTCTCTAACTCGACTAGCTATAACTTCTGTATTTTTCATCCGATTTTTACGTTCGACACCTCGTCTGACGCGTATTGATTCGTAGTAGAAACTTGCATCATTAGATTTTCCAAAACTAACCAGGTTTTGGAAAGATTCTGTCGATTCCGAAAAAGTACCTCTTGAACTTTGCGTGTCTCTAACTCGACTAATTGTCGCCCGATTTCGAAATGATGTATTATTTTCGATACGTACGAATGTGGTCTTTCGATTAGCATTACAGAAAATCAATTAAAAAATTTTCGCATTTTTGGCCAAAAATGTGATGTAACCCCTTGTGTTTTTGGCCAAAATCGGCTTCAATCGAAAAATCAAGCATGTTTCTGACTTTGACTAGCTATAACTTCTGTATTTTTCATCCGATTTTTACGTTCGACACCTCGTCTGACGCGTATTGATTCGTAGTAGAAACTTGCATCATTACATTTTCCAAAACTAACCAGGTTTTGGAAAGATTCTGTCGATTCCGAAAAAGTACCTCTTGAACTTTGCGTGTCTCTAACTCGACTAATTGTCGCCCGATTTCGAAATGATGTATTATTTTCGATACGTACGAATGTGGTCTTTCGATTAGCATTACAGAAAATCAATTAAAAAATTTTCGCATTTTTGGCCCTTGTGTTTTTGGCCAAAATCGGCTTCAATCGAAAAATCAAGCATGTTTCTGACTTTGACTAGCTATAACTTCTGTATTTTTCATCCGATTTTTACGTTCGACACCTCGTCTGACGCGTATTGATTCGTAGTAGAAACTTGCATCATTACATTTTCCAAAACTAACCAGGTTTTGGAAAGATTCTGTCGATTCCGAAAAAGTACCTCTTGAACTTTGCGTGTCTCTAACTCGACTAATTGTCGCCCGATTTCGAAATGATGTATTATTTTCGATACGTACGAATGTGGTCTTTCGATTAGCATTACAGAAAATCAATTAAAAAATTTTCGCATTTTTGGCCAAAAATGTGATGTAACCCCTTGTGTTTTTGGCCAAAATCGGCTTCAATCGAAAAATCAAGCATGTTTCTGACTTTGACTAGCTATAACTTCTGTATTTTTCATCCGATTTTTACGTTCGACACCTCGTCTGACGCGTATTGATTCGTAGTAGAAACTTGCATCATTACATTTTCCAAAACTAACCAGGTTTTGGAAAGATTCTGTCGATTCCGAAAAAATACCTCTTGAACTTTGCGTGTCTCTAACTCGACTAGCTATAACTTCTGTATTTTTCATCCGATTTTTACGTTCGACACCTCGTCTGACGCGTATTGATTCGTAGTAGAAACTTGCATCATTACATTTTCCAAAACTAACCAGGTTTTGGAAAGATTCTGTCGATTCCGAAAAAGTACCTCTTGAACTTTGCGTGTCTCTAACTCGACTAATTGTCGCCCGATTTCGAAATGATGTATTATTTTCGATACGTACGAATGTGGTCTTTCGATTAGCATTACAGAAAATCAATTAAAAAATTTTCGCATTTTTGGCCAAAAATGTGATGTAACCCCTTGTGTTTTTGGCCAAAATCGGCTTCAATCGAAAAATCAAGCATGTTTCTGACTTTGACTAGCTATAACTTCTGTATTTTTCATCCGATTTTTACGTTCGACACCTCGTCTGACGCGTATTGATTCGTAGTAGAAACTTGCATCATTACATTTTCCAAAACTAACCAGGTTTTGGAAAGATTCTGTCGATTCCGAAAAAATACCTCTTGAACTTTGCGTGTCTCTAACTCGACTAGCTATAACTTCTGCATTTTTCATCCGATTTTTACGTTCGACACCTCGTCTGGCGCGTATTGATTCGTAGTAGAAACTTGCATCATTACATTTTCCAAAACTAACCAGGTTTTGGAAAGATGTAGTCGATTCCGAAAAAATACCTCTTGAACTTTGCGTGTCTCTAACTCGACTAGCTATAACTTCTGTATTTTTCATCCGATTTTTACGTTCGACACCTCGTCTGGCGCGTATTGATTCGTAGTAGAAACTTGCATCATTACATTTTCCAAAACTAACCAGGTTTTGGAAAGATTCTGTCGATTCCGAAAAAATACCTCTTGAACTTTGCGTGTCTCTAACTCGACTAATTGTCGCCCGATTTCGAAATGATGTATTATTTTCGATACGTACGAATGTGGTCTTTCGATTAGCATTACAGAAAATCAATTAAAAAATTTTCGCATTTTTGGCCAAAAATGTGATGTAACCCCTTGTGTTTTTGGCCAAAATCGGCTTGAATCGAAAAATCAAGCATGTTTCTGACTTTGACTAGCTATAACTTCTGTATTTTTCATCCGATTTTTACGTTCGACACCTCGTCTGACGCGTATTGATTCGTAGTATCTACTTGCATTATTACATTTTCCAAAACTAACCAGGTTTTGGAAAGATGTAGTCGATTCCGAAAAAATACCTCTTGAACTTTGCGTGTCTCTAACTCGACTAGCTATAACTTCTGTATTTTTCATCCGATTTTTACGTTCGACACCTCGTCTGACGCGTATCGATTCGTAGTATCTACTTGCATCATTACATTTTCCAAAACTAACCAGGTTTTGGAAAGATTCTGTCGATTCCGAAAAAATACCTCTTGAACTTTGCGTGTCTCTAACTCGACTAATTGTCGCCCGATTTCGAAATGATGTATTATTTTCGATACGTACGAATGTGGTCTTTCGATTAGCATTACAGAAAATCAATTAAAAAATTTTCGCATTTTTGGCCAAAAATGTGATGTAACCCCTTGTGTTTTTGGCCAAAATCGGCTTCAATCGAAAAATCAAGCATGTTTCTGACTTTGACTAGCTATAACTTCTGTATTTTTCATCCGATTTTTACGTTCGACACCTCGTCTGACGCGTATTGATTCGTAGTAGAATTTTGCATCATTACATTTTCCAAAACTAACCAGGTTTTGGAAAGATGTAGTCGATTCCGAAAAAATACCTCTTGAACTTTGCGTGTCTCTAACTCGACTAGCTATAACTTCTGTATTTTTCATCCGATTTTTACGTTCGACACCTCGTCTGACGCGTATTGATTCGTAGTAGAAACTTGCATCATTACATTTTCCAAAACTAACCAGGTTTTGGAAAGATTCTGTCGATTCCGAAAAAGTACCTCTTGAACTTTGCGTGTCTCTAACTCGACTAATTGTCGCCCGATTTCGAAATGATTTATTATTTTCGATACGTACGAATGTGGTCTTTCGATTAGCATTACAGAAAATCAATTAAAAAATTTTCGCAGTTTTGGCCAAAAATGTGATGTAACCCCTTGTGTTTTTGGCCAAAATCGGCTTCAATCGAAAAATCAAGCATGTTTCTGACTTTGACTAGCTATAACTTCTGTATTTTTCATCCGATTTTTACGTTCGACACCTCGTCTGACGCGTATTGATTCGTAGTATCTACTTGCATCATTACATTTTCCAAAACTAACCAGGTTTTGGAAAGATGTAGTCGATTCCGAAAAAATACCTCTTGAACTTTGCGTGTCTCTAACTCGACTAGCTATAACTTCTGTATTTTTCATCCGATTTTTACGTTCGACACCTCGTCTGACGCGTATTGATTCGTAGTAGAAACTTGCATCATTACATTTTCCAAAACTAACCAGGTTTTGGAAAGATGTAGTCGATTCCGAAAAAATACCTCTTGAACTTTGCGTGTCTCTAACTCGACTAGCTATAACTTCTGTATTTTTCATCCGATTTTTACGTTCGACACCTCGTCTGACGCGTATTGATTCGTAGTAGAAACTTGCATCATTAGATTTTCCAAAACTAACCAGGTTTTGGAAAGATTCTGTCGATTCCGAAAAAGTACCTCTTGAACTTTGCGTGTCTCTAACTCGACTAATTGTCGCCCGATTTCGAAATGATGTATTATTTTCGATACGTACGAATGTGGTCTTTCGATTAGCATTACAGAAAATCAATTAAAAAATTTTCCCATTTTTGGCCAAAAATGTGATGTAACCCCTTGTGTTTTTGGCCAAAATCGGCTTCAATCGAAAAATCAAGCATGTTTCTGACTTTGACTAGCTATAACTTCTGTATTTTTCATCCGATTTTTACGTTCGACACCTCGTCTGACGCGTATTGATTCGTAGTAGAAACTTGCATCATTACATTTTCCAAAACTAACCAGGTTTTGGAAAGATTCTGTCGATTCCGAAAAAGTACCTCTTGAACTTTGCGTGTCTCTAACTCGACTAATTGTCGCCCGATTTCGAAATGATGTATTATTTTCGATACGTACGAATGTGGTCTTTCGATTAGCATTACAGAAAATCAATTAAAAAATTTTCGCATTTTTGGCCCTTGTGTTTTTGGCCAAAATCGGCTTCAATCGAAAAATCAAGCATGTTTCTGACTTTGACTAGCTATAACTTCTGTATTTTTCATCCGATTTTTACGTTCGACACCTCGTCTGACGCGTATTGATTCGTAGTAGAAACTTGCATCATTACATTTTCCAAAACTAACCAGGTTTTGGAAAGATTCTGTCGATTCCGAAAAAGTACCTCTTGAACTTTGCGTGTCTCTAACTCGACTAATTGTCGCCCGATTTCGAAATGATGTATTATTTTCGATACGTACGAATGTGGTCTTTCGATTAGCATTACAGAAAATCAATTAAAAAATTTTCGCATTTTTGGCCAAAAATGTGATGTAACCCCTTGTGTTTTTGGCCAAAATCGGCTTCAATCGAAAAATCAAGCATGTTTCTGACTTTGACTAGCTATAACTTCTGTATTTTTCATCCGATTTTTACGTTCGACACCTCGTCTGACGCGTATTGATTCGTAGTAGAAACTTGCATCATTACATTTTCCAAAACTAACCAGGTTTTGGAAAGATTCTGTCGATTCCGAAAAAATACCTCTTGAACTTTGCGTGTCTCTAACTCGACTAGCTATAACTTCTGTATTTTTCATCCGATTTTTACGTTCGACACCTCGTCTGACGCGTATTGATTCGTAGTAGAAACTTGCATCATTACATTTTCCAAAACTAACCAGGTTTTGGAAAGATTCTGTCGATTCCGAAAAAGTACCTCTTGAACTTTGCGTGTCTCTAACTCGACTAATTGTCGCCCGATTTCGAAATGATGTATTATTTTCGATACGTACGAATGTGGTCTTTCGATTAGCATTACAGAAAATCAATTAAAAAATTTTCGCATTTTTGGCCAAAAATGTGATGTAACCCCTTGTGTTTTTGGCCAAAATCGGCTTCAATCGAAAAATCAAGCATGTTTCTGACTTTGACTAGCTATAACTTCTGTATTTTTCATCCGATTTTTACGTTCGACACCTCGTCTGACGCGTATTGATTCGTAGTAGAAACTTGCATCATTACATTTTCCAAAACTAACCAGGTTTTGGAAAGATGTAGTCGATTCCGAAAAAATACCTCTTGAACTTTGCGTGTCTCTAACTCGACTAGCTATAACTTCTGTATTTTTCATCCGATTTTTACGTTCGACACCTCGTCTGACGCGTATTGATTCGTAGTAGAAACTTGCATCATTACATTTTCCAAAAACTAACCAGGTTTTGGAAAGATTCTGTCGATTCCGAAAAAGTACCTCTTGAACTTTGCGTGTCTCTAACTCGACTAATTGTCGCCCGATTTCGAAATGATGTATTATTTTCGATACGTACGAATGTGGTCTTTCGATTAGCATTACAGAAAATCAATTAAAAAATTTTCGCATTTTTGGCCAAAAATGTGATGTAACCCCTTGTGTTTTTGGCCAAAATCGGCTTCAATCGAAAAATCAAGCATGTTTCTGACTTTGACTAGCTATAACTTCTGTATTTTTCATCCGATTTTTACGTTCGACACCTCGTCTGACGCGTATTGATTCGTAGTAGAAACTTGCATCATTACATTTTCCAAAACTAACCAGGTTTTGGAAAGATTCTGTCGATTCCGAAAAAGTACCTCTTGAACTTTGCGTGTCTCTAACTCGACTAATTGTCGCCCGATTTCGAAATGATGTATTATTTTCGATACGTACGAATGTGGTCTTTCGATTAGCATTACAGAAAATCAATTAAAAAATTTTCGCATTTTTGGCCAAAAATGTGATGTAACCCCTTGTGTTTTTGGCCAAAATCGGCTTCAATCGAAAAATCAAGCATGTTTCTGACTTTGACTAGCTATAACTTCTGTATTTTTCATCCGATTTTTACGTTCGACACCTCGTCTGACGCGTATTGATTCGTAGTAGAAACTTGCATCATTACATTTTCCAAAACTAACCAGGTTTTGGAAAGATGTAGTCGATTCCGAAAAAATACCTCTTGAACTTTGCGTGTCTCTAACTCGACTAGCTATAACTTCTGTATTTTTCATCCGATTTTTACGTTCGACACCTCGTCTGACGCGTATTGATTCGTAGTAGAAACTTGCATCATTACATTTTCCAAAACTAACCAGGTTTTGGAAAGATTCTGTCGATTCCGAAAAAGTACCTCTTGAACTTTGCGTGTCTCTAACTCGACTAATTGTCGCCCGATTTCGAAATGATGTATTATTTTCGATACGTACGAATGTGGTCTTTCGATTAGCATTACAGAAAATCAATTAAAAAATTTTCGCATTTTTGGCCAAAAATGTGATGTAACCCCTTGTGTTTTTGGCCAAAATCGGCTTCAATCGAAAAATCAAGCATGTTTCTGACTTTGACTAGCTATAACTTCTGTATTTTTCATCCGATTTTTACGTTCGACACCTCGTCTGACGCGTATTGATTCGTAGTAGAAACTTGCATCATTACATTTTCCAAAACTAACCAGGTTTTGGAAAGATGTAGTCGATTCCGAAAAAATACCTCTTGAACTTTGCGTGTCTCTAACTCGACTAGCTATAACTTCTGTATTTTTCATCCGATTTTTACGTTCGACACCTCGTCTGACGCGTATTGATTCGTAGTAGAAACTTGCATCATTACATTTTCCAAAAACTAACCAGGTTTTGGAAAGATTCTGTCGATTCCGAAAAAGTACCTCTTGAACTTTGCGTGTCTCTAACTCGACTAATTGTCGCCCGATTTCGAAATGATGTATTATTTTCGATACGTACGAATGTGGTCTTTCGATTAGCATTACAGGAAATCAATTAAAAAATTTTCGCATTTTTGGCCAAAAATGTGATGTAACCCCTTGTGTTTTTGGCCAAAATCGGCTTGAATCGAAAAATCAAGCATGTTTCTGACTTTGACTAGCTATAACTTCTGTATTTTTCATCCGATTTTTACGTTCGACACCTCGTCTGACGCGTATTGATTCGTAGTAGAAACTTGCATCATTACATTTTCCAAAACTAACCAGGTTTTGGAAAGATGTAGTCGATTCCGAAAAAATACCTCTTGAACTTTGCGTGTCTCTAACTCGACTAGCTATAACTTCTGTATTTTTCATCCGATTTTTACGTTCGACACCTCGTCTGACGCGTATTGATTCGTAGTAGAAACTTGCATCATTACATTTTCCAAAAACTAACCAGGTTTTGGAAAGATTCTGTCGATTCCGAAAAAGTACCTCTTGAACTTTGCGTGTCTCTAACTCGACTAATTGTCGCCCGATTTCGAAATGATGTATTATTTTCGATACGTACGAATGTGGTCTTTCGATTAGCATTACAGAAAATCAATTAAAAAATTTTCGCATTTTTGGCCAAAAATGTGATGTAACCCCTTGTGTTTTTGGCCAAAATCGGCTTCAATCGAAAAATCAAGCATGTTTCTGACTTTGACTAGCTATAACTTCTGTATTTTTCATCCGATTTTTACGTTCGACACCTCGTCTGACGCGTATTGATTCGTAGTAGAAACTTGCATCATTACATTTTCCAAAACTAACCAGGTTTTGGAAAGATGTAGTCGATTCCGAAAAAATACCTCTTGAACTTTGCGTGTCTCTAACTCGACTAGCTATAACTTCTGTATTTTTCATCCGATTTTTACGTTCGACACCTCGTCTGACGCGTATTGATTCGTAGTAGAAACTTGCATCATTACATTTTCCAAAACTAACCAGGTTTTGGAAAGATTCTGTCGATTCCGAAAAAGTACCTCTTGAACTTTGCGTGTCTCTAACTCGACTAATTGTCGCCCGATTTCGAAATGATGTATTATTTTCGATACGTACGAATGTGGTCTTTCGATTAGCATTACAGAAAATCAATTAAAAAATTTTCGCATTTTTGGCCAAAAATGTGATGTAACCCCTTGTGTTTTTGGCCAAAATCGGCTTCAATCGAAAAATCAAGCATGTTTCTGACTTTGACTAGCTATAACTTCTGTATTTTTCATCCGATTTTTACGTTCGACACCTCGTCTGACGCGTATTGATTCGTAGTATCTACTTGCATCATTACATTTTCCAAAACTAACCAGGTTTTGGAAAGATTCTGTCGATTCCGAAAAAATACCTCTTGAACTTTGCGTGTCTCTAACTCGACTAATTGTCGCCCGATTTCGAAATGATGTATTATTTTCGATACGTACGAATGTGGTCTTTCGATTAGCATTACAGAAAATCAATTAAAAAATTTTCGCATTTTTGGCCAAAAATGTGATGTAACCCCTTGTGTTTTTGGCCAAAATCGGCTTCAATCGAAAAATCAAGCATGTTTCTGACTTTGACTAGCTATAACTTCTGTATTTTTCATCCGATTTTTACGTTCGACACCTCGTCTGACGCGTATTGATTCGTAGTAGAAACTTGCATCATTACATTTTCCAAAACTAACCAGGTTTTGGAAAGATTCTGTCGATTCCGAAAAAATACCTCTTGAACTTTGCGTGTCTCTAACTCGACTAATTGTCGCCCGATTTCGAAATGATGTATTATTTTCGATACGTACGAATGTGGTCTTTCGATTAGCATTACAGAAAATCAATTAAAAAATTTTCGCATTTTTGGCCAAAAATGTGATGTAACCCCTTGTGTTTTTGGCCAAAATCGGCTTCAATCGAAAAATCAAGCATGTTTCTGACTTTGACTAGCTATAACTTCTGTATTTTTCATCCGATTTTTACGTTCGACACCTCGTCTGACGCGTATTGATTCGTAGTATCTACTTGCATCATTATATTTTCCAAAACTAACCAGGTTTTGGAAAGATTCTGTCGATTCCGAAAAAATACCTCTTGAACTTTGCGTGTCTCTAACTCGACTAATTGTCGCCCGATTTCGAAATGATGTATTATTTTCGATACGTACGAATGTGGTCTTTCGATTAGCATTACAGAAAATCAATTAAAAAATTTTCGCATTTTTGGCCAAAAATGTGATGTAACCCCTTGTGTTTTTGGCCAAAATCGGCTTGAATCGAAAAATCAAGCATGTTTCTGACTTTGACTAGCTATAACTTCTGTATTTTTCATCCGATTTTTACGTTCGACACCTCGTCTGACGCGTATTGATTTGTAGTATCTACTTGCATCATTACATTTTCCAAAACTAACCAGGTTTTGGAAAGATTCTGTCGATTCCGAAAAAGTACCTCTTGAACTTTGCGTGTCTCTAACTCGACTAATTGTCGCCCGATTTCGAAATGATGTATTATTTTCGATACGTACGAATGTGGTCTTTCGATTAGCATTACAGAAAATCAATTAAAAAATTTTCGCATTTTTGGCCAAAAATGTGATGTAACCCCTTGTGTTTTTGGCCAAAATCGGCTTCAATCGAAAAATCAAGCATGTTTCTGACTTTGACTAGCTATAACTTCTGTATTTTTCATCCGATTTTTACGTTCGACACCTCGTCTGACGCGTATTGATTCGTAGTATCTACTTGCATCATTACATTTTCCAAAACTAACCAGGTTTTGGAAAGATTCTGTCGATTCCGAAAAAATACCTCTTGAACTTTGCGTGTCTCTAACTCGACTAATTGTCGCCCGATTTCGAAATGATGTATTATTTTCGATACGTACGAATGTGGTCTTTCGATTAGCATTACAGAAAATCAATTAAAAAATTTTCGCATTTTTGGCCAAAAATGTGATGTAACCCCTTGTGTTTTTGGCCAAAATCGGCTTCAATCGAAAAATCAAGCATGTTTCTGACTTTGACTAGCTATAACTTCTGTATTTTTCATCCGATTTTTACGTTCGACACCTCGTCTGACGCGTATTGATTCGTAGTAGAAACTTGCATCATTACATTTTCCAAAACTAACCAGGTTTTGGAAAGATTCTGTCGATTCCGAAAAAATACCTCTTGAACTTTGCGTGTCTCTAACTCGACTAATTGTCGCCCGATTTCGAAATGATGTATTATTTTCGATACGTACGAATGTGGTCTTTCGATTAGCATTACAGAAAATCAATTAAAAAATTTTCGCATTTTTGGCCAAAAATGTGATGTAACCCCTTGTGTTTTTGGCCAAAATCGGCTTCAATCGAAAAATCAAGCATGTTTCTGACTTTGACTAGCTATAACTTCTGTATTTTTCATCCGATTTTTACGTTCGACACCTCGTCTGACGCGTATTGATTCGTAGTATCTACTTGCATCATTATATTTTCCAAAACTAACCAGGTTTTGGAAAGATTCTGTCGATTCCGAAAAAATACCTCTTGAACTTTGCGTGTCTCTAACTCGACTAATTGTCGCCCGATTTCGAAATGATGTATTATTTTCGATACGTACGAATGTGGTCTTTCGATTAGCATTACAGAAAATCAATTAAAAAATTTTCGCATTTTTGGCCAAAAATGTGATGTAACCCCTTGTGTTTTTGGCCAAAATCGGCTTGAATCGAAAAATCAAGCATGTTTCTGACTTTGACTAGCTATAACTTCTGTATTTTTCATCCGATTTTTACGTTCGACACCTCGTCTGACGCGTATTGATTTGTAGTATCTACTTGCATCATTACATTTTCCAAAACTAACCAGGTTTTGGAAAGATTCTGTCGATTCCGAAAAAGTACCTCTTGAACTTTGCGTGTCTCTAACTCGACTAATTGTCGCCCGATTTCGAAATGATGTATTATTTTCGATACGTACGAATGTGGTCTTTCGATTAGCATTACAGAAAATCAATGAAAAAATTTTCGCATTTTTGGCCAAAAATGTGATGTAACCCCTTGTGTTTTTGGCCAAAATCGGCTTCAATCGAAAAATCAAGCATGTTTCTGACTTTGACTAGCTATAACTTCTGTATTTTTCATCCGATTTTTACGTTCGACACCTCGTCTGACGCGTATTGATTCGTAGTAGAAACTTGCATCATTACATTTTCCAAAACTAACCAGGTTTTGGAAAGATGTAGTCGATTCCGAAAAAATACCTCTTGAACTTTGCGTGTCTCTAACTCGACTAGCTATAACTTCTGTATTTTTCATCCGATTTTTACGTTCGACACCTCGTCTGACGCGTATTGATTCGTAGTAGAAACTTGCATCATTACATTTTCCAAAACTAACCAGGTTTTGGAAAGATTCTGTCGATTCCGAAAAAATACCTCTTGAACTTTGCGTGTCTCTAACTCGACTAATTGTCGCCCGATTTCGAAATGATGTATTATTTTCGATACGTACGAATGTGGTCTTTCGATTAGCATTACAGAAAATCAATTAAAAAATTTTCGCATTTTTGGCCAAAAATGTGATGTAACCCCTTGTGTTTTTGGCCAAAATCGGCTTCAATCGAAAAATCAAGCATGTTTCTGACTTTGACTAGCTATAACTTCTGTATTTTTCATCCGATTTTTACGTTCGACACCTCGTCTGACGCGTATTGATTCGTAGTATCTACTTGCATCATTATATTTTCCAAAACTAACCAGGTTTTGGAAAGATTCTGTCGATTCCGAAAAAATACCTCTTGAACTTTGCGTGTCTCTAACTCGACTAATTGTCGCCCGATTTCGAAATGATGTATTATTTTCGATACGTACGAATGTGGTCTTTCGATTAGCATTACAGAAAATCAATTAAAAAATTTTCGCATTTTTGGCCAAAAATGTGATGTAACCCCTTGTGTTTTTGGCCAAAATCGGCTTCAATCGAAAAATCAAGCATGTTTCTGACTTTGACTAGCTATAACTTCTGTATTTTTCATCCGATTTTTACGTTCGACACCTCGTCTGACGCGTATTGATTCGTAGTATCTACTTGCATCATTACATTTTCCAAAACTAACCAGGTTTTGGAAAGATGTAGTGGATTCCGAAAAAATACCTCTTGAACTTTGCGTGTCTCTAACTCGACTAATTGTCGCCCGATTTCGAAATGATGTATTATTTTCGATACGTACGAATGTGGTCTTTCGATTAGCATTACAGAAAATCAATTAAAAAATTTTCGCATTTTTGGCCAAAAATGTGATGTAACCCCTTGTGTTTTTGGCCAAAATCGGCTTGAATCGAAAAATCAAGCATGTTTCTGACTTTGACTAGCTATAACTTCTGTATTTTTCATCCGATTTTTACGTTCGACACCTCGTCTGACGCGTATTGATTCGTAGTATCTACTTGCATCATTACATTTTCCAAAACTAACCAGGTTTTGGAAAGATTCTGTCGATTCCGAAAAAATACCTCTTGAACTTTGCGTGTCTCTAACTCGACTAATTGTCGCCCGATTTCGAAATGATGTATTATTTTCGATACGTACGAATGTGGTCTTTCGATTAGCATTACAGAAAATCAATTAAAAAATTTTCGCATTTTTGGCCAAAAATGTGATGTAACCCCTTGTGTTTTTGGCCAAAATCGGCTTCAATCGAAAAATCAAGCATGTTTCTGACTTTGACTAGCTATAACTTCTGTATTTTTCATCCGATTTTTACGTTCGACACCTCGTCTGACGCGTATTGATTCGTAGTATCTACTTGCATCATTACATTTTCCAAAACTAACCAGGTTTTGGAAAGATGTAGTGGATTCCGAAAAAATACCTCTTGAACTTTGCGTGTCTCTAACTCGACTAGCTATAACTTCTGTATTTTTCATCCGATTTTTACGTTCGACACCTCGTCTGACGCGTATTGATTCGTAGTAGAAACTTGCATCATTACATTTTCCAAAACTAACCAGGTTTTGGAAAGATTCTGTCGATTCCGAAAAAGTACCTCTTGAACTTTGCGTGTCTCTAACTCGACTAATTGTCGCCCGATTTCGAAATGATGTATTATTTTCGATACGTACGAATGTGGTCTTTCGATTAGCATTACAGAAAATCAATTAAAAAATTTTCGCATTTTTGGCCAAAAATGTGATGTAACCCCTTGTGTTTTTGGCCAAAATCGGCTTCAATCGAAAAATCAAGCATGTTTCTGACTTTGACTAGCTATAACTTCTGTATTTTTCATCCGATTTTTACGTTCGACACCTCGTCTGACGCGTATTGATTCGTAGTAGAAACTTGCATCATTACATTTTCCAAAACTAACCAGGTTTTGGAAAGATGTAGTCGATTCCGAAAAAATACCTCTTGAACTTTGCGTGTCTCTAACTCGACTAGCTATAACTTCTGTATTTTTCATCTGATTTTTACGTTCGACACCTCGTCTGACGCGTATTGATTCGTAGTAGAAACTTGCATCATTACATTTTCCAAAACTAACCAGGTTTTGGAAAGATGTAGTGGATTCCGAAAAAATACCTCTTGAACTTTGCGTGTCTCTAACTCGACTAGCTATAACTTCTGTATTTTTCATCCGATTTTTACGTTCGACACCTCGTCTGACGCGTATTGATTCGTAGTAGAAACTTGCATCATTACATTTTCCAAAACTAACCAGGTTTTGGAAAGATTCTGTCGATTCCGAAAAAATACCTCTTGAACTTTGCGTGTCTCTAACTCGACTAGCTATAACTTCTGTATTTTTCATCCGATTTTTACGTTCGACACCTCGTCTGACGCGTATTGATTCGTAGTAGAAACTTGCATCATTACATTTTCCAAAACTAACCAGGTTTTGGAAAGATGTAGTCGATTCCGAAAAAATACCTCTTGAACTTTGCGTGTCTCTAACTCGACTAGCTATAACTTCTGTATTTTTCATCCGATTTTTACGTTCGACACCTCGTCTGACGCGTATTGATTCGTAGTAGAAACTTGCATCATTACATTTTCCAAAACTAACCAGGTTTTGGAAAGATTCTGTCGATTCCGAAGAAATACCTCTTGAACTTTGCGTGTCTCTAACTCGACTAATTGTCGCCCGATTTCGAAATGATGTATTATTTTCGATACGTACGAATGTGGTCTTTCGATTAGCATTACAGAAAATCAATTAAAAAATTTTCGCATTTTTGGCCAAAAATGTGATGTAACCCCTTGTGTTTTTGGCCAAAATCGGCTTGAATCGAAAAATCAAGAATGTTTTTGACTTTGATTTTATACGTTCGACACCTCGTCTGACGCGTATTGATTCGTAGTATCTACTTGCATCATTACATTTTCCAAAACTAACCAGGTTTTGGAAAGATTCTGTCGATTCCGAAAAAATACCTCTTGAACTTTGCGTGTCTCTAACTCGACTAATTGTCGCCCGATTTCGAAATGATGTATTATTTTTGATACGTACGAATGTGGTCTTTCGATTAGCATTACAGAAAATCAATTAAAAAATTTTCGCATTTTTGGCCAAAAATGTGATGTAACCCCTTGTGTTTTTGGCCAAAATCGGCTTCAATCGAAAAATCAAGCATGTTTCTGACTTTGACTAGCTATAACTTCTGTATTTTTCATCCGATTTTTACGTTCGACACCTCGTCTGACGCGTATTGATTCGTAGTAGAAACTTGCATCATTACATTTTCCAAAACTAACCAGGTTTTGGAAAGATGTAGTCGATTCCGAAAAAATACCTCTTGAACTTTGCGTGTCTCTAACTCGACTAATTGTCGCCCGATTTCGAAATGATGTATTATTTTCGATACGTACGAATGTGGTCTTTCGATTAGCATTACAGAAAATCAATTAAAAAATTTTCGCATTTTTGGCCAAAAATGTGATGTAACCCCTTGTGTTTTTGGCCAAAATCGGCTTCAATCGAAAAATCAAGCATGTTTCTGACTTTGACTAGCTATAACTTCTGTATTTTTCATCCGATTTTTACGTTCGACACCTCGTCTGACGCGTATTGATTCGTAGTAGAAACTTGCATCATTACACTTTCCAAAACTAACCAGGTTTTGGAAAGATGTAGTCGATTCCGAAAAAATATTCTTGAACTTTGCGTGTCTCTAACTCGACTAGCTATAACTTCTGTATTTTTCATCCGATTTTTACGTTCGACACCTCGTCTGACGCGTATTGATTCGTAGTAGAAACTTGCATCATTACATTTTCCAAAACTAACCAGGTTTTGGAAAGATTCTGTCGATTCCGAAAAAATACCTCTTGAACTTTGCGTGTCTCTAACTCGACTAATTGTCGCCCGATTTCGAAATGATGTATTATTTTCGATACGTACGAATGTGGTCTTTCGATTAGCATTACAGAAAATCAATTAAAAAATTTTCGCATTTTTGGCCAAAAATGTGATGTAACCCCTTGTGTTTTTGGCCAAAATCGGCTTCAATCGAAAAATCAAGCATGTTTCTGACTTTGACTAGCTATAACTTCTGTATTTTTCATCCGATTTTTACATTCGACACCTCGTCTGACGCGTATTTATTCGTAGTATCTACTTGCATCATTACATTTTCCAAAACTAACCAGGTTTTGGAAAGATGTAGTCGATTCCGAAAAAATACCTCTTGAACTTTGCGTGTCTCTAACTCGACTAGCTATAACTTCTGTATTTTTCATCCGATTTTTACATTCGACACCTCGTCTGACGCGTATTTATTCGTAGTATCTACTTGCATCATTACATTTTCCAAAACTAACCAGGTTTTGGAAAGATTCTGTCGATTCCGAAAAAGTACCTCTTGAACTTTGCGTGTCTCTAACTCGACTAATTGTCGCCCGATTTCGAAATGATGTATTATTTTCGATACGTACGAATGTGGTCTTTCGATTAGCATTACAGAAAATCAATTAAAAAATTTCCGCATTTTTGGCCAAAAATGTGATGTAACCCCTTGTGTTTTTGGCCAAAATCGGCTTCAATCGAAAAATCAAGCATGTTTCTGACTTTGACTAGCTCTAACTTCTGTATTTTTCATCCGATTTTTACGTTCGACACCTCGTCTGACGCGTATTGATTCGTAGTAGAAACTTGCATCATTACATTTTCCAAAACTAACCAGGTTTTGGAAAGATTCTGTCGATTCCGAAAAAATACCTCTTGAACTTTGCGTGTCTCTAACTCGACTAGCTATAACTTCTGTATTTTTCATCCGATTTTTACGTTCGACACCTCGTCTGACGCGTATTGATTCGTAGTAGAAACTTGCATCATTACATTTTCCAAAACTAACCAGGTTTTGGAAAGATTCTGTCGATTCCGAAAAAGTACCTCTTGAGCTTTGCGTGTCTCTAAGTCGACTAATTGTCGCCCGATTTCGAAATGATGTATTATTTTCGATACGTACGAATGTGGTCTTTCGATTAGCATTACAGAAAATCAATTAAAAAATTTTCGCATTTTTGGCCAAAAATGTGATGTAACCCCTTGTGTTTTTGGCCAAAATCGGCTTCAGTCGAAAAATCAAGCATGTTTCTGACTTTGACTAGCTATAACTTCTGTATTTTTCATCCGATTTTTACATTCGACACCTCGTCTGACGCGTATTTATTCGTAGTATCTACTTGCATCATTACATTTTCCAAAACTAACCAGGTTTTGGAAAGATGTAGTCGATTCCGAAAAAATACCTCTTGAACTTTGCGTGTCTCTAACTCGACTAATTGTCGCCCGATTTCGAAATGATGTATTATTTTCGATACGTACGAATGTGGTCTTTCGATTAGCATTACAGAAAATCAATTAAAAAATTTTCGCAGTTTTGGCCAAAAATGTGATGTAACCCCTTGTGTTTTTGGCCAAAATCGGCTTCAATCGAAAAATCAAGCATGTTTCTGACTTTGACTAGCTATAACTTCTGTATTTTTCATCCGATTTTTACGTTCGACACCTCGTCTGACGCGTATTGATTCGTAGTAGAAACTTGCATCATTACATTTTCCAAAACTAACCAGGTTTTGGAAAGATGTAGTCGATTCCGAAAAAATACCTCTTGAACTTTGCGTGTCTCTAACTCGACTAGCTATAACTTCTGTATTTTTCATCCGATTTTTACATTCGACACCTCGTCTGACGCGTATTGATTCGTAGTAGAAACTTGCATCATTACATTTTCCAAAACTAACCAGGTTTTGGAAAGATGTAGTCGATTCCGAAAAAATACCTCTTGAACTTTGCGTGTCTCTAACTCGACTAGCTATAACTTCTGTATTTTTCATCCGATTTTTACGTTCGACACCTCGTCTGACGCGTATTGATTTGTAGTATCTACTTGCATCATTACATTTTCCAAAACTAACCAGGTTTTGGAAAGATTCTGTCGATTCCGAAAAAATACCTCTTGAACTTTGCGTGTCTCTAACTCGACTAGCTATAACTTCTGTATTTTTCATCCGATTTTTACGTTCGACACCTCGTCTGACGCGTATTGATTCGTAGTATCTACTTGCATCATTACATTTTCCAAAACTAACCAGGTTTTGGAAAGATTCTGTCGATTCCGAAAAAATACCTCTTGAACTTTGCGTGTCTCTAACTCGACTAATTGTCGCCCGATTTCGAAATGATGTATTATTTTCGATACGTACGAATGTGGTCTTTCGATTAGCATTACAGAAAATCAATTAAAAAATTTTCGCAGTTTTGGCCAAAAATGTGATGTAACCCCTTGTGTTTTTGGCCAAAATCGGCTTCAATCGAAAAATCAAGCATGTTTCTGACTTTGACTAGCTATAACTTCTGTATTTTTCATCCGATTTTTACGTTCGACACCTCGTCTGACGCGTATTGATTCGTAGTAGAAACTTGCATCATTACATTTTCCAAAACTAACCAGGTTTTGGAAAGATGTAGTCGATTCCGAAAAAATACCTCTTGAACTTTGCGTGTCTCTAACTCGACTAGCTATAACTTCTGTATTTTTCATCTGATTTTTACGTTCGACACCTCGTCTGACGCGTATTGATTCGTAGTAGAAACTTGCATCATTACATTTTCCAAAACTAACCAGGTTTTGGAAAGATGTAGTCGATTCCGAAAAAATACCTCTTGAACTTTGCGTGTCTCTAACTCGACTAGCTATAACTTCTGTATTTTTCATCCGATTTTTACGTTCGACACCTCGTCTGACGCGTATTGATTCGTAGTAGAAACTTGCATCATTACATTTTCCAAAACTAACCAGGTTTTGGAAAGATTCTGTCGATTCCGAAAAAATACCTCTTGAACTTTGCGTGTCTCTAACTCGACTAATTGTCGCCCGATTTCGAAATGATGTATTATTTTCGATACGTACGAATGTGGTCTTTCGATTAGCATTACAGAAAATCAATTAAAAAATTTTCGCATTTTTGGCCAAAAATGTGATGTAACCCCTTGTCTTTTTGGCCAAAATCGGCTTGAATCGAAAAATCAAGAATGTTTTTGACTTTGATTTTATACGTTCGACACCTCGTCTGACGCGTATTGATTCGTAGTATCTACTTGCATCATTACATTTTCCAAAACTAACCAGGTTTTGGAAAGATTCTGTCGATTCCGAAAAAATACCTCTTGAACTTTGCGTGTCTCTAACTCGACTAATTGTCGCCCGATTTCGAAATGATGTATTATTTTTGATACGTACGAATGTGGTCTTTCGATTAGCATTACAGAAAATCAATTAAAAAATTTTCGCATTTTTGGCCAAAAATGTGATGTAACCCCTTGTGTTTTTGGCCAAAATCGGCTTCAATCGAAAAATCAAGCATGTTTCTGACTTTGACTAGCTATAACTTCTGTATTTTTCATCCGATTTTTACGTTCGACACCTCGTCTGACGCGTATTGATTCGTAGTAGAAACTTGCATCATTACATTTTCCAAAACTAACCAGGTTTTGGAAAGATTCTGTCGATTCCGAAAAAATACCTCTTGAACTTTGCGTGTCTCTAACTCGACTAATTGTCGCCCGATTTCGAAATGATGTATTATTTTCGATACGTACGAATGTGGTCTTTCGATTAGCATTACAGAAAATCAATTAAAAAATTTTCGCATTTTTGGCCAAAAATGTGATGTAACCCCTTGTGTTTTTGGCCAAAATCGGCTTCAATCGAAAAATCAAGCATGTTTCTGACTTTGACTAGCTATAACTTCTGTATTTTTCATCCGATTTTTACGTTCGACACCTCGTCTGACGCGTATTGATTCGTAGTAGAAACTTGCATCATTACATTTTCCAAAACTAACCAGGTTTTGGAAAGATGTAGTCGATTCCGAAAAAATATTCTTGAACTTTGCGTGTCTCTAACTCGACTAGCTATAACTTCTGTATTTTTCATCCGATTTTTACGTTCGACACCTCGTCTGACGCGTATTGATTCGTAGTAGAAACTTGCATCATTACATTTTCCAAAACTAACCAGGTTTTGGAAAGATTCTGTCGATTCCGAAAAAGTACCTCTTGAACTTTGCGTGTCTCTAACTCGACTAATTGTCGCCCGATTTCGAAATGATGTATTATTTTCGATACGTACGAATGTGGTCTTTCGATTAGCATTACAGAAAATCAATTAAAAAATTTTCGCATTTTTGGCCAAAAATGTGATGTAACCCCTTGTGTTTTTGGCCAAAATCGGCTTCAATCGAAAAATCAAGCATGTTTCTGACTTTGACTAGCTATAACTTCTATATTTTTCATCCGATTTTTACGTTCGACACCTCGTCTGACGCGTATTGATTCGTAGTAGAAACTTGCATCATTACATTTTCCAAAACTAACCAGGTTTTGGAAAGATGTAGTCGATTCCGAAAAAATACCTCTTGAACTTTGCGTGTCTCTAACTCGACTAGCTATAACTTCTGTATTTTTCATCTGATTTTTACGTTCGACACCTCGTCTGACGCGTATTGATTCGTAGTATCTACTTGCATCATTACATTTTCCAAAACTAACCAGGTTTTGGAAAGATTCTGTCGATTCCGAAAAAGTACCTCTTGAACTTTGCGTGTCTCTAACTCGACTAATTGTCGCCCGATTTCGAAATGATGTATTATTTTCGATACGTACGAATGTGGTCTTTCGATTAGCATTACAGAAAATCAATTAAAAAATTTTCGCATTTTTGGCCAAAAATGTGATGTAACCCCTTGTGTTTTTGGCCAAAATCGGCTTCAATCGAAAAATCAAGCATGTTTCTGACTTTGACTAGCTATAACTTCTGTATTTTTCATCCGATTTTTACATTCGACACCTCGTCTGACGCGTATTTATTCGTAGTATCTACTTGCATCATTACATTTTCCAAAACTAACCAGGTTTTGGAAAGATGTAGTCGATTCCGAAAAAATACCTCTTGAACTTTGCGTGTCTCTAACTCGACTAATTGTCGCCCGATTTCGAAATGATGTATTATTTTCGATACGTACGAATGTGGTCTTTCGATTAGCATTACAGAAAATCAATTAAAAAATTTTCGCAGTTTTGGCCAAAAATGTGATGTAACCCCTTGTGTTTTTGGCCAAAATCGGCTTCAATCGAAAAATCAAGCATGTTTCTGACTTTGACTAGCTATAACTTCTGTATTTTTCATCCGATTTTTACGTTCGACACCTCGTCTGACGCGTATTGATTCGTAGTAGAAACTTGCATCATTACATTTTCCAAAACTAACCAGGTTTTGGAAAGATGTAGTCGATTCCGAAAAAATACCTCTTGAACTTTGCGTGTCTCTAACTCGACTAGCTATAACTTCTGTATTTTTCATCCGATTTTTACGTTCGACACCTCGTCTGACGCGTATTGATTTGTAGTATCTACTTGCATCATTACATTTTCCAAAACTAACCAGGTTTTGGAAAGATGTAGTCGATTCCGAAAAACTACCTCTTGAACTTTGCGTGTCTCTAACTCGACTAGCTATAACTTCTGTATTTTTCATCCGATTTTTACGTTCGACACCTCGTCTGACGCGTATTGATTCGTAGTATCTACTTGCATCAATACATTTTCCAAAACTAACCAGGTTTTGGAAAGATTCTGTCGATTCCGAAAAAATACCTCTTGAACTTTGCGTGTCTCTAACTCGACTAATTGTCGCCCGATTTCGAAATGATGTATTATTTTCGATACGTACGAATGTGGTCTTTCGATTAGCATTACAGAAAATCAATTAAAAAATTTTCGCAGTTTTGGCCAAAAATGTGATGTAGCCCCTTGTGTTTTTGGCCAAAATCGGCTTCAATCGAAAAATCAAGCATGTTTCTGACTTTGACTAGCTATAACTTCTGTATTTTTCATCCGATTTTTACGTTCGACACCTCGTCTGACGCGTATTGATTCGTAGTAGAAACTTGCATCATTACATTTTCCAAAACTAACCAGGTTTTGGAAAGATTCTGTCGATTCCGAAAAAATACCTCTTGAACTTTGCGTGTCTCTAACTCGACTAGCTATAACTTCTGTATTTTTCATCCGATTTTTACGTTCGACACCTCGTCTGACGCGTATTGATTCGTAGTAGAAACTTGCATCATTAGATTTTCCAAAACTAACCAGGTTTTGGAAAGATTCTGTCGATTCCGAAAAAATACCTCTTGAACTTTGCGTGTCTCTAACTCGACTAGCTATAACTTCTGTATTTTTCATCCGATTTTTACGTTCGACACCTCGTCTGACGCGTATTGATTCGTAGTAGAAACTTGCATCATTACATTTTCCAAAACTAACCAGGTTTTGGAAAGATTCTGTCGATTCCGAAAAAGTACCTCTTGAACTTTGCGTGTCTCTAACTCGACTAATTGTCGCCCGATTTCGAAATGATGTATTATTTTCGATACGTACGAATGTGGTCTTTCGATTGGCATTACAGAAAATCAATTAAAAAATTTTCGCATTTTTGGCCAAAAATGTGATGTAACCCCTTGTGTTTTTGGCCAAAATCGGCTTCAATCGAAAAATCAAGCATGTTTCTGACTTTGACTAGCTATAACTTCTGTATTTTTCATCCGATTTTTACGTTCGACACCTCGTCTGACGCGTATTGATTCGTAGTAGAAACTTGCATCATTACATTTTCCAAAACTAACCAGGTTTTGGAAAGATTCTGTCGATTCCGAAAAAATACCTCTTGAACTTTGCGTGTCTCTAACTCGACTAGCTATAACTTCTGTATTTTTCATCCGATTTTTACGTTCGACACCTCGTCTGACGCGTATTGATTCGTAGTAGAAACTTGCATCATTACATTTTCCAAAACTAACCAGGTTTTGGAAAGATTCTGTCGATTCCGAAAAAATACCTCTTGAACTTTGCGTGTCTCTAACTCGACTAGCTATAACTTCTGTATTTTTCATCCGATTTTTACGTTCGACACCTCGTCTGACGCGTATTGATTCGTAGTATCTACTTGCATCATTACATTTTCCAAAACTAACCAGGTTTTGGAAAGATGTAGTCGATTCCGAAAAAATACCTCTTGAACTTTGCGTGTCTCTAACTCGACTAATTGTCGCCCGATTTCGAAATGATGTATTATTTTCGATACGTACGAATGTGGTCTTTCGATTAGCATTACAGAAAATCAATTAAAAATTTTTCGCATTTTTGGCCAAAAATGTGATGTAACCCCTTGTGTTTTTGGCCAAAATCGGCTTCAATCGAAAAATCAAGCATGTTTCTGACTTTGACTAGCTATAACTTCTGTATTTTTCATCCGATTTTTACGTTCGACACCTCGTCTAACGCGTATTGATTCGTAGTAGAAACTTGCATCATTACATTTTCCAAAACTAACCAGGTTTTGGAAAGATGTAGTCGATTCCGAAAAAATACCTCTTGAACTTTGCGTGTCTCTAACTCGACTAGCTATAACTTCTGTATTTTTCATCCGATTTTTACGTTCGACACCTCGTCTGACGCGTATTGATTCGTAGTATCTACTTGCATCATTACATTTTCCAAAACTAACCAGGTTTTGGAAAGATTCTGTCGATTCCGAAAAACTACCTCTTGAACTTTGCGTGTCTCTAACTCGACTAATTGTCGCCCGATTTCGAAATGATGTATTATTTTCGATACGTACGAATGTGGTCTTTCGATTAGCATTACAGAAAATCAATTAAAAAATTTTCGCATATTTGGCCAAAAATGTGATGTAACCCCTTGTCTTTTTGGCCAAAATCGGCTTCAATCGAAAAATCAAGCATGTTTCTGACTTTGACTAGCTATAACTTCTGTATTTTTCATCCGATTTTTACGTTCGATACCTCGTCTGACGCGTATTGATTCGTAGTAGAAACTTGCATCATTACATTTTCCAAAACTAACCAGGTTTTGGAAAGATTCTGTCGATTCCGAAAAAATACCTCTTGAACTTTGCGTGTCTCTAACTCGACTAGCTATAACTTCTGTATTTTTCATCCGATTTTTACGTTCGACACCTCGTCTGACGCGTATTGATTCGTAGTAGAAACTTGCATCATTACATTTTCCAAAACTAACCAGGTTTTGGAAAGATTCTGTCGATTCCGAAAAAGTACCTCTTGAACTTTGCGTGTCTCTAACTCGACTAATTGTCGCCCGATTTCGAAATGATGTATTATTTTCGATACGTACGAATGTGGTCTTTCGATTAGCATTACAGAAAATCAATTAAAAAATTTTCGCATTTTTGGCCAAAAATGTGATGTAACCCCTTGTCTTTTTGGCCAAAATCGGCTTGAATCGAAAAATCAAGAATGTTTCTGACTTTGACTAGCTATAACTTCTGTATTTTTCATCCGATTTTTACGTTCGACACCTCGTCTGACGCGTATTGATTCGTAGTAGAAACTTGCATCATTACATTTTCCAAAACTAACCAGGTTTTGGAAAGATTCTGTCGATTCCGAAAAAATACCTCTTGAACTTTGCGTGTCTCTAACTCGACTAATTGTCGCCCGATTTCGAAATGATGTATTATTTTCGATACGTACGAATGTGGTCTTTCGATTAGCATTACAGAAAATCAATTAAAAAATTTTCGCATATTTGGCCAAAAATGTGATGTAACCCCTTGTCTTTTTGGCCAAAATCGGCTTCAATCGAAAAATCAAGCATGTTTCTGACTTTGACTAGCTATAACTTCTGTATTTTTCATCCGATTTTTACGTTCGACACCTCGTCTGACGCGTATTGATTCGTAGTAGAAACTTGCATCATTACATTTTCCAAAACTAACCAGGTTTTGGAAAGATGTAGTCGATTCCGAAAAAATACCTCTTGAACTTTGCGTGTCTCTAACTCGACTAGCTATAACTTCTGTATTTTTCATCCGATTTTTACGTTCGACACCTCGTCTGACGCGTATTGATTCGTAGTATCTACTTGCATCATTACATTTTCCAAAACTAACCAGGTTTTGGAAAGATTCTGTCGATTCCGAAAAACTACCTCTTGAACTTTGCGTGTCTCTAACTCGACTAATTGTCGCCCGATTTCGAAATGATGTATTATTTTCGATACGTACGAATGTGGTCTTTCGATTAGCATTACAGAAAATCAATTAAAAAATTTTCGCATATTTGGCCAAAAATGTGATGTAACCCCTTGTCTTTTTGGCCAAAATCGGCTTCAATCGAAAAATCAAGCATGTTTCTGACTTTGACTAGCTATAACTTCTGTATTTTTCATCCGATTTTTACGTTCGACACCTCGTCTGACGCGTATTGATTCGTAGTAGAAACTTGCATCATTACATTTTCCAAAACTAACCAGGTTTTGGAAAGATTTTGTCGATTCCGAAAAAATACCTCTTGAACTTTGCGTGTCTCTAACTCGACTAGCTATAACTTCTGTATTTTTCATCCGATTTTTACGTTCGACACCTCGTCTGACGCGTATTGATTCGTAGTAGAAACTTGCATCATTACATTTTCCAAAACTAACCAGGTTTTGGAAAGATTCTGTCGATTCCGAAAAAGTACCTCTTGAACTTTGCGTGTCTCTAACTCGACTAATTGTCGCCCGATTTCGAAATAATGTATTATTTTCGATACGTACGAATGTGGTCTTTCGATTAGCATTACAGAAAATCAATTAAAAAATTTTCGCATTTTTGGCCAAAAATGTGATGTAACCTCTTGTCTTTTTGGCCAAAATCGGCTTGAATCGAAAAATCAAGAATGTTTCTGACTTTGACTAGCTATAACTTCTGTATTTTTCATCCGATTTTTACGTTCGACACCTCGTCTGACGCGTATTGATTCGTAGTATCTACTTGCATCATTACATTTTCCAAAACTAACCAGGTTTTGGAAAGATTCTGTCGATTCCGAAAAAATACCTCTTGAACTTTGCGTGTCTCTAACTCGACTAATTGTCGCCCGATTTCGAAATGATGTATTATTTTCGATACGTACGAATGTGGTCTTTCGATTAGCATTACAGAAAATCAATTAAAAAATTTTCGCATTTTTGGCCAAAAATGTGATGTAACCCCTTGTGTTTTTGGCCAAAATCGGCTTCAATCGAAAAATCAAGCATGTTTCTGACTTTGACTAGCTATAACTTCTGTATTTTTCATCCGATTTTTACGTTCGACACCTCGTCTGACGCGTATTGATTCGTAGTAGAAACTTGCATCATTACATTTTCCAAAACTAACCAGGTTTTGGAAAGATGTAGTCGATTCCGAAAAAATACCTCTTGAACTTTGCGTGTCTCTAACTCGACTAGCTATAACTTCTGTATTTTTCATCCGATTTTTACGTTCGACACCTCGTCTGACGCGTATTGATTCGTAGTATCTACTTGCATCATTACATTTTCCAAAACTAACCAGGTTTTGGAAAGATTCTGTCGATTCCGAAAAACTACCTCTTGAACTTTGCGTGTCTCTAACTCGACTAATTGTCGCCCGATTTCGAAATGATGTATTATTTTCGATACGTACGAATGTGGTCTTTCGATTAGCATTACAGAAAATCAATTAAAAAATTTTCGCATTTTTGGCCAAAAATGTGATGTAACCTCTTGTCTTTTTGGCCAAAATCGGCTTGAATCGAAAAATCAAGAATGTTTCTGACTTTGACTAGCTATAACTTCTGTATTTTTCATCCGATTTTTACGTTCGACACCTCGTCTGACGCGTATTGATTCGTAGTATCTACTTGCATCATTACATTTTCCAAAACTAACCAGGTTTTGGAAAGATTCTGTCGATTCCGAAAAAATACCTCTTGAACTTTGCGTGTCTCTAACTCGACTAATTGTCGCCCGATTTCGAAATGATGTATTATTTTCGATACGTACGAATGTGGTCTTTCGATTAGCATTACAGAAAATCAATTAAAAAATTTTCGCATTTTTGGCCAAAAATGTGATGTAACCCCTTGTGTTTTTGGCCAAAATCGGCTTCAATCGAAAAATCAAGCATGTTTCTGACTTTGACTAGCTATAACTTCTGTATTTTTCATCCGATTTTTACGTTCGACACCTCGTCTGACGCGTATTGATTCGTAGTAGAAACTTGCATCATTACATTTTCCAAAACTAACCAGGTTTTGGAAAGATGTAGTCGATTCCGAAAAAATACCTCTTGAACTTTGCGTGTCTCTAACTCGACTAGCTATAACTTCTGTATTTTTCATCCGATTTTTACGTTCGACACCTCGTCTGACGCGTATTGATTCGTAGTAGAAACTTGCATCATTACATTTTCCAAAACTAACCAGGTTTTGGAAAGATTCTGTCGATTCCGAAAAAGTACCTCTTGAACTTTGCGTGTCTCTAACTCGACTAATTGTCGCCCGATTTCGAAATGATGTATTATTTTCGATACGTACGAATGTGGTCTTTCGATTAGCATTACAGAAAATCAATTAAAAAATTTTCGCATTTTTGGCCAAAAATGTGATGTAACCCCTTGTCTTTTTGGCCAAAATCGGCTTGAATCGAAAAATCAAGAATGTTTCTGACTTTGACTAGCTATAACTTCTGTATTTTTCATCCGATTTTTACGTTCGACACCTCGTCTGACGCGTATTGATTCGTAGTATCTACTTGCATCATTACATTTTCCAAAACTAACCAGGTTTTGGAAAGATTCTGTCGATTCCGAAAAAATACCTCTTGAACTTTGCGTGTCTCTAACTCGACTAATTGTCGCCCGATTTCGAAATGATGTATTATTTTCGATACGTACGAATGTGGTCTTTCGATTAGCATTACAGAAAATCAATTAAAAAATTTTCGCATTTTTGGCCAAAAATGTGATGTAACCCCTTGTGTTTTTGGCCAAAATCGGCTTCAATCGAAAAATCAAGCATGTTTCTGACTTTGACTAGCTATAACTTCTGTATTTTTCATCCGATTTTTACGTTCGACACCTCGTCTGACGCGTATTGATTCGTAGTATCTACTTGCATCATTACATTTTCCAAAACTAACCAGGTTTTGGAAAGATTCTGTCGATTCCGAAAAAATACCTCTTGAACTTTGCGTGTCTCTAACTCGACTAGCTATAACTTCTGTATTTTTCATCCGATTTTTACGTTCGACACCTCGTCTGACGCGTATTGATTCGTAGTAGAAACTTGCATCATTACATTTTCCAAAACTAACCAGGTTTTGGAAAGATTCTGTCGATTCCGAAAAAATACCTCTTGAACTTTGCGTGTCTCTAACTCGACTAATTGTCGCCCGATTTCGAAATGATGTATTATTTTCGATACGTACGAATGTGTTCTTTCGATTAGCATTACAGAAAATCAATTAAAAAATTTTCGCATTTTTGGCCAAAAATGTGATGTTACCCCTTGTGTTTTTGGCCGAAATCGGCTTGAATCGAAAAATCAAGCATGTTTCTGACTTTGACTAGCTATAACTTCTGTATTTTTCATCCGATTTTTACGTTCGACACCTCGTCTGACGCGTATTGATTCGTAGTAGAAACTTGCATCATTACATTTTCCAAAATTAACCAGGTTTTGGAAAGATTCTGTCGATTCCGAAAAAATACCTCTTGAACTTTGCGTGTCTCTAACTCGACTAATTGTCGCCCGATTTCGAAATGATGTATTATTTTCGATACGTACGAATGTGGTCTTTCGATTAGCATTACAGAAAATCAATTAAAAAATTTTCGCATTTTTGGCCAAAAATGTGATGTAACCCCTTGTGTTTTTGGCCAAAATCGGCTTCAATCGAAAAATCAAGCATGTTTCTGACTTTGACTAGCTTCTGTATTTTTCATATTCCTCAGCAGAAATCTAGATAATTCCCATCAGAGTAGAAACCCAACTTTCAGCTAATGTCATTGTAATTAATTCATCCTTTGTTGCTATGCTCGTGGTTCATTTGCATGGCAATGTGGACATGGTCTTGGAAACTGTATGTAAATTAGTTGAGAAACTTCTGCACCACCAGCAGCAGCACCACCACAAACGCTGCACCACAGTGAGGGGCCACGCACTCACTCGAACTGCTGTCGATTGCCTTTTGATGTGGCGGATGTGGTGGCGGCCACTGCGACGGCTGATGGCAGCCCACGTCGAGTACGTGCCGCTTAAGCCAAACGCTACACTTACCGCACACTTCGACACCTTTGCGAACGGTGAGCGGCAGATCTGGCGTCGGGCGACGCGAGGTGTTAATAGATTTACGTGGCTGCCATGGCGTGGCGTGGCTCTGTGGTTGCGGCAGTGGCTCCGGCTGCGGCTACGGCTGCTTTAACATCGAGCCAATGTACTTGTTTATTTAAACATGCCTCAGGAGCCAAATGACAATGCCACACGCAACTCTGGGCCGCGCCTGAGGCTCATTACGCTCAAATAAAAAGGCAAATAAAAAGTGAAACAAAGCAAAACAAAGCCAGCGGCAAACACAGGCGCAAAAAGTTTCAAAAAGCAAAACTGCAAAGTGGACATTATTTTATACTTGTGCCCTACTCATTCTTTTTTTTTTTTCATTTGTCGTCGCGTTGGCATTGCAGCAAGTCCAAGGACGAGGACAGATGGCCGGGGCGATGCCTGGGCAGCTGCTGAGACAGGAGCGCTGTCTGGCTGCCTGTGGGTCGCTCGCTCTCTATATATATATATATATATGAAACCAAAATAAATGCCAACAAGAATAATTCCCGGCTAATCCGATTTAGTGCGCTGCCTGCTTCCAGAGAAACCAGAAATAAGAGAGAGAGACAGAGAGAGAGAGAGAGTCCACTTGATTATATGCCACCACAGCCATTGTCTGCCCATTTAAGTGGCCAGTTTGCTGGCCGGCAAGCCAGTTTGCTGCCCGATAAGCCAATTCACAGTGGTAAGCATAATGTAGTATGTGCATTTATCTAAGCCGAGCAGCTGAACAATAAACATTTTGCATACAGATTTGTATAATCGCCGCTGCAAATGCACATGAAAAGGTCTACAGCAAGTTGAGCTCAAGAATTTATAGAATTCTCTGCAGTTGCTTGGCATTTGATATAAGAATGGGTTTATGCTTTTAATTATTTTTACTGCGTGTATAAATATAATTTAATTTATATATTATTTAAGTAACTAACCTTTTTTTTATGTGAAATATTTAAATAAAATAAAATTATATGCAAGTGGGTAAGTGGCATAACTCAGCAGTTGCTTAAGTTATTAGAATATTTAAAATATTAAAATATCTAATGATATTTATCATGTAATTATACATTATTTAAAAAATACTAATCAAGCTAAAAACAAGTGAAATTGTTACATTTGTCACAAAACAAAACAAGCTACATTATTAGGAAGCAACACGAATGTTAAGGCATTTCATTGAATGATCTATAATTTGTTCAAGAGTGGCATTTTCATTTGATTGCATATTGAATATGCAAGAGTGTGCATGTGAGCGAACTCTCCATACTTAACATGCTCTCACAAATTAAACGAAATTAAATCACTTTGACATTGAAAGTAGAGACGATCGCTCGTGTTTTGCTTGCACTCTTCGAGCGAAAAAGCTGTCAGAAAAAAGGAGAAAGAGAGAGAGCTCAATTAAAAGAAAAAGGTTTGTTTCGGCAATGAATTTCAGTTCGAAATCAATCCTCGCCGTCATATAGTTGAGAAGTTTGCATATTTTCAATTTAGATCCCACGCCCACATTTATACATATATTTCTATATATCTTTATATATGCTAGGACTTAATTCCAAGTAATTTATGCCTAGTAGCTAGTTCTACATAAAAAGGTTTGCCTAAGAATTTCCAACCCACTTAATACAATTCATAAATAAGTAATATTATAATATAAATATATAATAATAATAATATAATATATAATTTATGTATAATAATATAGTAATATTATAATGTATAAATAACATATATAAACATATATAATATTAAATGCATTCTTTCTCCACTTCTCTGCTGCCATTGCCCATTGTAAAAATGTATGTTAAGCTTTATCATTTTCGCCCATGCTCAATTTGTTGTGTTCTCTATTTCTTTGGTCGAAAAATTCTTGACTTTTTAATGTGTTTGTCGCTTTCTTCTCTTTGTTGTTTTCTGTGCTTTTTTGTTTTTGTCATTTCGCTTTATTCGTTGCACGAAATAAAATTAAGAAGAATAAAAATAAGACAATTGAAAACATAATTTTTATGTTCTGGTTTTCGCTCTGCTTTCATTTTGCATAATTAAATAATGACAATGCGGCAGTCGGGACTTTTATGGAAATATTGACCGAGAGTCCGTTTGCGTCTTGCCACGCGCAGATAGAGCCGGCGGCCATTGAACGGGAAAAGAAAGCCGAACTAAGGCCCAAATCTGTTTCAGACAGCTGCAGCGTTGTGGAAATTTAAGCAACGGAGCAACGACCTTGTTCGGTGGGGCAATGCCACCTTATCGCCGCGGCTGCTTTATGTGGCGTCTCCCGGGAATGTCGAACGTATTTGTGGCATTACGGCTGGGGCAGGGCAATTCGGCTTGAAATTGATGTGTGCAGCACACATTGGAATCGCGTTATTTAATGGCCGATGGCCGATATGATCTCGCATAGCGTTAAAAGCTTCCGCTCGGCGGCGTTCGGCAATTAAAACGTCACACGTGGCGTATACGTAATAAAAACGTTTTCCCATTTTTATGAAGGTAGAACACGTTTAACTGCGATAAGCTATAATTTGGGCAACAGCTGAGGGGTATTTATTGATTTGAAAAGCCCTCAGTGTGGGTTAATAAAGGGAAGTGTTGGAAAACGCCAAAAAGGCAAATGCTGTGTGAGTTCGTGCGTTGCCTTTGTGGCATTTGTGTGCATGTCATTAAAACGAAATAGATGAGTGTGTGAGAGCGAACGGAATCGAGTTTTAAAAGCTACAAACCCTAAGTGAAATGCCGAGCAGCCCAAAAGCAAAAAGTTTGAGCGGCTTCTTAGAAATGCACAAAAGAAATTCCACAGCCCAAGTGCCGAGCTCCAAAGCGCCGGCAAAAGCAAAGCAGCAGAATGAGCTGCATGTAGTATGAGGCGTGTCGCTGTTAAAAATGCATTCGCGCCCTACATGTGTGTGTGCTTGTGTGTGTTTTTCTCTGTGTGTCTATGCCAATTGCACGCGGCAAACTTTCTAATTCAATTGTGGCATGCCATGCCAAATTCATAACGTGCCGCGCCGCATTCCAATTCCAAATCCCTTCACACAGAAATTATGTGCACATATCTGTGGCAGTGAGTGGAGGAGCGTGTGTCTAATGCTTCAGGGGAGTATCATTGCTGTAGCTTGAAGCTAAAATAACCAAAGCTTAAGCATGTAATAGCGTTAAGTGGGAAGCTCAATGTCCTACTCGAAAATTATATATAATGAAATTGAAATATTTTATTTATATATCATATTTATATGATATATTATACAATCATAAAGCTGCTAATCTGAGCAAGTCTACTAATGAATAAAGGCAGTGATAATATCTTACAGCAGCTGAAAGTCAACTAAATTTATTCATATTCCTCTTGTTAGCAAATTTTTCATTAAGCTTAAATAAAGAAAGATTTATCTTATTGTTTCCTGAACGCAACTTAAGCTGTTTCCTATACTAGAGGCAACATTTTTTTAGTATGCAAACTTCCTTGGGTATATTTTTGTATATTCTTGTGGATATTTTCATGCAGCAAACGATACTAAATTTGTCTACAAACACTAGCGCCATCTATGGAAATATATTGTCAGTACTTACTACTGCTACTGCACAAAAGATGGCGCTTACACAGCACAGGGTGACAGACACCTGCTAAAAGCTTGCTGCCAGGACACAAGCCAACTTGGCTTTAAAGCTCAGGAAAGTGTTTGAGCTTTAAAGCTACTGCAACTAAAAAATTTTAAAAACATTTATAAAACTATAGGGCATATAAATATAATATATTTAATATATAAATCACGCCAATCAAATTTATTAAATGTAATATATAAATCATTTGTGGGACTATATACTATAAGTAAAAAAAAATATAATATAAAAAAATATAAAAATAAAAAAAATTTTAAAAATAAATAATTATTGCAACTGAAAGTGGATCCATTTACTTTTTCATTGTATTAAACCGACGCTTAATAAATAAAAAAAAAATGTAAAAAAAAAACAATTTTTGCAACTAAACGTTTAAAATAATATTCCCAATATTTAAAAAAAATCACCGGCATAAATTTCCCCAGTCAAACAACATTATAATTATTATTATTATTATGCTTCATATCCCTAAACATTATGTTTTCAACAATAATTAAAAAACTTGCATCTCCCCCATCCACATAATCTAAAACCCGCCAGCAGTGCTTTGACCTTTGACCAGCATACATTTGTTGATCTTCGCCGAGTTAACAAACTGGGCAAACTAGGCGCATGCAAATACAGCCAAGTTCAAACACCTGCCAAAGCGGAAAACATCAACAGCGTCGGGCGATAGCCGCAAGAACCGCAACAAACAAATAAGCAAGGAAATGAAGGAATACCCCTACCCGAACCATGCCACCTCACTCCATGCGTGTGGGCGCTGTCAACACTGGCAGATGCCACAAGCCACATTCTTCTAGCTTGCACGTTTCAATGGAGCACAAAGAGTGGGCCGTGGGCCATGGCAGTGGGCTAAGGAAGCGTCGAGTAGGAACGGTCATTGGGACGCACGCCTCAGCGATTTATGTTGAATGTTGTGCAAAGTACGCAACCGCCAGCACACATGCCAATTGCAAGGTGGTGGCTCACACACTCCCCCTCCCCTCTCCCAAAAGAAAACAACACCAAAAAGGATGCTGTGAGAGGCGAAAGTTTGCATGCAAAATGCAGCGTCTCGGTTAAGGAATTTGCATTGGAACTATTTGTTCGCTGCTTGATTTCAAGTGTTTACATAAAAAATATGAATGAATGTCTGTCTGTGTGCATCTAAAAATACAAGTAAAATGTAGTGCAGCTCCGCCTTTTAGAGGTCATTAAACCACAGCGCAGTTCAACACTTTTTTATGGCGGACGTTGCTTATGCGACCCGGAAGTTGCTCGTAATTTCGTTTCCGCCTGATTTACAAATATTTGCATGGCAAAACATTTTTCAACAAAAAATAAATACTAAAAAAAAACAGCATCAGCGGCAGCAGCAACAGCAGCAACCGACAAACAAGCAAACAACAAAAATACTAATAAAAACTAAGCCGTAACCGAAATGGCAAGGAAATGTAAAATGTTGAGCGAAAAGTTGTTGAAATGCATTTTGCAGAAACTTGTGGCTTTTTTTGCAGTCGGCTGACCGAGTGAATGAATGATGAATAAATGAGTGTGTGGCTTCACTCCTCGCAATAAACATATAAACAACGTACGCAGCAGTATAGCAGTTGTAAATTTTACGAATCACTCAATGTCTAACAAGGGAAATGCATTAAGTAAGCTTTAAGCTAGATGAAATTTAAATGATTTCTTTTTAGATATATATAATATGAATATAAAATATATATTGTATAATAATAAACTATGAAAAAATAAATAAATTATTTATAAATAATAAATATTATAATTAAACAAGTATTATATATATTATTCAAAATTTAATAAGAAATAATTTATTTAATAAGTATGTATTACTTAAATAATTTTATTTATTTTCTATTTCAGTAAGATAAATATAAATAATTATATATTATACAATAAATTAATAACTACTAAATAAAAAATTTTTTATTATTATATTGTCAGTAAATAATTAAATTATCTATTAAATAATAAGAATCTAAAGCTGATATCTTAAAGGTCTCTTTAATACATTTTATTTGTTGTAGTAATATATTTTTAATTTTTTTTTACTTAAACAAGGGAATAATCAGCTTGGTTTGAGCTATGATAAGACTTAAATATATTTATTACTCCTTATTACCTATTAAATTAAAATTAAATTAAATTATTGAAAAAAATATATATAAAATTTAATTGTTCATATGAACTTCAGAACATCTGAAGCCTGTCAGCTGTCAAAAGTATTTGCAAAATGCCAATAAATATTTATTTTTCATTGCATTTTTCTCGCTCTCTGCAGTTGCTACCTTTTGTCGCATTCTCAACCAAATTGACAAATATTTGAATCTATGGAGAAATCGATGGCATTCTCAACTGAAAATCAATTTGAAATTGTAACCAAATGCGTCAGCGCCAGACTTAGCAAATGTGTGCATGGCTTGACTTAATCATGGCCTACGGTCAATAGACGTTGATTAGAAATAGCTGGCAGCTACGACAGAGCAGGAACATAGTAGACAGGCATACTTTAGAATAGGGAATAAAATTACGCCTGCAGCATTGATATTTTGAATATATTTGCAGTTAACACCTCAATATATAAGAGCAGTTTTTGTTGAATTTCAGATGTAGAATAAATAAAAAATGTTCAATTGGTAAAAAAGAGGAAATTTTGTGCTCTTACCAAAGCTTATGTAGTGGAAAAGAAAGTGAGCAAAAGAAGGCTGCACAACTTTGTCTTCTGGCAACTATAATAATAATATGGAAACTACATTTTTCATATAACAATAAATAGGTTCAACTTTCTCTGATTAATAGCTAAACTAAAATCTGATACCTTGAATGAAAAAAAATTAAAAAAAAAATATATAAAATCTTAAAAAGAACTCGGGGAAAATCTGCTACAAATTCCCACAAATATTTTATGCCCTCCATAAAATATATTTCCAAGACCTGCTGCCTAGTTGCTCAACGTTTTTTGTGCTGCCGCGATTTTAGCTTTAAATCAAACTTAACAATGCTCGCTGGTCATTGAAGCTATAATTCGAAGCGCTGATTAGGGCTGGTCGAGGGCGAGCTGAGAGCTGCGAGCTGTTGCAACTAAATAAGATTTTCCCATTTGGCTGCCCTACACGTTTCGCCGGCTGCCAAACTCTATTTGCACAGCACATAAACAAGCTGCACGAGCAGCTGCACTTGACTAAACAATACACAAAACTTTACTTCAATGCACAGGCACACACACACGCACACACACACAGCGTAGGGCTGATGGCAGCGCAGAGCGAAAACTGAAATTCGATTTCGAGTCATGCCAAAATGCAGACGCTGCCAAAGGAACTGGCTGATACTCTCTGGGCTGCTCATAATCCCATATATTTTATATACTATATCTTTACTACTATATGTATATATATATATATAAATGCCATATCTGGGCTTGAGCTAACACGCACACACACTCACACACACACACACACACACACACACCATGTCACACATAACAATAAGCGAAAGTTACAAGCTGCTTGCCGGCGCCTGCGAAATTCCCAGCTGGAGCGCTGGCTCTCCCTGCACATGATGTGGCCGAGTTGTCGCTCAAGCACGCAGCCAATCAATATCAATCGCAATTCAATTTCAATTTCAACTTCAAGCAGCGCCAGAAGTCAGCCAACTACTGCAATTGTGCCACGTATACCCTGATATAACTGATTTCGTAAGCCAGAAAGAAGATGTTGAGACTGTGGTCATGGGATGTTCTTAGAGAAATGCATAGAAAGGAAATAAAGAGGTGATTGAGTTACATTTTTACTATAAATAAAATATCTAATATAAATGCACATTATATAATTGTAAAAAAAATGTTTAATCGAAATAAAGCCCAATAAAAAAAAAATATAATAAAAATAAAATAATATAAGAAAATAAATAATAAAAAATAAAATAAAAATTCAAAAGCCAAATTTTGATTTTTAAATTTTTTTTATAGGTAATTTTGTGTACATTTTATGTATGCGTTTTTAGATTTGGCATTTTTTTATTATTTTTATTTATTGATTATTTATTTATTAATATTTATAATATATTTTAAATTTTTTTTTATATATATTTTTTATTTATTGTTTATTTATATATTTTATTATCGTGTTTATTCAAACAAGAAGTCCTCATTTATCACTTCTCACTTCAACTTTTCTTCAACCCTTTCTTCAGGCAGGGTATCCTACTGACGAGCTAAGCTCGATCTTAAGCCAGTTGTTGTTGTCATTCGCCTTTTGCGATTTGAAAAATAGCAAAGTGCACTTTGCAGCAGCAACGGCAGCAGCAGCAGCAACAACAGCCATCGCAGTTGCCAGTAAATTACTTAAGGGGAGATTTGTGTGCGCTGGAAGCGAAGCTACGGCAGCGGCGGCAACTGGCGCACATAATGAGGCAGCTGCGTACGACGAGAGCCAAGCAGCTGGAGCTGCGAGACTGCGAAGCTGCAAGGCTGGCAGACGAGTCAACCAGATTGCCAGGCTGAGGACAGCGACTGGCAGCTGGAAGGCAAGCGCTCTGATTTGCGGGGGCCAAGCAATGCTCGGCATGCATATCTCGACTGCAGCTGAGTCGCTGCCAATGTTTGCGTGAATTTGCGCCCGATTTGTTGGCCATCAAACGAGCACCGTAATTTTGCGTGTGATTAATGCACGCTGGCAAATGCCTTTCGAGCTGTCAAGGCAGCCAACGGCAAGCGCTTGATAAATGCGCCGTCGATGAAGCAACAGGCAACCTCGATAGCTGGCAAGCTCGCAAGCTTATGAAGCCACACTAGCTGCAAGGTGGCTGAGCGAAGGAAAGCAAAGAGGTGCGTGATATAAGATGATATATAGTAAAGCAATATTTAGAAATGGGAGATTATTAAGGGAAATATTTTGGCCTGGAGTGAATCTGAAAGAAATCTTGTATCCTCCTATCTTTTGATTATTCGATCTTCCCAATTTCCAATTCCCAATGTCATATCTTTTCATCTTCCTATCTTCCCATTTTTCCAACTTGTTATCTTTCCAACTTCCTATCTTCCCATTTTCAATATTCCACATTCCGTCTTCCATCCTCCACAATCCATTTTGAATTTTCCATCGTCCCATCTTCTTTTTTCCCATCTGTGCATCTTCCATCTTTAATCTTTTATCTTTAGTCTTCATCTTCCATCTTCCATCTTCCATATTTATCTTTCCTTTTCTTAACTTCCAATATCTCTCTACTTTTTCTTCTCTCTTTCTTCCATCTTTCATCTCTCGTCTTTTATCTTTCATCCTCCTTTTCCCATCTTCCAATTTCCATCCTCCATCTATCATCTTCTAGCTTCCATCTTTCATCCTTCATCTCTAATTTTTCATCTTTCATCTTCTAGCTTTTCTCCATTCCTACTTTGGCATTCAAGCCAGAGTCCTGCTTGTTCAATTGGCCAAGTAACTTGGGCAGTTACACAAATCCTTTGCGAGAGACTTCAAGCTAATAATACTTTTGCAATTTTCCCAACTTACTTTCGAGTTAAGAAAAGGTAATCTGGACAGACTTCAGATGCTGCTGCTGCTCTCTACGTTGCACTTTAAGCCCGTGTCATTGAAGAGCTGCATGATGCAAGTTGAGGAAAACTTTCGCTTTGACACAGCCAAGGACAAAAAAGTTGTGCTGTCATTAGCAAGCGTCACATAACATAAATGGCAAACTCATGAAACGGCAGACAGAACATCAGAGCCAAGGACAAACAATGGCAGGACGAGCGCAGGACAATGAGGCTCCAGAGCAAATAAACTGGCTGCAGTTGGAACACGAAATAAGAGTGAAACTTACACCTACAGCTAACTAAACAATAAAATCAACAAAATGCCAGCGAGCTGCCCAGTCAGGCCCCAGGCCTCTGGCCCCGCCTCGCCTCGTCCTGGCAAGGACCTGTGCAAATAGTGTAGCATACGTAATGACGCCGTAGGTTAGCCTGGCCCGTAAAATGCTTAAAACAATGATAATGCCAAACCAAAATAGATATCAAATATTGTTAGAGGCTAACGGAGGTGTCGGCCACAGCAGCAACCTGTTAGCTGTTGGCCCTAATTGAGCTGCCAGTTAAAGGCAGACACGAGCAAATAGCCTAAGCCTCTCCGTTTATTATCTGCCAACACCTGCCCGTGGCCGAGTAGCTGAACTTTGCATTTTCATTAGCCCAGATGGTGTTTCTAGCAACAGTTATTTGTTTTCTTACTCAATTTACCTGGTCAGCGTGCTTTTTATCTCGATTGTAGACTGCAGACCTTGGAGGCTCGTAATCAAGAGAAGCTAAATTGAAAGCAGTCAAGCATAAGTAAGAGGGGGCATTAAAGATTTTATTTGCTGCGATATTTAGGTATTTTATTTCTGCAGGGGAATCACAGAAAATGTATATAACTATGGGTAGTAGAGAATTTTAATAGGTGACTTATTAAGAACTTCCCATGGCATGCTCAACCCTTCATGGTCGTCAAAATCTGCATTGAGATGCATAGAAATATATATAGTGATAGGCTTATAAGATATCGCAGTATGCTCGCAAGACTCAGCTCAGATTCAGCACTTCAAACAAGCAAAATTAGGCATCTGTAAAAGAATATATAAAATAGTAATTTACTACTTTATTTTGAATAAGAGAAAGCAAATCAAAGTAAATTAGTTAAATTTTTGGTATCTGCAATTACGAATCGCCTGATAAAAACCTAATTTAAATATTGAAATCTTCCCTTAACAAAATTTGGTCATCGACTAATGCAGAGTTCAATTGATTACATTTTTTAAATTTCAATCAATTAAAATGGGGAAGACTCGTCAAGTTTTGCTGAATCATTTGAGTAAGCACTACATAAACAGAAGGATATCGGAAATGCCAAGCATTTGGTGGAATGATAAAAGGGAGGGTAAGGCTATTTGATTTAGTTATTAAAAATAAACAACATTTAATTATATCAGACAAATTGTAATATATTATGGGATACTAAGTAGGCGATTAGAAAGTTGCCCAACTGAAATGTATGTAAATAAGAAGTTGAATGTAATCAAAAGATGTAAACAATTAAATATTATATACCTTCCAAAAAAAATAAAATAAAAAAGTGATTAAAAAATAACAAAAGTTTATTTCTTTGCGAAACCCCTTTTCTTTTTCAGGCAGGTAAGTATACTGGTTAATTATGGAAAATCTGGGATGCGAGCTCAAAAAGGTGTTGCACTGCCAAATGGCACAGCAGCCTCCCCATTTAAAGCCATTATAAGAAAATATAATAAAAGTACTGACAGCGGGCATGCAACGCATTTATTTAAAAATGCAGCCCAAAACATGCAACAGAAATTGTACTCAAAAACTAAGCTCAGCAGCGGCTCTTCTGCAAATAAAGAACACATTTCATTCTAAAACAAGTAAGAAAACTCTAGTCGGGCGTAACCGACTAGGGTATACCATGAGCCTCGTCGCACCTGTGTCTTCCAATACACTTATATTTAGCGTAAAATTATACAAAAATTTCAAGTTTAAAGCATTTGTGGCAAATGTAAACTAAAGCAGCAGCTAATAATTCAACAAAATTCAAACGTAATTTGCGATTCTTCGAAGCGACTAGAATGCGAGCGTTTGTATGTGTGCGCTCATGAATAGAAAAAGTGCGTTCGCTTGGCGCTGCTGCCACGTGAGTTTGCAAAGTAGCCAAACGTTTTGTTTAATAAATTTTTTGCTATTTAACGGATTTCAATGAAATTTTCGACATATGATCGACATATTCCATGGGCATATTTGTCAGTTTAGTAAAATTGCCAACTCATTCGCATTTTAGCTATATTTGAGACTGAACTTCAATTGGGGGAAATTTGGGGCCGGTATCCAAAATATAACAAAATTCGAAATTGCATAAAATACATATAAAGATAAATATAAAATTTGCTGTCTCTAGCTTAAAAGATGGGCAAGATAGAATTTTATAACTGAATTTCGATAATGTTTTAATTCGATAACAAAAAAAGGAATGAATTAATCGATAATCAAAAATAAACTCGATATGCGCTCTGTATATAGGGATCTACAAAAAAAATTTCCTTCTGCCTGTGCGTGTATGCACGTCTTTGATGTGAGCGAACTGGGCGAATTTTGATAGAAAATCTCGCTGGAATACCAGGCGACCAGAAATGAGCAGCAAGAAGCCGCATCAAATAATTGTTTGTGTGGTTGTTCGCTGCAGTCTGTGTGTGTGGTTGTTCGCTGCACCTCTGTATGTGTGGTTGTTCGCTGCACGCCTGTATGCTCTGCACGCTCAGGGCAAGAATTTACTGAGAGTCCAGCTGAAACCAAGGGCGATCGAAATTGAGCAGCAAGAAAGACTCACGTCTGTGTGTGTGGTTGTTCGCTGCCGTCTGTGTGTGTGGTTGTTCGCTGCCGTCTGTGTGTGTGGTTGTTCGCTGCACCTCTGTATGTGTGGTTGTTCGCTGCACGCCTGTATGCTCTGCACGCTCAGAGCAAGAATTTACTGAGAGTCCAGCTGAAACCAAGGGCGACCGAAACTGAGCAGCAAGAAAGACTCACGTCTGTGTGTGTGGTTGTTCGCTGTCGTCTGTGTGTGTGGTTGTTCGCTGCACCTCTGTATGTGTGGTTGTTCGCTGCACGCCTGTATGCTCTGCACGCTCAGAGCAAGAATTTACTGAGAGTCCAGCTGAAACCAAGGGCGACCGAAACTGAGCAGAAACAAAGACTTAGTAGACTCCTAATTTCATCAAAATCGTCTTGTTACTGCTGCGTTATGTTCGCCTGGTATTTCTCCTATATTTTGATGCTATTCCTGCTGGGCCTGCACCATTTACGTATGCATGAATGTATATGCTATGAACGAGACTCGACAGAATTGAGCAGCAAGAAGACTGTGCGTATGTGCGTGTGAATGTGTGTGCAAATATGTATGTGTGTGTATGCACGTCTTTGATGTGAGCAAACTGGTCGAATTTTGATAGAAAATCTCGCTGGAATACCAGGCGACCAGAAATGAGCAGCAAGAAGCCGCATCAAATAATTGTTTGTGTGGTTGTTCGCTGCAGTCTGTGTGTGTGGTTGTTCGCTGCCGTCTGTGTGTGTGGTTGTTCGCTGCCGTCTGTGTGTGTGGTTGTTCGCTGCAGTCTGTGTGTGTGGTTGTTCGCTGCCGTCTGTGTGTGTGGTTGTTCGCTGCACCTCTGTATGTGTGGTTGTTCGCTGCAGTCTGTGTGTGTGGTTGTTCGCTGCCGTCTGTGTGTGTGGTTGTTCGCTGCCGTCTGTGTGTGTGGTTGTTCGCTGCAGTCTGTGTGTGTGGTTGTTCGCTGCCGTCTGTGTGTGTGGTTGTTCGCTGCACCTCTGTATGTGTGGTTGTTCGCTGCACGCCTGTATGCTCTGCACGCTCAGAGCAAGAATTTACTGAGAGTCCAGCTGAAACCAAGGGCGACCGAAACTGAGCAGAAACAAAGACTTAGTAGACTCTCTCCCGCTCCTAATTTCATCAAAATCGTCTTGTTGCTGCTGCGTTATGTTCGCCTGGTATTTCTCCTATACTTTGATGCTATTTCTGCTGGGCCTGCACCATTTACGTATGCATGAATGTATATGCTATCAACGAGACTCGACAGAATTGAGCAGCAAGAAGACTGTGCGTATGTGCGTGTGAATGTGTGTGCAAATATGTATGTGTGTGTATGCACGTCTTTGATGTGAGCAAACTGGTCGAATTTTGATAGAAAATCTCGCTGGAATACCAGGCGACCAGAAATGAGCAGCAAGAAGCCGCATCAAATAATTGTTTGTGTGGTTGTTCGCTGCCGTCTGTGTGTGTGGTTGTTCGCTGCAGTCTGTATGTGTGGTTGTTCGCTGCCGTCTGTGTGTGTGGTTGTTCGCTGCCGTCTGTGTGTGTGGTTGTTCGCTGCAGTCTGTGTGTGTGGTTGTTCGCTGCCGTCTGTGTGTGTGGTTGTTCGCTGCACCTCTGTATGTGTGGTTGTTCGCTGCACGCCTGTATGCTCTGCACGCTCAGAGAAAGAATTTACTGAGAGTCCAGCTGAAACCAAGGGCGATCGAAATTGAGCAGCAAGAAAGACTCACGTCTGTGTGTGTGGTTGTTCGCTGCCGTCTGTGTGTGTGGTTGTTCGCTGCCGTCTGTGTGTGTGGTTGTTCGCTGCAGTCTGTGTGTGTGGTTGTTCGCTGCACCTCTCCATGTGTGGTTGTTCGCTGCACGCCTGTATGCTCTGCACGCTCAGAGAAAGAATTTACTGAGAGTCCAGCTGAAACCAAGGGCGATCGAAATTGAGCAGCAAGAAAGACTCACGTCTGTGTGTGTGGTTGTTCGCTGCCGTCTGTGTGTGTGGTTGTTCGCTGCCGTCTGTGTGTGTGGTTGTTCGATGCACCTCTGTATGTGTGGTTGTTCGCTGCAGTCTGTGTGTGTGGTTGTTCGCTGCCGTCTGTGTGTGTGGTTGTTCGATGCACCTCTGTATGTGTGGTTGTTCGCTGCAGTCTGTGTGTGTGGTTGTTCGCTGCCGTCTGTGTGTGTGGTTGTTCGCTGCCGTCTGTGTGTGTGGTTGTTCGCTGCACCTCTGTATGTGTGGTTGTTCGCTGCAGTCTGTATGTGTGGTTGTTCGCTGCCGTCTGTGTGTGTGGTTGTTCGCTGCCGTCTGTGTGTGTGGTTGTTCGCTGCAGTCTGTGTGTATGGTTGTTCGCTGCCGTCTGTGTGTGTGGTTGTTCGCTGCACCTCTGTATGTGTGGTTGTTCGCTGCACGCCTGTATGCTCTGCACGCTCAGAGAAAGAATTTACTGAGAGTCCAGCTGAAACCAAGGGCGATCGAAATTGAGCAGCAAGAAAGACTCACGTCTGTGTGTGTGGTTGTTCGCTGCCGTCTGTGTGTGTGGTTGTTCGCTGCCGTCTGTGTGTGTGGTTGTTCGCTGCACCTCTGTATGTGTGGTTGTTCGCTGCACGCCTGTATGCTCTGCACGCTCAGAGCAAGAATTTACTGAGAGTCCAGCTGAAACCAAGGGCGATCGAAATTGGGCAGCAAGAAAGACTCACGTCTGTGTGTGTGGTTGTTCGCTGCCGTCTGTGTGTGTGGTTGTTCGCTGCCGTCTGTGTGTGTGGTTGTTCGCTGCCGTCTGTGTGTGTGGTTGTTCGCTGCCATCTGTGTGTGTGGTTGTTCGCTGCACCTCTGTATGTGTGGTTGTTCGCTGCCGTCTGTGTGTGTGGTTGTTCGCTGCACCTCTGTATGTGTGGTTGTTCGCTGCACGCCTGTATGCTCTGCACGCTCAGAGCAAGAATTTACTGAGAGTCCAGCTGAAACCAAGGGCGACCGAAACTGAGCAGAAACAAAGACTTAGTAGACTCCTAATTTCATCAAAATCGTCTTGTTGCTGCTGCGTTATGTTCGCCTGGTATTTCTCCTATATTTTGATGCTAATTCTGCTGGGCCTGCACCATTTACGTATGCATGAATGTATATGCTATCAACGAGACTCGACAGAATTGAGCAGCAAGAAGACTGTGCGTATGTGCGTGTGAATGTGTGTGCAAATATGTATGTGTGTGTATGCACGTCTTTGATGTGAGCAAACTGGTCGAATTTTGATAGAAAATCTCGCTGGAATACCAGGCGACCAGAAATGAGCAGCAAGAAGCCGCATCAAATAATTGTTTGTGTGGTTGTTCGCTGCAGTCTGTGTGTGTGGTTGTTCGCTGCACCTCTGTATGTGTGGTTGTTCGCTGCACGCCTGTATGCTCTGCACGCTCAGAGCAAGAATTTACTGAGAGTCCAGGTGAAACCAAGGGCGATCGAAATTGGGCAGCAAGAAAGACTCACGTCTGTGTGTGTGGTTGTTCGCTGCCGTCTGTGTGTGTGGTTGTTCGCTGCCGTCTGTGTGTGTGGTTGTTCGCTGCCGTCAGTGTGTGTGGTTGTTCGCTGCACCTCTGTATGTGTGGTTGTTCGCTGCCGTCTGTGCGTGTGGTTGTTCGCTGCCGTCTGTGTGTGTGGTTGTTCGCTGCACCTCTGTATGTGTGGTTATTCGCTGCCGTCTGTGTGTGTGGTTGTTCGCTGCAGTCTGTGTGTGTGGTTGTTCGCTGCCGTCTGTGTGTGTGGTTGTTCGCTGCCGTCTGTGTGTGTGGTTGTTCGCTGCAGTCTGTATGTGTGGTTGTTCGCTGCCGTCTGTGTGTGTGGTTGTTCGCTGCCGTCTGTGTGTGTGGTTGTTCGCTGCACCTCTGTATGTGTGGTTGTTCGCTGCCGTCTGTGTGTGTGGTTGTTCGCTGCAGTCTGTGTGTGTGGTTGTTCGCTGCCGTCTGTGTGTGTGGTTGTTCGCTGCACCTCTGTATGTGTGGTTGTTCGCTGCAGTCTGTGTGTGTGGTTGTTCGCTGCCGTCTGTGTGTGTGGTTGTTCGCTGCACCTCTGTATGTGTGGTTGTTCGCTGCAGTCTGTGTGTGTGGTTGTTCGCTGCCGTCTGTGTGTGTGGTTGTTCGCTGCCGTCTGTGTGTGTGGTTGTTCGCTGCAGTCTGTGTGTGTGGTTGTTCGCTGCCGTCTGTGTGTGTGGTTGTTCGCTGCACCTCTGTATGTGTGGTTGTTCGCTGCACGCCTGTATGCTCTGCACGCTCAGAGCAAGAATTTACTGAGAGTCCAGCTGAAACCAAGGGCGACCGAAACTGAGCAGAAACAAAGACTTAGTAGACTCTCTCCCGCTCCTAATTTCATCAAAATCGTCTTGTTGCTGCTGCGTTATGTTCGCCTGGTATTTCTCCTATACTTTGATGCTATTTCTGCTGGGCCTGCACCATTTACGTATGCATGAATGTATATGCTATCAACGAGACTCGACAGAATTGAGCAGCAAGAAGACTGTGCGTATGTGCGTGTGAATGTGTGTGCAAATATGTATGTGTGTGTATGCACGTCTTTGATGTGAGCAAACTGGTCGAATTTTGATAGAAAATCTCGCTGGAATACCAGGCGACCAGAAATGAGCAGCAAGAAGCCGCATCAAATAATTGTTTGTGTGGTTGTTCGCTGCCGTCTGTGTGTGTGGTTGTTCGCTGCAGTCTGTATGTGTGGTTGTTCGCTGCCGTCTGTGTGTGTGGTTGTTCGCTGCCGTCTGTGTGTGTGGTTGTTCGCTGCCGTCTGTGTGTGTGGTTGTTCGCTGCACTTCTGTGTGTGTGGTTGTTCGCTGCCGTCAGTGTGTGTGGTTGTTCGCTGCACCTCTGTATGTGTGGTTGTTCGCTGCACGCCTGTATGCTCTGCACGCTCAGAGCAAGAATTTACTGAGAGTCCAGCTGAAACCAAGGGCGATCGAAATTGAGCAGCAAGAAAGACTCACGTCTGTGTGTGTGGTTGTTCGCTGCCGTCAGTGTGTGTGGTTGTTCGCTGCACCTCTGTGTGTGTGGTTATTCGCTGCCGTCAGTGTGTGTGGTTGTTCGCTGCACCTCTGTATGCTGTGCACGCTCAGAGCAAGAATTTACTGAGAGTCCAGCTGAAACCAAGGGCGTCCGAAACTGAGCAGAAACAAAGACTTAGTAGACTCCTAATTTCATCAAAATCGACTTGTTGCTGCTGCGTTATGTTCGCCTGGTATTTCTCCTATATTTTGATGCTATTTCTGCTGGGCCTGCACCATTTACGTGTGTGTGTGCATGCAGGCATGTATGTATGTATGTAGCATGTATGTATGTATGTATATATTTATGTACGTATGCATGAATGTATATGCTATCAACGAGACTCGACAGAATTGAGCAGTAAGAAGACTGTGCGTATGTGCGTGTGTGTATGCACAAATGTAAATGCATGTATAAATGTATGTCCGTATGCCCTGCCCAGTAAGAACTCATCGAGAGTCTAGCCGAAAAACAAGAAGAACAGAAATGAGCAGGAGAGTGAGAGCGCAAATAATTTTGGCATTTTATGGAGAGTAATTTTTTCATTTAAATCGTTTTATTGCTGCTGACTTCTCGCCTGCTATTGTAGGAGAGCTTGCGAAGAAATCATGAGCCTACACAGCATGCGTGCGAATGTTTGTGCGCATGCGTGTGTGAATGCGTGTGCGCATGTGTGTATGCCCGTATGCACTGCCCAGTATGAACTCAGCGAGAGTCTAGCTGGCGGTGGAGAGGACACTCACACACCAGCCAATCAGTGCAGCAGCTCACGGCTGTGCATCAAGGCCATCGAAGAAATGAGCAGAGAGAAAGAGGGTGAGCGCAAATAATTTTAAAGTGTTGTCACTTTTGCACTTAAATCGTTTTCTTGCTGCTGACTGCTGCTCGCCTGGTATTTCTGTCAAAATTTGAGTGTATTTTAACTAAGCCTGCCTATATATGTGTGTGCAGGTAAACAAAATCGATTTGAGTGAACATTTTTGCAAAGTGAAGCTGCGAGGTCAACCAATTGAGTGGCTTTGTAACTGACTACTCGGAGAGCGCTACGCCACTGCAGGGTCATATAGGGAGGCTGCATTTAGTTGGTCGGCCGTCGCTATTCGCCACCAAAGAGCAGCAGAAACACCAGGCGAGCAGAAGTCAGCAGCAGGTAAACAGAATCGCGCTGAGTGAAAATTTTTACAAAATTCGTCTCAAGGTCATCCAACTGAGTGCAATTTTAGCTAACTACTCAAACAACTCTATGCGATTCCAAGGTCATTTCTTGAGTTGTTTGTCCAGAATTTGATTTCTGCGTATGGAGGGGGCAGGGCAGAAAAGGGACATGCATTTGTTTGACCATTACTTGCGCATTTGCAAGTAGGAGTGCTTTGGGAATTTGGGCTCATTAGGACTGGCTCGCAGGTATTTTGACCAGGAGCATTAGGGTCATCTAGGAACCTTTCTATGTCTCGTCTACAAGCGGGCGTAATTTGCTATGTAAAATGCAAAGTCCACCGTAACTAGAACGAATTTAATCGGTTTTATTTGGGAATTTTGGCTCATTAGGACTAGCACCCAGGTATATTTACCAGGAGCATTAGGGTCATCTAGGAGCCGTTAACTGTTTTGTCTTACAGACTAGCAAAGTCAGCTTTAAAATAGGCTAAATCGACCGTAACTTTAACGAATATAAGTGGTCCATTAAATTATTTTTAAAAGAGTTTAACAGTCGGTAAGATATTGTTTTTATATTTTCTAAAATCGAAAATTTCACAATTGTTTTATTTTTTCTTATATTTTAATTATTGGTTTATTTTGAATGCATTTAAAAACTGATTTAAAAGTCGACAACGTACACTATTCCAGAATCTAAGCTTATTTAATAAAATTACTTCTATCAAGAGATAGCTCAAAAATATTATGCAAGGCTGGAGCGTCACCCTAACAGCTTTGCAAGGAGATTAAGCACCACGGCGATAAGATACGCCAACCCTAGAACAAGAACAAGAAGAAGACTCAAGCGACACCACCCTCAAGACCTACCCAACCGGGTCTTGACATAAAAACAAATCATTTCTCACCTTACACAACTCACTATTACACTGTAAATATCTTGTTCCAATAACACACTACTACAAATAATATTCAATTCTGACATTTGACACTTTTACATTGTAAATATTGTTCCAATAACACACTACTACAAATAATATACAATTCTGATTAGGTTAAGTTGCCAAAATGGTAACAGCACACTAACCATTGTAAATAAAGAACCTACATTTCGTTTAAAAAAAAATTATATTTTAATTATTGGTTTATTTTGAATGCATTTAAAAACTGATTTAAAAATCGACAACGTACATTATTCCAGAATCTAAGCTTATTTAATAAAATTATTTCTATTAAGAGGTAAAACAAATCATTACACATCTCACTTTTATACTGTAAATATCTTGTTCCAATAACACACTACTACAAATAATACTCAATTCTGATTAGGTTAAGTTGCCTAAATGGTAACAGCACACTAACCATTGTAAATAAAAAACATACATTTCGATAAAAAAAAAAAACTACTTTATTTAGGTAGTTTATTCCCTCAGAAAACAAAGAGAGAGTTGTTACAAATTTATAATATAAGCCAGGTTGCATATTTAATTTTCGATTCAACATCACGTATTCCAACAAGTTCTGAATATTAAATTCATTTTTAGCAGTTATTTTTCTACGTTATTTGACTCTTCCTAAAGTTCTGCATAATAAAATATCCAATTATATTAAAATATATTATTAATAATTAATAATATAAATAAAGCAAAGAGTTTGCATCCAATTTTTGGGCGGAAAACAAGATTTATTGATTTTGGTGTCACCATTCTTGGGAGGCCTCCTCCTCTTATACGCAATCGTCAATTAAGAAGTTAAAAACGAGCATTAAAAGAAATAACTTTTAAAGTTAAGAAAGTGGAAAAAGCAAATAGGTATTCAATGCACATTAGATGTGAATTAAATGACAAATTGCAATAGATATTTTAAAATAATTAATAATAAAAAAAGATTATTTTTGAACTTAATTCGTATAGAACAAATTTGAAGACTCAAAGCCAATTTTAACAAGGATTTTACTAAGATTATGAACTGAAAATATATATTTACTTCAAGGTAGCTAAAAAAATATGCATAAAACTCCACCAAATGCTTGTCAAGACTTATTTGGCACAAAGATTTTGCCAAGTCTAAGATTGACATATTTTATTTATATCTCAAATATATATTTTTACTTCATAAATGTGACCATTTCTACAGCCAAGACCTTTTTATCAAAAAGCCGTCAAATATAGCCATCAAACTTATAGCAAAACTCTTAAACTAGCAAGGAGGAAACTATTCAAGCGCATTCGTATGCAGCTTGAATTCTGCTGACATTCAATGCAAAGTTAAATATATACAAATTTGAATAGATGCAAGTGGGATATAAAAGCTGTTGCTGCTATTGCTGCTGCTGTTGCTGCTGTTATGGCTGCTAACAGCGGAAGCAATCAGACAAACGCAATAGCGACAATTACATTAAGCTGAATACAAAGGCAGCACAACTGCATGCAAAGAAAGCCAAATGCAAACAGGTGCCCAGGTGCGCAGCCCAACGACTCCAGTGGCAACACTTAACACCACAGTGCAACAACAGCAACAGGAGTGGATGCCAGCGGGTGGCTTGGCAGTTGGCGGCTGGCAGCTGGCGGATGGCGGCAGAGGTGGAGCCATTGCGGAAATCCTGGCAAAACACAAAAATATTTTCTACCAAATTTACAATATGAAGTGGCTGGCTTCAAGTTGCTTGAGCTGCTGCCAAAGGTGTCTTGCTTATATTTTCACAACAAATACGCACACACACACAAATACACACACACTCACACACACACAGTTGTCGCACTTCATTGCGTTGACAAAACCCAAGCGTGGCACGGCAGGCAGAACAAATGGCATGTGGCATGACGCTAGAGAGCAGCAAGCCGGCAATACTCATACACACACACACACACACACACCTACACAACTTAGCCACAAATACACCCACAAACACACCCACACACACTCAATTGTTATGTGTTGTTGCTTTGTTGTTGAGCTGAGTGCATTTCGTACATAATTTTCAATTTTCATGCATGTTTTGCCATTTGGTTTGCTAAGTAGCAATGCGAATGCGAATTGTTGCATAATATTTATGCTTTGTGTTTCTTGATTTGCCTAAATGTGTGGAGGTGTGTGTGTGTGGGAGGGGAAGGTAATGCGAATGGCTTGTTATGGAAATTTTAGTACACTTTTCTTACGGTTCGTTGTACGAAATATATATATTTAAAAGAAAATTTTTCTTCATATATATTTTTACTGAATTTGGTAAGTTAATTAAGAAAAACTTAAGGTAAACATATTAGAAAATAAATAAAGTGTTTGGCAACAGGTAAATTACAAAACTTTTCTCAACTATAATAAAAGTATTGCTATTAGTCGAACAGTTAATTTAACAATTTGTCTGCAATTAATTATCTGTAAAATGGTTAATAGAAAAATATGAATATAGAAATGAATATCTTATAAAAAGTATAATTGTATTTCAATATAATATTTAAAATATATTTTTGTTATTAGAAAATAAATAAATTGCTTGGCAATAGTAATTTCAAACAGAAATATTGCTATTAGCCAGACTGAAACTGTTTGACCGTATATCGGGTAATAGAAAAATATGAAAATAAATATATATAAAAAAATTGTGTTTTCATTTAATATTTGGCATAGAATTGTTCTTCAAATATATTACTAGTAAATTATTTAAGAAAAACTGTATTAAAATAATTTTTAATATTTCTTTATTAAATTAGGTGAATTGGCAAATTTATTTTAATAGAAAATTCAATTAAATATTTTTTTATATATTTTACCGAAGTTTTTTTTAAAATAAATTCTCAAATTTCAACAATGCTAGTAAATTGTCTAAATTGGCAAATTTATTTAAGAAAAACTTCAGTAAAATATTTTTTTAATATATTTTACTATAGTTCTTCTCAAATTAAAATAATTTACTAGCAATATATTTGAAGAAAAATTCTATTTCAAATATTAAATTTAATAATAAGTAAATAAGTAATCTTTTTGGCAAATTGCAAAACTTAAGGACTTTCCTCTAACGACTTTTCTCCAAAAGATCAAAGGTATAACTAATATATGCCACTTCAGTAACCAGTTCGCTTCAAGACTAATTGGCAGTAAAACGGCAAATAGAAGAACTTGAAATTGATATGTTGCTCAGTTTGCACTCATATCCAATTATGGCTAAGATGGAAACTTCATAATTTGTGAGATGCTCAAGCAGCATCAAAGCGTATTTATTCAATTTATATTCTCTTTATCAGCTGGCCCGGACTGACTGGAGCTCACTTTTCGCTATTTGGCAGCTGCTGCGAGCACTTTGACTGCGGCTATGTCAATAACTGAACGTTGAGCTATTTACAAAGCATTAAATTGTAATTTTTTTTTAATTACACACAAAAGATTTAATGGCTGCGGCGGTAATAATTTACAGCAGACGTTGCCAACGAGCGGACGGACGAACGGACGGACGGATGGACGGATGGACACCGACACACCCGCCCTATTACTGGTAGCTGATTAAAAAGCATTGCGCGGAAAAGTATGCAACGCTTAATTACATAAACGGCTGCGCCTGAAGCTGCATGAGGAGCCGAGCATGAAGCACAGCAGTAGCCCAGCCAGCGTTCTGGTTAAGTTTATCCCAGATATGGCAGCACACTCGACACACTCAACATCAGGAGAGAAAGAGACAGAGACAGATAGAGAGAGACAGCTGAGCTCAAGCTGGCGTGCAAAATCGAGATAATAAGAAAATGAAGAAAATTAAATTGTTTTTTCTCTTTTTTCTTCTGTCTCCACGCGCCAAGTGACCAATTAAAGTGAACTGCAAAAAGTCTTCGACTCACTCACAACTGACCCCCCTCTGCCCCGCCGCCCCACTGTCACCGCAGAATGTCTTGGCTGAGATTCAGCTGACAGCATGTCCTTGCTGCTGCTGCCTGTTTGCTTAGCTATAAAATCATTTTCAGATTTCTAATGATGCTCCGCAACATGGACATGGACATGGACATGGACATAGCCGTGGCCATGGTTATGAAAGAGCAAACTAAATTAGCGCCGCGAGCCTCTCCAGCAACAGTCAACAGTTGCGCCCGAGTCGTAAATATAAGTTGGCCAGAACTAATATGCCAGCGCGTTTACGGTGCCCCACAAATCTTGAGCAAAGTAAACGCCCCGCCGCCACAATGGAAACGGAGAATTCCGGTTACCGGTTCAGCGCTCTAGCCTCTACACCTTTGACTGTTTGCTGCTCCTTTGCTGTTGTGACTTCGGTGCGCCAATCGTAATATACCCTGTAAGGTGGAATAAGAAATTTTGAGCTGACTTTAAGTGAGATTTAGTGGTGCAGTTGAATGGATTGATTTTAACTTGAATTTATTTGTTAAGGCGTTTAATATTTCTTGTATGATTTAAAGGTTTTTTTTTTTAAATATTATATAATTTATATGTAATAATTATTTATATATATATATTAAATATTTTATAAATTAAATATATATATATATATATATATATATATATATATATATATATATATATATATATATATATATATATTTATACGCATCTTATATATTTATTATAACTATATAATTGATTTAGAGATTTTTACATATTATATGAATAAAATTTATTATATATTATATAAATTAAATTTATGCATACATATAATATATTTATTATAACTATATAACATTTATCATGACATTTATCATAACATTTATCATAGCTTCAGCGCTCCTTCTTTGCGCTTTCAGTGCGACATGTCAATGGAAAGGCTTTGAATGTCATTGATGCTCTGAGGAATTAAATATATCTTAAAATTCTTATAGATTAAGAGTTTATTATAATTATATTTTATGATATATTATAAAATCTGTTACTGTTTTAGGTCTCCTTAAATTCGCTACACTTCAAAGACAGCTATTGGCATAGCTGTAGCTTGCAAATAAAATCATAAATTTAATATTTAAATCCTCTGGATACTATAAAGTTATTTATTATTAATTTTATGATTAATTTGTATACTCTGAGCCCATTTAATCTGGGAAATCCGGGTATAATAGACATCATAAAGTTTATCAATTCTTCATCAAAAGGACGAGCTGTAGACTTAACCATGTCTGTCCATCTGCTGAACTACCCTCTTCTCTCTTAGATTAAAAATATTTAGAATACATTAATAATATAATATATATTTTCCATAGGGCACCCTTTAGTCTATCATTCACTGCCCTTCTATATATATATTTCGCTTTTGCTCTTCTGGTTTTATCGTGTGTTTGCTGTTTGTTGCCAACATACTAATTACCGCAATTAATTATGCTGACTGCTGAACAAGTTCTCTCTCACCCGCTCCCGCTCTCCCCTCTCTCGATCCCCACATATCCCCCCTCCCTCTCGCTCGACACTCATTTTCCCTTCATCGAGAATTCAACTTTTTACAGCCCTATTTTTTTTTAGTTGGCTTAAATTTTGACTGAAAGTTGGGCCTAAGCTTAGCGCGCGTGTGGGTGTGTGTATTTTGTGTGTGTGTGTGCTTGCATTCCTTGTTGCACAATTTAAACAGCTTTTATTCAGAGACTTTTCGAACTGGAATGCGTTTGTGTTGCCTGCCCAAAGCGCATATCAAATGCGCTGCGGGCCAATTAAATTAGTTAGCCCGAAAACTTTGAAAATAAAGTTAGCTTTTATGCTTATTGCTCTGAATAAGCAGCGGACTTTGGTCGTTGAAATTTGTAAGTATGTCATATAAATATTTAAGTTTGCATAAAGAAAGGTCAGAATATCATCCAAGAGTTCAGCGTTGAAGCTCTTCCCAGCATGAGTCTTTCATGGCATCCTCTCTATACCTCTGCTTATATCTCTCTCTACTTTCACTCTCTCTATATATATATATATATCTGCATATATATATATATCTCTCTCCTCTTTTCAACCTCTCTCTCTGCCTTTCTCTCTCTTGCACTTTTTCAATATCTCCTCTAGTGTCCTTTGTTTCTCTGCCAAACGGAAACGAACTGCAAATCCGAGCCCAAAATGAAAAGGCAGTTGCAAATAAATTGATATCAGCTTGTTGCCCAAATTTAAAATGCCATGTGATACACACAAACACACACACATTCACAGAGAGAGACTATCGATAGAGCGTATGAGCAAGGAGTGGCAAAAACTAGCGCTGACACAAAAATAGCATTGGCTTAATAAACTCGAACAAGAACTGAAATGGCAGCTGCAGTTGCGAGCGACTTTATGCGGGCAGACTGAAAATAAAAAAGTAAAAAACCAAAGGCAATAGCAGTGCGAATGATATGGCTGACATGGTCAGACTCGGTGATACTCTATATGTGTGTGCAAGCAAGCAAGAAGAGGAAGAGGGAAGGAAATCATAAATTATTTTGCAGCTAAGGGTAATACAATAAAAGTGAGGCTATATTAAATTAATATATTTCAGCAGCTATAGCAGCTATCTATATAAAATAAATTTTTTTAAATAAAATATGAAAAATGCCATTTAATTATAAATTAATTCTATTTGTATAAAAGAAAATTTTTTAAATATTATATAACAATGTCATTTAAATATAAATTATTTCTATTTCAGCAGCTATAGCCGCTATCTATATAAAATAAATTTTTTAATATTATTTAATTATAAAATTCTATTTCAGATGATATAGTAGCTGACTAAATAAAATTTTTATTTTTAATATTATAAAAGATGTCATCTAAATATAATTTAACAATATTTGGGCAGATATAGCAGCTATCCATATAAGATACTTTTTATAATATATAAGAAATGCCATTTAAATATAAATTAATTCTAAATAAATATACCATTTATTTACAAATTAATTTACGGTTGCCTAACGTATGGTAAAATGTTCTAAATTAACACTAATAATACTAGTACCCTTCTAAATTTAATGAATATATTTCAACAAATATAGCAGCTATATCTATAAACTATTTTTTCTTATAATGTATAAGATATGTAATTTAAATATGAATTCTAAATATGCAATTTAACTATAAAATGAATTCTAAATTCATATGCAATAAGCTCCTATAACCCCTGCCACCCGCTTACATGCAAAGGGTATTTAACAAAAGCAAATGCCATCGATTTAGGCTAAAAGCGTGCAGCCCGCTAACGCCATTTAGCCCGCCCGGAAAAAAAGAAGCTGATGCAGAAGAGTCCGATTTTTATTTTCATCCGCGTTCGCTGTGCCTTAAAGAGTTTCGGTGTTTGCTTCAATGAGAGCTGTAAAAACGTGGCCCAGATGGTTCGCCCTGACATGGGCTCATTATGCGCTTCGCCTTTGACAGTTGGATGCTGAATGTGGATTGTTGATTGTTGATTGTTGAGCGATGTCCGCCCGGTTTAACAAATGGCTGCCACAGCGCAATAGCGAGCCAATGCAAAACAATTACACAAATGTCAGGCAGCTGCTGCCGCTGCTGCTGCCGTTGCTGCTGATGGTAATAGGAAATGCTAATGCCTGATGCCTGACGCTATTATGACGCACAAATAGAATTGTGTAGAGCGAAAAATAGTATTTAACGCGCGGTTTGGCAATAAATGTCAGTCGGGGCCAAGGCCCGCAATATGCCTGGCTGCTGTCGTTGTCATTTTTCGCATTCCCCCAAACCCCACATTCCCCACGCCTCCCACGTCCAGCCGCAGTGCCATCCGCATTTGCGCTGTTTGCCATTCATCTGATTTATGTGGCTGTCAACGCGACCCCAGGAGTTTACCATCAGTCGATGCTAGTTACAGAGCCAGAAGCTGCCGCCCCTACTCTTCCCTCTCTCTCTCTCTCATTCTCCCTCTCTCTCTCTCTCTCTCTCTCTCTCTCGCAGTTGGCATATAGATACGGCAACGCGGCTGATTGACAAACCTCTATTTGCCAAAATGAACCGTTTGACATGCGGTTTGACGGCTCCGCCGGCCACAGCGGTCGCCTCGGTTCTGGACCACTGCACCAGCTGCTGGCTAAAAATTGCTTTTGTGCCAGGCGCAAACAATTTGCTTTGATTGCAATTCCAATGCCTCGCATCGCCCCCATGCGCACCACGAGTCACGCAGCACAGCACAGCCTTCACAGCAAATAAGATGGGCCGGGCGCATTAAAAACTCTGCAAACTTTCGACATTTTCCATCCGCATTAACATTGCGCTCGGCTTCTAATTGGACGACTGGGGGACAATTAAATGACTGGAAAGGTATATGAAGGCGGAGAAAATCCAGATAGAGGTGGATAGTTGGAAATTTGGTGGATATACGTATACATATATGATATGATATGTAATATATTGTTGTTCATTAATATGATTTCATCAGATAGTTAAGGTCTTATATATCTATCCTATAAGAAATTGAGTTGGATATTATTCCTATAATTACTTCAAATATAATCGAGTCAACAAAATCGGATAAATATGAATGATTAGGTCATTGGCTGAAATATATATATATAATATGATGATATGAATAATATGATATCATCAGATAGATACTTAAGATCTCAAAGATCTATCCAATCAGAAGTTGAGTTGAATAATATTCCTGTAATTTCTTTAGATATAATTAAGCTTAATCGAATCATTGGTTGAAATATCGACATATGATCGACACCTCGTCTGACGCGTATTGATTCGTAGTAGAAACTTGCATCATTACATTTTCCAAAACTAACCAGGTTTTGGAAAGATGCTGTCGATTCCGAAAAAATACCTCTTGAACTTTGCGTGTCTCTAACTCGACTAATTGTCGCCCGATTTCGAAATGATGTATCATTTTCCATACGTACGAATGTGTTCTTTCGATTGGCATTACAGAAAATCAATTAAAAAATTTTCGCATTTTTGGCCAAAAATGTGATGTAACCCCTTGTGTTTTTGGCCAAAATCGGCTTGAATCGAAAAATCAAGCATGTTTCTGACTTTGACTAGCTATAACTTCTGTATTTTTCATCCGATTTTTACGTTCGACACCTCGTCTGACGCGTATTGATTTGTAGTATCAACTTGCATCGTTACATTTTCCAAAACTAATCAGGTTTTGGAAAGATGCAGTCGATTCCGAAAAAATACCTCTTGAACTTTATGTGTCTCTAACTCGACTAGCTATAACTTCTGTATTTTTCATCCGATTTTTACGTTCGACACCTCGTCTGACGCGTATTGGTTCGTAGTATCTACTTGCATCATTACATTTTCCAAAACTAACCTGGAAATGATTTATCATTTTCGATACGTACGAATGTGTTCTTTCGATTGGCATTACAGAAAATCAATTAAAAAATTTTCGCATTTTTTTGCCAAAAATGTGATGTAACCCCTTGTGTTTTTGGCCAAAATCGGCTTGAATCGAAAAATCAAGCATGTTTCTGACTTTGACTAGCTATAACTTCTGTATTTTTCATCTGATTTTTACGTTCGACACCTCGTCTGACGCGTATTGATTCGTAGTAGAAACTTGCATCATCACATTTCCAAAACTAACCAGGTTTTGGAAAGATGCTGTCGATAATATTATATGATAAGACGGATAAGGTCTTAAGGTCTTAATAAGGATAGATCTTTTGTATCCCATAAAAAATTCCTATAATTACTTCATATATAATTAAACCTAATCGAATACGATGATAAGAATATGACATCAGATAGATGCATAAGATCTTAAATATATATCCTATCGGAAAATAAGTTGAATATTATTCGTATAATTTCTTCAGACATATTTGAGCCCAAGTCTACAAACCGTAACCAAATTTTAAGTTTTCCTTTACACACCTCACTTACCCCACCAAAAACACCCTTTCCTAATACTGTCCGAATAATTTATTCTAAAAAAAAGTCATTTAACATCAGAACACATTAAAATTTGGGTTAAAAATTTTAAATTAAAATTTGGGATAAAAATTTGGAATTTCCAAAAATTTTGTGACAGATTGAGCAGCGACTGGGCCATTAATTTGTGGGCCTATTTTGTAGTTGTAGGGAAATCGTCGTTCCCGGAGGAGTAGTCCACCTGGGAAGTGATGCGTATGCTGTGTCTTGGGTGCTTTTTCTCCTTGTCTTTGAGCCCGAGGGAGCTGCTGTAGGTATTGATCTTGCGTATGACTTCTGACAGGGTCATCCTGGGGCTGCTCCTTTGTATCGGCCGGGTCGTCTGTCGCGTCGAGGCGCCGGAGAGCATGGAGCGGGGAGACTGGACGACGTCGTCGACGAAGAAGGTCGAGCCGGAGTGCACTTCGGACACATATTCGTCGGGGATTTCCGATGGCAGATCAGTGTCCTGCGCATCTGGGTAGAACTCCGTTTCGAAGGAGCTTGGAGCTTCGCTCTGATAGCACTCCGATTCGTACTCGGTATGCACCTCCTCGTGGCACAGTTCCTCCTGCAAATTTTCGGCGACTAAGTTGCCGCCGGTCAAGCGATCCTCACGTATGAACTCGAAGTTGATGCCGCCAAAGATCGACTCCATGGTGTTCGTCCTGTTGCGCACATCGACCACGCAGAACGTGAGTATTTCCTGGAACAGGCCGAGGCTGTTGGCCTCCTGGATGCCAGAGGCGCTGACCAGCATACAGCCCAGCACGCCGCCCGTCGCCAGATCCCGCACATTCACGTGGTACACGTTGTCCGCGCGCAGGAGGATCGACAGGGCGATCTCGTCGAAGCACCGCTTGCCCATCATCTTGATGAGCGAGAGCTGCATGGTGTTCATGACGGGCAGATCCTTGCCCTTGCAGAACTGGCACATGCTCGAGGCCTTGCGCTCCAGCGTGATGCTGCGCTGGCTCGATGTACTCTTCAGACAAGACTTCTTCTCTTTGGGTTGCTCCTTCACCGGACTCTCCTTCGCCAGACCCTTGTCATTCCAGGACCGGCACATGCTCGAGACCTTGCGCTCCAGCGTGATGTCGCTTTGGCTCCGTGTACCTATCAGGCTAGTCGACCTCTCTTTGGAGGGCTCCTTTGCCAGACACTGCTCCCTCGCTAGTTTCTCCACCGCCTGTTTCTCCTTTGCCAGCTTCTCCTTCTCCCTCTCCAGTTTCTCCTTTTCCCTCTCCAGTTTCTCCTTTGCCAGCTTCTCCTTCTCCCTCTCCAGTTGCTCCTTCTCCCTCTCCAGTTTCTCCTTTGCCAGTTTCTCCTTCTCCCTCTCCAGTTTCTCCTTTGCCAGCTTCTCCTTCTCAGCCTCTAGGGACGTGCACTTCATGTTCAGCGTATTCACGTTCACACAGAGCTCTTTCAGCTGATCGTTCATCGAGGTCAGGAGTTGCTTCTGATTGATTTCCTCTGCGATCTGGTGCTCCAGCTTCTTCTTCAGCGTGCACAACTCCTGCGTGATCTCTGGTATCTTTTCGCACTCGGTGCACTTGGGGGCACATCGCAGCTCCACCGATTGAACCCTCACGACCTTAACGTGTTCCTCCTCCTTCGAGCGCTTTGCAGCCTTATCGGAAGCAAAACTCTGATTCGATGCACACTTGGGCACCTCCGTTTGCGAAGAGCAGGAGCAACTAGGGTCCTGCTGCTGCATCTTCCTGCGCCCCTCCTTTCCCTTGAACAAACAGTACCTGAAACGCGTCTTCGAAGTAGACGTACTCGTAGTAACGAGACCCCGACTCGAGGGCACAACTATCATCGGCAGGCGGGACTTGGCTTTCGCCTTCGACTTCTCGCGGCATTTCTCCTTCTCTGCCTCGTCCCTCGCCTTTTGCATCGCTGCCGCCTTCTCCCTCGTCATCGCCTTCTCAGCGGACGGTGCATCGCATGACTTGGGCTTCGCCCGGCACAAGGGCACCTTAACGTAGGACATCGGCAGGCAGCCGCTGGACGCCGTCAAGCGTCCGCCACGCAGCCGGTTGTGGCTCGAGGACAGTTGCCGCGCCTCGTGTGGCCCCAGGGCGAAAAAATTTAATCGTTCCGCACGTACTCGTGCACTCAGATATTTCTCATAAACGCGAGCAGCATCTGCCAGGGCGGAGAAAATCAAAGTCAATTTGGAGATCGAAAACGAATTCTTTTCCCATATTTTTCATCGAATACTCACCCATTATCTTACTTAACTGTAAATTTCTTTCTGTTCTAAATAATTCCAGTTTCGACTACTCTCATCTGTCTTGTTTTCTAAACTGAGAGTCCAGTTGACGTTAGGCCGCTTGCTTTGTAGCAAATCCCATCTAAATGAATCTATTTTCATTGCCTACTGGCGGACACCCCTGGCTCCGCCCCTCCGCCCACTTGCCCCATTGTGCACTTCAAATATTTCGTAGCAGCTTCTCAAGCCTTTGCCAATTTATGTTTCTGACTCGGGTTGACAGCTCGTTTCTACCTTTTATTTCACAGCCAGCATTCCGAAGTGGAGCCAAATTGACAGCAAGTCCAAATTGCGACAGCAATAAGCAAGGCATTCGACCTGCAAATTGATCAAGAGTCTAGAGTTCAAAGGGGAAATTAGCCAAGGTAGTTGGGTAATTGTCAGCCTGTTGACGTGTCTTAACTTAAAATTGAAATAGACGACATATTTGTTCATATGAAATATATATTAAATTATATTACAAATTATATATATTAAATTATATTTTATATTTAATATATATTATATTATAAAATATATTATATATATTATATTCATTATTTTTTTTGTATTATATATATTAGCCAAGGTAGTAGGGTAATTGTCAGCCTGTTGACGTGGCTTAACTTAATATTGAAATAGACGACATATTTTTACATATGAAATATATATTTTGTATTAATATATATATATTATTTTCTTCTCTAAGTAACCAAGGACCTTTCAGCAAATAAAGTTATTTATTTTTATATATATATGATATTTTAATATATATTATATTATATTTATTTTGTATTATGTATATTTTTATTAGGTATTTATTTTATTTTTATAGTAATATATTATATATATTATATTATATTTTACTTTGTATTTTATACTTTATTTTATTTTATTTATTTGTCTTTGGTTACCTGGAGAAGAACCTGTAAAAAATAGGCTCACTTTGAATTGAGCTCAATGCAAATGCGCCAGGAGCAACTCGGTCTTCACTTTTTGCAGCTGCAAAAGTTGATTGGCAGCAAGCAACGCACTGACAGTAGCTGTCGATGAAGTCAAAGAGCAAATCTCCACACACAAAAATGCTTGGCAAAGATTCAGCGCAAAAAGTGGCACCTGAACGCAGCCAAACTGATGACTGTGAGTACAGAGACTGTAGAGCATAGCAAAGGGCGAAACTAGGAAGGTCAATGTGGACTCAGGCACAGTTTCAAGATGGAGGAAAGTACAAGAGAGAGAAGGAAAAACTAGCAAAGGTAGCTTGTCTTAGCCAGAATGGTTTCCCTGGAGGACCTAGCCACCGAAGCTGAAGAGCGAAAAACGTGGGAGTCTATTCAGGTCATACCCAGCACAAGTCGATGAAATATTATAGCATTGTATGCGGGCAAAGAGGCTGAAAGAGCTTGATGAAAAGAAGCTGGATATACATACTTATCTAGGAATTTGAAGCATGACTGGAGTTGAGATGGAGATGAGCTTGAATAAATTGTAAGCATGGCGTGATTAATTTTTGACTTTCAAAAATACCTTCTGGTCACGAAAGCTGAAGCGGCTTGACCTTGAAGAGAGTGATGAAGAGTTTGTGATGTGGAAGAGCAGATGGAAGATGCCAAACTGGAAACATACGAGTATGAATGTCTCCTGATAGAGAGACGATGCCAAGAAGATACAATCTTCTTTAAAGACTCGGTCTGATTTAATTTGACTTTCTGTTTTACATATATCTACCGATCTTAGCAAAAGTCAAGCTGGAATCGGAGGCTTAAAGTCTAAAAAAACCTAAGAAATTAAAAAAAAAAAATATAAAAAATAATTCACATGGAAAATTTTGAACTAAGAAAATGTAAATATATTAAAACAAATAATTAATATATTAAAATTATATCAAAAGCTGTAAAAGATTTAAAAAAAAGTTTAAAATGTTTAATAAAAAAGATTTGGAGCTACAGTCAAGGCTGAGCGGAGTAAAAGGCAAATTGTTTATGTTCAGTAAGGTGTAAAGCACTTCCCAAGCAATACTTTAATGTCATCCCACACTCACGCACACTCACACACTCCAACACACACCTTCACACACACACTCACACCCACACTCACACACACCCTCACACACACTCTTATACACACTCTGCAAACAATTTTAAATGAAAATTTTAAAAAAAATATATATTTTTACACACTGTAAGCTTTCATAGAGAAAACTAAATGGATAAATAAATGGATATTCATTTTCAGTATTATATTTACTTTTATTTATCTTTTGCTCGGTTGGCACACAAAACCACAAAACATTTAAATATTGGCAACATTTTTACTTGAGATACATACACATATTTATATATTTATATATTTTATTTATGCAATTCAATTTTTTAACGAAATCTGTTCTATTTGTATAGTATTTACCTTCCCTTTTTGGTTGGGCTAAACAATGGACTGTTTTTGTATTTTATTTACTTTGGGCTTAGTTTATTTGGCTTTCGTGCTCAGATTGTTTGTGTTAAGCTCAATTTCGTAGATGATTTGTAAGCGGATTAAGGGATTTTGTGTAAGAGAGTTTTGATAGTTGAGTTGGAGATTTGAATGTGGATATGATAGATAAATGCAGGGATTTTTTACACAGATTAAGAGAGCGAAAGAGAGAATTCTTTAGAGAATTTATTTAGATTATTTTTAAATATTTTTGTTATCATTTTAAAGCAAGCAAAATTGAATTAAAATTTAGTATATTATTTTATTTTATTTTTTTATATTTTTATTTTATTTTGTTTTATATAAGTTAAAGTTGTTCTAAGCGCCCATCTAAGAGTTTTACTTCTCTCTGGAAATGTTTTGTATTAAATTTTTAGCTAATTTGCTGGGCTTGCAGTCGAACCGAACGAAACTCTTTGTAAACTTAGCGGTTATATTAACAACTTAGTAGATTAATTAGTAGACGTTACATAACACGAGCAGCGATCGGGCAGCAGACACTAAGGAGGTTAACGTGGCGACGCCTTAAAGCTAGACAAAGCACATGGAATTTCGCTTGGTGGAAAAGGGGGGGGCAAGGCTTTCATTCAGTGCCGCAGCAACAGCAGCAACAGCAGCAATGCAAACAGCAGCGGATAGGCATTGGGCAAGGGCGAGGCGGCCGAGACGCGCGGCTCCAGCGAGAGAGTCCTGCACTTCTCCACCTTGGTGTAGTCACTGAAGCCGGCGAGATTACGCGAGGCCGCGCGTATCAGGTAGACGGTATCCGGCTCCAGGTTCGTTATGAGAAAATTGGCACCTGGCGCAGACAGAGAAAGAGAGAGAGAGAGAGAGTTGAGTAATGACGTTGGCGAACTGTTGCAGCTGGCGGCACTTACCTTCCTCGTAGGGGAAGTCCTTGCGCTTGGCATTCGTCCATTTGCCCGCATCCGTTTTGAATTCCAGCTCCGTCATGTACTCGATGCGAAAGCCGTTCACATCCATCGGCCCGAGCTGATCCTTGTCGCGCGCCGCGCTCAAATCAACGTCAAACGTGTTCGAGTTGTAGCCGCGCAGCTGGAAGACGAGCGGCGGCGGCGGCTTCTCGCCCTCCTCGAGCCGCGTGATGCGCTCGATGCTGCCCAGATGGTTGTGGGCGAGGCAGCGATAGTTATCAAAGACCTTGGCGTCCAGCACACGGATGGTCAGGCGCGACCAGTAGTTGTCCGACTCGATGGTGTACAGCTTCTCGTTGCTCTCCAGCCGCTTCTGCTTGCGGTACCAGCTGAACGTGGCCGGCGGCTCCGCCTGCGCCTCGCACATGATGCTCGCCGTGCCGTTGATGTACGCGTACTGCAGCCCCACGTGCGGCTTCAGCGTCCAGTGCGGCTTGTCTAAATGCACGAAATAAAAGAGATTCAGCAAAAGTTTTTTCCTTTTTCAATTCCCGCTCATCGAGCGATTTCAATTTCGGCCGACGCCCAAAAGGGAAATAGGCAACAACCCATGCGCTTCTGGCATAAATCAAATATGGCCGCCAAGTAAAGTCATTAGCAACATGTGTGCCACGCCCCGCCCCGCCCACAGCCAGAGCACAACACATATGGGAGCGAAGCGTATGTAATTTTAAAATATTCTCGTGCTCCAAAAACTATTTGCCGCTAAGCGCGCTGCATACTAAAACGCACACAAATTTTAGAGGCGCTCGTAAAACTGCTCAAGTAATTTCCCTGCCATTCAATACAAACGCACAGTGGGGCCAAAGTGGCAAAAGTCGGACAAACAATAATTGATGTAAAGAAAACGTAAACTAAAATCTGTTTTAAAGCAACTTTCAGATATTTACCCATAGCTGAAACTGCATTTAACAAATATTTAATAAAAGTAGCTTAATTTTAGATTTTATTAAAGTTTTGTAAAAAAAACACTCCAAATAATTCAGAAACATATTGACATGAAAGATTTAAGCTAAGCGCATGCATAACATGCTAAAGAAGTTAAAATACTTAAAAAACTTCAAGATTAAAGATTAAAATTAAGGAGAATCTTTTTGGTCATTAAAAATAAAGTCCAATAACTCAAAGCTCTCTTGCCATTTCATTAACTTCTTCATAAACTAAATCTTACCTTATAAAACTTTTAAGTATTTGTTACAAAAATATAATACAAAAAGAAGGACAAGTATATACTAAATTGAAAGTTTAAATGCTTATAATGTGTATAAAATATGTTGATATATTTCAAAAGAAAATGTTCAGAGCTCTTTCGAATTAAGTAAATATATTTATATATTTTTTATGATTTGTTATAATTGTCTTAATATTTTATTATTTGTCAATATATTTTTTTAATTTCGTTTGAGTCTCAAGTGATAAATATAATACATATTATAGAACATTTTCTATTAAAATAAATATATTCATATATATATTTATTTTTATTAATACTTTTTTAATACCACTCTAAATTAATTTTTTTTTTCATATAAACTATCTTTTTTAGTAATTTTTTTTAATTTTATATAAATTTGCTTATGAAACTAGGCAATGATTTTATTTGTCTGGTTATTGCAGGGTTAAGACTCTTCCACACCTAGTATAAGATTAAATATATAAAACTCTAAGACAAAATAGTTATTGAGCGGTGCTTGTTCGATTTTGAAGCGAGCTAAGTTTAGTCTTTGAAGAGCAAGTTCTCCCAATTTCTGATCATTTATGAAAATTTAGCTAATATATATTAAAGAAATTCCTGAAGCTGCTCACGAGTTTAAGTCAATTACTAAAAAAAATACTCTATATATTCAATTGTTTCTTATATTTCATTTAAGTAATTTCTTTATCAAATCTGCTCTCAAAGTCCTTCATTTTTCACAACAATTAATAATATATATTTTTTACTCCTAATTTTTCATCACCTCCACAACTTTTTAGCCAATGTAATTTATCTCGCATGAGTTAAAAAATCATAAACCTATCACATCATTTTTGTACTCCTCTTTTTTCACTTCATTTTCAGAAATTCGTGGCCAATGCGAATTATCTCATGTGAATTGAAAAATAAAAAATCATAAAAGTTATCATATCAAATATTTTCCTCTTTTTTTTCTCTCACAATTTTCATCAATTTTTTGTCCAATGTGCATTATTATGTTGTATGAGTTGAAAAAAATCATAAATCACACTCACGTTCGATTTTCATCAAAACTGTGCGCTCCTGCATATCGGAAGCAATCGAGTTCACTTGGTATGCCCGGCACGTGTACTCGCCGGTGTCACTCTGTGTTACCTTGTTGATGAGCAAACCATCCGCCAGGATGCGGAATTTCGGGGCGTTTGCTGTCGAAAATGAGAGCGAAACATGATGAACGCGTGCAGCAGGAAAACAAAAATACAAAAGAGAGGGAGGGACAGAAGGGGGAGGAGATGGTAGCTGAAAGCTCATTACAGGTGTGCCAACTCACCGTCCACACTAATGGGCTGTCCGTTGAAATGCCAGGTGACATTCGGCTGCGGCTCGCCCTTCACCTCGCACAGGATTGTCGCATTTTGACCTTCCTTCACAGTCTTAACCGTATCCTTTTCGGTGAACGTAATTTTCTCTATTTCACACACAATGAAAAATTAATGAATGCGGTCGCCGCTCCTCCGATCCCTATACTTACGATACACAATCAAATCGAACGATTTGCTATGCAGCCCGCCCTCAGCAGCTTCGCATGTCCAATTGCCTTTGTCCGCCAGCGCGATGTGTGCAAAGACGATTTTCAATTGTTCTGTTGTTTTGGTGTAAATAAATAAGAGAAGAATGAATAAAACTAAAGCTAAAAGGAGAGTTGAAAGCGAAAAGCGAGCAGCGAAAGTCCTGAACTGGAGCTGAATATTTTGATAGAGCTGAGCGAGCAGGGCGTGAATTTACCATTAATTGTGATAATTTTGAATTGGTATTTATTTAGTGTTTTTATATATTAGATAACCCCTTTCTTTCTGCTGCTTGAAATTCTTGGTTAAAGTTTAAATATTCTCATCTCTAACCACTATTTTGATTCTACACTAAAATATCAAATATAAATTCTATGTTGAATATAGCTGCTCCCTCAAAGTTTGAACCAAGAGCAAGTCTCTTTTTTATGGAGCAATTAATCTGAACTCCAGCTTACATTTGGTTTCCACAAAAAACAGCAACATTTTATTTTGTATCGAATATGTTCTTGACTTTAAATCTGTAAGCCTGATCAACTTCATGTGTGACCCCGCTTCAGGCGAAGACTAGAAGTCTTTTTAAAGCCTTGATTTATCAAACATTTTTATTTATTTTTATTGTGCTTCATTTTCCTTAAACATTTTTAAAATAATTTAAAGCTTTTGTACAATTTTCTAATATATACAGAGGTTAGCTATTGCTTTTCAACTGAGATATTTATAATTTTGTTAGCTAGGAATTCTGTGTTTTTTTTAATATTTTATACTCCTAAATATGTTAAACTTTAGGGAAATATTTCATCTGACAACAGACTGTTTTATGTCAACAGGTTAAATATATTTTGCAGCTCATTTCAAGACTCTATCTAGTTGCAGCACATAAATTTCTACATATGACTCGAACACATTTGTAAGCTAATATATATAGTAAATCATATATTAGGTGGGTCTTCTTTTTTTTTAGAGCAATTTAAGCACGATTTTTTTTAATATGCAAAATAGTTCAAAAAATTATGCATTTTCCATTTTGATTCGATAGCTTTCGCCATCCTTCTAGCAAGAGAATAATTCCAAGCTCATAATTTAATATAATATATAGTCGCTATCATTCAGACAAGAGTCTGATTAATGGTAATATAAGTATAAAATATATTCAAATAATTTATATTTGTATATGTTTTTATTTTATATTTATATATATAAAATATATTCATATAAAATTTATTCAAATAATTTATATTTGTATGTATTTTATATATTTGTCTCCAATCCGAATCCCTTCAAAATAATATTGTAGCTAACTACGCATTAGGCAGCCAACAATCAAATTAGTCTAAGTAATGCCAAAAACTTCAGCTCAAGTCTGCTAATCAAATACAAATTCTGCACTTGAAGCTCAATTTCTGCCTTCGCCTTCAGCCCCAAATTCGGCTTTGCTCAATTTAATTGAGGAAGCCCACTCGCTCGCTTTGTTAGCTCTGTTAGCTGCCGTGTGCTCGAAGGGTTAACAATTCTATTTGCCAGGCAAACGTTCGCAACGTTACAGCGCGGCTTAGCCCAGAGAGAGGGGGAGAGAGGGAGAGTGGGGGAGCTCCCTCAAAGTAAATTGAATACAAAAACTGGAGGAGGGGGAAGGCAGGTAAAACTGGGCAAGTGCAGTTTGAGTGCGTGTAAAACGCTGCAATTAATTTTATTTATTTGTTCTGCCTGCTGGCGCGAAAGTCCTTCGCTCGATTGGTCGCTGGCTGCTGGCTGCTCTGGCTATTGGACTCACCTGGCGTCGTCTGCTCGATGTGTATGCGTCCTTTGTGCTCGCGTATTATTTCGCCCTTCGGCGACTTCCAGTGCAGCTTGACGTCCGGCGCGGGGCCGCGGCACTCGAGGATGAGGGACTCGTTGGTGTAGCGCACGACGCTGTGCTCGCTCGGACTGAGCGTCAGGCTGTCATGGTGATTGGCCAAGACGCCAGCTGCGGGTGGATGGGCGAGATCAATGGGGGAAAGGGGGTTTCACATTAGTTAATGGTTCGTTAATTGTAGCTGCAGCTGCACAAAAGGCAGCGCATTTCGAATGTAAATTGAAAACTTCGGCGCCAAAAGTTTACCCCAATCAGCACCCGCCCCTCTAGAAGTTGGCGCTTTTCTTTGCCAACTACGCAAATGGCACAATACATTATAACTTATGAACACACACACAGACATGTACACACACACATGTACACACACACATATACACACACATACATATATATATGCCTCTTCATGTATTTCTCCCAACAATCCCAAAGGAAACATTTAAAACTTGTTCCAGCGCGCACTAAATGTCAACTGAAAAATAATAAATATTTCTTCGGCATTTCATATTTCTGAAGCTCCTCGTTTGACACGCCCACTTATCGTTTGGGGGCTGTCATCAGGATTTTAATGATAATTGCAAAGATTTTTGGAATGTTTCAGATATTCTCAGAGGAGCAAATATTAAAGATGAAATAAAGTTTGAATGAATGAAGAGCGATGAAGGGAGGTGATGGGATATGAATGAATCTTGAAATATGTTATGTATGAATGTTATATATGTAATTTGGCATGTCTCAAATATTTGTGCATGCATATATGCAAGCATGTATGTAGAAATGTTTGCATATGTGATAGAAAAACGTAGAGTAGATAAATATTCTAATAACTTGAAAAATATGAATGAATGAATATATGTATGCAATGTTATATAAATGATGCTGTAATGTATAAGTATATAAATTTTTATGTTTTTAATATTTTTATTTTTATTATATGAGTGTGTATTTTTTTTTTTAATTATTTATGTATGTATTTTTTATTTTATTTTTGCCTCAAAAAAAATATATATTTGCATTTAAAAATATGCTTGAATGTAAGAATATATATATTAGAACAATATGTAGGAATATATGTGAGCGTATGTCTTATGTATATATGTTTATATGTATAAATGTAACCGCTGAGTTTTTTCATTTATTATTTTATTTATATTTATATGTCCGCTTGCATACATATGACATATGAATATATATGCATGTAAATATGAATTTATCTACTTACATAAGTGTATGTAAATATTACTGTATCTGTATATTAGTGTATGTCCATATAAATACTTAGGTGTATCAATAGATATATGTATTTATTTACCTATGCATGTGTATACCTATAGGCATATAAATATGAATGTATGCAAAAATTGGCAAATATTTACCGCATAGAAATTCGAGCTCGTAAATACTGCCCTATTACTCGATTCTCAGAAATGCAATGCCTTAATAAGAGTAGAAGGCGGCCAATGAAAAATGCATTGAATTTCAAAGCGGCAGCAGAAGCAAAGAATAATTTAATCATAATAAATTATATTTTAAGCTGAGCTGCACAAATGCGTCTCAAATGCAATAGAATAAATTGTTGAGTTCGTCAGGTTTTTAATAGAAAATTCAAATTCCGCATGCCCACCGCAAGCTGCACAATTTCATCCATTATCAATTAAATTGCGTGCGTTAATTATTGAAATATTCTTTGGTTCGGCTCAAGCAGCCTTGTCAGCTGCTCTGATTGAAGTAATCAAGTGTGGCTCATGTTTATTAATGTGATGGAAATTTCACACACACAGGCGGCAAGAAATGGCAAAATGCAATTTGTGTTAGATTGCAATTACCGGCTAATTGGCCGAAAATACTGTTGCCATTGCGTAATGACGTTGGGCAAGTCAGTCGTTGCCGCAGCAGCAGCAGCACACATGAATCACTCTCGGCTCGGATTCATATTGAACAACAAAGTGCACTCAAATTATTTGCATTTTGCATGCCACACACACATTTTCATATTTTCATTCAACTACGTTGGCGTAGTTTGCCTTGGCAGGTTGTTCATTGAAATTTATCACAAGAAATTGCAATTTCATTCTGCCATTTCATGTCAATCTCTGCAGCAGCATCAACAACAACAACAACAGCATCAGCAGCAAGGGAAGAAAAAGAAATGTGAAATGTGCCTCCTGCCTGCTGCCTCCCCTCGGTAAGGGCAACAGAGCGATGCATAGATGCAAAAATTTCTAGCATACTTTTTAATAAAGTTTCTTGTATGCCCAAAGTGCCAGAAAAAGGAACAAAAACAAAGTAAGATCCTGGCAACAGGACACGGGGGGGGGGGGGATTGGTTGAAAGTGGAAACTAGGGCTGGCAAAAGTTTTGCATAGATTTCCTTTATACGTTTTTCAGTGTTCTTTTTGCAGCTTTTTTTTCCAAAGAACTTGCAATTTTATTGGCAACAAAATGGCCATATTGCAGCAGAGCCAGCAACATTATGTGCAAATATTTTTTATGTTTAATGTGCAGCAAAATTGCTATTAAAAAAATTGAAAAGTAATTAAATATATTTATACGCAATATTTTAATTGGTTTTTAGCGATATTGCTATATAAAAACGTTGCTCATTTTATATGACTGATTATTATTAATCAACAAATTAACAAATTTTAGCACACCAAATATGAGCAGTTTCGACTGTCGACTGCTGGCTCGCCTACGCCTAGCTACTGCTGCTAAGCTGTAACCTTTTGAGAATTGTATGAGTGCAGCTATTGCAAAGAGAGTAAACGAAAGCAAGCGAAGCCAGCGTCAATTTTTTTGTTGTTTACACAATGGCAAACAACTGTTAAATGAGAGTGCGAGCATCGCTCAGCAGCAAGAAAGCAGCGATCATGTTTTTGTTTTTGTATACGACGCAAGCTTGTATTTCCTTCTCCCACTCTCTCTCTCTCTCTGTTCAGCAACCTTAACTTTCATGCTCTTCTCCGTCTTTACTTTGTGCTAAATAAATGTATCAATTAATACGCTTAATGCGCTAAAGCCAAAGCAAATAGAGAATATTTACAGTTTGTTGAATAATATGAAATTAAAGTTAAATTAATTATATAAAATGTTTGCCAATTGTTTTAAATTATAATTAAAATTTAATAGTATATTTATCACATACATATTTGCTATAGTCCACCAATGGCTTTCTCCAGCAAAAGGCTTACGTCGAAGCAGCTGTATACGCATCAGTACACACACACATGTATATATATACAAGCAATCACACATACATATTTGCATAACACCTGCAGTCGACAACGCATGCCTTTGGTGTGGAGACGGCACTGTTTGCTTATTTTGCGAATGCTGCCGTACGTGTTGTTGTTCTTGTTGCTGTTCTTGTTGTTGCCTGTCAGCGTTTTCGCTATCTGCAATGGCTACGTCAACTGCGCACAATACGCGAAATACTCATCATAAAATTCAATGTGCATAACGTAGACGCTGCGCTGGCGAACATAATGACAGGCAGAACGAAAAAAAAATGAGGCAACAAGAACAAACGACAAGCTGACTGCAAAAGCCAGCAAAAATATTTGTTAAAAAAATAAATGCATATAAGGGAAATAAAGAAATAAGGAAAAGCATTGCCAAGTGCCGGCAAAAAGAAACGGTTAACGTTAACGCGTTAACGGTAAATGGCAACTGGCATTGCCAGAAACGAACAACAAAATTATCTGTCGCACTCGCGCATCTGCCGCATTGCTCGGTGGCCTCTATAAATGCTTATGTTATGCACTCTTTCGTCGCGCCAATGCGGGCGCAAATGTAAGTGCAGAAATGCAGACAACTATGCGCGCGAGCGAGTGGGCAACAGAAAGAGCGAAGAGCGAGCAGATAAGATGACAAGTGAGAAGGGTGTGAGAGAGACCACAAAATACAAAAAAGAATTACATAAAGAGCATAATTATGGTGCCGCTATTGACTACTGAATGCTCTGCAATTGGTAAACTATGAGTAATGGAATGTTATGTAAGTAAATAATTAGTTATGTTAAATATTATGTAATTTATTGATATTTTATTGAAATTTGAGAAGCTTATGATCAAATAAACTTCAACAAACAAATAGTTAATATATTTACTATTTGCACATTGGTTGAGAAGTCACTATTGCTACTCTCCTAAGGGTATAAATTATGCAGGAATGCTTGCGTTGTCGCCTGGTGAAATGACGTGTGTTTCTGTGCCGGCCGGCATTGTGAGCAGGGGTGGGGCGTGTTTAAGTAAATGTATTTACACAATATGCATGTATGGGCGTGTGAGTGTGCGTGTGCGTGTGTGCCCCTGGGAGGTGTTGACCCGTAAATTTCATTAAATGCAATGCATTATATTATTTGCCTGCTGGCATTTGCCATTAAACATTCGTGTGTATTTGTGCGGCCATATGCATGCATTAAATGTATCTGTATCTATAAATATATATGTGGTGTATGTAACTGCCTGTAAATGCTTTTAAGCAATTAATTGCAGTTTAAATAAATGGTAATTAATTTAAAGAGATATTAATGACTGCATAATCGAAAAAATTAACATTTTCCATGGATTTTGGTCAGAGGTTAAAAAAAAATCGTCGTTTTTTAAATGCAAATATATCTTCAAAGCCAAAAAGCAGTTTAATTAAATTATAAAATTAGCTTCTGCTGAAAGTTAATGTCAGCGCAGATCTATAATCATATTCTATTACGGAAAAAGTTTTACAAAACTTTACGTAATGTTTCTGCCATTCTAGAAGACTTTGGCACTAAATGTAAAATCTAATTTTCCTTATTTTTTTACTTGTTTTTTACTTGTTAATTTGATGAACTTTCAACAAATTATAAAATGTCAGCTGTATTGAGTCTCACAAAACTTTTCAATTTCCATTAGCTGCGCAGTGGAAAACTTTTTAATTATTTGCCAATATTTTATAGGCAGCCAAAGAAAGGAAATAAAACAAACGTTAAAAATTTGCCTGCAAAATTGCAAAAAACTTTGCGCATGTTGCTGCTGCTGCTGCTGTTGCTGCTGCTGCTGCTGTTGCTGTTGTTGTTGATTACAGCTGAAAATAAAAGTTGGACTGTGGCAGTTGCCGTTGCACGCATGCCTTCAACTTCAACTGCCAAAGTTGCAGTTGCAGTGCCGCAGCTGTAATCGAGAGCAGTTTGCGACGTGGCCACAGGGTTACGTGGGGCTTAGCCATAATAATGTCAGCATAAACGCATACGGCGCACACTTAACCCAAATGCAAGACGAGGTGACGCAAAGATACGCCGCTCGCCTTGCCCCGCCTTGCCACGCCCCTGCCACAAAGGCGCATAGAAATGCTTGAGAGTCGAGCATGCAAATAATCACAGCATTTGTATGAGCCTGACCCACTTCTGTTGCAACTTTCTATATGCATACATTTCTATATATTATATTATATATGCATATTCTTTTTTTCATTACTTCTCATAAGCTGCCGTCATGGGGCAAGGAATTTAATTCGAAATTCTCACACAAAACGTTGCTGCCTCTGCTGCTGCTGCTGCTGTGGCACGTAATGCCAAAACATACATAAATCATCGCCGCGTCTCCGCATAAGAATATATTTCCGCTATAAAATGGACGTTTCCGCATTTTCGGCTGCCAAGCAACGTCCCTTCGCCTCCACCTCCGCCCCCCACCTCCGCTGGCTGCTGCAGCTCCACTGCTGCTGCTGCTGCTACGTCCACAACAGGAAGTCAGCTTCAGTTCGGGCTTGTGCTTTGCTTTGTGGCAAGCGGAAATGCAGGTCGTAAAACTCGTTGCTACAGTTTCTCCAGGTAATTCTCGGTGCTCAGTACACCTACAGCTCTCCATTAGCCTCCTCTCCCCCCTCCCCCACCTCCTCCTCCACTCCTGTCTCTATTCAGTGCTTGATGCTTTTTTAATAGGTTGCAGCTGACACTTGCTTCGACTTGGCCTTCGAGTTCCTGTCTTACTATGGCAATTAATATTTGCTCCTTTTTTTTCTGTCTGCGAGTTCATAAATTTGGCATTAAGTGCGTAGGGGCATGGGCGTGGCTGTGTGCAGCGGAAAATACATTTATGCGTTTTTAAATGCTTTCATAACTCGCCTCGGCTACACACAGTTCCGAGCAGCAGGAAGTTGAGTGCACATTAATTTTCGCCTCGCGAGCGATAAGAGCGGAACTTGATGAAAACACTGCGAGCCGGCGACGCCTGCTGTGCGCCGCAGCTCCTGTTCCATTCCAGCGTTCCGTTCACAACTTGCGAAACAGTTCCAGCTCATTCATCAACATTGTGCGCCTTTGACTTTTGAAACAAAAGTTTGACAAACTTTACATTTATGCAGGGGCCAAAGCGCCCGAGGCGAAGTCAAGCAACCGCCGCATAACTTTATAAACCGAAAAGAAAAAAGTCTTTGCTATGTTTAAGCATTTTAAACAACTTATAGATAATGCTGTGAACAGTGGAATGAATGGGAAAATAATCGAAAATTATTAAATATATATAAATATATATTATTTGTGAAGTTAAAGTCATTAAGATTAATAATTTTGGAATAATTATTATATATTAATGCATTTTATAATTTTTTATATATATTTTTTTAAATTTATTTATAAATTAGTTATATATATGATTTATTAAGTTAATCCCTAACACTAAATATTTTTTTATAATTAGATATATTACTTTATTATTTTTTTTTATATATTATTTTATATGTTATTTATATATTATTGATATAGCTATTCATTACCATTGAAAATTGTTTTTTTATATATGTTATTTGAATATTATTTATATAAACAATAATTTTTTTTTTAATTTTTGTATTATACATTTTATTTAAATATTATTTATTATTTTATTTACATATAAATCCATATTATCTATAGAGTCATTCATTAAGGTTAAACAAATTTTGTAAATAATAAATGAATACAAAAATATATTACATAAATTTCCTCTTCATTTTCTCACTTACAAAAATATATTTCATAATTTTCCTCTTCCCTTTTCTCACCTTCAGCTCCACTGTGTCGTTTGGAAAAAAACTGTAGCATACTTTTCGGCATGCCTGACAAAACTGAACGACGGCGCTGATCATTTGTTAAACAAATTAGCAACATGACAGACGTCGCATTAATCACGGCCCATCAAATTGCATAAATTGCGTATTAAGTGTCAGTGTTAATGGCTTGAGCAATTATGTGAACCGTAACCTCGACACAGAGCCACCGATGGGAGCCAAAGGTGGGGCGGGCAAAGAAAGCGAGCTGAAGAAACAGCAGCTGCCCCGCCGTGTGGCAAACATAATTATCGCAACTGCAACACACACACTGAGTGGGCGGGCAGGCGTGGCTGCCGCTCGCAAATTGTAATTGAATCCGCTGCGTTTGTGAGTGGCACATTACGTATACGCCACGTGTGGCAGTGGCAACAACTTGTGTGTCCCCACAAAGAATAAAAATCAAATTTCTTCAGCAGCATAAAGTAAAGTTTGCCGCGCAGCAATTTTTAGTTAAAAACTTTGTCTCATGTTCACTTGCCGCACTTGGGCACTGCTAAAAATTAAAATCCAACTGCCACAACTTGACAACGACAACAACAACAATAGCAGCAGCATCAACTTGCAACGACTTACAGCTTGCTTGTATACCCAGTGGCAATCAAAATAACTAAGAGGGGTTTCATGTTGTGAATATTCTATAGATGAAGGTATATATGTGTGTAGGGAGTATATATATTTTAATGGACAGCAAATGCTCATGGGGTTAGTTTAGAGCGTGACCAAATTAGAGCATTACAAAAAGAAATAATTTTAGAATAAAAATGGTTTGAAATATTAGGTTGTTTTCTATTTTATTTTGTGATAATATTCATGAGATTTTATAAAATTATTAGAATAATTTTTAAAATAAAATAAAATAATAAAAATTAATAAAAAATAAATAAATAAAAATATGTATATATAGGTAATTGACGTTAAATAAAAAATCAAATGATGTAAATAACTAACAGCTTTGCAGGCTAATTGTTGATTTCTCTGTGCAATTTGACTTCGCTGGCTAATTTTTAATGCCAAGGCTTTAAAACAACTTTTCAGAGTCTTTTTTAATTCCTGCCATTAGGTTTAATTCCTGCTAAAAAAGGTGAAACAAAAAAGTTTCACTTTGCCTTAATTTGCTGCTGGAAATTGGCATAATCTTAATCTGATCTTTCACAGCAGCTTACGGCAACTTTTTTTGGCTTCACTTTGCCAAAAATTTCTCCTGTAAATTGGCCTAATCTTAATCTATAAAACGTTTTTTTTGCAGCTTGTCTCAATTTTTGTGCAACTCTTTTCTTCAATGTCAATAATTCCAAGTAATACAAAATTAGCCATATTATTACCTATTCTAAGATTTATTAAATTTATTAAATTATTCTATAAAAAAGAAGGTGAGTTTATTAAGTATACGCCATGTTAAATTATTCATTATTGAGAAGCATATTATTGATCAATTTATTATATGCATATGCTTTATATATATTTCAAGAATAAAATCAACTCACTACAGCAGAGCTTCATACATTTTCATTGCAATTCCTGTTTATTAAGTCAGAAGTCAGAATTTGTTTCATATGCAAATACACTTTATAAATTTCCGCAGATAAATCAAATATGCAAATTTCAGTTATTAAATTAAATTATTAAATTTTAAATATTAATTTAAAATTTTCATAAGCAAGAAGCAAAAAGTATACGAAATTTTATGCCAATAATTTAAAGCTAAATCAATGGGTTAAAGGTATACAAATATGTAAATATTTTAAAAATATTTTATATATTAAGTATACGCAAACAAAAATTAATAAAAATTGTGTGTTTGTATAAATAAATATTAATGAAGTTATCAAAGCACTTCAGCTATGTCAATTTTATTATAATTTAAATACTTCAACAATTTCTAAATAAATATTACGTATACGACACCTGCCCTACTTCAGCTAGCAGAGACGCTCCAATCAGCTATCACACAATTCTCTTTATTGATAAGAGTTTTAAAAGCAGAAAATGAGCTTATGCCTCGTTCTATAGGGTATTTGCCTTACTGATACTCTGCCCGCATGGCCCCTCCCATTTTTTTTTTTTTAGTTATTACAGTGCAGCTTGTGTCTTTTGCTAACAACTTTGCTGCCTGCACTTTGTCGTAAAAATAAAGTTTTACACACACGCGCGAGTTGTTTTCCTTTCTATTGTATTAGTAGCAAGAGTGCGTACGTGTGTGTGCGTGTGTGCGTGTGCGTATGTGATGCTGATGTTTCCTTGGTACATGGTGCATTACAGCAATTGCTGCAACAATAACCAAAAATGACGCTGCTTTTGTGGCGCTGCATTTAGTGTCTTCATTTTGAGTGCGCCATAACGAAAGAGTTGAGCAGCCCGAAATGCCACTCGAATTGCCAACTTAAGTGAAGCCAACTAAGTTTGGGCCAAGAGCTAGAAACTGCAGTTCGGTCAACTCGATGCACCTTAAAGAGGCGTCGTGGCAAGCGCGTGGCTCACTCAGTTTAATATTTCATTAGCCAGCTTTCAGGCATTTTTAATCCAGTCAGCAGTGAAGACGCTATAAATTTAGCTCTGCAACGTAAATTGTTTTTCAACTTACTTAAGGATTGTTGCGGGCGCCACAACAGATAGCAGCAGCAGCAGCGGCAGCAGCAGCGAGTGGCGCTGACGTTGCAGGCAACAATTAATGTGCTTTTAATTCAACTTAAGTGCGCATTCGTAATTGCAAAATTACACCTAAGTACGCAGTATTTAAAGTTTACCCACCTCAAACGGTGACTGCAGCGATGCGGCAGCCAGCAGCTAAGCTCCACTTTCGAGTGGCTTTCATTTTAATGAAATTTCTGCTTAAGCCGTGCGCCCGACTAAAAGTGCAGCTCGCTTAATTTATGCCGCCAGCTTTTAGAATTGTTTTGGCCCAACACAACTAAAAAAAAGAAGCTAAAAAAAGGGCTAAGCTTTTAGCGGTGTGTTATGAACAGCCAAAGCCAACATAAAACGTGTAACAAATTGAATTTTTCACACACTCACACACACACACACTCGCACACGTCTAGCCGCACACTTAACAAGTTTCGGTGCGGGCTCAACCATATTGAAAAATGCGACAATATTTTTCACAACAAAATTGTCTGACAGGCGGAGCAGATTAAGCTGCTGACGCTGCCGCTTCGTACCTGAAATTTGAAATATTGCTATGGGGTTTTCAGCGCACACAGCAGAAAGATTTCATACGCACCATGCAGCCACAATTTTTCAAAGCTACTTAAACATGGGAATTATCTGCGATGGGCAAAAACTATTAAAAAGGAGTTAGGGCGACGTTGTAGCACGTCAGCTTACATTTAAGTTTAGAAGATTGATGTATTTAGTTAATATTGAAAAAGGGCAGCAACTAAAATTAACTTAAAGTGTTGTTAAGTTGGAATTTAGTAGAGTTGGTAGAGCAAAGAAAGCAAGGAAAACGTTAAGGTGGACAATATAAATAAATTGTAAGAGTGAGAGTACGAGAGAGCTAGATTAAGGTAGAACAGCTGAAAGAGCTGAACGAAACATTCCCTCTAGCTTTAAGTAAATAAAACATTGTTAAAAGCCTGTAAAATAAAAAATAATTATAAAAAAAAAATACTTAAATAAAATAAGGTATATTTATAAAATAAATAAAAAATTAAAAATAAAATAAAATACCTAATTAAATATTAAAAAAAAAAAATAAAAATATTGAAACAAAATAAAGTAGAGTTATAGAAAAAAAAATAAAAATAAAATAAAATATGTATTAAAAAGTATTAGTGTCGAATAAAATAAATATTTTATTCCATTATCAATGTAAAGCTGAAAAATATGTCAAAAAAATATTTAGATCAATTTTTTCCAGCAAAGACTAAAAGTTTTATAAGGAATTTATCTCCTGCCAGAAAGATGGCAATTAATTTTAAATAATATAATAATTTTAAATGTTTTGTAAAACATTAAAAAAATTTATGTTTCAATTGCTCTAGTAAAAACAAAACAAGAAAAGTAAAACAAAACAAAAAAAAAAAATATCTTATAATATGTCATTAATTGATTAAGGCAATTCCTTATTTACTCAAAAGTTCAAAGGTGTATGAAATTCCTTTATACTTTTATTTTAATTGATATTCTAATATCAATATTCAATATTATTGTAAAGCCTTTTCATTCATTTATTTAACAGACTTTTTAAAATATTAAACTCATTTATCAATCAACTTCAACAAACTATAGACAAAATCTATGCACCTCGTTGCAATCGCAGCTCCCCTTAATAAAGCTCATTTAAAAGTTAAGCTCAGCGCCGCATACTCTTAATAAGCCTGTGTCACTCAGCCATTGTGCCAAAAATGTTCGGCTTACTGCGTGCGGCAGCTCGCATTTGTTCGAGCTGTTTGCAGAGTGCGGCTAATTAGGGCGTTGCACACTGGCACAGCCAGCTGCAAGTGTTGCAACAACAACGGTAAATAAACCCTTTGAAGGATTTTGCTTCATTTGCGTGCGCTCTGACCAGATTTATGCCATAAAACCAGAAGAGAGGGTAGAGTCTAGGTGAGGGGGAAACTGGTGAGGGCGCACGTTGACTGTTGGCATCGGTGCTAAGGCTACAGATAATTAGCGTCAGCTCAGCGAAAGATACGGCATAATGGCTGCGTCTATTAGCCGGCAAGTTGAGTGTGGCTTTTACGCGCCACTAACCATGCAGCCCCAGCATAAAAAGATGGAAACTAATTTAATTGCCGTGCAAAGTGCATGAAGTGCATATGTGGCGGACCGAAGCGCATTCAATGCCATGCAACATGCATTTATTCACATTTATTTTCATCTGTGCTGCGATGCGAAAATAATTAATTAAACTTAAATCGTTTACAGATCCACAAATATTTGCCCTGGCAACAAAATGGACTAAATGTGTGCATTGGCTTTGTGGCAAGGATAGTGAAAGGTAAATATATGCCTCGTCTCTCTCTGACATTTGTGTAATTCCCATAGATCATTATGGTTGGGTTGGAGCAACTTTTCAGCAGAGTTAAACAGTTGAATTAAATGCAAGTTGGCTGTCACTCATTTGAATTGGGCTAACGAAAGGCAGAAGGCAGACAAGGCAGATTTCAGGCTGGCATCATCAAGGCGGCGCGGCACGACCTCTTTCATGTTATTCTTTTGCGTGGCGGCGTGTGGGCGTGGCAGCTGAGCTACCGTCGTCACATATGCGAGCAGGGTCAGGCGGGCCGGGAGGAGGGCCGCAATAAGTAATTCATTACTTTAGTCATGCATTGTCATGCAATGTTGGCCACGCTTTTTCACGATATTTGCATTGCTGGCGCTAGTATTTTTATGGCCGCATGCGAGGCATGCGACATATGCAGCGCAGCGTCTATCTGGCTGCCTGTCAAGCTGCAGTCGGGAGCCGAGAGCCGGCGAAGCTGTTGCAATTTGTATGCAAAATTGTTTTACAAATTGAGCAAGAAAGATGGCGTAAGCAGAATGCACACAACATATACGAGTCTAACTACTGCACAAACTCGAAGCAGGAAGCGGGAAGCTCAAGCTGGAAGCTGAAGCAAACAAGCGGCACGTCGCCCAGCTCCAGCCTCAGCACGTTGACTATCAAGAATTCACACACGACACTCGCATCACACTTGCTTTTCTTCTCTGCAAATGCGCTATAAGAGAGGCACTGAAATGGGGTAGATGGGGCTTGAGAGTGAATGGATATGGCTTGGCTTGGGTCTGAAAAATGTCGGATTCATTTATATAATTTATATATTATTCATCTGAAATATTTTATAAATTTAATAATATAAAATAATTATATTTTATCATATATTATTCAAAGAAAATATTAGAAACTATTTAATAAATATTATAATATAAATATTTAATCATATATTATCATATATTCAACCGAAATATTTATAAAATATTTAAAAAATGTATTTAATTTTTTAAATTTATTTATAAAATATTTATTAAGCCCATCCAATCTGACCTAAAACTTCATTCAAAAGATTTCTCTGCATCTCACTTCTATGTCCTTCATCACTTAACTGCCCTTCCGCAGGATATCGCTTAGTCGTGCACTTCCGCTCGTGCCACTTTTTTTTTTCTTCTGCTAGTTTCCTTTTGCCTTTCTATAAATTTTTGAATTTTCAGCATTTTCCTTTTGCCAGCAAACACATGACATACTTTTGCGCAGACGTGTGTGCTTAAATGCTGTCATTGTCTGACAGCTATACACACACACACTCACACACACACGCCCGCCCATGACACAAAGAATTTTTTCCGCTTTGCATACAAAAAAAATGGAAGAGAGATCTCTTTCAATAAACTCTCGCTGTAATTCCAATATTTACATGATTAATTGAGTTTATTTTTAATTTATTACAAACAAAAGCCAAACTGATTACAAGTCCCCGCGCCGTGCCTGGCATTCATTATGAGTGAGTTTCAATAAAACAAGATTAATTGCGTTTTAACCCCCCTTGGGGCGAGCCGTCAAATGAATCTATTGTTTAGCATAGCGTGTTGGACACCTTTTTATTCCACACACCACAGACACTGCGCGTGTGTGTGTGTGTGTACGTGTATTACAAAATCATTAAGCTTTGTGTTGCTTCAAGTGGATCCACTCGCAACTCTCAGCTTGCAGCTAGTTTGGCAAGTTTCTGTTCGGTTATCTTGAAAAGTTTATAAGCCGATGACTCTCTCTCTCTCTCGCTCTCTCTCTCTCTCTCTCTCTACACTGATCCACTTTTAAAAGGTAACAGGTGTTGGCTTCCCCAAATATGCATATACAATAATCCCATGCGCAAGTTTATTTAATCCGGCACAAAGTTTGACGAAATGTAAGCGCTCGTAAGTATGCTACACTTTTTATTGCATATTGATATGCATATGGATAGGATTTTTTTAGAGGCTGACAACTTTGAGTTAGCAGCAATAGTCTATTTGGCTATTTATTTAATAATTAATGGATGTTTTTTGTTGAATATGGTGTGACATTTTATGAGAAATAAACGTATGTCATATTTATGCTTGCAAAATAATGAGTTTCTCATCAAAATAATGGTGCTTTTCGTGAAACTTATCGTGTACTTCGCGCATTTCGTAGCGTTCATCATTGGTTGAATGGTTATAATATAATAATAAAAATATAGTATTTGGAGTGAGAATCAACCACAAGCCTCTATTGAAACCATATTCCATACATTGAATATTACCGTTTGGTGCACTTCATGAACAGAAAAAGGCGTTGATTGAATTTTCTTCAACAATGCTAATATTCATGGATTATCATGCTAGTAAAAATAAATATCATGCCATAAAATATTCTATTGAATATAATATATTTTATTTATATCAAAAACAAATTTCTCTATTTTATTATCATTTAAGCTTATGTAACAATAAAAAACTTGCTAATTCTCACACTTAGATCTAACGTTTTTGGGAATAAATCTACAAGAAATAATAAAACTAATATAAAAAATATAAAATATAAATTCTATATATATATGTATAAATTTATAGTTAAAGTCGCATAAATTCTACAGAATTGAAATTTTTTCATAAGCTGCTTTTTGCTGCAGCTCAGCTTGGCCAGATTTTCAAATAAAAATGTACAGTAAAGCCGTGTTAATGCTATTAACTCCTTTTTTTGCGACAGAGTATCTCGGCATCGATATAATTTCGGGCTGGCGCCCAGCGCAGCTTGAATGGAATAAAGTTGTACAAAGGCTCCTGCAGCGCCAAGTCATTTTTTAGCTCTGATATAACTTTATAAAATATTTATATGATTGCGGTTTTCTCTGGACGCATGGATTGGCGGTTTTTTTTATAAAGTCTCTCTCACCCTGCAACTATTTGCAGTTGGGGCAGTTGCATATACAATTTAATTGCAATGAATAAATAAATTTCAATTAAAAGAAGAGCAAAAAACGCTGCCTTTCACATCAGGGCGTATTTGTTTTAATATTTGCATCAAACGCAATTTCAATGCTACAGATTGTGCTCAGCTCTGGCCGAAGTTTGAACATTTTATCAGCAATGTCGCAGCTGAAATTTGTGTGCCAGACTTTCGGCTACTTGGAAATTTGAATTGTTCCAGGGCTCGATTTGCAAGTTTGCCCGCATGTGCTTCATTTGTTTGTTGGCCAGAGTCCACTCGACGACGACAAGTTCGTGCTGCGTGCTGCATGCTGCGTGCTGCTTGCTGCGTGCCATGGCTTGGGCTGAGTTTGAGTCAAGGTGACGGTGAAGTGGGAATCGTCTATTGAGCGAACTTTTGAAAAGTGGAATTGCATTTGCTCTGCTTGAGAAACTATTATAACTTTTGCCATGCCGCCAAGCCGGAGTTTCAGTTCATCCAACTATGAAAGTACTTTATGTGCGCTAACAAAAATATTTCTTTTATTGAGTTTCGCCTTCTGCGTCATTCGATTTTAGGCTGTGCCTGTGCCTGTGCCGCACATCAGCTGCTTGTGCCAACCACTTGAATGCAGCACAAAACTTTTCAGCTCAAAGCGAAACGAATAGCTGCCGCCAAGTAGCTGCCACAATTGATACCCGGCCCATTGTTAACGGCCGGGCACAAAGGCAGCGCAGACACAGATGGAAATGAATCGAGCTGGCTCTGTGCAGTCAGCGTTATATGATACTCGAGTGCTGTCAGGCTGCTAACAAATGCTTTTATTTACTTAGTTCCGCTCCATGCGAAGCCCTGCCTCATCAGCCTACGAGTAGCGGCTGAATAACAAAGTTATCGAGCACAAAAAGGACACTCTCGAGTCTAAAATATACGGCTTAAGATCAAATTGAAATTTAACAATAATATCATTTATTTATCTAAGTGACTAGCTTTTGTCAATGGACATTGTTCAGTTCTATTTTCAGTGTGATATAATATTCCTGCTGATGAATGGGTCTAGTAGCTCAAGTATCAGGCATAAATAGCAAACCTGTCAAGAGTCTAATTATACACATTAGCAGACATTCACATGTATCTTTAATGAATGCTCAGCTACTGCTGCAAGACTTCCATAAAAGAATTTATTTAATAAATTAAATAAAAAATTAATTAATAGAAAATTAAATGTATTAAATAAAATACCATCAATTAAAAGAATTTCTGCTGAAATTTCATCAACGTGCGTTAATTATCATGCATATTTACGGCAAAAACTCTTCACATTCTTCATTCACTAAACCAATCACATTCCCATTCACATCAATCACACACAGCGGAAAATAAAACTCATTACACCTGTAGCAATAAAACGTGCCACCTGCATGACATTAACCAATTATTCCGCATACAAATAACCTGCATAATTATATGCCGCAATACAGCTGCATATTTTAACCAAATGTTTTCAAACATTTTTGCATGTCTGAACATTTGTTGAGGGCAGCAGATTAAATAAAAAATAAAATTGCATTTGTATGAAAGTTCGCTATTAAAAGTTAAATTTAAAAAAATTGTATATATAAATAAAAATATTTTATATAAGCTTTAAATTGATGTCTATCTACAGATTGAATCTAAAATATTCCAGTTTTTTTTTTATTCAAGTTGAACATCAAAAACCTTAACGAGATCTGTCAGGCCTTTTCCTTAAAACATTTAACACCAAATTAAAAAGGTTATCTTTATAAAATATATCATAAAATATAACAAAAAAAGAAATATAAAAAAATATACTTGATTTAATTATTAATTAATTTTCAAAAATATATCATAACATATAAAAAAATATACCTGATTTCCTTAAAATATTTACCACCAAATTAAATGGTTAACTTATCATACATAAAATATAAAAAAAAAATAAATAAATAAATAATATACCAGATTTAGTCTCTTTACAAATATCTAATAACTTTTGATGTTAATTTGGGTATCAAAAGTCAGCTTAAGTACTTTATTCTATGAATTTGAATGAACAGTCCTGCTAGCTTGTTAGCCTCTTAACTTATTCTCATCATGCCTCGCTTCTATGTCGCTGTAATAAGTAAATTTGAATTTGTAGCTAGAGGCGTCAGGCCACGCAAGTTGCTATCGCATCGTCAAGCAATAATCTGCTGACATAATGCTTAAAAAAAAAATATTATGTCAAAAAAAATATATATAATAAACTATGGAGTATATAAAACACTATTCTTACTCAATGAAAATAAAAAAAATAGTATAGCGCAAGCATAGAGCCTAAGAAGTTTGAAACACTTGAATCATAAGAAGATGTAAAAATAAGTACAGAGGCAGCAAATTAAAGATGCCTACAAGAAAGAAAAAAAACTTACACTGACTAGAAGTAGATCATGATGCTTATGTTAGCTATTCAAAGCTGGAATATTAAACGAAAAAATAATTTCAATTATAGAAATCTCTAAGCCTCAGTTCTATTCAACTTCCAGAGTTTAAATCAGCAAGTTATTTTATTTTTATTATTTTTTTTTTATAATTATTGTGATTTATTTCCCTTAACATTTTTTCAATAATCATGCAAAGCTTTTGTTATAAATTAAGTTTTTACAGAGTTTAGCTATCGCTTTAACTAAATTAGTTAAAATTGTGTTAGTTAGGAGTTTTCTGAGTATTTTACAAAATGTTTGTTTTCAAAGAAAGTTACTATATTAAATATAAATTTCTCTTTAACACGACTCATACTCTTCGGCCGTCAGTTAATCAGTCACTCACTTTATCAGTAGAAATCCTTTTTTTTACATTCATCCGCATGTTATTTAAAAATCTGCATGACAACATTTTTTGCAATAATAATTTACAATTTTACAATTTGACAATTTTACAAATTGCATATTTCATTCCGAATGCAATTATGTCAATTGTTTTACGGCGCATAAACTATATATAAAACATGTCGTGAGGGCAAACAATAAAACTTGATTTATAAACAAAACATATTAACAAAATACTTTTTGCGCCTAACTGATGTGACGGGCATAAATTGTGCAGCATTTGAAATGGCCAAATTATCGCTTTAAAATTTATACGGCCGCACAGTGGGGCGAGAGAGTTGGAAAAAGTGCCGCACACACATGCACACACAAACGAGCCACAGAGTGCGGCATATGCTAGCCGCAGCAGCTGTTGTTGCTGTTGTTGATATTGTTGTTGGTTGCAGCTTCTTCTTCTCCTTTTTTTTTTTGTTTTTGTTTTGGTTTAGCTGCTGTTGTTTGTTGCGCTAGTTTTGCGGTCGCGCTTTGTTTTACATCAGACAATGCAACAACAGCAAAATCCTTTGCAAAATTGTTGCTAACATCCGAGAGTGGCTGACGGGGGGTGAATGGGGCATTGCTTGCAACAAAAAACTGCATTACTATGCAATGGCAGCGACAGGGTTAGCCAAGTTTTAATTACGTAAAATATTTTTGCGTGCACCCGCTCTAATCAACTTAAAAGCCAGCAGCAGCAGCAGCAGCAGCAACAGCAACAGCAGCAGCATTAGTTCAAAACTGCAATTCGGCAACATGGTCAAAGGATTGTTGCAACTGCAGCTCGGCTGCAAGTTTGTGCGCCACTTCACAGACTCTTAAAAACGTTGCAGCGCAGCGCAGCACCTAATAATTGCAGCATTCGCTCGGGCGTCAGTTAGTCAACATGCACGACTGTCAGGCAGTTGCCATTGCCGTCGCTACTGTTGTTGCTGTTGCTGTTGTTGCTGTTGCTGGTCTAGTGTAATTACTTGGTGAGCAGCATACGCAAAATGGTTGATCTGCCAGTTGCCGAAGCGACAAAACCTTGCAGTAGCAACAGCAGCAACAACAACAACAACAGTAGCAACAACAACAACAACAACAACAACAACAGCAGCGGCAACAGCAACAACAGCAGCAGCAACATCCGCTCTAACAATTACAGACTACAGAGCAGAGCTCTCTAAGTGCTTTCTGACATGCCACTATGTGGCCCTCAACTGTATCTAGCCATGTGTGTGTGCGTGTGCGTGTGTGTGTGTGGGTGTGTAGGTGTGAACAACATTTATTAACATGCGCTGTGCGTGTGTGCGTGTGTGCGTGTGTGTGCGTGTGCTTTCTGTGTAAAAGCAATTTAGTTTACTGCTGCAGCAACGTAAACGTTGCCCGGCGGCTTTTAGCTGATTCATGGCTAAACTTTGTGCCCAAGTGAGTGTGTGTGCGTATGTATGCGTGTGTATATGGCAAACAGTGCGTATGATTGATATCTGTCCAACAAACGTGCACAATAACACCAGCTGAAAGTATAGTACTTAAGGGGTAATATGCGAAATTTTTGGAGCTTTCAGCTGAAAGTTTTTTTTTGGCTGCTTGAAATTTGGTTTTTAAATCATATTTTGTGTAGTAAATGTATGAAGAAAGTTAGTATATATTAAACTATATTTTAAGTACAGCTTATCTATTTTTAAAATAATTATATATTTTTAAAATCATTTTTTGTTTACATTTTATGTGAACTGTATATAAACTTAATCCTTTAGTGTATGCATTTATGTCTTTATTCTATATTAATGAATTATAAAAATATATTACGCAATTATTTACTATTTTTTTTAATATTATTATATTTTAAAAGACAGCATATAAAATTTGTAAGTAAATTACAGTTTCAATGCCAATCTCTATATTTCAATTATATATGAACCAATAAACAAAAATAAGTTAAAATTATCAATGAAAATTTTGGAAAACAATAGTTATATTGGTAATAATTTTTGCGAATTTTACTTATTATTTTCTGATACTTTATTCTTTCTTATTTGGATAAATAAATCGCTTGACAAACAATTACTCAATTACCTACATAAAGCTTTTCTATTATATATAAATATAAAACATATTTCTCAGCTCGGTTTTAGATATCTCAAAGACGAAATAAAAACACATTTTCATCTCACAACAAGATTCATCAAATTCTCAGCTCAACTCAGCAGATAAATCATTTTTCCAGCACACACTTTCAGCTCGTCTAAAGTTTTAGCAAAATGAGATTCGCAACTTATAAGTACAATTTTGTGGCCAACTAGCTCTATGCAAACTGCCCATTATCGGGCAAAGTCAAGTGGGTGCGTGGCTGCGTGTGTGCGTGGGTGTGTGTGTGTGTTTGTGTGGTTCAGTAGTTAAGTGTAGGCGGAACAAAGTAGATACAAGCAATAGATAAGCAGACATGTCTACATAAATCAACTGAGCTACCTGGACGACCGAAAGATACAACCAGACCGCACAGAGGCAGCCGGCATTGACTGTGTGCTGATGTTTTGGGCCAGAAACTGTTAATCAACTGCAAACATGACTTGTGCAAATTATGCAAGCGCACAGCGCCCTGGTTATATGGCCTCATTTGCGAAGGGGTTAACAAAGGAGTGAGCCCCGCTCACTCACATCCTGTGAGCATTGTATTAAATATTTGCCAAGAGGCAGTTAATGAAAATCGCTGGTGGCTTTGCGGCTGCCATACGTAATGCCGGCTCAAAGACCAATCAATCAATATTATATTGCCATGGTTTTTTATGTTTTTTTTTTTTTGTTTCGCAGCTCGATGCGATTTCAATCAAACTCAATTGCCACAAATTGCGGCATACATCAAAGTAAATGCAATTATGTGAAAATTGCATTTTATTTGATTTCCGCTTTAAACCATAAACCAGAAAATTGGCTTATGCAAATTTATGATAGTCAATTACATAAATCCAAATGATGCAAAGCCCAAGCAACTTTTAGACAAATGAAGCCGTGGAATAAGGGAGTTTATTGTTATTATAGCGGTGACATGACATATTTGTATACATATTTAGATGATTACCGAAATATCTGAGTTCAAGTCTGTAATTTGTTTAGATTTATATATATATACAGATAGAGAGACAGATGTGTAAGGCAGTTGTGCTAAATTGACTGGGCTGCCGCTGATTATGAGAGAAATTTACACCCTATGACGACAGTCATGCCAACATCTGTGTGTTACATTCTTTTATATGAAAATATTGTGCGCTTATATAAGGCATAGGGTAAAAATATATCTGGACACAAGTGTTCAAGTTCATTTTCCTTTTTTCCATAACATCCTTCTCAGTATCTATAGTTCTTTTAAAATTAACAAATTTCATTGCTCTCACTATTTTTTCTCTGTCTTTATTTTTCTCTCTGTATTTCTATCATTCCATTCCATTCCTCTTTTTGACTCCCTCCATCTTTTCTCTGTCTCTCTCTCTCTCACACATACTCTCTATATATATTTTTGTCTTATTTGTTCGTCTACCAGTCAGCTACTCTGTCTCTATTTCACATTTCTTTCTCTCTCTTTATTTGCCTTCATCTTTGGCTCTATATCTCTCTTCCTCTTGCTTTTTTGTAGGCTGAAACAAAGGAAAAGAAAGTTAAATATAGATATAAAGATAGATAGAGAGAGAGAGAGCAAAAAAGACCAATTTTTCTCTTTCAATCTCTCCCACAGACTCTCTATCTCTCTATCGCTCCCTCTCTCACTCTCTCTCTCTCTCAGTTTCCCTCTTTTTTTCTTCCATTTATGTCTCCATTTCCATTAGTTTCCCTCTTTTTTTTATCATTTGCTGCTTTTATTATTTCTATACCCATATATTTATTTCTATCTTTTTTTTAAGCTCTCAAAATTAATGATTAGCTTTCATTGTTTTTAAGCATAAATACCGTACACATGTCGAACAAGCAGCTTTTACAACATCGCAATACTTAAATTGTTAAAGTTGTAAATGAGAATATAAATAATTAGTTCAGTTATTGATACACGCATCTGTCCATTTGCAATGCGGAGCTCATTACAGCCATGTTGCGTATGGCTCTGTTTTATATGTCTCGCAGATTTTGTAATTTTGTTTTCAATTATCAAAAATGCTGTTGCCGCTGTTGCTGCTGCAGCGAGTCCTACATAATTATGCATTTGCGGAAAATACATTTCGAATTGCAATCGCGCTCCATTTACAATTAATATTGGCATTTCGGCTATTTCGGGTATTTCGAGGAGCGCGCGCCACCTACATAATTGCCAAATATTTGTGTGTTTGTAAAATAATCAACGCACTGGGCGGTATTTTAAATAGACTAGCATATTTAACATTTGGCCGGGCGGCGTGCACTTAAGGGGCGCGGCGAGATAGATATATTTTGATATTTTAAATAGCGAACGCGGTGCGCTGCATCCGCTAATTGAAGTGTCAGTTCGGCTCACGTTGCGTATACGTAATGCTCATTCGTATGCTGCTTTCATTGAAATGGGTGAACGGGACATTGCCGACATGGTTATGGTTCGCAGCGGTCGCTGGCAGAAAAATGTTTCATTAAATGTCGTCATTCATTCGCTTGTGAGCCCTATGCAAATAAATGTAATTAAATTGGGAGCAGAGCATCTATGATTGTCACACGAGCTGCTCTTCTGTAATCTAAATAAACACATTTAAATATTCGTGTGGCTGTTTGTGACAGTGATTAATGTGCGGCAAATGTATTGCATTTCAAATATTTATGCGCCGCACTCGCATTTGTCTCTTCACAAAACAATGCGTAATTTACAATGAATGCGTCACATTAAGTATACGCAACGTTGCACGGCATTTGGGTTGGGCGACCCACACAACATTGACTAGTTTGCTGGCCAATATTTGACCGGCATTGTTACCTTTTTGTTGATTTGCATTTTGTCTGCATTTCAAATGCAATTTGCGACCCATAAACCACTTGCCCCTGGCCCACTAATTGTCGCTTTGGCATGCAAAGCCTAATTGCCAGTTGCTCCTAGCTGTCAGTCAAACAATTTTGGCATGCTCTCATACATAAATTCTAGCTGCTAATTCTTGGAAATCTTTGCTTTGCCATCAACTGTCACAGCAGATGAGCTGTGAGCTGACGAATTTACGAAATGTGAGCTACAAAGGAAAGTTTTCGAAATTAATTTAATTCCAAGTTTGTTGGAAGCTTATTTAATATTAAATATAGTATTTTGCTTTACTTTTAATGCATTTTTATTTTTTGAAATATTTAAAAATCATAAATCTACATGTGAACTTAAATTATATAAAATTATTCTAGACTTGCATTTAAATATTGATGAAAGTATTTTTAAAATTTATTAACTCATTGTTTACATAGTCATTGGACTGGAAATTGATAAATTTGAAGTTTGTTGGATGCAAATTTAAAATTAAATATATAGCCCTCCCTTTATTTTTAACGCATAGATATAAAAAAAGATAAAATAATAAATTAGATCAATCTGTCAAATGTTTTACTTTTAAAATTGTTTTAAAAAATATAAAAATATTTATTAAATAAAAACAATATAAAAATTGAGAGTAAATTAATATAAAAATATCTGTTCAATTTTTACTATACAAAATGTAAAAAAATGAAAGTCTTATGAAAAGTAATTCATAAAAATAATTAACTCTTTGCTTATATAGACAGCAAACTAGAAAGTATTTAATTAAAAGTTTGTTGGATGCTAATATTAAATTAAATATTTTGAATTAAAAAAAATATTAGGCAAATAATACTATTTTCAATTCTAAAAGAATAAATATTATATGTTGTAAAAGCGTTCAATGTTTACATTGCAAACCTTTCGAAAAGAGATTTTAGTAAATTTTATTAACTCAATGCTTACTTAGACGTCATACTATATTTTTTGTTTGTCATGTTTAGTCCATAAATATTCAGGCAAAAAGAGAAAATTCACATGATTTATTTATGTATTTATGTGCGTCAATTCAAATTGAGTCAAACACAAACGAGAGCTAATAATTGAGTTTATCTATTCTTCTCCATTCCCTTTCTCTCCCTCGCTTGATTATTTATTGCCTCTTTTTTTGCCATTTAGGGCTATAAATGAGTACATTTATCATTCATCTGCTGCTGTTTTTCATTTCTTTTGGCTTTTCGTATTTAGTTTTTGTGTTTGCTTAGATTTATCTTGATATAAAAGTGCTTCCAGTGCCCAGCCCGACCAATTTGTCTCGTTCATTTGATGCATGTCGCAGTGGTTTTTCGAATATGCAGCATTAAATTTTTGTTTGCTCTGTGTAAACAGCACTGTACACAAAATAATTCCTTTTACCAACGATTTCTGTGCGGAGAGTACTCTGTGGCAAGTGCCAAGTGGCAAGTGGCAAGTGGCGTTAGGCAAGCGTCGAAGCTGCCAAAGACAGCATCGCACTTGGACCCAACAAACTTGTTTACACATTTTTGGTTGCTCAATTTCTAATGTCAACAGGCAAGCCAACAACAAACCAGACAGCTCACGCACACACACACACACACACACACACACCCTTGGCGGCTGGAGCTGTTTGTCCTTGTTGTCCTTGGCTAGTTGCTGACATAACTGGCGCAGCTCCTCTGCATTCATGGCCACACTCAAGCCGAACGAGCTGGCAACGCCGTTGCTAAACATTTTTTATACTCTCAATCCAGCCACAAAATGTGGCTAAAGAGGGTATATTAGTTGTGAAGGAGCCTAAGAGATGGAGGCGGGTTTCATGTAGAAAGGTGATGTATATATTATATATTACAGCTGCCAAACTAGAGAGCTCTTTGGCTCTAGCTATGCTCAGCTGTTCTTTCTTCTTGTAGAAAACATATATGCTGTCTTTAATTTTTGAGCGTGTATATAAAATAATTGTCAAAAAATTCATGTAGTATAGTTTATGATGATGCTGATGATAATAATGAATCGTGATGAATGTAATGAATCATTGTGAATATAATGAATAATGATGAATATAATGAATCTCAAGATTATACTGAATCATCTGTAAGCTCATCAGTAAGCTCATAGAGCTGATAACGTAAGGCATAGCACATCACTTAAATGACATTGCCTTGGCTTTCATTGAAAGTGCCTCAATATGGTTGAATTCTGGCTGGTTTGCTTACTACGGCTTCTTTGCGGTTTTTAGTTCATAATCAACTTCATCTGAATTTTTTCGCTGAATATGCCAAAGAGTTGACTCGTTTTTAAACTTTTTAAAAGTCTGCGTGCTTTAGACTTTATGCAGAAAAATTTAATGATGAAGCTGATAAAGCGCAGCATGAGTTTTGGTAATACATTTTAGCATATTTTTTTTTTTACTAAATAGCGCAAGAACCTTTTGTTATTCATGATTTAAACAGCTGCTAAAATATAAATATCGAAAATTGACTCATGTTTCTTCTTCTTCTTTAAATAATGTGACGTTGCAGCTAAAGATGAAACTCAATAGGTTTTGGTAACATTTTTTAACACGATGAATCTCAATTGGAGTTTTGGTAACCTTTTTTAACGATGGCCACATATTTTTTGACATATGAGTATTTATTTATATTATTCTATTACAAAAAAAAAAAATTTTAACAAATTAAAATGATATTATACTATTTATAAATATTATTTAATTTTATTTTAAAAGCTTACAACCATTTAGTAAAAAAATGTTTAAGGGAAATAAATCACCAAAAGAGAACACTAGAATATAGTTTTATTTATATTGTATTTATAATTTTTTATCGAAAGATAAATAAATTGCTAAAATATGATTATCAAACCTAAAGGGTGGGCCATTTATCGATTTCGATTTAAACTAGAGGTTAATTTGACTCTGGCAATAATTATGTCATGTTTTGGTCTGTCATAAATTTCAATATATTATCTCCACTGAACGAAATAAATCGACTTAAGCTTGAGCAACGTTAGAATATATTGGAAATTTATTTCCTAAACAAAGACAATTGGGCAAATTTTCACAAAAATGCAAAATGCAAAAAAAAACTCATTTTCATCATTTTAGTATCAGTTTTTCATTAAGCAATTTCTTGTTTTATACAACTCCATATTTATGTCCCATCTTATCTACTAGTCGAATACTCCTGACGGGCGTAAACTTGCCTTTCTTGTTTGCTTTTCCCAGCTTTCACAAAATTTATTTATGCTTTTTTTGGTTGCGGCTTACTTTGCTTAACGACAATTTCTTTGACGTTGAAGCATAAAATTTAGCCAGGAAAAATTTTGCTTTGGCTTGAAATTTTCCAGAGCTTAAAGTGATCGATATAAACTAAAATATTGCATAATTTAATAGGCACAGTCATAGTTGGCAGCTTGGAAATCGATTGTTGAAATCAATCGTTGCCCATTTCCTTGACTCAACCAATTTCATATTCGATTTCTGCGGCTCTTCTGCTCACAGGTTTTATTTTTCAATTTGCCTGCCATTGTCGGCTGCATGCCAAGCTGCGGCTGGAGTCGCCCATTTGTAGCTAATCCATTGCAATGATGACGTTTAGTGGCCCCAGCGACAGTTGTTAAATTTTTATGTGCCATAAAAAGGACCTACCCAGCGCTGTCTCTCTCTGTATCTCTCTCTCTCTTTCCTTTTACTCTATCTTCTTAGATATTCCTTCTCTCTGAAACTCTGTGCTAATTTCAGCTTAATTCCATTTTGAACAGAATTTTGTTCTTTTTTTTTTCTCTGCTGGTTTTTATAGCCACAATTTGCCAGAGTTGCTTGCATCTTCGCTATGTGTGTGTGTTTGGGTGTGTATTTGGCTTGCATTAATATGGAAATTTCAGTGCGTGAGTCTCTGTTGCTATTTCATTCAATTAGAGTGTGGAGCATGACCTGCCTTTTATGCCCTGTCGTATTTGCTTATGCCTTGGCTTATTTCAAATTATGTTTGGCTATGCGGAAATTTTTGGACAAAGCCCAAGGCACATCAATTTTAATCATAGCCATTGGAACGTGCTTTGCCTGTCCAAATAGTAATCGCCTCCAAGGACGCACAAACACTCGAAGCAGTGCGGGGTGAGGGGATGGCATAAGGAGAGGGGGAGGGGCATGTTAGGCGGCAAAGTTTGCAGCCAACACGCACAACACTTGGCCGAAAGAGTCAAAAGGCGACGCAGTAAATCAAAGCTAAGCCCAGGACGTTGATGGCCAGTCAGTGTCACTTAAACGTACACTTGGCGCCCGCCCCCCACCCTCCCTCCTCTAACACCTTGGGCTGCAGCTGGATGCGAACTTTGAACTTGCTGCCCTGGACAGCTTAACCCTTTAACGCCCTTATCTGCTTGCGCATTTCACTTGAATGCATTTCGAACCGGGCCTTGGCTTGCGTTTGCTTTGGGCTTTGGCACTGCCTTTTGGCATCTAATGCAGCATTAGCCGGCCCAAGCGGACTGGGCGGGCTGGAGCTCTTTCTCTAAATCCCTTGTCTATAAGCTGGCAAAAGGCTTTTGGTCAGCCAGCCTGTTTGTCCGCTGCAAAGGGCAATCGATGACGTGCTTTAAGCTTTAAGTACACAACTCACACAACACACACACATACACAACACACACGTACATAACCTGATCCCTTTGCCAGGCTTTAAGCCACAAAAAGAGCTGGCTTTGGACACGCCGCTCTTTGTTCCATCGCCTGTCGCAATTTGTCGAGTCATTTTCTACTATTTCATTCCGCACGCTCACTACTCAAATTTGTCATTAGGCATCGCTCATCCCCCCCGGTGGGGTGGGCGGTGTGGCCCGCTCCATTACCTTACTATGACTTCCTGGACTCAAAAGTTGCTGGTTCGTTGCCTTTGAACAATGCGCTGGCAGCTAATCCTTTCGAGTTATTATACAGCTGCAACATAGTTATGGTTTTGCCTGACGAACTTTCCGAGACGGCTGCTGCTGCTGCCGTTGCTGCTGCTGCTGCCATTCGTTAAGCCGCTTACAGTCTGCTGCTCGCAGCGACTTTGTGTCTCTGAACGAGCAGCTCAGTTACAGCAATTGACTTTTTTGTGCGCACTTTAAGATTCATTGTTTGCCAGCCACTTGACATTGACAGTTCAACATGGAATCGCATAGAGATACCTAGAGTTTTCTATTATTTATAATGGCTAATAGCAATAGAGGGCAAGCGTAAGTTCCTTTCGTTTAATAGGCAGCCTGGGAGCAATAAAACTTTAGCAAAATAACTCATACGTCGCGTGGACCAAGCAATTTGCCAGCTTCACTTTTTCCAAGAAAACTGAATTGAAAGTAAGCGCGTTGCCATAGCAAAGCAGCTTCTGCTCAGCAAAATAGTAGTGGTAGAATAATCAATGAGAGCATATATATACTTATATATATTCAAGACTCTCCATGTGTGTTGCAACTATATATATATATATATATATATGCTGCTGTCAGTCAACATGTGAAACTGCTATATTATCATGATTCCAGATTCATATCAGCTCTGATATTATGAATCTCAACATAAAACATCAATCATCAGCACAGGCAGATAATCAATCAAGCATGTTTAGCTCAGCTCCAGCCATGTGTGTCTAGGCAAGCATATTTGACAGTTTATATGTATATGTATAGGTATGTATATATGTAAATGTATATGTATTAAATATGTAGATGTAGAATTTATGTATATATGGATGTATAAAGTTCTTCAAAACTACTCGGTTGAGACAAACTAGGCTGTAAACATACTAGCAATAAACCTACTTGATAACACCACGCCTGCCAATCCTGCCGTCACTGATGAATGTTTTAGTCCTTGAACTCAAGCCCACAATATAAATAGTATAAATGTCAATCTCCTATGTAATAAAAATTATTTATTGTCAAGTCGGCAGATTGTAATTAAACAAATAAAAAATATGTATCTCCATGTTTTTAAAAAAATTAATACAAATTATCTCAAGCTTTTCAGCCCTCAGTTTCCTTGTAAATAGTTTCACTTTCAAAAAAAAACACAGAGTCACAAATTAACAAGTATTATGAATATCTCAGAATATCTTAGAATAGTAATAGCTGACCCATGTAAAAAATAAAAATTTTTATCAAAAATAAAGCACAATAAAATATAAAAAAAAATATATATATAAATTATTATTATATGTTAAAGATATTATAAAATTATTATAATTAAATTATAAAAAAATATATGGAAAAATTTGTATAAAATTAAAAATGTATAATGCAGAAACTTTTCTCATCAAAGCTAAATAATTTTCTTATATGAGCTCTTGATTTTGAAAGTGGTATAAGTCATATTTTCCTTGTTTCGAGATATTATATGTTATATTATAACAAAATTTATTTCATTAAAATCTGAGTTTTCCTTAAAGAGATATATTTTGTTCAAGCTCAAAGCCTATTCAGCTGAGAGGCACTGTATGTTCATATAAGTATTTGTATATCTATACACAAATTTTCATAAAATAAAATTTATTCATTTTTTATTCATTTTTTCCTCTTAATTTTATTAAAATACAATATATTTAACTAACTATTTTTTTCGTTTTATATTTTAATTAAATATGTAAAAATATATATATTTACATTTTGCTTGTTGACTTTTAGTCCTTTTAACTCTATTTTTAATAATGTCTCTTCTGCCACTCAAATGCAGGCAGCACTGTAAACAATATGCACTCTATATAAGTACACCACATATATATACACACACACACACACTCACACACACATAGATATTTATTTTTAACCGCTGACAGCATCGAATTTGGCAATATGTCAGAATGCGGTTTTCTGGCCAGTAAACTTTACCTAAAAGTTCAAAGAGCTGCTGCGCTGCATAAATAAGTTGCCAAAGGAGAAGGAGAGAAGGGCGCTTCAAAAAAGGGGGCGTGCACTGCGCGCCCATAAAGTTGGGCGCCAAGTAAACATGTGTTGTAATGAGTTATTGCTTTCTTTGCTCTTGCCCCCCGTCCCCCCCCCCCCCCGAACTGCCCCTACGCTGGCCTCTGTGCAACATCACGAAAATCAATAGCCGCCAAGCGCGGCTGCTGTTGCCAACGAGTTGAACTCGTTATTTTCAACAGTCCATGCCAATTGCAATGCAGTTTGTCTGTGTGTGAGTGTGTGCATGTGTGTTGGTTTTTTTTTTATATATGTGTGCGCCCGTACTAATCGTGGCATATCAGTTACGCAGCGCACGTTGCCATTTTGTCATGCGCGGCCATTTTTTTTCCACTCTTGCGGCAGGTTGCATCTGCTTATTGCCACATAAATCCGGCAATATGCAAGCCAGAGCCGGAGCCCAGGCCGGAGCCGTTGCCGGAGCCAGTGCAGCTGCACTCCTTTGTCTCTCGCACACTGTCAGCGAGTCACGTGTTTCATCTTTGCCTTAATATAAGTGCCAGACTTTTGTCTATGGAGCCCGGCAGCTGCGAGAGCTGCGCTGTCATTTAACGCCTTTTCGAACTTTTGAAGCGGCACAAAAAGTATAAAAACAATATACAAAATGGCTTCTGTCATAAATTTCGCGCTAACGGGCCCAACAACACGGCTATATCTCAATACATATACGTATATATGAATATCTATATATTTGAGTAAGACTTTGCACGTTTCGTGTAAAAAATCGTTTAAAATTCAATTTGCCAAAGTCGCCAAATGTGCGGCGCATTTGTCAAAAGCCAACGCGGCACAGTGGCACAAAGTGGGTCAAAAATGTCAGTACAAAATGGGGACAAGAGATAGGGTAATATTTTATATTCTAGCTGTAATTTAGGAATAATTTAACGCAAAATAGAAGCGGCTGGAAAAAGAGCGGACTAACCAGATCATACTTGATATTACTTGAATAATTGTAAAAGATTTACGTTTTTTAAAATTAACAAAAATAATATTGTAAGAATAATAATATGTATTATTCAAAAAATGTACAAAAAAAGTTAATGTGAGTAGATTACATAAAGAAATAATTGTATGAAATTTACGTTTTTGAAAATAAACAAAAAAATATTGTAAAAAATGTATATGTATTATAAAAAATATTTGATAAAAAATTACTGAGTAGATTATATATAAAATATACATGTTTGAAAATTAATGAAAATAATAATGTACACATAATTATATTCGTTAAAAAATTATATTTCAAAAATTATAAAAAAAATTAATGTGAGTAGTTTATACAAACAAATAATTGTATAAAATTTAAGAGCTTGCAAATTATATATGAAATATTTTTAAAATAATTATTTGTGTGTGTATAAAATGTAAGAGCTTAAAAATAATGTATGAAATATTAAAAAAAAAAATTATTAGGGTAATATTACAAACTTTAATAGAGTACATTTTAGAGTATTTTTCATATTTCTTTTCAATATATTTCTATCAACTTCTCTTTATAAATACTTAAATCACCTTCACTCTGTAGCCAATTCAATTACTAATGCTAACTAAACATATATCAAGCTCTATTACCACTATTCACCAACTAAATTCAATGACAAATAAATGAAACAGTAGTAACGCTTAGCTCAACACACACTCATACACACACACACCCTCACACACACACACTTGTAGAGACACATGACAGATCAGCGCGATGACGTCGACACGGAAGTTGCCTTAGCATTTCCGCTTGTCTCGCTGTCAGCTGCGTGGCCGTATCATCGCAGCCGAATGTCTCTAGCATTCACTGGCATTCAACTTCATCATCATCAACATCAACGTGGCCATCTTGCACATCATCATCATCATCAGCTTGTCGCCGTCAACGTCGCCTGTTTGTCGCCTGTCAGGCGTTCAACCCAGATGTCTGACGATTTGATGGCAAATGAGTTGCCAAAATAGTTGCGTTTTATGGTTAAATTTGTTGTAGGTAAATGAGTTTTCACAGTTATTTTGTTGTTGATTTTTATACCACGTACACAATAAAAGCTAGGGTCGATTTAAGCGCTCAATGTGTATGGCAGATAACATTTTTTGATGGCGACTTGAGTCTGAATTTATGAGGTGAATGAAGGATAGCTTGAATATAATTTAGGTAAAAAAAAAGTTGGGTAAATCGATTTGAAAATGATTTTTTTATATTTTGGGGAAGTATTTCATTTTGTAATAAAATAATGAAAGATAAAAAATACAATAATGTAATAAATAAATATATAGAAAATATATATATATTTTTATAAATATATTTATGATTTTTGTTGTAAAATAATAAAAAATTATATAATATAATATCATAAAGAAATACATATATATCTCTTTATGAATTACATATGTCCTAAATGTGTAGTAAGGAAACATATAAGTTAATAAATAATAATAATTATGCTAATCTTAAGTTTCCCAACATTTTCTGTTTGCTCCGCTGCGCTATCCTTTCTTTTTGTAACAAAGTAGGATATATTTTTAATGGTAGAGCGATATATAATATGTTATTCATAGCTGTTCATACAGTGTTTTATTGATATATAATATTATTTATATTATTATTTATTTAATATTTTATTAATATCTATTAATATTATTATTTATTTCATTATTTTATATTTTTCAATTATTATATTATTATTATATAGTATTAAATTATTATAAAATTGTATTTTATTTTATTATTAATCTGTTCATATTATTTATTTTTATTAATATTTCTATTTTTACATTCATTTCTAAGCGTTATATATTTTTTTCATTCCCATCTCCATCAAATATAGAGTATCTTCTAGTCAACTCCCCCTTCGTCCATCCGTCTACGCTGTTGTTTTTCGGTTTTTGGCGATGTTTGCGCTATTTGTGCCGCATTTCGGCTGTTTTTCCACAACTTAATTTTCCGCACTTTTGTTTGGCATTTTTGGAAAAAACATTTGCATTCTATATCCCTGGCTGACGGACCTCTGTGCGTCGCATTTCAGTTTGCTGCTTTGCATTTTGCATTTCTACTATGCAAATGCGCGAGTTTTGTGATTAAATTTGCAGTTTATAGCGACATTTTCGACAAGTTTTGCATAAGCAACACCCACACAAAAAACGCCCACACGACCCCAGTGCCGCCCCACACAGCTCCTCAGCCCACTCGCATTTCCCCAGGCCGCTCACTAATTGAAATTGCTTTTGCGAAAAGCATTTAGCGTGCCACAAAGATGTCGATGTCGATGTGCACGATGATGATGAGCATGATGAAGATGTTAATGAACGACATCGTCGCTATGCTGATGCGGTCCTGGCCCACAGCCCTTGGCATCAAATTAACTCATTATAAAATTTTGGGTCGCCTACGAAACGAGCAACTTGACGGTATCTGACGCCGAGTCCCTTGGCGAACGTTTTATAGTTTCGCGCAGCGGCAAATTGAAAATGTTGAAACAGTGAAGCAGTGAAACGTCGGCAAACTAACTAACATGCTAAATGGCTGTGTAAACAGTTTAGACGGGCGGCCGTTGCTATAAACTGCTCCACTTATTACAAGTAATTGCCACGGGCGACACATTGTCTTGCCATCAATCTGCGCCGCAATCTGTCTGCCCTGCGATGCGATGCCTGCATTAGTTTTTAATTACACGTAATTCGACTGGCAACTGCGTTCGACATTTCGCTGTGCTGGCAAATTGATCACAAAGGAAATGTGATTGACGTCGAGCCCTTGGCTTGTGTAATGTGCCACGAAATGAAAGGATGCTGCAGCGCACACACACACACGCACACACTCTGCAGTATATTGCAATAAAATCCATCAATAACTCGGCAAGTGAAGCAGCTTTGGAAATCAAAGTGAGAGCAAAGCGGGAATTAGTCAAGTGAATCAACTATATCAAGGGATTCGGCGAGCGAGTCAGTTGGCTCGACTCTCAACAGGGATGCACTTTAATATCAATCAATGCCGGATGAGCTCAATAAGCCAACTAGCTAGAATTTGTACTCAAACTAAATTTGAGAAGATTTACTCCATTTGCAGTAAGCAAAGCTTTTATTAAATTTCAGCTGCAAATTTTTCTTTTCTTTCTGTTTTGCATTACAAATCTTGATTTTTATCCACAATCAATTTATTTTCATAAACCATTTGCATAGTTTCCATCTGACTGCCTTTTGCTTTAAATAGTCTAAATAAACCCGATTTTAATACAACTTTTTTCCTTAATAATATTTACATTTACGCACAAGCTGAAGTCCTTCCTCCTAGCCCTTTTTAGATACGCATCGCAAGAGCCATGTATACATATATATTGTACATATATAAATATTTATATGTAATCATATGTAATATAGAAATTTCAATTTCAGTGCTGCACCCTTAAAGATTCTGTGATAAAAATATTGTTCACATGAGGGTTGAGTGCTCTGCCTTTGCCTTTCCCTTACTTCTTATAGTTTTTCGGTGATAATATTTACACGTTGAGCATAGATGCCTTTATGCTTTTTACTTTTTGCCATGGCAACGCAGGAAGTAATTCATTTGGCTGTTGGAATGAGCTTTTAAATTAAAGTTTTGTACATTTCAATCAACGTAAGAACTTTAATTTTGAGCTTTACATGAAAGCAAACAAAATTAAAACTATTCATGCAAATTAAATTCCATTGTTAAATTGACGAACAGTACATTAACTTATTAAAGAAGCTTATGAAATCGAATTTATATATATGTATATAAATTTATTTCGTATCTCTATAAAATTATAGATTTATATTGTTAAATGAATAGCAAATGCTCTTTACTAGGCTTTAGGAAGACCTAATTATATTAAATTTCAACACAATTATGGAGTATCAACATCAGTACACTTCGAGCGCTCAGCCGGTACGGTCGATTTATATAAAGCTCCTCTAAGCACAATTATCAATGCATACTCTCTCTGTCCTCTTCTCTCTATGCACAAGCAGCAGAGCACGAAAACTGAAATTTATTTAGCAAGAGCTTCCATTTTACCCTTCTAAAAGAAGAGCATAGACAAATCACTAATGGTTCTGCCACGCTCATACAACACATATTCATTATTACTTGCGGGAAGAGCATGAAAGAGTTGCTGCTCTTCATAAACACATTTTCGCGACGAGCGTGCACACACACACTATCTCTCTCCTACACACGTATGAGCATTATGTGCCTGTGTGCGAAACTCTAGCTGCCGGTGTAAATTAACAGCAACACTTTAAAGTTGCTTGATCGTGGTTGGTTAATGGTTGCACTCTACTAATTTGTGGCTTGCCACTCCAAGAGCGAGCGAGGCACTGATAGCTGTTGCTGAACATGGCCGCTTCTACGCTGCTCACTTGTGGCTTGCGTTTACCATGTTACTCCAAAAGAGAGAGAGCGAGACAACGATAGCTGCAGCTGAACAAACTAACTCCTACACTTCTCATTTGTGGTGTGCATTTGTCAACTCGCAATCTAAGAGAGAGCGAGACAACAATAGATGTTACTGAATGTAGACTCAGTTATTCGTGAGTGAGAGCGAGATGGCTGCTTAGGCCGATCGGGCAACGCCATTAAAATTTCAGTAAACAAAGGGAATGCGATAAAGCAAAAGGTACCAATCATAGAGCATTGGATTTTGGGTACAGTTATAAATTTTATTAAAGTAAAATGTTAGCCAATGAGATGCGCTCACAGTGAAGTACTCCGACCTTAGCCATTTCAAACTTAAAGCTAAAGAAAAATGTCTTTAAATTCCTTCATTGACTCAAAGCAGACCCTCATTATTGTTAGCCTCCAAAGCTCCTTCATTATAGGATGAAAATAACCTTTGAACTATCACGAAACTCTGTCGGCAAGTTGTCAAAAACTATGAGCAACCGTATGATACTCGCCTATTCAGAAATTCATTAAGAAACTTTTCAACATAAAATTTGAGACACACCCGGAAAAAAAAACATTTCTCCATTCAAGCTTCACGGCTCTTAACAGCTCATCGCCATCTTCAAATATATTACACTAAATAAGTTGGGTTCCTTTTAAAATGGCAACTGAAAGCGGAGCCTAATGAAAAAAGTTGCTCCACACGCGAGCAAAGGCCCTGCGATGTTTGCCCTCCTAACTGAAGCCGACGCGCGTATCAGTTGTGACAGCAGTTGATGAATCCGACAGCGCTGAAGAGTGAATGTATAACTGGCGTTGTCACTGCCACAAAACTTTCGCCAGTTCTTGCAGCGCTTTAATGTGCAGCACACGAAATCAATAGCCAAAGGGGGGATGGGAGGGGGAGGCAGCGGTTGGGGCAACTAGGGCTAAGCAGCCCCTGAATTTATTTGCCGTCTAGGAAATGGTTGCAGTAAAAATTGTTAGTGACTGGCGACGGTGGTTGCAGCCGCCGTCTAGTGGCGCCACGAAACTGCGTCGCCATTTGTCTGCCAAAATGGATAAAAGCAAAAAAAAATAATGTGGCGCAAGTAGAAAATATTGAGCTAAAAGATGCCCTGTAGAAAGATGCAGTGCATTAGACATGGTAACAAGAAATTGTGGAGAAAAGACTTGAAGGTTCAATCGAATTATAGATACCCTAACTTTGACAGCTAGCGGGATATCTATAATAAAAAAATATATTAATACATTTTATAATAGAAATTGAAATTCAATGTTGAAATTGAAATCCTTTACTCTAACTCCCCAATACTCTCTCTTGTACTCCCCTGCAGGGTATCCCAAAGCAAATGCCGCACATTTTTCGTAGCCAACATTTGCTCAGGGCATGACCTAGAAAAATAAGTAACTAAAGCCAAGGCAAGGCGAAATTGTGGCAACTTAATAAGCAGCAGCAGGCTGACTGGCTGGTGGCTGCTGCTGACCCGGTGGCATGCCGCATGTGGCATAAACCATGTGCGCTTGTGGTCATAATGAATTGATTTATCGGCATTCACTTATTTCTCTTCTCTACTTCTCTACTTTATTTTTTTTGTGCAGTTCATAATTAGTTTCAGCTTGTTTGCAAATTGATTGAGCATCCAGTTGATTGCAAGCTCATTTATTTATGCCTTCGTGGCAGCTCGTCTTTCGCAGCACTCGCATTATCTATCAATAATTTAATTAATTTTCATTAAGCTCAATTTGCAAATAAATATAAGCACGCGTGCGTGTGTGTGTGAGTGTGTGCTTGGCATACAAATTAAAATAAATGCTATCATTGAAATGCAAATAAATATTAATTAGGATTATATAAACAATTGAGCGGAATTCGAGTGTCTGGGAATGGCAAAAATATATTCTAATTGGAAAAAAATGCAAACTTGGCTTTAAGTACTCTCAATAAACACTAAAATATATATTGCAATTTAATATAACACACAAATTAATTTGGGCTTTAAGCACGGCAAATAAAAGTTGGTAAACAAAATGAAATAGAAATTAAAAATAATAAACAACTCTGAATGATGCAGTTGCGCGCAGCCAACTGAATAATGCTCGTTCACGGTCCAAGAGCAGCTGCATTGATAAGCAAATTAATATTCGCCGAACTCGTCATGCCCCAATAGGCAGTGCATACGATTTATGGGTCTATCCATGGAGCAGGTCAACTATCTATATACTAATGAACATCATTTTATAGTGATAACTTTGCAATTGATATGCGAAATTTAAATCGAAAAGTCAACGACCAGCTAAACTTTTAAAGGTAGTGGTTATATCTATGAAATGTAGAAGTCGATATCAAGTTTTGCTACTAGTCGATCATCTTCATAGACAGTCATATAAATAGCATGATCTGCCTATTCAGTTTCTCTATAGCTACAAACTAAAAAATGCGTAAGGCTTAAGGATATATACACATGTCTTATTCCAAATAAAATAAAAATATATATTTTTAATAACAATGTAATACATTTTTTTAGATAGAAAATCATATGACCTTTATATTTAAATTTAAATTACTTTTTTTCTACATTTTAACCTTATGATGGACGCAGTGCACAACAAATTCCCGGACGGTCAAAATTGTTGTTTTGAGTTACATTTCGTCAAAATTACGATTTTTTTATCGAAACAGTAGAAAATCAGGACAATTTCGTGTCAAGTCGGGACACCGGGACATTACCTCCAAAATCGGCACATGTCCTGGAATTCCAGGACGGATGGCAATCCAATTTAAGCATCATGTGCTATAGCAACAACAAATTTTGAGCCTATTATCATAAATAATTAAAATTATGAAGCTTATATTATTATTGTTCATTATTTATATTATAATATCAAAATTTTTTTAAATATTCAATAGAAAATATAAATGATAAGAAAAATATCAAAGGATAAGAAAAATATCAAGCAGTCAAATTTTATGTTTATATTATAAAAGCAACATAAAATAATATAAACTAAATATTTAATAATTTTTTAATATTATGAATAATAAATAATAATAATATAAATAATATTAAAATATTATGCATTATAATACTTAAATCACATAAGAAAATATCATATAAGATAAATACAAATACAATTGCCTACATTAACTATAAATCTTCAAGATATTCCTCATATATTTTCCCAAATCTCTCTCTCTTATCTCTATATTTTCACAATTCGCATGCAAATCTCTTTGGCAGCATTTCGTTGACCTCCTGATTTCACTCCCATTCGCCTTTAAATCCGGTCTAATTTTTGGCCACATGATTTCATGGACTTTATCGATTCGCCCGAAACAGTTGCCAACAAAAAAAAAGCCGCTCCAATGCCAGCCAGAGGTGGGGCAGCAGGGCGAAAATCCGTCTGGCGCCTGCTGGCGCCGTCTGGACGCAATCTCTTCCAAGGCGAGCAAAACAAGTTTAACCTTAACACACGCCGCTTACCGAACAGCCCCGCCCACAGATGCGTTCATTATGTAAGAGGAAAACAGTTTTTGGCCGCCGGCAGATAAGGCACAAAATTGTCCTTTTCCGGCATAGTTGAAGCACTTGGCATATGGTCTTGGCGCAGGCCTTGAGTTAACAGCATCGGGCCAAGACAAAGCGCGACGGGCGTCATAATGAGGCGAGCACAATGCCACGGATTAAGTGGGTCCACAATGCAACCATTGCAACCAGTCAACGTGCCCTCTCCCTCTCTCCCTCTCTCTCTCTCTCTCTCCTTGCAACTTGTCCTTTTGTCAGAGCCACAATTGTGCTGCTCGGGGCTTGTTGCTGCTTGTTTGTTGCGCTTTTGTGTCGAGTACATGAACATGTGGCCTGTTTGTCTAGTTGCCCCCACGCGCTGCCACAGCGACTGCCCAGCGGCGGCACGACGAGTGCTCGACTTTATAAGCATTAATGCATTCTCCTCCATCCTGATTTCCGATTCCCGTTGCCCGATTGCCGATTCCCGATTCGCATCGCAAAGTAAATGCCTTAATGCGCTTATCCTTTTAGCGTCAGTTGAGCATTCGATTTACTTGGAGCCAACGCCTCCGCCCACTCCCACCCCCCCCCCCCCTTCTTCTTTAACGATTGCTCGCCCGATCTCTGCGCCAGCTTTGTCATTCGTTCGTTCTTGTTTCTGTAGTGCAGTGCAAATATTGCCGCCAACATTTGTCAAGCGCCGCTGTCGCCGATGCTCTCAGCAGTCGTTAGGTGTGAAAATAATATGAATGCTCCGCTGGCTGCCACACAGTTGACACATATCACGAGTGCGCAGACATATGCAGGCCTGACGAGGGGAGGCAGTGCAGTTTGCCTAGAGCAAGGTGGAACCTTTTGAGGTGTGGGGGTAGCTAAAGTCTATTGTAAACACTCTTTAGGGAGTAAATTTGTGTTTGTGTTAGATATAAATCTGAGTAAATAAAAAAATATAAAAATAGTATTTATAAAATAAAAATAAAATTAATAATGAAATATAAAATGGATAAGTGTTTGAGTTAAGTCTATTTAAGTCTAAATGTTTGAGCTAATGTTTTGAAAACAGAAGACTATATTTTCTATTAACTCTAGATTTCCTATATTATTTCTATATTTTCTATTAACCTTACCAAATTTAATTCATAGCAACACAGAAAATAATCAAATTTGAAGCCAAATAAAACTATAATAGCAACAAAGAAAATAATATAATAGAATAGTATAATAGAAGTTAAAGCCCATTAAAATAAAATTTAATAATTTAATAAAATATAATAAAAAATATGTTAGGCTAAACACTAAATTAAATATTTATTTTTCGTAACGAAACCGTGTTAAAGTTTTACGTGCCAAAAAAAAAAAAAAAGAAATCTATATTCAAGAAGACTCTCAAGGCAATCAACTGAATTCATCAGCGTCGGAGAATCAACAATGCAGTAAATCATTTTAAATTTAATCTCACGTTTACCATGGAAATATAGCTTTAGTTTAAATTTAAAATTTGTTTATCGTAAACCCTATCTGTTTTATTACAATTCTATTTCCCATGACTCTTATTCGTTCATCCCATATTTAGCCAAAGGCGCAGAGCTAAGATTGTTATCAATATGGGACTCATTTGTGTTCACCTTCTTATGCTTGAACCCTACTCTCTGCCAGCTCTCAACTACTATTGTTCTCCTGCGCTGTCAATCGTTACTATAGACTTGCCTTTGTCTCTACTTGACACTAGCTGTCTTCAGCTCAACTCCAAGCTAAGCTACTCCATTTCATTTCACCTCGTTTCGAGCAGCGGCTCATTGATAACGTTTTTTGCTGATATCTACCAGAAGCTCTTTTAGCCTCACCTTGCTTAAGTTAATTTTTTTTATTAATTAAATATTTACTGGCTAACGTTCTGCTACCTTTTAAGCAGCTTAATGCAAACAGAAATTTATTGTAATATTTTTTAAGAGCTATAAAACATATTATATTATATATTTGTAGGGGAAGATTAGATTTTTTAGATTTGAATACAGATAAATCCGTCATCAATCTTCAATCAAATTTTCATTTACTTAAACAAACTTCTGCTCCTTCTATAAAACATACTGTTTTAGGGGAAAATCAGGTACAGATAATTCAATCTTCAATTAAATCATCATTTTCTCAAACACTTTCCTTCTCTTAAACTTCTCCTTCTTCTCTTTTCTCGACATCAATTCCATGAACTTTTCTGCAGACCCTCGCCTAGGTTGCAACTACAGGGAACACGGTCGGCCAGGCAGGTTGAAAGCCAGTCAATTTTCGCACGCTCACGCGTCAATGGACGATTTGGTGTGGGCCTCGTTCGGGTTCGTTGACAGCCTGTCAGGCCGTCTGTCAAATATTTGCACAGTTGTTAAATTTCATCAGTGGCGTGTCACGGCTCCACAGCACACACACACACACACACACACACACATCGACAATTAACCTCATACGTAACGCAGCGAAAAAATATATAAAAGGAGCAAAAAAAAACTGAACAGAAAAAGGGCGAACGAACAACAGCAACAGCAGCACTTTTCTGGGGCGTGGCAGAGCGCAAACTGCGCTAATTAACAAGCAATTATAGCGCCCAAAGAACTTGACAAAACACAGCTGTTGTTGTGCTGCTGGCAGCCACAGCCACAGTGTGCAGTGCAACAGCAACAGCGGCCAAAGAAAAACAATTTGGCAACACTATGCAAAGTGCAACCCGACGACTTGACGGTGCAAACCGCGAGCGGGCAGCGGGCAGGGGGCGAGCGGGCGAGAGGGCAACTTCTGCTGCTTATCGCCGCACACTTTGGCAGCAAAGTTTGCTTAATGCTTGATGTACATATGCAACACACATATCTATGCAGGAATACAATATATATATAGATATATATGCAGTTAGGGAGCTGTGCACGCCATTGTTTATTTAAGCCAATATCCGTTATTTAAGTTGAGCTTCCTTCCGCCGACCATTTGTTGCCGTCGTTATGTTGTCAGCTGTTTGTTTGGCTTTTGTTTGAAATATTTAGCACTGGGTCCAAGTAAACAGCAAAAAACACCGCCTCTATTTGAACAAAAGTTCAACAAGACAAATAACAGTGACAACAACGACAGCAACAGCAGCAGCATATGGCTTCTGGTCTGGGGCAAAGTTTACGAGCAGCCAAAGGGAAGTGTGAACTTTTCGCCATTAAATAAAGTTACGGTCAGAGTCGGAGTCAGAGTCGAGCTGGAGTGTGGGCCGGACATGCAATAAATTTGCCGTAGAAAATCTTTGTCAAATTTACCATCTCTTTGGACCGCAAATCAATGCAATTGGCCAAACAAAGTGCATTCCAATAAGCGACGCACTTACTCGAGGTCAGCAAACACAGCAAAAACAGAGAAACGGAAAGAAAGCGGAAGAGAAAAGGCAAGAAAAGTCGAATTCCCTTGAAATGTGAAATGTGTGTGTGCGACAAATGTGCACTGAGCTGTGTGATAGACATGTGTGTGTGTGTGGGCGTGTAACACAAAGGGCGTAAGCGTCAGACATTAACATTGACATCGTACAAATTGCGCTTAAATCGAGCAGCCAGCACTTAAAGTCTTTGAAAGATTGCACTGACGTCGCCTACCTCGACTCCGGCAATCATCAATGAATGCAAAGGGAATTGGCATCAACAAAGCAAACTGAGTTCAGCCCCAAACTAGGCAACAGCTGAGCATTTTGTGCAGCGTCAAACAATTCTCAATCAGTTCTAGCCGCTTCATTACTTGGCTGGCAAACGTGAGCTCTGCGCTTTTGTTTTCGCAATGAGCGGGAAAGCAAGCGGCGCCTGGCCTTGGATCGATGAGCTGCCCAGAGATACCAGCGACGTCACTTCGGGCAATGAGACTCAGTCGTCCAGCTGCAGCTTGAGCTCCTCGGCCAAGAGCCATCAGCCCGAAAGCGACAAGGAATACATATGTTCCTCCACTAACAAATATCATGTGAGTCTTATATACTACTTATATTTATATATAATTTAATTTTATCTCTCCAGACTATACGCAAATCCAACTTGAATCGCTTTGTGCAAAAAATCGAAAAGACAGCCTCGTTGGATGATCAGGCAGCTGACTTGGTGGCCAAGTGCGCCAATGCCTTTGTTAAGGATGTGTCCCTGCGTTTAGTCAGGCTGGCGAAATATCGAAATGCAGAGCCTGGATTATTGGACTTGAAGTTTATACTAAAGCGGGAATACAACATGGAATTTCCAAATAAACCAGATGATGTTGATGTTAAGGTTGATGTTGATGATGTTGATAATAATAAAAAATGAAATTAAAAAAATATATATTAAATTAAACTGCATAACAATTATCAAATCAGTTTTCTTACTTTTCAAGTTTTTAAATTATTTATATATACTTAAAAAATATTTTTAAAAATATATATTTACTATAGTATTTTTCCATTTAAAAATTATTAGAATGTTTATTATCTGGAGCTATATTTATTGATTACAAGCTAAAGTCTTAAATTACAAGCTAATGGCATTATTATTATTGCTCACGGAGAATATATATATATTTTTTAAATTTGTATAAATACCTAAATTTAAAATTTTACATTTTAATGTAAAAAAATAAGTCATTAAAATGAAGTAAAAAATTAACAAATAAACACAAATTTTTTTTAATAATAGTAGTAAAAATGTAAGTTTTAAAAATAATATTTAAAATATATAAAAACAGTACACAAAATATTTTATTATAGATAAACAAGTTCTTTATATATACTCTAAGCATAATGTAATAAGTCAACAATATTGATTAATTTTTTTATAATAATAATCTGTAATTCATATTTTTATTGTAAAAATATTTAAAAACAGTACACAAAATATTTTTTTAGATAAAAAATGCTTTATAAATACTTTAAGAGTAATGTAATAAACTAAAAATATTGTTTAATTTTTTTTTATAATTTTTAATTTATATTGTTATTTATAAAAATATTATAAGCTTTAGTTTCAAAAGATGATAAAAGAAAAAATTTACCCAATTCAACATAATATTCACAAATCTTCTCGGAGTTGTGAGAGATAATCAAACTATCAAGCGCCTCAACTAAAAGCTTACTTTTTAAATTGAGCTGCAGATAAAATGAAGCTGCCGCACGCCTCATGAAAAGGGTTCAGGGAAAACTCTGAAGTGCAGTTAAGTTTTTCACATGTAACACTCAAGACCTGCCGCCATCAATAAACCTAAACAATTTCGTAAAACTTTGCGTAGCTTAAGACATTTACGTCGATTTATGCCAATGATCAGGTGAAACTTAACCTGGGCCAAATGAGATGAGTCGCAAGACGTGAAGTGGCTGAAGTGTTCAAGATGCTGACGGGGCACTTTTGAGCATTCCAGCTGGATCATCGGCGGGACAAGTGTCTAACGAACGCCAGCCAAATGGCGTAATAAACACGGCTGATAGCCGCAGCTGAAGCTATTTGGTGGCTATTATGCAGCTGCAAATGGGCCAAAAACTTTACCTGTGCCGTTAACGTGGCTCAACATGTTTTGTGCTAATTAATGTCAAAAGCCGTTGGCAGCAACGATAGCTTGCAACTGGCAGTGGCCATTTTGTTTGCAACCAAACACACACACACACACACACACACACCGATAGATAAGCAAGTGAAATTTAAAACCGGAAGTTTATTGTTGCAACAATGGCGCGCGTTTGCAACGGAAGCGCCGGCATTGCCCTGTCGCCTCCATTGCATCCATTGCGTCCATTGCAGGCATTGCTGAAGTGCCCGCTGAAGAATCGCCGGCATTGCCCAAGAAATCGCACAATGGGCAACGCCTGGACGCTGGCCAGGCGCAGTCAGCGCAGTCAGCGCTGAACAAAACTTTTCCTAAATAAAATCCTTCGAGTATAAATGAAATGCAAACTTTTTTTCCGGTAAGCTGACGTTCTAATTGTTTGCAGTCCGGTTTTTCTAGGGTTCCTGGCCTCGCTCATCGCTGTTGTTCCCTCTCCTAACTATCTGTTCTATTTGCCGTGCCGTTGTTGTTATTCCAGACTATCTGCCATAGCTGAGTTTGGCACTATGCTGATTGTACCCAAAAGGCAAATACAGATTCGAGTGGGCATATTAGCTAGCAAAACTTGTTGATAATAAGATTAAATATTATGGCTGGTTGGTTGGTATAATAAAAGTATTTTTTTATTTTAAGAAATATTTAAGCAGCTGAAACTTGAGGTAGATCTGGGATGCGTTCTATTAAGCCTTTAGTGAAATCTAGCTTAGTGTAAATTGTTTAGTAAGACGTGGTTTCATCCATTTTGGCAAGAGTCTAGCTTGAAATCTTATTATATTTATATAATTTCTTTGCTATGCATTTTATAATATATTTTAAAAGAGATCTTTTTGCTTATATAGGAACTATGTTTTATTTTTTTCTAAATAGTAAAAGCTTTTTAATTTGATATTTGTATTATTTTTGCTATATTCAAATTATTTATTTCAAAAATATATATTAAAAAGGAAAAAGATTAAATACTAAATATATTATTCTATATGTTACTTTATTTTAATTTTTTTGTTTTTTCCCATTTGATTTTTTTTTTTTATTAATAATTTTGTCGTAATTTTGAAAATTACTTCATTTAATGAGCAAAAAGTTTTCAATTCAAGTTTTGTATTTATTTTTAAATATTTGCTTATCAGATATTTTTTATTTGTATTATTTTATTTATTGTTTTTATACATGTGTAAATATTCACCATACAACCCAAAATTTGTAATTTATTAATTTTTTTCTTTACTTTTTAATTTATTTAATAATAATTTCATTTGTTTTCTTTTTTTAATTCGTTTTTTATATTTTTATTTGTTATTAATATTTTTTTTGAAAATTTTATTTTTTTATTGAATATAAATTTTGTATTTATTTTTAAATATTTACTTATCAGATATTTTTTATTTGTATTATTTTATTTATTTATTTTTTTATACATAAGTAAATCTTCACCACACAACACATATTTTTTTAGATTTCTTTATTTTTTCCTTACGTTTTATTTGATTTATTTTCATATCATTTCTCTCATTGAACTATATTTTTTATTTTATTATTTGCATTTATTCTCCTAATCTCTTTCAATTGTGGCAACTACCCTGCCCAACTGTCCTATAGAGTATATACTCTTGTTGAGTGCGCAGCGTTTCTATTCAGTTATTTGTTTTAATAGTCTGTTGTTGATTTTTTTTGTTCTTTAGCCAGCGGCCAACTTAGTTTTTTAAATAATTTAGAGCGAAATTTGTGCTGCTGCTGCTGTTGTCGGACATTGGGAGTGCAGAGAGCGGGGATCGGGGGCTAAAACTTTAAATGAAAACCTAATGAGCAGCAGTAAGTCGGGCAGCAGCGGGCAGCTGCTCAAATATTAAAGAGCCAAAGCGCTGCAATGGCCACGATGCGTTTACGTGCTCGCGCCAACATAATTGCGCTTAAAATCGTTTAAGTGTTTTATAATCCGCCCTTTTTTGTGGCCGCATCAAAGAAGGGGATCCCGAAAAAAAATGAAGAAAAAAACACGAACGGAACGGAAAAAGCTGAAATGGCTTTTTAAAGCATTTACCATGGCGGCCAGCTTCCTACATGCCACATGTGTGTATGCGTGTGTGTGTGTGTGAGTGTGTGTTTGAGTATTTGTGCTGGTCAGTTAAGTCCACGCACACATGTAGAAGCACACGCAAAGCCCTCATCGAAAGCCTCATGCGATGCGCTTCACACACTCAAGCACACACGCACAGACACAATACACACCCACACTCTCGCACACACACTCGCCCACACACACACAACAAACACACATCTGTGCCATTAAAAATTGTGCAAATTTCTGCGCGTTGCTTGCGTTTTATATTTTTTTCTCTTTTTTTGGAACGATTTTGCTTGCGGCCACAACATGAACATGTGCCACGCCCACCACCAGAGCCACCGCCCCCCTTGCGATGATTGCCGAGCAAAGTTACTGGCATTTAAGTGGGTTAATTACGACAGAGATTTGCGGTAGGCAGGCAAGAAATTATCTGGAAATTTATATTTTAAATTTATGCCAAAAATAAATCGTTTGGCACTGAAAATTACAGATTTAATAATGGGATTATTATAGGTAGTTGTGTTATATAAGTTGGTGTAAGTTGGGTTTCAATGTCAGGTGAGTGCTTGAATCTTATGTTTTCTATTGGAAATTATCTTATATGAGTTGATTAAGCAAGAGTGATACTACTTTCAATAAATATACTTCAGAGTGATACAAATTTTCGATAACTATACTTCATTTTCATTCATCATTTATCGATAATATGCAGCTGTTAAAATTTAATATTTCTTAAATATATAATTAAATTAAATATATATTTTTTTTTAATAATATTTGCCAATAAAATCATGAATCCATTTATGCTCGCTGAACGTATGAATATTTTCATCAGCAAATTTAAATAAAATTCCGGCTCAGTAATACGTAATTAAGCTGTTAAGTCAATCATGAACAGGACATCAGTGCAACGGGGATTCGTCGCACACACTTGGACTTTAAGCCAGCGTGTAAATATTGATTGAAAAAGGATAAGAGCCGTAGCAACCAGCACTGAAGAAGACCGAGAAAAGTCGATTCGAAGTCAGCATACAAGACTTTAATTGCCTGCATAACACTTCACATATTGAGCGGAGTGATTAAAAGTTTAACTTCGAAAGCATTGCTAGCAGAGGCGCATATATGAAAGGTAGGTGGAAGTTGTCTTTAATACAAATGGTATGGAGGAAACTTTGATAGAGTATTAAAAATAATTGAATATCTTATATCGCTCTTATGATATTTCTTATTGCAGTTTCTTTTTCTACTGCTCTTATTTGGTCAGCCTGCAAATTACTTTTTCGGTCAGCTTTTATAAGAAAAAATTTATTTATTTTACTTAAAATATTCGAAACTTTTTAATATGTAAAGCTGACTTCAAAATATTCAATTATAATAAACTAAAATTTTTGTTTTTATTTTATTTTTATTTTTTTTCTACTGCTCCTATTTATTATAAGAAAATTATTGGTTTTACTAAAAATACTTGAAACGTATTTATGTCACTCTTATGCTATTTATTTATTATTTAAATTTTTTTTTTACTAAAATAATACTTTGAGATCTTTTATATATCAAGCTGACCTTAATACATATTTTGTAGCTCTTATGTGAATGCAATTTCTTTTTAGATTTATTTATTTATTTAAAAATGTATTTACTAAAAATACTATGGTATATGATCTTAATACATTCAATTATAATAAGCTTAAATTTGTATTTTATATACTGAATCACATAAAATAATGTAGTACAAATTTTCGCCCAGTTCACTTCGATATCCCCACTGAAAATCAGCCATCAGATATGAGCTAACCACCGACACAAGCCACTGCCAATTATTTCTGTGATCTTTGGTCGACGGCAAACTTTATGTACACACATTTCCGCTCCACATACACACAAGTTCTTAAAGCATTGAGGTCAGGTGTGTGTGCGTGTGTGTCGAGTTGGGGTAGGGGGGTGTCGACTCTCTTGCAGCCCTAAATGCATTTTCTTTATCACACCACTCAAAGAGCACACGGCGCTGGAGTCTATAGTACACCTGTATCTGGCCCAAAGCGCTTTGAAAACCACTTGCAACACCACTTGCGGCCATTGAGAAAAAGTTGCCACTTGAAGAAGAACTTAAGACACTCAAGTGCCAGAGCCTCATGCACACAAATGAACAGATATATGTATATATATTAATATAATATATAAGTGAGGGTGTGTGGGTGTGCGTGTGTGTGTGTTAACATACAAACCAGTTTCAACAGCTGCCATCGCCTCTATGCAAATGTTAAAGCCACTTAGGCGGTTAAAGCCGAGGCTGAGGCTGAGGCAGACGCCTCAGTCTCAGTCTCAGTCTCAGGGCTGCAGCAAAGCCTCATATATGTACGCACCTGCAAGAGACAAACAAACAGACAGAGAAATAAGCAAACAAACAAACTAACATACAATATATATATAATAATAATGTCGGACTGTTGCGGTTAGTTTTCATGCATATGCATATGCATATGCGAATGCGAGTGCGTATGCGTATGATATGCAGAGTGCATACGATTGAAGTCCATATAAAGTACTTAAATGTGTTTTTGTGCAAGCTGGAATTATGCTTATTTAATTGACAAACAAATAAGACGACACAGATGCAGAAGTAGAGGCAGACGCAGGCCTGCTGGCAAGTAGCTCCCTGATATGCTCTACCTCAAGCCATGTAGCTCGGCAACCGATGACAAGTTTTTGCCCTGCGGTGTCGTGTGAGCCGCTTAAATCTTTAGAAAATATCTAAATTGTTCTCTATGGCTTTTGTGTAAACTGTCTGAGTCAGACAATGGCTATGCCCTGCCATAGATACACATATGTGTGCATACCCACGTCTATGTCCCTGTGTGTGTTTGTTTATATCTGTCTGTGTCTGTGTGTGACATGCATTATACTGTTTTTGACTTTGCCACAAAACTACGCAAAAATGTTGTTGCCTGCGAAACGAACTCCATTGTAAGGGACACAGACGTGCACTGGGGGCTTTGGCTGCTGTGACAAATGAAATTTATAGTTCTCCGGTTCAAAACTGCAACGTTGCAAATCTCTGTGTGTGGCAAATCTAATTCATCTTTCAAATTAGCAACAGACAACTTTTTTATTGCACTATCTGAGGCTGCAATGACACGAGCTGGCCGAAACACAATGAGGAGGATTGAAGAATCTTATTTTGAATGGAGCTGAAGGTCCTTTGTACCTTAACATGTGAAAGCTGCAAAGCTTATATATGCTGTACTCTCGGGGGAATAAAAACTATTTATAATCTTAACTAATCACAGCAAATAATTTCTTTGTTGTAAGTTTGTTGTAAGTTATAGCATGTGAAACCGGCTTAGAAAAATAATAGAAAAAAAAATATGTATATATATATATATATTAGCTTTCAGTTGCATTAAGTGGAAGTTCAACTTTCATCTGATCTTTCAATACTTGGCCACAAAAAAAAATATTATATTTATGAATGAACAATTTTCTTTTGACTCCGATTTTGTATATTGTATATTTTGTAAATAATATTCGAACAAGAAGCCTGATGGAGTTTCTTTTCTTGACTGAAATTCAAAAGCTTTTATATGTTAGCAAGAAAAATTTGCAGTACAAAACCAGTTCCTTAATCATAGCATATAATCCATTTATATTACAAATTGAAATCTTAAAAAAAAATTGTATTTTAAAAACTTTTTTAACAATATTAACTAAACTTTTGATTAAATTTATTTTCTATCAGCTTATACTAATAATATACTATAATCTTTTAGCCCTATCTCTTTAGCCAAAAAGTTCATAATCTATAAAGAAAAATTTGTATAAGAAAATATTAAAAACAAAGTGTATAAGCAAATGTTTTCCTCAAGTTAATCCACAAATATTTTCCTCAAATGAATCCACAAGTATCTAAAATATATGTAAATTTATTATAAATATATATAAATATGCATAACTCATAGTTATATATATATTTTATCGACTCTTCAATTGAACTCTTCACACGCACATAAATTGCCTATAAAAGCTGCATGGCTGCGGCTGCCCCATCCCTCCACGCTAATTAGTCTGCTGCATGTTTTGACATTTTCAGCTCGTGTCATTGTGACTTAAGCGCTCAGCCAACATGAGCACTCTTCGTGCACATGTGACAAGCAAAAGCCCCAAAAGTGGCATAAATATAATTCTGCAGCAAGCTGCAAATACACAGACACACACACACACAAACGCACCCACACACACATGCATACAACTCTACCACGCGCATCACGTATACGACTGTTGTCCATTTCCACATGCATATATCATGCCTTGGTGCCATGTCATCATCTCACAGGATTTACATTGACAGGCGGGCGCATTATGCTGATTAGCTCGTGCTGTGCGGTACTTAAAAGTTTGGGCGACTCAAGACTTTAATTATATTAATCAAAGGCAGGCTGTTTGACAGCTGCCTGCGGTCGCTCCGAGGGCCTGTTGCTGCGCCCCAATGTCCATTCGAGCCGGCCAGCCCCCAGTTCTAATCTAATAAGTTGCCTAACAGACCGCAGATATAGCAGCTTGTAATCCAAAAACACAAACTCGAAAGCGTGTATGCGGTTTGCGGTGCACACACACACTCACTCACACACACTCACTCACTCATATGGATAGAAATACAAGCCTTTCGGTCCATCTGACAGTGTCTTCGAGTCAGTGCTCGGTGTTGTGGTTTATTTTGAAGTTGGGCGAGTGCAACTGCATGCTGCATGCTGCATGTTGCATGCACTTGCGGTTGCTCATAGATTTGATTGCAAGTGTAATTCAAGCACGCTTCGTTGGTCAGATACAATTTAGTTGCTACTGATGCTGCTGCCGCTGCTTCTGCTGTTACTTTCGCCTGACTTGCTGCTATGCCAAACTTCCTAGGGAGCGTACGCAGCATTTGTCTTAAAATTAAAGTATAATGCAGCAGCCTTTGTGCTCCGTTTCCTTTAGTTCGCCCGTCGTTTGTTTTTGTTGGCTTTTTCTGCAGCGGAGAGACACCGCACGCGCAGCATCCGTGCCCGAGTGTACTGCACTTTCGTTAGCTGCTCTGAGAGCATCCTCCTGCATCTGAATTTGCTCTAAGTTATGTGTTCTGATTAAACGCAGCACCGCGGGCTGCCCAAACAGCGGGCGGTGCTAAAATGCTGCATTTCTCCCATTTTCTGCTGCTGTTTTTTTCTCTCTCCTCACAGCTTTTAGTCACATAGCGCAGCGCTCATAAGTATGCTATACATTTTGTATAACATTCCGCTTAAAGAGTTGGAAATTGTTGCTCGCAGCCATGGGCGAGACACTTTAAGAGCTCCACTTTAAATTATCGATATTAATAACTTTAATTTCTATATTCGTTGTCTTATTAAATTGATTGCATTTAGCGCGTACTCAAAGTAAATAATTTGATTAAAATTTTAATTGGTTTTGCGGGATTTGACAAGCGCAAACAGCAACAAAAGCGGAAATCTAACTAGAAAATAAGCACTTTTTATTCAATTAGGCAGCCAATATCTGCGTATTCATTTCGCTAATAAAACATGTTCATCGTGTTAAATTAAATATTTTGCAAACAAACACAAACCAGGGGAAATGTGTGATAACAAAAAAAGAAAAATGCCAGCACACACGCATACGCACAAATAATTTATTAGGCTTATAGTGTCATTAACCAGAAACGACCACAAAATGCATTGCGGACAGTGTAAAAACAAATAATAAATATTTAAGCAGTGGACATTGTTCTTGCTGCCGCTGCTGCTGCTCTTGTTATTTGTCTGACTGTTAATGTTAATTAATTTGAACTAAGCGGCTTATGCATATAAATAGCACACAGCAAATGACATTGAAGCCCAACAAGATAATTATTAGTTATTTAAACAGCTTTTTTGTTGCATTTTAATGCAAATCCGCCACGATTTATGTAACTGACAGTCAGCTAACAAGAGAGAGAGAGAGAGAGAGAGAGAGAGGGAGACAGGGAGAAGAGGTCGAGCTGGCAAGCAGCAGGCAGAGAAGGTAAAATGACAAACAATGAAATAAGCACAATGCTTGAGGCCAAATATTGATTGTACTTTTAATACTCATTACCCATAAAATGTGGACAATGTGGTTGGTTGCCTGCATGAAGAAGCTTTACCTTTTTATTATAATAAAATAATGTGCCCAAGTTGCGCTTAGTTGATCCACTTTATACAATAAGATAAGCATAACGACCATTATTATTATAATACAAATTATTGTATGTAAAATTACTATAGATAACAGACTCTGGATAAAGAGACAACACGATAGCTGAATTACAACAGGCTTATTGGCTTACATAAAATAATTTCATGCTTTGCAGCTCACTGAACTGAACGATTTATTTATTTATGTATTTTATAAAATTGAAAAGTTCATATGCTCCATAAAATAAATTTAATTGTTGAATGAATGAATTCTAAACGAATTTCCATTTAATGAACAAATCAAGAGATTCATTTTTGTTAATAAAATATATTAATTTTATTAAAATATGTTAACCATTTTTGTGTAAGCTCAGCATGAACAATAAAGTAAAATGAATCTAAATGAATTTAGATTTAATGAAGGAATCGGTTTTTTTTATATAAAATAGATTACTAACTAAAAGTTTATTAAAATATGTTATAAATTATTGTGTAAGCTCAGCACGAAGAACAAAGTAAAAATTTGCATAAATTTCTTTTGACTTAACTTAATGTGGTAAATATCAAAATATCAACTCAAAAATTATAAAATATGTTTTAATGATAATGTTTTTATATAAAAATAAATTCAATAATACTAAACTGTACAAAATATTATTAAAAACTTAGATGTAAATATATAAAAATATTTTTACATCAACTTAATTTTAGATTAAAATTTCTGAGCATATTTAGAAGATCTTCATGAGTTTCTTCTTCACACAATACTTTTGTATTGTAAATACTTTATTATCATATGAAAAATATTATGACTTAAAATATAAATAAAGGCATCAAATGTCTCTTATCACTTTACACTGAAAAGTGTATAATATATAAGCTAATATAAATTTCGAATAGCCGTGCATGGTATAATAATATCGAGCACACTCAACTGAAATCGCGTATACTCACTCTATAAGTACACTTTACATACAGTTTTGCGCTCGGGGCCGTGTATCAAGTGCACACATAAATCATATAATTGCCTGAATCGATTCGGTTTACTGATAGCGGCCAGCAAGTCGCTTACATGCCTTATCCGAATGTTGGTTTTTTTTCCTCTTCATCTGTTTTTTTTTTTTCTCTCTCTCTTTAAATTGCCAAACAATGGCCACACACTTTAAACGCAGCGCTCGCGGCTACTCGAGATAAATCACAGGCATAAACCAAGGCAATAAATAATAAATCAGCGCTAACAATTTGCACAGCGGGCCCGCAAAAGGGGAAAAGTCCCGCTGACAACTCGAAAGCGCACAGACCACAGGCACTCCACAATATTATGCATTCAGATGGAATATAATGAAATTAATTGCTCGGAAAAGGATATGCAGGAAAAACCGTGCGGCCAATGTCAAAAGAAATCGAAAAGCAGCAAGCGCCACCGAAAGGAAGAAACACACAAAACTGAATCTTATAGAAACGTGTATATATATATATATATATAAAGTTACAGCAAGACATAAAAATTGCCGAATTGTGGACTCTTACTCAGGCTTACAGTTAATTTAAGTGCTTTCACTCCATAAACTTAAGCTGCCTTAAAGCTTTAATGCGCTTTTAAAACTGTTTACACACATGTGTTGTTTAACAAACTATTATTTTAGAGATTACCACGCATACTTCGGAGACTTACGAGAAATGAATTGAGCTGAAGTGAAGCAATTAATAAAGATTCAAATTGCAATGTGTATTTACTGAGAAAGCATTACAACTTGATTTAGTAGGTTTTTAAGACCTTGATTTTTGTATGTGGAAATAACATTGATAAATGTGTGTAAACATTTATTGTTGTTTAGTTTAGTAGCTGTTATTGCAGTCAGTTAAAGTGGAATAAGTAAGCATGTGTGGCCTGGCCTAACCAAGTGCATAAATGCCAATGAATCAAAAAGAGCTAAATTTTTTGATTTATTTTCAGATTTTCCATATCCACATGAGCGTACAATTAGAAGGCTATCTGTGCAGCCATACATACATACAGATATACACTGCTTTAAATGGGGTATGTACATATTTAAATATCTAATATACTACAGTCCATAATTTATACATAGTTTATGGGAAATATATATAAAAATTATTTAAATATAATAATTACAGTCTTATATAATTTGAAGATATTCAGATGATTTCATCTGCATAAGCTGGCGATTTATGTTATTCCAATTGACACGCCCTCACATGGTCTCTTATAAAGTAACTAAACTAGAATCCAAATTGGCAAAAGAAGTCTAAGCGTTAAGAGACTTTTTTCTAAATCTTAATAATTTTTCTATAACTTAATAGTTAATAATAAAAAAATTAAATTTTAATATATTTTTAAGCTTATCAAAAGCATTTTTTTCCAAAGAAGAAACATATTTGCAAAAGAAGTCTAAGCGTTAAGTGATGTTTTTCTAAATTTTAATAATTTTTCTATATTTTAATAATTAATAATACAAAATAAAAATTTAATTCAATTTTCTTAGTTTATTAAAAGTTTATTTTCAATTAAATCCTAAATAATTTCCAATTTGGCATCTCTAAAAAATGTCTGAGCATGCTCGAAATTTGCATCAATATTGGCAAACCCTCCATAAGTTCACCCAAACAAACCTATACTCATATTTACACATATCAGCCAGAGGGGCATACTACACCCAACTCCACTATCATATTTTCACTTGATAAACGCATATAACGAGTCTCCACTGAGTGCTCAATGGCAAATCATTATTCTGGCCATATTGAATATTTACTGCCAACACTATCTTCTGCTCCAGATTGAAGGACGTTGAAGTACTTTCCGCTTTTTTGGCGCTTGGGCGGCGAACGTGCTCTCGTCAGAGTCGTGCCAAGGGTCTAATGACTTAAGCACAAAACGTTGTAATCGTATAAATTGTGCGAGCGCATGGCAGTAGCCGAAGTAAAAGCAATTTTTGGTGCACAAATCAAATATGCACGGAACGAGGCAATTGCAGGGAAAGCAGCGATGGCTGCAATGGCTGCGATGGCTGCACGAATGCCCGTCAGTCGTTAATCAAAGTTAAAATGCGTTAAACAAGCGAAACAAACGCTGCAAAATGCGCATTTCGACGCCTTGCTCATGCCCAAGTGACCAGCGCTGGGCGGGCTGCATCTGTTACTGGGTTTTGGTTGTGCCACTGGTGCTGACTGCGCTGATAGTATGCGCTGCAGCGACTTCCGTTTCCTTTGGCAACACAGCCTTTTCCGCACGCCCCCTCCCTCTCCCTCTCTCAGTTGGTCGCTGTCGCTCAGCTATGCATTTCCCTCGATGTTTGCATGTTTGCAAATTTTAGCTAGCATCGCGTTATAAACAAAGTTTATTACAACGATGCCCGACGGCTGGCATCGACTCAGGCTCAATGCCCAATGCCCAATGCCCCCTTTGCTGGCGGCGTGCTGAAGCGGAAGGATCAACGGGGCGCGGGGCGGAACAAAACTGAACTGAACTGAACAGAACGAAACGAAACGAAACGGACCGATAGGCAAAGTTAATGCACAAGCATTGTTGCATGCCTTGGCACTTGAGGCGCATAACTTGTCGCAAATTTTATGCGCGCCACGTTGCCGCTGACAAAATGGCGACGGCTCGACAATGTTGTCCTTAGATATGCAACCCGTGACCCCAATAACAGCACGTCCCAGACCCCAGACCCTAGACCCCAGACCCCAGAACCCGGACCCCATATCATATGCCACATTAGACCGCAATCATTGCGACATGCACACGCCCAGCTGCTAGGCATTTAATGCAATCGTTCCGCCAATTTGTCACAGCGAGAATTCCAAATATAGAAGCCAGCGCAAATAGCTCTTCTCGCTATCTTGTTCTATGTCCCATTGCAGTTGTTGTGAGCGCTTTAAGCTGCAGCTAATGCGCTGAGGCTTATATTGGGTGGATTGGCTAGAGTAGATATGCGAAAAGTTTTGCTTCTTTTATTTATTTATAATTTGAATTAGATTATTTTATTAGAGTTTATGTAGCAAACAGAGGGAGGCATAGCTTAAATCTTTAAGAAATATATAAATTCTTGATCAAATTCGACTAGCTGATTCTGTCTGTCGATCTGTACGTCTTTCTGTCCTTCTGACTGCCTGTCACATCATATAAGAGCTAGAGCGTTTTATTTAGTTAATTTCAACTAATCAATCAATGAAATTGATTTAAAATCTTATCAAACTTCAGTTCAGACATCTATATATATCTTACATCTTCGTATTTATAATCTACCAGTGTATTTTTTCTGCGCTGGCTTTACCTGCAAAAGATGCATGCTCAAATCTTGTGCAACGGAATACCTGCGACTTAAACACGATTAAGACACGATGACACCTGACTTTTTAATGTTATAAAAGAATATTGAATTAATTTGATACAATTTCAGAGTATATCCAAAACATTCGGCACTCAGGCTGTTGCTCTGCAGAGCAGTTAGCAATTGCTCTCTCAAAGACTTGCCTGCCTCAACGCTCAGTTAGTATGTGGAATATATGTCATATGATTTTCGTATGTGTGCGAGTGGTTTTGGTTTGCTTATGTGTGTGAGTGCACTATCATATACATATTAGCAAACGAACACCAACGAACCTACTGCGCTCATACACAAAGACAAATAAAAAATTGTTTTTGCCTGTGTCTAACTGCAAATGTTTGTCTTTTCTCTCGACAATTTCACTTATGCTACAACTCAAATCAACATATCAATAAATAAGTATATAAGCATACTAAGTAAACTAAGGCACTAAGTATTATCAATAACTAAAGCAGATGCTGAAAAAAATATTTAAAATATATGGTATGAAATATATATGATATATAAAAGCTAAGCAAATAAATGTTATATTATAACTAATATTTTTATTATTAAACTTCTTGCTCAGCTTAGATATTTCATATATATATATTTCATATTATATATTTCAAATATTTTTTACATAATTTTCAATCACCCAAATAAATTCATAAAAACTTTATTCCTAACAAAAAAAATCAATTTAAATATTTGAAAGAGCCTCGACCCGACTGCGCAACAAATGTTCACCTCTTTAAGCGCGTTCAATAAGGCCAAGAGAACGAATAAAATACAAGAGATGTATTGCAATAGACTTGGCGCTGGCTCACTTTGATTGCCAGCTTTTGGCATTTTATTAACGCAATTGCGAATAACGAACAAAGCGCGGAAAGTTTATGCGGAGGGATGCGGGGCCTGGGCTTCAATTTCATTGTGCTGGCGCAATTGCTTTAGCTGTTGTTTGCTTTGTGTTTCTTTCAAGTTGGCTTTTATTAAATGCTGTCTATTGGCATTGAATGCTGACGCCCGCAAAAGTTGCGCCAACAACTCATAGAAACTATTGCCATAGGTTTTCCATTTTAATTACAAATTTGACGGGGAAAATAGATATATTTAAATTAGTAGCGAAAATGCTGATGCCAACGGGCCAACGGTGCGTATGAGCGTTCGGCTCTCATCATATAGACCAAATAGTTCAGTTACTTGCCAAATGAGTGCCAGTGACGATGGCCATTGCTGTTGCTCTAAAACTAAAAGAACAACAGCAGCAGCGGCAGCAACAACAATGAAAAGCATCTATCATGGTAACTAATTGCGCAACGCTGCGTATACGTGATACGTGCGAACATTTAATGAATTTAATTAAGTTGATCACAAAAGCTTCATATCATATAGCATAAACGGCTAAACATTTTTCAAACAACAAACTTTCCACAGCTCATCGGAGCGTGTGTGTGTGCGTGAATGTGTGTGTGTGTAGAGTTGTTGCCTTCAATCTGTCTGCTGCTAAGGAGCCATCCCTTGGCACATATCTTCGTTAAAAGTTTTTAAAAACTTTACTTTAGCTGCTCGTGCAAGTACTAAAATATCCTTTCCTAAGCAGCTTTGGCATTTTGCCTAGTTTAGCCAGACCAACAACAACAACAAGACGACAATTTTTTTTTTGAAAAATATTTCTAATTAAAAACTACAAGATTTTTCAATTCGTTTTCATTTTTGTTTGTTTTTACTTTGCTTTTTATTACTTCCGAATGCAATGCAATTAGAAGTAAAAGTTTGATAAAAGCAATGTAGCAGCTGCTTCATATTTATGTTGTTGTTGTTGTTGTTGCTATTGGTTTTCTTTGAGCAATTTGCTGCATATTAGTTGCAGTCTGAGCAAAGCTCGCATTGCGATTCATTAGACGCCGGGCAGCTGCCGCACTCAGGCACAGATAACTTGCTTTGTGCACTCGCAGTGGCATGCAAAAAGTATTCTTTCAAGGCAAATGAAGTCGAAAAGATTGCATTAATTGATATTGAAGCTGGTCGTATCGGCTAAAGACTTTATTGCATTTGCTGCATTTGATAAAGCAAACCAATTCAATTTAATAAACATTGGAGTTGAAATTGTAAATGGAAAAATAAATTAAATAAGTAAAGCAATCGGAATTTGTGGTTGAATTCTTTTTTGTATTTTTATATATTGTGTAAGAAAAATATAAAATAATATTGCTAAAATATATTATCTGGCTCAGGCAGAGTCTTCTAACTGCAAAAAAGGCTTTACTTCACTTAAGCATTTATTCTCTAAATTATGCTCGAATATTTATACATTTTTTTTTTGAGACTTAACATTAAATTACTAGAATTTTCCAGCTAAGTCTTAGCTTTAACAAATTATTAAAAAAATGTAATATAGCAAAAACTGCTTGAATTAAATTTCTCAATCAAATAAAGTAAAAGTTCTTTGCAGAAACGGGAAAAAAATTAATCAATTCTGTCTCTTACGCACTCACATGCCCTGCAGCAGTAATAACCTCTCTGTTCCATACACAACTGCCATTTTTTTCGCAGAACTGCGCCTATGCTATTAAAAATGCAGGACTATATGTCGACTTGATGTCTTGTTCTTCCTCTTCTTCTTTATGTTTGTTCACGCTGACTCAAAGAGAAGTCGTGGAGCTGGCGAAGCGCCATTGAAGCGTGCAGCACGAGTCGCCGATTGAAATCCCTTTACGAAGCGAATTCAGCGCGCTCTTAAGTGTAAAACGCTTAAATAACACTTCAGTCTGAAATAAATTTTTAACCAAAGGGAAAAGCTCATCAAATGCAGCCAAGCCAAGTAGAAGTAAAGGCGAAAAAAGAAAAACAATAATTTTTTCATAATTTTGAGCCAAGAGAAAAATAATTTCCCTCGGGCGCTTGACTAGCTGAAAATGATGAATAAAATTGAATATTGCGCCAGACTGGCTGGCCAGAACTAATTTAATTATTATTGAATATTATGCGAATGCTGAAAATACACAGACTCCGAACTGAATATGCTGCGAGTCTAAAGCAAAACATTTCCAGTTAAAATAAACAGCTTGCTCCAGCTCCAGCTCTGGCTCTCTTTGTCAGATTTGAGTTATGCAATTTGGGAGTACGCATCTTACACACTCTTAAGCCGTAACTGCAATCCACATCCGGCTCATGCCATAAAGCAACATGCATATCCACAATTTATGCAAAAATTTATAGCTGCCCCGGCGCACTTCCTGCCAGTAAGAAAAGCAAACCAAAAGAATTTCTCCTTTTTATCGGCAAAAACTTGGCATTCGCAATGTTCTGCTGCACACAGAGACACACACAGGGGGGGGATATTGAAAACGCATATGAAATGATGTTAAATAAAAGGCGCTCGCACTTAACTAAGCAGCTTTTCGCAAAGGAATATGTGATAGCCAGAAAAGCCCAAAAGAAATAGCTGCAGAAACTAAAACCCAAAATTGCAATTTCAATAAAAAGACTAAACGCACTTGAGCGTAATTGCAACCAAGTATCTGTGCGAGAGAGAGACAGAGTTTATATATATATAAATATATATGTATGTGTGTGTGTGGCCAATCGAGGCAGCCAAGTGTGGCACAGTAAAATGCATTTTGGCAATAAAATATGCGTCAAAATTTAAATGAAAAGCCACTGCAGTAACATCTCGCTTCACGCTGCTTTAAAGCGTCGCCCATGTTGGCAAGTGCACGAAATGCGACGAGTTGCATAAATTGAGGCTAGCCTGTGGTTTTGGCTTATCTACCAAATGCTCTCGTTAGCCCCAACACCAACTGCACCAACTTCGACTGGGATTCCGACTGTGTGTGTGCGCTCTGCTGGGACTCCACTCGCTGGGGGAACCCCCCTGCCCCTCCCCCCTGACGCTTGTCACATTGGCATTGGACAAGGCGCTAAATTGCCATAGCATACCCAATGGCCACTTAGCCTAGTGCCAGTACAGCACAGGCTCAGATACGGCAGAGCCATACAGCCAGATGCATTGCCAAAAATGTCAACAGTGCGTGCACTTCGGCCAAAAAGCCAGAGACTGCAAAGGCGCTGATTGCGGTGCGGCGCACAGTGACACAAATTTGACGTGCGGGGAAGAGTTGAAGTGGAATAATTATAAATATTAAATACGTGTTTAATGTGTATAAAGAGACGCACAAAAGTGGGGAAGTTTAAGGAAATTGGTTTGGTTTTATATGTAGATATGTATGAAAATGTATAAGAGGAATTTATTTTCAGCCAAGTGCTTAATTTTCTAGTAATAGGCATGGACTGAAAAAATAAAAATAAAAACAAGGCATGGACTTTATTAAAGTAAGACATATGCCTATTTAAATCTTATTCTTTCTGTAGCCTGACAGTTAGATATTTGTCTAATATACGAGGACATATAAAAAATCGAATTCTATAGCTAGAAAATGATATGTTTGACTGCAAATAGATATATTTTATTTCTCTACATGCATTTCCTTATATAAAACTATTTAATTAATAATAAAAACTAAATTTCGCTAAAAACTCGGCAATTTTTTTATGTATCACAAGTCAATTTATAAACTTCAATTCAAGAATAGTTTATATAAAAAAAATTCTGTGCGATAGTAAATTTTTCAATAGCATTGTAGCTGTTGCTGAAGGTTAGAAACAAGAAAAACTTATAAAAAATTATATTGTATATTGGAAAGTTATCATAGATCAGCTGAAAGTGTAATGTATAATTATTGTGGTGCTCAAGCATGAATAAGGAATTTACTATCATCGAATGAGAAATATACTTGCTTAAGAATTGCTGTAATTAAATGAGTATATTATAATAGATATAAATAATATTTGAATGTTTGATTATTAAATATAATAATAATTTTAATGATTAACTAGCAAATATAGCTTTAACTTAGTATTTTGCTAAGCTCACAAGCAAACTCTAAATGGCGTCGACAAAACAGCTTAGCAAAATTTGTTGCAGCTCAGGCCGTCGCATCTACAATGTTAAATCTATATTCAATAGTCAATCATCAAAGAAGACGCATTTATTAATAATAAATATTAAGTAATGGATGAAGGCAAATAGAAATAGTCCAATATAATAGGACAAGTTGATTAAATTGATTATTGAAATTGATGGTTGAAGTTGTTGGTTGCAATTGTTGATTGAAATTGATGATTGATTAAGAAGGTACAAGTTGCTGAGCGTCAAATGTGTAATGAAAGCTGACGAATATGCTCAAACAAATTATTGTTGTTATTCACTATGAACGTATCTATGTACCTTAGCTCTTATCTAGTTACATTAAATATATATAATACAAGTAAAACTCCTCTTAATAAAAGACCAATTAGCATTATTAGCGTAACTAAGAAAGAAAGAGGAAATATTATTGAGTAGATAAAGTACTAATGCCTTGTGACTATCACTAATCAAATCTAATAAACAAGTCAACCATAAAATTTAATAGCAATTAAGCTGTTATTCCACAACATAACTTTGCCAAATTTAATAATTTCATTGAGCAAAAGTCAACACAAAAATAAAGAAAATTTAATATATCGACTATGGCTTCATTTAGAACAAACCCCGAGCTTAGCCTTGTCTAATCATAACTTTTCGACACATTGCGTCACAGAGCACAGCTGACGCATCTGCCGCAGGCTGCACTGCAGAGCAGGTAAAATGTTTTGTTGTTTATTTTGCTTTATTTTTGTTAACAAGTTGAAAGAACTCGACATAAATGGAGCTCATAATTTAAGCCGAGGCTTGAAATGTATAAATAAAAAGTATTTTGCATATATTATAAGCTGATGGCGGTGGCTCCATCTACCCATAGAAGTGTGTCACATAAATATAAGCATATTTAAATTTTCTTTAATTTTCCAAATGAATTCACATTTTTGGCTGCCGCAACGAGCGCGGGCTGTGTGACGCACTGCGGCGTGTCAGACCCACACACAGATACGCTGTGTGTGTGTGTGTGTTGGGGGCGGGGGCGTGTCGCAGTGGCAAGAGTTGGGAGTATGCAACGATGTGCGCTGTTCAAGAAAAACACATATTGTTAATGGAGTCGAGCATGTGAAACAACAAGCAGGCCGAGCCAAGCGCCTGTGAAAAGAATTTTAAGCCTAGCTGCCGAGGCGAATGTGTTGTCACATTTTGCTACTTGCTTAAAGTTTAATAAGGCCTCAATTGCATGAGCAAAAGTTGGCGAGTTCAGCTCAAGGTATACATTAACGCGAACCCGGCTCGCCTCGCCTCACCTCGCCCCGCACGCCACGCCTTGCGCCTGTCACATGCCAGAAAAGTTTTGCAACTAAATGCGTAAATTTTCGGAAAGGAAAATAAAACAATAAGCATCATGCCGGCAAAGCTGACAGCTAAATGACAGTGCACGTCTTTTGGCACGCCAGCGATTTAAATGTGCCCAGTGATGGCTGCCAACCTAAATGTGGCCAGCGTAACGTATACGTAATGGTCGAGATTGCGTATACGTAACGCAAATGTAGCTCACGTTTATCTGCAACTGGATTTGCATGCGTTTACACGTTTACCACCGATTTGCATACACACACATGTATAGATATGTGTATGGGTGTGTGCCTCTTTGTGTGTTTGTGTTTTTTATGCGCCGTAAACACTTGATAAAATTCACATAAATTTGATGCGACCGCGCGTATTCGATTTGGCTTCACACAAGCCGCACGCTAAAAGCCTTTTCGCCCATTTAACTGGGCCAGGCCGCGTTACGTTGCAGTTCGAGCGTAAAAATCTACGTTTTGCCAAAAACTAACCAAAAATAAATAGCCATAAAGACTTCTCTATATGAATACATATATGAATATATATACATATGTATGTGTTTGTGTATATGTATTTGTTTTGTGCGCGCATATCTAACTGGCACTCGGCGCTAAACAAATTTCAACATTTTTTCCACTGCCTGCGGCCAATGCATAAAAAGTCGCTTTCATTTGCATTGCATTTTGAGTGTCGAATTTAATATTTAAAAAAAAAATACAAATTGCTCGTTGATGGCCTAGAAAGAATTAATTAATTAATTGCATCATTTCAATTATCAAACTTTTGATTACCGCATTTGCCGTAAATAGAAACGATAAACTTTGATTGTATTAAAATGGAATTCGTTCAAATTGTGTGGGCTGTAATTGTACTTAGCTCACTTTCCTAAACAATGACGTTTAAAAACTAGTATTTAAAAATGTTCATGAATAATTATTATATTTCTTTCGATGCCAAGATTTTCATTCATATAAACATGAAAAATTCCTACAAATTCCTACAATTTCCATTTGGATAACAAAATAAATAATGAAATATAAAAAAATAAATTGATAAATAAAAACAAACCAAAAATCACAATAATGAATAAATAAATAAATGAATGAATAATAATAAACTAACAATAAAAAAATGTAATAAAACCAGACAGATATAACTAAATTAATATATTAGTTAATTATTAATAACAAAATTATAATTTGGTATCAATTATTGCTATAAAAATACATGCAACGTTCGTTGAAAGTTAATTATATTTTCTTTATATTTCTGTTCATATGTGATTCATATAAATAAAGTATTTGGAAAATAAAGAGTGATCTAAAAAGTAGTATCTACATCAGCCTATATTTAATACGCGTAAAGAGGTTGAAAGTCTTACTGCCTATGTGAGACATAAAGTTAGACATTTGAATGATATAGCATATTCAGAAGCATCAAGATGTTTCCAAATTGAAGAAACATCTTTACTACAACATATATGCAATTAGTGTATTCCAGGTGTGTCATATAAACAAAGAGTTCCCTATATTTATCAAAAGTTGCATTTTTATATATATATTTTTCTAGTTTTTGGCCAGCGCGCGGCCATATTTTATGGCAACTGGCTGAACACCCTGGCCAATTGTTTTATGGATTTTTCACTACAAATCGTGATTATTTAATTCCAATGAAACATGAATGTGTGCAGCGAAGCATGGCAGGCAAAAAAGAGTATGCACAATAAAATAAATGTGGTTTAGGATATGCTGATAAAAAACATATACACATATACATTAGAGCCACTCAAATATACATAGTTGAGTAGCTGCTCTGTGGATTCGCATAAAGCTTTGTTATTTTGCGGTCGAGCATCTAAGCGAAATCAAATGCACAAAATATGCATGCGAAACACAAACGAAAATCGTGCATTATATCAAAACTCACAGAGTGTGCGATTTATTTATAATATTTATTCCTTTTTCTTCCCATTTTGTGTGGGTTTGTACGAGGACATAGCGACAAGGACTCAGGTGAGCCATAAAAATAAATCTGCTGCATTTACGCCGCCTCGTTGGCTTTTTGCATATTTTATGTCCTTGTCAAGTCGCTTTTTACTCTGCAATGCACAAAATGCTTTTTATTGTTGCTGTTGATTTTATTGATTCGTTTTTTCCCACATATTTCTTGTGGCCATTTGCATTGAGCTGCCGCTGCTGCTGCTGCTGCCACTGCTGCTGTTGCTGCATTCTGTTAGAGCCTAAAACCCAGCGCAGTCAGCAGTTGTCCTCTGAGAGGTTACTCTAAAAGTTAAGCCACTTTGTGCCGGCCCAATGCAAACGCTGCGACACAAACAAACCGTAAAAACCGCTGGCAACATGCACGACCAGCTCCGCACACACTTTTGCCGCCGCAAGTCCTGCACATTTCGCCAAATATTTACCTGTGCAATCAAATTTTTAAATATCAACATACAGCACAGCGGCACGCAGGCAGGCAGCAGGCCGAATTAACCGTTTAAATATTTAGGCAATTAGTGAGACAGCAACAGCAGCAACAGCAGCTAACAAAGGCCAAAATGTGTTGCTGTGCAAAAATGGGAATTGCGAGACCCAACCAAATAGAACTGAAGCAAAGGGCAATGCTCAAATGGAGGACACCTTTGCTGATATACTAACTATATATATATATATGCCATACAGCAGTTGTATTAAGAGACTTTCAACTATTGTATATCACAACTAAGCTTTGATTTATTTCACTGTTTTTTATCATTTATCATTTATTTACCAAATATATTTATTAACCAAACATGGTTTAAACCAAATTTTTTCCGAATGATATTCGTGATAAAATTTTTGTAAAATATATAATGTAAATTTTTTTGATAGGAAAATATTTTTAAAATTATTTCAGCTATTTGTCTGTTTATTCGCTTTATCGCTTCACCAAGTAACACATTTTTTCTGATGCAGGATTATGCTGCAAGATTTTTTCATATAAATTACAAATTTTGAAAAGTGTTCTAAAAAGAACAATGAGCCATGTTTTTAAGCTAATGCCACATGAAGTATTGATATTTTTTTTTTTTTTTTACTTTTTACACCTTAGTTTAAGCCTTATTAATATGAGTTGCATTCATACATACATAAACTGGCTTAAAATAAAATTAAAATAAAGCACATGTCAATCAAATTATTTATTTTTTTTTTATTTGAAAAGGATTGAAATATATGTATCTAAAAAAGTATCCCATTTATGTTTTTTTTTTTTATTCACATTAAATTATGAAATATATTTTCGTATGATTCCTAGTTATTGTCTTTTTTGCTATGATAAATGTAAATAAATACAAAATTTTTTACATTTAACAGTGCAAAATAGTATAAAAAATTAAGCATATTTTTGAATAGAAAGTTCTACGTTATATAAAAAAATCATGGTAGAACAAGTTACCATTATATAAAATAACCATATTTTATATAATTAGGAATATCCTAATCTCATCTAAGAACATTATACTAACTTAGTTTAGTTGTGACAATATGTTCTCTAACTTATTCAAACTTAATGCTACATAAATATTTTTTTAGCTTTTATTTTCTATCATTTTCAACAACTCATAAATAGAAAGCCAGCAACACAATTCATTTACCTACAAGTAGACTTAGGCTTAAGACTTAGGCTTAGGAATTGTATAGTTACAGTCAGAATACTTGGGCATATACAATTTTCTATTGAAAATGAGTATAAATCACTATAGAAATACTCTCTATTCGCAACTATAAATTCGCTTGGTTGCTATGAGTACGACTTTATGCTGTTGGCTTAAAAAGATAAATAACCTTTTAAATGAGACTAAAAATATATAAAATTGTATACATATAGAAGTAGTATGAAATCAGATTTCTTAAAGTAAATCTACTAAATTTAGAAGTCTTAACTATTTGAATAATAGACAAACAGCAATAATCTGGTTTTCAAACTATGCAAACTTATTCGAAGCAAACACCAACTGCCCCACAGAGAGCCATACATAAGCATAATGAACAAGGCCATGCTCTAGCAATGCAACTTCACACTTCATACAGGGTATAACAAGCGACAACAGAAGAGCAGCAGAGGGCAATAAAGTTGCCAGTTGCCCGCTGTCGGTTGCCCGTTGCTGGGGCGCTGTCAGAATGAAGCACGCAGCAAAAGTTACCTCATTTACATGGGGCGCGGGCACTCGCACTCGCACTTGCACTGGAGACTTGGCAGTAAACTTTGCCAATATATCAGGTGCTTAATAATATAAACAACAACAGGTAGTAACGAGGCCTGGCACACCCAAAGCTTCTATGACTTTAGCAACTTTTCTTAACGCACACACACACAGATCCTCACTCGCTCGCATTGCATGTGACCGGTAATGAATGAGACTTTGTCTTGTGTGTGAAATAATGGGAGAAGTGCAAGGTATTTGCGCAATTAAATGAGAATGAACTGTGTGCTGAGCCATTAAGTACGAGTATGACAATGGGGCCATTCGCTAATGGCTGACACTTTAATTGAACTGCTGCGGACTGCACCCAGTTGGCGGCGCGACGAGGCGACAGCCAGGAGCCTGGCCAAGTTATGTGCGCTACTATCATAACCTCTATCAGCTCATTTGCAGCATTTGTTGCCAGTCGAGAACGCACCATTAGCCATTAGGCAACATGCAACAACAACAGCAGCAGCGATGCTATGTAACGGCATAGAAAATAGCTTGCCACAGCTTGGCGTAACGTATACGCCGTGTCTATCGCATCGAAGTGTTTCCAAGCTGTTGCACACTTTCAAGCTCACTAGGTAGCTTCTTGGCAATGCAGATTCCCATTCTTGTTGTTGTTGTTGTTGTCGCTGTTGCTGGTTTTTTCTATCTGTGTCACCGTTGGCATAGTTTTTGGTTTCTTTGCACAGCGTTTCGCTTCGCCTGCCATTGAATGCAGCTACTTACTGACTATAAATAGGCAAATACTTTTCTTTTTTTTTTTCTTCTAAAAGTTCGAATATGGAAAGTTAATTAATTAAAATAGTTTGCAAAGAGTGGTGAGAGGAGATAGGACTTGAGATGGGATTACGATAATTATAGATAAAATGTATTTTATTATTAAAGAGAATGAATACGCAAAATCCTAAAATATATTTTATTTTTAAAAAGATATAAATATATATTTTAATATATAAAAATATAATAAAAAACAACAATTTTGATTAAGTAAATAAAATAAAAATTAAAAATATATTTTAATATCAAAAATATATATTTTTTAGAATATATAAAAATATATAAATATTAAATATAAAAAAATATATATATATTTTTTTATAATATATAAAAATATATAAATATCAAGTATAAAAAATTAAAAATAGGATTTATTTTTAATAACATGAGAGAAATTAAATTAATTAATTATTTTAAAAATTAGAAATGGTTTATTTTTTTTATATATTTCAAAATATTTTAAAATGTCATTAAATAGTCAAAAATATTAACTAATATCAATAATTTTCTATCACTCATGAGACCTATTCTTATATATAATTTGACCAAGCCCGAGTGATGCTTCAATCAATAACCATATTCTACATCTGCTCATCGATAACATTCAGCTATTGTAATATTGTTTAAAATATGCCTTTTGATGATAAATCATCTTAGACCAGCAGACAAGCAATACCTCTCAGAAATGAAAATTTTAAGTACAAATATGTCCAAAAAAAACCAAAATTATAGTATCAAGGGGTAGTAATGGGAGCTGTTGGAAAATACGATTTCAGAAAGGTTTGAAATATTATATTGCATATTTCAAACCATTTTGAAATCTGTTTTCCCATAGCTACCATTCTTCAACTTCCTTTCAATCACATGTAATCCAATATTTTATTAAGATTTACTCTCTGTCTGCCCGCAGACCCAATTAATGCACATCTTTTCTCCCATTGCTGCTGAATGTCCTTTGCTCTTTAAGCCGATCACATTACAGTCAACGTTGGCAGGTCCACCAGGAGTATCAAGTTTTTGTTAGAAATAGATTTAGACATTCTATTTTAAGCGAAAATTTAAAGCAAAAGTAAGCTCTGAATATATATGTATATATGTAAATGTTAATGGCCCGCTCGCAATTGAGCTGCAATTTGCAATTCAAAATGCGGACGCTTTTAGTCAAATAGTTTAGTTAAATACTTAGTTACTATATCAAAGCCGTAGCTGCCCAGCTGTATGTCTGCCATGTAAACACTTAGTAACCGACTCCCGATGCAGACACGGGGCCGGCGGGGGCGCCGAAGTAAGCTGCTTTTGACAATTTGTTGAAAGGCTGCCACTGCTGCTGCCGCTGCTGCTGGTACTGCTGCTGCTGGTACTGCTGCTTCTTTAACCACAGAGTCGAATGTCTGCTGCTGCCAGCAGCTGCTGCTGCTGCTGTCCTGCATAAATGCATTTAAATAGCAAACAGCAATATGTTACGTATACGCAGCATAGTGCAGTAGCTGACTCTTGTAACTGTTGCCGCTCGTGTAGACGTTGCCGTTGCCGTTGCCCTTGTTGTTGTTACCGCCCATGATTGCATATTTTTAGACAAGTACACTTTAATAATGGTTTTTGGTTAGTTGCAAAACGTTGAACCCAGCCGCAAGTTTTGCTTCAACCACAGCCCTTTGAATGTTTCTATATACTCTCGCTCGGCATCTATTTTTTTTTTAATGAAGTTGCGTAGACAATACGGTGAGAGAGCGGAGAGAGCCCTTGCCGGAAGTTTGGCATTACCTGCATACCTGGCCAAGGGACTGGACCGTATGCATGTTATTTACTGCACATAAACTTAAATGAATGCCAGCACAAATAGCAGAGTGAGAGGCGGAAGGGAGGGGAGAGCGAGAGGTGGAAGGGACAACGTTGAGTCCTTAAGTTCATTAGTGTTGCTTGAGCAATGTATGCGAATACATTGTGGTTCAGTGCATTGCTCTGGCTTGCATTGCAAAATGCAAATGCAAATGGCCAACGGGCAGCAGGACAAGACTTGATTTGATTTAGCTGCTGGCGATGCTACAGCTACTCCTGCTGATGCTGCTGCTGCTTCTTTAGCGGCCGATGAGAGATTCAGAAATTGCTTGCAATGTTCTTAGAAGAAATGCAGTTCATTTTTAATATCCTGCGGCGGCAGCTGTCGGCACTTGCCACAAAAGGCGGCGGAAATTAAAACTCAATATTCGAGTGATTGCACAGTGCTGAGAGGGAGGAAGAGAGAGAGAGAGTCGTGCCACGCCCATTCACACTAGCAATCCAATTTGATTCCCATTGCACTTGCCGTCGGTGTCAGTGCCGTTGCCATTGCCATTGCCATTGCCGGTGGCAAAGACTATTTGACTTGCACCACACAAAAGTGCGCAATTGAGGCGGCAAATCAAATGAAAGGCAACGAAACGTGCCGGGCACACACGCACTCAGATACCCTACAGCCCGTCCCTCACACACAGCCACTCCACTCTCTCTCACACGGCAAAGACACCGACGTGCAATTTCGTTGAAACTTTCAACGGGAATCGTTCGAATTTGGCCAACTGCAGCTGCGTCTTCAATATTTTGCTATCTTATGCCATTGCCATTTGCTAAATGTTAATGCCATTTCGATTGTTCCACCCAAACGCACGCTCCACTCTGGCCATCCACCTAACAAATGCTGTCGCCAGCACAAATCTCATTTTACTCGCTCTCACAATAATACCTCTTTTGCACTTAGCGCTGTGGAGTTGCATTGGGTCTTTCGCAAACTTGCTGAATAGAAACTTGAAGGCATCAAATGAGCTAACTAAACGAAAAGTTTTGTATGAACTAATTGAAATTATTGTGAAGCAGAGTGAAATGCAGTTTTCATTATGTTGCTTTCAATTTATGAGTAATAAAAGAGTTTTGTTTTATAAAAGACGTTGAGCAAAAGTCTTAGCTAGTGAAGCTAATTAAGACAGCTTGACTTATCATATATTTTTATAATATTTTTTAAGCAAACTTTTTGGCATTTGGCATTGCTGAAAAACTACAAGAAATTGAAATAAAATTTATAAAAAAAAATATATTAAGTATATAAGTAATTATGAACATGTTCCATATAGCTTAGTTAATAATTTCTAACTCATTACATAATAATTGTGAAAAGAAATATTTTTTTTATATATTTTATATATATCTTATATTTTACTTTATATTTTATTTTAAATTTTATTTTATATATATATGTATTGTATATTTCATTTTATACATTTTTTAGATTTATTCTATAATTGTATTTATTTTATTTTACAATTGTTCTATATTTAATCTTTATTCAATTTATATTTTTCTCTTATTTATTTTATATTTTATTTTTAAGTTTATATTACATTTATTTTAAATTTATTTTATATATATTTTTATGTTTATTTTATTTTATTTTAGAGTTATTTTTATTTTATTTATTTTTTATTCATATTTTTATGTAATTTATTTAATGTCATTGTATTTATTTTTTATATATTTTATTTATTATATATTTCATCTTACTTTTTTAGATTTATTCTATAGTAATTTTAGATTTTATTTTATATTTATTTATCTATATCTCTATCATTATTTCCATGCATTCAATTTTTATCAAACTTTAACAGCATATCTTCTAGTTAAGCCCATTCCTGTATTGCATATTTACATTGGCTGCTCTTAGCAGCTCGACATTTTTTTGGTGAGCAATAACAGAGACACTATCTGAAAGTCAAGTGCAATGTGCATATCCTATATCGCATAGCAGATAAGCAGTGTTGAGCATGTGTTTGTCCAGCTCTTTGCAGTTGATAACCGAAATTCTCGTAGCTCGTTTATAACTTTGCTGATATTTGCTTCCGACCGCGTCAGAACCGGCAAATTGCTTCATAATTGGACCACAATGATGTTGAGTAAGTAGCTCATTTGTGGTTAAGTAAACTGAGTAAACTCAACTCGAATTTTATTATTTTAGTAAGCCAATTAAAAAATGTGCAAAGATTTGCAGTATCAACTTATTCAAGAGCTTTCCGAGCTGATTTTCCCAAGTAGCAAATCTCCCTCTCTTGCCATATAATTTTAAAGCAATTTTATTGTTGTCACTTCACGAATTTCAGCTCAGCATTCACTATCTCAATTTGCATTCTTCGCCCTCCTTTTTGCCACTGAAATATCTCAAGTGCTCGTAAGCCGCATTATGTGCACTGCAATTTGCGTAATTTGCGAGCAGCAGCAGCAGCATCAGCAGCAGCTGCTGCTGAAATTGCTAGCTGAGTCTGATTGAGGAGATTTGAGCTTAAAGCCAAAGGGAAATGTTTATTTGCTGGACATCAGCAAGGTGGCCAACATCCGTGTTGGTGCCAGCCGCCCCTCCCCCAAATGATATCAAAATATTTGTCTATCCTCCGATAAAGTATACGACACGTTGGCTCTGCTTCGGGTGGTTGCCATTTAAAGGCGCATTAAAATATAAATGTTTTGCCATTAGAATGATGCGCACGTTCTGCTGGGCCCCATTGATTGATAGACTGACTAAATGGCTTGAATGTCTGATTGATTGACTCACACTCACTCGCAAACGTACACGTACGCGCGCACAAAAGCAACATTTTTATACACTTTCTTTGGGGTTGATGAAATGGGCGAGGGAATTGGTGGGACTAAAACGTTTCTTAAATGAAATTAAAGTTTTTCTTAAATATTTATAAAATACATTGAAATTCAACAAAAAAATATCTGTCTATAAGAATCGTGGCTGAGGATATTTGTAGGTTTATAAAAAGACGTTTCTTAAATGAAATTAAAGATTCTTTAAAATATTTTTAAAATATATTGAAACTCAATAAAAATAAATATGGATATATAACAATCGTGATTGAGGATATTTGTAGGCTTATAAAAAAATATATTAAAATTCAATAATAGAAAAAAACTTTGTATAAAAATCGTGGTTGAGGATATTTGTAGGTTTATAAAAAGACGTTTCTTAAATGAAATTAAAGATTTTTTAAATATAAAATATATTGAAATTCCATGTTAGTGTATCTTAACCTCGTCTATTCCTTGCTCTTCTACTTTTCTGCTTCTTTTTTGTTTGGCTACATGTGATTTGTTTTTACGCCAAATTGCATAAAACATGCGGAATTCGTAATGCGCAGCTCATGTGCGTGCTTCGATTTGTATTAAAGCTGCCTGATTCGTATGCAGCATACACGCAACACCCACGCAACGCCAGCCCCAGCCCCAACCCGGTTTGCCTTGGCAGGCAATAGGCCAATAATGATGGCCTGACTCAAATTAGGCGTCTGTCTGAAATCTGTTTACATACCAAATATATCAAGGGACGAGCGCAGCTCACAGCAGCGTGATGACAGCTCAACCGCAGCTGATTACAGCTGGGTGTGCGTGGGTGTGTGTGGGTGTGTGAGTGGGTGTGCTTATATTGACCGGGATGGGACATGCTCAAGGCTCATGCATAACATAAATTTGATGGACGTCGCACGCAAGTCAACTGCATCGATGTGGTGCCCCTGGGCTGTGGTGGCAGTTGCCGTGTTAATGTCGCATAAATAAGGCAGCTGCAGTTGCAACCAAGGTAAACGACCTGCCACAAATTTGGTGGCTCCCTATCAATATCCAGAATAAGGTGACTAAAGTGAGATGAATTCATTATAAAATCGAAATAGATATAGATTTTTTGGCAGCTGCAGCTAAGCTAAACGAGCTGCCTCATCAATATCCAGCTAAGGTAGCTATGAGATGAATTCATTATAAAATCGAAATGGATACATAGTTTTTGGTGCACGCTGCAGTTTCATTTGCATGTTAACAACTTGTAAACAGGCACGCGGCGGCGCTTAGACACACTCACACTCTCACACACACACACTCACGCACACACTCACATCCCATCTAGCTGTGTCTGCGTGCGTGTTCCGTTTTGCTGCCACTGCCAGGCAGTTGATTGCATTGAAGGCAGGCAACTAATTAAAAAGTTAAGCTCGCATGCCTTTAACTTCGCACAAAGTAATTAAAGTTGGCGCAGCGCCAAAGGTAAATGTCTGCAGAGCTCTGTGCTGTGTGTGCGCGCGACTGAGTAAACTTAACTTCTCACATTTGCATTTCACACCTGCGCGTGTAAAAAGTTAACATACTAACTGTAAGAAAAGGCGTCAATAAAAATAAAACTCGAGCTCACAAAAAAAGCGCAGTACAAATTTTTTATTGCATAAGCTTTGCATTAAAGAAGAACCAAAAAAAAAGAACTTCCAAAAACTCTTTTATTCACCTTGCGCGCGTTTTAACACTTAAGACTCTCGCTCTCTGTGTGTGTGTGTGTGCTTCAGTTTCCTGTCGACTTACAACTTGCAAAGTTCGTGATGTGATTTTTTTTTTTCGTCTTACAATTATTTCCACATCTTTTTTTTTTTTTTGCTCACGAATCTTAATCCTTTCACACAAAATTAATAATTTATGTATAACAATCTTTACATGCAATTAAAACTTTGCTTTTTCTTAGCACGCGAAAAGAAACTTTCATATTTTTATTGAATTATAAAAGTTTTCAGCGCTTAATTGTAATGAAGCAATGGCGTGTTTAATAAGTTAGGAATTCATGATATGGCATATTATTGAAAAGACATTTAGAATCGCAATTGAATTTCTGAATGGAAATGCTCTCTTGATTATTTCGATTTGATGTGATGAACAGTTCATGTTTAGTTGGATTGAAAGACTATATAATTAGTTTAGTTTTATTAAGATATAGATTTATATTATTCTTTAGGAGATTGTGGAAAGATACTCAAACATTAAAAACTGAAACTGAACCTGTTAATTCAACCAGATTTTCTGTTATATCCTACCAAACTCAGCGAGCTGAAGACGCCAAAGCTCGGAAAGGCTACAAAATCCCCTTTATTTTCTCTGATATAAATAATGAGCTCATTTGTTTTCTTATACCCTGAACACATTGAAAATAGGAATTCAAATTTATATATATTTATATAGATATATTATTTAATTAATAAATTTATACAAATTACAAGACATACAAATTGTTCCTAACTTCACCGTAAGGTTTCTACAAACTTTCATATTTAAATTTCCACTCTTGCATATGTTTCTCTATGCCTTAGCCAATTGATGGCAATTCAAAGGGAATTCAACTCTTTAGATTATTACCTTTTCCATGCAAACTTAATAAAATATAATTATCCACTCCTTCAGAACTTTACTTAAATATTACATATATCTAATATGTTAATGTAGAGGTGAGCAGACTTAAGCAGATTAAAGAGTACGAAATTTATGCAATTAAATTTGCAAAATAAATATGTTTGGGGTCTGCGCTCTAAAATATGTATTTACAACGCCCACACAGATGTCAGTAATGAATCAAAACAAGTTAAGCGGCTTAGCCAGCCCAACCGAGATGTAATTAAGTGCACAAGGGCACAAATGACAGCATTTCGCTTTACATAGGGCACACACACACACACAATTTTCTATATATATTTTAAGGTATATAAGAATAACATTAAAAACATTCTCAACTGTAACTGTCTTATCTTGTATTGATTAATTGATGTCGTGCATATTAAATATGCTTAGCTAGCTGGTTGACAACTTGAATCTGCTTTAATATTCCATGCATAAACATTAATAAATTAGGCTTTAAAGAGCTGAGACTGAGACTTGGTTGCCGTGGCAATACCCCTGTGTATCTGAACTGAAACTGTCAATCATATTCGCTTCGTGACACAATGACACAGCTATGCCCAAGGCTCTTAGCTGTCTGTTAATTATAAAATAATCCATTTCTTTTTTCTCCTCTGTTCTGCGTAACAAAAACTTAATTAATATTCAATTTTTATATTTGTGGCTCACATTTGGCTTTACAAAATGCCAATTTTTTGTGACCGAACTTAATACAAATTAAAATGGAATTTTAATAGAGGTTTTGATAAGCCAAAAGCTTAAACTATAATTTTTATTTACTTTTTATTTGTTTATGATTTTTAATTAATTACTTTGGTATTGTTTACAAATGTTTATATTAAAGTTACAATTTTTTAATTGTCATATATGATATGTGGTATATATTAAAGTAAGCTCATTAAAGGATGACAATTTAAGAATAATTTGCATAGAAAGTCCTTTAAAGATGTTTGAAAATATGTCTATGGTAGTTTTTATATATTTATTTTTGATTTATATTTTTAATTTACCTTATCTATATTTTGATTTATTTATTTAAATATATTTAATATTTAATATATTTTTTCGTTATATATCCTTTTTATTTATGTACAAAATAATTCATTTAATTAAATTATTTTTGTATAAATAATTCATATTATTGCATATTTATTTATTTATTTTTTTAATATTTTAATATTTATTTTTTGTTGGAATTCTCTCTTCAAAAAAATTAAATTTGTATTTATTTGTTTTTTTTTTTTTTTCATTTATTTATTAGCAGTTTTGTTTATTAATTATTATTTTTCATATATTTTTTACTTTATATTATTTTATATTTTATTTATTTTTTATTTCTTCATTTTTTATTTATTTAAAGTGAACTTTTTTATTTATTTACAAGTCAAAAAGTGACTCAACGCTTTGTTAATCATCTGCAAAGAGATGCGCAAATAATTGTTTAATCAACTGAAACCAAAGAGTCACTAAAAGCAGAAATAGTTAGTCCCATTATCTCTGTATTAGCGTCTTAATTAAGCTGTCGGCGACGTTGTGGCCTTTGTCTAGACTGTCGCAGCGCTCAATTAGCGGTCCAATGAACTGTCTCGCAGCACTTGCTGGCACTTTGAGCGCTGTAGGAGCATAATCGAGATCATTCAGTGCCCGTTGCCCGGGGCACAAAGAAGCTAAAGGCGCCTAATGGAGCGCCGCCAACTAAAACGGCCAACTTTAAGTCCATTCAATAAGTTTTTTCCCGGGACATCAAAGCGATGACAGCCATAAACTTTTAGCATATGCTAATAATTGCGCCACAGATTAGCAACATAAAGTGGAGAAAAGAAGGCAAAAGTTCCAAGACTTTTTCTCCTTTCATGTGCGGCAGACAATGGAAAATTGCACAGGAGCAGTAAATACACTCCGCCGGGAGAAGTTGCTCGCAGCAGACTGCAATTGTGATTTAACATCAGGAGCATATTTCAATCCTTTTCGTACCTTAGTGCTGGCAACTCTGACTATTGACTGCTGACTGCTGACAGCTGCCTGCCGCACATGGCGTATGATTAACATTTGCAATGCAGTTCATATTTCACACGCAAAGCGTGAATCACACTGGACAGCTTTAAGGTGGCAGAGCTAGAAGTTATGCAAAATATCTTCAATATACTTGAAAGCCCGACAAAGAGAACCGATGCACATGGCTTCAGTCATAGAGGTGCATGTTGGAGCTGATGTCGTCACTATCAACTGGTGCACTCACTTCTTTTTTTTATCAGCTATGCTGCTCGAGCTCCGGTTGGTATTTGGGCAACAGTTTTACAAAGCTGAGAGCGACATGGGCATCTGGCCTGCGGCGTAAAACAATGCGTGCCTTTGCCATGCACAGCACAACATGCCGGATCGAAGGTGCAGTTCCAGGCTCCAGTTCCAGTGGTACGTGCCCGCTTTTAAGTGAATTGTCGAGCCATGACTGTGCAAACAAAGCCACACACCTTGAACCAGCTGCCCAGTTGGCCAACTGCCCAACTGCCTAGTTGCCCAGTCGAGTTTCAGTGATTGTTCGGCTGTTGATTGACGTGAACGCCCCGGCAAAGCGACACGCCTAGACTCGAGCATGAGTGCCGCCTAATGCCTAATGGTCGTGGGCGGGGCTCTGAAGCGAGCATGGGGCATGCCGCACGCATTGTGCGAGTGGATGACAGCGACTGCAGCAAGAAACTCAATCATCTGTGTGTGTGTGCGGGCCGTGCAGACCTTCATAAACGATTCCCGGGCCACATTCGACACCAGCCCAAAAAAGTATGCTACACTTTACATTTCGACTCTACACGTTTAACCCACTCCCCATTGCCGCTGTTCCAGTTGTTGTTGCTGTTGCCGCTGCTGCTCTTGTTACTATTGTTGTTAGCAGTTGCCTGTTGGCTGTTCAATTTAGCACGCCTCTCTGTTGAATGCATTTGCATTATTAAGAGTCACTTATTGACAGTGGCACGGGCCCAGCAGCAGCATACAGCGACGCAAATTGAAAACATTTATTTCGATTGCATCTCCACAAGTGCAAAACATTCGAGCTGTTGCATGTCCTTAATGTTGCATGTTAAGTAAATTAGCAAGCAAATTGCTCTGAGCGCAGACTACAAATTGAGTTACACTTCAAGGAAATAATATAATAATAATATATTATTATATTAATAATATATTATTATTATTACAATTAAAATATTAACTTTTTCCGATTGGCCAATCAATATTTTTGGGCAGTATAAATAAGTTATCTTATCTCAAATTAAACGAAAAAAAACTCTGTTCAACTGCAGAAAAAAAAACTGTTCAACTGCAACTCAAGTAAAGTATGAGAAAATATTATTATTTACTTTCTTTCAATAAAATATTTACATGTAAATTTATATTCGCCTAAAATTGCTCTAAGCACGAGCAACTGACTTTAATTGTCCTTCTTTTATATATATTTTTTATTTCTCTTCCATTTGCATGAGCTTTTATATAAATCAAGCTAGACAAACTACTTAAAAATGGTATGTTGTGATGAGCTCTAGCTAGATATTAAATAATTTGAAGCTTATACTTGACTAATTAAACAACAACTCTGTTTAGCTGCAGAGCTTTACTCGCAGTTTGAAATTAAAGTTTAAATTAAGGAAAATATATATATAATTATCATATTTATTATTTAATTTATTTTGCGAAAGCTGCTTTGACTCTCGTGCTGTTGGGTAATATATATATATATTTATGCATAAATATGTATATATTATAGAAAATTAGATCATTTGCTGTGCAGCCGACGCACGACGAGCATCTGCTCTAATTGAACAATAGCTCGTTTCTAATTAGGCGCGAGCTATGAGCGCCAGCTAAGCATGATCAAGCCGATGCGACGTGAGAGCGTAAGAATCATATATAAAAAAGAGATGAAATGATAATGACGATGAAATGAGAGCAATCTCCTTACAACTTAAAGTCTCCTACAAAGCTAGTCTATTGGGACAGCAGCTGCTCTTTAATTACAAATGCAAGATGTAGCGTCGATTACTAGTGTAAGAAATTTCTTAAGTTCTACTACATGACTACTACCATTATTATATATTTATCTTAAGAAATATATATATGTATATATATATATATATTTTTTTTAAATTAAGTATTATTACAAAATTACAAAAATAATAAAATAAATACATAATTATATACCTATATTAAAATATATAATATAATTTTATAGTTAAAATAAAATAAAAAAATATAATAGTAATAAAATAAATCAATAAATATGCAAACATTTTATAATCAAATATAGTTATAATAAAATGAAGAAAAAAATCATTTAATAGTATTAAAATATACAATTGATATATAAACATTTTTTAATCTAATAATTTTTCAATTTAAACCCAAATCACTTCAACACATTAACAAAATTACCGGCATGCCTGCAACATAATTTTCCATTAAGGCAAACAATGTCTTCGAAGACGCTGAAGTACAATTTGCTGTCATCTCAAAATTGGCTAACTACGAGCATATTGCGCTTATCGTTATTTTAAGTGTATGCTCGAGGCCGAAGTCATGTTAAGTAGCCAGTTCATTAGACATTTGGCAAACACAGAGGCTGACAGCACACACGACTTGAATAATATGCGTTATTAAGTGAGCCGAGGGAGTACAGATTGAAATGGAAGCTGACGTAGGGGCGGCAGTTGGGGGGGATGTGTGGAGAGCTGGGACTACGGCCGCATTAGATATGCAAACATTATGTCATTAATTGAAAATTCGTATGTTTCGTGTTTGATTTGAGATGCTGGCATTAGTTAGATGTGGATTGATTCCTGTGCGCCTGGGGAGCAGATGGGTTGGGTTTGGGCCGCCACCACCACCGGACACTAAGGCTCATTACAAAGTCACGTATACGAAAACTGGGCCAAGACGGACCAGATGGAGCAGAGCCGAGAGTAGAGTATGCACAGTGCTGAGGCAACATCAAGAGCAACTGTAAAAGTAATTTTATTATCAAATCCAACTTTAACAACTGCAGCGTCTCAGTGCTCGTCCAACTTGTTATTTGGCTTGTAAGTTACAAAGTCCTGTTCGTGTCCTCGGGGTAATAAAACAAAACTTTGTGTTGAAAATGAAATTGTACAAGGCAACAAGGAAGGCATGAATGCAGTCAGCGCGTGCAAATGACAGTCGAGCCAAAAGGATTTCAGCAAAATGTAAATTTTATTTGTTGCCTCCGTTAGCACTCGCACTCGCACTCAGAGTCGCAGTAGCAGTGGCAGTCACAGTCACAGTCTTTCTTTCATGTTTTCTACTTTTCTAATTAGTATTTCCATAAAGGACTCAGTTGACCTGCAGCTCAGAGCTCACACACACAGAGACAGAGTGTTTCGCGTCTCATAACCAGTTATGAAGTGCTGGCCAGCTCTACCTGGCGCCATGCGTGAGTATGTGGCCTGGCCTGATAAGCGCCTGGCCGGGCGTTTATCTGAAAAGCCATTAAGCGGACTCTCTAGCGCCCACTTGGTAGCCAGCTCCGGCTTTTCCCATTTCCCATTTCACAGCTTATTGTTATTCAGCGGCAATTTTTTCCCCCCTTTTTTTTGTGCGAGCAAAAGTCATAAGAAGTTTGAAAGGTTTTTTGCCCAGCGCGTTTTGGGCTGCTGCGTAACTGAGGCGAGCTGGCAGCGCATCAGCTTCAGCTTTATGGCTGAATTGCGGTGGAGCTGAAATGCACTTTTAAATTTCATCGAAATTGATCTTTAATGCTGTCGAATGCCGGGCGACGTGTTGCCATCAAAATGCGCTTTCCTCGCCTCAAGTAGCCATTAAATAAGAGAGAAACGTAAAGTGCAACTTGCCAACTGGCAAGTGGCAAGTAGCAAGTGGCAAGTGGCAAGTAGCAAGTGGCGAGTGGCACATAAATCGAGCGCTCCAATTGCCAAGCATTGCAAGCAGCTCAGCAGCCATTTGTTCCATCATTTCCGTTCCTCATACGCCATGTAAACACGCAGCGAACAATAAGTCATAATGATGGCCGCAGCAGCAGCAAAAAAAGAAGAGGAAGCAGATGGAAGAGCATGAAAACCAAGCAAGCACAGATGCATAGCAACCGCAGTGCGAGCTGCTGTAATTGCAGCACGCACTGCAGCATCCCTCAATGCGTTTTGGACTGGCATTTATTAACTGTTCACGTGCGGAGAACAAAAAGAAATAATACTTCAGAGCTGCCTTGCTGCGAGTACGTTAGCTAGAGATTGGCATGTTATGCTATGCAGAAGACATAAATTGAAAACAGGAAGAATAGAGTTAAGTAGAAGAGGAAGCGAAGAGCAGCATCGTGAAACGAAGTCGAGAAGTGTAGGGAAGCATAAATAGATAGTTGAAGAGCTGAACTGAAAATGAGAAGAAAATTGATTGAGAGACAAGGCAAAGAGAGGATGTAGAAAGGAGAGAAGAATAGAAGATGAGATAAGGGGAGCACAGGCGGAGACGAAGGTAAGAGAAGACAAAAGGAAATGTTCTTGCTTGTTTTTCTTCTTGTCTTCTTCTTTTCATGTGTTCATTCTCTTCTTCTGGTCACATGAAAAACGAAGAAGAGAACAAAAGAAGAAAAAGACATCAAAAACTGAACAAAAAAGTCTAGAAATTAAATCAAAGAAAATTGAGAAATGAGATGAAAACTTATGAAACTAAGCAAGAGATTTGTCTCCTTTGGAAACAAGATGAAGTTGGGAAGCTAAAAAAATCAGAGCAGAAGAAGAAATGCAAGCCGAGAAACGAAGTGAGAAGCTAAGAAAAAAGTGCGACTAGAGGAGTGGAACGAAAATAAGAGTTTGAGACAGAGCGGAAAACTAAGTAAGAAGCAATGTGAGAAGCACAAAGAAAAGCAGTGCAAAATCAGAATATGAAGTAGAACTAAAAAAAGAGTGAGAGGCAGAGCAAGGTAGAGCTTGAGGCAGAGCGAGAGGCAGAGCGAAAGCCACAACAAAAGGCACAGCGACAAGAAGAGTGAGAAAACGATTGAGCTACGAAATGAGAAATATTGTAGAACATAAGAGAAAAGCAAAGGGAAAGGCAGAACCAGAAATGGAACAAGAAAATAAAAAAAGGCAAGTAAGAATAAAATTTAATTTGAAAAAAAAAAATAAAAACAAAAAGTTAACACAATTACAATACTATAAAAATCATGAAGGAATCAATAAAAATATCCAAGTACCTTAATTAAAATAAATAAAATTAAATTAAGAGAACTGACCAATACATCTAGAAACGTAAGCCGGAAGGCAAAAGCAAAGACATAGATCCAAAATAAGAACAATTCACACATCGAAGAGTATTACACCTTCGTTATGCGCAGAAATGTTTGACTAACTGTCTTTACGATCTGCGGTTGCGGTTTACTACAGCGCTTCGAGTTTGAGGTTTTGGAGCTTGGAGCTTGTCCTCGCACTAGCAGTTAGACTCGTCACATTGGCGAGTCTGGGATAGGAATAGGAATAGGAATTAAGCAAGCATTCAGCATTTGCTGCGTGACAGCATCTTTTTGACAAATTGAATTTTGCGAAGAACGTGCTGTTGTCTCATGACGCTCCATTTGCTCCGCTGAGCTGCATTGATGATGATGCCACAGACTTTGGAGCGAGCCCGGAACGCGACTGCAGTTGCGGCTAAGACCGACTGTTGCCAAAGGGGTTTTTCGGGGGGGGGGCTAGCCCCCCATATGCTGTGCGCGGCGACTCTCCCTTGGCGTGGCTCTAAAACTTTTCAATTACATTAGATGCTCAAGTCGAAGTCAGTGGGGGCGGCGCCGGCGACATGTGCTGCTGCTGCTGCTACCCAAGCGCCCGCTGACAAGTCATTAAATGTGACAAATTGCAAGAGGGGCGTGGCTTAAAGCCGTTCGCTCAGCCAAAGTTTTGGACCTTGGCATTTAATTAAACTAAAGTTAGTCCAGATCCGAAAGCTAATGCAATTCATTAAATATTTACGAATAATGCCCCGGCACACACAACTTTGTTAGTCAATTTATAAACCTACAACAAGTGCACACACACAGTCACACACACACTCTCTCACACACACACACTTGCATGTGTGTGTGCACGGTAAAAACTATAAGTGGACCACAATGGCTTCTGCTTTTGACTTGTTTTAAATTGGCCAAAGTGAAAGAAAAGTCCTTTGGCCGTTGCAGCCAAAGCGAAATTCTTTTTGCCTCGCCATATTTGTACTCTGAGCATATTTAATATTTTTACCTGGCATATTTACCTGCCCTTAAGTAGCATTCACCTTGCTGCAGTCGAGTGCAATGAACTCAATTTTTTTATTACTATTTTTTTTTTTTTTTGGCATAAATCAGCTTCAGCTTACACTGTGCGCACAGTGCCATTGGATGATTATAAAATGGGGTAAACTTTATTTGAATTTAAAATTGTATTTAATAAAATATATTTATTAAAATCAGATTGGAAAGCAATTTTTACTATGGAATCAGATAATCAGCAAATGCATGTTTGCCTTTGTGAGCGTAAATAAAAATAATATTGTAAAAATAAATTAAATAATATTTACACACTAGCAATTTAATAAAAATGTTATAATTATTATATATGCTGAATGAGAGACATACTAGGGTGAGGTCATATTTTAGCTTTTTATATACATTATGTATTGATGGGTAGAAATCTTTGTATAAATAAAAGAAGCTGAGCTATCAGCTGTCTTCAAAATTAGCTTTGCCGAGCTGAACAATTTTTTATATACATATACACTAACAAATTCAGAGTCATATAACTACATACTCATATATTTTTTTTTTTTTTTTTTGTATATTTTAAATTCTTGCTTGCATTCATCAAGTCAGAGAGATGGATTGACGTCAGAAGCAACCTGCTCAACTACACTCCACTATAATATTTTTTGTGAGATAGAAAACTGAGTTATAAAAAACACAGAATATTATAAAATTTCTAATCTATATATACATAATATATAAATATATATTATATATATGTAATATATATTATATTAATATATAAAATATATATATTTAATATACAAAATCTCTGTACAAAAATGTTTAGCTCCTGTTAAGCTGCAAAAGAAGGAAACATACTCTCACTATAGTAGAGCTATAAGCATTCAGACACACATCATACTGAAGATGAATGCTATTTTAAAATATGATATATAAAATACGAGTCTAACTACATGATATGTATAGTATATATTGTATAAGTGGTACATTTATAAATTAAATATATACATAAATATATAATTGTTTAAAGAAACCATAACTGAACCTGAAGATACTTGTCATAAGTAAACTATTTACTTTAAGCTTACACTATTTTATTATTGATCAACACTAACCAATATGGTTAACAAAGTAAACAGTATATTATCAATTCAAAGAGTAGCTGAAACCACAGTTAAGACAGAGTAAAATATAATAAAAGTTTATTTAGCTTATGAGCCAATTGTTATTTCAACACTGAAATCAGGAACTCATATTAAGCAAATGCAATGTGATAATTATTTTTATATAAAAATGTAATCCTGTCTCTCTCTCTCTCTCTGCCTTTGTCTCTTTCTCTATCTCTCTCTATGCCTCTCTCTCCCTAGCTATCTGCCTCTTTTCGAAAAGCTTTCATTATAAGCATAGTCGTTGTAAACGGATTTCCCTATAGTCATTATTTTAATAATCTTAACCACTGTGGTAAGCCACAGGCTATCTTGTGACGCTGTGTGATTACGAGCAACAAGCAGCAGAAGCAGCAACAGCAGCAGCAGTAACAGCAACAGCAGCAGCAGTAGCAACAGCATCACCATGCAGCATGGCACATGCAACAGTCAAGTGCAGGAACTGGCCACAGCGTGTAGCTGGTGTTAGCCTGGTCGCTATGCTGGCGCTGGCCTGGTCAGTTGGTAAATGGCAACTGTCAGTGGGAGCCGGCGGCATCGTATTAACTGATTGATAGACTACAGCTCAATAAATTCAATTGTCACCCGTTGGGGGTTTTGTTGCTACTGTGATGCTCAGAGTTCTCATACTTATTGTTGTTGCCATTGTTGCTGCTGCTGCTGCTGTTGGGCAGATTTATGCGCAGTGCCCGCTCTTGACCAAAAAGGACAAATTGTTAAGTTGGCCCACAAGGGCCTCGGAGCTCGTTACACAAAGCGCGCATATGACAAGCAATTTGTGTTTATTGTCATGGCCATAAAGATTTGTACGCATAAAGTACAGGCTCTGAGAGCCGTTGACCTTCGTTAGAGACAAACACACACACACACCCCCCCACACACACACACACACAGTGCATAAGCGCACACCATTTGGCGTCTCATTAAACGTTCATAAAGTTGATTCGCTTCTCTTTTTTTTTTTGGCTTTGCTGTCGCCGCTTGATTAATATGCAATTTCTTGATGGCAGTTGCCGCCATTAACACACACACACACACACACGCGCATAAGCCACAAATACATTTATAAGTACCCCACTCTGTGTGTGTGTGTGCGGCGTCTACTTGAGCGGTTTGGCTTTTGTTTGCCGAGCGGAAAAAAACACTGTGGCAAAAACAAAGGGATAATTTAAACTCTGTCATAAACTAGGTTAGCATCACAGCCACACACACACACAGACACACTCATGCCCACACACTCTATACTCTACCACCCCCCACCCCCACGCCCTCCCCGTCTAGCTGCTTTATAATAACTGTCGGTTTTGCGTTTTTTCTTCATCAGCTCTGCTGCTGCCTTTTATTTTGCTCTTTATTTCCTGCTCTTCGTATTTTTTGTTCTTCTTTGCAAGACAATACGCGGCGCATTTATTTCATTCACCATTTTCTTTTATTTTGCGCTGGGCGTGGGCGTGCCACAGCCGGGTCATGCGGCATTATGCGCCGCATGCATTTTTTATGCGTCGCAACGGCTTTTATCACATATGCATACATCAGTATCAGATTTTTTTGTTTTTTTGTTGTGTTTTGTTCACTTACTTTTATTTTCAACTCTTTTCATCTGCTGGCCACATAGATTGGCCACAGAGTTGGGGCGGGCTTTGGTACATATACACTCGCCATAATGAAGCAGCAGGTTTCAGACTAGCTCTCCAAAAAAATTTAAATATATATAAATACAATTTTTTGTAATCGATTTTTTGACAGCTTTATTTGAAATGAAAAAACGTTTAGCGAAATATGAAGTTTTTTCAGTGTAATTTTATCTAATTGTGGATTATTTAGTAAAATTATGAATATATCAAAATTTATTTGACACATTTGTTTATGTTTTATATTTATTTTATGACATAATCCACAACTAAATAGAATTAAAAATGCAAAAACATAATATTTTGCAAGAAAAAATTATAAGTATATGCATATAAATATTTTTTTATTTCAATTTAAAATAAAAAAACCCTTTTTCCCTTTGTGAGTCTGATATATTTAATACATAGTTAAACGAGATCTAAGGATAATTGATTTTAAATAAATTAAATATATTATTTTAAATAAATTAAATATAAATATGAATATTTTTCTATATGTAAAAATTTTTAATATTTTTTTATATTTTTAATATTTATTTATATAATTTTCATATTTTTTTATATTTTGTTTTTGTAGTACACAATTCAATTAATATTACTTATACGCAGTGTAAGTCAATTTTTAAAACTAATTCATCCAAATAATTAAAAAAAAATTAATTAATTAATTAATTTTAGTCCATACTCAACCATTGTAATATATTTTGTACTACTTTAAATATATGTACTTTGCCCTTAAAAGCTGTTTTTATTTCAATTTACCATTTTTTATGCATTGATTTTATTTTGCAACAAATTCTGCACTCAGATTTTGCTGGCAAAAATTAATTAAATTGAAAAATGTATGACAACAATTTGTGTGCCGAATAACAGTGATAAAATGATAAATTGATTGAGAAACAAGTAAGAAAACTCTAGTCGGGCGTAACCGACTAGGGGATACCCTGAGCCCCGTCGAACCTGTGTTTTCCAATACACTTATATTTAGCGTAAAATTATGCAAAAATTTCAAGTTTAAAGCATTTGTGGCAAATGTAAACTAAAGCAGCAGCTAATAATTCAACAAAATTCAAACGTAGTTTGCGATTCTTCGAAGCGACTAGAATGCGAGCGTTTGTATGTGTGTGTGCAAGTGCGTTCGCTTGGCGCTGCTGCCATGTGAGTTTGCAAAGTAGCCAAACGTTTTGTTTAATAACTTTTTTGCTATTTAACGGATTTCAATGAAATTTTTGGCATATGATCAACATATTCTATGGGCATATTTATCAGTTTAGTAAAAGTGCCAACTCATTCGCACTTTGGCTATATTTGAGACTGAAGTTCAATTGGGGGAAATTTGGGGCCGGTATCCAAAATATAACAAAATTCGAAATTGCATAAAATACATATAAAGCTTAATATAAAATTTGGTGTCTCTAGCTTAAAAGATGGGCGAGATAGAATTTTTTAACTGAATTTCGATAATTTTTTTATTCGATAACAAAAAACGAATATATTTATCGATTATCGAAAATAAACTCGATATGCGCGCTGTATATAGGGATATACAAAAAAAATTTCAAGTCTTTAGCTCTTCTGAGAGCTGAGATCGACGCGTTCATACATACGGACAGACGGACGGACGGACGGACGGACGGACGGACGGACGGACGGACGGACGGACGGACGGACAGACAGACGGACAGGGCCAAATCGATTTCTCTTGTCGTCCTGATCAAGAATATATATACTTTATGGGGTCTGCCACGCCTCCTTCTGCCTGTTACATACATCCAACAAAAACATTATACCCTGATTTCCCATTTTCAATGGGCTCAGGGTATAAAAATGGTGTTATTCAAATATTATTAGTAACTGATTGAATGCACATTTTGGCTGCAGTTTTTTGCCCCTTAAATTCGGCAATATTTATTTATATATATACATACATATATATATGTGTATATATATATAGAAGCAATCAATGAATCTCTGACATGCCACGAATAAAGGCAACAACAAATATCGATTCAGGCGCCAGAAAAAAATAAACAGAATGTAAGCAAAACAATAAAACTTTCTCACGGGCACTATACGCACAGAGCCAATATAAACGTTTTAGCGCCGAGTGCTTAAACCTACCCTACCCTGTAATCAGAAAGTGCTAATAGAGCAGGTGCATTATAAGGTGGTTAAAGCGTTTGTCTTTACACACAATAGAGACACACAAGATACACACAATGAGACACAAACTAGTCTCATTTGAATTTTATATAACAATAATAAACTCAATAAATTTATAAATCAATAAATTGTTATGCAATAGTACCATTAAATAAGCTATCAAAGTCTAAGCACAAAAATATCCGTGAAAGCTTAATACATCAACTACATATTATTAAATTAATTAATTAATTTAATTGTAGCAGAAAAGACAATAATGCCAATGCTCGAAGGCTTCAAAAATATTGTGACAAACACAAATATAAATTATAGATTTAAATATGAATAAAATAATATGTATAATATTATAAATAGATATATTTGTGTATATATACTTATATTGCATACTATAAATAAGATGAAAATAAAGACAAAATAATTTAATATAATTTTTTCATATATTAGATTTAAGTCAGTGCAGCTGCTTAAAAAATAAATATTAAATATTCTTACAAATATAAAATTTAAATATGTAATTGAATATTCGATCCTTATTTGAAATATGTAGAATATCTGATTGTTTTTACCATTGATGGTAAATATGCTCCCAGGCAGTATAGCTACAAAATTATAGAGGCTTTATTGATTCAAACCTATCGGCCTCGAGATTTTATCTTGCAAATAACTGCAAACACATTTCATTTCAAAGCTATATAGTTTAACTCGCTTTAATGAATAACAGTTCAATTATATTTCACACCCAGCTAATACCCTCTCATTTCATATTTTCAACTACAGGGTATAAAATATACAAATTAAATTGCAGATTCTTTCATGTTGGGGCTTTTGCTCTTTGCCATAGCAGTTGTTATTGTTCTTTCGTTGTGGATGTTGATTTTTGCACTCTTTGGCTACTGTTGCTGTTGTTTTTATTGAAAACACATGCAAATCGATTATTGTTAACAATTTTTTGCCAATGCTTTTTTGCAAGCGCGTGTCGTGACATCGCACCAAACTGATTGGGCAATTCGTTTTAATGGCAATGCATAAACATCAATTAAAAGCGCCTGATAAATCGCACAGCTGCTTCATGCCGTAGTCGGTTTTACTATTTATTTAACTTGTAATTGAATTATAGCACTTATGCCACGCCCACACGCACACACTGTGTCACCATGGCACTGACCGTTGCCCACATCTTTCGCAACGTTTTGTTAAATTGTGGAAGGCAACGCTCGGCTGACTTTCACTCCCGTTCAAATATTGTTCTTTGTTCTATTGTTCAGTCGCGCTCCGGGTCATAGGTTAATTGATGATAAATGCATTGACCATTCCGCAGCGAGAGTTATTCATGTGGGGTGCGCGACTCGGTTGGCTGCAAATTGACATATCAGAGCGCACCCTTTGTATTTGTATAATTCATAAGAATTATGAATGAATTGTTCAAGTCTTGCGCTGAAGCTCAACGTGGCGTTACGCTGTATTGAGAAGGCTTTTCAAATGTTATTAAAGATGTAGTCAGAAAAATAATCTGTTATTGTAACGAGGATATATAAGTATGTAAAGCTTATTCAAGACTTTAAAAACTTGAAAGCTGAAAAAATATTGAAGAAGAATAACTTCTCTGAAGGAAACTTTTGAGCACATTAAAAAAGCCCGAATTTAATAAATGATTTGAATTTATAACTAAAAACTCTCTTCAGCCAATAGATGACTTTATATGTTACTATATAATTCTATCAAAATTATGAAATATTAAAAAATAACAAATAAATTAACTACCGCCATTTGACCTGGATCTAAACCCATCTCCCACTTCCTTCCTCAAAATGCAACCACCCAATAAAGCCATAAAAATGCGATGGGTATGCGTGAAGCAGTATTCATTTAATTAATGAGCAATTCATTTAATTATAAACAATGCGAGCTGGTGCTCAAAGCAAACCTCACACAATCTAAATTGAACGACTGATAATGCTGCCCACTTGCTGTAACACATTTCCCACATGCTTTCAGCACTGACAAGTGCAATGATTTCTCAACACTGGACACAGGGCAGGGCGGACAGCTGCTGTCAGTCAGCCGAGGGGCGGGCAGCCAGGGTTAGCATTATGCCAGTGTCAATTGCTATAACAATTTGTTAGTTTGTCAAAGTGTCTATGACAGTGCACTAAATTTGTCAGTTCGTGAAAACTGAAAGCTGAAAACGAGAAAGGAGAAACGAGATATGAGACTCCAAGCTGACTGAGCGCATGACAATTTTGAATCGTTGCGAACTGAAATCATATTATGGAATTTAATTATCTCTGTGTAAACATAGTAAAGACTAAAAGCGTACAAAGTGCTGAGTCAATATGGCTGCAATATTTCCAGATTTTTGCATTGATTTATGAAAGTTCAGAAAAGGTGAAGGCTGCAGGAAGGGAAATAAATTTTTATGAACAATTTTCAAGTAACTATAAAGGGAGAAGAAGCTTATAAATAACAAATCAATAGGATTATGATATAGTATATTCACAAGACAATTAAAATTTGATTACCAATGAGAATGCTATGAAATATTATAGTTTTTTATAAGTTTAAAAGACTCCGACTTGGAGATACCGTGAAACTGTTTCTTCTCTGAGCAGCCAAAGCTATTTTTAAATACTTTGAAGAAATCTAGACACCAAATATTTTCAGTCTAACTCTAAACATTTTTAGAATATATACAATTACATACATATATCACGAAATTAAATATTCCCAAAGATTAAATGTCCAGCTTCAATATATAATATAATATAATTCAATATTACAATTTAACAATTAAATGTTAAGTAATTTAATAATAAATTTTTTAATATGAAACTAAAACGTGTTTAGCACATCAACAAATTCATTATTATGCTAAAAGCTCAAGCCCCTAAGAGATATATAGCATATATAAAAATATAAAATAAAAAAAAAATTAAATAAAACAAATAAAAATATAAAACTATTTTTCAGATTTATATTTTAATATTTTCATATTATTTTTATAGAAAAATTACACAGCATTTAAGCTTAGCTTTAAATTAACAAACATGAGACTTCTCATAATCCTTTTTTAATTTTTTTATCTTTAAGTTAAAGAACAATGTGAGCTGGTTCATAACTGTATGAGAAAATGTTTCCGCCATATTTTCTGTTTCATCTGCGCTTTAGTGTAACTAAGCCAAGCATCTCGACCTCGCCAGCCTCCAGCTACAGCTACAGCTATAGCTATAGCAACAGCATATAGTGTCATTTACACACACACATAAAAATACGCGGCTTGACACCTGACAGCCACTCAACAGCGAGTGGTTGTCGGATTTAAAAAAATAAAAAATAAAATAAGAACTGAATAATAATAAAATGCGACAGCAACAACAAACGAGAGACAGAGACAGAGGCATATAGAGAGAAAGAGAGGCAAAGACCAATGCATGCAAACATAAATGAAAGGACAACAAAAAAAAAACATAAAGAGTAGCTGCGCCGTGTTGACATGCAGAGGAAGGCAGATAGAGGGAGAGGGGGAGCTGTGGGGCTGGGCGGCCGAATGACAAGACACTTTTGAATGTGTCAGTTATGTGACAGGCACACACACACAGGGAGCGACTGCGACACTCGAGGCACGAGGCTGAAAACTTATTTTCGGTAGCTCGACAGCGCAGAGCTGAAAAGAGATTTCAAGGTGAGGCGCACTTTGTATGCGTGTCAACAGGAAAGTCAAAGTTCAAAAGTTGGACAACAAGGGACTTAGGATTGAGATCGGCTGCCAGCTGCTGCTGCTGCGGCTGCTGTAGCTGTATCAGCGACCCGTTCACAGCACAAATATGCAAAGTCAAGTGGCAATTTATCATGCAATGCAACAGCAGCAGCATCAGCAGCAGCATCAGCAGGAGGGCTGCCATGTGGGGTTAAGTGGTGCCTAGTGCGAGTGCGAGTACAACTAAATTAAATGGACGAGCGGACAGCGGGAGAGCAAGCCGGCAAGCCGGCAAACCGACTCGATGCGTAGGCATGAATGAATCCACACCTACGCTTGGCCAGCACACAATTGCGATTCGCTGTTGTAATCTATACCCTAGAGACGAGTAGGTGGTGGGGTATGCACCAAGTGTTCAAGTGAAACCAACTCGGAATTGCTTTGATTTATAAATGAAAGATAAAGAAGGCGCACAGTTTCTGCTAATATGCAGGGTATTTATATTTTATATTTATACATATATTTATTTTTTTTTATATATATATATATATATATATATATATATATATATATATATATATATATATATATATATATATATATATATATATATATATATATATATATATATATATATATATAAAGGCATATATATATAAAGGCAATAAGTTGTAGAGAAATGTGCTCAAGCTATAAACAGTTGAGCATTAAATTAAAAGAAATATGTATTTGCAAGGGGCTTTGCGCCCGGACGTTCAGACTTATGACCCAGTTAGCTGGGCAAAAGGAAAACACGATTCGAATTTCATAGCACTTGAAGCTATAATTTTATTTTAATTCAAGTCAAGAGCAATTTTTATGCACATAAATATTTTTATGTATACATATATACATATATATTTATGTATTAGAGAGAGAGAGAGAGACGAAGAGAGAAAGAGAGACAAGAAAACAAACTTTGTAAACTACTGCGTGTGGGCTTGGAATACATAAAATAAAAGGTAATTTAGTTATATATAATATTTTAAAAAAAATATATCAAATATATATAGTTATATATAATATTTTTTTAAAATATATAAAATATATATAGTTATATATATTTTAAAAATATATATAAAATATGAAAGTAATAATTATCACATATTTTTTTAAGTAAATAATGTTATGTGTTTAAATTATTATTTTCATATTTTATTTGTATATTTTTCCACTATTTTTTTTACATAAATAAAGTTATAAGTTTTTATTATTATTTTCATATTTTTATATTTTTTTTAATACTTTATTTAATAACTAATTTATTATTCTTTCATCGGTTAGTGAAAGTCTAACTTGATCTTCCCTCTCGTGGAATATTTATATCGGATTATATAAGATTGTCTTGATAAATTCTGATTGGGTCACTTTAAGAATTATGCTGAGTGGTGGATTTATTTAGGTCGGCTTTGTTTATATTATGCAATTTCGGGGACTTTGAGTGTACGAGTTAAATTGGTCAATAAATTGTAAAGAAAGGTCAGCTAAATGCTGAAGAGTTTTGTTTATATTAAGAAAAGAAATATGCTTGCCGAGTGGTTTGTATGGATAGAGCTGAGTAACAAGTATATTACTGTAAATGTATATATTTAATAAGAGTCGAGTTAACCTTATCGTATAGTATAGTAAGACTTATCTATGGGGCAGCTGCGTTAGTTTGGCATATATATAAGTAATAGTACGAAATTTCAGTATTTCTGACTGCAAAAAGTATACGTATTACTGATCAAAATGATCAAAATGAAATGAATTGATGCATAAGCATCCATGTATGCTTCTAGCACTGGTACTAGAAACTTGAAATTTGTACATTTTCTTTAACTCAACTTAAAGAAATCTTAAAACTCGAGAAATACCTTTTATGAATAAGTATAGAAATTAATGGGGTATATATCTATATATATATTAGGGTGCCCTAGACGTGTCTATGTGAATTTGAGAACGTTTCTGTATTTTAAACAAGTATTGTTCGCTTTAAAATGCAGGGTATTTCTAAGTTCTAACACTTCCGTCTAGAGCACCCTTAGTTCTCGTTTCTTTTTTTTTTTTTTGCTTTATTTTATTATGCTGGAGCCCTCGCGTTAGTTAAATCGATGCGATGCGACGCTGACGCTGACCTTTCCCTCAATTAAAGGCAAACACACGAGTGCCGGGCACAGTGTGGTGTGCAGCAGTAATGCGACCAGCTGCTGCTCAACGGACTGTGCTGTGCTGTCGACGCGCTGGCTCATTAGACAGCGCTGGCAGCAGCCGTCGCTTTCATAATTTATTGGTACCTACGGCTGAATCTAATTTCTGGGATTTGCAACAGAGCAAATATGTTAAATACGAGCGGGACAGCAGCAATTGGAGCCTGGAATGGATTGGATTGGAGTGGAGTGGCTTCACTCGCCAGTTGCTTGGCGAGATAATGGACGAAACCAACGCTAAGTGCGGCCACAAAAGCCAAGCAATTAACAAGGCGTTTGGTTTAGGAGCTTAGTCATTGGCTTGGTCACTCGACAATCCTGGCCGAGGAGAACGACCGCAGGCGCTCGGCCAAAGGACTTTCGGGCGGGGCAGCAAAGGCTGACCGGAAATGCACGCAACTCCGGCTGAAGCTGCTGTTGACAAGGCTTCCAAGCAGCGACTGCAACCAAAGACAGCTTGCAGTCAGACCGCACTGGGCCAGGGAGGGAAGGGGAATGGGGACGGCAGCGGGACTTGGGTGTAATATGCGTAATTAAACAAAACCGCAAGTGGGGCAGTTGCACAACAAGCGAAGCCTCGCGCAGCCCAACTGCAGAAAAAAACTCTATATATAAAGGATGCCACAAACGACACAACAAACACAAGACTACAAGAAGCGAAACGGAATAATTTGTGGATCGCCACTCAGGCGCCTTCCATATGCCCTTTATACATATTTATATTTACTAATTATAGTACAGGTTACTAAATGTATAAAAAAACTATAGCCAAAGCAACTTTATATTTGTCTCTTTCAAAATTTCATTTCAATTGAATTTGGAATAATTTAATTTTTGATAAAAGTTCAATTGAGAAATCTGTTCACAAAAAAAAATAAATAAAAAAATGCTATATAAAAACTAAAGTTTAATTTGTAGGTAATTTGATAATAGTTTGAATAATTTAGCTAGTTTGAGTTTTGTTGTAAATTCATAAAATATATAATAGTTTACACTTTTGCTTTAAAATACAAATTTTCGAGCTATTTTAGCTCGCTAATTATTAATTATTAATTATTAATTATTTACTGAAATAAATTTATTTAAATATATTCAATGAATTTTCAGTACATTTTTAGCTTTAAAAAAAATAGATATATATATTTCGATATATTGTTAAATTTAATGCATATTTAATTGCATTTTCAATGCTATTATATTTTTATTTATATACAAATTTTAGTTTCATTCAGCTTGGATATAAATTTAAATTTTCGCTGAATTTTTTTTTTTAATTTGATGCACTTTTTAGCCTAATTTAGTTTTAAACTTAAGAGCATATTTAATTTTTGGCATATGAATTGAGGAATCATTTTAAATATTCAGTCGCAAATTCAATTTTTTTTACTTATATTTTTATAATTTAAATAAACAATTTTAAATGTGTAAAGAAAATGTATTCCTAATTTATTAAACAAATTAAAAATATATTAATAATATATAAAAATATTTTTTTCTTATATAATCCAAGCTATTTATATTTTCCCCCAAATTATTTTTAATTTAAAGCATTCAATAAAAAAAGTACTTAACTCAAATACATTTCTATCATATAATCAAATCGAGTCCCCCTCTCATCAATCAATGGGCAAAGTACAGTTAAACTGTAATTAACACAGTTCTCAGCTTCTCAGCTTACAAAGCGCCTGACAAAGTGTTAATGCCCAGCGTGTGAGCTGAGCCGTTTAAATTAAATATTTGCCGGGCAGCAATGCGCGGCGCGAGCGAAGTGTCAAGAAGTAAAGCAAAGAGTTGAAATGCAGCGCCACATTAATCTGGAGCATGCAGATTGAAGTGTCGCCTTTGCTGCTCTTTGAATCCTTGCCAGCGATGACAAGTTGAGCCCGGGCCAGGCGCGCCCGGCAAACGAACCGCCTTAATCCCAGCCAGCCTTAAATGCCATACCATATGCTTTGCAGCAGAATTGGCGAACTTAAACCTCAACGCGGCTGGGTTTCGTCACCGTTCATTGATTTCACCTGCAAACGGAATATGCAACAATGTGAAATCGATTTTGCATTAGCCACGAAACACTTGAGCCAGAAACACCAAATGCCCCAAGCACAATCTATTGATGAGCAAACAACGCAACAGTGGCCCAGGCCAAAGACGAACGAGCCAACAAAGACAACAGCAAAAAAATGGTAGAAAAATATGTAAACTAAAAATAAATAGTTGAGACTATGGCAAAATGAAATATGTACTTTGAGGAAGCACCCCCACCCAACACCCAGTGCTGAGCCAGTTAACCCAGTTAGCTGCGATTTGAAATTCAAAACAGTCAAAGACAAGATAATTTTCAAGTCAAGAGCAATGTTTATGCACATAAATATGAGTTTATATATATATATATATATATATATATATATATATATATATATATATATATATATATATATATATATTATAGAGAAGAGTATAAAATATTGAAGAGCGCACTGAAGTAGCTGAAGCTGGATACATAAGACTCTGCTTAATTAGTTCTGCCAAGAACTCACTCACCTGCACATTAAACATAATTTAAAGACAACCCAAAGTTATCTTCTCATATTAAGTCAACCCTTGCCAGGCTATATTTAGCTATATATATATATAAAACTCTTCGCCCATCTCAGCGAATGGCCACTGTATGTGGCCGTGGCTCACTCACCTGTTAAAGCAGCCAAATTTAGAATAAATCCAATTAGACGCATTGCGAACGCCGACTGGCTCCTTGCTCAATATTGTAAATATTAATTGTTATTTTAGCGGAATTTATTGAGCTGCTATTGCGAGTGGCAGAAATTGTTGCATTTGGAGCACTTTTGTTATCAGCAGATTCCAGGCACTTCAATTGTTGTTGCTGTTATTGTTGTTGTTGTTGTTGCTAATTGTGAACACACCGATCCGACGACGAGAGTTAACGAAGAGAGTGCGCGAGCGAGATGGCGATAGACGGAGAGCGAGAGTGAGTGAGTGTCGACAGAGGGCCGAGAGCCGGAGTCTGAGCTTGAAGCTTACACGAAGTGTAAGCCAACCAACGCGCACGAATTTCACTTTATCACTGAATATAATTTTTTTTTCCAATTTCTTCGCTCACGAATTGAGCGTCAGCCGAACGTTGCGCTGGCAACATTGCGCATGTCCAATGCAACATTTGGCCGATGCTCAATGTTGCCAGCAACATGCACGAAGCGTCGATAAGCAATAAATTAAAAAACAATTATTGTAAATGGTATGAAATATATAGTAAATATTGTATGGATTTTTTATCATTTAAACTATTTTTAATAGGATTATTTTTAAAGCAATTCAATAAAAAAAAATACTTATTTCAGCAACAACAAAAATTTGAACAATTTACACACTTTTAAATAGCGCGCAATTTTTGAATTTGTATCAACATGTTGCTAATGAAGGGGTAAAATTTAACGAAAGTTGCTGCAGCTTAATCGAAAACAGGGGAGTCGCAAAGCTCGAAAGCTCGTGCAGCTTTTGTTGCTGCTGTTGGGGTAGGCGCTGGGGTTGCATATGTATGACATAGAATAGTATAACATATAACGTATAACATATAACATAAAACGTATAACGCATAACGTATAACATATACAAGTTATTATAGCTAAATATTACGTTATTCACCACATTTCCTATAATTAAAGCCAAGTAAACAGACGAAACTTGGCATTTTATAACACTTAAAGTGTTATAACTGTTATAGCATGGTTTATATTATAAATATAGCATATAATTGTATTAGCTGCGACTCAAACCAAGCTATAACAGCATGGACTAACGGTTATAAATACAAATAAAAATCTGTAAAGTATTAAAAAGTTGATAGGAATAAAAGCTTACTTCCAGGTATCTGTTAGGTATTCAAATGTAAACCAAATACAATATTACAAAAAAAGAAAAGATTATTTATTATATATATTATTAATAAATATAATAAAAATAAATAATTTTATAGATCTAAAAAAAAACACAAAATATATTTATTTTGAAAATATATACTTTAAAAAAAAAAAATATATATATACAATTTTTATGTATATATGTATATTTATCTACATATGTATATATATTAATAATTAAAACATTTCATAAATATAAAGAAATTTCCTCAGATCTATCGCACCTTTAACTATCGATAACAAATAAAAGCCTACAACACAGGAGGCAACACTGTTGGCAAAGCGTTCTTATCTGTTAAAAGCGGAAAAGCTTGTTGCTCACTCTAGTGGGAATTGCATATCCGTGCGCTTCGTGATCCGGCCGATCTTAAATTTACTCAGAGCAAAAATACTCAGCAAGAAGAATAAAATATATCAAAATATCAAAATGTTCGACCAAGACCAGGCGACTGCAGCAGCTGAAGGCGAACAGGAAAGGTCTAACGGAATTTTAAATGAAGCTGTAGAATGCGATGGAGCCTGCTTCTCGATGAGCCGCATGCGGCGTCATGGAGCCAGCGACATGCATATGGTGTCTCAATTTCTTGCAGCCGAATACAAGGTGTCTCACACGCCCTGTGGGCTGGCGCTGATCTTCAGCCATGAGCAGTTCGACCGTGAAAAGTTGCTGCCACGACCCGAAACAAATATCGACAGCGAAAATCTCAGCCGTGTGCTCCGTCAGCTGGACTTCAATGTAAGGGTGTACAAAGACTTGAGCCACAGTGAGCTGAGCGCAACGATCGACAGAGCTGTTGCCATGGATCATTCGGAGCACGATTGCATTTTGGTCGCCTTGCTAACGCACGGCCAAAGCGATGGCATCGTCTACGCCAAGGATGAAACCTATGTGGTGAACAGCATATGGGAATCCTTTACGGCTGACAAGTGCCCCACGCTGGCGGGCAAGCCAAAGCTGTTTATCGTCCAAGCCAGTCGCAAGGTAGAGATCCGGGCCACGTCCTGCGGCACCGAAACAGAGGGGGACTCCAATAACACCTATAAGATTCCAATATTTGCGGATTTCCTAATTTCCTCCTGCACGTTGCCCAACTCGTGGAGCAACACCGCGTCGGGCAGCTGGTTCATACACAACCTGTGCGACGAGCTGCGGACCAATGGCCGCAGGCTGAACATGCTCAGTCTGCTCACCTTTGTGGCTCAGCGCGTGGGCAATTGCGAGAGCGACGAATGTCAGGAGAAGCAAGTCATCTCCACCATGTCCACCCTGACGCGAGTTCTACGCTTTTAATAATTCCCGAACTCTAAAAAACCAAAAAGAAAAGTTCTTACTCACAAGTGCCTCGATCAGATATATACATATATATAGATCGGAACCAAATATATGCGATTAGATTAGTTTTTATACACTGATAAAAAGAAAGAGGTAGATGTCAAATATTATACATAATAATTTTTCATAATAGATGAACAAAACATGAACAACAAATATACCTTAAAGATATTTTAAAAATATTATATTACTCATTTATTTACATTTTTATTACATTTTATTTATATTTTTAATCACTTATTGAATGTAAACAAAAAAAGTCGAACTCTTCAAATATACATATATTTTATAAAATATTTAATTTTGATAAAAATATTTACACATATATATATAAATGTTAAAATATAAAAAAAAAATTCTTCTAACCAACATTTCAATATATTATATATAAAAAACAAAATCCAGCTTTAAAAAATATATGTGCCTTTTAAGCAACATTTGAATATTTTTATTACTTTTTCAAAAATGATAATAAATGTTTAATGTTTAAAATGTTAATAAATTAAAAAATATATATTATAAATTGCGATTTTCTACATAAATAAAAAGAAGCCAACTAAATTATTTTATGCAAAACTTAAATATTTTATTTGCTGATTAAATGTCCAACAAATGTACCAACTCTTCTCTTAATGCAAATTTTAGGCATATAAATAAAATAAAATATATTATAAAAACAAATATTTAAAAAAAAAGTATAAATTCCAAATTAAAAATTCAAATTTTAAGCACATAAAATGATAAAAACAACTATTTTTAACAAAAAAAAAAATAAATAAAAATTCCAACTTAAAAATTCAAATTTTAAGCACATAAATAAAATAAAATATATGATAAAAACAACTATTTTTAGTAAAAAAAAGTAAATATTCCAACTTAAAAATTCAAATTTTAAGCACATAAAATGATAAAAACAACTATTTTTAACAAAAAAAAAACTATAAATTCCAACTTTAAAAAAATTTCCTCTTACCCAACATTTGAATTTAATTTATCTCAACCAACTGCTAACTTATCGAGATTGTTATCGATACATTTAACAAGACGATAGTCACATCGCCAGTTAATTGCATATTATTAAAGCTGTTTAGACCACGCAACGTCGGCATTTAACAAGTGGATTTATAACAATGTATTTGCATAAGATAATTGGTGTCATATACCTGGGGATTATTGTCGTGTGCGGCGCTAGCATAGAGCGCGTCGATGACACCGACTTGATACACATTCTAACCGGCGAAGGCGACGTGGTGGCCTTGTTTACGCGCGGCAACTGCGCGGAGTGCGACAAATACGAAGATGTGGTTGACAAAATGCAGGATGAACTCAAGCAAACGCTGGGCGCATCGGTGGTGCAGGCGCACGACAGCAACTTGATACATATCTACGATCCGAGCAGGGAGCCGGCGCTGCTCTATTTCCGCCGGGGCATACCAATTCTTTATCACGGAGCCATAAACGAAGAGGAAATCATACAGTTTTTCAGCGAGAACCGCGATCCGGCGGTGAAGGAGCTCTCCGACGACAATTTCGAGCACCTGACGCAAGCCTCGACTGGAGCCACGACGGGCGACTGGTTCATTTTCTTCTATTCGGCGGAGTGTGTGCTCTGCCAGCGTCTATATGCCGTCTGGGAGTCCGTTGGGGGCTCACTGAAACGCAAGATAAACGTGGCTCGGATGAACAGCTTGGCCGCCGGCGGCTCCACTGCGAACCGCCTGAAGGTGACGGAAGCGCCCACATTCATTTTCCTGCGCCAAGGCAAACTCTATCGATACGCCTCAAAGGAATATACCCCCAAGGCCTTCATCGCGTTCGCCGAGGGCGGATATAGAAATAGTCATCCAGAAATTGTGCCCAAACCAGCCAGTTTCATGGATGAGTTGTCCTTCGCTCAGGTCATAGACTACATCAATAGTCAGGGCACGCTTCCATTGGCATTTATTGGCACGCTCATAGTATTGTTTCTTATATTTATTGCGAAATGTTTGTTTAAATCGTCATCAAAGAAAGCTGTCAACAAGAAGGACAAATAGAGGATAAATATAGGTATAATGAAGCTTATATTTGAAATATGGCATTCCGTGTACAGCAACTTTTGTACGTAAAATCTTACGAGATTTAATAAAAAAAAATTAAACGAAAAAGTTTATTTCAAAATGATTCATTGAAGCTCGATAATTTGTTATCGATATATGTTGCAGGCACTGCATATTTTTATTGGTTCGTTATCGATATATGTCGCTGACACTCACGATTTTTTGACATTCTCACGTTTGCTTTAAACGGTCACACTTCATCAGTAAATATTTTTAGCAAAAAGTCTTAAAATGGTCGGATCGAATTTTGGCATTATCTATCATCCAAGTGCGGGCGGGGGCTCCTCTGGACAGGCCAACAGCGGTAGTGGCGCAGCCTCCGGCGTAAGCAGCGGCAATAGCTTCAATACCATTTCGGGTGGGGATCGCTCTGCACCAGCATCGCATCTCAGCGACTTCATGCTGCAACTGGAGGACTATACACCTCTGATCCCGGACGCAGGTAGCTATGGCAGGCCGTATATAATCGAGAAAGCAATGTTAATGAATGTTCAAATTTCAGTAACTGCTCATTATCTGAATAATGGCGGCTTTCATGCGGATGACAAGCGCGTCGTTCGACTCATCTCCATAGCAACTCAGAAATTCATGTCGGACATCATTGACGATGCACTGCAGCACTCCAAGGCGCGCACACACATGCAAAACTCGAACACACCTGGTGGCTCAAAAGTGCGTGTTTGCTGCTGTTAATCTAGAAATATCTTTGTTTAATTACACAATCCATTGCAGGCCAAGGATCGCAAGTTCACCCTGACCATGGAGGATTTGCAGCCTGCATTGGCTGACTTTGGCATCAATGTGCGCAAAATGGACTATAGCCAGTAAGCTTCGGCAATTTACACATTAGGTTATTTTATTTAAATTACACTGATATAAATATGTCAAGCGAGAAGAAAGCCCCACAAAGGCTAGGGCTCCAAATAAATCTTGGCAAAATAATCGAATTGACGTCACAGAAATTAAGGTAGTTAAGCCTAGGATAATGTCTTTTTCAGGCTGTAGATCACCAGATACAGATAATACATTCTAGCTAATCGAGAACTTAGCGACACATCACAAATCTTTTAAAGCTTTTGCCGGTGCCTCCCGCCACTTTGAAGGCCAAAACCGCAGTGAGAATCGTTACGACGTAGTTCGGCAGGAGACTCGCCCAGTACAGCTGGTCCGCGTTGAGCAGCGTCAGTAGGGAGACGAAGAGATGTGTGCCAACGACGTAGAAGATATGCAGATAGTTATTTGTATCGAAAGCATTGAAGAAGATGACGCTCCAGAACGTGTGCAGCAGGACGATGGAGAGCACTTGGACAGCCGACGTTACGAAGAACATTTCAGAGCCGCCCCGGAGGCCCATTGTGCCGGGTCCAGTCTACAAACACATTAAGCAAAGATTAGCATATGCAATTGCTATAATTAGTGTGACAGACTCACCATATCCGCCAGCACATTGACCAGTGCAAACAGACCCGATATGATGCCAAATCCTAGCCCCGAAACGTAGGCCAAAATATGTTTGTTTTCCGTGATGCGTGTGTCCTCTGCAACGGCGTGCAGGGCGTGCTCTGTGCTGCGCAGAATGCGATAGATGACGTAGCGAAAGAGTTCCTGGAACAGCACTGAGAACACAACGCCAAAGGCCAAGACATCGCGCAGCGGAACAACCGCAAACCAGAGCAGCGACGACAGCAGCAGCGAAAGCAGCCAGAAGAAAGCCGCTGCTATGAGTATTATGATGCGCATGGAGTCATTGGCGATGGTGAAGACGAACAGTGCAAACGGCGTTCCAAATGCAATCAGTGCACAACCAAAAAACTCTGGTAGCGTCATATTTATTGTCGCAAAAAAAGGAAAAACCGCCTACTCCGAGAGTTTTTGTTGCTGTTTTTTTTGTCTGCTAAGGTGGCAAGCCGATGACTATTACCAATTATCTGTTATCGGGCTATGAAATTATCGATACGATAGCAATATTTGCAAGCGGGCTTTCCAAATGGTTGGCTACTAAGTGGAAACTTCTAAGCTTATTGTGTATTTATATGTGATAGCTAAACAAATATTGTTTTTAAACTGAATAATCAGTAGAAAATGCATACAAATTTAGACTTTGTCTAGGCATGTAAAATTTAACTCACAAATGGCAGTAAAGAGTATCGATACTTACTCAAACGATGATACTATTGATTGAGTTGCCCGTGCGTGAGTCGTGTATGCATATCGGCAACGATAACATAATGTTTACATACCCTACCAAAAACTGCAGCTTATCGGCATTGTAGTTATGCCTGCACTAAGATGCTTAAATATAAAAAGGAATAATAATTAACAATTTGTGTAATTTTTATATTTTTGTTATTAAACTACTCATTTTTAATTGAATATCTTACACACATAATATATATTAATATGTGCGCTATGAAAGCATATGCACTTACAAGACTCTCTCTCAAGAGAGCATTTGCAAGTCGGCGTATTGTGCTTACTTGCTTAAGACAAAGGCGCCCCACTTATTCGCGCAGTGGGCTCGTCAATGTTTTGGTTTGGGTCCGCGGGGATTAGTCACTGGCGCATTTGCAAGCGTAATACAATCGCTCCACACACACGATAAATAAAAGAAAATAAATTATTTTTCGCGGTAACTGTAACTGCATATTGCACAGCTGTTAATTAGGCTTTTCTTGTGCTCCCCTTAACAAGTGAGTAAACAAAGCAAGTCGAAGCAGCAATGGTTATACGTAATTGCATTCAATTACTTTCGACTTTCTAGTGCATGCTGTGATGGCGAAACGTCTACTGCCGCACCAGCCGTCGTCGGACGGCCCGCATCCGGACGACGAGCCCGACAGTCCGGCGATTGAGGCGGCCGCCTTGGACATACCCCCGCAGGCCGTTGACCCCACGGGCCAGAAAGGTGAGAGCACTCTAAAATACCCGAACTACAGCTGTGGAATTAATAAATGTAATATGTTTAAGCCTTCTGGGAGAGCTATAATCCAGCGAAGAAGTTCCGTCCCACTGCCGATGGCAGTCCGGAGCTGCGTTTTGAGATTCTGCTAGCCCACATCATGCCGCGCGAGACGGACGACGTGAAGATCAAGCGCTTCGTCGTGTACGAGCTGACCGTGCGCCAGGACTCCAGCACCATGGACGAGCAGCCCGCCAAGATTGACCGCCGCTACACGGATTTCCGGGATCTCTATCAGTGCCTTAAGCGCGAGCTGCCCGGCGAGCTGGCCAACATCAGCTTCCCCAGCAAGGTGCTCATGGGCAACTTCTCGGCGGAGCTGATTGCCGAGCGCAGCGCCGCCTTCGAGACATTTCTCACGCACATAGCCAGGAAGACGAAGCTGCGCGATTCGGATGCATTTCTGCGCTTCTTGCAGCACGACGAGCTGACCCGGGCGTGCCAGTATCTGGACGAGCGGCGCAACGAGATGGCCATACCCATACTCGAGAACTGCTTTCGCCTGTTGAACAAGATCTTCATGAATCGATCGCGACCCGTGCTGCTGATACTCTGCCGCCTGGTGGCTGCCTGCACCGCCTCGCCGGTTCCCCATCATGCGGCAGAGCGCTGGGCCCTGCTCGCGCTCAGTCGCTTCGACACGCTCTGTGATATTGATCTACTGCCGCTCTATATACCCCTGCTGCACACCTGTGCGCACCTCTGGTATGCGAATTGATTTTTAATCTTAATGGCTCGAAATTCATAATTTTTTATTTATTTTCTCGCTTGCAGGTGGCAGCGGGGTCAGGATCAGAAGCCCATAACGGATCGCCTGACGGAGATGTCCAAGCAGGGCATCAATACAGCCAACATCACCAGCCTCATGCAGGCCATTCACAAGCTGGATCCCCGCACTGAAACCATATAGATAATAATACTCACCCACACACACCTACACTTCCCCGAGCCGTAAAGCTAAGCTAAAAGTGCAATTAGTAACAATTATCGTGCAATTAGTATTAATGTATGTCATCTTTCCATTTACATTGTGTCACGTCTCACGGCCCTTCCACACTTTTTGTTTTGTGTTCTATGTACGTAATGCCTGTATGTCTCTAATGTCTAGCAAATTCTGTAGCGTAGCTCCTCCCCAAGTAAACCCACTGAACTCGAATGAAATTATCCAAGAATTAACATTCCTGTAATATCAAACCATCTGTTATGAATTTATGGACAGTTGTATTAAGAACAAAGTTATCAAATATATTATAGAAGCTATAGTCTGATTCATTTTGCTATGCATTCCTCGTATTATTGGAAATATATTTATATAGATTTGCGTCATTTCGCAGAGGAAATGCGAATTACGTCAATCCATAGCTGTGCTGCTCGACTATTTGCAATATCTAGAACGCCAGATATAGCTAAAAAGTGAAATCAAGGGAAAAATATTTCACTTCTATTGCATGATTCATATGAATGTGGCGGGATCGAAAATACCAAGGTTTGAATTATCTTTAAAATTTTAAAGAAAACCTATATATGAGCTTAATTTAGCTTGGTTTGAGTTTTAAAAAATCAGTTACAAATTTGAAAGTCTTTAAAGATCAGATTATGATTATGATTTCGTTGCACTATTAAATTTTGAAAATACTCTCATCTCTCTAAGGTTTGAGTCCTTCAAATCTTGAAAGAGGATAGAAATATGAGCTTAATTTTGGCTTGGTTTAAACTTTAAAAAAATGTAAGGAAAATATTTAAAGATCAGGAGTAGATATAATATTTAAGGAAAATATTTAAAGGTCAGAGGAGATAGAATATTTAAGAAAATTATTTAAGGATAAAAAAAAGGTTTATAACTGGTTCCATCTTCACTTCAATTCCATTCTCCGCCTAAAAGTGCAATCAGAAAACCTATGAACTTAATTTACTTTGGCTTAAACTTAAACAATATCAGCTAAAAATTGGAAAATATTTAGAGATTAGATTATGATATGATTAGCTGATTAGACAGAAGAAAGAGCTGTGGTTCCGTCTACACTTCAATTCAACTCTCCTCCTAAAGATTCAATCTGAAACCTTAAACATGAGCTTAACACAGTTTGGTGTAAGCCAAGCTAAGAAATATCATGAAAGCTTAACCAATAATACCTAAAATCTTATTTAAATTTACATTCCAAGTCTTATATCGAGAAGAAAACTAACTGATCTGCACTTAGTGGTCATTAAACATGGGTTTAGTATATATTTTAAGTCAATCTTTAAATTAAATTCTAGGGTGCACTTAAATAAATCAACTTATTGTACGTTTCGTGAGGATCGCTTGATCTAGCACGCAGCTAACCGACTATAGTTACATCTTTAAATACGAGCGCGTGCATCCGCATCCGCAACCGCATCCGTCCAACAGGTTGGCAAGTCTTAGGTGTGCCCGGCGGCGGCGGCTCAACATTGCGTATACATAATTTCCAATGTACAATTCAGCGTGGACAACTATCAAGCGCCAACGTGGTGATGGGGTGGTGGTGCAGCGGTGCAGCTACTAATTGCTTCAACGGAACAATCGCGTGAAGGTCTTCAGTGCCTGAGCGACGGCTTTTGTGGTGTCCGCTCTGAGAGGAGAAGGAGGAAAAGGATATAGTTGGAATCAACTCAACTGCTAGCCACAGGAATACTCACCTCAGCACCGTATTACTGAACTCGTCCAATTGCTGTTGCGTGGCCGTTACGAAGCCGCCGCTATTCTTCTTGGGCAACGAGTCCAGCGCATGGGCCAGGAAGGGCTGCATTTGGGCCTGTGTCACCACGTGCTTCAGCTCGTTGAGCACCTCGGCGACGTCGGCGAGCATGTAGGAGTGCAGCTGGAACACGGAGGCCTGGATCAGATTCATGACTAGAGCGCCGCCATGCTGCGTGGCCAGCTCGATGACCAGCGGCCGGCACTCGCTGTGCCGATGGTTGCTGCTGCGTCCCCACGTGAGCAGATTGATGAAGAACTTCATCACCGACGAGTTGGCCTCTCGATGATCCAACGAGCAGGCAATCAGCGCACACTGGAAGATGGGCGTGATGAGGCTGCTCTGGAGCAGCTGCAGCGGACAGCAGTCCAGGTAGCGCGAGGCCAGGCGAAAGAAGTCGTCGACAGTGTCGGGATTGTCGCGCAGCCCGTTCTCCAGCTGCAGCAGCGCGAACGTGGGCTCGATGAAGGCCTGCAGCATTTCCAGCAGACCCGCAATGCACTCGTTCGTCTTGGCGAACTCATCCACCAGGATGGAGCCGACGTACAGAAAGCAGCTGTGGTGCTGCAGCGCATAGAGCACCACGATCTGCTTGATCAGCGGCTCCACCAGCATCACCGCCTGCTTGCGCACCATGCGAATGGCGTAGCGTATCAGCCGGCAGGTGCGCTCCATTGTGCGCGACTCGCTCTGGTACGTCTCCAGCACGCGTGAGATGAGCGGCCAGGCGTCGTTCAATATTGCAACTGTTGGATGCTCCACGTTGTCGGGCACGTCGGGATTCGTGTGGCGTATGATCGCACAGGCGCGATCGATCCAGTACACGGGATCGCTGCGCTCGCCCTTTGCCGCCTGGTAATTCCCGGTCTCTACCAACTGGGCCAGCGGCTGCAGCTGAAAGCCCACAATCTCGCGCAGCGCCGGCTGCAGCTGCTCCCGCGGCAGCTTTGTCAGTATCAGAGATATGCCCTTCAGCAGCCCAATGGCCACATCGTTGTTGATCTGAAAGCTGTCCAGGCTGCGCGCTATCGCCACCAGGCCGCTGATGTGGCACAGCATCTTGTGCCTGCACGCCGAGCAGATGGAGGTGAGCGCTATAGCCGCCGCCGGTGCCAGGCCGTTCTTCTGCTGCAGCGCATAGAGCAGGAAGTTGAGCACAGCCTCGAGCAAGTCGGAGTGATTCTCAATCCAGTCGCACAGCTCGCCAATGAGCATGATCGATGTGTAGCGCACCGCAATGTGTGTCTGATCCGTCATGTTGAGTATCGCCTCCACCACCTTGGGTATCACGTCGTTCTCCTCCCTGAAAAGCAGTTGAAGTTGACTTGGAGTCGTGACCAGGTCAAGTAGTACTTACGGCAATATATTCTTGGCCACGTTTTGCATAACGAACAGCGCCGCCTCGGTGGACTCCCACGTCGTATTGGGCTCTTGGAGTATAATAAACATTTGCTTGAAGCACGCGCCGGAGCCGACAATGAATGCCACATCCTTCAGCAGATCCGAGACCTTGCGACGAAAGTCCTAAGATAATGGAAAGCAATTTTAATTAGAATTGATTCCATTTTTTAGTCTCTCCTTCTCTTACATAGAAATTGTTGTTCTCCTCGATGAGGCCGTCGTGGTCGCTCTCCATCTGCGCATGCCTGTAGAGAGCGCTGATGAGCCGCTCGATGTGTGGCCTGAAGCGAGCCGTCAGCTTCTCGTCGTAGCGCTGGAACAGATCCTCGCTGAGTTTGTACCACAAGTAGAAGGTGATCTCGGCCACCTCGTAGTCGAAGTGGCCCACGCACATTAGCACCAGATCCAAGCCCTTGATCGCGTGCGGCGACTCGAAGATGTCCACGGAGAAGGTGTCGCAGAGCGTGGTGAAGACGCGGCAATAGTTCATCGTCTTGTCGGTGTCCTCGTGGGCCACACTCAGATGATAGGGCGTCTCCAGCTGGCAGACTGCCTCGAAGATGCGCACCGCCTGCGCGTCGATGTCCTGGTTGCCGCTGCGCGAGCCCATGCAGCTGAGCAGCGCACAGACGCTCTCGCCGGCGTTCTCGTGCAGCTTGGCTGTGGTCTCCGTCGGCTGGTTGAGCAGCCGGAAGGCGAGCTGGGAGAGCGCATTGTCGCAGATGTGGGAGAGGGGGAAGGCGTGTATGACCAGCCAGGCGCTGTATGTGCGCAGCGTGGCATTCCATATGCGCTCCTGGTCCAGATCCTCGCGCTGCACGCACACGCAGAGAAACTCCAGCACGCACTCCGCACTTTCGTCCAGCTGCTTGTGCACCTGTTCGCGTCGATTGGCGCCCAGTCGCAAGAAGCGCGAGTCGATTTCCTCGGGCAACACCTTCAGCACCTCCAGCAGGGGCCAAATGGCCGCCGGATGCGGCGAGAGCGCCTTGATCAGATCACTAATTGGCTCCTGCCACGTGGCCATCAACAAGGCCAGATCGGCTACGGCCAGGCAGAGCTGCGTCACGATCACATTGTCCGTCTGCTCGTCCATCTGGCCAATGTGCGTGATCAGCGAGTCCCGCAGAGATTCGTGCGTGTGCGGCGGCAGCTCGCTGAACGAGTTTTGTATCTTGTTACGTATCGTCTGGGCGGCGAAGTAGTTGGCGTGCAGGTCGCGCTTCTGGTGCAGCAGCTCGTCCGCAATGCTCCACGAGTAGATCTGGTAGCAACAAGTGCGAGCAGTTAGCATAATCGTCTCAAATTAAGTGAAAACTTTTGCCCACATCCGAGTAGGCCCCGAAACTTACCGACTTTTGGAACTCTTGCAGCCATTTGTTTGCCTTCTCCTGCTCCTTGGGATTGGTGCCCTGGAATAGTGCACTTATCGCTTGATATACTATATCCGCCGAATATGTGTCCATGGCGCCGGCTTGCAGGTAGATGTAATCAAAGCATTTAATTAAAATTCCCAAAATTGTTTCAGTTGCAAGAATTTGTGGCGGCTTGTCGATAAACGACGGCTGTTGATTGATAACTTTTAGTAGCAGCGCTGCGCATGAGTGCAGTGGAATGACACTTTCTGATATGGCGTACTGTTTATTTATATATTGTTGCATGCATGAATTATATATATGTGGAATAGATTATATATTGACAAATTTGCCATTAAATATATATGAAATTGTAATTAATATAACCAAAATTGTTGCTGTTGCAAGAATTTGTGGCGGCTTGTCGATAAGCGACGTCTATCGACTTATAACTTTTATTAGCAGCGCTGGATTGCCACCTTTTGATATTATTTATATATTGTTGCATACATAAATTATATATATATCAAATAGATATATATTGACAAAATTGCCATTAAATATGTGAAATATATATATTGAAGAATTTGACAAACGTAAAGTCTTATTTTAAGTACTCTTTAGATATAAAATTACTTTAAAAACATATATAAATCTTGCAAATTTATATATTAAATAAATAATTATATTTTTATATTATATTATATAATATATTATTATTTAGCTATTTAATTTCTGGATATATTATTTACTAAAGTTATTTTCCAGTCACTGTGACTCCAGTCACACTCGGCCACAACTCTGCTCATCTCTATGATGGATTTGTTATCGAAATTCGATACGAACTATCGACGTTGCAGGTTGCTGGGGAAAATTTGCAATGGATAAGGATTCCGACTCCACGGTGACCTCCTTGGACGAAAATACGGAAAACTTCTGCACGAACCCGACGCGCGACATTCTGGCCGAGGGCATCACGAACCTCTTCAAGCCCACCATCGAGAGGCTCGACGAGCGAGTCGCATCGACGATCCAGCTGCAGTCGGAGCTGCGCGGACAGCTGGACGCGCTGGCTGCCCAGCTGCGGGACATTGAGCAGGCGCAGAGCCAGATACCGGAGTTCGCCGACAAGGTGAAGGAGCTGCTGAACGTCAAGCACAAGGTGAGCATCATCAGCAACGTGCTGGGCAACAGCCAGGAGCGCCTGGCGGGCCTGCACAGGCTCATCGAGAAGGAGCAGCGCAGGCGGCAGGCGCTGCTCGACTCGGCGCTGGCCACCAACATATCGTAGGGATGGAGACGCCGCACACCGACCACCTCTCCGCGGCCGACTACGAGCACGTCTATGCGCCGGCCGAGGATTCGTTTCTGTTGCTCGACGCGCTGGAGGCGGACCTGGCGTTTCTGGACGGGCTGCAGCCGCGCCTCTGCCTCGAGATTGGCTCCGGCAGCGGCGTCATCATCACCGCCCTGGCCAAGCGCCTGGCCAGCACCGCCCACTGCCTCGCCACGGACATCAATCCCCGAGCCTGCGACGCCACGCGGCGCACGGCGCTGCGGAATGGAGCTCGCTTGGACAGCGTGCGCTGCAGTCTAGTGGATGCACTGCGTCGGCGCTGCGTAGACCTGCTGCTCTTCAATCCGCCCTACGTCGTCACCAGCGACGAGGAGCTGCGCAGCCAGCGGCTGACGGAGGAGGAGGAGGAGGAGCCCGCCACGGAGCGCAACCTGGTCTACTCCTGGGCGGGCGGCGCGGATGGACGGCGCGTGACTGATATTCTATTGGAGCAACTGGATGACATACTCTCGCCCAGCGGCGTGCTCTACCTGCTGCTGCTGCACGAGAACAAACCCGACGAGATAATCGAGCGACTGGAGAGGAGCCGCAAGTTCGAGGCTGTCAAATTTATGGAGCGACGCATTCCCGGCGAACACTTATACATATTGAAAGTAAATAGAATTGTAAACTGATTTGCTTACGCAATGTAGTAGGAAATGCAATCAAATATTTAAAATAAAATTAATGAAATGGGAAAATTAATATGAAATGAAATTTGAGCTTAGCTTGCTGCTTGGTTTGAGTCTTGGCTGAATATCGATAATTCTATAGAGGTGAGTATTTAAAAAATGAACTAAAATTAAGCATGAGCTACGCTGGTTTGAGTCTTTGCTGAATATCGATAATTCTATAAAGGTGAGTATTTAAAATATGAACTAAAATTAAGCATGAGCTACGCTTGCTGCTTGGTTTGAGTCTTGGGTGGACGATAGTGCATAACTATCGATAGCTCGATTGAAAGAATAAAACGAAAATGTGAGCTAAATGAACTAGAACTAACCTTGAGCTCAGCTCTCTTTGGTTTGAGTCTTGGCTAAATGCATTGCATTTAAGAATCGATAGCTTGTTTTTAGACCATGAACAGCAAATGCAAATGAATAAAAAGAACTAAAATGAATACTGGGCTTAGCTTGCTTTTTGGTTTGATTCTTGGCTAAATATCGAAAATTAAATTGAAATAATAGAATGATATATGAGCTTAGCTTGCTGTTTGGTTTGAGTCTTGGGTGGACGATAGTACATAACTATCGATAATTCGATTCAAATAATAAAAGGAAAAGGTGAGTTTACAAAATGAGCTAAAAATAACCATGAGCTCAGCTTGCTCTTTGGTTTGAGTCTTGGCTGAATTAATGAGAAGAAAATGTGAGTTCTTAAAAAATATACTAAAATTAGCCATAAGCCTAGCTTACTGAATGATTTGAGTCTTGGCTGCTGGGTGGACTTAGAATTGAAGTAATGAAAATTAAATGAGACTGCTTAAAAAGGTACTAAAATTAACCTTGAGCTTAGCTCGCTAATTTAGTTTGAGTCTTGGCTAAATTGATTGCATTTACCAATCGATAGCTCGATTATTGCAGTTACATTTGATATAATGAAAAGCGAATGCAAATCATGAAAGCGAAGTAAAATTAAGCAAGGCTTTACTTGCTCTTTGATTTGCGTATTGTGCATAATTATCGATAATATTGACTAGTTACATTTGAACTCAAGTAAATTCATGTATTTAAAGGAACTAAAATTACCCTTTAGTTCAGCTTGCTCTTTGGTACGAGTATTGGTTGAACGATAGTGCATTACTATCGATAATTCGATTTGTAAAGTTACATTTCACATGCAGAAAATTTGAGTATTTCAAGGAACTAAAATTCACCTTGAGCTCAGCTAACCGTTTGGTTTGCGTCTTGGCTAAACGTTTACCGAATTGCATTTAATAATCGATAACTCGATTAAAGATTTTTGAAAATTAATGAAAAACGAATGCAAATGACTAAATTAACCTTGAGCTCAGCTTGCTCTTTGGTTTAACTACTGGCTGAACAATCCTATATACCTATCGATAATTCGAATGATGCAGTTACTTTTGATATACAGAAATTTCGAGTATTTCAAGGAACTAAAATTCACCTTGAGCTCAGCTAACCGTTTGGTTTGCGTCTTGGCTAAATCAATGCCATATTGCATTTAATAATCGATAACTCGACTAAAGCCGTTACATTTTTGAAAATTAATGAAAAGCGAATGCAAATGATTCATCGCTGAGAGAGACCTTAATTGAATTGATACGCTTGAGGCTTAATTGAAACTGGTAAATGGCAGAATGCAAGGCAAAGGCAAAGGCAAACGGCTGTGCCAGCTTAATTGGAGACGAGTTTCAACTACCCTCTCGGCATGCAACCCCCAACCACCGTGAAAACCGATGCGATTGCGGCACCAATCAATGAATTATGTATCACAAAATGCACACACACTCGCATGTGTGTGTGTGTGATAGGTGTATATATACTTATTTGAGTAACTACCCCTACTCGGGTTAAGCACCCCTGCTGGCTACTCTAAGGGCGGCTTATGGCTGCTGCCCCGCCCAGTGGGAATGAAACAAACGATTTTATTGGCATCTGATAACTGCCAATTGTTCTTGTTGTTTTTGCTGTTTTTTTTTAATTACAATAATTTATTTTAATTTTTTTTTGTGGGCTTTCATTTACTTTGCTTTCACTACGACTGGATTGAAGTTTTTTCTGTTTTTTCTTTTTTTTATTTACAAAAGTTGCATTTAACATGGTTTCTGGTATCAAATGGTTTATAGAGTATATATATATATAATATATATATATATATATATGTGTGTATATATTTTATTGATCTGTTTCATGCATAGCCCTTAAATGCTGCATTAATAATGTTTATATTGCGCTTGATTAAATTGTTGCAAATTTTATTGATTGTTTAAGGTTTTTTTTTGGGTATTTTTTTTGTAATATTTTTTCTCTCCGCGCGGCCAGCAAATATCAGTCCTTATAATTAAAGTGAGATATCAAGTAAAACCCGAACTACTTAATAATTATATATATATATATTCGTGTGTGTGTGTGTGTGTGTATATAACATTAAAAGTTTTCTCATATTTCCTTTGTTTTCGTATATTTTTACAATTTACAAATGAATTAACTTTTTTTAGTATTAATTGATTTGCTTCAATTTTTTTTTAATACTGACATTAAATACTTAAAACTTATAAGAGTTGTATGTGTGTGTGTGTAAATGCTGAAATAAGAGAGTAAGAGAGAGAGTGAGAGAGAGAACGGCAGAGGGGTAGAGAGAGGAGAGAGCCCAGTGCATGCAGAAATCAAACTTCCCGTTGAACAGCGGCGCACAGTGGGCGCCAGCAGTTGTGAAACCAATAAAAATTTTATTTTCTATAGAAAATTTCGAGTGTTTGTTTTTTCTTTTGTTTTCTTTTTTGTATATTTTTTCCATTTTAATTGCATTTGCTTTTTCGATCATTCATAAAATGTAACGTCTAATTTTAATAATGAATTTTGTTTTGTTTTTTCTCTTGTTCTTTTTCTTTTATTAATTGTGTGTTTTCCTCTTCTTTTGTTAAGTAAATCATGGGTTCGTCGTTTACGCCTTCTCTTCTGCTTCTGCTTCTTGTTCTGCTTGTCATTATATATGTTTTTTTTTTTTTAACTTAAGACTTATGACTTAAAGGAAAGAAAGAGCTTGGTTTTTGTGTAGAATTTGTTTTTCTTTTTCTGAGGGGGGATGTTTACTTTTTTCGGTTTTTGTTTATTTTCTCGGCGAGAAAAATTGTATTTTTTTGTATATATAAAAAAGTACACATAAAATACAATTAAAATAAAATAAGAAATAGAAAATTATTTCTTAAACATAATAGAATTATATACTTTTGCGATTTTTTTGTGTCGTTTTTCTCTTGTTTTTGTTTTTTTGCTTGTAACTTTTTTTATTTATTATTAATTTAAATTTTTGTTTGTTTTGTTTGTATTTTTTTGTTGTTTTTTATTTTTCTTTTTTTTGTTTTGTTTTGACTACATTATTATTACGCTTGATCGTCCGAACCGGAACCGTCATCATTGTCATCATCGTCATCTGCGGGAGGGAGGAAGAAAGATTCGTCTTAGTCTTGGCTTGAGAGGGTGTAAGGGGGGAGGGGGGATAGACTTACCGTCGCACTCAATGTCATCGTCCTCACCATCGTAGGGTACATCGTATTCGTCGCTCTCGATTTCACTGTCACCCTCGATGAGATCATCTAATACCTCCTCCTCATCGGAATCGCCATCAGCGGGTTTATCTTTCTTGGCTTTCTTTGATTCGGCGGATTTAGCCTGCAAATGAAAGGAATCCAATTTCAAAATGAGTAAAGTTTATCGATAACAAATGGAGGGAAGTTGCTATTGCTGCAGCCACTGTTGCTGCTGTTGCTCGTGTTGAAACCTTTTGGGCGCCCAACTCGAACCCCACACTTCTCCTTGATCAAGGGCAAAGCGAAGTGTTCATGGAACCAACATACGCATGTTCTCGCAACATGCGTGTTCCCTCTCTCTCTATGTGCGTGTGTGTGTGTGTGTACATGGTCGTAAAAGTATATTTTAAGCCCACAAAACAAGAAAATCGCCCTTTACTGGCAGCAGCAAAGAAAAATCGTTATTTTCGCCGTAAAAAAGGCATTTGAAAAATGCGCGCGTCAATGGAATTCGCTGCAGCGAAGGGTGAGAGCGAGAGAGAGAGCGAGTGAGAGAGCGCAAGCGAACGATTGCCGCATTACAAGTGCAGCTCTCACTTACATACAAACAAACCCACACTCACACACACACACATATGTGTGTATATAAAGCGGCATATTTACTACATAATGGAAAAACAACAATCGAGAGGGCATATGTATCCGCAGCCGTGAGATACAAAACCAGCCAAGCCAAGCGTGCGTTCGACCCACTGTGACCGAAAGCCGAGCAAACAAGCTGAACCCGAAGCGAACCAAACCGAATAGCAAGCAGCGACGCTAGCGTCGCAGCAGCTGCTACACGCTAGCGTGTGTGTGTGTGTGCGTGTAAGAAGCTACAAAAGAGAGCGTGTGCTCACAGCGCTGTCGCTGTCAGGGCAGAACTGTACCTGAGAACGCGCGCGTCGTGACAATGGCTGCATGAATGAACGACTCACGCACACACACATGCGACAGCTGCCGTAGAAAAAGGCGCAAACGGTTGACCGCCGACGACGCCAGCGTCGCTGCCTCGGCGTGCGTTCATGTGCTGCTGATGCGTGGGTTCAAAACTCAGTTAACCAACCAACAACAAGGCTAGTACATAAGGCAGTCACGTTCCCATGTAACTGAAAGAAAGCCTGTAATACATAACCGTGCGATGGTTTGTGTGCGTGTGTGTGTGTGTGCGAAGGCATAATTTAACACAGCGATTGTTACAAAGCAGACAACAAGATAACTGGGAAAATGTGTGCAAAATATGCGGCGCGCTCTCTCAAGCACAACAAAAGCCACGACGAAGACTAAAGCAAAATACTTATGCTACCAACCAGGCATTACAGCAAGCAACCTATAAAACAGGGTCATCAATGATAGAGGCTGCTGTTAGGCAATAAAATGTATGACGATTATTAAGTAGAAAACTCTAGAAGAAAATGGGCATTATGAAGAAATAAAAGAAAGTTAGCTAGCGATCGAGAGTGTAGGTTGTTTTTTATATCATATCTGTAGATAGTAACGAAACGTAAATTTATCTATAAATTATTTATAGAAATAAGTTATATAGACAAATATATATGTGAGCTATATAAATATATTTAGATAAATCTTGAACAAGAGTAGGCAACAGATTCAAGAATCTCGAAGAGCATTGTTACATCCGCAGCATATTTCAATTAAGGAAGTTGCACCACCCTGTAAATGGATTGTTTTTATGAGCGCCCGCCATCCATGCACAGCACACACACACACGCACACACACAGGCACATAAATGTACCAAAATAAATACAAGTAAGGCGAAAAAAAGTGAAAGATAAATGTAAATGGGCATATACACAAACAACACATGTCTGTATACAGAATGTGTACATAAGTATTTACACGAAGAGCGGCAATGTGAGAGGGAGAGTAACTCTGTGTGTGGAAGAGAGCAATGCAAGCGGAGAGGGAGAGTAAGTGACGGCGGCGTTCTCACTGAGAGTACGCGCGCTAGTTAAACTGTACATTTTTATTTTGAGTTTGTGACAAATCAAATGATTTGCTAATTTATGTGATTTATTCTAGAGATACCGCGTGCCTCTCTTTTGCTTTTGAATATTTTTATGTTTATCAAAAATGTGATTTTTTCGATTATGGCATAAAACAAATGGAAAACAGGCGAATGGAATGTTCGACAGCCTAAAAAACTGGTTCTCTCTGCCTCTCTATACACCTCTCGCTCACTCTCCTCTCTCTGTCGCTGCCTCTATTTCCCTCATTCACTCTTGTAACATGGCGGACTGCCTCTGCCGCCTTCGCCGGCCGGCATTGTTTTTAGCTGAGAGTGCAACTTTTTGGCTGGCGCGCAATTCGTTGTTTTTTGTTATTTATAGCTGCCAAATTTGGTAAATGCTGTAAAATACGACCGAATACGTCAAATGCTAGATGTAAGAGAGCCGTCAAATGTTAGTCTTAAGAGCGCCGTCAGCAAAGTTGTTACAAAAACTGCATTTACCTAGCTAAAGAGCTTGATTTGTAATGCATTAGTATTTAGCATGCACACACACACATGCACACATACGTGTGTGGGTGCGAGTGAATACATGAGTTGCAAGGCCGCATTGCTGGCGAAGCTTTTAAAGTTTATCTCTTGGCTTTTTGCGTCTTGCTGCTTTCCTTGTGCAATGCTAATGACCTATGTGTGCCGTATTCCAGTATTTACTTGCTTTGTTTTTTTCGTTTGTACTAAAATCGACGGTCTCTCATTCTCTCTATCTTCTATTATCTCTCTCTCTCTCTCTCTGGCCACAATAACTGTACCGCAGCCCCGCCACCACGGCAGTTCGATTATTAGACATCCTAACCTCGATTTGAACCGAACAACAAATAATCTTTGATTACCGACTCACAATCGTCTTAATTTAATCGTAAACAACAACAGCTCTCTCTCTCTCTCACACACATACTCAATCACTCAATGCTTTGCATGTAAAGTAACTATTTATGTATTTGTATATAGATGAGTGTGCGCGCTCTCTCTCTCTAATGTGCCCCTTTACATGCTCTCTTTCTCTTCTCAGCGGCCGCTATCGGCAGCTGAACGTTAGAAAGGCGGCTGAAACTGAAAAACGTGTGTATATCTATTTCTAGAAACTTTTTTCTGCCAGTTTTATTTTTGCCGCCGGATTTTGTAATTTGCTTTCCGTGGTAACAGAAAGGAAAAAGCGCATGAATCATTTGCACAACTACGGCAAAAATTAGCGCGTAAACAAAACTACAAAGCGTTAATCGATTGTGACGGCAGCGCGTTCGATAAGTCGATCGATAAACGCGTGACGCGTCGCTGAGAGCGACGGAAGAGAGGGAAGGAAAGACAATGACAAGTGCAATCGTTTGTTTTGTTATTAAACAAGCACACACACACACACACAAACATAGAGAGAGACACACTCACACACACATACATACAAGAGAAGCTTGCTTTGCGACTGATTAGGGTTAATTGTGTGAAACTGTACGAGGTGAACTCGAGCAGAGCTGAGAGAAGATCCTTTTGAAAGAGAGTCAGAGAGAGCGAGATTTATTCGATTTGGGCTTTCAGTGGATACTTACTTCGGCTTGCCTCTTTGTGCCTTTGACGGATCCCTTGGCGGGCGCAGCAGCAGCATCTGCCGCATCGGCACCGTCCTCCCCCCCATCCTTGGCCGTGCCGTTATCGGCAGCAGCTGCATCGCCAGCGGCGTCGGCGGCCGCTGATTTGTCCTCGGCAGCTGATTTGGCTTTGGCTTTGAGATCCTCCTTCACATCGCTGTCGGCGCTGACGGCGGCTACCTTCTCGACGGCAACATCACCGTTATTTTGTTGTTCTGTGGCTGCAGACATTTTGTTGTTGTTTTGCTTTTGAACTTGTTTGAAAAACTTTTGTTGTTTTTTTGTACAGTTATATAACGAGCATGCGTCGTTATATGTAGGCTTAAATTGTAATGATTAATGCGCGCGTGAATTTCAGTATCCGTTCAAGTGCTGTGTGTATACTGCTCCAACGCTTTTGCTGTTTGATTGCTGTGTGTTCAAGATATTTTTTTTTTGGGTTGTTGACAAAAATTAGCGCAAAATAGATAGACTGTTCCGAGGAGGGAAAAAACGAGAACCACACCGCACGAAGCACACAAACACACTGTCTGAAATGCTGCTACGTCCTGTGTATTTAACAGATACAACAAGAGCGCACATGCACACAAACACAAGCACAAACTCACACGCACACACACACAGACGCACACGCTGCCGAACGCCGCTGCTTGCTCTCGTTTTTTCTCTCTCCCTCTCTGTCGTACGGACCGGCGGCTGTTCGCTCGCTTATCACTCGCTCACGCTCACGCCGCGCGCGCCTCTGCCGCTGTTCCCCTCTCCAAATATGCTCTCTCGCTCTGCCGTGCATGCAATACACTGAACAAAAAAGCACGGCGGCATTTGTACAGCAGCAGTTAGCAAAGTAGAGAAGAGAAGGCAACAACAACATTGGGCAGGTAGCGGAGGCGAGAACAAAATAACAAACGCTGCCCCAGCCCCCGCCAGTCCGCTGACCGACTCTACAAATAATTTTGCAATAATTTTTGATAAAATAATAAAGTATTTATAATATAGTCGCAGTTCTAGCGCGGCTACAAATATACAAAATAATTCGTATGTGCGTACGCGCTATTTGGTATATTTGTATGCCTCGTCTGATTAGTTTTCGGTATTTTGTATTTTATTGCTCTCTGACTGACCACCGATATGTGTACCCGTTGACGGCTCGTACAAGACTAAACCTACCATCGCACACGGACCGGCTACAGATTGCAGGCAGTGTCTTCTTGTACAGCTTGAGCGTCTTAGATATTTGCCTATTGCTGGCCCGCCTTTATTTGGATCGGCTCCAAACCTGTGCTAATCGCTAGTGCACATCGCCCCCTTTCATTTGCCACCCCATCGATGGCGCTGCGATCAAGCTGAAATCCCGAATTGACACCTCGAGTGGGTTTCTTGACGAATTCCATACAAAATGCGCTCGCTGCTCGTGAGTGAGTACAGGCACAGCCAGCGGCGACGTCGACAGCACGTTTGGCGGTAAATTTGAAAATTGCCGGCCGCGGCGGTTGGCTTGGCCCGTAACAGTTCTTCTTGCTGCTGGTGCTGGTGATGGTGGTGGTGGTGGTTGAACGTCATGGAGGGGGGGCTGCTTGACGGGGCTTGGAGCTGGGCAGCTAGCTGGCTGGCTGTCAGGCTGGCTGTCTGGTTGGTTGGCTGGTTGGCTGGTGGGGAGGGCCCACTCGGCAGTTGTATGGGCAGCAGTGACTGCGACGGCGACGGTGGCAGCGGCAGCGGCAGCGGCTGGCCGGGCAGCTTTGGCGTTCTGTCGCCGCGTCAGTTGCGCGTTCTGCTGTTGGATTGCATACTCAGCGGCAGTGTGTGTTGTTTGGCTTATTGTTTGTGCCACAGCATATTTATAGAGTGGACCCAAACGCATGCGAGTAATCAGGTCAATTGGACGACTGAAGAAGATGCCTCTATTCTATTTATTTTTATTTATTATTTTATTATATACAAATATGCGTCAGCTGTTGCATTAGCTTGCAACGTTGTGAATTGCAACGTGCTGCTAATATAGATGCATTAATTTGCATTACTGTGAATTACATTTGAACAAGGTTCACCCCGCTTCTCGAAGTTTTCTCTCTGCGTGTGAGTGTGCATGTGTGTGTGAGCGTGCATGTGTGTCTGTGTTGAGCACTTTGCATCTTTCATTTCTTTTTCAGTTGATCCCACACACATTTCGGTGGTTCGACAATTTGCTGTCTCTGTTCATTACACGAACCACACTGGTTCAGGAATTGACTAATGAGCAAACGTTCTTCTGCTCTATTGTCGCTCGCTCTCTCTCCTGCTCGCTCTCTCACTAACTTTAGTCGACGCTTTTTCTGCTATTTTTATTCTATTTCATTTTATGCAAAGCAAATAAGTTAGTTTAGTTTGTAATCTGAATAATATGAGAGACGCACACAAAACGTTAATTAAAAGCGACGGCGCTGCGCTAGAGATGACAGACGTGGAGACGGCCTGCCCCCCAACCCAGCCGGTTCGCAGCGCTCTCAGAGCACACCTGTAATCGTGGAACAATCATATTGAGTTATCATATTTAAACAGCGCAGCAGCAGCGGCAGCTACAGCTACGGCAGCTACTCGTCGTTCCACGGCAAACAACATTTGTGACTTTTGCCTGCTTTTGCTTCTGAGCCTTAGCATTTCTCGATAAGCCGATTTGCGTCTTCGTCTTTGCCTTCGTCTTTCGTTTGCTTCGACTCTTTTTGGCCCATTTTTTGGAGCAGTTCTTAAAGCTTTTGAAGACCTAAGGCAGCTGTCCGATTCAGTTGATTCCCTATTTTTCCCGTACGACCCATAGTTTTCAAGGTTAACTGTATGCCCTATAATAAAACTAAAAGCAAAAAAAACAACCCATATTTCAGTACCTCCTCAACGGCGTGTTGTTTCACAGAATTGCGATAAGAAAGGTGCAATCGGTTACATTCAGGCAGCGGGGAGGAAAATGCTTCAGAGGTAGTCAAAAAAAAAAAGAGAGATGAAAATTTCTCAGGTAATCACAGCTAAACTAGGGATAGAGATAGCAATAGCAATAGCCATAGAGATAGCAATATAGCTGAAAAACCTTTTGGTATAGCTTGTACATTTTTGTAATATTTTTATATTTTTCGCGCAGTGTACGCACACATTGCGTCTGTTTGCTGTAGCATGCAACGGAAAGGTGTTAATCAAGGCAATCGATTCATTTTTCCTTCTTATACATATTTGTGCTTAATATTTCGATTAAGATTTGCTGATATGACGCTATATAGTCTACAAAATTTATATATATACTGAATATACTGAAAAAATATAGAATAGAAATAGAATAGAAATTTTAAAAATGTATTTTATTTATACTATAAAAATCTTATATATGTATATAAAAAATACATTTTTTTTATTTTTTTTTTTGTATTAATAAAAAAAATAATAAAAACACCCAACATTTTTTAAAATAAATACTATATACATATACATAAAATAAATTTTTCGACTTTTTATAGTATGAATAAAATAAATAAAAAAAAAATAAAATTTTAAATATATATATATATATATATAAAATATAATACATTTTCGACTTTTTACTAAATAAAAAAAAAAATTAAAAAAAATAAGTTGTAGATATATATAATAAATTTTCGACTTTTTATAATATAAATAAAAAAAATTAAAATAAAAATAAAATTTTTAAAAAATATATATTATAATATATACAATAATAAATACATTTTTCGACTTTATATAATATAAATAAAATTAAAAAAAAATATATATATAGTGTATAATAAATTGTTCGACTTTCTATAATATATATACAAAAACACTTTTTAAAATAGATATATATATATTATGTATAATATTTATTTGAATTTTTGAAAATAAAAATAATATAAATAAAAAAAAAATATTTTTTTTAAGATATTTATATCACGTATAATACATTTTACGACTTTTTATAATATAAATAAAATAAATTTAAAGCATGAATAGAAATTCAGCACAAAGCACTCAGTGTGCAGATGCAAATAGCTCTTTGAGTTGAAAACAAGAGGAAGGTGTGAAAAGCGTGAAAAACTTGCAAGTTCTATGTGATATTCAGATATATACACACCCATATATATATTTATTCACATATATGCACATGATATATACTCAACTTTAGCCTTGCGTGCAATAATAATAAAAATGAAAATGCTTCATTAGTTTGAGATTTACTGTACAATCTCATATTAATACCCTGCACTGCGCCCTTCACCGTGTACAGCATCTGCAATGTCAGCGTTGCCGGATCATTTCAGAGTTCGTTTCGTAAAGGAGAAAAGAACTCGGAGAATCGTGAACTGGTTTGGCTCAGGCCCAGCGAGGGCAGCTGGCGACGACTGTTGGGTGTCTTGCGGAGAGCTGCTCTCCGATAAGCCCAGCTAAATGGAACTTACAAAACGAAACGCGAGCTATTGCTCGCAGTATTATTATTAGTTAGACGACGTTGCTCAAGTCGCGTTTTGCCAGCATGTGCGAGTGCAGCGATTAGCTGAATACCCTACGCTGACAGAGAGAGAGAGAGAGGGCGAGAGAGAGAGAGAGTGACTACGTCAACGGGCATTTCACACGCAAATATTCAATTTACTTTGGGCTCCACTTCGAGTACATGGCCCGAGTATGTGTTATCATTATGCCAAGAGCTTATTGTGTTCATTCTTTGGCGATTGCTCTGATTGTGCAGAAGGGCGCCAGGCCCACTCACTTGACGCACTGGCTCGGGATCGGACTGCAAACGCAGTCGCATAGGCCTCGCTCTGCCCGCCTTTGTGCTGCTGCCATCTGCGTCATGCATTTGGCTGCAATGGGAACGCTTTGCCGAGTGGTTGGACGACGGACGGGGTTGGGCGGTGGTGGTGGTGGTGGTGCTGCTGCTGCTGATGATGGTGGTGTTGTTGGTGGTGGTTGTGCCGACCCGGCGATTGGGTGAATGAATCATTTGCGAAGAGCAAATGTTGGCGTCATTTCAGATCTAGCTGTGTGTGTATCCATGTGAGTGCGAGAGCAGAAAAAACGAGTAAGAGTGACGACTCGACTAGGAGATACCCTGCACACTGTGAAGAGCTGATGTATTAATCATTATATGGGATGGTATGCAAAATCCAAGGAATACGAAATACGAGAGCAGAAAAAAACGAGTAACAGTGACGGCTCGACTAGGAGATACCCTACACAATGCGAGGAGTTGATATTTGAAGCATTATATTGGGGTGGTATGCTAAATCCAAGGAATACGAAATATTTGTATTTATTACAGCAATTTACATCGTGAATTTGAAGTCTCTAGCTTTTATGGTTATTGAGCTACGCTTGAAAAACCAAGCCAAATTATCGATTTTTATCGATAGTAAGAAAATAGAATGAGTTATAGAAAAAGATAAACTCATACGGGAATTCAAGTCTCTAGTTCGAGATCGAGGACGGATCTATATCAACTCCTGATTAAGAATCTATATACTTTATGTGCTGTGGCACGCCTCCTTTTGCCTGTTACATAAATTAACACACAACTAATATACCCCTAATTTCCATTTACAGCGCGTTCAGGGTATAAAAAAGGCAAAAGCAACAAATTTACACCAACTGTGCACAATTGCCTCAGAGAGCTGCGTTGTCATGTAGCATCCATTCATTTCATTCAATACATAATTACACACACACGCACACACACACACATTCATAGACTACAAAGTCGTTTGGCAAATTAACATACATATATGTATATCTAAATTATTGTGTATCTATTCAATAATGTGCTAGCTGCGTTACTTAATAGTAAGTCTAATCGCTTTACTTGACCTTAGCGAACTGCAATTAATTATTATTTTAACTCTAAATACATTGCCCTCGATAATTTGAATTTGCCGCCAAGCACAAAATGAAACACGCCCTCGCGTTGCTTTGCAACACTGTTCAGCCGCGTTGCTCAACACTGTTGTCAGCGTTGCATGCGATATGCGCGGCCAACGGCTAAACTCCAATTGGAACCGCTTCAAACCGGCCAAAGCGTTTTTAACTATTTTAATCTAATGAGACTCCTATTAAGCTCAGACTTCCACCTCTTGCAGCTGGTTCGAGGCGGGGCTGGAGTGTTGCGGCTTTGACTGGCGCGCGTTGGCAACCCTAATCAAGCTGCCCACTGATGACCTTGCGCTGACATTGCCGCACAGCTGTGGGTCAATCGCAATCTTTTCAGCAGTTCGTTCGCTACACTTTGGCAAGCAACAAAATGGCCTTCAACAAGCTGAGCATCGAGAGCCTGGATCTGGAGGGCAAGCGCGTCCTCATGCGGTAGGTGATCTGGTTTGGGTCTCGGGTGATCATCATCCGCCTGGGGCATGTTGCATAAATGAAAATTTTCCATCTTTGCCCGCAGCGTTGACTTCAATGTGCCCATCAAGGAGGGCAAGATCACGAGCAACCAGCGCATTGTCGCCGCCCTGGACAGCATCAAGCTGGCGCTCTGCAAGAAGGCCAAGTCGGTGGTGCTCATGTCCCACCTGGGCCGGCCCGATGGCAACAAGAACGTCAAGTATACGCTGGCGCCCGTCGCCGAGGAGCTGACCAAGCTGCTCGGCCAGAAGGTGATCTTCCTCACGGACTGCGTCGGCGCCGAGGTGGAGGCCGCCTGCAAGGATCCCGCCGCCGGCTCCGTCATCCTGCTGGAGAACGTGCGCTTCTACCTGGAGGAGGAGGGCAAGGGCGTGGACGCCAGCGGCGCCAAGGTGAAGGCCGACCCCGCCAAGGTCAAGGAGTTCCGCACCAGCCTGGCCAAGCTGGGCGACGTCTACGTGAACGACGCCTTCGGCACGGCCCATCGCGCCCACAGCTCCATGATGGGCGAGGGCTTCGAGAAGCGCGCCGCTGGCCTGCTGCTCAACAAGGAGCTGAAGTACTTCTCGCAGGCGCTGGACAAGCCGCCCAATCCCTTCCTGGCCATCCTCGGCGGCGCCAAGGTCGCCGACAAGATCCAGCTGATCGAGAACCTGCTGGACAAGGTCAACGAGATGATCATCGGCGGCGGCATGGCCTTCACCTTCCTCAAGGTGCTCAACAACATGAAGATCGGCGGCTCCCTGTTCGACGAGGAGGGCTCCAAGATCGTCCAGAAGCTGGTCGACAAGGCCAAGAAGAACAACGTCCAGCTCCACCTGCCCGTCGACTTCGTCTGCGGCGACAAGTTCGCCGAGAACGCCGCCGTCAGCGAGGCCACCGTCGAGGCGGGCATCCCCGACGGCCACATGGGCCTGGATGTGGGACCCAAGACGCGCGAGCTCTTCGCCGCGCCCATTGCGCGCGCCAAGCTCATCGTGTGGAATGGGTAAGTGGAGCTAGAAACTCTACCCTGATTATGGTAATGATTCCCCTCCTTTGCAGCCCACCCGGCGTCTTTGAGTTCCCCAACTTCGCCAACGGCACCAAGGCCATCATGGACGGCGTCGTGGCGGCCACCAAGAACGGCACCGTCTCCATCATCGGCGGCGGCGACACTGCCTCCTGCTGCGCCAAGTGGAACACCGAGGCGCTCGTCTCGCACGTCTCCACCGGCGGCGGCGCCTCCCTGGAGCTGCTCGAGGGCAAGACACTGCCGGGCGTAGCCGCCCTCTCCAATGCCTAAGACGGGACTTACCCCCACAAATAAATAATCATCCCAATCTCTCTGAATTACTAACCTTAATGTTGTCACTGCTGCGCCAGACACTGCTTATCACGTAGGCCCCAAAGTTCAATAATAAACCGAATATATAAGTTAACTAGCCACAAAAAAAAGGAGAAAGAGTTCCAAATTATTTCCTTAACCTAAACGGGTCTTATATGACTGCCTAGGGGTGGAGTAAGAGTTCCAGTTGGGAATTTTTCTTGTCTAGTTGGAAAATCAATAAAAGAGTTGGGCTAAATTTCTCTTTCGAATTGATTATATTATAACTATATCAGCATATTTTATCGTTATATATATGTATATCTGGCAAAAATAAGCCTATATAAAAAATTGTTTAAAATAAAGAAAAATATACCTAAAAAATATATATAAAATATAAATTGTAGTTTAACATTTGCTATAAATTGAAGACACGCAAGACACACACTTTCCAATTAGACTTCCGATGCTCGAAGTTTAAAGGGAAACTCGAAAATATATGGTGAAATCGTGAATATCAATTACATTAATCGTATAATAATATATCAATTAATTACAAATTCAAAGGAAATTCAATTCTTACAATTCTTCCGCGACATGATTTTTTCATTTATACCCTAAACCCATTGAAACTGGGAAATGAGGGTATAAAGGCTTTGTGCAAATGTATGTAACAAGCAGAAGGAGACATTCCACGCCTCATATCTATGCAGGATATCTCTTAGTCGAGCACTCTTGAGTAGACTCACTCTCTTGTTATTTCTCAATTCTAAACTTTATCCACTTCTACGCATAGCTCGCAATTGAAGGAGAAGGAACTTATACTAAGCTCGACTTTGTAGTATTTTAGGCTTAGGTATCTCTTAGTCGAGCAGTCTCCAGTAGACTCATTCTCTTATTTGTTATTGCTCAATCCTAAACTTTATCAAATTCTACGTCGATGCTCATAACTGAAAGAGAAGGAAACTTATACTAAGCCCGATTTTATTGTAATTTCAACTCTACTTTCTCTAAGTCGAGGTGCCTCTTAGTCAAGGTATCTCTTAGTCGTGCAGTCTCTAGCAGACTAACTCTCTTACTTGTTATTTCTCAATCCTAAACTTTATCAAATTCTAGGTCGATGCTCATAACTGAAAGAGAAGGAAACTTATACTAAGCCCGACTTTATTGCAATTTTAACTCTACTTTCTCTAGGTCGAGGTGCCTCTTAGTCAAGGTGTCTCTTAGTCGATCAGTCTCGACTAGAGCACAACAAGTAAGGCTAGTTATTTCTCAATGCCCTCAGTAGTAAGCCCGACTTGTGTTTATATTAAATTTACTCTCTGTAATTACTCTAGCTGACGCTTACACAAGTTAAAATATAAAACTTAAGCTTATACTCTACAATCTTGAATCGAATCTGCGCTTAATTACAATACAAACTCACACTTGATTACTCCGGCATCCGGCATTATTTGCGGGCAAAGTTGGAGTCCATGGCGGACGAGGTGCGCTGAATGTTGTTGAGATTGGCGCGAATGCGATTGCCAATGGAGGTCTGGTTGTCGATGGCCTTCTTCACCTCCTTGTTGATGAACTGCTGGTCGAAGTCGCGCGCCTGGTTCTGCGCCTCCTCGCGCGCATATTCCTCCCGGTGCTTGTGCACCACCTTGGTGCGGTCGGCCTCGCGCCACGTCGCATTGTCCATCATCTCGCGCAGACGCGCCTCGCGCTCACTCTCGCTGAGCTTGGGCTTGGCAGCTTTGTCCGCTTGACGTGCAGGCGGCGCCATAGCTGGTCTTGGACTAGCTCGGTCAGCTCTCTCCCGCGGCTGTCGCTGCTTATCGTTGCTGCGACTCCTTGGACGATGCTGCTGCTGATGTTGGTCTCTGCGTGCACTGCGACTTCTGCTGCGCCTGCGTCCGGATTTAGTGCTCCCTCGCTCTTCGGTCTTGCTGTCGCTTCTCTCAGCTCTTCGTTTCTTTTCCCTGGACTCTTTATCCTTTGCTTTGTTGGATTCGCGGCTATCGCTTCTGCCTCGTCTTGCTTTGCTCTCCTTGGCCTTCTTCGATCTCTCATCTGTTGAACTGCTGCTGCTCCTCCCTCGTCTGCCTTTGCTCTTCTTGGCCTTTTTTGATCTCTCATCTGAGCTGCTATTGCTTCTGCCTCGTCTTGATCTGGTTTCCTTGCCCTGTTTCGATCTATCAACTGAGCTGCTATTGCTCCTCCCACGCATTGCTTTGCTCTCCTTATTCTGTTTCGATCTATCAACTGCTTTACTCTCCTTGGTCTTTTTCGATCTCTCATCCGAGCTGCTACTGCTTCTCCCACGTCTGACTTTGCTCTCCTTGGCCTGCTTAGTTCTTTCATTTGTTCTGTTTTGCTTGGTCTTCTGCGATCTATCATCTGAACTACTGCTGCTCCTCCCTCGTCTTGCTCTGCTCTCCTTGCTCTGCTTAGATCTAACATCTGATTTACTATCGCTTCTCCCACGTCTGCCTTTGCTCTCCTTGGCCTTTTTCGATCTCTCATCTGAACTACTGCTGCTGCTCCTTCCACGCCTTGCTCTGCTCTCCTTAGTTCTTTCATTTGCTCTGCTCTCCTTGCTCTGTTTGCTTCGCTCATCTGCTCTGCTGTTACTTCCATTCCGTCTGTCTCTGCTCTCCTTAGTCTTTTTCGATCGCTCATCTGTGCTGCTGCTGCTACGACCACGTCGTGCTCTGCTCTCCTTCATCGACTTTTTTCGTTCTCTTGAGCAACTGCGGCGTCTTCCCTTCTTCTCTGCGCTTCGCTCTCTTTTGCCTTTGCTCTCCTTCAGCTTCCTTGAGCGCTCATCGTCGCTGCTGTCACGTCTGCCTCTGCTCTCCTTAGTTCGCTTCGCTGGCTTCTCTGCACTGGTGCTGCGGCTTCTGTCACGTCTGCCTCTGGACTGCTCCTCCTCACTGGAGCTATCGCTATCATCGCTGCTACTGCTGCTGCTGCTGCTGCTACTGCGACGCTTCGACTTCTTGCTCTTCGCTTTCTTTTGCTTTGCTGCCATGTCCAGTTGCTTGGTCAGCGTACGATACTTGGCGTCCAGCAGCTTGTCCAGCTTGAAGTCCTCATTCGTGCTCTCGCCCTTCAGTTTCTTCATCTGCTTGGCCAGCTTTCTGTCCAGATCCTCGTTGCTGTCGCTGTCATCGTCGCTGCTGCCCTTTTTGCTCTTCTTTTTCTTCGACTTTTTGCTCTTCTTGGACTTCTTGTTGCGTTTCGTCGCTTGCTCTTGCTCCGTTTTGAGTATGCGATGGATTTCCTTCAGTTTGACTGGATTTTCCAGCAGCTTTCGGCGCGATTCCATTTCACGCTGTTTGATGAGCATCAGGGGATCTTCCATTGTCTTGCGCTGTATGTCCACCTGCTCGGTGGATTGCAGATTACGATATTCGCGTATGGAGAAGGGCACACACTCGTGCTCCACATGGTTAATGGACTGCTTGACACCCAGCGTGCTGTGCTCCTGGCGTTTCTCCTCCGCCTGCAGCTGCTCAAAGGATCTGTCTATCTTGCGGCCCAGCAGGTATTCCTCCCGGTTGATTAGCTCTGCGCTATCTGTAATAATTTCAGGGATTAGTGAGACATCAAGTTAAGTTATATCAAGTCTCAGTCTTATTTACTTTTGTACATCCATTCGAGCTTTGCTTCGCCGCCATTGTTGCTGTTGAGTACGCCGGAATTCTCGCCTATGCGCCGCAGCTCTTCACGGTCACGCTCCTCATTGATCTCCTTGCGCAGATCATCCAGTTTGCGCTGTTCCTCCTGCTTTGCCTGCTCCGCTTTCCACACGCGCTCCTGATTCTTCATCGTGTGAGGATGCCATGATTTCTTCAGGTTCTATATAGATATAAATGAGTTAGATACGTGTTTGGACTGCAGTTGGTTTTAGGTCTTACCAAATCTCCGCCACCCATCTTGAGATTTGCTCAGGTTTTAGTCAAGCAAAATATATACGTATAAAAACAACGACGCTTGTTTTCTCTTTTTTTTTACCGGAACATATGATGCAGCTCACACAAAATGTATTGCACAGCTAAATGCAGCTCATTTTATTAGCACTTATATATTGCATATATTCTTTGTAAAATAAACAATCAAAACCCGTTTATTGGTTAATATAATATATATAGATTACTGCTAACACAAGGCATTATTTTAAATTTCACTTATTTAAAACGTTCTGCACGCACTGCCTACTAGCCGTCACTAGGGGCAACAGCTGTTTATAACAAATTTATCGACAGCCGCCATAACGTAAGAACAACAATCGATAAAACAACGTTCAGCCATAGCTAACACGACGCGCGAAGAATTTCACCAACTGACAAATAAACAATAGACAAATAAATATATATGCACTCACTTTATTTACACTAATACATTGGTTAAGATATAATACATATATTACTTTTTACACTAGACAATATTTTAAATTTTATATCACTTATTTTACGCGCTTTGCATGCTCTGCCTACTACCACCTGTTTATAGCAAATTAATCGGTCACCGCCACATTATAGCAATAATTATCGATATGACAACGATTAGCCATAGCTAAAATTTAACGCGCGTACTAAAAGTTAGTGCGAAGAAAATGACAAATATTGTACAAATAAATATATATTTATATTCACTTTATTTGCCGTATAAATTAAATAAAACAAGTATGTATTTTATAGCACACAGCTATCAGATCTTCGAGATTATTATGTGACATAACGGCCTTTCGCCTGTGTCATATATTTAAAATTTAAAATTAATGTTTATAAAATTTGATCAAATTTGTTATTGAAATGTTACAATTGCTGCCACAAAACTGTGCCGTACTTTCAAATTCAATACTAAACTTATGGCATCATTCAAACAAACTCCTTAGCCATGCCACAGAGCTACAAAGTCAGCGAACTTTCGCCGACAAGGGAAAATTGCCGAAGAAGCTCAGCCTGAAGGATGTGGATGTGGCGGGCAAGCGGATATTTATGCGCGTGGACTTCAATGTGCCCATGAAGGATGGCAAGATCAGCAACAACCAGCGCATCCAGGCGGCCCTGCCCAGCATTAAATACCTGCTGGAAAAGAAATCCAAATCTGTGGTGAGCCAATCAATGGAGTTATCCAAAGATTTCCTCTCTGATCCTCCTTCTTCGTAGGTACTGGCTTCCCATTTGGGCCGTCCGGATGGCAAGAAGAACATGAAGTTTTCATTGAAACCCGTTGCCAAGGAACTGGAAAAATTACTGAATCACCAAGTCACCTTCGTAGAGGATTGTGCAGGCGGTGGTGAAGCCTTAAAGGATGCTCCGGACGGCGCTGTGGTATTGCTCGAGAATCTGAGATTCTATGCCGAAGAAACGGGCAGCAGCAAAGATGAGAACAAGAAGATGGTTAAGGCCGATCCGGCCAAGATCAAGGAGTTCCGCAGCAAATTGGCCAAATATGGCGAGATCTATGTGAACGACGCCTTTGGCACGGCCCATCGGGCGCACAGCTCGATGATGGGCGAGGGCTATAAGGTGCGTGCTGCCGGATTTCTGCTGGACAAGGAGCTGAAGTACTTTGCCAAGGCACTGGACAATCCACAGAAGCCATTCATGGCTATACTGGGCGGCGCCAAGATCGCCGACAAGATTCCCTTGATTAACAACCTGCTGAACAAGGTGGATCAGATGATCGTGGGCGGTGGCATGGCGTTTACGTTCCTGAAGGTCATGAACAACATGGAGATTGGCAAATCGCTCTTCGACGAGAAGGGCGCCAAGATGATCAAGGACATTATGAAATCGGCCGAAAAGAAGAAAGTGAAAATATTGCTACCCGTGGACTTCCGCTGCGCCAAGAGGACGGGCAAGGATTTTGGCGACATCACAACAGTGGATGTCAAGCAGGGCGTGCCCAAGGATCTGATGGGCCTGGACATAGGCAACAAGACGATTGAGAAGTTCGGCTTAGCCATCGCTGAGGCCAAGACCATTGTCTGGAACGGCCCACCAGGTCTCTTCGAGATCGAGAAATTCGCCGTGGGCACTAAGGAAATGCTGGACGCAGTCGTCTGTGCCACAATCGCTGGCGCCACCACAATAGTTGGCGGCGGCGACACGGCCACAGCCTGCAAGAAGTTCGGCGGCAGCGACAAGGTCTCGCACGTCTCCACGGGTGGCGGAGCTGCCTTGGAGTTGCTCGAGGGCAAGAAGCTGCCCGGCGTGGCGGCTCTGTCAGATGCCAAGAATTAAATTAATATAATAAATATTAAATTAATATAAAAAATATTATAATATAAATATGAACGATAAATTAAGCCTTAATTTCTGATTAATCATATAAATTTATTTATTTTAAAAATGATTTTTGCTGTTAAAGCCTTTCCGCTTCCCGTGGGAATTTGGATTTAATCCATTGTCGATTATAGATATCTTTCTTTTTGGCCAATTGAATCGCTGGAATGAGAGTTTCTTTAAATAAGATTGACAACTAATAGAACGGCTTTCAGGGATTAGATAATATAACATAATTCTGTTCGATTTGGTTGCTGCTCGCTCAATATCATAAGTCAGCAGCATAAACATTGCTACCATGCCCGATCGCTCTTTAATACAATAAAAGTGGTTAGTCTGCATTTTCGATAAAAGATCATTAACAATTCTGGCCTAGTCGAAGCTTATTAGCTCTGCCGTGGCGGGCTCGGCGGCTTTGCTCTTGGCAGCGGGCTCGGGTTCGTTTTGGGGTGGTGCCGGTGCCGCAGCCACAGCCTGAACTTGGGTATTGCTGAGCTCCACTGCAGCAGCTGTTGGTGGTGGTGGAGGTGCTGCTGCTGTTGGTGCTTGCTGCTGTGGTGGTGCCTGCTGTGGTGGTGGTGCTGCTGCCTGTTGCGGTGGTAGTTGGGCATTTGGAATTGGCGGATGCGACTGCACGATTTGCTGCTGCTGTAGCATTACATGAGCCAGATGTGGTTGCTGCTGTACTTGGGGCTGTGGCTGGGGTTGGGGCTGGGGTTGCTGCTGTGGCTGTGGTTGAGGCTGTGGCTGATGTGGCAATTGCTGCTGCTGTTGTGGCAATTGCTGCTGCTGTTGCTGCTGTGGTGGCATCTGGGACATCATGGGCTGACCTGGATTGGGATATGCATTTTCGGGCAGTGGCTGCTGTGGCATCATATTGCCCTGTGGCGGCATCATCATGCCCTGAGCGGGTGGTGGCTGCGGCATGGCGGGATTGTACATGCCGGGCGGGGGTATGCCGCCTGCAAACTGGCCAACTCCATTGGGTGGATAGCCAGCGGCAGCCACGTACGGATTATACACGTTGTTCAGCTGATGCGAGGGCGAGCCGTGTGGCGCCACTGCCGAGGGCGGCAGATAGGGATAAGGCGCCGTTTGACCCATCAGATATTGGGCCTTCTGTTGCTCCTGGCGCAATTGCATCTCGCGCTCCTGCTCCTGGATGCGTTGCAAGGCGAGCTGGCGTTGATATTGCAAATATTCCTGCTTCTTCTTGCGCATGATCTCCAGCTTTTGGGCCATTTGCAGTTGACGTTGGCGCTCCTGCTCCTCGGCTATGCGACGCAGCTTCTCCACATGCTCCTGCCGCAGTACATCGAGCGCCGCACGCGAGTCCTTAATCTGCGCCAGCTTGTCCTGCAGCTGCTCGTACCACATGCGCTTGTCGTCCATTTCCTTGATGTAGGTCAGCTGCTGGGAGTGCAGCGAAGTGAGCGTCATGAACAGAGTCTGCACCGAGGAGTCGTTGGAGATGCTACGTCCGCGGCTCGAATTGGACTTCATGCGATTCACAAAGATCTCCACCTGGGTGCGCATGTTGGCGGCAAACTCATCAATTTGCACCTCATCGGCGTTCTTTGGCAACGGCAGCGTTTGCAGCAGCTGCTGCTGCTGCTGTTGGGGCTGTGGAGTGGGCGGCATCGGGCTAGGCGCCGATGGACTCGCCATCGATGAGGATTCGCTAATTTTGCGCTGCTCCCAGTAGCTGCGATTCAAATATTTGGCCAACTCTGGATTTGTTTCCTCCTGCTGCTGCTGCTGGACTGGCTGCTGCTGCTGTATCGGCTCCGGACTGGGCGAACGCTGCTGCATGCGATAGCTGGCGAGCGACGACGTCTGCTTCTTGACCTCCGCCTCGGACTGACTAAGTGCCAAAGCCAGTTGTAGCTCCTCCTCCTCCTTCAGCTCCGCTTCGCTCTTGCGAGCAGGTGTCTTTGAAAGAAAAGAATTCCAAGATTTAGTTTATTTCGCTGCTTGGGCAATGCCAAGAAACCAACCTGCACCTGCTGTGATAGGGAGCTGTTCAGATATTCCGCCGGCAAGTCGCTGTCCGCCGCACCACGCGCACCAGCCTTGGCGCCCGCCGGACGCTGCAGCGCCATGAAGCAGCCATCGCAGACACGCACATCCTTCTCGATGCCATACTTGGGCAGCGGGCACTGCTTGGCCGTGCACTGGCCACAGAACACCTGGCCACAGTTGCGGCAATGATGCTTGCGATTGGTGAACGTGAACTCCACGCGACAGCGATGGCACACCCGGCCATCGGCCCAGTGGGGCGCCGTGTCGGCGGTGAACATCGCGTCCGCCTCCTTCAGCTCCGGGAATGTGTGCCCCTTGGCCTTCAGTATGGTCATAGTATCCTGTGGAAAGCAATTTTGTTTTTGTAATTTTTTGTTTTATTAATAACTTATATGAAAACAAAAAAAGAAAATTGATTCGGATCTTTGAAGTTTACTAAACTAAGAGAGAAGAGTTAGTTAGCTGGCAGGGTATTTATCATAAATATCGTATATGAAGTGGAAGTTGTGATCTATTTATGATTATATTTCTTTTTTATGCACATTTTTACTTTTTATGAATAGTTGAAATATTTTATATTAACAATGCATATAGACCTATACCTCAACTCATACACTTACCCAACCGAAGACTCTCACCTAAAAAGCGCTACTAATTTTACACTAATCCTCAACAGTTTACAGTACTAAAATAAGTTATAAATACAAATATACTAGCTATATTTCACACTTAGATTAAAATTTCGTCGCAACTAATGAATTAAAATAGTATAACAAATTAGTAATTAAAAAGTAGGACTATGGCACTTATAGACGCCTCCTAAACAAGTATACAGCTGGTGACAATATAGCATATAGTAATGCATTAAATATGTAGGACTTATTAAACTGTGGAGTTTCTTTATGAATTTTTAAATATAATTTATTATAATTGACTTCTGTTTCTCTACAAAAAGGTTTCTTTTGAAGCTGATTTATTGGCTCATAATAAAGAGACATCCATGCTGGACTAGAATCAAAATGTACATTAATAAGAGACTTCAATACAGGACTTAAATCAAAGTATGTTTGGGTACATATTTACTTAGAAGACTACAATGCTTATATCATTCCCGTATGGTATTGGTCTGAACTTTTGAAATCATGCCATGATTCAATTGGATATTCTGAATAGCTTCAATATTTACAGCATAAGGAGCTTAGAAGAAGCATAGAAACTTACTTTAATAAAAACAAGGTTTATGCAGAAGCTGACTAAGTGTTTTCATTACTTTAAATATTAAATGTAGGTAGATAAGGGCTTCCTATGCAGACTAATCAAAACAGACATTTTCCAAGGTCCATAATGTATGACTTAGTTAAAGTATGCCTAGTCAGTTATACAGCTTATAACCATATCATAGAGACAGCTTTGCAGCCCTTGCCCTTTATCACCTGTCATACATGTACTTAATATCTATATCTAATTTAATTAGACTCTCTCACACCGTAACAATTTCCACTTTTTCTAGCCCCAAGCTCACCTTAATTGCCTGAAACTTGTCCGATGAACGGAATGCATATGCCCACGTCTGCACGAGCTCCAGCATTTTCTGGCGCACATTCTCGTGCGGTGTTTGCTCCAAGAAGCTGCTGAACATCTCGCAGTTCTCCTTGGTGAAGACCTCCTCGTGCACCGGAGCGCCGCAGTTCTTCACAATGCTCTCGAGCACCAGCAGCGAGTACCAGGCCGAGTGTGGATTTGGTGAGTTCATTTTCTTCTTAATGGCGGCAAAAGCATTTTTGGGTCTGCAATGGAAAATATTAAAAATTAATATGGCTCTTGCTCTCCCTCTCTCTTTCTTGTTGCACATTCGTGGCACCTACGTGACGTCTTTTTGATTGATTTCATCACAAATCAGCAGAATTGATGGCCAGTCCGGTTCCAGGCGCAAGTGGCTGGTGGCGTTTTCTGTGAAAGACCAACGAGATATTTAATCAGTCGCCAAGTCGTGCGCATCTTTATTGCGTTTTAAGTTCATTCGCCCTTTTTTGTTAGACTTTTTCTTCTTTTGCATTATTTTATCGATGAGTCACTTTTTGTTGCACTATTTTTCAGCTGATTTGCTGCTATTTTGCAGTGCGCCACTTACCCAGATTTTTGTCAAAACTAGAGCGAAACATTTTGTTGTTGCTAAAATACTATAATTGGCTAAAGAATACTTGTATTTAATAGCGTTAAGGAATTTTATTTATTTATTTCGTGCTCCGCTGCTTCTAGTGCTGGCTGCTGTTTTCGTTGTGAGTGATGAGCGATGAGTGTGATTTGTTATCGAGTAAATATCGATATACGTAAAGTACAGTGACCAGGGCTGCAAAAAGCTCTGGCAATGGCGCGCGATACTATTGGTATTTAAATGCGTGCTTTTGTAGCAAGGTCAAGGTTTGGATCAAATAATTGCTTGGCATTCTGATTATTTCTTTAATAATTTAATATTAATATGATTAAAAATCGGTTTTTTTGTATATATTTTTATTAATACTTGTCGCAAGTTCAAGGCATGGACATTCTGATTATTTCTATTTTAGTTCCATTTCAATATTAATAAATTTAAATTTTTTTAAAAATATATATACATGTTTTTTGTTTGCTTTTTTAGCACTTGTAGTGTTTATTTCAATTGTTTATAAGGCTATTCTATTTCAATATTGATAAGATTAAAGATCTTTATTCTTTTAACATTTGTAGCAAGGTCAAGGCATGGATCAGATAGGGCCTCGACATTCAGATTATTTCTAGTTTATTCCAAAATAATTAGTAAGGCCATTCAACTTCATTATTAAAATTTTTTCGTTTTATTCATTTTCTTCAACATGTCCATTTTTATTCGTACGCATTTAAATTTCTCACTACGACCTAATTAATTAACTATTTAAATGACATATATACATATGTATAGTCCCTAAGTGTGTACATGCATATGAAAGATATTGAACCGTATAAAATCTACATTTTCGCTATTTTTACAAATATATCTGTATGTGGTACAGCAATAGGTAGCATTAGTTAAAGTATCACACGCCGATGTAAAAAGGTTGTTCACTTGAACTAAGCGATAAGTAACGTAAAATCACATTTAATTTATATTAAGCTCAAATACTAGGCAACCCACGCAAACCCCAAATCAAACCGACTTGAGTTTGTGCTTCAGCGTAAAATAGGCCAAAATCTTGAACAATGCTATTTGGCCCAGAATCATCATGATGTTATAGCCAAAATCGCCCTGCTCCATGCCAAACTGACGCAGCACCGTAATCGCATTTCTAAAAGAGGAAAATTTACTTAGTTAAACTTTTTTTAGATAGGAATTTGAAGACCTACTTGAAATGACAGTAGAATTCGGCGGATGGACAGACCAGCTTATCGCGTTGATTGCCATACAATGATATGACCATATTCTCCAGGGCATAGCGCATCGGCGAGAGGGCAGCTACGAAGCGCAATGCGTTGGGTATGTGATTCAGCAGGATGAGGAAGCCCGAGAACATCAGCATAAAGCAGGTCGAAACAGCGCCAACAAAGGTGCCATTCTATGGGGTAAAAAAACATATATAAATATATATTATCAGAGGAGGATCTCTGTCTGCTTTGACCTACCACTGGGTTCAGTATGGTGCCCAGGAATACGCCTAGGCCATCGGCGCATATGGTGACGACGACAGCAGTCAGCAAATATTTGACAAAGCGATCCAACTCCACGGGCTGATCGGTCATCAGATACCCAATAGTTATATAGACTGTGGAGAAGATTATCTGCAAGGGCAGGAAATATAAGTTATAGAACTATATAAGATATATTCTATATATAACTCACATGCACTGGCGTCGATGTTATCAGGGTGGCCACGTAATACGTTCTCAGCTTGTACCAATTGTTAAATGTTTCCTTCTTGATTATCTCAATTTCCATGGGGTCTATAGGAATTATATATATATTATTATATATAAATTTATATAATTTTATATTCTCTTGAACTCACAGCGCAAGATGCCCGGCATTATTGTCGTGTACCAGAGATAGACACAGTGTATCATTATCATGCCCACATTTGATATTTGCTTCGTCGCATTCATGCCGGAATCCCCGAAGAACAGTCCAATCATGACGGCGCTCAATATGTGCATGCCCAGCTTTAGGTATGTCAAGGTCTGGTAAAAGTCGCAATTAAATAATCTGAATTAATTCAAATGTGACTACATAACTTTACACTTCACATTAATAAGCATATTAAGATCTAGCTTTTTTTTTTAATTATGGCCCTCTGCCTAACGCCTGACCTATGTGTATATATGCTCTTGAGGTCGAGCTATGTGCTATGTCCATTAGTCAACCTTTCTATCTAGAAAACCAACTCTATGTTCGGCATGTAATTACCTATTTATATGTGCATAACATTTAGAGGAGGTCGTGCTCTAAGAATATATATACATATATACAAGAGCTGTATTATATACAAGTTTATTCTTAGAGCAAAACCTATGTATGGTATGTTATGTAGTATAATAATATATATACAAGTATGTATATGTTTATTTATTTAAAATAAAGTTTACTCATATTACAAGAGCCGCTGTGCTAGAACTCTAGCTAGAACTAAGATTTTTCTCTCTGTTTTGGTCTCACAATCTCAAGAGCAATATCTCTCTCTCTCTCTCTCTCTCTCTCTCTCAATCTAAATCTCAATCTCAATCTCAATAGCAATATCTCTCTATCTTTCTCTCAATCTCAATCTCAATACCAATATATCTCTCTCTCTTTTGCTCTTTCTGGCTTTCTCTCTCGGTGTATCTCTTTTTGTCACAATTTCATTTGCTGGTTCTCTCCATATTCATCTCTCTTCTAGCTGTCTTCTTTCTTCCTCTTCTCTTACTGTATTGACTCACTCTCTCCCTCTCTTTCCTCTTTCTTAAGTCCTATCTCTTTTCGCTCCCTCCCTCTGTCTGCTTCTCTCTTGCTTCTCCTCTCTCTCGCTTGCACTGTCTTTGTCAGTCACTATCTCTCTCTGTCTTACCTTGATCTCTCTCCTTCTCTTTGGGCTTCGATTGTATCTATCTATCTCTCTCTCTATATATATTCTCTCTTGCCCTATCTCTATTTTAGCTCCCTCCTTCTGTGTGTCTCTCTATCACTCATTGTTCCACTATTTCTCTCACTATTTCTCTCACTATTTCTCTCTCTCTCTGTCTCTCTATCTCTCTCTCTCTCTCTCTCTCTCTCTGCCTTATCCCTCTCTCACTCTCTCTCTCTCATTGTGCTTTTGATTGTTTGCTGTCTTTAACTCTCTCTTTCCTCCCACTCTCTCTCTCTCTTTCTCTCTCTGTTTCTAATTGTCTCTCTCTCTGTCTATCTTACCTTCCCAAATTTGGTATACTCTTTGAGTAATGAGCTTATATATATAAAAAAAATGTGTTTCGCAGCGAAAAAGCAAAAAAAAAAAAGAATTAAATCCGCTTAAATGTCTGGCTAAGTATTTATGTTAACATATGGCATGTATATATATATATATACATTATACATAAACAAGTTCAGTCACTCCAGAACTGGGAACGTCTCGTATCTTAGCCTCTTTCAAGCTCTATAAAGGCACTCAGCTCTCTGGGCATATTTTTCTCTATAAACAATGCTAAGTTATACGCACCCAGTCTCTAAAGAACTGCAGATGACAGCGTCCGATTAGCAGCCATAGGCGGACCCATTCAGGTGGCGGATAGGTGTGCTTGATGAGCTCCTTGGCTGACTCAACCTTTTGTATCTTGGGCTGAGTTGCTTGGCCTTGGGTTTGCGATTCGTTGAACTTGGCCACCTGCGCATCGGTCGGCGGCTCCGCCTCGTCCTGCAGTAGCTGCTGATCGTATCGCCAGCGCGTGTCCTTGGCACATTCGGTTAAGGCCTCGGTGTGATCGTCGAAGTCACCGTTCACGCACTCCAGCACTGTCACGTGACGAATGTCATTTTAATGATCTCTCCAATTAAGGGGGGAGGTGGGTGATGGGGGATCTACTTACAGAAATCGGCTGGATTGTGATACGCGGGGCACTCGAGTCCGACCGTTTTCAGAAACATCACCGTGTTTTGGGGCGTGCCCTGGTAGGTGCACTGACCCGAGCTGAGCACGTAGATCAGGTTGAAGAGATTGTAAATGTTGGTCGAGGGCTGATGGATTGTGCACACAATGGTGCGACCCTCGTTCGCCAGCGTCCGCAGCAGCTGTATGGTATCAAAGGAGGATGAACTGTCCAGACCCCTGTGAATGGATACAGCCTCAAGGTTAGCAGTAGCTCAGACGAACGTGCTGTTCTCGCGGCTTTGCTTACGTTGTGGGCTCGTCTAAAAATAGCACAGCCGGATTGTCTATCAGCTCGAGGGCAATGGAGAGTCGCTTCTTCTGGCCCCCGCTCAGCTTCGAGCATCGCGTCTGCTTTGCCTTGGTCAGCTTTAATGTGTTAAGCAAGTGGTCAATCTGGAAGGTAGAAGAGGAATTTTTAATAAGAATTGAATTAAGAAGAGAAAGGGAAAAATTTAACGGACTGTCAAGTAGCTTTAAGTAGGAGGAAGAAGCTTCGAAAAGGTTCTATGGCCAGTCAAAGAGCTTTTAAGCAGTTTAAAGGAGCTTTGGAAAGGTTCTATAAGATTTAAGCTACTCTAATCCTAGGAGAAAAGTCTAGTCACAGGAGAAAAGCTTTTAGAATAGCTTGAGTATAATTTGAAAAGACCTCAATAAAATCCATTTTATTTAAGGCCTTACAAACTTTTACTCCTATGTAAAAATGGAAAGCTTTAATCAGACTAAAGCTGATTTAAGGCCTTAAGAACTTTTAAAAGCTTATATAAAATCCTAAGTAAAATATGAAAAGCTTTAATAACATTTAAGTCGCTTTAAGTTTTGAGAACTTTAAGAAGCTTTTATGACTTCTTGACTACAAACTGAATATCAAGTTGCCGTATATACATAAGTTCAACTAGAAAACTAGTTGATAATAATTGCGTCTCATAACACTTTCAAACTGTATGCGAAATGAAGCTCATTTGATATGCTAATAAAACTGAAACTGAAAGCTTTATAGAGCCAATATTCCATTAGCTTTAAACAAAAAAGCCGTAAACATTTATTATTAAGATCCAAGTTTCATTCTCCTAAAACTGGCTTATAGTTTTTACGTCACATTAGCTAAATTTTAGCTGAGTATCACAATCGAATGATGCATAAGAAATACCAAAATGCCTTATTAATTTTTAAGTAGCCAAAAGCTTTTGAAAGCTCTGAACAAAGCACGTGCTAGCTCGAATGGAAGTTTCTAGTGAGATATTCTCGTATTTTGTTCCGCCTTTAAGCTTACCAAAATGCGCTTTTCCTTCAGGCTGACACACTTATTGGATATCTTGAGGGCAGCTGCCAGCAGCATGGTCTCCTCCACCGTGAAGAAGGGATAGAAGTGATCGTCCTGCATGATGTAGGCGCACAGCTTGCGCGCCTTTCCGATCTCAATGGTGCCCGAGACGCCAGTCTTGGTCAGGCCGGTCAGAATGTTCATGAGACTAGATTTGCCGGCGCCCGAGGGCCCCATAATAGCTGTCATCTCGCCAGATTTGAAGGTGCCCGTGATGCCCTTGAGCACCGATTTCTTTTCTGCAAGCGAATTTCGGAATGTTCAATGTAAACAGAATTGTGTAAAATATTTAGAAATATTTATACTAATTTTTCCAGCTGTTCTTCGAGTTGGTTTTTGTTGTGTCTTACGCACCTTTTTGCTTCGACTCTTTGACCTGATAGATCAGATCTTCGAAGTGTATGTCGATGCCATAAACAGTTTTTAACAATTTGCTGGTATCCATGTTTATTTATTTATATTTAATTATATTTAGTTCTCGCTGGCTTTTTGAAGCTATTTGTTCATCTGCTTTATTATGTTTTCGTCTTGCTGTTTCAACTCGATTCGTTGTATATTTCAGAATTCACTTTTTGAGGTCGCTTGGCACAGGCTTTGGCTAATGCATAAGCATTGCGGCAATGCAATTAGTTTCAGTGTTTCTTGCACAAATGTTTAATTACGAGCTCTGAGCAGTAATAAAAAAAATTTGTGTAAATTAAAAATTGTAAATCAAAGTGATGACAAAACACTTTATGCTGCAGCCTGTTTCGTTGTAATTGGAGCGCGAACTGAACTGACACGCGGGGCCGAGCTCTTGAACCGCTGAACCATTGCACAAAACTAACAAAACGCCGCACAACCACGCGACGACCAAGCCGCTGAGCCACTGAACCGACAGAGACGAACAGCTGTTGACTGCGGAAGAAGCAACTGGGCAGAGGCAGCAGCAGCAGCAGCAGCAACTGGGCAGAGGCAGCAGCAACTGCGCAGCCGCGTCGACGGCCAAGTGCGAGTTGAGCGGCGACGTCAACTGCGCAGCCAGCTGTGCTTTAAAAATCAAAACAAAATCCAATAAATTAAAACACACAATAACAATGAAGAGACCAGCAACAACAACAACAACAAGCAACGGCTATAATACGCATATCCAAATCAATTTGGCAATGCAAAACGCGTCGACAGCAACAACAACAACAACGAAATCGAAAAATAAAGTCAACAATCGAGCAGCGGGAAACCAAAAATGTTCAAGTTTAAAGTTGCGGCCGTAGACATTTTTTTGGGCGATCAGAACACGCACACATATTGAGCTTGTGAGTCAACGGCTACGCATATCTATAAATGTACATAGAAGTTATAATAATAATAATTATAAAAACACATAAAAATGTGGCCCATAGAATGAAGTGAAATAATTTGCGAACGACCTTCCCGTCAATGGTCCAACATAACAATGCTCATAAACGTGAAGAAGATATGCGCACTCTCTCAGCGCATTTTATGAATATTTTTATTTGCTGTAAATACGTAGGCAAACAGCGAGGGTAGAGAGCGGACAGCACCGACTTGTTGTGCGCTTCACACTTTCGAAGGCTTTCAAGTGAAGTTTATAGAATGCAAACTAATCTTGCCAAACTTCTAAATCGAAACCAGTTTTTTTCAGTATGAAAAATGGAGATTTGATGAAAGCACGAAAAGGAGAAACTGTTTGAATAATAAGCACAATTTCTATTATATAAGAATTAAAATACAATTGATGGATTGATACATTTGATTTCAGGTTGCGTCAAGTCAAACAAGTATATAATTTAATTCTATTTTTTTTTAATGTCCGAACTTTCGGAAAACCCCAACTAAATGTTTATAACCTTTTAAGAATTAGGAATATCAAACTGCTTCACAATATATGGCAAAAGTCGCTAATGATACAAAGCAAATAATACTAAAAAAAATAATTTGAATATATAATCAATTTATATATGTTGTCTACGTTGTTATTTACATATATATATATATATATATATTTTTTTTTTAATATTTCTATAATTTTTATTATTCATAATTGAGAATAATATATTATAAATAAATACATAATAATAAAATTAAATTAATTTTTATTTTTTTAGTATTTTTTTTTAGTAATATTTATTCTACTTTATATATAAAAACATTTTTATAAAAAATATTACTTTTTAAATATATAATTTTTGTATCCAAAATATAAATTTATATATATATATTCTTAAATTTCTATACTATTTGCATAACTTAATAATTTTAATATTAATTAATCATTTACTTTTATATTTTTAATATAGAAGTGTTAAATAATTAAAAATAAATAAGTCTAACAAAGCGTATTTAAAAATTCGTATGAATAAAAAAATAACATCTCTTATACAGCTTATAAATAGAAAGCTTAAAATAAATTAAATATTCATGCAAAACTGAGAATATTTTTTTAGTTTTTTTTTTTTTTTTGTATATATTTGCATATTATAATTTAATTAAGCGATTTATATATTTAATGACTCCGTAATTCATATCTCCATATTCCATAAATTAAATACTTTTAGCATTTACTTAATTCATGAGCAATTTAACAGCAACTAGGAGATAACAAACAGCTTCAATGAGCTTAGTATGCCCAACTGTTGTTGTGTTATCTCTTGCGAGTGGATAATAAATTTACCGCAATGCGCGCATGAGCTGAAGCTGACGAACATCAAGAGGATGGCAGTAAACGACGTAGAACAGTCAAAGACTAAGTAAATGACAACAACAGCGACTAAGACAACAAACTCTGTTGGATGAGCAACTTTGATGAAATATGGCATTTGTTAATGGCATTTGCGGACATCAAGTTGTCGTCAAACAGAAATAAAGCGACGAAAAAATGGCACAAATTGCTAAATTCGAATTACACAAACAACAACAACGTGAAATTAAAAACTAGCCGAAATTGGTATGGAAGAAGAAAAAAGAGAGAACCGTCAAGACCGTCGCGGTCGCTGCACAACAGCAACAACAACTACAACAGCAACACCAACACCAACAACAACTTCCACAACAACAACACCTGTTTAAGCAACACTTGAATGTGGACGGTTCGGCGACCGTCGCGTTGGAAGCCGCGAAAAGTGAATCTGAAGTAGCCTCCGCATTGCCTTTTTGCAACCGCTACTGTAAGGCTAGCTCAGGGGCTCAAGGCGGAAAGACAGAGGGGAAGGGGGCGGGGGCATACAAGATGACTATAATAGAGGTACAGCCGACAGCCGGTGTTTGTCAGTTTCTTGTTTTTAGCTTTGTAGTGCCTTCGTTGCTCTAACGGCGGCGGGTACTGTAAAATAGTCGGCGAAGTTGAGACTGAAAGGGAGAGTGATCAAGCGAGAGTGAGACTACTTTCAGTATATGCATATTATATGAAGTCTATGCAGCTGTTTAAGTTATTGATCATATGTAACTGTTTAAGTATTTCATATTATTTGCCTTTTGATTTTGAACTTTGACTTTTAAGACTTAATTTTTTCTATAAAATCTTTATCTACTATAAGTTTTCTACTGCAGTCAGTATAGGAAATGAGTAAGGTTAATCATATCATATTGTCCTTGAAGTGAGCATTTTGCATTTATAATTATAAATAATTACTCAGTTTTGATTGATATGTGTTATACGAATTTTATGAGCTACTAGAGCTACTACTAATCTTGTTACAGAGGCCAACAGGATTTTAATTACAAGGAAACAGCTATTAATAGCTTTGTGAAGGCGGTTAACCGTGTTAAGTCTAAAGCTGTAATCTAAAAAAGCTTCAGATTTGCAGTACTTAAATATGTTAGACTAGATAATCTAGTCTATATTTAGACTAAAAGTTCTGAATAAAGATTTATTGCAACTGAGACTTATCTGAGACTTATATATATTTTTTTTTAAATCTTTATTCATTATCAAGTTATCAAAATTCAACTTTGCTTTCAGCATCATAAATATTCTCGGTTAACCGTATTAAGTCTAAAGCTGTTATCTAAAATAGCTTCAGATTTGCAATACTTAGATATATTAGACTAGACTATTCTAGTCTATACTTAAACTAAAATTTCTAAATAAACATTTATTGCAACTGAGACTCATCTCTCAGCTCTCCAAACTCTTTTCCATATTTCCTAAAAATCTTTATTCACTATCAAGACCCCAACATGCAACTTTGCTTTCAGCATCATAAATACTCTATATATAAATTCAGTTCTCAACTTGTCGTGTATATAAAATTCGTTGTAAAAAATATGCCGCTTTATTGCCTTTGTTTTGCTTTTCATATTTGCTTTACAGCATTTGTCGCCGGTTGCGCAATGAAATTCCTGCGATTTGAATGGCCTGGGCCGCAGCCTCAGGCTGGCTTTAGAATTTTCGTTTATTACTACGTGACCAGTGTGGCATTAATGACTCAAGATTTTAATACATAGCACTTACAAAGAGCCTTTTGAAATACAACTGTCAATAGACTGCCATTTGGTGGCTAACAAAGAGCTGCGAGCTGCGAGTTGCGAGCTGCTAACCGAAATAGGGCCCGCAATCCATGCGGTTCTCAGGCTGCCACGAAAAGTGCCATAATTTAGTTCGGAATTTGGTATGTAGGTTCATGAGCTGTCCTTCGACTGCATAGCTGAACTGCAGGTCGCTAGTGCAATATACAAATATGTATATATATATATACATATATATATATATATACGTACTCGATACCTTGGGAACGCAAACACTTGACCAGTAGCCGGGACTGGCACTTGCTATCAATTAAAGTAAATTGTACTAACATTGCCGTTGGCTTTTACACATTTTTTATTATTACTTGAATATCTAATGGAAATAATTATATGCTGGACGAACGAACGGACAACGGTGTCTCTGCCAAGACGTCTATTATAGAATATTACTCGAAGAACTTTACGATTTTCCGGCATATGGCACGACTGCAACCTTATAACTATGGGGTAGTACTAAATGTATGCATCTATATTTATATGTAGTATAACGGATTTCAGCAAGAAGCCATAAACACATTTATATTTGATTAAGTGCACGTTATCACTAAGCCAAGTGCATATATAACATTTTTGTTGAAATAAACTGAATAAATATATGAGTAAGAGTATGTATCAACTGCTTGCCTTTAACTAACCTTGTTTATATTTTAGAATATAAGAGAAGATAATGAAATATATAGAATCTTTGAACCATCTTTTGCCTTTTTTTGGCTCTGATAAGATATGCCATTTGACTTTAGAAAACCTAATCAGCTAGGAAATGTTATAACTTGGAATGCAACTTTTTAAAAACAAAAAAAAAAATTTTTTAAAAATTTGGGAAAATTTTTGAACATTTTTTTCCATAAAATATACAAATATATATCATATATTTCTCTGACCTTTCAGAGTCTGTCCGTTTAGATTTTGAATTTAAAAATTGTTTAAGGACAATAAAAGATAGATAGATAGATAAAAGGTAGAAAGAAAACATTGATAAAAACTTAAAAAAAATTGGAAAATTCATAAAATTATATCAGATCAAACAGTGGAGATTTCCTATATTTTCAAGCAACTTTATCTATACAATTTGATATAGCGGCTTTTGGTTATTTCTGGCAAATGTAAACATGATTTTTTTCCGCTCGTTTATATTTGTTTAGTGCTTGCATAAACAAAATAATTATAATGCGTAAACAAATGAAAGAAATGTGTTTAATATCAAAACTAGGTACTTAACAAAAACAAAACAGAATAAAAAAATATGAGAAAAGAATAAAATGCATAGCCATTGATCGTTGAACGTTTATCTGTCGATCAGTGAAGCGTCAAGGTTGCAGGAATTTATAATCAGCTAAATACACTTAGCGGGCTCGATCGATTTCGTCATAAGCACGTGTTTAGCTGTTGGCATTCTCCCCTAACAACTAACTCTGAATCATTGAAACTGAATTAAAAGTGAAATTAAAAAAATGAAATAAATGACTTGATTAGAGAGGGACTAAGCCATGCGATAGAGTTTAGGATTAATTGAAAATTAATTCAACTGTTTAGCATGTAATTAGCCAGGTACGATAGCACCTAGAACAAGCTGTTCATTAAAAATATGATTAAACAGCTTGGCTTGACAAAAAGTCTGCTTAAGCTCGATTGCAGCAACTCTGTCGTATCCAATTAGCCAAGTTCAATAGCACCCAGAACGGGTTTCACTTAAAATGTTGCTCAACTGCAAACCAGAAGTTTACACGAGCCGAAGTTCTCGGTCAAGAGTGTAACACAAATTCAATTCAGCATGATTATTTTTTGTTGCTGTATTTTTCAATAGCCTTGCAACTTTTGACAGCCGCACATAAAGAAGTTGATCCGCCAGTTCTTGCCTTGTCATTGAAAACGAATATTTCAGTTTTAAGCTGTTTTTGTGTATCCTAAAGCAAACCAATTAATGTCAACTGACACATGAAATATCAACAAAATGAATCAAAATTGTGCTTAGTGCATGAAGCGTAAATACGAAATTTTAATGACATTTTTTTAATTTACCTAACTGAGCAGCAAAATATATATTTAAATATCATTAACAACATAATAATTATATTGTTGCTTTATACTTGTTTTTTCAAACTGTTTCATATGCTTGTTGGGAACGATCGAGACACTAATAATTAGCCATTGCCAACTAACAATTGAAGCTGCGTATTTAATCTAATTATAACTATTGACCAAGTGTTAAGAATATTCACCTCGTACAGCCAATTAAACTGGCTCGATTCAACTACCTGTTTCTAGGTTCAGTTGGACCTAAGTTTTACCCCGTATTAAAGTTGCTATATTTTGAATTGTTGTTGAATTGCGAGTACAGATGGCTGGAAATATAATAACTTGATTAGTTCAAGCAATGAACTAAGGCAAACCTGACTCTATTTAAGTCTAATATGCATTTAAACTTCTCTAGTTAATTCTATTTAAGTCTAATAGCCATGCATGAATATATAATCTATATAAAATTCATTCATATCGAAGTAAAGTCTCAGCAATCAGCCACTAGATTAATTAAAAAAGAGCTGGGTGCAGCTCGAAACAGCTCGGCATTACTTTCCCAGAACCTGCAGCAACAGGTGGGGCCGCTAACGAAAAGCAATAACAAAACCCTAGAGAAAAGCACTCTCATAATTTGTTGGTTGCTAAAAACAATAGAATTTCCAAAGACAGCTCAACTATATGACTAAAGCTACAGGTGGTTGGGCCCAACCGAGCCAAAGAGCGCCTTTTTGGGATATGAATGTCTCATGCTTTCGGCGGGCTCTATATAGTTTTGCCATGATGTTTGGCAATGTCCGATAAGTGCGCAGAAAGATAAGCACCAGAGATGGGTGTGGAGCACCCACGCACACAGACACACACACACACAGAGACACAAACTTACGCACTTTTCATTGCTGCTGCTTCTATTTTCTGTATATATATATACACTGGTCTATGTATCTATTATATGTACACATACATTGGGTTGCTCGCTTTGTCGGACTCTATGCAAACCGGAGCGTATTGCATTACAAATTGTATTTTTCCACGCCCTCGAGTCGGGGCGAGTATATGTTGACGCTCCGACGGCCCCGACATTGCCCACTCCGGCGCGCCGCACATTGTTGCCAGAGTGACAGTGATGATGGGGTCCGTTGGGACAGACGGGCCTGGACTATAAGGGCCATGATATCATCATCAAATGCGATTTGGCAACAATAATTGCACCACTAATAAAATGTAAATAAACATATCAAAGGAAACTCGGCGCACGGATAATTAATTTGTGGCTAACAGCAAGGAAAACAAACGGGGCGTATGCGTAATGTGCGCAAAACGAAACTACATACAGATATATAGATATATAGATGCCATATTGCATGCCAAAAATAATAAGAAACAAATATTGAACTTTGATCTACGAAAGAATAATAAATTGTTTTTTTTTATGTGTATGCCGCGTGCTCTGCGAGTGTGTGTGTGTGTGTGCTCCATTTTCTAGATGATTTCATTACAATAAAACAAGAGAAAATTGCTAAAACAAAAAAGAATTGAGGCGACCGAAGCCCTGAAATCGAAATTGGAACCAAAGCTACAAATAGTTCAAATAGGTTTTAAATATTTCAGCTTTGGAATTGTGTCAAATACGTTGAACAACTCACGAGTTCTTTCACGAGTTGCTCTTGATGTTCAATGCAATGAAAATTAATGAAAAACGAGCAACAAGTAGAAGATGAAGAAGAAGCAGAAGAATAAATACTCTTGTGTATGTTGCATTGACTTCCTATACACAGCTACAGTTTTATCTAAACAACACGAATCGTTGCAGAGTTTTGCATAGTTTTAAGATATTTTCTTGTTTTCTTTACTTATGCATAAAGTCGGAAAAGACTGAATATATATAACGGAATGCGGAATTTATATATTTTTTGGATCTGTAACACGCGCGGCGGCCACTCTATTGAGTATGCACATATATAGCTATATATAAGTATATGTACATATATATATCTGTGCGTTTAGTCAGTATCTCAAAAAAAAACACTTCCGAATCGCTCAAAATGCGGCGCGAGACTGAGACTGGGTCGACTTTCAGGCAGCCATTGACGACGACGTCGGAACGAAACGGAACTCGCGCAAATAGTTTCTGAAGCGTTGCGGGGTCTCTGATATCGTATGTAGATATCTCTTTATATATATATGTTTTTTTTTTGAGAGCGCTCGCCTAGGGTCTATCATTGTTTTCCCAATGTTTATTAATAAAAGAACAACAAACACACATAGAAAATTGAGCGTAGAATTTGTGAGCATCTCGCGAGAAACGTTTCAGTCTCTGTTCTTGTTTGGGGTGCTCGATTTGTCGCCGCCGCCGCTCTCAAGTGATTCGTACAGCATTCTCCCTTCCCATATGGCGACGATTGATGCTCAGCTCAGGCCGGCCACAGCATACCGTGCACAATTGACTCTGTCAAATGTGAATATGGCTTACTTTAATTGACCGGTTGAACTTGTTAACTATTTAACTTTACACAGTCCAATGGACGCGAGACAATGCAACAACACTGAATAATAATAAGCATGTGTTTAGTGAATCACTAATCATTACTAGTATTTCCCTTTCCGCTGATTAAGATGGAAATTCAATTGGAATTTTTGCGGATCTATTTGATTTTTGTCGCCCTTCGCACGTGTTTCATTATTCTAATCTGGTAATTTCGTAATGTGTAGGGTCATCCGTTTAGGTTCATACTTTTTGCAGATAAGCTCTATAATATAACCATAGATAGAACACGCTTCTCATTGATAAACACACATCTCATTGCGCCAATTGCTTTAAATTGGGTTCGCGTTTTAATTTTCTTTGAAATTTTTATATATACATATATGTTTTGTGTCTGTATAGAAATTTAAATTATTTAATCAAAAAATGAATTCGCATTTCATATTTTTTTGAAGAGAGAATATTTTTAAGAAATATATATATTATATTATATATATATATATTATATATATATTTGTATTTGTCTTATTCAAATTTTGTAATAAATTAGAAAATGTATTCGGACTGTACCAAATTTGTCAGTAACATTTTGATGCTGAGTCTTGTTTGTAATAAATAAGCACTTAATTATTTTAATTATCATAAGACCGGTTAAAGATCAGGTCAGACGCTTCACTTCGGGTATAATAATCTTTTCATTCTCTTGTTGTTAAGACGACACAAAAGCGAAAGGGGTTCGTCAATTTGTTGGCAGATGCTTACACGTCAGAGCTTTAAGTGCTTAATAATGGTATTACGTTGTGGAATATGTAATTAAATGCACAATCCCGGCTATCAATATTATTTTCTAACCTTTGCTTTAACACGACTTCGGATTATGAATTAACTAACACTTATTCAATTACTTTCTAATAATGAAGATGCTGCCACTCAATGCGTTATCCAACACTGTTCGATCCAACCAGGAATCGAACTAATAAAGCTAATAGCGCCTAGATCATTTCCAACTGATTTACAATACCAATTTATTAGTTTGTTGTATTCATTTTGACCTACTGCGTCTATATTGCAGGCTTTATAACTAATTGCTCAGCTCATCATTGATAACTGATAGCCTTATCAGGACAAAGGCAAACACACACGCCGAACATAATAGATTACTTAGTGTGGCGCGCTCTTGCATAGATAAAATCCAATATAGTAAATAGAGCTGTTTGTGGGGTGGTTACAATATTATTTATATAGTATAGAGTTCGATATTGAAATTATATCTGAGCCACTTCACTAATATTCCATTTATAATATTATATTATAATATTAGTTTGTCGCTTAGAAATTATATTTGTTGCTTAAATACTATTATATAATAGCAAATTAACCATTAATTGCTGTTCGCTTGTATATTTAATTGATGCTCATCTTTTTGTTCTAGGAAATTGAAATAAATGATATAATACCAGAGACATATTTATATATATATATGAATTATATACATATTATTATCATTTCGTTTTCGTCACATACTGCTTGCATTTCTGTCAGATTGCCTGAACCAGAGTATATAGTATTCACTGTGGTTGCGAACTCTGTGGTTGGGCTTTCGTAATAAAAACAGAATTTGTTAGTCATCGTCAAAACATCTCAAAGCAATTCAAAACAGCGTTGCGAAAGCAAACATGCTTTTGTAGGCGAAGCGTGGTTTTGTAAAAAAAAATTAAAAAGTATAAATTTTTAATTGAGATTTAAGTGCTTCGACAATATATATTTTCTATTATTTATAAATATTATTTTGCATTTTTCAGTGGAGAGTAAACTTGTGATAGAGAACTTTTCTAACAAAGATTGAAGTTAACCAAAAAACTGCAAATGTCAGTGCGTATCTTAATACCTAAGATGAGGTTAGTAACAAGTAAAGCTTATAAAAGATCAAGTCTCTTGCTTCAAAATGATTTGCATTCATACAGACAGACAGAGGGCAGCACAGACTAATATAATCTTTTAATTTAGCTTAAAAGTATAGCAAGTGATATTTATAATGAAATTTAAAAAATCAATAACTAAGCTAAGTAATAGGAATCCATGAATATTTTTTAAAAAATGTTTTATTTATTCCTCAACTTTGTAAGGGTCACCTAACTAAAGGTCACTTAGCGATTTATGCATATCAATTTATACAGAGTGGCTACGACTCACAAATATTTTTGTTTACAGACTCCAAGGAATGCAGTCTATTCTATATAAAGGTTGTAGTACAAAAACCAGTTGCCAAGTCAATGCTGCAAACTACAATAGTAGCTAAATCATGGTGTTCAATATTTGTTTATTGTTTGTCGCATGTACTAAGAGGCAATACTTGTTTACATGACTGCGTAAGTGTGTGTGTGCGTGTGAGTGTGAGTTATTCAATAGCAACAATAACAACAAGCACAAAATTCCAACTGAGGCGGCAAATTTCACTGCGTGCTTGCTTGATTCAACATGCGATCGCAAACGCTTTTGACATTGACATTGAAAACGAACGGCGAACATATAGAGACGCTGCATAGACTAGAGACTACCCAACAACCGGCTGGCCTTCTTCGCATAGTAATCAAACAACAACAGTAATAACAGCAATAGCTATCAGGCTTTAACTCTTTGGCAGCGCTACAGCTGACCAAAGTATAATATTTTAAAATCAGCTCCCGCTGCGTCTCTCTCACTCTTTAGCTTTGGCGAGCGCCAGGTGGAGCCGGCTTTATGCGGGGGAGCTGAAAACCCGAATAAAATGTCGTCACGACTCGGTTGACTGAACTCGCTTAATACACACATCTATACACACGTCTATATATATACACACACGTTTTTTTTCTATCTGTTTAGTTGCGAACATTTCAATGAACTGCAGCATCGTATCGTATAAATCAACCAATCTCATTTCAAGTTTTATATATATATATTTTTTATTTACGAATTTTAAGCACTATGGTAATTTTGTTTTTAATTTATAAATAGTTAGCTGCTGAAGTTAACAGATTTTATGGGCTTCTGAGCGTAAAGTGCTTGAGTTAAATAAACGCGCTTGTTTTAATTCATAATTTTTAATATATTCAAGGTGGGGTTTCTTAAGGAATTTGAATTTGAATTTCAAATTCTTAATTTGGGCATTCTTTTATTTTTATATTTTATATTTCATGTTAGTTATTTAAATAAAAAATTTTTGATGCTGGGCTTTTATTATTTGTAAATAAATATTTTGGAAATACAGCAGAAAGTTTCCATCTTTGATTTTTTCCTATACAAATTAAATTATTCCTTCCTTAATTAAATTTGTTCTTAACGAAGATCATATTTATGACCTACAAAAAAAAATTTGGTAACTCTAGTTGCTAAATTGGGCGAGATATCAATAATTCAAATTAGATGCGCTATCTCGATGACTAACTTTTAGCAACCATTTTTTGTAAGCTTTTTTTTAAAGAATTTTTTTATTATAAAAATATTTTTCGCTTATTAAATATTTAAAATATTTAAATAATACAGTGATAAAATAATAAAAAAATATTATATTAAAAATATATAATAAATATATATATTTATGAAGAATAATTTAATAATAACAATAATAGTTAAATTGCAAGAAAAATATAATTAATATTTCTATTTCAAAGCTCAATGAATAGTTATTTAAAAAACCCCTCTTAATATAATTCTTAGTCATTTAATATTTAACTACACTATATACATGCTTATTTTATTATTCATTCAAAAATATTAAAGAAAAACAATATGATAATGTTATAGGGCTTAAAACCAACCTGCATTCAATTTTCAAGAAATCACTCATTAACTATAGTCACTTAATATATTAATATATTAATATATTTAAATTTAATTAACTGTGAAGCCTAAGAAGCTTGTTCTCTGTTGACAATTAGCTAAGCAATAGGGCAGTGTTTGTAATCCCTTAAACGTTCTAGCTGTCTAGTTGTAAACAAGGTTTGGTTGTTTATCTTAAGTGGCTTAACATTCTTTTTGTTTATTAGCATACTATCTTGGCGTTAATTTCTAAGACAAATTTCGATCATATTTGCCAACTGAGCAAATTGCTAAATGTGTTAAATTTATCGATTTATTGCCTCTTTAGATTGACTTTTACTTTTAAGCAAATGGCAAATAGATTCGAGATGAGACATGATTTGTGGGTAATTTGAATATTCGAATAGGTTAGACGACTTCTAGACACGACAACACAATTACGAATACGTGTGGATAATTACAATGTGGGTGAAAGAACTTTAGCCGATCCGATGACAGGAAAAATCGTTTAGTTGTGCATAACTTAATCGATTCGCGCTCATTCAAATTGCAGTCACGTTTTCAAGATGAAAAATAAAAATCGAACTAATGGAAATAAATTTGAATTGCATTGTTAATAGTTCGCTTACTGTTCGAGTTGGGTATTTTCACGCGGTAACTGAGATTCTTGAATTTAAGGCTAGTTTCCAGTTGCGGCGACCCCAGCTTCATCTTGCCTTGAGCTACCAAAGTGACTATAAAAGAGAAATAAAAAAATATCATATTACCAACTGTAAGCCCCATTTGAATGTAATAAAAAAATAAAAGCTCAAGCGTCCAATTTGTTGGCGCATTTTTGAGCGATTGCAACCGAAAGTAATTTTGAAAATGCACTTAAAATGTTTATGTACGCGTACAATGACTTAAGCATAGTTGAAGTTTTTGCCTAATGATGCTTTTAAATAATAAACTATTTATCATGTGTGCTAAGGGCATCTTAGCAAAGCAAAGCAGGTCAAAAACCTAACGTATGCTTACCGGACATAGACTTTAAGTAACGCATGTCTGAAATACGAGCTCAATTACAATATATATAAATATAAAAAAAAGGATTAAATTAGTCAATTATTTTTTTAAATCTATAATTAAATTTTATTTATTATATGATGCATTTAAAGTGAGAGAGCTTACTCAAAAAAAAATACATTTGTCTTAACCATCATAAATGTCTTTTTAAATTATTATCAGATTTTTATTTAAATTTACAAAAATTTAATTTCATTCGTTTTATAATTTAGTTTGAATCAATATCTTCTTTCACACTCATGCTTAGTCGGGGCTTTAGGTTTATGCATTTTTTTTATTATATATTTTTTTGATTTTTGTTCAAACAAATTTGCCGTAAAGTTGTATCTTCATCCAAAGTTAAGATACTTCAAATATGAAAAGGAATTGTTCATTGAATTCATAACTTATGCTTTTTTAGCTGGCAACATATGAGTTGGGTTTATATTACGCTTCGACGTATTTAGAAACAAGGAACATCCTGGCACAGCATTTACTTTACCCGAACCCATTTTTTTATATTATTTATCACTGCTTTAACTATATTTTTGTATATGAATATACTTTGTATAATTATTAAAAGAATGTCATTTAAATTACCGTTATTTTGTTTATAGACTCAGTTTTATAAGAATATTTTTCTCTTTACTTTCAGGGAAAAAGTTCTACCTTGACCTTTCCTTGTATTGGCAAGCGAATGGAGTGAAGTCTGACACGAGACTGATCTGAGGCTGTGTAACAGCCACGCTGGAGCTGTGTCGCACTTTTAGTACTATTGACAACCCATGTTTATGCAGTTTTATTAATTACAAGTTGCAATTTAATTAACAGCAGGGCGATTGAAAACACCCGCGCTGCACCGCAAAACCAGAAAATCTACGTGCTGGAGGCTCGAATTCGATGCAAAAATAGCTAAAACAGCTACGATCTGATATGATATGAATATGTATGGCTATATACATATTTATTTTTATAGATGCATACATATATATATATATATATAAAAATCAAACGGAAATGTATACGCACTCGAGCAGCATCAATTGTTGTTGTCAAAATGATACGTTATGATTGAATGTTGGATGTTTGAAAAGTGCAATTTATAAATAGATAAATAGCAACTTTGAACTGTCGCATGTGCTAATAAACAGGGAACCCATTTAATTGCAATGCCAACATATTTATTAAAATAGCCACGAGGCTAAGAGTCTCGATGCATAAGACATACAATGTAGTATTAATAAGATTCAAGTGTGATATTCTTGAGGTTCTATAGCTAAGGTGTTTCTCGGCAATTAGCTGACTTCAATTTGCAAGCAAATTGGCTCAAAGTTCTTTTTATTTTTTAATAGACTCATTGCATTGATACATTGCTCTGTGACGCCAATAAATAAGAGTAAGTAAATGTAGTTTTTATACCCTGAGCCCATTGAAAATGGGAAATCAGGGTATAATGGTTTTATTGGATGTATGTAACAGGCAGAAGGAGGCGTGGCAGACCTCATAAAGTATATATATTCGTGATCAGGATGACAAGAGAAATCGATTGGGCCCTGTCCGCTCGATAACTAATCGATAACTAACCCCACTAAAACAAAATCAAAATTCAGTTAAAAAATAATATCTCGCCCATCTTTTAAGCTAATACCAAATTTGATATTAAGCTTTATATATATTTTATACAATTTTGAATTTTGTTATATTTTGGATACCGGCCGCAAATTCTATGAAAAACACAGATTCGACGGGGCTCAGGGTATCCCCTAGTCGGTCAAGCCCGACTAGAGTGTTCTTACTTGTTCATTTTAAACAAGCAACAGGTGTTATCTAAATTTATTGATCGTTATATCGTTAGTTACTAGCTATAAAATTAATAAAAAATTAAATCAGCTTATATTAAAATCTAGATCGTTAATAAGTACCAAAACGTGCCATATAAATTAGTGCAATTATATTAATAAAGGTAAATAACAATAATAAACGTTTTCTTTTTTAAGGTGCATTTCCCTTACGGTTTGTGTCTTTGCTAAGTGAAAAGCTATTAATTGAGTGTCAGCTGGGCTTCATACCATTGCAAGCTATTCATAGCAGTTGCGGCGTGTAGCAATTAGCTTTTTGCATGGCACACCGAATACAGCAACCTATTTGTAATGGAAATAATATAATATTTGTGCGGTTTTTTAGAGTTTTGAAACATTTTTTTCGCTAGTCAAAAAATTCGGAAAATTAAAAAAAAAAATGTTTAAAAAATAGATAGAATTCTCTTTTGGCTGTGTTTTTTATAAAAAAAATATATATTTATTATATACATAAAATAAAATGAAACTGAATTGGCATTCCTAATAAAACATTATGGGATATCCAGGCACTGAGGCTATAAAACATAAATACCAACTGCCTGGGAAATATGTAGAAATATTAATATTAAACTATATGAAGCAACATAGAAATGTGCATCATTCAAGTCTTATAGATTTTGTTTAACAAATCGTTATTTAGATACGACTCCGAAGTTCGTCCCGCAATTACAGATATTACGATAATGTGCCCATGAAGCAAATTAAATATATATTCCGAAGGTCTTGAGTGGCTGATGGCCCAATGATTGAACCGAATCAAAATAATATCGGCAAACAGACTGAATTATTAAATAGGAATTGTCGGCACGGCCAGACGGTCGGCCTTACCCTTGTCTGGCTGCCAGCAGCACCCGTGCTTGCCTGCCTGTTGGGCTCCATCATTACGTCAATCTGTGGCAACATTTCGCTATTTGTCGCTCATTGGGGCCTGGGTCTGCTAAGTTTCGTTTGCTTGGCGCACTAAAAATCTCTTGTGATTTTTTCAATCAAAATTTGAAAGCCAGCATAAGCTGCACAGGATTTGCCGAATGTGTCCTGCCAATGATCCTGGCAGCAGCAGCGACAGCAACAGCAGCCCGCGAGGCCATTCCTCTCCATATGCCTTATGTGCGTGAATTTGCTTTGTCTTATTTTCATTTCGTTATACGCTGGCATTTATTTGTTGCCTGTTATCTATTTGTGTTTGCCCTGCTCTCATTTCGGCCATAAGGCGACAATCGTTCGCATCATCATCATCAGCATCGTCATTATCATTTCGAGGGGGTGGCTGTGCCCGGTAATCCAAGGATGATGATATTCCCCAAAAACTAAATCAAAGCGAAATCGAATCGAATTTATTGTCATCTTCATTTTGCGCCTCAGATTATGCTACACAGATTTCTTTCTATCTCGCTCACGCCCTCGCTCTCCCTCTCTCTCCCTCTCCCTCGCATCGTCAGGGGGGGCCACGCGGCTTCCAGCTTTGTTGTTGGGTTTCAATTTCGGTGTGAACTTTCGCTTTTGGGTGCGTTCCGGGCAGGACGCCAGGACACATTTATCTGTGCATGGCAGCTGCACGGCGGCGGCGTGGGTATTGTGGCTCGGTCTCGGCTACAGCATTCTCTGCTGCCCCTGAAGCTACAGGTTATGATACTTGCCGCTGTCTGTTGGCTTTTTTTTTTGTTTTTGCTGGTCTGGTGTGTGTTTTGGCATTTCATCTGCGTTTTGTTTTTGTGTGTCGCCCTCGCAATTTTGCTGATTGTGATTGTTGTATTTTGTTTTCTCATATACATTTGGTTATGTTTCTTCTTCTTCTCCTTCTTTTTTTTTAAGCAGCTGCAATCAAAAATACATCATTGATGCGATACCAAATGCTCCGAGGGCATCTCATTTGTATGCTTAGCCCCCAAATGTCATCAGCTCAAATTGGAATTCAGATATAATATTCGAATCACTGAATGATTTTTAGCCAAAGCTTTAACTTAAATTTTAGCTGGATAGTTGGGGGTATTAAGAGAAGTATCTAGACAGCTTGTTTTAATTTTATTTTAAATATATAATATATAAAATATATATAATTTATTAAATTTAAATATATTTTCATTAATGAATCGCGTTTTAAATATTTTAAATAATATATAATATATATATCTAGCTGTGATTAGATAGCGTGTGTTAATTTTTTAAAAAATATATAATATATAAAATATATATAATTTATTAAATTTATATTTATTTACATTAATAAATCGCGTTTTAAATATTTTAAACACAAACTTATTTCTCTGTCTCTTCTTCGAAAACAAGACAAACTTTTTATATAAAAAACTTTTTTTTTTGTGTTTGCCGTTTCGCTGTGATTTTCGTCAATTCATGTCAGACTCGCAGACTTTTATGCTAAAATTATAATAAACAAGTTACATTGGCAATCAAATCAGCTTTACTTTTACGCCTGTTTATGTACTTTTTTTGTGTATTTATTTTTTTTTATATTTATCACACTTAAAAAAGTCTGATTAACTTTTTACTTTACTGCCAATTCAATACAATTTTATTTTTTAGTATTGTCCCACTTCTGCCAAATTTAAATATGGTCTAGAGCGTTTTTTCTGCTTCATCAACTGTGTACATTTATACGGGCTAACAAAGTGAAAAAGAGTATATTGGCTTGATTGTGCAATGCATGTGCGTTGGGCTGCAAGCACACTAAGCTAGGGGTCTCAAAGCTAGTTAAAGTTAGTAGGGTGTTAAGATCGTAGGAAATCTGAAAGCTTCTATTGCTTATAACATATGTTTTTTGTGTCTATTTGAATAATATAATATATTTGAATAACATATATGTTTATTCATTTATGTATATAAATATATACAACCTTTTTACATATAGACTCAAGAATTCATCGAAACTCTAGCTGAAATATGAGGTAAATATACTTGAGCAGCAAGAAACTGATCTAATTATTCGATGTAATTTGATGATTTTTTTTTTTTTATGGCTTAGCAAAGAGTTTTGATATAGACATCACTTTCTTGCTGTTGATTTCTGTTCGCCTGGCATTTTATCAAAATGTATGATGAAATTTGCAGTCTAATCAGCATGTGTATGTGTGTGTATGTGTGCATGTGTGTATATGTCTATGATGTATAGACTCAAGAATTCATAGAACATTTTATAAGCCTACGCTCATTTGAAGCTATGGAGTAAATTTAAAAACTCAGCTTCGGCGGGGCTCAGGGCATCCCCTAGTCGGTCACACACGACTAGAGCTTTCTTGCTTGTATTTTTTTATTAATATTTTGATGATTTATTATCTATTTTTATTAATTTTATTATTTTATTATTCAAAAATAAATCGCTGTAAAAAATCCTCTTTAACTTCACTTTCTTCATATTTACATAGCATCATAGAAGTACAGACTTTGGTGGCATTTTTCACTTTCACAAAAAGAGAAAAATCACTATGTAATTACTTCACATATATAAGCTTTATAATTACACTAATTCTCACCAGTATACCCTTCCAAATAATTGTAATTAACACAAATATATAAGATATATATAACATATTCATAAATAGATTGAAAGCTTGAAAAAACGAGTCTAATAGATAAAATAAAATTTAGTCACAAAAAAAAACCTTTTACTTTCAATTTATTTAATTTTTAATTTTATTTTTTTCTATAGTATATAATATTAAATATGCTATTATTATGAGGGGCTATATCTACTTGCATATCTAGACCACTTTTATTATGATATATAAATACGTATAAATATATATATATACATATATATATTTTTTTTATTATTTATTTATTTTATTTTCATGCTTTATATTCTCACAAAAAAAAGAATTTGACATACGTTGACATGTAAAAAAGAAATAAATACTCTGCCACAAGCTGCTAATTTAGCTATCAGCATTTCTTTAGATTAATTGCATAGAGTTAATACAATTGAGGCATGTTGCAAGTGCTGTTTGGGAATCGTTTAAAGAGTTGTTGCTGCAAACTGATGCTGACATGGCGGCTAGCCGTAAAGAACGAACTTCACTTTCGCCGGCAATTAGTTGTTGGTGGAGAGTTGGCTGACTTGGCGTGGCCTGACCGGGCTTGGCATGTTGCATGCAACGTCTGCTGCCCAACATTTGCCCATTGAAACAGAAATTAAATTTGTGACTAATTGTTTTCAAGTTAAGTACGAGGCGAGCGCTAACTCTGTTTAGCTGAAGGCGTTCGTGCAATGCGCCGCATTGACAGCAAACGCGACACAAACACAACCATGTGTGTCTGTGTGTGTGCGTGGCACATTGCAACCGCGGTCCAACTGCCAGCATGGTTTTGGTTTGTGCAACGCCGTCTGCCTGCCACTGACGTTTGCTCCAAATGCTGCAGCTGACAGCAGCGACTGACGCCAGCGGTGGCGGTCTCTCTCACTCTCTCTCTCCCTCCATGTGTGTGTGACATGTCTCCTAACATGTCCTCTCCCTGCCCCTCTCTATCTCTCATTTCCTCTATCGTGTGCGTGTTGCATTGATTTTATGGGCTTTCATATTTTCTCATTTTTTGTTTGCCATTTTTGGGCTGCAACAATAATTTTGTTGCATGTCTGTCTGCGGCTGGCCACAAAGCCACAGCTTTCATTTTTCCTCTCCAGTTGACAGTATATAAAAACAGTAAATCATATAATCAACATTAGTTTACTTCTTAAAAATTGTCAGAAAAGCAAGTCAGAGTGAAAGAGTATAAGAGTATAACCAGTATAAAGGAGTATAAGACTATGCGATATAGCTGATTGCTATGACACGCAGCTAGGTTGATACTATTTGCGATAATTATGTATATAATTGATAATATTTAAATGTAGAAATGTTAAATATGTTTAGTTAATAAATTACAAAAACTTGTACGGCTCTTAAATAAGTCAAAATATATTTTTTTTAATTATTGAAATTATGTCTTTGTTCTCCTTGTTTTATTAGTTCTTAAAGAGAAATAACTGAAGCTTGTTTAACATTTTTTTTTAAATATATATATATTTTTTCAATATTTAAAAAAAAAATATAAGTGACCTAAAGCAGAGACCTGAGATCAGTAAAGGTTTGCGAACTTTTTAATTAATATGAAATTCTAAAAGAAAATCTTTGCCTAAAAATCTGCTCTTCTGTTATAGGAGACTTTACTTATATATATATATATCGGAATAATTGGCAGACGAACATATAGAGAAGGCTTCATTAACTCAGTTCTTCCTTCCAATACCAAATATATGCACTCAAAAGGTTCTCCCTTGCCTACCTTTCTTATATACATTTGAGCCATATCTCTTCAGCCTGATTTCATATCTCTAATGGCTTCAGATTACAATAAAATAAACTGAGAGCCATTCAAAAAAATGAAGCTATTAAAATGAAACATAAATGGAAATTCACCCCAATTGCCCATGCTTAGTTTTTCAACGTGCGCCTGCAGGATAATTTTGAAAAGAAATATTTAAAAATTATCCGCAAGGCATACGCAATTTACTATTTAAACCTTATTTCTACCATTTAAGCAGTTTTAATATTTTATTTTCCAATTGCGCCCCGCAAATTGTTATCGATTTGTATTTTTAATTAAATTGACAGCTTTGCACAACTTTTATGTGTGCATTCGGTTTTTTATAAATGCAATATATGGTCTTTTTGCAGTCGTAATGTCGAGTACGTGGCCATGGGCGAATGCCATATGAAGTTGTCAACTGCATTTCGAATCGGGGCAAATAAAAAAACAAATAAAGTCAACATGAGTATGTGTGTGATAATGTGACCTATTGCTATCTGGCTTTCATTTGCCACATGTTTGACTCGATTTGTATGGAATAGCAGAGCACAAAGTAATACAACAATGAAGAACAAATTTGTTTTTGATAGAAAGTCATGTCAAAAACAATAGCCCAACTATTGTCATACTTTACTTATTTTTTTTTCAAGTTTCTTTCTCTCTTCTCTTTTTTTTTTGCCAGTGAGTTACACAATCTGGGGGCATATAGCACTTGAAAAGTGCGCCCAGCGCTGAGTTGACCCTCATCAAAAGCTAACTAAAAACTTTTCTTTTTATATTCCTATGTGTCTCTATCTACGTGTGTGTGAGTGAGTTTTCTGCTGGCTAAAGTGGAAAATAAATGATTTCACAGGATGACCATTTGCGTGTTATATATGTATGCGAATCAGTGGGTTGTGTGCGGGTGTGTGTGTGTCTGTGTAAATGGTCAAAAAGTTGAAAACCAAGCTACAGCTTTTTGCTCAATCTGAAGAACAGGAAAACAAATACAACATCTGTGGCCAAAACAAAAGTCAAAACTAAAACGAAATAAAAAAGCCAATAGAAATTTAAACAGTTTGACGCATTAAATACTCATTGAGCGGCCGGGTTTAGACCATATCCTATAAAATAAAAGTTGACAAAGAGAGTGTGTTTGACTGCAAGGGAAGTTGGGCATTTTTAGAAGATTTAATGATGTGAAGTACCTAAAGAGCATAATATATTATTGCATATGCTTACAGACTCTCTTATATATTTATATATTATATTGTAGGTAGCTGCAGGCACTCGAAGTGTAATCTATTCAATATATAATATTTCCATATTCAGCTTGGAAAATTATTTCTATTTATTTGCCTTGACTATGGTATTGAGACGATATTCAGGTATTCATTGATCATTAAACATTGAAAATGCATTTAATTATAATTTAGGGAATTTAATTTAAGGAAAATTCTTTTTATTCTCATATATATAATATTTGTTTTATAAATATAATTTTTTTTTTAATGTGAAAACTAAATTGATTTTTAGACAGATCGAAAACTTATAGTATAATCTTGCCTAGAGAGTTTGTTATAAAAATTTAAATAAATATGAATAGGAATATGAATATGAATATAAATGAATATCAATATGAATAAATATGAATATGAATATGAATGAGTATGAATATGAATAAATATAAATATGAATATGAATGAATGAATATGAATGAATATTTATAATATACTTTATTTTGACAGCTTTTACATTTTGGCATATATTTAATTTATTATATATATTTATTATTATGCAAAATTATAGCACTAAAAATTTATATTTTCAACTTAGAAAATTTTAATGAAGAGCTTCTAAAATAGTGTTATGATGTTATAATAATTTATATATTATATTCATATTATATAAATTATTTATATAATTATTCATATTTATTTCACATTTAATTTATATTAAATATATTTTATAATAAATGAAAATTTTAAAATATATTAATATATATACATATATATATAATACATGATACCCAGCTGTCAGCGTACTCCAATCGCTTAGCTCATTCCCACTGCTTGCATATCTCCACACATTACTTGTTTCCGTCAACAGGGTATTTCTAAATTGAGCTCACACCAATTGTTTGCGCTGACCTCAGAGCTTTGCCTTTGCCGAAATACGCAACCAATCTGGCAGCTAACAACAGGCTTATCCTTAACAACCAAGTGCCCATGCTTCGCCGCAAATCCCAGCCGCCTTCAACCATTGAAATTCATATTTAATTAGGGAGCCTCGTTGGGGCCAACCCTTTGCATATTTCACATCGGATTGGCTTCTCAGCTGCTGCGTCAACTTAATTACGATGCGATGCTTATCACGATCATAGTCCAACCCCATCATCATCCGCATCATCATGCGCATCCGCATCCGCATCCACATCATCATCATCATCATCATCAGCGTCTTCTGTGCCTGCAGGCTGGCTGCTGTCAGGGAAGTGCCACTTCATCAGTCAGCATCGATGCTGCCGGCGGCGGCTGTTGTCCGCGCCTTCTGTTGCCACCTGTCCACGTCCATTGCCATCTCCAGCTTTATCTGCCCAATGGCCCCATGGCCAGGTGGCAGCGCCGTCTGTCTGTGTGTGTGTGTGTGTGGTGCAAAAGGTAGTCTTTGTTTGCACATTTCCTGAGGCGCGCGCTCCACACAGATTTCGTTGGCCCCGCCGTGTGCCGTGTGGTTTTTGGTGGCTTTGCCTGAAGGCCAACTCTGCACGGCTTAGCGCTAAAATGTGTGCCTATCTCAGTCGCTGCCTGCCTGCATACGTCTGCGTGTCTGCCTGCCTGTATGTGTGTGTGTGTGTGTTTGTCTATGGCCTGATGGAATTTTAATTAAATACTCGGGTGTCTATGTTAATTTATATGCGCATATGCTTAGCAGCCCGCCAGCTACTGCAGACTATGGAACTGCCGAGTCTGTAGCACGAGCCGAGCTCCCAATGTCATTGATATAAATGGGGGGTTGAGGGGGGGGGGGGTTTGTGTGGAGTGTGGGGAAAAGGTAAAGTGCCTGCGCATGTTTATGATTAAGAGCTTTATACGATATGTAGTAGTGGCGCGCGTGTCCTTGTTCTCAACTCGGTTTCATTGTTGAAAATTTAATTATCATTTTTAATGCTTAGTGAGCACTATTCCGAGCTCCCACTGCCATTGCGGTTATTGTGGGGAGGCCAAAAAGGTTCAGTTCTTTGTATTTTTGGCAATGCCACTTGATATAATCACGTCCCCAGCTGGCTCTCTCTCTCTCGCTCTGCTCGTCTATCTGTCTGTTTTCTATGGCCTTTGTCTGCGTTCTGGTTGTCACCTGGTTTTCGAGATGAAATGCTAAGAACTTGATATGGGACTATATACTCGTAATTTGTTGTGCGGGTTTTCTCTCCCTCTCCCTCTCTCTCTCTCTCTCTCTCTTTATCTCTGTGTGTTTGAACGAACGGCTGAATGACCCAGCAACAGATTGACATTTTCTCATCAAATTGGGGGCATGGCAATACGCTTAACTATTCCCCTTTTGAAATGGGCTGGCTTGGCTATTACCATGCTTAAGTTTGTAGCTGGCATAAATGTAATTAATAAATTATCTGATGGGATAGCTTAGCCTTGCTAAATGGCGTACACAATCCGATAACTGCTATGAAAGCAGCTTTGCATAAAACCATTTACTTTGTCGGGTTGCCAGCTTTAACCTGTTGCGAATTATAAGTGAGATTTAAAGTCATTTTACTGTGAAGATTTCTTAGGCTTGATACGGTTTATAGAAAATGCAGAGAAATAATTTGAATTAATATGGAATTATGCTAAGAAGTTAGTGAATATGGAAGTTGGCAATTTTATGTGAAATAAAATATGAAATATTTATCAATATATTAGTTTCGCAAATCTGTTAGAATATTTTAATGCACTTCCATATAAGATATGATAAATATTTAATAAAAATCTAGAATTATTTCAGCTGTCAATGCATTGGAAAACTTTAATTTGATTTCTTTTGAGCATTTTCAAGAAATCGATATTTATCGATTAACTAATATTGCATATTTGTTACTCTCGCAAAGCATTTATTTTTTGGTTTTGGGTTTTTTTTGAAGGAAATGTTAATTTTAAAAATTTAAGCGGAGTTACATAATGAAAATTTATACATATGAATTAGTTACTCATTTATCGATAACTTTTTAAAATTAGAAACATACAAAAATATTAACTTACATATCTATTTACTATCTGATTATCCATCATACCCACCTCCAATGGTATCCATTTCCTTATTCAAACAATTCTTATAAAATATAATTGCTTTTAATTGAAAACTTACAATCGATAACATTCACAATTCGTTAATTTTTATAAGAATATCTATCTATATGTTTCCCTTACACCTTTGTTGATTCCTCTTTGATTGGCAATAGTGAAGCTTTATTGGTTGCATTGCATGAGCCGCTGCTACGTGCTGGCATCAATGTTGACATTCATTTTGGCCAGATTGGCGCGACTCGTGGCATGCCCCGGCTGCAGTTGCAACGCGCGGCGATAACAATCGACCGCCTGTTGCCGCTGGCCACGCATTTGCAGGATGGCGCCCAGATTGGCGTGTGCGTGCGCCGCCTGCGGCTGCAGTGCCGCTGCCCGGCGATACCACAGCTCCGCCTCGGCCAGCCGATTGAGCAGACGCAGCGCATCGGCGACGGCGGACTGCAGGGCATAGTTATGGGGCGCCAGAGCAGCGGCGCGCAGGCGATAAGCCAGCGCCTCCTGCGTGCGCTGCTGTTGCTCCAGGAAGTCGGCTGCGTGGGTAGACAGTTAGTTGAACGTCATTGCGACGACATCTTCTCGCACTTACCGTAATGATGATGCGTGCTGGGCTCCAGGGGCGACAGCTCCACGGCGCGCTTGAACCACAGCTCCGCCTCCGCATAGCGACTGCACTGCAGAGAGAAAGAGAGAGAGGATGAACAGGGGACGCAGCTAACCGAGACGACTTCCACTTACATTCCTGGCCAGCGCCTGGCCGTAAGACACATATGCCACGCCCTCGCCTGGCTGCAGCTGCAGCGCCAATTGCTGATGCGCCTCCGCCTGCTGCCACTGCTCCAGCTCCACATGCAACGCCGCCAGCCGTTGATGCAGCGTGGCGCGCTGCTGCCGCCGCTCCAAGGGCAGCGTGGCCAGCGCCTCGTTGAGCACCTCCACGGCCAGTTGGTTGCGGCCCCGCGAGCGATGCAGCGCACTTAATTGCAGGTACGCACTGTGCCGTGCCTCCTCATGCGCGCTGCGATCGCGCACACCACGCCCCGCCAGCCGTGCGCCCGCCAGCAGCACTGCGGCTGCCTCCTCATGCCGACCCGCGTCCCAGGCCAGCAGCGTCGTGGCCAGATTCACATAGGCCAGCGCCAGCTGTGGACGCAGCTGTATCGCCCGGCGGTAGCAGGGCACAGCCGCGCTGTAGTTCCGCTGCTGCTGATGCACGATGCCACTGAAAGAATGAAAGGAAAATAAGTTAGGGAATATTTCAGGACAGGTGGAAGGTGTTCCAAAAAATTAATAATTGTTGAAAATCTGTTGATAGAGCAAGGGAAATTTTTGAAATTGTCGATTGACGAAACTGAGTCTTGGAATTTTAGCTGATTTTTTTAATAATGTATCTAATTTTGAAACAGATAATATGATTTGAAATTTAAGGGCTTACTATAATAGTATTGTAGTAAGTTCAAATGGAAATCGAAAGCAATTATCTTAAAAGCACAAAATATTGTATTTACTTCTGATATTTTTGTGATTTTTTGTGACTATATCTACCCATGATTTATAATCAGAAAAGAAGTTCATCTTCATTGTGAGATGAAAAATGCTGTAGAAATTTTTAAATAATAAAATGAAGAGTATTCATTTTACAATTGTTTGCTTAAATATATTAAGCGTGAATATTAAATCTTAGAATATTATAATATTATATTATATATACAAATTTTTAAATAATATAATGAAAAGTATTAATTTGGCAATTGTTTAATTCTTCTTGGTCTTAAAAATCTTTCTATGTAAGTTGCATGAAATATATTTTCTAGAAATAAATTGCTTTCATTTTCAAGGAGGAAAAATATTTCTATCAATCAAATATATTTATATATTTATTTTAACTTATTAAAATATTATTTCTAGAAGTTCTGTACTGACTAAAATATAAATAAAAATGAAATATTTTTTTGAATATTTTAAATAAAGGTTTAGCAAGACCTTTAGAAAAAATATTTTTTAAAAGCAATATGAAATTCTGCTGCTCGAAAAAATTTGTATGTTTGTGGAAGACTTTATTAATTACTACCATTTATTCAAATGAGCTCTAAGACTTCTTATAAATATATAAAAAATTAAAATAAATTTCAAGTCTACAACAAATTGATGATAGTTCTTAAACATAGTTTCAACTGTACAGCTTCTAACAGTAACGCATTTAATTTAGCCCACACTTAAATCACATATAATTACATATATAAATATATTTAACATTTTTTTTAATAAATATATTTTAACATATTTTTACATACATTCATATACACACATATTTACATATATATATTTTTTAAAAAGAAAAAAAAAACAAGTGAACCTTCGCATGAGAGCAGCCCAGAGTTATTTTTTCAACAGCTGCTCATCTGCTTCTTGGTGAACTTGTGTTATTTTATTTGCTTCATTTTTTTTTTGCTTCTATTTTTACATAAGGAAACCATAACGCAAAACTTGTTAGAAATGCTAGAGTGCAAAAAGCGGAGAGAAATAATAAAGAAGGAGCTAGTTATTCAAGCGCCGAGATTGGATGCGAGCCGAGGTCTAATAGTGTGCCGGGCTAAATTAACTTTCGCTGTGTTTTGCTGCGGTTACTCTGGTGCTTCGCCGGGGCTCTAATTGCAGCGCTCACTCAAATACTTCAAAATGTTGACCTTCAAGCATTTTTCACTGGGCGGCTACTTAGTTCGGGCGCTGGCTTCATTTAATTAACAGCGCGCTGCTGAGCTGAGCTGAGAGTGGGTCGGCGACTCCAGTGCACGTTGGGTAAACAAATATCGAATCGTGGGCATGGTTATGCATAGACAACTTGTCTGGCTTTTTAATATAAACAAAAAGTTCGTATATGCATGAATAAGTGCTTTTAAATAAAGGATGCATTTTATTTGCAGCTCGAACGTAACAAAACAGCACAAAATAAACTCATGCACAGATTGCACAACAGCATCGCTCCCCAAACAACAACAGCAATGACGCTGCAGCAGCAATAACAACAATAGCAATAACAGCAGCAACAACAGTAAGTTATTCAAACAAACGACGCGTTCTAAAATTTGTGTTGAGTTGCGACAAGAAGTCCATAAAATCAACAAGAGGGCGAATTCAGAAATATTTTAAAGGTATTCTGATCGAAATAATTATTAACTAATTTCAGATAATCGAATTGATTATTGTCATTAATGAACGAATGTATTATCTATTAAATATATATACTCTTATTAAACTAAAAACAAAACCTCTCCAATGTTGCAGGTATTTTTTGAGAGATATTTCTGTTTTATAGTTGAGCGATTGTTAATATTTTAAAAATCTTTTAAAATAAAAATAATTAAATATTAAAATGTAATATTCGTTAATTTAATATAAAATTAAAATACATCTAATAAAAAATACTATATATAAAAAATGTAAATATTAAAAAATAATATTCGTTAATTTAATATCAAATTAAAATACATCTAATAAAAAATAATATACTAATTAAACAAAAAATAAATTTAAAATATTTAAATACTGATATATTTATATCATATTATATAATAAAAAAATATTTTATATAAAAATAATAAATTAGTGAATATAAAAAAATATATTTGTATCCCATAAAGTATTTTAGAGCTCTAATTTAATAATAGTAAATACTTCTATAAGTTCAGACATTTTAATTTAAAATTTAAATGAGTTAAAACTTAAATATAGGCAGAATAAAAAATGAAAATATGAATTTTATGCAAAATCGATATTAAAAAATTCCAATTATCCTCCAGCCTTACTCAAAGTTATTTTCGATCAAGTTTGTTTTTTGCTCAAATACTCATTTAAAATCAATTAAACTTCTTAATCCATATTTCATAATATACCAGCTAAACTTTTCGACCGGCCCTCGCCTCATACTAGTTACAATTGCATTTTTTTTCTCCATTTGCTAAAAATTTTGTTTATCGTAGAGCAACAACCCATTGAGATTCCATGTAAAGTCTCCCGTTGCCCACAAATTTCAGAGCCGAGCCCCTCCGCACGCCCCTCCGTTCAGTTGGAGCCCGGAATGCCAATGGGCAGACAAGTGGGAAGCAATGCGAAACGAGCCAAGTGAATGCATGCGAATTGCAGGCGAACAACGGATGGATTTGCTCAACTGAATATTGAGTGCGACTATTCTATTCTATACTATTCCACAATATAGAAAACCCAAAATGTTGTTTTATACCATTTTCCCTCTCTCTCTCTCGCTCACTCGCCCGCCATCTCTCTCGTTCGCTCTTTGTGGCAGGTGAGCAAACAACGGTAAGGGTTGGGGCGGCGGGGTGCACAGAAAAAAACCGAGTGAAAAACAGAAATCGAATTATACAGCTCAGTGATTTTTCGGTTTTGGTGTTTGGTTGCCTGTTACTTGTAGTGCCTCCCCTCGCCTCAGCTGGCTGTGTGAGTCTCTGGGCCGCCGTCTAGCTTTGATGTGGCATGCTACAGCTAAAAATCACAGCAGCATCCAGCACAATAAATCCATGACAGTTGACTGGCATTCGGGCAGAGGGGGAGGGCTGCCAGGGGCTGAAGACCCGCAGACGCGACGTGCGCCTCATGGACACGTGGCAAAAGGCAACAGCAGCAGCAGCAGCAGCTAAAATTCTCGCAGCCGCAGGTTGCAAGTTGAGGCGGGATGAGGGCAGAGGCGCGAGGCTTGTGCTACTATTGATGTCTTTACGAGTAAATAATGTACAAACAGCTGCTTATCCACGTTGCAGGTGGGATTAGTGGTGCGGCGGGAGTTTGCTATTGACATTGATTTTCGATTAGACGGCGGAAATTTGACATTCCGAGGCGCTTGCTTTTTATTACTTGGCAGCTTTAAGCAGCGGCGTTCATACAAAGTGTTTATGGAAATGTGACCCAACTTGACTTTGAGATTAGCAGCAGCAGTGGCAGCAGTGGTAGTGGCAACACCACCCAGCACCACAGCCTGCTGCATAATGCAAGTGGGCGGGGCGGGGTGTTAAAAATTCAATCAGGCAACTTTTCGATAAGCTGCAAAAGCCAACGGCCAACACTGAGTAAAAGGCGCAGACGAGAGACGAGCAAAATGCCAGAGAAAAGCGACTTAAACTTTCGCCGTCGTTAAAATGAATTCTGTGCTTTGGCCATAGTTGGCTTGGACTCGCCTCGACGGCTGCTGCTGGTGCGCTGGCTGACAGCCGGGCAAACAGAGCAATGGATCGGGTATCGCTTTGAGCCAAGTTAATAACTTGAAGCCTTAGCAGTTATGAAGTTCGCATTTTGCCTTCATGTCGTTGACTCTATTTACATTACTTTCCCGTCTGTCAACTGATTGAAAAGTTCTGCACTGCTCTGCGCTACATTATGGCTGCAATAATTTCATGATTTCCATTTAAGTCTATTTCTGTGTGGAGTGAGAGAGTTTTTATCGGATTTGCTTTAAGCTTAGAGTTTTTGCTGCTGCTGTTCTAGTGACACTATTTTAAGGCGAATATATGGGTAAGTTGATGAGATAAATTTAATCTAGGCCAAATAGAAGTCCTTTTGCTTTGTAGATTGCTGGTTCTTAAAGCAGATGAAGTTCCTTGGCTTTAGGGCTAGGGTTTAGCTCTTTTATTACTGCTAATTAATCAATTAATCAGGTTTCCTCTTGCTATATTCTATCTATACTAACTAAAATTGGTTTATTATTATTATTACTATTTTTTGTATTTTTCTTTCGTTTATTATTTCTCCTACTATTTTTTTGGATATGCAAACGGTTTTTTTTACTTATAAATTTTTATTATATAATTATTATATAATTATTTTATTATTATAATTTTTTTATTTTTAAAATATTTATTTGTTTATTATTTATAATAATTAGATAAATCTGAGAATATTATATTGATTTATATTTTTATCTTATTTTTTTAATACTTTTTAGTTGTTTTTAAAAATTAATCATCAATATCATATTCTTAGACTTATTTAATTAGATATACAAATTCAAATAAAATTTAGTCATGAAACTATAACAAGATTTGTATGTAATAAATGTAAGAAATATTTATAATAAATTTATAAAACATAAAAATAATTATTATTATTACTACTATAATTTTATATTTTTAAAAAATATTTCTTTATTATTGTGTACTACTATTATTGTGTATCTGTAAAACACTTTTGTCTACCGTATATTATACCCACTTTTATCATTTTCTATTTTTAAAATAGAATATTTTATTTATTTTATTAACATATTATTTTCAAAACATATTTCTTCATTATTAACACTGTCATTATTTTGTATTATTAAAGAACTCATTCACAGTGTAATTTTTCGCTCAGTGCAATTACGCATCGTCGTCGAATCAAAGTTAAGTTTCTAGTTTCTTATTTTGTTCGCCAGTCTCTTCGCGTTTTCCTTGCAGCATTTTTCGCTTGGCTCCTAAATGATGGCAATTTAGCAACAGGCGGGCAGTGGGGCATTATGTACTAGACTCGCATGATTACAGACCGTTGCGCGTGGGGGGCGAGCAGAGCAAGGTAGCTGGCAGTTGGTCTCTCAGCAGTTGGGCGCAGCTGCTGCGGTTCCGAGACCGGGGCGCCCAACCGGGAGTCGTGTGCAATTATTTGTATTGGGCGCACAGCTGTCGCCAGCTCAGTTTGCATTTCTGCGCGAGAGAATTTTCCGAGCGAGGGACGAGGGCCGAGTTGGATAAAAGTTGGCAAGCGAGCGAAAAGGGATTTTCCTACAATTTGCCAAAGAAGCAAAGCGAAAGGATTTCTGGCCTTCCTTTGCTGCTTCTTTTAGTCTTCTTTCATTTTACGTTTCGTTTCGTTTTTTCGCTTTTTTTTGGAGCGTAAAGCCTATTATGTCAAACACAATAATCAACAATAAGAGGGGCGACAACAACAGCAACAACAAGAATCATGACAATGACAACGGGGCGTATGAGCATTGGTTGCCCGGCTCTGCCGGGGTGAAGGACTGAAAATGACGTGGCTGCATATTCAAAAGGACACTCGCACTCATATGCCAAGCAGCAGCTGGGCCAAGGGGGCTGAGGACTGAGGTCTGGGGGCTGAGGGCTTGGTTAATGCGTTGGCATGTTGGCGCATGTTTGCCCTGCCACGGATCCCATTGGGAGCTGAAAGGCAGCTCAGCTTGGCGGGCGGTCGTTGCAGCTAGAGTCGAGAGTACATTTCGCACTGCTGACTGCTGCCATGTGCCCGCACTGAAACTCAAGGGGGAGGGGGGGGGGGCGTGGCGGAGGTCACAGAAGCGGTTGGGTAAGTGCAAGTGTCATTGGCCTCAAAAGCCAAAGCAGCAGCAGCAGCAGCAGCACTGGCAGCAGCAGTAGCAACCACTGAGTGTCCAGCGGCTGGCGACGCAATGCATCAGCAGTTTAACTTGCAGTTTCTCTCTCTGCATTATTGCATCAAGTGCAACACAGTGCACAGTGAATGCCAATAGCTCTTACAACGTGTCCAGCTATTCCCATCTATTGCTCTAAGCCGCATTCCGACTGTCATCTAACCCGCTGACAAGTGGCATGCAGTGGCAACATTTTCAAGTTTATTGAAAATAAACCATTTTTTCTTAAGCTTTTAAAAGAATGAAATAGTTTCTTTCTTTATATATAATTATACTTAAAAAAACATTAAATACAATTAATGATATTTTTTTAAATTGGTATTAGATTTAAAAAAATTAGTTTCAACTAATAATTATATTTTATATACATTTATATATTATATTTTTATAATATATAATATTAATTTTATGTGTTATATTTTTTATAATATATAATATTAATTTTATGTGTTATATTTTTTACATTCATTTTTTATTTTCTGATTTTTATAATAATATTTTATCTTTTAAAAATTAAAATTATTTTGTTTATTTTCATTGATGTGTACTTAAGTGATATATTTTTTAAAATATATTTTATTTAAATCAAAATGTTGTTTATGTTAAGAAAGGGTCATCATTGTTGGCCTTAACCAGCGTCTGGAAACTGTGATTTATGTATTTTCTTAATAATAAGTATAGTATTCAAATCAATTATGACAGAATAATTTCAATTTTATTTGATTTAGCTTCATTTTTTCACAAGCATAAAAATAGAATTAGTTGGCTAATCTAAATAGACAACAAAAAACTATTCTTTATGTTTGTGAAATAGTGAATCAAATAAAATATGTATTTTTCTTCGTCATAATTAATTGAAATTCTTTTATATAAAAAATTTATTTCATTCAAATCGGTGGACCATAGTTTTATGAGCAAACTTTGGCTTAAGCGTTTTACTTTTTCTTTTAAGTAATATATGATTGTAATATTCATTTATGCTTAAGACATTGCTTAACAAATTTGTTGCAAGTTCTTTGGCTCAAAATTTAGGACAAGATATTTTCTAAAATTAAAAAAAAATTAAATTTTAATGCATCATTCAGAGAAGTTGTCATGAGATAAAATAATCCATAAATGCTTTGTAAATAAACTTGATTTTTAAACAACTACAACTAAGACTGATTTGTAGCATATGAATGCTTCAACTGACTGCAATAAAAACACAGCTGAAAAATATTACTGATTATTGCTTTCACATATATCCTTCACTATCATTAGCCAAGTTTAGAAATGAAGATAATTAGCATATTAGTAATCGTAGCTGAAATGTCTCAAACATATCTGGCATTGCTTCAGTCACAGGATCTGTGTAAGTCGCCCCATCAGTAGTCCCTCACCTCACTCCCAAAGCCATGACATATTTTTGTGTGTTCTTTTTTAATCGTGATGGCAGCCATTCCCCTAGCTTTAATGTTTTAGCAGTTGTTAGGCAACTGAGATTAGATATCATAGGATGCATATTCCCCGCGGCTGCTGTGCATTCAGTATGACCTAATTAATGGCACACACTCGTTTCTGCAGGGGATTACAGCGCAATACTCGTTCAAAGCCTGTGCTACCAACGCTTAGGGGCTGGGTATGGAGCGGGGTGGAGCGGGGTGTAGCGGCGTGGGCGTGTGCAAAAAGGAAGCTGCGCAAAAAAGCAGCAAAATATAGAGGTACAAGTGCCCAGCAGGCAACTGTTTGCTGTTGATGGTTGTCGAGTGCATGCAAATTGCCATCCAAAAGATGCTGAACATGTGCCCGTGTCCATCCATGGCGCTGCCTGTTCTACTCTTCTACTCTGCCTTCTCCTGCTGCCTCTCCACTCTCTCTTGATTTGTATGCGCGCAGCGGTCGGGGCCAGCGCTGCCTTTTTTTTTTTCTGTCCCAACTTCTCAGATGTTGTCCAAACGTTTTTGCCAAGTGGCAAACAGGACAGAAGCAGCTGCCATTTGGCATTAAAGGCGTGCCACCGACCGCAGCGCGACCGAGCCATTTTCCTTTTGCCCAGTCCCCCAGCCCCCAGCCCCTCTGCGCCAAGGTCGCGCCAACCATTCACTTTGAGCTTTTGAATTTTCAAAAGGGCCGCGAGCAAAAACTGACATCCATTTTGAGCATTCAGGTTGCATGTTTTGGCAGCCGCAGAAAAAAAACGCTCAACGGGCGAAATTGCAATGCAGGCGCGAATTTTGCTTCAATTTGCATCGAGCTGATGACTTGGACGTGCTAAGCTTCGTTTACTTACAGATTAAAGTGCGCATCCGCCATGGTCGGTCGGTGGGCCAGGGCCGACTGCAGCGCCCGCTTCGCCTCCTCGTAGCGTCCCTGGCTGCTCAAGACGCTACCCAGATTTCCCAGCGCTGTAAAGAATGTGCAAAACGAGTTCAATTCAATGCGAACGAGACATGAAGAGAGCTGCAAGTGGCATAAATTTAATGCAAAATTATTATAGAAAATATGGGTCAATGTAAATACATTGAATGTGAGACTGAGAGAGAGAGAAGTGAGACCCGTAAAAGGGTATTACTAAATTGAGTAGCTTTAAGAAGCTTTAGATATTTAAAGCGCAAAATGAAGAGAGCTTCAAGTGAAATACATTTAATGCAAATGCTTTTTTGGTCTGAACTTTAAATCTGGTTGGCATACAAAATTGTAGTTTAAAGCTTTTATAGATAGTAAAGAATTGGGTAGATTTAAGGAGCTTTTGTTTTTTTTTTCAAAGCTTTGCAAAGTAGCTTTTAAGATACAAGAATTTTTTAAATGCAAATAAATTAAATTAAATTAATATAAGTTAAAGCTAACTTCAGCTTTTAACTTGCTTCACTTTTAGGTTAAATTTGTATGCACAACTGTAGTTGCAAGCTTTTAGAGGAAGTACAAAATTTGTTAGTTTTAAGAAGCTTCTGATATTTGAAAGTCTTTTCCAAGCAGCTTTTATTATACAAGGCATTTGATTAGGCAAATAAATTGACTTTGGTAAATATATATATTGTAGCTCACTTAAGTATTGATGGACTAAGGGTCGCACTTTTAAATCAGATTTTTATATAATTTTTATATAAATCAAATTACTTTAAATTTTCTTTTAATATGCAAATTAATTTCAATTAATTTTCAATTCATTTAAATTACTTTAAATTTTCAATTACTATGCAAAGAAAATATGTCTTAATATTAAAGCTCAACCCGCTTCTTCCACACTTACCTTTAGGTGGATTGATGGCCACAGCGCTGCGGAACAGCTGCTCCTCGTTCTGCCAGTCGCGATTGCGTTGAATGGTGCGCAGACAGAAGGTTCCCAGCAGCAGGCCAAGACAGCAGAGCAGCAGGAGACGGTGCGCAGAGCCGTGCAGTCGCTGCCAGAGCCGGCCGAAGCCCAGGCCAAGCATCAGGCAGTAGCCAACGCTGGGCAGATAGAGCAAACGCTCGGCCAGCACGAAGCCGACGTGGAAGAACAAGTTACAGGCGGGCAGAAAGGGCAGCACCAGGAAGGCTATGCAGATGAGCAACGCAGACTCCGATGCGGATGCGGCTGCAGCTGAGCTGGAAGTGGCGACGGAGCAGGAAGACCAGCTCAAGGTTGAAGTCTTGTGCTGCAGCGAGGATCGTTGCTGCTGCTGCTGTTTGAGCTGATGATGGCAGGCGCAGACTAGTCCATGCCAGGCCTGGCAGCTGCCGGCGCCCAGTCGCTGCAGCAGCGGCAGCGAGATGGTCGCCACGGCTGCATAGTCCATGGCGCTGCTGGCGGTGCAGCGCCAGCGAACGCCCTTGCAGGTCACGGTCAGCAGGAAGCCGTAGAATGCCAGGCTGAGCACATTGCGCGCATCCCACAGCGTCCTGATGCGCGGTATGGCCTCCATGCCCCAGTCGAAGCTCAGGTGTTGCGGCCACAGCAGCAGCTGGAAGTTTGCCGCGGGCAGGTACAGGTAGCTCAGGGTGCGCGTCCACCAGCTGGCCTCGTGGGCCGTGGGATTGTCGGCGGCTGAGAATGCCGTCGAGGGGCGTGGCACAATGCAGAGGCGACAATAGATGGCGCAGAGCAGCGCGACGCTCAAGATGGTGAGAGAGCGCAGACGGTGCTGGAAAGGGAAAGGGGGAAAGGAAATATGTATAAGTAAATGGAGAGTACTAAGAGTAATGAGAGAGTTTAATTAGGTAAGAGTTTGTAATGTATAAGCTATAAGGGAAATTTATTATGGATGACAGCTTAAGATGACCAAGCCAGAGTCAAATGAAAACAATTAACTATACTATATATGTTATAGCTTCTAATGAAATGATCTTATATAGTATGACTTCAAATATTTTAGCCATCTATATCTCTAGTATAGTTATCAGATATTGTATTACTTTCTTGGTTATCGATATTATCTAATTTAGAGCAGCTAGAGAAAAAGTAGAATAGATATATATATATATATATATATATATATATATATATATATATATAGAAATTATCGATAGCTGAAAATGTAAGCAATTTGTTTATTATCGAAAGCTATAGTAATTAATTCAGCAAGTTGTTCAGCTATCGATAACTTCTAGTATTACTTTAGAATCTTTTTCATTTATGGATTAAATTTATTATAGTTATATGATAGTTGATATAGTTATATATTATTTATATTTATATATATAATTCTATATACTAATCTCAGAAATTTATCCGGCTATCGAAACTTCATAATATATTTTTCTGATATATTAAATAAATTATAATAAAATTCTATAATATACTATTACTTCAGCAACTTTTTCAAATAACGATAACTTGTACTATAGTTAACTGATATAATATGATTTTAATAATTTGTTCAGTAATCGATCTCTTTTTGTCCATACTAAAAGTTATCGATTTCTGATCTGATCGACTCTGATAAAATTACTTCGGCGATTTTTACAGTTATCGATAGCTTTAAGGGAAAGTTTTAAAGGAAAAATGTAGGCACTCTTCTTAGGATTCTCTTAGTATATAATACTTTTTAGACTGTTTATGTAATTATATATATTTTTTTAAGTTTGGAAACTGCTAGACATCACTTGGCAAACTATAATAAGATAACCCCTACTTCCCATACTCCAAGCATATAATTTATGCTCCATTTGATATCTTCCAAATAGTCATTAGCTCTATCAGGGCAGTGCGTTGGTTCGCACTTCCGTTTGAAATTACAGGCCTGTCGCACTCACCTTGTCATCTCCGGCATGTTTCGCGCGCAGACCGCACAGCACGTCGCATAGTCCGCATAGCAGCAGCATCGTAATGGCCGTCTCCTTGCAGAGCAGCGCCGCGAAGGCCAGCAGCAGGGTGAGCGCCAGCGAGTGCCAGTCCCTGTGCAGCATGTGGCGGCGATAGGCCAGGTAGGCGCCGAGGCAGCAAACTGTGGCGCTCAGGTCGGCGCGACCCACAATGCCGGCCACGGCCTCCGTGTGAACGGGATGGGCGGCGAAGAGGGCGCCGGCGGCCCAGACGGCCGCACGTGTGGGCAGCAGGGTGCGTGCCACGTGCAGCACCAAGACGGTGGCCAGGCCGTGCAGCAGCAGGTTGATCAGGTGGAAGGGCCAGGCGGCGCCGGCGCCCAGCACGAAATTGAGACGAAAGCCCAGCACGCATAGCGGACGCCAGGAGCCGTGGGAGCCGCTGTCCGTCAGCGGCGTGCCCCAGTAATCATGCTGCAGCAGCTGAGCCAGCGGCCCGGCTCCCGTTACATCCGCATTGCCCAAGATGGCGCGCCTGCAAAGAAGATAGAGACGGACGATGGGTGAGTGAGTGAGATAGCATGCTGGCATGCTCGCATTACTCGAGCCGAGCCGAGCCGACAACAACCTGTGGCACACCTGTCCTATTAATTAAAATGATTAATTGCCCCGTCAGCCCCAAAGCACGAAGCCCTGCGGCCAAACTTAACTCTCTCCCTTTCTCTCTCTGTCTCCCTCTCTCTTTCTGTCTCTCTACTCTACTGGAGTCAGCTCGGATCGGCTTTCCTGCCACATGCAACTTGAGCTAGTCAAGCCGGCAAGGGCTGTGGCTCTGCTTATTTTTATTGTCCTTTTGTTTTTGTGCCCGGCATAAATATTGTTAAAGTGCCGAGCGACAGGACACCACTCGCTGCCTTCTTCTGCCTCCTACCTCCTGCTCGTGCCTTGATTAATTGCCGATTTGTTGGCGCACTTGGTGTCGTGCTCATTGTTATTGTTGTTGTTGTTGTTGTTGCTCTATACACACACACATCGGCACACTCTATTGTCACTGGCAAAGTCAACGGCTCTTTGGTAATTGCCTCACCGTTGTAGCTTTGCTTGTTGTTCTAATCGATTTCCAGTCTGCCCAGCCTGTCCTCGGCGCCAGCGTCGCCAGCCAAGCAAGGCCTAGGCCCTTTGCCGTTGTTGTTTTGCTGTTATTGTTGCACAGTTTGAAATTTATAGTAGGTTTGCAATAATACCTTAGCTATTTTATGCATAATTAGTTTTCAACGTTATCCAGCAAATGCTATTAATTAACTTTCCCTCAAAGACGCGACGCTTCACCGAACACAAATGGCACGGACTAAACAAAAATATTCGATAATAATAATGAAAAAAGGTAAGGAAATTTAAACATGAAAATTTATTTTATATATATTTTTTTGTATTTTTATTTTGATAAACTGGCAGAGGCTTTTATAAGTATAAATATAAATATATAAATAAATATATAATTAATATATAAATAAATATATAAATAAATTTATAATTAATATATAAATAAATATATAAATAATAAATAAATAATTATGTCAAATATTTCAAAAGAAGTATCTATGATATAAATGGAAACAACACAAACATTTTAGCTTAGCCATGCATTTTTGTTGCCAAGAAATGTAATAGCATTTTATGATGTATATTCAAAAGAAATGTAATAGAATTTTATAATTTATATGTATAAAATGCTATTACATTTCTTGGCAAAGAAAAATACAAGGCTTAGCCAAAATGTTTATATATGTATATATCATTGTTTTTAATAACATATATATATGTACATCTTTGCCGACAAGAATCTAAACTTTTATGAGCATAGAATTAATCTCTTGAAGGAAAGATAACAAAAGGTATTAGATCAAAATAGAGTCTAATAATAAATTAAATACTTAAAAAATGTTTTGCATATTAAAAAAAAAATCGTATGCAAATTGCTCTAAAAAACTACTTAGTTGGGTGGGTCACTAAGTAGTTTAGTTATTTTTTGAACAATTTAAATTATTTTATTTTATATTATATGCTTCTATATATAACATTTGTATATATTTTATATAATCTCTTCAGCTATAGAGCTCATTATATTTTAATTCCGATTTCGATGCCGAGCTTAAAGCAATCAAATAACAAAAAAAAGAAACTCTTAGTGACCCACCCAATATTATATGTTTATATATATAACATATGTATATATATTATATAATCTCTTGAGCTATAGAGCTAATTTTATTTTAAAACCGATTTCCATGCCGAGTTCAAAGCAATCTAAACTAAGCCAAAGCCTTCCCGAATATCCATTTTATTATTCGCAAAATTAAACTTTTCACTAGAGCCACAACTTGAAGTTCTGTTGTTGTAGGCACTGCCAAAATACACATATATAGATATCTACATATATCTACTTATATATTTTATATATAATCCAACTTTGCACATAATCAATAAACTTTTAGTTAAGTAACTCACATAAACTTTAAACTATTTAAACACCCAAAAAAAAAAACTAATTTATAAAAATGCAAATTCCCTTTTATCGAGTGCGGCAGAAAGTTTTGTTTTAAAGCCTTAAACTCGGCTATTCATTCGGAGATAACTGACATGCACAGACGCCCACGCACGACCGAAAGTAATTTGTGTTTACTTTGGTCTTAACTGGCCCGCGGGCCGTAGTTTTAGGTTTCTGGCATTCAAGCTCAAAAGTTAACACAAGCATTTTGCCAGATTTCCTTCTTTTTTTTTCTGTTTGCCCCGCTGGCGGCTATAAAAGGGATGAATCTGTTTTCAGACCATATATGAAACGCAAATAAATAATGGATAGGTAAAAATAATAAAAGCACTTCACATGCAAAAACCGAAATATTTTCGTAATTTCTAAAGCAATTCAGTGGAGAGAAGAAGACGAAGCAGCAAAAAATGATGAAAATGCATTTTTCAATTTTAATACGAATATTTTATTTAGCAGCTGCCCGGAAATACTCTATATACACACACACACATATTGTGAATGCTACTCAATTCGTTATTGTCTGTGTGTGGGTGTGCGGGTGTGTGTGTGTGTATGTGTGTGTGTGTGTTGCATGCAACACTTCATATGCATGAATGGTGGCATAAAAGCGGACGCTCGAGTGCGAGGCGGGTGTGTGGCATATGCCACAAATTGGGTTTGCAAATTCGCTGGCGAGACGTGCATAAGTTGTTGGTGGGGCAGCAGCAGCAACACCAGCAGCAGCAGTCATTGCTTTGGAACACTCATCTATACTTCAATTTCAATTGGCATTTTCTTCTGCGCAAAGCAGCCACAAAAATGTTGTAGGGGGCGGAGCGACGAAGGGCGCAAGCGAAAAAGCAAACAAATTCTTATCGGAAGCACACAAAGCTCAAGAAAAACTGAGGCATGGAAGGAGCTGGAGCTGGAGCTGGAGCTGGAGTTGGAGCTGGGGCGTCTCTGTGTGTGGCTCGGCTGCAGTTTCAATTTTTGCATTGCTGCTGCTCTCACTATGGCAACGCACAACAAAAATTTAGCTACGCCTCATTTGCAAGGATCTCAAGCAGCAGGAGCCGAGCGATGGCAAATATTGAAAAGCATTTCGGGCTGCATACCTTCGAGCGGCAACAAGGGGGCATTGTGTGCCAAGCTCTCTGTGTGCCTCTGTGTTGCCTTTCGGCTTAATTTTTGGCCCAGTCAAAGCGGGCGGCGACGCCGAAACTTGTCGCCCGACATCAGCGTCAACATTATCGTCTCATCAGCAGAATATCCGCAGTGCCTTTTTTGTGCTTTATCATCGTAACTAGTGAATGAATAGCAATACTCTCGCCGAGCAGGTGGCAGGTGGCTCGGGGCATGGGGCACAACAACGAAAACATCAACACCAACGGCAGCATAGCTGCCACTGGCGGGGGCACTTTGTCAGCAACAGCAGCAGCAGCAGCAACAAAAATGCCAAGATTCAAGCAGCTTACAAGTGTGGCATGTAGTAGCTGCCGCTATCGTTCGCTTTTCACCCGCACTCGAGCGGCCAGGCGGGCGACGAGCGCCGTAGCCAGGAGACGGGAGCTGCCTTACTGTGGCACGAGCCGTAGCCAGAGGCACCAGGCACTAAAGCTGATACAGTGGCGTCGAGTGGAGAGGGCAAACAGTCGTGGGTGGAATTTATAATCATACTATAAATGTAACTTATCGACATTTATCGATAATTTGAATCTATGTTTAATTAGGTCTTCCATTTACTTTATATAAAATATTTTATTGCATTAAGTTAGGCAATTGCTTCACTGTACTGCGGCAGCAGATATAGCTACACCTACTCATACACACAATATATAAACTGGCTATCGATATTTATCGATAATTTGAATGTTTAATTTTACTTTATATAAAATATTTTCTAGCATTAAGGATGACAATCGCTCCACTGTATTCTGGCAGCAGATACACCTACACATAAAATATACAATCTGATTATCAATGTGTCTTATTGATATTTATCGATAATTTGAATCTAAGTTTAATTAGACTTTTCCTTTATTTTAGATCACATATTTTTTGCATATAATATGTCTTTCCTTCAATGTACTTTTGTAGAATTTACCCCACCATACACACATATACAATATTTAATCTGATTATCAATGTGTCTTATCGATATTTATTTATCAATCTTTATATTTATCAATATGTCTTATCGATATTTATTGATCAATGTTTTATTAAGCTTTTCTTTTCTTTTTCTCTTATAGAAACTATTTTGTTGCATCAAATATGTCAATTGCTCCACTGTACTCTAGCAGAAAATACACCTACGACCTCACACACCCATCCACACACGCTCACACACGCACACATGCACGCACTCACAGGACTGTGGTTGGCTTTTGTCGAAGACAATATATCATAGCATCAGCAGCGAGCACACCCAATGCTAACGTACCACACTGAGGCCCCACGCCCCACCACCCTCTCTATCTACTTTCCCCTCACCTGACACGCTGGCGTTATGGCTACCCGCAAACACTTGTATGTTTTGTGGAGCTGCTGTTGTCGCTGCCGCTGCCGCTGCCGCCGCTGCTTATGCAAAGTGAAAATTTTCGATTTTCTATAAAAAAAAGTGAGAAGGAAACGAGCACAAAATGCCGTTGCTAGCAGCCGTGCCCACTCTATCGCTGTCGAAGTGCGCTCGGAGCCTAACGGGCGTATGGCTATCAAGAAATTACGTATACGTAACGTTGGGTTTCATACTCCTTTGTTGTTGCTGTTGTGGGGCGCCTGTTGTCGCTGTCCGTTTAATACGGCCCATAAATTATTGTAAGACTGCAGATTGGCTCTTTGGCAACATTTTGTAGCTGCTTTCATGTTTTTTCTACATTTTTTCTTATTTCTTTTTTCAACTGATAGGCAAATATATCAAGTTGTGAGGTGCGAAACGTTTGACCGTAGGCAAAGCTTTTCGGAATCTGCCATGGCAAGCTCTTTAAAATCAAGTGACAACTGCTGTGGCCAAATGACAAACGATACCTGTTGGGCCACATAATATTATAAGCAATGGCACAAGAATTAAGCCGGCTTAGGCGGTGTTTATTTGTTAAAGAAATATATATTATTTAAATACAAATTTGAAGTTTGCGTGCAGGATATAAAAAATAATTTAAGAGCACTTTAAGGTTAGATTTTATGTATCTAGTAGCTCTGGGCTTACGAAGTGTTTATAATTTGAATTTAAAATCTTTGCCCTTAGCTTTTATGGTATTTCAAAGATGCTATCAGCTATAGCAATGTTTGCAGAACTTTTTATTTTTGCTCGGAAAAAGTAACTTTTCATTTGATTCGTTTTGCTTTTGAACACAACAATATATAAATATTATCTTGATAAATCAAATATTCTTATATATATTTTTTGACAAGCATTCTTCAACCTTTTATATACTTTTTCATATATTTAAAATAATTTTGAAAGCACTCAGAATATAATAATATAAAACATGATTTATTAGTGAATAAAACTAAATATTTTGAAATAAATAAAATATTGCCAAAAAATATAAATTGATATTAAAAAAAAAATAATTTAAATATTCAGCTTCATTTTTTTACGGAAATAATAATTTGATAATAATATTCATATATAGATTGAAAGCTTGTAAAAATAAATCTAAAATATAAAACTAAATTTTATAAAACTAAATTTAGACAATAAACAAATAAAATAATTAATTTTGTAGTTGTAGCTTTAATCTTACTTAAGCCCGCTGAGATACAATCAAATAAACGCTGCTCTTTATATATATACAGCAATTATCTGGTATCTATGCTCTCCAAGCATTTCCCAGTAATAAACATGCCATTCCTTGGCTGCAGCGCGCAAAAGCCCCGCAGCCGATAAGCCTTGCGAAGGCTTACAGCAACACACGTGTAAATACGTGTGAATGAGCACGGCGAATAAGAGCGTGTCAATGGCTGCAAGTAGCTCCAACACAAGATACTCATAAAGGGGAATAAAATAAGTCAGCTCTTGAGTGCAGCATGCAGAGCTGTTGAATCTGTTAACTCACTCTTTTGCTTCACTTCTCCGAGCTCAACACAAACCTTCCATCACACCATCCATTATGAACTTTATAAATATTACTTTGCTGCCAAGGAGCCGAACATATAAAAACTATTGGCTTGCCCTGCTCCTCATATATCAATACCTGCCCGAACTTAACTCATTAGTATTACATAAAGATCGTTACTGAAATTGGTTCACAAAAAACACTTAATGTTGTGCATTTATTATCGGGCAATGTGTGTGTGGGTCGTAACTTCGAGCATAACTCGTTTTATTTTGTGATTTGTATCCGAAATATATCATGCGAAACTTTTTAAAAACTCATATCTCTGCAACTATTGTGGAACAGAATACATATTATACCCATCCCCTCCCACTCTCCCTCTCTCTCTGTGTGTATAAACAAAATGGCAAAACAACGAACGAGCTGAGCAGAGGCAAACGTAACGAAACGAAACGAAACATGAAACAATTCACAGCACACGTGAAAAATGTTTATGTATCGCTGTGCCACACCCACAAAAACGCCCCCCGACTGGCAGCTCCACACTCCATGGCAGCATAAGCATTGGCCATTGCTCTTTTTCCAGTTGATAGGAAACAAATTGAAGGGAATGCTGCCATTTAATAAATCATGTTTTGTTTGGCTTGGCTTGACAATAATAACTTGTGCTCATGTGGCAACTGTGGCCATGTTCACTCTGCGAGTGTATGTGTGTGCTTGTGTGTGTGTGAGCACAGCAACAACAATGCATAGGTAGGCGCTGCCAGTGGTGTTGGCAGCTGCGTGAAACTGACCACAGTAGCATCCGCTGTTTTGGCCCAAAAGAAGGAAAAAACATCAACTCGCCAAGAACTTTTTGTCCCCAAAAGGGAAGCCTTGTTCAAGCTAGGCGGGGCGCTAAGGGGGGCGGGGCGTACTAAGGTGGCACTGAGTTACATAAGTTGCGTTTATTATTTGAGTGTGTCTGTAAGTTTTGTGCTTGTTTTCTGCCAAAAACCAGAAACAACAAAAGGAGCCAGCGACTTGGGTATAAACTAGAAGATATTGTGGAAGGAAGCTTGGGGTATTTGTGCTATAAACATTTATAATAAATTAAAGCTGCTATATACCTAGTATATAAGCTATATATAGTTTTTGAACTGAAAGTTGACTTATAGAATTTTTTAAAAATATATATTTAAATATAGTCTTTTTATATAGTTTTTTATTAGACTGAAAATTAAAAAAAAAATTTTGAAAAAATATTTGTATATAATATAAAAATAATTTATTAATGATTGACTATAAATACATCGATTTTTGTTTAAATATATATATAAAAAAATTATTTAAGTAAATATAAATCTATTTATATTATTTATTTTTATTATAAATATGAACTTGTAAATTTTTTCTAAATTTATTTTTATCATGAAATTTACATTTCTCTACATTAATTGAGCAAACTCCTTTGACTAAGTTGAATTATAATTTCCTTTCCTTCATTTAGACTTCATAGCTAAAAATATTATCATTTATGAATATTCTAAAATTTACCTTCATCATCACATCTCTAGCTCAACCTACCCTCCCTACTCTCGCCCCCTTACAGGGTATATAAACAGGAGCAACTGCACAAAATAACGAGCTACAACTGAAGCTTTGGCTGAGCACTTTGTGCATAACTTGCCATTTATGCTGCTGCCCCTCCCACCCACCACAGCCTCATAGAACCACACCCCCTACTACCCTACTATATCCCAACCTGATCCAACGACTGACGGTACAGCAAGTCCAATTGTTTGCTCGTTTTTGTAGTTGTGGCGTCACTTGGCGTCCAGAAACGCAGCGGTTGACTTCGTCTATGGCAAAGGGAACGGGAACTGGAATGGGAATGGCAATGGCATTGGGTAGAGCATGCCCATGGAGCAAGGAATAACTAGTGGAGAGAGCACTTCCTGTCCGGCTGTCCGAACTGTGGCTGCCGCCTGACTGTTGCTGCTGCTGCTCCTGCTGCTGTTGCTCCAAGTGCTGCTCCTCGGGGGAAATTCCTGTCCATTGTACATGACTTTTGATATTTATGGGTAATTTCGTTTGCGTTCAGGTTCAGGTTTGAGGTGGGAAGTGGGAGGGGGGAGGAGGAAGCAGCAGCAGCATTTCAATGCTAGGTGAGCCTAAGAAGAACAAGTTCAGACCAATTTTGTACAGTGGCTGCCCAGCAAAAGGACAACATAAATCAACAGTTTTTGTTTTTTAATTTGCTCGCCAGCAGCGAGCGTCTGATTTTGACAATAGACCAAATAATATATACTCTATATATATACTATATACCAGATATATATGTACAGCGATAAGCTGGCAGTTCGTTGCCAGTTTTACAATTAGGCAACCCGTAAAATTTATTATAGTGATTTTTATCAAACGCAATGCGCGGCACTTGGCGGCCCAATTAATCATAAAAGTTCCACCCAACCGCCCCATCCCAGCCCACTTAGCCGCACAGTCATTCAGGCGCTGCCGTCGACAAAATGTCGCCCCGAGCAGAGCGCGCGCTGCGCAGCCTGAGACCCAGAGACGCTTGCCCAGCTCTCGAGTCCCATTTACCTTCGTCAACTTGCTGACATATGGAATTTTTAATTCGGTTAAATTTCTCTCACCTGTCATCGTAGACAAATCCGGCGTTTAATGTGTTTAAGTATAGAACAAAAGCGAGCGCCGCACAGCCAGCGACTCCGGCATAGTCCAGGGCCAGCATTCTGCAAAGGGAGAACAAAACAGACAGTCAGACAAATGAAGAAAACGTCCACAAATATTAAAGTTGAGTGTCATAAAATATATGCTCAAATTAATTCTCAAAAGGCTCCACAACAAAGCACATAATCCCCCCCAAAAGGTAAAGGCAGTGGCAGATGCAAAGGCAACGCTTTTTATGCTCATCTGGATTTTTATACCCTGAGCCCATTGAAAATGGGAAATCAGGGTATAATGTTTTTGTTGGATGTATGTAGAAGGAAATTTTTTTTGTAGATCCCTATATACAGCGCGCATATCGAGTTTATTTTTGATTATCGATTAATTCATTCGTTTTTTTGTTATTGAATAAAAACATTATCGAAATTCAGTTATAAAATTCTATCTTGCCCATCTTTTAAGCTAGAGACACCAAATTTTATATTTAGCTTTATATGTATTTTATGCAATTTCGAATTTTGTTATATTTCGGATACCGGCCCCAAATTTTCCCCAATTGAAGTTCAGTCTCAAATATAGCCAAAATGCGAATGACTTGGCACTTTTACTAAACTGACAAATATGCCCATGGAATATGTTGATCATATGTCGAAAATTTCATTGAAATCCGTTAAATAGCAAAAAAGTTATTAAACAAAACGTTTGGCTACTTTGCAAACTCACGTGGCAGCAGCGCCAAGCGAACGCACTTTTTCTATTCATGAGCGCACACATACAAACGCTCGCATTCTAGTCGATTCGAAGAATCGCAAATTACGTTTGAATTTTTTTGAATTATTAGCTGCTGCTTTAGTTTACATTTGCCACAAATGCTTTAAACTTGAAATTTTTGTATAATTTTACGCTAAATATAAGTGTATTGGAAGACACAGGTGCGACGAGGCTCAGGGTATACCCTAGTCGGTTACGCCCGACTAGAGTTTTCTTACTTGTTTACTTTGGGTTCGTTCTGCTATTATTTCTGTTTGTTTTCTCAAATACTGCAGTTATTAAAGGTAAAAAAGTCAAGTTGAAACAAGGCTGACTGCTTCTACTTTGTCATAACAAAAACCAGCTTTGAAGAGGAAACACTTTTTTTTAAAGGTTATTTTATAATGTTCTTTTGAAATAGAGGTTCAAAGTTATGAGTCTGATCGAGTGGCATTATTTAACCATTTTTCATTTATAAACTTTTTGTAGTATTTAATAAACTTAATTATTTTGTAATGTTTTATTGTTATGCGTAATTATTGCTAATGTTTGTTAATTAATCTAATTTGCGTAAAAAATAGTTGTAAATTATAAAATTATTGAGAGCTGATTCTATAATAGAACAATAAACTATCATTCTAGACTAAATTAAGTTATAAAGTATTTTTTATTTTTTTTATTTTAATATTAACGTTTCACTAACTCGTCGTCAGCGCCCACCTGGCAGTGGTAAATGAATTCATTCGTGAGGAGCAGCATTAAGAAGGATACAGCTAACGTATTTATATGTATATCTTATACAACTTGAACGGTATTCCATCCTGATAACGCGCAGTGTATGTGTTTTATATGAATATAATTTGTTAGATTACTAATTTGTTAGCCAAAATATAGTCTGCATAGTAAGAATAAGAGCATAATAATCCTAAACAAAGTTTGTATATAAAACTAGATGAGCATAAAAGTCCAGTCCATTTACTTTCAATATTTTCTATATATGGGTCTTAAGATCTTATGCATAAAATTGTTCATTTTCTACGAATATCTAGTCCAAGATTTTAAAATTTATAATATTTTACCTATTTTTAAACACAAAATATTTGACATATTTTCATATTTATATTTATTTATTTATATTTATATTTATTTATATATATTTATATTTATTTATTTATATTTATATTTATTTATATATTTTTATATTTATTTATATAAAGCTTAGCAAATTGTAACTAAGACGTCCATCAATTTGATTTATTCTAAGTTTTTTATATTTTAGATACATAAACACTTCAACTCAGCATAATTTTTACTCAATTTAAAATTAATTAATTAAATGTTAATCATAGCCAACATCTGTATCTTAAGCTCCGCAGCAGAAAGTAGTTTGCTAAGCTCACTATTTACCTGACAGAAATTCACCTCATTATACTTTCCTGAACATTAAACCTTAATCAATAACTCCATCATTCACATTGCTCATTAAACAATAACATGCTCCACAAAAATATTTCGCTCATCGCATCGTGCGACGCGCGTGTCGCCCCAATAGCTGCAAATCGGCAAACAAAACTCTCTGAAGGCAAACAAATCCGTGATGCTTGTTGATAACGATTATGGCTTGGATGTAATGTAATTGATGCGAATGTGAATGCGAATGCGAATGCGAATATGCGGATGTGGACACACTCGGACAGAGCTTACGGGAGCTGCTGGACTGCTGAACTGCTGAACTGTTGTCATGGTCATCGTGTCATCGTCATGCTCATTGCACATAATGCGCTGTTCGTCGTACCTCATGGCATTCTTCGTTTTATATTAGCCGCAGACATGTTGTGTGTTGTATGTATGACCCCCATTACACTCCCTCCCAAACTCCCCTCTTTAGCCCCTTCTCTGTGACGGAAATTAAACGTTACGAGTGCATTGGGCAGCGTCTGGACCGGGGCTTTTGGATTTTGTATACAGCATCGAGCAATGCCACTTGAAATGCAATCCGCTGCCCGGTTCCGCATCAGTTGCTGCTGCTATTGTTGTTGTTGCTGTTGCTGTAGTTGTCATCATCACCATCAAGCGCCATTACAAGTAATGAGTGTGGTAGGCACTCTGTGTGTGTGTGTGTGTGTGTGTTTGTCTCTGTTGTAGTTAGCTGGTCGAAGGGGCCAGCGTTCGTCTCGGTCATTGCATGAAAATTGTTATCTCGCACAATGCAGACGATTTCCGGCAGGCATTCTCTCATGTACACGCCGGGCAACAAGGACACGAATGTCCTCGCTCGCCCGTGCGCACAAATTAAGTCGAATCTGAATGGGAATTTTACTTTCGTTCTGTTTGCTCAAGGTAAAACTTTTGCTACGTCTTTAGCTTCATTTTGCAGAATATTATTTTTTTTTGTTAATTATTTTTATTGTTTTATTTTTTTTTTTTATTATTTTATGTTCGACATCATCTCAAATAATAATAATCATATAATATTCTGCCTGATTTGTTTCCACTATTCAACAAACATAATAACGGATTTCGGAGCAAATTAGCTCGCATTCATAGCTGACTCTGCCTCTGTTGCCACATTATGTCAGCACTTCAGGCGTTACACACACACCCACACACACCCACACACACACTCGCACACCCACACACATACCCACACCCACACACATTCATACCATGCCATGCCACTCAAGCTCAGCCTATTCAAATAGATTGTATATCGTTTCGCTTTCACTGCCCTTCGCCTAATATCTCCAGCTGAAATGATGCTGCTAATGAGTTCTAATAATGATAATATTGCGCTACCATACACTAAATATAAATACAGACTGTGTGCATATAAACATATATGTGTCTGTGGAGGGAGAGGCATAAATAGAAGTTATTTCGGGGTGCAGACTGATTTGCAATATCTTTTAATAGAGTCTGCTGGGCGTGCCGCTTGATGAATATTGAAAGTTGCCTTTCTATGCAATGTAGTAAGTGTTACTAGGTGTTTTCGAAATGGATATTAAAGGCATATTTGGGTGAGATTAAAATATTGTTGAGGTTACTAGTGGTTAGGATATATTATATATATATATAATTTTTTTATATATATCGAATATATATATTCTAGGTAATTTTGTTTTTTTCTAATGCAACTGAAATGGATTTTTATCTTAAATTCCAATTTTTTTTTTTAAATTTGTAATTATTTGGCATAATTCTTTTACTATTTCAGCGATTAAAAGTAAACAATAATTTATATAACTGCTGAAATATAGCTATCGGAAATAACATCCCCTTGGGTCATCCCCTTGGGTCATCCCCTACCATACTATCAAATGTTTTTTTTTGCGTTATACAAGTTTAAATTATAATATAATAAGTAAATATATCTATAATATTAATGAAAAATACTTCAATGGATAGCAAATTTTATGACATTCATGTGAAAATAAAATTTTGGCTATTTAATATGTTTACATAGCCAATATCGTATGCTCACATTAATATCATCAAATTTGCCTATGGTTAAATTTGCATATAAATGTATATATATATATTTTTTTTTATTATTTTACAATTAATAAAACACTTTTAAATAAAAGTATTTACATATAAATAATATTAAGTAATTAAAAATGACAAATTAAAACAATTTTTTGTATATATTTTTATTTAATATTTATATTTTTATTTTATTTTATTTTTATTTATCAAAGCCTAATTTACATAACTTAATTATTTTTTTTTAATATCTAAATTCCCTTATTAAATTCCCTTTCCATTTTCTATGTCGCCTTAAGTTTGCCTTACCAAAGACTTAAAGCTCTTACAAAGAGTTAATCCAATCAGATTCGGAAGCTCATGCATATATAAATTTCGCCGAAATTTTAATCGCAAAAAGTGCTTAAAATTGTAGAGACCCTTTCTATAAATAATAAAATTTGACTCCATTTATGCAAATCGGGTAAATTGTGTTTAGCCTTTCGGCGGGCTGAAATATGCGCATTTCAAATGGATGCGACTCCAGGGAATTGCCGACTTTAAAGTCGCACTTTAAGCCAAAGTTTAGCATTTCATATCGATTTTATACCGATTCTCAGAGGCTGCGACAGATGGCGGCTTAAATTACCTGATGCTGCTGCTGCGGGAAGTTTGACGGAATTCGAGCAATTAAACGGCACGAAACGCAGTAGTCATAAAGCAGATATACAATTTATATATGTATTTATATGTATATATATATGTATTTACATGAAATGTCGTCTCAGAGGCGGCTTGATTGAGACGTCTGGCAGCGACCTTGAGACTGTGAATTACTTAGCTAATTTTGTCGGAGCCAGACATGAAAGGACACTGACACAGCTAGAGGTTGACAGGAGAGGAGAATGGAGAGTGTGTGAGTGGTTTGTTGATCATGTGTGTCTACTGTACGGTCGATACTTGTCTCCACTTGCATACGGTTCAGAAGTCAAAGTGCAATTAGCGCAACGCTTCGTGTTTGGCTTTGCAAATTTCTTCTTCTTTTTTTTTTGTATCAGTGCAAATATTTGCTTTCAATTTCGTATGCAAATGTCGCCTCGACATCGGCCTCGGCGCCATTAATCACAGCGCAGAACCCAAGGGGGCTGTCCTGGGCTGCCTTGTCTTATCCGCAGCGAAGCGTGGGCGGATGACAGAAAAAATAATTACGTTGTCATGTTTACGGCGCACTGAAATTAGCTGAAAGTATCTGAATGTGCCCATCTTTGATGTTGATAGCGCAGCACTCGCGCAGCAGCAATTTATACTAAATAAAAAGAAATATATATACAGATATATATGCGATGCCTGAAAGTGGACTGAGGCAGCTGTGGAGTTCTTTTGGCATTTGGTGACTTTTGTTTTATGAAATCAGCTAAAGAGCATGTTGACCTTATTTCGTGGCGCCCAGCGGAAATTGTCGCATACAGCCGGCTGGCACAGCACACCTTAAACCGGAAGCGGAAACATTATTCCCAAAATGTCAAAAAACATAACAAAAACCCATTAGACACAATTCTCTTTTCTGGGTCAGCAGAAAAAGCAGGCAGTAGCAGCAGGCAACTCCCAAAAGTGAAAACACACACAAAAACACACCAAACAGAGCCGAAGCTGAGCTGAACTGAGCAGCGGAAGGCAGCACAAAGAGCCGAGGCGAACGTAAAGCTAAAACAAAACGACGTGGGTGGCCCTTGTTGGGGACACCAGAACAGCGAATAGACTCCGAACTCGACTGAACTAAGCTGAACCTGAACCAGCAACAGCAACAGAAAACTGCACCAACGCTGACCAGTCACGAGGAAGGGCGGCTCATGGGGGGAGTCGAAACGATTGCGGAAATCAAGTTGTGTCAACAGCTTAAAAGCCAAAATGTAATAAGCCAGGGAAATGTAATGTAATAAAATATCAAATATAAACTGGAGCTGGCTGGGGAGGGCATTTGTTGCCATTAAAGTTTTTGTTGCTTTGAAATTGGAAACAGAGGGAAGTCGGCGACATCAACAGCCAAGCGGAAAAGTGGCGAAGGTGGGGCATATAATACCCTCTAGATATGATTAGAGATGTGAACTCATAATGAATGAATATTTTTAATGGACTTAAAATTTACGAGAATCGGTCTATATGGTAAGTGTTGATATAGGTATAATGTCAATCATGAATGAAACTATGTTTGTGGTTAGATTTGGATATTCATTAAAATATAATACATATATATTAGTGTATAATTGAATTAATATATCATATATATTAATATATAACAATAGACTCATTTATGAAATTCTTAAGCTATCGGATGTATATTACTGTTGTGAGCTACGAAAACACTTATGGATTGCTTAAATTGTTAATACCAGATTTTGATACTATTTAAAATATAAATTTTTGAAAATTATTTACTTTACTTGAAATTGATTATACATTTAAGTGAATGAGTGCAAAAATAAATATAATATGAGCATAAATATAATATAATAATCATATAAAATATAATATTCATATATAGAGATATTGTAAAAATAAAATCATAAATGTGCTTAAAGCTTTCTATTTATAAATTGGCTGTCTTCAAATTATTAATTTATAATCCTTATCAAAATATTTTAGGGATTGTCTTTAAATTATTAATTTATAATACTTATTCTAAAATATTTTAGCAATTGTCTTTAAATATTTATATATAATAAATATATTGTATATAGCTAAAATATTTTTAATTGGCTTGAGGAAAAGCATTTTTATAGCTCGCTCAACTACTTTAAGGCTCTTGAAATTGGCGTACTTTGCAGCTCAAGTCAAGATTAGCTTCTTTTTTGCAGATTAGCTGGGGGCTGGTGAGACAGCAGAGTCGAGCTGCAGGGAGGGCCATAAAAAGCGCTGCTATAATTCTGTGCAGCCGCAGAATATGCGATATTTTATTATTGTTGCGGCAAACAGTATGCAACACTTTATTTCAGCGCTATGTGCTTCCGCCGCTTCCTGTGCCTCGCAGCTCCCAAAAAGCATTTCACGTTTTATATTGCGATTTTTTGTGCAGTTGTTGTTGGAACCCGTCCAAGTGCTGACTCCTCGGGCTGTGCCAAAAACGATGCTACATAGTTTTTACATGCGATTTGAATGGGCACAAACGGATATCATGTCTTGCCCAGGGTGTTTGTGGCCTCCAGAGTGTGTCTGAGTGTGCGTGTGTGTGTCTGAGTGTGTGTGCGTGTGATGTTGTCTAAAGTAAGTAGCATATAAGTGCAATGGGAATCATTTTAAAACACTCGAAAGCAATTCAGTTCTTTTCTCTTGCTCAGCAGATTATTAGAACAGACGTTTTTCTTGGCGCCAGCGTCTGGCATTTTGTCAGCTGCCGTCATAAGGCAAACTGAAATTATTATGAACTGCCTGCCAGTTTATGGCTAATTATCAGCACTGGCTTAGATCTGTGGCATGTGTGGAAATATTTGGACATGAGTAATATAATATTATATTAATTTATATGGCATTCTTTGTGGCGTTTAATGGGAGAGCAAATTGCAATTTGCAACCAAAACAAATAGCTGGCAAATAATATTAGAATAATTCTAATGAAATATCTTAAATGAATACATATACATATATTTATTTAGATATATATAATATATTATACACCATGCACAAATAATTTAACATTTCGCTCCGCACACACAAAATATCAAAGTACTTTCTATAATTGCTAAACTATGCAATTAATTTTCTGTTTAATTAAAATAAAGCACTTCAACTAGCTTTGATATGGCATTCACATTCATTGGAAGCATAAATAAATTTTAGACAAATTTATATGACTAATAGTATATATTTATAAATTATTTATAATAGTATATAAAACTATTTAAGTTAGTATATATTTATAAATAATTTTCTTTAATTTTTTTTAAATAAAAAAAAAATATAATTGAAGTGAAATAAAAAACAAAAAAAAAAGAAAGTATTACTCTCTCTTTAATTATTCCTCTGCCTGACTCTCACTAGTTTTCTCTTTCTTTAACTTATGTCTCTCTGTCTACAATGTCTCAGCGAACCTGCTATAAATTCAGAACATCAAAGACCTTGCATAATCTAACTGATTTTTGCTTCCCGACATTTGTCGTCCTTCGCAATCAATTACATATTTTCCTTGTTTATTTTTGATATTTTTTCAAACATTTTTATGCATTTTGTGCATTGTTAATCGATTCCAATTACTATAGCCGAATGCCATAGAACTTTTTAACAAGCCATCCTTGGCACATTGAACCAGGCGGCAAACAAACAAATAAATAACTGAGCAAAAAACGGGCTTAAATCAAAAATTCGTTAACTTTTCTCACGAAGCTTTTGTTATGTCATGTCCGAGCCGAGTTCAGAGCCAAAACCCTTTGAAAGTTCAATAACAAAAAAGCAGGAAAAAAAAGAGTATTTAACTCTGAATAAAGTTGGGAATGATTGTGAAGGGCTGAGTGGAGAGAGTGGGAAGCGAGGGGGGGTGTGTGACGAGACGCGCAGTCGAGACTTTTTAATGGGCCGACTACGAACTGCATTCGATATACGTTCGAGACGTGGGGTTTTTGACCGATGTTTCACCAAAAATTTATTGGAGAAGGTGAAAAAAAGGGGGGAGAGGACGGCAAAGGGGGGGATGACACATTCGTGTTGAACGTTAATTTGATGTCCTTTGCTGCACTGTGTTGCACGCAATGTAAATGCTAATTAAGAGCGTTACATGCCGCTCTATGGGCGTGCCAGAGATGGGTGTGTGTGCGTGTGTGTGTGCGAAGGGGCGTTTTGAATTGTGTTTGCTTCTTAATTGCGTAAACCAAGCATTTGATTAGTATTTGCACAGCAATTGACATTAAACAGTTCAATCAATAAAAAATTCAAACGGAAACGGACTCAAGTGTGGGCGAGCAGCAAATATTTAATGTCTTAAGGGGTGTCCTCCACAGGGGACGGCAAACTCTTTCTCCCATCCAACTACAATATTCTTATTAGCACAATCAAAGTTGGGGCGGTCGGTCGGGCGGGCGGCTGGTCGGTCATTGGCCCCGGCAGTCAGAAACCTCAATTAGGCTGTCAATCAGCGCGTCGGAGCGCGTCACTCGCTTCCACAATAATAGAGCTATTGATTTTCCGCATGGTAATACCCACATATACATACATATATACGAATTTCGTTTCGTACACCGCCCTAATGAGCTTGGGGGCGTGCACAGACACGGGCACGGCCCTGGAACGTCTAATTAGTCGACGGTTTGGCATTGCCCACGATTTGATTGCAAATTTAATGCCAGCTCAAATATGGAAATCAAATATAGAAAATATAGAAATCAAACAACAATAAACACCTGCATTGAAGGGGGAATATAAAGTGGAGCGGGCTCAAATGGCACTGTTAAATCAATGTTAAGTGTTAGCATTTTTCGCATTGAGTAACAGTTGATGAGCCTGGCTTTAGCAGACTTCACATGAAGTCTCTAAATTTTCTATATTCTATATATATTTGTATACATAGATATATAATATATATATTCTTTATTCTATATATGTACTATTTGCTTACATAAATATTTGTTTACCCTGGCTGTTGTTATGTTCTATCTATAGTTGTAATATAGAGCTTATTTTAGTTAGTGACTCGAGTCATAATTATTTTCCTATAATAAACAAATTGTTTCAATCCCGTTGGGCCCCATTAGCCTTATATTTATATAATATAATTATATAATTACGTCTAGTCTAAGTTAGTATTATAAATATAGCGCATAATTGTTTCGACTTGACCTAATCCCTTGCAAATGCCTCCAATTCTCCGCAGATCTACACAGTCGGCTGTAGGAAATTCGCCAAGTGGCTCTCATTTGAAGTGCTCAGCTTACGCTCGTAGGGCTGGGGCGACGCTCAGCTTATTAAATAAATAAACAAAACAAAAATATTGCACAAAAACGTAAACATTTCACGCTGTTTCTGCTGCAGTGGCTCCTCAGTCTTGTTTCTCGGCGAGTGTGTGCAGATATCGATTTATATATATTTATTAGAAGGTATTTATTATTTTCTACTTTATTATATATTTTTTATATATTTATTATTTCAAAAAACTTTCTAAATATTATTTTTGTTCATATATAGATTTTGATTTTACATATATGACTTAGGCCTAATCGGCTTAGTGCATAAATCAAAGCTAAGCCAAATGTTGTTGTTTCAAGAGAGAAATTTTTCCTTTACTAAGTCCAATAATAATTGGATTTTAGGGTATATTGGTTTTGTGAAAATGTGTGTAACAGACAGAAGGAGGCTTTGCCTATACTCCTTAAATATATATACTTGCTTAGGGCGACAAGCTGAGTTGATCTAGCCATATCTGTCAGTCCGTCTATCACTGTGTCTGCTGTAAGGCTCAAAAGCTAGAGTCTTACAATTTTAAAAAGATTTTTTGAATGTAACTTAAAATTCTAAATATATATTTTTTTAAAGTGAGTTTTGGAATTTTAAAAAGTTTTTTTTTTTTTTGAGTGGATTTTTAACAAGTGAAAAGATGATAACTTTAAATATATGTTGCGTATATATATGCAACAGAAGAAGGCATAAAAGACTTAAGTGAGTATACCCCTCCTACATTCAAGATCATTTCATTTAATTTTCTCATCAATATTGAAATAGCTCCTCATTTCGGCTAAAAGCGAATGAACTAAGAGGTCTAATTTTACATATCTTCAGTCCCTATCCTAGTAAAAGAGCAACAAGCAACTGGAAATTTCATTTAGAATTGCAAATTTTAATAAAGTTGAATTTTATATAAGAAAAGAATAAGACTTCTTTCTTTTTTTATATGAAAAAGGATTAAACATATACCTTTTTTTTTATATAAAAAAAAAAACAAAACTTCATTCATTCTTTTTTATATAAAATTCAATTCAACTCAATCTTCAGATTTTGATTAATTTTCGCACTTCTATCAAACGCTCAAGAAAATGTATTTCAATTTCACTTATAGATTCCAATCAATGTCATTCAGAAACTGCAGCTAGAACAAAAGTTATTCAACAATTAATTGATGAAAAATAAATAGTAAATGTAAAAGCCTTTCAGCTGTCCTCCCAGAGAAGAGCAGAGCAAATAATGAATTAGGCAAAAATATGCCTGGGCTTCAAAGTCTTGAATTCATAATAAATTGTGACTAAGTTGATAAACAAAAGCTCTTGAAATGCAAGACTTGCCAGGCATATCAGGCTGCAGCAGACGCGCGTGTGTGTGTAAACACACACACAGAGGCACATTTAATTGTCACTCTAACAAGCTCAGAGAGAGAGGGAGATTGACAGAGAGAGAGTTGTAAGAAAAAACCAATAATGGGACTTGAAGTTGTACTTGTAGCTATACATTTGCAGCATCCTTGCGTGTGTGTGGGTGGGCGTACACCCACGCCCCTTATCGATTAGCGCATGTAACTACTGTTGCCACCTACGAGTGTGTGCACTTGGCCCTTTAACTTTATATAAGCTAATGGATTGTTGGACAGAAAGAGAGAGAGAGGGGGAGAGGTTCCTTTTCGGGCGGCTGCTGTAAATGAAAACAGGAAACGTTGTCGCATTCATTCATTCATTTAACACACAAAAGCCATTAAAGCGCTTTGTTTCCATTGTTTTGTTTGTCAGCGGCAACATTAACGTCCAAAAAGGGGTGCGGGCTGTCAGCAGCCCCGGCTTAAAGTCAATTCAATCAAATTGAAGGCCACGCCTACTTTATGCAACTGTGAACTTTCACTCAATATTTCGCGCTGTTGTACCTCAATATTTTTATTATTGAAAGACTTTTGCCTGAGCTTTTAGTTTCTTCCTTTTCTTCCTCTTTTTTGTAAAGTGCTTGCGCCGCTTTCCTTTCGACTGTCTCGACGTCCAGCGCCTGGCAAAAAAGCGAGTCTTGCGGAAAAATCAACATTGCACAAAAGTTTTACCGCCGCACACTCAACCAGCCCAACCACCCACGCAGCACCCACCCACAGCTCTCTCTCTCTCTCTCTCTCTCTCACTCCTTTTTTTGTTTTGGCTTAGCGTTGATGATGTATGCACTTTGAAAAGAGTTGAGCAAAGTGGTTTTTCGGGTTTGATGAGCTAACGTCAGCCATCTGCACCACCCACTAGAAATATGAGTGCTACCTCACTCTCTCTCTCTCTCCCTTTCTTCCTCTCTCACATTGTGTTTGCATTTCGACTGGCTGTATAATAAAGTTATTAATGGACTTCAATGGCGTTTCAATTATGCAATTTCTGCGATTTGAATTTAAATGATATTTTGATTGTTTGCTTTGACGGCATCGGCATGGCTTATGCTTTTTCCAAACTTTTTGGGCTGACTGAGCGATTGATGAGCAAATATTATAGATTATCTAAGTTTCACTTCCGTTTTCATATGAATTAAGCTTTAAGCTGAAGTGCAAGGAAAACATGTTGGAAGTGTAATGTAGTTGTAGATAGATATAGATGGCTTATGGGTTTATTTCCATCTAGAAGAACTTATAGACTCGATTGAGTGTTTCAATAAGGGATTGTTATACATAGGCATATATAGTTGTGTTCATAAACCAAATAAAGAGGTACTTTTTCTGTATAATCTGAAATATATGCCCTCCTGAACTGAAGGAGACACCTAATTCCTCTTAAGTTACTAAGTATTAAACCGAAAAATGTATTTAAAATATAATTTTTAAAATTATAAACGTGTTACATACTTTTCCCTATTTTTTCGTAGCCAGTACTATATTTTTGAACAATTAAAGCTTTATTCTCTATCAATTCCCAAAGTAAACATGTTCTTAATTTTGTAAAAAAAAAAAAAAATTAATGTAAAAAAACTAACAAAAATTCATAAATAATAATATTCGCTTGAGATTGCGTTTAAGATACTGTGCTTTAGGTGCTCAATCGTCCAACTATTTTTATGAACGCATCCGCTTATTCTTGAAAGGAATATACATACATATGTATGTATGTATATTTGGTACTATGATGTCATACTATTTTCGTAATATTTACGAATTTAATATTTCATTTTTCAAAACAAAAATGTGAGGATTCTTTTTATAAAGCTATTATATATAATTTATATAATCAAATTGATCATTTTCGGCAAGTTGCCAAGTTTCGATACACGCAAATATTCAGTTTGCCACAATTGGGAGACTAGTTCGATGACAATTTGAGGTCGATAACTTTAGAGCTTACAGATGTGCAACAAATAAATTCGATAACTATGTGACTTTATCGATAGAGCTGTGGATATTGACAAAGGTTATCACATGGAGCGTATTGCAAATCTTGACAAATGATAAAAATTGCAAGAGCACAACAACTTTACATATTGTAATATATATATATATATTATATATTATATAATTTTGCTTTGCAAAGCTTTCAATATAGAACTAAGTTTTTAAAGCTAAGATTAATTTGCACAATAAGAAAATATATAGAATAAGTTATAGCTGAATAGTAATAAATATCCAACAATAATTACACAATTAAAAATTTACACATATGCTCAGCGATATATATCGTTTGCAAAGCTTTCGATACACTCATACATATGGCAATCACTCTTAGCTGGTCACACTTAAAGCAGGAGTAAAAAGTGTTAGCACGTGTTCCAGTAGGTTCTTAAAATTTTTGTCAACAAAATTAATATTCACTCAATAAAGAACTTTGCCTTTTCAGAAAAAACTATTTAAGATGAAACATAAGGATCATAAGAAGGAGAAAAAGGCAAAGAAGGATAAGCATTCCAAGACTCAGCGAGATGGTTCGCGGAAGCCCAAGAAAGCTCACAAGTCGAAGGACAAGGAGCCGAAGGAAGAGGACTCAAATGTGGAGATCGAGCTGGAGGGCAATGTGCTCGATAAGGATCCGCCTATTTCGGACTTCGAAGTGCTCAGCATCTATGCGGATATATCGCAGCTGGGCGCCATAGAGCGCTATCTGAAAATGTTATATCGGTTAGCCGACTCCAATATATTCATATAAAGATCCGTTAACAGACGCAAATATCCCTTTCAGTCCTTTCACTTGCTTCGTGCGCACCAAATGCGTCTTTAAGCTGGGCGAGTTGAGCTGCTTCCTGTCGGACACGCGCTACGAGCCCGACAGGCACTCGGCCCTGCTCGTGCGGCTCACGAATCCGACGTGCACCCTGCGGATCTACGAGAATGGCAACATCTGCTGCAAGAGCTACTCGTACGACAGCGCCGCCCTGGGCATACACCGCTTCATCGGCAACATGGGCCACCTGGGCTATTCGCCCGTGTTCCAGCATCCGCGCTTCAACGTGGTCAACGCCACGTTCTGCATGCCCTTCGCCCTCAACCTGGACCAGATGCACCAGGAGTACCCCGAGGACTGCCTCTATCAGCCCGAGACGTATCCATATCTCATATACAAAATACGTAACGCCTCGATCAAGTTGGCCATCTTCGAAGCTGGCTACGTCTACGTGATGCTCTCGTCGCAGCCGCGCGACACCCACAAGGCGATCTCCTTCATGATGCCGCTGCTCTTTCGCCACAGAGCGGATGACAAACTTGTTGATGCGGAGCTGAGGCTCGGCGACATCAATTTCCAATTGCTGTGGGAGCACGAGTTCCAGAGGAAATTCCAAGACACTCTGGATTACTCCAAATGAGCTGCAATGTTGATGTTGGCTCTGCTTCCTCTTCTCATTGTTTTTTCTGCTGTTGCCAAACTTTTATTTCTCCTACATGAAAATAAAACTTTTTCTATATACATATAAGCTGGCATATCCGGTGGATGCTCATAAATGTCGAAATGCACCGCCCGGAGTACAGGAAACTTTTTCGGTTTAGTTATTTAAATGACACGGGCCCCGGTGCGCCAACTGACACACACACAAATATATATATTTAATATATAGTATATACATATATATATACTCAAATTATTTAAATATGTGCATAGCTAATTCCAGAGAAAACAAAGATAAATATTTTAAATTGAAATGGAAAAAAATATATTTTTTGTACATATGCATATAAACAAAAAATATATTTTTTATATATTGTATATAGATATATTTCACATATTTAGATATATATATATACATTTATTTTTTTATTATTCAGGATATCCATACAAAATGTTAAACAATTATATTTTAGATCAACACAAGAGCATAAAACAAGGCAAAGTCGAGACTACCTGGACAAGAGCATGAACGAAGCTCACGTGGTCAGCGACTATATGCATTAGCAGTGTTGCTATTGCTATTAAAAACTTTATAGCATAAGACACTTAAGAAGTATTCTTTGTGAGCAACAAAAATATAAAATAAAATAAAAAAAATAATACTTTATCTATATATTATATATACCTAGCCTCGAGCTAAGAATATTCTTGTTTGAGTTATCTAAAGTTGGGCAATTACTAAGGATGGTGTATATGGGGCATATATATATGGCATGTGCACATATTATCAATATAATAGTTTCATGCACAATATGAGGTGAAGGCTAAATATGTCAGTCACTCAATTTCCATATTATCCATAATTGTGAATATCGAAAATGTTTGTACTCATTTGCAGAAATTAAATATATTATTAATATATATTTTATTAGGAATAGTTTACAATTAAAATTAGAATATATTTATATAAAATTAAATTTGTCAATAACATTTTTAAACCAGGAAAATATTAAAAAAAAATTTGATATATTAAAATCAAAAAAATGATTTCACATTTTTAATGGGTTCAGGGTTTTATATAAAAAGAGGAAAATATGCATATATATTTAAATATTCTAATTTTCATGCAAATATTTTTAATAAATACATGTATAATTATTTTTAAATTAAAAAAAAAATGGGTATATGCATATAGAAAAACTTATTTTAATATTCACATTTTTATTTTAAATATTTTTTGAGGCATTATTCTTTTCAATTTCGATTTATTTTTTAAAATATTTGACTATACAATGGATTTTTTTTACTATTTAGACATATTTCTATCTTTATTTTTTTAAGCATACTTCGCACAAAAATTGAAAAACAAAAATATAATTTAATTTTATTTATATTTTTTTTTATTTCAATTTTTACTTCATAAAAATTCCAAGCCCAAATACCATCATAAATAGCATCATTCAGCGAGCATATTGCATTAGACTTAATAAAGCTAAGAGAAAGAATCGTAATCGAATCCTCTGCATATCGAGGGTAATGTAAAGTTGACATTGTTAACTGAACGAAGAGTCTATGTGAGGTACTCCCCCTAGTGGAGCGCACTTCAACTTTTTATTTTTATCCGCAATGTCAGTTGTTTTTCACAAGTCATTAGCTCCATTTGCATGCACACACACAGACGCACACACACACACACATGTATGGAAATGTCAATCCATTTAAGGGGTTGCGGTGCACAAACACTAAAAATCACTCACAAATTTACAAATTTACAAATTTACAATGTAAATGCGAAAGTTGCAGCAGCTCATCGAAGTCCGTGTTTGCATTTGGCAGGCATAAAAATGAATGTGACGACGGAGGCGGGGCTGGAGGTGGAGGTGGAGGCGGGGCGGTTGCCAACGGAAGGTCGAATCGCAACGTGAATGTGTGAAATGAAATTTGAAACTGTCGCTCGCTCCAGCCGCTGTCCATTTCAAACCTATTGCATTTGAATAGTTTTTTTTTTGGGCTGCGTGCAAAAACAATTCAGTGTCAAATTTGTGAGCATTTGTCCGTCTCTCGCTCGCTTGCTCTCTCTCTCTCTCACACACACACAGATGCAATATTGCTGCCGCGGTTGCCATATAAGCGGATAATTTTCAACATTTTCAACATTTTTGTTTGCAATTGTTGGTCGCATCCAACGGGACTTTTGCTGCTTTTGTTGTTTGTGTGAAAACATTTTTGGGCCGTTGACGGCTTTGCGCGTGTTTTTCGCTCTGTTTGAGTAGCTTGTGGGCTGTTGGGATTACTCATTAGAGCCGTTTGACTGTGCGCATGGGAAGAACGAAATGATCGTATCGGCAGAGCATGACTAAGAGACAGCCTGCACGCACATTATAGATTGAAAATATTTGTAATTATTTTATTTATAAATTTATAATCACATAAACAGCTGTTAATGATTACTAAGGAAATTTTCACTTCAAAAAGTCCCTTTCCGCCATCTTGGCAGTAAACAGGGAATAATAATGTCCCAACAGTCGCCTCCTCATCAAGCGCTTTCGTTAGGTTTTTACATATCGATAGTAAAGTTATCGATAGCAATCGTTGCCATTTGCCCAAAAGTGTGATCCCTATTAAATAACTCGCCTGGCAAAATTTCCTTTTAGCTTTTTAATAACTGCGAGTCTCTCTGCAAAATTCTTCTTTGTAATGAATTCGTTACATTTTTGCAAACAAATATTTGCGCACAAAGCAAATTAACTATAAAATCTGCTTATTTAAATTGCAAGCACTGGAATGTAAGGCTGCAAATGCAAAATATAATTAATATTACTTTGGAGTGTGGGCGCTGGGAGTGGACCATGCCTTGTTTTTTCACTTCCTCTTTCTCCACCTCCTTGTTGGTTGGCTAAGCATTCCTGCAGCAGCTTTCTTGTTATTGGAAAGGGGCACAAATTTGTGTGTGTGTCTGCATTTTCATAATTTGCGCACAACAAAAAGCGAAGACCACGACAATAGCGTAAAAGGGACGAAACGAACGCAGCAAATTCCAAAGCGCTGGAATTTATGCAGCAAATATTAACTTACCACACAGACGAACACACACACACACACAAATAAATTGTGTGCAAAATTTCTCATGCAATTCATGTAAAACGCAGCACAGAGAATGAGAGAGAGAGAGAGAAAAACCGAAAGAAGTATGGAAGTGAGCGAGGGGGTAGGGGGGAGGGTCGCAACAGCCGCTGCCCAATTTGTGCATGGGCCAGCAAGAACTGACAACAAAACTCATTAGCAGAAGCGGCGACCGTGACCGAGACGGCAAGTATGCCGTTAGAATTGTGGGCATGGGCGTGCAACTGTCTGCTGCGCATTGAAGGGAGAGGCAGGAGGGATGCTGCTGCTGCTGCTGCTGGTCAACCGAAGCCAAAACGCAGCATGCACTTCCGTTTCTGAAAAGTTTTCGCTATTTTATTCATATTTTTACTGGGCCGCTGCTGCACTTTATCTTTCTGCGGCGCTCTTAGTTGGCGAAATTGTGTGCAACCACGAAAATCTAATAAGCGCGCAAATTTGTTGACATTGCGCAAATTTTTTTTACGAGCAGCAGCCTAAGAGTGAAAACTTAGTCGCCGCCCCCTCGTTACATTACGGCCCCGCGGTCACTGGCTGAAGTCGAAAGTCGCACTTAAAGCGCAGCGGATGAAGCGAACTGCAATGACAAAGAGCAATAGACAAAGAACGCGAGAAAGTGAAATTGTGAGCGAGAGCGGGACAGAGCGACTGAACGAACTTGACGTTTTTGACTTTGCTAAGTCGCGCGCGATGTTGCGTTAACTTTTTGGCTTTTGCGCTTTGCAGACAAAGACGAAGGCGAGGGAAGTGAACGAAAGCTCGTATCAGACTCTGTCAGGTAGCACAACAACGATGGCGTCGGAACAGCGCTGCCAGACCATCAGCCGATATGTCAGCGGATACCCGCAGTCCAGACAAGACAATTTCATTAACCGCGGCGGGCAGCAAGCACGTTAAGTCGAACAGACTTGCCTTTGATTTTATCAGCCGTATGTACGTATATATATCTGGAAACTGGAGGCTGCATAATGGACGCGTAAAGTTTTTTAATTATTTTTGCGGTTTTAAATTGCGTTTCGCGCGAATCTGCGCAGCGAAAGGACGAACGACTCCGATGCACGACCACAAAAGCGCCGACTTTATCAGCGCCAGGCAATTGTCATCTGAGCTCGAGCTGGGTGGCTCGAGCAATGCATTCATTTAAGCAAAAGTGCAATAACATGTTATTTTATTCCATGCCTTTTTACTGCTGCCCTCTCGTGTCGCCCGTTAACGGCGAGCGGCTTTAAGGCATTCCAGCCTTATTTCGCAATTACAAGTGGATTGGCAGAGAGAGAGAGAGAGAGAGAGAGAGAGGTCGTGCCTCTTGCTTTACTCTCCTTAATATTATTAAGGCAAATATACGAATAATTGAAATTACATACGACCACAGTCAACTCTGTCAGTCAAGACACAAAAATCACGGGCAATTGGTGTGGATGGCATTTGGAAAATGTAAATAAATATATGGTGATTGCAATATACCTATGAATATTGATAAATGTCAGCGGAATGGGCATTTAAGTTCATTTTGTAACTTCAAGTGGGCGAGTCTTAAGGTGGGTTGATAAACTTGTGAGAGTGTGATGGGCGGGAGTGACAGACTATGAGATACCCGGTTATGACTAATTTGACTTGATTATTGAGCGTCTTGTAGAATATATTATTTTTTATTATTATTACTAAATATTATCTTAATCATTATATTATTATTTATTATTATGTAAAATATTAGTTATTCTTCGAATATCATATAGGGGCAGTCTTAATAGGAAAGACTGCGCCAGAGTAAAGGCTCAATATGATGCATATTCTTGAGGTTAAAGTCTACTGAAGGTATCTCTAGATATATTCTAATGATATATTATTAAAAATATTTATGTATATTATTATTAGGTTGATTATGTCCCCTGAATAACCCTTAAATTTCTACCAATGAAACCAATATACCTTTACTTTTCTTCAATTAAATTTTCCCATTTGACCATATCCCATTTACCTCGAAGACCACATAACATTATCAACATACATATATATACAAATATATATACAGTATATATACTTGATATACGAGTTGATGAAGTACTTAACTTATTGCCAACTTTTCCAACTGAATCAAAAACCAATTGCAACTCTTTTAATTAAATATTTATTATGTAATTAGCCTCGCACAGAGCGTAAACTTTTGCTCGCTTGCTCCACTTGCAAATCAATTAGCTGATATGTTTGCCTACCCAAAAAAAAAAAAAGAAGGGAAAATTCAAAGTGGAAATACCATAAAGAAAAGCTGGTGAAAATTTTTGTGTGCCTGTCAAAAGTCGCTGCTGGCCCCAAAACTTTGCTCCTGCATGCACTCGGCCAAAGGCAAGCGCCAAGTGAAGTTGTTACGAAAGCTCACATCAATGTGGGTTAGCGATGCCAGACATATATGTATATATATATATATATATATATGATATGCCTAAACTAGCAACACGATTTCAATTTGCCTCGTTGATAAACGGCTAAAGAATTAATTCACCTGCCTCATACAAAATGCCTAACATATTTTTTCGGTATCTGCAGCTGAGGTAAAAATATTTTCACTTTTTAGCTCTGATATCACACACACACACACAAAGTTGACTTTCTTTTGACTGTGCCTGGCACCGAAAGGCGAGCGTCTTGGCCACGCCCCCCAGCCCCCTTCCCTCCCCTTCTCCGTCATGTGACTTAACTGTACTAAATAGTTTCTCACGTGACTCCAGCACATAAAAAATGGCTTTATTGCTGCACACGTATTCATTAATGGCAGCAATGAACTCACATGTGAGTCGAGTGGGTCGACTGGGGTTACACCACCCACCCACACAACCTCCCACCCACCCCCACACACACACATAAACTGCATTGTTTGTTGCAACTATAGTGTTGCCTGGCTGCACACGGCAAATGGCTGCAAGTCGTCTGCACAGGAAGTGCATATTAATTGTGAAAATTTGTACAGCTATTTCTTCGAAAATAGTTGCCTGCTTACCTGGCTGGCTGGGTGGTTGGGTGGCTCACCTGCTGTAAGTCGCTGGCGCCAAAAGTGGAGCATGATTGCAGCACTCGGAGTTTAATTTTTCGACTTAGCCCGGATGAACAAAAACTTTCCCTCGAGCAGCCAGCTTAGGGCGCATTAAATAATCACACAAACATCAACTCCGACAGCTAAACACAAGTTTTGTCTTAGGAATTATGCTCGTTGCTCTGATTGGTGCCGAAAGTTGCCCAGATTGAAGGCAGTTGCAAGTTGTTGGATTGATTAAATGGCATGTGTGCGAGGAGTTGAATGTGGGAGTTGACTTAATTTTATAATATGATAATGCTTATTTAATATTTTGGAGTTTATACAAGTTTTCACAAGTGAAGCTAGTTTTGGGAAAGTTTTAAGGGAATACTACCAAATGGAAGTGGGTAATGGTATTTATGCAGCAGGCTTATATGATATGATATGATGCATATAATTTATATGATGATAATATATAATAATATAATAATAATAGTAATATAATAATATATGAAATATTTGAAATACATGCGAGTATACATACATGTATAGAAGGGGTTAAAGGAATTTATGAAACAATCAGTTGAGATAAATATTTAATATAAAGGTCAAATATGACATATAATATGTATGTAATATAATAATATATTGAGCTGACTATGCTTGAGGTTGTACATTGTCAACTCTATCACAAGAATTAGAAATTGCAATATGACAATATATTTTATTTAATTTTGCATCTGATTTGTCGCCATGTAATGATCTGTTAGAGCTTCGCTGACGTTAAGTGTGGCTCAGAGGTATGTGAAGGGAACTAGATAGATATCATACTCATCAAAGCTCGTTGTGCTCTATAAAGAGAACAATTCTATCACGTCAAAATATTCATCATGTGCTTGATATTAGCTTGTGTAAATTGTGCTTAATGAGTAGCTACAGCCTGGAAGCTCTTGCTGCTCTTCTCGCCTATCTTGCCTAGCTGTTTGTCTATAATATCGTTTACCATTTTTTTCCAAGTGAAGTTTGTTTTATTCTGTTTAAAATGAAACAAGATTAGGCTCTAAATAATTCCGGAAAATATTTTTAAAAATTCTTTGAAAAACAGATTACACAAAATGCTTGCTAAAATCAGGATCTAATTTCAATTGTTACTATCTCGACTTATTTACTACAATTGTTTGAGGTCATAAAGATGATCTTCTTTGAAAAAATAGATTTAGGAAGAAATATACTTTAGTTTTTTGAAGAAATATCAAAGATTAAAGCCAAGAATATATATATACATTATGTATTCATTCACTGCCTCAGCTGACTGTTAGACAAAACATTTTCAATTAATTCAAGGTTTCAACAATTAGATAGATATTGTCTTAATATGCAATAATATGAAGGAAATTAATAGTATATAAATGAATTAAAGAACCTTGAAATATTTGAAGAATATTTAAGGATTCAGGCACTTTATCTATTAAAACCCTTTTCAATTTTGAAAATGCAAATCAAACCAAGCAAGCTGTTTTAGAAATTAACTTATTGAGTGAGCAGAAACTTGTGTTAACTGTGAATATTCGATGCAGTTGGCAATGGAAATCATAAAATAGATTTTTGCACTAGATTGGCCGAGTCGAAGGCGAGCAGAGCTGGAGTCTCGCCTTATTCAATTTGCAATATGGGAAAAATGTTGCCTTGGCCTTCAGAGCTGGCTGCTGTGGGATTAAAACTGCAATAGTTCAACGGTTTAATGGCCCTTCGGTTAGACCACATTTCAAATGTGGCTGTGTTGTTCCTTGCAAAGCTAAACTCGGATTAAGCCGAGTGGGAGGTGCCCCAAAATTCATGTGGAGCAGAAGTTCAAGAGCAAATTCAGCATCGATTTTCGTTGTTGTTGAAGCATTTTGTTGTTTGGCTGTAAAATTAAAGACCAACACTCAGTCTCCCTCTCTCCCCCTCCCTCTCCCTCTCCCTCTGTGTATATATATGTTATATATACTTGTACACATCGAGCAGTTGAGACTGGATTTGGCTGAGGGTCTGCAGCGGCTTCAGCCGTCGTTGCAATTTGTTTGAACAACAATTTTTACAAATGAATGCATTCGTGTTGTGTTCGCATTTCCCATTTCCCGTTTCCCATTTCCATTTTGATTTTCATTTTCCATTTAACGGGCAACAACAAAAGCCAGCAAAATTTTTAGTTAATTAATGGCAAGTGTTTCGGCAGGGCGGGCGGAGCGGGGGGCGCAACGTCTACATCACTTTCAATGTTGATTTTCAGCTCGGTTGCAAGCAACAACAACAACAGCTAACAACCAACAACAACAATGCGCTCAATTGGCTCAAAATGAGTTTTTATGGGATTTGCATACTCTGAATAGGGAAAGAAGTGCAAACAATAGCAAAAGCAACTCAGGCCAACTCCAACTCGTCTGCAGCTTCTTCTCCTCACTTCTCTCACTCTCAGCAATGTTCGTGGAATTCTCTCATATTGTTTTGGCATTTTCTTGCCTCACCATTTGCATTTGCATAATTCTCATTTTTATGATACGCGGCTCATTTTTCTGTTTTTCTTAATTGTTTCTTGTTTGGCAAATTACAAAAAAAAAGAGAAAACAAAACAAAACAAAAACCGCAAGCCTAAAGAGCTCATAAAAACATCGCAGCTCAGTGAAACGACACGACTTGATCAACTCGGCAATACTCTATGGACTTCTCATTGGCGAAATTTCGGATTTTACAAATTTCTTAGATTTTACAGATTTTTACGGCACTTGAATTGTTTTAACTGCGCGTTGAGCACTCACAATAAAAAGTTGATTCCATTGCATTCAGTCTTGTTGTTGGTTGAAAATATGTAAAGTAAGTTGATTTGATTGCTTCAAATTGACTTTGAATTAAACGAAGTATTAAATAGGAACTTGGGCATATTATATGTATTTAAATATATGTATTTAAATATATATAAACAGCGGGTGTCTGACCTCTCCAGTGTGCAACACCAAGTTCTGCATGAGGTATAAGGTCAGTTTTTTGAAGGTCGGACGTTAAGTTTAAGTCTTCCAGCGGAAGGAATTTTTATTTTTGATAGATGATCACTTCATCAATTTGACATGCCAATAATTGGTAAATTTTTATATAATTTATGTAATTAATTATTATTTTTTTTATAAATTATTAATTGACGACTAAAATTAGTTTAGATTCCTGTTTAAATTGTTTAAAAATTAAAGTTTCTCAAAACTTGTCTAAAATATAAAGTTGAACCCTTTGGATTATTTTTGATATTTTTTTAGATTTATATAATTTTAATATGTGTCTTTATATTAAATGAATAAATAAATAACTGATTTTTTGATTAGTATTCATATTATGTATATTGTATATTTTATTTTATTTGTTGTACTTGTTCCCTTTAACATTTTTTACAATACTTACTGGAAAGACTTAGTTAAATAAATATATAATTATTTTTAATATTAATATAAATTGTATCAAAAACGATATATTTTTTAATAGAATTATTTTTAATATTTAAAGAAATAATTTATTTGTTTAACTAAGTCCTTCCAGAAAATCTTTCCTTTTAATAAAGCAAATTATGTTTAGAGAATTCAAATATTTCCCTTTTGTATTTAGCTGCTGCTGCTGCAGCCCTTGATTCATTGTAAACAAGTAATGGAAATTCCAGGGCCTTTATCGCGCCACAATAAAGTATAAAATGTTGCTTTAGTGGTGTGTTCAATGATACGCTCGCCTAGTTCTTAATGCTCCTGCCCGACTATAGGAGGATATTATAAAACGGCGCGGCTAAACGGAACGGCACAAAACATTTAATGCGCACAATTACTTTGCATATATTACGGCGTATGTGAGTGTCCGGCGCAGATTTGTGTGTGTTTTTGCGGGAAGTTGGGCGGTGGAGTTGGGGCGGGAGTTGTGGAGGCAGTTGGCGCTGCAGTTGGAATTGCCTGGCTATTATGGGTGCCACGCCGGGCCAACTTCTTTTACATAATAAAAGCGTAAACACGTTTTCACTATTGGCCGGCCAAAACAGCGCCGCCCATTACTTTTTGGTGCCGACATCGGTGCTGGCCCAAAAGTGCGCCTCTGAGTGCCCCTCGGGGCCGGGGATTAGCCCCGGCTAGTCTGCATAGTCCACGGTCTGTGGCTTCCCCACTTACGCGTGGCTGTTGCGAATAAAACAGCCTTTTTGGGTAGTTTTATGAATTGTTTCAATGCTCATTTACCGGTTGGCCTAATGGGTGCATTGCCTTCGCATTCTGGCCAATATATTTACCCCAAGCACTGGACACGACTCTTATTAAACGGCCTATAAAGTGCATGGGGCTCTGCTCCTTTTATGGCGTCCGAATTGTTATGGCCACATTCTACGAAAACATATGCTCAACTTAATGTTTGTAGAAAGCACAAATAGTGGGGGCGAGTTGCTTTATGGGGCGTGGACATGGGGAGCAAGGGAAATGGGTGGACTCCTGAGAAGAGAAAGACTACTACAACAAAACTTGAAATTTTATACAAATATCTTTCAATTCATCTTGAAAATTTAATGAACATTTTTCTTGAGCTTGAATATTTCATTTACAGCAAGAAATAATTTAGCTGCTTCCACTTTATGAATATATCTTAGGCTCCTAAACTTTCTTTAAAATTTAAATATTTCATTTAAAAACTATAATCTATTCTTGTTTTAAAATAAAGAAATGTATAAGTATTTAGCTTTTCATACTTTTTATACGATTTTCATATCATCTTTATCTTAATTCTCAAATCAACCCTAAGTTTTTTTTATATTTGACTTTAAATATTTGTGAGCAGATCTTTAAATTTGATTTTGCATTTCAATTGAAACTTTGAAACTCGTTTTTGGTTGCAAAGTGTTCATAAATTGTCACGCTCAGTTGCTTAGTTTTGGCAACACACATAGCATAGTCTTGGCCCAGTTCTAAAAACTAACTGAAAATTCGCATTTAGCGCATAGGTCGTAGCTTGGAGCACCATTTTTTTTTTCTCAAAAAAGAAGATTTAACTGGCTTTTAAAGGAACTTGCTACGGGTATATGACTTTTGAGAAGAAATATGTTCATAATATATATTTATGAGGATGAGGATAATAATAAAATAAGTAATGATTATAATAAAAAAAATTAATATATGCAATGAATCCAATCAGTATAATGTTGTATATTTTTCAAATTAATATTTATAATTTTTATTTGTCTATCATTACTACATAATATACATATATATATATATTTAAATTTATAGTCCAATAAATCTATTTTATTGATTTATTGGACGTATAAATAATTTTTAAAAATAGATTTAATGTTGTCTAAAGCTTTCTATTTTTTTCTTTTTAAAGAATGTGAATCAATAAATATATATAAATCAATTTCGCCTCCTTTTTTTTAGTATATACATACATCAAACAATTATCTGGGTCTTTATAAAACATTACTTGCAAAAAAAAACTGCAGCTAGCGTATTCAATGTGCGCTGAGCCCCACGCATTCGCCTTATCTCTTATTCTTTTGACTCGAACCACTTCACAGCGCAATCTACACGCATTTTTCTGCATTGCCACTTGGCTGTGTGAGTGAGAGTCTACATAGATATACACCCCTACACACACACACACACACAATTGCATAAAGCCCATCCACTCAGACACCCACACACTATAGCAGTCGAAGCAGATTACTAAAGTCGCAGCTAACATATTTTTGCACACTGAGCGCTGGAAAAAAACGAACAGGAAACGCAACTGAAGAAATTGCAAAAAAAAGAGGGAAAATATAAGAAAGCGAAAAGAATGTAGGCAAGTGGAAGATGAAATACTCTAGAATGGGAGGTTGAATATATTGAATATATATAAATATCTTGAGATAGTGTATTGTAATATTTATAGATTATTTATATTATATTTATATATTATGTATTATATTGTAATATATTTTATATTAAATAATATATATACAGAACTAAATTTAGTAAAAGTTAGTTCTAAGAGTATAGAAATAAATAGATATAAGTTACGGCATGAATAAAGAAATATGTATATATAAGATATATAGATATATAGAGTTATCGTTATATCGATCGAATCGAATCGTATTATGTATTAACATAAATAGCTGTATATTGGTGTGGACAGAGAAGGACCAATGAAAAATGATTTCTTCTTTCTGAAAGAAGATCTTTGTAGAATATGCTTTATAAAAACCTAAAGATTTTACCTTACAAATTAAGATTTTTATGTATTTTATACTCATATTAATGCTATATAATGCTTATACGAAATATATGATATATGATATATATTATATTTTATAATTTGTATAAGAATAGTCAACTAACTAGTTGCTACATCTCAGCTATAACTCACAGAGTTCCCCAAGCATATAAACTCAATTCCTTACAAAGATGAAGCTGATATGCCCCATATCAGAGAATCACACATATATATATTTATATATATATATATATATATATATATATATATATATATATAAAATATATATTTATGTATATGAAACTGTTGCAAGTGCGCTAAAGTTTCATGCTTCATTGGATGCCGACGGTCGTGCGCCGCAGCCAGCCCCGCCGTGCGGTTGGCGCTGCGTTTGCTTGGCAGTCGCGTCTGCTTCAAGAACAATCAAATTTGCAGCCAGCTGAATTTCTGCTGCTGCCCCTGGGCATAATATTCTCCAATGTGAAGTTCTCCCACACTCACGCCCACGCCCACTCACACACTCGCCCACGTGGTGGCTGCACTTGCAATGGGCTGCGGCAGCACTTTCATAATCGAAACGCCAGCTAACCCGACCCGATAGTCGAACTGAGCCACTGCCTGGTGGGGGGTTCGTCCTGTCCGCCATCTCTTTCCCTCCCTTCCTGCGCATTAAAGCCATAACGGAGCACACTTGAAATTTAAAAGGCTCCAGGACCCCATTCATTGTCTGGCAGGCACTCAGCCACACATATGCTTAACGCTCACGGCTGGGAATATGTCTACCCCTCAGTCTCTCCCTCTATCTCTGTCTCTGTCTCCGTCTCTGTCTCCGTCTTCGTCTCTATCTCCGGGCTTAGTTTTGGCTTAAACGTTGCCTTCTTTGTCAGCAAAGTGTGGGGTTTCCTTGGCTTTTTTCCTTTGCTTCTTTCACTTTTTTATTTGCATATTTTAATGCAAATTGTGCAGAATTAATTTAGTGCTGTTTCGTCTGCTCTGCTGTCTCTGTAGCCCGTTGCCTTTCACTCCACTCCGCCCCCACACTGGCTGGCAAACCAAAATGTTTAGCCACAATTTTCGGCTGTTCGTGTCGAGTGGGCGGTTTCGTTTCATATGTAAATATTTCGAGTTTCAACTTTTATTTCCTTCAAGTTCGTCGCTTTTCTTTATTGTTTATGCTCAAGTTGTGCTTCAAGGCGCATTGAAGTGTGGCCTAGTTCTATGCCGGGGCCGAGTGGCCAAGGGGTCGAGGGGTCGAGGGCCTAAATATATTTTATGAGCTATATTATGTAAACTGAATTTAGTTTCTGGCATTTGCTCTCTGTCTCCATTCAGGCAGTTTGTTGCTGAATTATTCGACGAGGCGCATTCAACTGGCACCACAATTTGCTGTGGGTCTTATTATTTTTTTTTCTTTTTGGGATATGTGAGAAAGGAAAAGGCATAAGGACAAGACTGTGTGTAGAGCCACAAATTAGGTTCATGCTGCATGACTCTAAAAGGGTTTTGTGCTAATTTTATAAACTTTAACCTTTACCCAATTCAATGAAGTCTAATTTTAAGCTTTACTTCCGACTATATATATATAGCTCTCTCTATTTCTCTATTCTCTCTATCACAATGTATATAATATACACGCGATTTGTGTGCGTTTTAAAGCCTTACAATGTTTCACATGCAATTATTTGGACTTTGTTTTCTTAGCGGAGCGCTGGCCACTCGCTGGAAAGAATTATTGGACGGAATTGCATGGAAAAATTTCACTCACGTACAAAGGAAATTAAATGAAATGAATTTCTGAGCCTGAGTCCTTCACTTGCTGCTTCTAGTTATCTACATAGCGCGCGTTTGTCTTCGCTTTTCTCTTATTTTTTCCACGTAGCAGCAGCTGCAACTCGGCAGCGTCCGCGAAATTTATGCTGATCATTCATAATGTCAGCTGCGAGTGAACAGCGCAGTTTGAGGTAAGAGAGAAATGGAGGTGAGTGGTGAGAGGTGAGGCCTACGCTGAGCAGCTCTAACGACCGGAAACAGTCAAAATGAATGTGCATAAAGTGGGTCAGATCAAGCAACACATGAGAGCTTTCACTTTACGTTCCAGTTAGAATGTGCTCAGCGGGAGCCATAAAAATGTATCTTTAAGAATTTATTGAGCAAATTCAAAGGAATTTTTTTTTAAATATAAAAAGAAAAGTCAACGAGAATATTTCTACAATTTTTTGTTTTGATGAAATATTACATTTCTTGCATAAGTAATAATATTATTTCTTGGAAGAGAATGTATTAATTTTTTATTCAAAAAATATACAAAAAATAAAGTACTTGAATACAATTTTTAATGTTAAAGGAATATTTTATTCTTGATCAGAAAAATGTTCTTAAATCTTAAAAAAAAAATAATGAATAGTATATACTACTATAACAAAATTTGTATTTAAGGAAGTATATTATTTTGCGACAGAAAAATATTTTTTATTACAAAAAATATATAAATTACTTAATGTTTTTAGATGTTAAAAAATTATAAAAATATAAATTACTATAAAATTAATAAAATTTTTTAAAGAATCATACAGATAAATATTTTTTTTATTAAAAAAAAATACATAAATTACTTAAACAATTTTAAAAATAAAATTGCTTGAGTAGAGAAAAGATTAAATTACAGGAAATTTCTTTTGCCATTGCTATTTTTCTGATAAAAATTTATTTTAATTGTATGTTTTTCTAAATTACGAAACACATTTCGAACTGCCTGTAATTTTCGTAAAAGCTCTCATTATAAGCCATTAATTCATATAGAAATTAAAATTGATGTACATATTTATATGTATGTAAAACCAGTTGGCAGATGGAATAAGTAAATAGGGGGTTGGGGGACAAGGTAAATGAAGAAATGTTAGAAAGAAATCAACAAAGCAACACAAAAGTCGTGCACAATAAGAAAAGGAAAATCAATTTCCGCTTTCAAAATAATTCCAAAGCCATACAAAGCTGTATGAACCGAGCGCCAAGACGGGGCTGAACTGAGCTCAGCTCTGCTCAGCTTGAACAATGGGCGCGAGCGGCGGCGGCGGCGGCGGCGAGTGGAGCAGAGTAAAAATTGAGGTGGAGATTGAAGATAATGGATGGGCAGAGCGTAGGGGGCGTGAGGGGTCTGGGGAGGGGTCTGAGAAAAAGTTGCCATTATCCTGTGCGCCAGCGAGAGATAAGATATTTGCACAAGAATGGCATTCAGTTGATAAAATCCGATTTGAAAATGAGCGAATGCCTGGCAATGAGCAAGGCACGCGGCAGCGTTTCCCCTAGCCCTATCGAAGGATGGCGGCAAAAGCTGTAGCAAAACAAAGTGAGACACAGAAAGAGAGAGATGGGGAGAGAGAGAGTGAGAGAGGTAGATTCTGAGCGGGCGGCAGTGTGGGAGTATTAAAGGAGTCTGGCCTCGTCGCTGGCAAGGATAACAATTTTATAAATAAATATTTGTGCGCCCGGCAAAGTTGCCTTCGCTCCTTTGCGTTTCGCTTTTGAACTCAACTATCTGGCGATAAATCATTTGAAGTTGTCGTTCCCTGCAATTGGCCCGGTGACAATCTTTGTACCAAAAAAGAAAAAAAAAAAGACAGGGAAAAGAGAAAAAGAAAAGCCAAGTGAAAAAAAGTGAAAAACAAAAACTCAAGGACACAATCATCAGCTACTGCCGCCGTCGCTGCTTCTCACGCACTTTCGCCCGTAAATCTGCGCCGAGCTGTAGTCGAGCGCAAACCGGAAGCGTGTCTCCGCCTGATAGTCCAACGACTTCCGCTGCTGCCGTTTAATGCTTTTTAATGAGCTGCTGCTGCTCTCGCCCCGACTGCCTAGCTGGCTGCCTGGCAGCGGGTGCGACGACATGCGAACTTAATCGATTTCATTGATGACAGCTTTTCGCATGTGTAAACCCGAAAATTCCGATTGCCATGGCAAATGATTCAGCTATGCATTAAAAACTTTAAAGGCTTCTAAGTCAGTTCAAGTTATTAGTATTTCCTAAATCTTAAATACTCTATATAAAAGAACTTATTCTATTTTAAGCTTTGGCTACCCTTTGGAGTAAAATTTTTAATCTTTAATCTTCGATCAATTAGGCCACGGCCAAATGCCGTTGAGATTTTTTTTACTAGAAGGGATTAGCAAAATTTGCTTTACAGTTTGCTTAAAGGTATATGCAAATAAACCTTAAGAAAATTTATAAAAATATATAGAAAAGTATATACAAAATGTGAGTACTGCAATATCTAGTTTGCCGTCCTCATATACAAAATGTGAATAATAAAATTCAACTTTATTTATTTATTTTTTTTATTTTCTAAATTAGGTTATTGATACTTCTTGACTTTATATATATTTTATTTTAAATATTTTTGTTCGATATAAATTATTTTCTTTATTTGAAATTTTGTATATATTTTAAATATTTTTTTTATTATTTATGTTTATTGTATATTTATATTATATATATTTTTTGTTTTATTTTATATCTACTTTAAATATATATTTTATTTATTTTTACATATAGCCTTTTTTCATTTTATATATATTTATTTAACTTTTTCATAGCTTTGTTACTTATTTTTTTAATTTCTTTATATCTTTGACTTATTTTTTTTTTGTTTTATTATATTTTATATTTTATTATATTTCACATTATTTTTATTTAATTTTTAAATATTCTATCTTTTGTATTTTTATTTTATTTATACCGATTCTATTTATATTTATTTTTTCCTTGTTTTATTTTATAAAGATTTTATTAATCTCTTTTATTCACATTTATTTGAGTAGAGAAGAGTAGAGAAGCGTGTAAAAACACTAACAAAGACTTATATTCTCTGCAAAAACGAGTTGAAATTGTTTTCAGGAACAGGCACATGTGTATTTTGGTTTTTAATGCGTCTGAGCCGATTGATGACTTTTTGCCATCGCCTTTGCCTTTGCTTCGATTTTTCTCTTCTTTTTCTCATTTTTTTTTTTGATGTGTCTTGGAGCATTGTGTCCAAATCGGTTTTGGACGACAGTTTAGAATTCGATTGGTTGGCCTGATTACTTATGCCGGTCAGGTAAATCTTGTAGCAATGACCCCAGCCCAGTACATTTGCTCCCCCCTCTCCCTCTCTCTCTTTCTCTGTGTCTCTCTATTTAGTTCCCTCTCTGTGCAGCTGCTTTTCGTCTTTGTCAATGTTGATTGACTCGATTTGTTGCTGGCGTCGCCTTAAAGTACTTGGCACAACTTTAATTTGTTTTTCCTCTGGTCAGATTTGACTGTCTTTTGGTCAGAGAGCGCCAAGGCGTGGGAGTGCTTGAGCCCGCGGCGCTTGGCTTTCTGCGTGCCGTGCATTGATAAATGGGCCCGCTCGCTGCAAAGGTCGTTGCCAGGGTCGCGGCTGCTGCTTTTTCTTTCGTTTTCGGGCTCTTTCCTCTACTTTTTATTATTTGTTTATGCGCTGACTGTCCGCTGCTTTGGTCTATTGAAAAGTTCCCCCGCCCATCTCCTTCTCCCCCCCGCCCAGCCATACCCGGAAGATAAACAAGTAGCCGCAAATGGCGGCTCCAAAGTCGCTGGCTGCTAACAAATTGTGGGCAATATTTTCGTTTCATCAAGAGTGTCCTTGTCGGGCGGCTGCTTGGGGCCGTTGCCAACTTTATTGCATTATTGAAAAACTTGTCCAAATATTTTGAATGTGTAGAAAAGCTTTTTGCTCTTATTAAATTTACAGCCCGCTCGCACGTCGCACTTCATTTAATTGTATCAAAATATATATATAGAGAGAGAGCTAAATTCTCAAGTAAGTCTAGGTGTGGCCTACCTTGGCTTTTGGCTGCTGTTGCTGCAGCTGGGGCAGCTGCGCTCACTCCAGTTTGCTGTTGTCATCTTTGCACATGATTTTATTAATGCATTTTCCCACAGTTTTTACAAAGTAATGAAAATTTTATGACTTTGCAGGCGAGCCAAAATAAATATTCAATTTTTTGTTTTGTTTTATTTCTGTTTTTGTTTCGGCACTTCACAGCGTAGCAAAACAATTTTAATCAAGCGAATTCTTTTGAGGTTTAATTAAATTTCACTCTACATATTTCTCGATAGTTTGTATTTTATATTTCCTCCCTTTCCTCCGTTTCTCTCTGTGTGTGCTTGTTTCCTTTTAACAAACATTTATGAGCTGAAAAGAAGAATTAAATATTTGCCATTAATATTACTTTGTCGACCATTTTATAATTAAGGCACAAAGAAGCATTTAAATTTCAGCAGTGAAACTCGATTTACACACTGTGTTTCTGTGACAGCCATATTAATTATTTCAATTATAGCTTAAACGTCTTTTTTCTTTGTGATTTCTGTGGCAAAGGCGTGAAGGAACTCCGTAAATTCATTAAGATTTAAGGGCAGAAGATTTAAAATTTGTGTTGCCTACTTTCAGGCGCAACATTTTTGATGTGATAGAAAATATGTATAAATTAACTAACTTTAAAAAAAGCCTGAAGCTAAATTAAAATTCATATTTTTACCTAAAAAAACCCATATTGTGTAAACTCTTTTTTATTCTAAGAAAAGCTCAAAGTTTCTTCTAAATTCCTATTCTTATTCTCATCCCTGTTATAAATTCTTTATCGATTTCCAACACCTTCCTCTTTTATTACTAAACTTAAGTGTTCTGTAATATTCACTATAAAATATACTTTTGGAAAAAGCCAAATCTTATCTAATTCTATTAAATTTATTACATCTTTTTCCATTGAATTATGCATTAAATTGAATTAGCTGAATATTGTTATTGAAATGTGATCTGATTTACAATTAGCTTCGATATATCCACAGTCAAGCTTATGCAATATATCTACATAACTGATTCATCCATATTCAGTTAAATATCTTATTCGAATTACAATTATTTAGCCCTAAGCTCACACTTTCTGCTAATGCCTGAGCACGCCACACAATTTACCAGCTCTGGGCGTCCCATGCGGCGTATGCGTAATTTGTATGCCATTCGAATGTATTATTTATATATATATCTGAATGAACTGTATTATTTTTATGCAGCATGCAAATATAGCTAATTTTCAGCGTCTCCAAATGAAATCAATGGCAGCTGTCAACGAGCTCCACCCGCGCGCGCCCCCTCCCTCTAAACGTTGACGTTGAAATAATAAATAATGGAAAAATGCGCATAGAAATTTGCTGGTTGTAGGCGGAGCGATAAATGTGCGTGACACGCGCTTAACTCTTGGGCTCTTGGCCTCCCCCAATGTGTGTCTGTGTGTGTGTGTGCAGTGCGTGAATATAAGTCGATTTTAAAATGTGTGCGCTCTGTCTCTGTTGTATTATTGAATACGACATTTATATGCCACCGCAGGCCACATGCGCATTTTCACATAATAGACACATGCAGCTATAGCTACAGATACAGATACAGATACAGCTACAGCTACAGATACAGATACAGATACAGATACAGATACAAATGCGCTGCCATTTGGCCTAGCGACTGTCAGGCGCACGCATTTTGGCGGTTGACATTCTGACAAAAGCAGAAAGAACACGACGCCGCACAATAGACAGCCAATAGATGCAGATAAATACACATATATATACACATAAACATACACATACATGTATGCATATACTACTCGCTTTGTTGACCAAATGAGGCGAAAGCCTTTCACTAATTAGGCGCAATTTCAATTAAGCGCATAGAAAAAACCAAACAAACACGAACAGGAAAAAAACTAAACTTTACATAGAAAATAAAATTTGTATAAAGTCTATAAAGTTTGATGTGCCTCAAAGATTAATTAATGGCATTGCCAACCAACTCAAATATAAATAAAAAATATATATTGCTATATATTAGCAACAAATGGCAAATAAAACAGATATTTGTTAGACTAAGCAAATATGAGTTGCATCACATTGTGAGCTTGAAAGCGTTAAATACTCTGCATTGAGGTATACATAGTGTGCTCAACAAGTATTTAAGTATTTTTATTTAAAAAAATATATTTAGTATTTTTTTTTTAAATCTATTTAATATTCTTTAAAATAATGCCTTCAATTTATCACTGTAGTCATAAAATATAAAAAAGTTTGTAAATAATTAAAGCGAAATGTATTAAACTGATCAAATATTTTAAATACTTCGCACAAAAGAGGAATAAATATTATTTATTGCATATAAATATGATGTATACCAATATATAATTAAATAAAATATATATAGTATCTCCTTTTTTCGCATATATATTTGTAATGAAATATTTGTTATTGATTCATATATTATTTATTATTATGATTCATATTATTTGTGCATATATTCATTTATAATAAATAAAATAAAAATATATAAATAAAAAGAAAACAAAATAAATATATGTAATTAATAGTTTAAATATAATGAATAATAAATTTATATTTATAATAAATAAAATATAAAGGTAACTCCTTAACATATTTATGTATTATGCAATATGCTTAAAATATAATTATTCATATAAACATATTGTGCATCTTTATGTTATATACATTCATATATATTCATAATGTTTTTATTTATATTATATTAAAATATTTATATTATTTTATATATTTATATATAAATATATACAACTTATTTATTAAAATATTTGCATTTATTGCTTTAATTTTATATATTTATTTATTATATTGAAGTCAATAAATATAAATATTATATGTAAATTATATTTAGATTCAAGTCTGACACATTTAGCCTTTGTTTTGATTTGGCGCTCAAGTCAACTTCCTGTTTTTGTTTTTCTCAGCCTTGTTTTTCTCATTCCTAATGTAAGCTGTTGACGCATTTCCTTATTTTTTCATAGATTATTCACAACTGTAGAATGTGAATTCTTAAAGGGCTTTCGGCACATTTAGATGTCTGGCTGCTTGTAATGCAGAATATTTCTCTATATATTTGTAAGAAAGAAAAGCAACAGGCAGTAGGAAATCTGTATCAATTCTCGAAGAAATATTCTTAGGAAAAACCCAGCATTCGCCATACTTTTTGGGCATACCTCGCATCTATTTATATAAACGCCTCTGCAATATATGAGAGCTTTTCCACGCGGTATTATTGAGCACATTACTTTGTGGAAATCGAATAGCTGAAGCCCACAAAATAATTACCTCACATAATTTACTACAAAAGAGTATTAGATATGCCATACACACTCATACACACACACACACACACACACACAGAGAACAATTCGTGTGTGGCGTGGGGCAAATAGCAGCAAATACAGTGGAACGAAAAATAAATTAGAATTTTTGTTTAATTGGAAATTTGATGCGAAATAACAAAAATGTTTTTACTTGTTCATTGTTGTTGTTGCTGCTGCTGTTCTTGTTGCTGTTATTCTTGCTGGTTTTCGCCCGCTGGATGGCTCGCTCGCTCGTTCGCTTTTCTCCAGCGCTGACATTGCGCAAATTGAGCTTTTCTCATCATATTAAATTTCATCAATATGTACCTATTATTTTCATTTTTAGCATCATTATTTCTGAACATGAAATATGGCATAAAATACTGGAATATCAACACAGCACTCAGCGCCACGTTCCGTTCAAGACAATTACAACTGAAATTTACACTGAATTCCATGGGGAAAATGCCACGCGGTTATTGCATTGAAGGAAAATTGGATGAGCGAGCGAAGTGGCAATTAGAAGAATGTGAAGTTGAATAGGGTGTGGATGAGGGAATTTAAAATTTTAAAAAATATATATAATTGTAGTGTAGAAATTGAGTGTAAATTGTGTTAATAGAGAACTAGAAAAGTTTGGAAAATAAATATAAAATATATAATAAATATATAAAAAATATATAAAAAAAATATATAATAAATATAAAACTGGACTCTGAATCATGAGAGGAAATAATGACCCATTAAAAAAATGTGTAAAATATTTTAAGTAATATCTTGGCAGCAGATCAATTGTATACCAATTGAAAATGGGCTTGGCTATTTGACAGGTAGAAAGAGGCGTGGAAAATGGACACATCTGCAGGCCATTATCTCGAGTAGAATAATAATTATTCACTAGCAAAATGCTTCTAGAACAAAGCTTGTACAAGAATATTTTAAAATATGCTCTAAATAAACCCAAAATCTACTCAGTAAGAACCGATGTACCCAGTATGCATGTGTGCATGTTTAGGTTGCTATAGTGCCTATATAAAAGCACAGAATGATTGAAATTGCAGCTCAAGGTATCTCCCAGTTGAGCACTCCCGATTAGAGCGCTCTTACCTCAACTTCTACTCTTACTTCAGCTTCTTCTCTTAATGCTTTTTAATATATTTTTGTATCAATTTATATGACATGTATTTGTATACAACTATGCAATATGCATGCAAATAGATTTATTTTCACATTCATATAACGATAAAATATAAAACTATATTGAAAATGTGTGTACAAATTAAAGAATCTGTTCATCTCTTGTGTTGCCCCAAAGGCAACAAATGTTTTAAAAATGTTTTTTTCATTGCGCTACAAGCTTAAAAGTAAATGCATTTTTAAATACAACTCTTCTCTGCAATTCTCATAAATTGAAGCAAAACCTAGAGGCTGTGAGTGCAAAGTGTTGTTGGCGAACTCAATATAAAAATGTATTTTATATAAGTATTAAATATGTTATGCATTCGTGAGCCTATTTCATATTTATTCAAATAGATTTCGGCTCAAACAAGAAACATGAAGTTTTCCTTTGCTTATTTGAGCGGCAACTGGAATGGCCAAGAAGTTTTTATTGGGAATTTCTCAACATTTCAAACGCATAAAAGGAGGCAAAAATACTTTAAATTTCGGCACACCATTAACGTGGCCATAAAGTTTGTTAGTTGATATAAGCCAGAAACAAATAAATTCAGCGCCTTCTGCCACGCCTTCCTCGCCACCCGCTTGCATCCTCTAGCGCCATTTTGGTTCAATGTGAATGGCGAAAAAGTTAAAACGCATTTCCGCCCCCGCCCCACGCCCCCTCGTCCGGCTGATGTGTGGCGCATTATTAACGCACATAAAACTCGCATATAAAGTGATTTAAATTTATTAAATATAAAAACGCGCGCGCTGCAGCAAAGATGCGCGCATAACAATTGCAATAAAATTTAACGTGCATCGATAAAAATATAAAATCCAATGAAAGCAACAACAAAGCAACATCGATCTCACGCACACAGCCGGCCGGACAGGCCGAGCGAACTTCATTACTTATTTGAATGGAAAACAAAAAAAAAACAAAAAATGCCAAAATAAAAAGATATACAAAATAATGGAAAAACCTCACAATGGACGAACACTGCGGGCCAGCAGTGGCGGCGGGCCGACGGGGGTTGGCTTTATTGATGCCACACAAATGAAGCGTATGAGTCGAGCCGAGTCGTGTCGCGTCGCGTCGAGTTGAGGCATCAACAAAGGCTCGCGTTAAATGTTTTACGTGTATTTAAGAGCTCGTCTGACCGACTACATAATGCACTCTCCAGCCCATAAATAATTATCATTTTTCAATTGCAGCAACATTTTCGCTTTGAATAGCGGAAATCAACTCCGCTGACAAATTGCATTTTAATCGAAGCGCAGCTCTCTGCTCAATTGCGCGTTCGAGGCTTTGTTGCCATTGAGAGAGCGGATATTTAATTATAAGAAATATTCGTAGACTTTTGCCTGAGAGCTTACGGCCAGTTGAGCTTAACAATCGAAGCAATTAACCAAGTTAAGTGGAAATATATATACATATAAAGATAAGCCGCTTTGCTGCTCATTTGATTCGTTGCAGCTTTTTGATGTTGCTAACTTATTTGAAATTGGTTATTTTATAAGATATAAATTTATATAAATATATTTAAATATATTTATTCGCATATTCATATTTCATATTCATATTATGTATATTTTTTTCTAAGCACATAATCTAATTAACACTCAAGTTAGCATTCATAAATATAGTAGTGCTGCATGGCACACAGCTTAAATCAAATTACTTTTGCCATTGACACAAAAAGCTGACCACTTTTACAGCTCAGAAGGCGTTTCAGTAAATTTCACTGAAATAAGCTAATATTAGACTAAAAAGTATAGGCAAAACATAATATATGAAGTTAGCCTAGTATTAAATAGTATTTTTCTTGCCTTTTTAATAGCTTCTACTACTGTCTTAAGCAACTACATTTTTTTAAAAAATTTTTTTTTTCAATGCAAATGTCCATAAGTTCGAGACAAAAAATCATATATATTTATAAAATATATGGAGATATTTTAGAAAATATATATTAAATTCATATAATACATATTAACAATATCTTAACAATTACAAAATCAGATAAGAATATTTTGTAATAGTTCAGACATCATTATATATATTTTCTAAAATATTAATATATTTTTTATTAACTTAAACGATTTTTTATATTAATTACCCAAAAAATTTTAATCTGAATATACGTTTCAAATTGTTATAAAAATATTGTGTTTATTACAAAATTGTGTTTTCTTTAGGCCATCAATTTTAAGAACTTGCCGGAGCTATATATGCAGCACCGCCTATGCTCGAAGGGCAGCTTAAAAGGAATCGAGTTTTGAATGTGATGAGATGAGAGCATGAGTAAATGAACGAATGAAAGTATGAATGAATAATGATTAACGAATGTTGATGAATGAATGAATGAATGATGAAGAGGAATAATGAAATGGCAGTGATCAGACAAGATTATTATAAGCTCTCTCAGTCTCTAGCAAGAATCTAAGTCTCTAGTAAGAGAGCGCTCTCAAATGGTTTTCTAGCTTTTCCTATTATCTATTTCAGAACGTTAGGAGTTTCATTCCCAAAGATCCTAATCTGCATTCCTCACTTACTCACAGTGAAACGTAAGTCTAATCACAATTCAATATACCAATACTCTATAGTGATAGACCTCTCATAGCTTTGTATAGCCCCCCCCCCCTCCCTCGTGCCTCCCTCTCATTAGAGAGTTCTTAAATTGCTAATTGGCTGAGCTAACAATTTTTGCGACTGCTTTAAATGGAAGTTGGAGTTTAATCCGCTATCATGTTGCGCTGGAATTGTTTGTGAATAACTTTTAAAAAATATCTGCAGTGGAGAGGAGTGATGGGGCGGAGGGGGGGGTGGGGTTTGGCGCTGCAACCAATTGCATAACTTTCTTACGGTCTGTGCTGTGACCGCACTGGGCTGGTGGGCGTGGCGGGGGCGACATCAACAAAAGTTCAGCAGTTTTTGTGCACTTGGATGTCAACACATCGACACATAACGGCACATTCGTCCAATTTACACACACACAGAGAGAGAGAGAGAGAGAGAGAGAGAGACTCGGGCAGAGACAAGTTCGTCCTGTGGCAGGCAAGAGCCACTCCAAGGACTCAGCTGCAGACAGGCAGCGCTGGAGTTGAGCAAACTTGAACTTTTGCGGTGCGGCCAGCAGCCAGGACTGTTGCACACTCGCTCACAGCAGTATGCACACCACCTATACACGAGTGTGTGTGTGCGTGTGTGTGCTCACTTCAAAGCGCTGCGCCCACAACATTTTTGGCAAGTGCGCGCTCTAATTACATGTCGGCCCCGAGCACAGAACTCGAAACTTGGCGACTGTGGAAAAGTCGGCTTGAGCATGCGTTGCGGCTTTCCATTTGCATGCGCCTGGACGAACTTAGTTGGCCGAACGCAACGACTTTTGGCTGAATGAATTGTGCTGAAGCATCTTTTGCTATTTTCATTTCCATCTCCATCTCTTTTTTTTGCTAGAAGCATAATTACATTTGGGGCAGCAGCTGCAGCTGCACTGGGCTGGGCCGTATCTATATTTTATTTATGATTTTCACAGGGTTTTTCCCGCCCTCTCCCTCTCTCTCTCTGGGCTGCTGATAATTTCAGTCGGCTAGGCAAATTTACACTGAGCTACAGAGAGTTCACGGTTTAGTGAGCAACAACAATTTTCTGGCCATGAATGCATCCGGGCACGCCCCAGCCCCCCGTCTCGTCTCGAATGCAGCGACTGTTTCGCTTTTCTTGTGCCCCAAACTTTGTGCTTTGGGGGTGAAGGAAAATCATTTATCAATGTCAGAGAATGTGCTGCATGCACGAGAAGTTGTGTCCTGATGGTCCTGGGGACAACGCAAGGAGCGGGCGCACTCGCTCGCTTCCTTCAACAGCCTAAACTCTGATGTGTGTGTGTGCCGAAAAACTTGCGACTTTGTTTCACAAGTGATTTTGAAAATTATGCACACGCATAAATGCGCTCGTTCGCTTCAAGCCTGCAAACTTTCAAAGCATTTTATCAATACATAATTCACAGAAAACACAAGCAAAACCATGAAAACAACAACACGTAAAAAACATGGCAGCAGCGCACGCACGACCTTAGCAGAACTCTAGATTTGCTCGGCTATTTGTAGGTGCAGTAAATGGAAGTCGAGTAGTCCTTGAATGGTGGGAGGGGTTCTATCTTGATATGACTTGGTTTATAAAATCATCAAATGTTATATTCTTATATAATCTCATCATATAATTTAACTAAACAAGAAGTTTTTAGACTACAATTCTAGGCAAATATACTGATATTTGTTTGACTTCTATATGCTTGAGTGTTAGATGGCAGATGGTCAGACATAACTTAAATTTATATTAACTTATGACTAAAGCACTGACTGCCAAGTCCTATGAATTATCTCCTACACATACATATATCTATTATATATTTATGCACATAGACGTCATCATATGAAGGTAGGGCATATGATAGTTATTACAAATATTATAGAATATGAAGTAGGTATTTTTCTATAGTTTAGCTTGTTATTTTTAATTTTTTATAAATTCTTACTTCATTTCATCCTTCACACCAAAAAAATGCAAGTTATGCAAAAGGAAGAAGCCCTAAGAAGTTGGACTGGAGCTTACTAATTCATTTGGAACTCTGATCTACACAAGAATCTCATGATCTCATTGGACGACACAGCTCTAGATGGATGGCCAGACTGAACCACATTCAAGCCAACTGAAGAGCTCAGCTATAAACAAATTGCAGCTAAAATTGCAGACGAAGACTGAACAGACTAAAGACATAAAACTTGCAGGGGAATTCCAGACACAATTGTTTAGGAGAAGAAAAAATAATATGTATAAGATATGTAACAATAAAATTCATCATATATTATATATATTACATCTGACAGTCAGACAGACTGCCTTTATGCTGAAGTCTGCCTCTCTTTATATATTTTGATTGAGCTTACAGCAGACAAAGAATTAATTATTATATATTTATAGCTACTTAATACTTGACAAACCTCCTATAGATATATTTTGTTCAGCTTTTAGGCTAATGCTAAGAAATTCTGACGATCGAACAGCTCTAATGATCATTTGAAAAACTTCTTTTGCCTTTTTTTTCTTTTTCTTTTTAATATGACAAAATTTGATTTTTCTTTTTCTTTGTAGATTCATTTTTAGAACCTTTTAATCTATGTGTGTCTTGCCTTTCAACGACAAACTTTGTAATTTTAATACATATTTTAAAATAAAATTTCAAAAATATAATAGTAGAATTAGGTAAACTCCAGAAATATAATTTGTTACTTTCAATTATTATCTAATACCAAACCCGCATTATCTAGCTGATTGCAGCCCGGTGAACTGTCCATGCTGGGCCATATGATTATATTTTTCACTCAACATTCAGTTCACTGTGGGCGTTTGGCTTTGTCTTGGTTTATGGTGGAAAAGTTTAGCACTTAGCGGCAGAGCTGCAGTCGGCAGTAGGCAGTCGGCAGTTGCCAGTTGCCAGTTGGCTGAGGAGCAGCTGAGCAGCTGAGCAGCTTTCGAGTGGCGTCTCATGGCGGCTTTCGTTCTTTTTAAGCGGTCGAGCGACGGTTCTAATTCTCTGGCCGGCACTTGTTTGCTGGCGAAACAAGTTTGCACTCGAAACTCGTAAATAATGAATGGGGCAAAAGCGCAACCGCACCATTCATAATGGAAAAAGTTGCCTCGGTCCACTCGAAACTATTGCACTCGATGCAAGGCAAGGCAAGGCAAGGCTTGGGTCCCATGCTGCCGCATGCTGCATGCCGCATGCTGCACGGCTGCTCGACTGCAACGTCTCTGCTGGCAGCCGGCGGCGTTATTGTCATGTGTACAGTAAAAATAACAAATAACAAACACTGGGCGTGCCACTACATGCCATAAAAGGGCGGCCCGATGTTTGTGCATTGACGGCTGTGGCCTTGATGCGGTTGCCCATGCCCCGCATGCCCCATGGCAGCCAGCGCTGACCAACGCCACGCTGCAGCCAAGGTTAAAGTTTCCATTTTAATATTCTATCTGGAATTGTTTATCTTGTAAGCTTGGCTTTTCATTTCAATGGCCATTCGTATGGATATTTTGACAAGGAAATTGAAATTTTTGTTTAGTTTATGGCGGCGATAAATAATCGAATTTAGTTTTAATTTCGGAAAGAAAAAAACAGAGTTTGTATAGAAAATATAGCTAGACTTGTGGCACAATTGAATATTTTGATATATTATATAGTTAGGGCGGGGGCTCTATGGTGTGTTAAGGTCTAAGCGCTGAGAAGTAGGCTACATTTTAATGCACGCCATTAATTTATTAAATATTCATTAGGAAAACAAATTTCTTTGGGCAGCTAGCCAAAGTCAATTATAAATATTCATTTGAATTGTAATTAAATTTTAATACTTAATACAAATAATACAAAAATATATGAAAAGAATATAAATTGAAGGCCCTGCTTATTTAATTTAATTAAAAATAAATAAATTAATTTTGTTACAAATAATTTCAGAAACAAAAGTAAATAAAATTTAACTAATAATGATTTATTAAATATTTTTAAAATAATTTAAAAAATATAAAAAATTTATTATGAATAGTAATTATAAAAATTAATATAAGTAAATATATCAAATATTTATTACATATTTAAAAAATGTAAAATGTACAAATATGATAATTGAAAACTAAATTAAATTAATATTACAAAAATAATGAATGAGTTAATATTTAAATAATAAATTAATATTTAAAAATTTATTTTTTAAAAGTGTTGAGCTAATTAAAAAAAAAAAAATGAAATTAGAAATAAAAATTATATAAGGTTTATAATAAATTATTTAATTTTTAAATATATATTTGCTAGAAGTGTTGAGCTAGTTCTAAAAAAAAAACATAATAATAATAACAATAATAATAATTATATAAGGCCTAAAATAATTTATTGAATATTTAAAAATATATTTGTTAGCCATTTTGAGCTAATTCTAAAAAAAATATAATAAAAATAAAAATTATATAAGGTTCAGAAAAAATTATTAAATATTTAAAAAAATATTTATTAAAAAGTGTTAATAATTGTGTAATTTAAATCAGTATTTAAGGCAATTACAAATGGAAGTACTACTGCTTTATTTAGTATTAAAAAATATAAAAATATATATGCTTAACTGATTTAATAAAATTATTCTTTGGCTTTTTTTATATATTATGTTGAGCACGTCAATTTCCAGATTTATATCATATAATTTAATTGTAAAAAATATCAAAAACAATCATAAAGTTCTACATATTTTTTAGCATGCCTCCTCTCTATTCTACAGTCAGTGACACTGGGACACACATCATTTATTCATAATAACTGCAAACAATGCCTCAATTTCACTTACCTTTTTCGAGTTTCCAAAAATAACCGCAAACTGTTTGCGATTTGCACGCAAAGCAACAATTTAATTAAAAATGCAAACCCCAAAAACAGAGCAGAGCAAAACAAAACAGAGAAAAACAGACGTAAAGAGAAACAGCAAAGACAAAAAAGAAAAAAGACCGGATAAAGCGTGCTTAAAGTCTGCGATTCGAGCGGAAATTGGAATTCACACACACGTCGTCCAACAGATGTCGCCACAGCACATTTCCCCCTATAATAGCGCACTGTGCATGTGTGTGTACGTGTGCGTGTGTCGTAATTATTGTTGTATTTTGACTTTAGTTTGAATCTTTTGCGGATTTAAATGCATTTAATTTATGTGGCTGCATGAGCGCACATATTTACATTGGGCGCTTTCAACACGACGTCGACTTGGACATTGCAGCGCCAAGCGGCAAATGGCAAATGGCATATGCGTGTGTGTGTGTGTGTTGTATTCGGCACACACGTGCACTAAACTCGTATTTTGGTAAATCTCAGCTTGCCGGGCCGGGCACGAGACACGAAGCCGACCGAGTCCACCATGCGATTCAAATGTAACAAGCAGACTGAGTGCGGCTCAGCAGCGGCGCGCGCCAGCTGCAACGCCAACAGCAGCAGCGGCAGCAGACCCGAACGGGGGGCAGCGGCGGCCGACGAGAGCATAAATAGCAGCAGCGACAGCTGTAACGAGTAGCCGAAGTGCCTCGGCCTCAGCGCCGTCCACAACAACCGCCAATAAGCAGAGAGCGCGAGAGCGAGAGTGTGGCGTCTCTCACCCACTCGCTGTAACAGCGGCTCGACTGTTGATGCGCAAGCGCCTGCTCTCTCTCTCTCTCCCTCTGCTGCTGCTGTTATTGAGGTGAATATACGGCGCTGTTAAAAGGAGCAACAGTTTGGCATTGTTTTTGCTCTGAGCAGCATGCGTGTTCTTGGCGGGGTAAAAGTGGGGAAGTGTTTAAGTAATAAAAGTTCTTTTAAATGACAAATGTGTGGTAGTTATTGCACATTGAAAGAAGTATTCATTAAATGATTGATAGTTGAGTGAAGGCTTATTTTTTGTATACAAGCGCGCGCTGCATATTCGTAAGCTGCGCTGTTAAGTTTTATCCGCTGTTATGTTATTGCTCACATTTGCTGCTAAAACTCACCCCTCTTGCTATAATTCTGTTGTTGGACAGCAGTTCTCTGCTGTTATCACGGACTGAGCTGCTATTTAACAGACTTTAGGCTGCTTAAATACAGCTGAGGCAAAAGCCGAAGAGATTTTGAAATAATCGAAAATAAATATGTACGTATTTTTGATTCAAATATTTGAAAGCAGCTTAGATTTTATTAATTTATTTTAAGCACAAATACACAAATCAGTTATCAAATCTAGATTTGAAGATCGTCTTGAATGATTTAAAAAAGAGTATAAAATTACAAAAAAAAAAAAAAATTGAAAAATGTATTACTATTAACGTATAGTTCATAATATTATAAAATATTTTTAAGCTGAAAAGCGATAGCTAACCTCTGTAAATATTTAAAAAAAAAGTGTATCAAAACCTTTAAAAAATAAATTATTCTCAATTTTATATGGAAGCTAAGGAACTAAGAAAGAAACTTATTTCTATTTAAAATTTTAATTTCGTACAACTTTCTATTATCCAATATAACATCCATTTGTAAGTAGGTATATAGGTAACATTTTATTTTATTCATATTAGCACGATTTGCCAAAATCATTTATAACCTGTAAATATTGAGTATATTTTAGGTATATTTATTACCTTTGAGAGTAAGCATATTTTTCGTATCTATTTTCAGAACTACGAGCTGAGAGTTCACCTAACCAAGTTCATCTGCTTCGCTCTCCGATTAAATTGGAGCTCTAGTAGTAATGTATATAGATTTGCTTATAAATGACATTTTTCTCCATTTAAAACAAATCGATAATTATCGATATCATAGCTCGAAGACTAAAAGACTCATCGCAACAAAAGTTGTTCCTTATTTACTTAAAATACCTCTTCCATCATGAGCAACTCAAGAGCTCAAGAACCGCATAAGCTCCACATTATCTGCATATAAAATAAAGTTCGAAAAGATTATTATGGTAATCTCCCAGTTCCACTCTCCACGACTCTTTCAATTATGGAAGCATTGTCTGCTATAGTAGCGCTACTAAATTGACTTCAATTGAACTAATTGAGTTCTGCTTGGGGTTGGTTTAGAGCCAAAGAGTTGCGTGGGAAATCACAGCAAGTCGCAGTTCATTATTTGCTCGAAGCCATCAACGTGATGCAGTGCATCAGCTCAGCTGCTCATCTGCTCACCTGTTCCGAGTGATTACGGTTATCTCGCAGATGAGCGACTTTCGGTGTAATCATAATGCAACAGATTGCTGAGTGCGAAAGCTTCTTATGACGACCCCTTCACCCAGCCTCCCCAACTCTTTTGCCTCTTATGAAGTTCAACAAATTATTGTGAATGGGATTTTGTGCCCCCTTCATCCCTCTCCCTCTGACTCTCCCCTCTCTCACCCTCCTCACTCGAAGTCTTTTTTTTTTTGGGGTTGATTTGTATGCAGCGCTAAAAGCTTGAAAAATGTTTTACCCGCACGTGTTTCCTGCGCTTTGATACACACACACGCACACACATATATATATATATATAGAGAGAGAGATATTCTATTTTATATAATGTGTTGAAAAAAGCACAACAATGAAATGGCAGTTGGGTTTGCGCTGCGACATTCACATTACGAATTTCCAAGGGTTGAGGGTGGCCCCAACCCCTAGCCTAGGCCCGGAGAGTGTTGCAGTTTCTCTGGTTTTTTTTGCTTCTTATTTATGTGGGCACATTAAGGCGGCTTCTAATGAATGAGTGGGCGACCGGAACGGCACTTGGCACTTGGCTGATGGGGAGTTCCCGCACTCGTATACCCGACGCAGTGCAAATTCTTCGGGTTGCATTTTCCAAATTGAATCCTGCGAGAATGCGCTCGCAGACAAACATCTAAATTGTCAACGTAATGTGACAAAATATCGAAGTCAGCAGAGCCCGGACAGGCAGCAGCTATCAGGACGGGGGACGACGTCGTCGACTCTGCGACTCGGCGACTCAATTCAGCTGTGTGAAACTTGCCAGGCACGAATTCAATTTCGCGTCCGCAGATGCCATTCACCTTCGGCACGTACAACTATCAACGTCAACAAGTTACACACGGCGGGGCGAGTGGTCGGGGCCCAATGCCAGGTGGGCGTGGCACGCCAAAGTGGAAAACAGCAGTCAGACAATACAATTGCTTCCTTGAATGCATCTGCCGACTCCACGACTCCACGGCGTCCTTGTCGCTGTCAGCCCACTTCCGCTGAAATCGAGAGACGTTCCCGCTCTCAGTCTCTCTCTCGCCCACGCCCATTCGCCTTGGCCGCTCTCCTTGTTAGTCACCATGGCGAATGCTCCTGATGCTTCTGACATTTTATACTGAATTATTTATTTAGTTTTGCTTTCTCTATGTGCTCATTACTTCCTTTTTCTTTGCATACCCTGTAGGGAGGAAGGAGCTCGCAATGGGATCGATTCGGTTGAGGAAATTGGAATAAAGTAATAATGAGTGACGGGAGAGAGAAAGGGGGAAAGTGAGAAGGGGAGATATAAAGAGGAAAGAGGGAGAGAAAGGGAGTTACAGTCAGAGGAAGATAGAGAGAAAGCTAGAGCCTGAATGAAGATGAAGAGAGTGAGATGAGTAGATGAAGAGACAAGCAGAGAGAAAGTGAGAGAGAGAGAGAGAGAGGGAGAGAGAGAGAGAGACATTTAGATAAAGTAAGGATCAGAAGGACAAAAGAAGAAAGAGAAAGTGTGAGAGAGAGAGAGAGAGAGAAAGAGAGTAATAATGAGAGATATATAAATAATAAAAGAGAGATAAATAATGGGAGAGATGAGAAAATAGTGAGCGAGTGAAAAAGCTAAACATGAAATAGGATATGGAGATAGGAAGCTTGAGTAGTATAGAGAATAAGAGAGAGGGAGAAAAAAGGAGAGAGAACATTAGAGAATGGAGAGATAGTAAGACAGAGAAAGTCAATGAGAAAAAAACAGCATTGTGAAAAAGACAAGCTATAAGAGAAAGATAGAGACAGAATGAATAATGAGATAGATAACAGTACGAATAGATAATAATACGGATGATAGGAATCGAAACAGAAAAAGCCATAGATTAAGAGATTGTAGGCGAATGAGAAATATATATTATATATGTATATAGAGAGATAAAACAGTTGAGCAACTGAAAGGTACGACAGCGATAAAAAAGAGTATAAATATATGGATCACAAGTAAAACTAAAGAGGAACTCAGGGGAAAGAGAGAAAAATTTAACTAGAAAGCTACGAATAGACAAGAATCGAGCGAAACTGGGAAACCGAAAGATTGAGTGGAGAGGCAGAGATTATCGAATAAAAAAAAATATAATATATATAAAAACATTCAATACAACTACAGGGTATATCCAAGTTGAGCATTCCCTCTCTCTCTGCCTCCCCGCCACTATTGATAGTCTTTTTTTTTTTTGCTCGCTGCTTCGCCAAGTTGTGTGCGTACTTTGACATTTTTATTGTGCTGCGTTAAATTTGCAGACGACAAAGTCAAGAAGGTTGAAATATAAGCCAAGTCCACGGCGAGGGCAGGGCGATCGCTTACGAATCTAATTAAATGTGTGTATGTAGTACACATATATATACAGATGGCTGGATAAATATCCATGAATATATGTATATATATAGGTGCGCTTTGAGAACTTGGCACCAAATGAAATTGAACAAAATGCGGCTCTCAAACTGTTTGATTACCTCTGAGATTTGCGCTCTACTAAAATTAAATATGACTGTGAAATATTTTCAATTTGTGGACACGAAAACTTTTCTCTCTCTCTCTCTCTTACTGTCTCTCTCCCTCTCTCTCTCTTTCTATATACTATGTATAGCCCGTACATTTTGTTACTTGCTTTCGGTTACCCTTGGGAAATTTCCTAACAGAAAATAAAAGTTTCTGGTCAAGTGAGTGCAAAACTTTTAAGTGACGCACTTTTTTTTCGCCTCGTCTTCGTCTTCTTCTTCTTCCACTTCTTATTATTCGTCGCTCTTCCACACACTTGGGGGGCGGAGACACTCGCTCTAGGTGGTTAAGTGGAACTGGATTATGGATGGCTGTACGATTTATAAGGCTTGACTTCTGTGTGTGTGTGTGTGCACTTTGATTACAGCTGTTGATTACATTTGCCATTTGTGACCAAGTCCCAGTACATGGGACGTCCAATGAGCAGCTACAAGCGTCAACTGATTTCCTTGCGGAGCGTCTGGATTGATGAGCTCTCTAAATGTTATGCATTTTGATCAGCTTTTCAATAAATTTATGAAAGCTTTCAAGTGAAATTTAAGGGTTTTACTTAAGCAGTGTTGCAAAATGTCTTAGTTCATGCCATACAGTGTTGAGTAATGTCTAGGTTGTGGTATAAAGCTTGACGTCCTTTAGTCGACTAGCATTGGCTTCAACATATTTTATTGACCCATGATAGCTTTCATATATTTCTTATAATTTTCACTTTAACAGTGTTGGAAAATGACCTAACTCATGCCATATAGTGTTGAGTACCGTCTTGATTCTAGTATTCCAAAATATTTGTATTGCTTATGAAACACTTCAAGTCAAATTTAACCTTTTCACTCAAGCAGTGTTGCAAAACGTCTCAATTCATACCGCACAGTGTTGCGTAACATCCAGATTATAATCTAAAAACTTGCCGTCTTTTAGTCGACTATATTTCTGGCTCATCTCATATTTCGCTCGTGCAATAACCGTAAAATCGGGTGAGTTTTGACCTGATTTTACAGCCTCTGGTAATTTGGGCAATTGTTGAGATGCTTTGTTTAAGCTCGACATGTGGGAAATTCAGATTTCGATGCCATAAACAAATCCGTAATTGCCTTGTAATGCCTTGTGTTGACAGACGTACGACAAACAGATACGGCTAGGCTAGGCCCATTCAGCCAGAGCGAAATGTAATGCTACAGAGAGAGAGAAGGGTATATGTGTGTGTTGCAAAAATTAGCATAAAACTTCGATTTCGCCTGCGCACATTGCGGGCAAACGTAAATGGCAAACGGACAGAAAACGAGGCGCAAAAACGTATTTGCCAGCCTACAAATGGCAATAGATTGTCGACCATAAACCCAAACGGGCCTTAATGCCAGACGTACGAGCACAGGACGTGGATGTGAAGATGTAAAGATAAACAGAATGGGGAGTGATGGACTGTGGGATACTCTGTAGGGGATGAGTAAATGATTGAGAGAAAGCTAAATGAAGAGGAGAATAAGCTAGTTACGAGTAGAGCAGGCAATTGACTATAAACTAGGTGGAGGGCATACGACTATGGGATACCCTGTGTAATGCGACTGAATAATTGAAATAAAATGTATCAATAAGCGATTGACTCTCAGCAACTAAATAGAAAGTATTCGACTATGGAATACTCTGCACTGATAGACTTACTGATATTCAAGGAAACTACGTTAAAAAGACTCTTGTATATATGACATAAAACAATTGGAAAAATTATCCAGCTAAAAGACACCCTGTAATCTTTTAAGTTTGTGCGGTATCAGGCAAAATATTTGACTATAAGATGCTCTGTAGTCTTCTAAATTTATATAATATATTATACCTTATACTAACTATATGCAATATCTTAGCTATTAGATATATTCCTTATATTCTATTCATTTCCAATACTATTTATATTTCCTCCACTTTCAAGTCCACTAAATGCAGGGTATTGCAGTTGTAAAACTGTCTAGCTTCACACATCCGAGCTAATTGGTTATTTGGGCATTAATTGCAAATCTATTTCAATGTAGAGTCAAGCTCTACGCTCTAGTCAGTAAATCTATAAGCTGCGGGACTGAGCTCTATTGTCCGCTTAAGCCGACAGCCTGGGCTGGCAGTGAGCTGAACGTTTCGTTCATTTGACTAATTAAATTTGGAAACTTGTCTGCTGGAATTTTATGAATATTTAAAAAGTTTTGCCAAATGATTTGCCTCAGTGTTGGGGGCTGGTGGCAGGGGCCTGGTGGCGGGGGGCTGGGGGCGGCAAGACAAAAGCCAAAGCCTCCTCAAATTGAAAATTCATCAAAAAAGTTGAATGGCTTGTGTAAAATGAATCAAATATTCATACATGCACGCAACTTTTTATTAGTTGGCCCGAAAAGTTGGATTGGCTAATAATTCGTGTGCTCCAGCAGCTCCAACTACAGCTCCCTCTCTCTCTCTATCTATTTCTAAAAAGCAATTAGCTTTAGCTGTCAGACACTTGAATAGCTTCCAGTGTTGAAAAACTCAGTGTGTTTGCGTGTTGGCTAACGAAAACTTGTTTATCGATTAGTTCTGGTCAGATTGTCTCTGTCAGCACTGCCCTTAAAAATGGAGCCCAAATACAAATTAACCACGGCTAATCTGAACGTGCGATACGACATCAAGTTCATCGACCATATGCTGGAGATCCACGATTTTAAAGCCGAGCCCGATGTGCGCCGTTACCTTCTGGACCTGGCCTACAGTAAGTAGAGACGGCGCCTATTTATGGGCCATATATATAAATTGTTTGTCATCTCCTTCCAGCCCTGGCACGCAATAAGCTCATGGAGGCGCGCCGCTTCGCCGACCTGAGCAACAAGGCCAACATAGACGTGAGGGATTTGCACATCGCCCAGATGGAGAAGACGGACGACTACCAGTTCGGGCCGCTGATGCTGGGCAAGCCCATCATCCAGCCGATATCGGCGCCCACGGCCCCCACGAGCCTGCTGCTGCCGCCGTGGCGCAACTGCCAGGTGGGCGCCAACGCCGAGCTCAGGCAGCTCCTGGCCGAGGCGGAGGCCAACAGGCCACCGGACAACGGCCCGCCCCCCTGCAAAATTCCCCGCATGCGCGCACCCAATCAGCCGAAGATGAACTAGTGACTCTCTCTCTGTATCTTTCTCTCTGTGGTTTAATTCTCGCAAATAAAACATGAATCGATTTCAATTAAAGATTATTTTCCGGGACCTGACTTTGGCTTGATGCCTCTCAAATTCGAACTGCCTCAGGTAGTGGCCGTAGACGCGGCAGACCTTGGTGTGCAGCAGGCACTTCCTGCATATCGTCTGCGTGTAGATCATCTCCATATCGTTGCTCGCGTCGATCACGTTCCACCCGTGCGCCCTGCGGTAGGCCCTGGCCATGCGGACGTCTGCGCTCGACGACATCTCGAACGGCACTTGGTACGGCTCCATCGACGCAAAGATTTCGTTGTCCTGCTCCACGTTCTCCAGCTGCTCCAATAGATAGTCTCATATTAGAGGGGTTCGTGGGTAGCTTAAAGTCACTTACTAGGCTGGAGCTATTCCACATCTCCTCAAAATTAAGATGCATCTTGAATTCGTTCGCTTCGATTTGCCCTTTCGATCTAATGCCTGGACTTTGACTGCCAGCAATGACTGACATTAGTTTTTTTTTGACAATCTACTCAGAGCTTGCTTTGATTTGGTTGCAAGAATTTGACATTTGCAAATGTCAACTCTTTACTTACATTTTTATTTAGTTTCCCTCACTTTATGTCATCGGCAAGGAAGACTTTAGATTAGATTATTATTATATTAATTCTTTAATTATAAATCTGTATACATTTTTCATGAATACTTTTTATTTTCGAGCAAATTTAAAGCAAAATATTATTACAATTAATATAATTTTTGTATATATTTATTTTTACTGTCGAGTAAATTTTAATATATGTTTGAGTACACTTTAGTTTAAATATTATTAAATACATATATTATAAATATATATTAAAAATTAAATACTATTAATTTTTAATGTATTTTTTTTTATAATTTTATTTTTATGGCTGCCCAAGCACTAATATTTTTAATTGATTCTCAAATTGTTTTTAACACAGACAGTACGCGGTTTAAAGTATATTGAGTCTAAGCTGTAAATTGTAAGTTTTTAATTTTTTTTTTAAATATATTTGTTTATAATATATTTATTGAATATATAAATATATTTATTATTATTATTTTTTATTTTATTTATTATCCTTTTTATATACATATATATTTTTTTAAAACTAAAGTATGAGTCTTCTCTTAGTAGGGTTGCGAGATCTAGAAGAGCTTAGAGCTGCAGAACCCAATTGCCTGACCAGATGCTTAGCTCGAAATTCTAATCTCTTGAATGTTTTAGGTCACCTCCTGGATGTTTTCTCCAATTTATGGCAGCTTATTGGTCCATTGCAATAAATCTGATGCTCGCCTTACCTTCGCTAAGTAAAGGCTGCTTTGATCAATACAAATTAAAAGTTTTTGTAATAGGTTTTCTATCATATGGTTTTTTTTTATCTTGTGATCCATATATTTTAAAATTTTTAAATAATATCAAACTCTTTTCATATAACCAAAACCCTGCCTAGCTCCATTAGACCCGCTGCAAATCCGCTTTGAATGCATCATTTAGCTTGCTTTCCGTGCAGCTGCATCTATTATCATTGCCGATGGAGCCGCAGCACGTTTTTTTCTGTCGTTCGCTCCTTTGATCGTGATCAGCATATAAAAATAGTTTAGTGCACTAATCCCTGGAGCTTATAAATATTTATAAACGAAGTGTTTTAGTTGTTCTATGTTAATTAAGATGAGAAGTGCCGGCACAGTTACATTTCGAGCATCTGGCCATGTGGTAAATAATATTTACATGTCTCGGCATTTGCATAGCTAACGACAAAAACCAGCTCAGCCTCAGCCTCTCTCTGCCTCTCTCTCTCTCTCTCTCTCTCTTTATCTCCCTCTTTCTCTCTCTCTGATAAAACGCAGAGTGAATAACCAGCATGGTGTAGGTGCCCCGAGCAGTTTACAAATTAATGCGAACCCGCACGTGTTAATTCAAGGATGTGTGCCCCTGCTGCTGGCGCTACTTTATCCTTTCCATAGCCGTGCACAAGGATTCGGCATGAATTTGCATATTAGAAAAAGTTTTTTGTGCCTGTGAAATGCCAGTTTAATATGCGTGAAGTAGTTTTCTCTGCTTAAGAATAACTAAAACTTGATGTAGTCTAACTTCCATGTGGAGGCACCCAAGACGACCCCCAGTCCCAGCCCCAACCAACTGGGGGGCGGCATAAATAATTACGGCACATGTGTTAGCTAAACTGCCAGACTGCAGCAACTCCACCGCTCAGCTCGGAGCAACAGTGTCTGCTAGAAGTTTGTGCTAGGTGCAAAGTGATAAAATGTCTTAAATAATTGCTGGGATATAGTTGGGATATCCTTGTTATAGAGGAGGCAACATTTGATAGTACTGAGTGGATATAGAACTATTATGGAGGAGTCTTTTGCACTGGGCGGCATGCAGTTGATTATTAGTTTCTTTAAAGTTACGGTCGATTTAGCCTATTTTAAAGCTGACTTTGCTAGTCTGTAAGACGAAACAGTTAACGGCTCCTAGATGACCTTAATGCTCCTGGTAAATATACCTGGGTGCTAGTCCTAATGAGCCAAAATTCCCAAATAAAACCGATTAAATTCGTTCAAGTTACGGTGGACTTTGCATTTTACATAGCAAATTACGCCCGCTTGTAGACGAGACATAGAAAGGTTCCTAGATGACCCTAATGCTCATGGTCAAAATACCTGCGAGCCAGTCCTAATGAGCCCAAATTCCCAAAGCACTCCTACTTGCAAATGCGCAAGTAATGATCAAACAAATGCATGCCCCTTTTCTGCCCTGCCCCCTCCATACGCGGAGATCAAATTCTGGACAAACAACTCAAGAAATGACCTTGGAATCGCATAGAGTTGTTTGAGTAGTTAGCTAAAATTGCACTCAGTTGGATGAGCAAATGAGCTAAAGACGTAACGAGGCTAAAAATAGATGCCCTCTAGAGTATGCAACAAAACATAATATTCGCATCTCAAATGCTCAGCCTGAAAGTATGCTACAAAAAATAAATAGAAAAGAAAAAATCTCCTGAGGCTAAAAATAGATGCCCTCTAGAGTATGCAACAAAACATAATTTTCACATCTCAAATGCTCAGCCTGAAAGTATGCTACAAAAAATAAATAGAAAAATGCTCCACCGTGAGGAGCGGACCTTCGTTTTTTAAAATATATTGCATACTCCAAAGGGCTGCTATTTTTAGAATCAAATGTGTTCTTTATTTGCAGAAGGGGCCGCTGCTGAGCTTAGTTTTTGAGTACAATTTCTGAAAAGTACCAGGCGAACAGAAATCAGCAGAAGGTAAATTTACTTTTGCATGAATTTTCTGTTGCATACTCTTGGACCGACTTTTTAAATCAAATCGTTGCATACACTCCTTCTCTTGTGCACTTTCTGTTGCATGTTTTGGGCTGCATTTTTATATAAATGCGTTGCATGCCCGTTGGCAGTACTTTTATTATATTCTCTTATAATGTCTTTAAATGGGGAGGCTGCTGTGCCATTCGGCAGTGCAACACCTTTCTGAGCTCGCATTTTTTGATCACTTTTTTATTTTTTTTTTTTGGAAGGTATATAATATTTATTTGTTTACATCTTTTGATTACATTCAACTTCTTATTTACATACATTTCAGTTGGGCAACTTTCTAATCGCCTACTTAGTATCCCATAATATATTACAATTTGTCTGATATTATATTAAAATGTTGTTTATTTTTAATAACTAGTACTAGTTGTAAATTTCGATTTCGCCAATAGGCTCACGGCTTTGTTCGAAGCAGATTGCTCGCTCTCAAGGATTTGAGAGCGTATTTGCAGACGCACAGTATAAAAATCGTTGATCGTTAACTAACGCAGTTCTTTAATCCACAAACTCAAAGCCTACTTTATCCTGTTTGAAGCTTGAGAGCTCTTCTCTGCAAACATGAACTGTATGAGGATGACTAGATATGTGACCACAGCGCCAAACATCTGCAAAAAGAGAAAGTAAACAAGTAAGAAAACTCTAGTCGGGCGTGACCGACTAGGGGATACCCTGAGCCCCGTCGAATCTGAATTTTGTGCCGATATCCAAAATATAACAAAATTCGAAATTGCATAAAATACATATAAAGCTAAATATAAAATTTGATGTCTCTAGCTTAAAAGATAGGCGAGATAGAATTTTATAACTGAATTTCGATAATGTTTTTATTCGATAACAAAAAAACGAATATATTAATCGATTATCGAAAATAAACTTGATATGCGCGCTGTATATAGGTATCTACAAAAAAAATTTCATGTCTCTAGCTCTTCTGAGAGCTGAGATCGACGCGTTCATACATACGGACAGACGGACGGACGGACGGACGGACGGACGGACGGACAGACAGACGGACAGGGCCAAATCGATTTCTCTTGTCGTCCTGATCAAGAATATATATACTTTATGGGGTCTGCCACGCCTCCTTCTGCCTGTTACATACATCCAACAAAAACATTATACCCTGATTTCCCATTTTCAATGGGCTCAGGGTATAATTAATTAAAAAATCTATTTATCAATAATAAATAAAATCCCTAACATACACTACTCAGTAAATGCAGATTGAGGCTGAAGAAGTCCTTGGCCGTGACGACGAAGCGTTGATGCAGCGTCTGCAGCAGGAACTCGCTGACCAAATCGTTGTAGCGCTTGCTGCCCAGGGGCTTCACTAGCTTTGGGATCAAGCAGCCAATCTGACGGCCCTTTAATGAAATTATAAAAATGAAGATAATTTATAGTTATTTATGAGCTACGATCTCACATGATTAGCGCCTTGCTGGCAGTGCCAGCAGGTGATGGAGAGCAAGAGGCCCACATTGATGATAAAGCCCAGGTGGGGGAAAATATGAAACCCGTGTGGCTGCATCAAGATGTTCTTGGCCAGCCAGTAGGCGTTGAATACGAAGTCAAAGAATAAAACTATGAATACAATGAGCATGCTCAGGCCGTAGGCCGCGTTGAGCTGCACGAAGATCAGGTGCAGCTGCCTGTACTGCTCTCTGAGTCGTATCAGCTGGTCCACGTCGAGCAGCTGCCTGTAGCGGCTGGCCTGGCCCGTCAGCTGCCGCAGGCTGTCGCGCATGCCGCGCACCCGCTCGTTGGCCAGCAGGATCTCCGAGAGAAAGGCAATCACCTTCAGCTGCACCACCCAGGCACTGGGCGCCGACAGCCAGAAGATGGGCGAGTGCCACTCCCACCTGGTGCTGAATCCCAGCCAGAGGACCAGACTGTGCACCGCCGCCGCCACGTGGAGGCAGCAGACAAAGAGCAGCACATTCTCGATCCTTCGACCCGTCCACTGATTCAGCGCCAACTGCAGCTCCAGCTGACGCTGGACGCGACGCTTCAAGTAGGTGTCCAGCAGCACGATGCCATGCGCCGAGCTCAGCATTATGAACATGGCCGAAGTTATCATGCAATCGAGACCACAAAGCGGCATCACCGAGGTGTAGCTCAGCACGCCGGCCCAGAGCGCGACCAGCCAGCAGATCCACAGGCCAAAGGGCACGAACTGCAAGCGGTGCAAACGCGAGTTGCATCGCACGCCCATGAAGCACAGCGCCAGGTGGAAAGCCGCCCGCGTCATAGCTGAGACAGTCGAGCGCTGCAGCTGGACTAATAGCTGGCTGGGATTTGTGGTAGATAGACGGAGCTGCCTTGAGCCGCTGCTGTCTACCAATTCATCACTGTCACAATTATTGAGCCTGATTCAGCATTCTTGGGCTGTCATAGCAATCGGCAGTTGAGAGTGGACTGGAGTGAACGAAGTGCATATTTAATGGGGCTGATGATGGACTTAAGTGAAAAAGTGTAGGGTAAGGGGGCAGAAATTTACAGTGCGGCTTAGCTGCCTAGGTTTGACTTGCTTGTAAAAGTTGGAAAAGTAATATCTCACTAACGAAAACTAATATTTAAGTTAAATACTTATACAAGATTTAATCACTTCTGATGAGAAAAAGTTTCCGATCCCTAAAAATGCATTTTATATAATTAGTTTTAATTTATTCCCTTTATTTTTAATTCAACTAAATAGGTTTAGATAAGAAAACAATTTTTTAAAATAATATGAACTCAAAGAGTATCAACAAGCAGCTCCACTTCATTTTCATTTCTTAGAATATTGGATTCGACTCAATGTAGCATTTTATTTGACCCTTTAAAATGTTCTCAAAGGTTAAAAAAAAATTAAAAATAATTCCTTTATATTTTTGAATACCAAAAAAACTTTTTAAATTGTATCGACCGATCTTTAAAATATATATCACTCGAATACAAATTCATAAACCTATTCAGAAGAGCTAAAAATATACCACAAATTTAGAGAGTTAAATGATTAAAGCTCAAGCTAAGAACAAATCACATTATTTTGGGAAAAGTATTGAGGATTGCAAATTAATAATAAACAACATAAATATATATGCAATAGAAAGGGAAACAAAATCAAAGCATTATATAAGCACGATTTTTTAAACCTATTCAGTTAGGCTGCACTGTATATCATATTTATTTGTATATCATATCTATTTACTCTAAATATCCATAATTTATTTATTTATTTAGTTACTCTAACTATCCATAATCTCTTCATATATAATTTATCATATTACTATATCCTTCATCATCCCAACTCCCTCTCTGTATGTGAGCTCACCTTTCACTTAATTTTGATCTACAAACATTCTTTAAATATATGCCTGATCACTCCATCTCTCGTTTACTCAATCACCCTCTCAATCTTCATCTACTCACATTGCTGGCGCTTGCGTCGCCGTACCAGAAGAGCGCTGCGATGAGCGTGCCAATGGCTAGGCAGGTGTTGCCGTTGTAGATGTACATGTAGATGCGCTGCGAGACGTAGGCCTCCGTGATGAACCAGTAGGCGTTCGCGACGAACTCGAAGCCGCACATCATCTGGACGCAGAGCATGCCCCAGCCGTAGCAGTCGCTGAAGATCTCGTAGCACTCGTAGATGCGCTCGTAGCTGAGGCGCAGCGTCTGCAGGTGCTGCCAGTCGGGCAGGCTGTACGGCTGCCAGATGTCGCAGCCGGCGGCGAGGCGCAGGAGGGAGTGGCGCAGCTGGACGGCGCGCTGGTTCAGCTCCATGATCTGCCACATCAGCTGGACGAAGTGGAAGCGCAGCTGCCACTTCTGTGGCAGCGAGATCACGTGCACCGGCGAGATGCTAAACTTGGAGTTGGCCCAGGTCTTGACGATGTCGCTGTACAGCTGTGTGCCCAGCAGGATCAGCAGGCGCTCCATGCGGCGACAGTTGTGCGAGCAGCCCAGCCGCTTCATCTGCAGCTGCAGCTGCATGCCATAATCCACCAGGCGCACATAGGATCGCTGCTTGAGTATGGTCTGCGCCTGGATAAGCAGCCCCAGCACTGAGTAGCCCATGTACAGCAGTGTTCCAGTGAGATAGCTCACACTCATGCCGCCCTCTGTCCACAGGTAAGAGAACCCGATCCACAGCATCCACATATAATATGCGAACCAAACAAGGCGTATGAGCAAGGCCAGCAGCAGCCACCCGAGCTGCGAAGCAGGCGGCAATGCCACGAGGCCCATGCACCAGTAGATGACCAACAGGCAGCGAGCGAACAGCGCCTGGAACGAATTCATGCTGCAGCTGAAGAACTTTGAATTGGAACTGAAGTGAACTAGAATTGAAATATATAGAAACTATATTTAATTGGGGACTTTAGTAAGGCAATAAATCATGGCAGTAATTGGATTTTGTGACAGGCTAAATAGTTTTGCTAATCGAAGTGGGAGGGTATGATAAGTAAGGGAAGAAATGCTGAAGAGAAGGAGGGAGGGGGGGAGAAAAAGAGAGAGTGAGAGAGAGATGTATAGAGAGAGATATGAAAAGAATGAAACATAGATAGAGGGGGAATGAGAAAGAGAAGTAGATGTGTAGGAGTGTCAGACATCTCGCCAACGCACATATTATTATTTATTTGCAGGTTATTGCAACTTAATCTTAGCAGAGCAAGGATATATAAAATGTAACTTAAGAGAGATTTGTAAGGGAATGGTTGACTTTATGTCAAGACCCTGTTAGGTAGGTCTTGGGGGTGATGCACATTTTTATATCACGTAATTTTTAGAGCAACTCGATCAATATTTTTCTGACAGATTTCTATGTGACAGAGCAAAATATTTTTTTATCATTAAATTGAATTTTTTTGAGTACATAATATCATGATAAAAACGATTAATTAGCTGTCAAAGTTGGCACATTTTTTTAAGTACTGAACCATTTTAATAATGGAAAATCTGAATATAATGGTTTTGTTTTTATTATTCTTATTATTTTTATTTATTTGAAAAGTATTTTTATTTATTTATTTTATTAATATTTTTATTAATTGAAAACAGTGTCACAAAGTTAATAGGCTTCCATTCCTAAGCAAAGAGCATGAACTTTAAAAAGATGTTCGATTCATTCACACTTCACTATTTATCATTACACAAATTTGCTCAACTAAAAAAACTTTCCAAATAGTCCGGTAAAAAATGGTTTTGTAGTTGCATCAACTCAGCTGGCAGCTAATTTGAGCTTTGTAAAGCATGCACCGAATTATCTGAAACTTATCGAGAAATTGCCTTAAATAGAGCACAAATTTATCCATTTTCGGATTACGGTTCTTGTCGGGCGAAACTTCGTGGCCCGCAGCAGTTCGAGAGCAAAATATCTTAGCAAACCGCTGAGAAAGTGCCGATGCTCGATGTGATGGCAATCGAGCTACGGAATCCGATTAAAAAGTTCCACCATCAAAGTTGGCTCTCAGTCGCTCTCTCTCCCTCTGTCGCACTCTCTTTCACTCAGTGTATCTGTCTTTGTCTAGCTTTGTGGCGCAGCACTGTGGGCGCAGTTGAAATGGCTCCCGGTTTATGAATTATGTATTCTAGCCAAAGGGAAACTTTGCGTTCAAAGCTAAAAATTATCCACGTTTTTTTCTCCCCACTTGGCTGGCGTGGCTGGGGAGAAAAAAAGGGTTGTGGTTGCTTTGAAGATTAGGTGGAACAGGCCAGCGCCGGCTGCTCTTGTGGTCCACCCCAAAGACACCCACTGCATTTAAAGGAGCGCTCAAAATGCATAATTCTCAAATACTTATATAGCTGTTGGGAGTTGCGCATAAGTATTTATTCATAATTTATGCCCAGTGTGTGAGGGTGAGATAACGACTAGTAGATACCCTTTAAGTGGGCGAAATGTGTGGGGGAGAATATGAGTTGAATAGATATGATTGGTTGTGGCTTGACTGAAGGAGCTTGGGTGGATAAGGGGAAGAGAGCTCTTATTTTGGTAAAGTATAGGAGTGTATCTAGAAGATACTTTAAGTTCTCCTGACTAGGTAATACCCTGCCTCTAGTCAAATTCATTGACTATGCCATTTGATTAAGGAATATGTCAATATCTTATATAAAGAACTTATGTTAATCTGATTTGACTGAGAATGAATGATGAAAGTTGACAGATTTCCCTCTCTCTTTATCTATATATATATAAAAACAATATATATACATAATATTTCTCGCTCTTCTATATATACACATTTCATTATACACTCTACCTTCAGTATTATCACCCCCTAGTCCATCATACCCCCTCGCAACAGTCACTTGAGTGGTGCATAAAAGTTTTGTAGTTTTCAACTTTTCGATTAACTTGCAATTAGTTGCGTCTGGAAAGATGCCATCTGATATATTTTTGCCGTGTGGAGCTTTTAACATTTCATAAAGATTTGCACTTTGCATTCATAAATGCTTAATCGAGCTGTGGCCACAAATATTGCAGCACTGCTCGAGTAAAAACTGTTGCACTTTGCGAGAAGTTGTTGGTCAGCCGCAAAGATTATGGGACACACTTTTCGACCAGGTGTCCAGGCGTATGGCGTATTGCAATTTTAATAATGACAACTGTCGGAGAGGGATTGGTTCGGGTTCACGGTGCAGGTTCAGCTCTGGACCAACTGAACCACAAAGCGAGAGTTTTGCATATTTAACAAGCGGAATTTAAATGAAAATTAATGCCAGCTGCTTCGGTTGTCAGCAGCAAAGCCTGCAGGTGACTTCAAAAATGATGGGGGCAAAGGGAGGTAGATAACTGTGAAATACCCTGTAGTGGGGTGTTAAGGGGAGAATAGGTAAACATTTTAAATATGTTTGATGAGTGAGTTGTACTTTAAGTTACTTAAGCTGCTGATGCATAAGTATTATATTAACTTTTTCGTATAGAGCTCTACATACACCTTCTCCATTATTTTAATATTTTTTCCTAATGGACTTTGAGTTATTCTTTTTAAAATAAAACAAGGTTGTGCTCTGGCAAATTCCAGGAAATATTTAAAAAAATTATTTTTATATATCTATATTTATATTAATGTATGTCGCATAATATTATGACGTAATGTTAAGAAGTTAACAGAGCCTGTTAGCTAATATGTTATGATTGCATTTGACTGTTAAAATTCTATTGGAGAGAGACTGATTTTTTTACTTCATCAACATTTCTACTCTCTCTATACTCAAACAAAGTATAGCTCTGCTTGTCATTTAATAAACTCTATCGTATATATCCCTTTCATTCATTAAAATTATGCTAACCACAACAATTGCTTCACATTGCTCCCCCTCTCAGTTCTCCCACCGCATGTTAATTCCTTTACAAAACCTCTCATACACAGCAAATGAAAAGCGGAAGAAGAAAAGTTGCAAAAACTTGCCAAGGAATTTGTTTGTATTCGAATTGCTGCTGCAGCATAACTGAACCGCAATTGGTTTTAATTGCAGTGCATAGGGATAATCGGAGTCGCTTACCTGTGCAACTTGAAAATTGGACTGCAGCAGTTTGAAAGTGTCTCGTAAATTGAAATTAACAGCAATTTTCCACTGCTGCTGGCAGCGATGTGTTAATATTATTATCGAAACTCTTATCCTCCGGGGAAATCGCTTTGTGTTTGTTGCTGCTGCTCCTGCTGCTAGGCGGGCCATCGATGGAATGCGTATTTGCTATGGCCTGTGTGACAGGGGCCAAGGAAAATACATAAATCTCCAAATTCCATGTATTTGAGCACCAATAAATTTTCATTTTGATAAACCCTTAAGCCTTTTCATGGCCGAAACAAACTTTTGTGATTTATGAAGTTTTCAGCTACTTCGCAGCCCTCGTGGCAATAAAACACAGCCCACATTCGACATCTCCGATACACAACTTTGTGTTTATGTATTTACATTTTAAAGACTCGAACAGTAAAGAAAGAAAAAAAAAATTATAAACTTTATGGGAATGAATAGAGAGAGAGAGAGAGGGAATACTTTTGCCATAAAAATGTTTTCTCCTTTTTGCATGAACTAAGTCAAGTGGAAAAGAGTGTTAGATTTTAGTGCATAAAAAAAACTTAATAAATATGAATAAAATATTTATAGTATTTCAGATTTCTTGCTTTATAAATTCCATTTATTGAAATCACAAAAATGTTGCGAATATCAAATTTGAGTCGTTTGTAATTTGCGCACAGCTGGCGCTGATGTTGGCAGCGATATATGTGAATATATATATATTCATAAAGAAACTGAGACATGCTGCCGTCTAATATGGCTGATTTCCATATGCCAAGTACATGACATGGGGATGACACCAACTGCGTCAGCTGGCGATCAAAGTCAAATTAAATTGAAACAACTTTTTGGCGTTTCTCGGCCCTTCACATACACACACATATACACATGCACATATATGTATATTTATATATCAGCTAGCAGCAGTTAGCATGTACAACATGTTCCTTTCATATTACGCACTTGTTTCCAGCCATCGTTCAGTCATCCAGAACGTGACACCGCATGCCAAACGTTCATATTGTTAGTTCATATGGACGACGCACAAACGATAAATTGAACTAATTCATTCAATCTGGAAAGTTGGCCTGTCGCCCCGATGCCACTCAACATATATAGACTTTTTGCATAAAGCAATTTTCGCTCTGACATGAATTCGTAATTTTATAGCACATTATATGGTAAGTAGGGCAAAATCTCGTTCTTTGACTACATTTATTCATTAATTTATTGAGAGAAATTTAGTGAAATATTTTTAATTATATTTTATAGAATTCATTTCATTTAATTTATATTTAATTATATTTTTTCATAAATAAATTAAAATAAAAATAAAAAATAAATTATATTTTAATATAAATAAATAATTAAAATAATATATTTAATTATATTTTAATATAAATAATTTAATTATGCTTTTATATAATAAAATTAATTATATTATATTTATATAATGCGCTTATAAAGTTTCCAGCGACACCAGCCGTCGGCGAGCGGCGGCTTAGCATGATCAAGCCGCTGCGCTGTGAGAGCGAAAGAAGCATGTAAAGAGGAGAGAGAGACAAAAGACACGACTAAGCTCAATCTCCCTATGCAAAAATCTCCTACAACTCAAACTCTAGCAGCTGCTCTTAAGTCAAACGTAAGCTAAATTTCCACCCCCATTGCAAGCCCAAACAGACTCTCTGAGACCCAACAGCAATACCAACATTTGTCATACACATCTAAAACTTAATTAGCATCGCTTCCAAGCGCCGTTTCAATAAATATTTGTTGCATTAATTTCGCTCTAAATAATATTTAATAATTCTTTCTAGTCGTGGCTGAAAATGTTTCCACATTAATTTGGCTAATCTTAAATTATGCAATCAGCATTAATTGGTAAATAATTATGTGTATAACATCGGAATCAGACCGCTGATTAGCAAATGTGTATATTTGTAGCTTTTTTCTATACAAAACACACACACACACACACACAGTGGACTGTTCTTTATTGCATTGAACAAACATAAATAAATTGTAGATAAGTTTCAATTTGAAAATGTTCAACAATTGCATGTAATGCGCTTCGTTCTGGTATTAGTTTTTGGTCATTAAATGTTGGCTCGCTGCCAAGCTGGCCGTGCGACTGGGCCAGCATCGACGCCCGCTTTAGTCGCATCATTTGGCGACAAGCAGCACAAAAACACACAGAAATACAAAAATAAAAAGTAAAATAAAAATAAAATTATTCTAGCATATCGGTTAAGCATTGTTGAACACGTACGACATTATGGCAGCGACGAGAGGCGAGCGCAAAAATAAAAGTCAATATAATTCCCCGAGAGCAATTTTAAACAGAGGCCAAAACAGTGCACGGGGCCGTGCCACATGTGTTGTTTCTGTTTTAAATGGCCTTTATGACGCCGAAAGGGGACAAATTAAAACAAGGAGCCAAATATACGAGCATGTGACATGCCGGACCTCCAATAATTGCATTCTGTAATGCCATATCGATGCATTGTTTAACGAATGCTTCAGCTCTGACTGCCAGTTATGGAATCACGCTCTATTAGAGTGGCCGGGAGAGTGGACTTATGAAGAGAATACTGATGAGATTTGGTGAATGAAGTGATTTGAGTATGGCAAAAGTGACAGATGAAGGCTAAAACTTAAAGATTTTGAATTTAGATTTACATTTTGGTATGTCTTATATTATATTATAAAATATATTTTAGTTCTCTCAATAAGTTACTAAATAAATATAGTCAGAATGGACTTTTGAAGAGAGTATTAATATGATTTGTATTGCTGAGTGAAGGAAGAATAGAGCTTTCAAAACTGCGAAAAAATATATTTCTTCAATGAAAATAAGAGATTTAATTAAATAAATTTTGTTATTAAAAAAAAAAAAATGAGCTAGCTATGATGAAAAAAATGTTTTGCTCTGTAAATTTTAATTTTATATGATATCATCAAAAATATGCTTAATTTGGTCTCAGCTGAATAGATGCTAAAACTAATTAAAAAATTTAACAACATTTATTTTAAAATTTAACAAAATAGAGGTATCACAGAATCATAAAAGGGCATATTTTATACATGTTATTTATATAATGATTAGTAATTTTAATATAATAAATATATACAAATTTAAAGTCTATACTAATAGACTACATAAATAATAGAGTTTAAAACACTTTTCATATCTTATATAAATCAAATTTGTATAATTTATTATATAAAAATTGCTAATCATTAAATATGATATCCATAAAATATGTCATATAATAAATATTATATATATTATAATATTTACTAATAATAATCCAAGCCAACTCAAGGACTCTAACAACTAGGTAATCAATTCCAATTTAGAGTAAGTTCAAAATCGTAGCTCTTCCATGCACCTTTATATAGTATTATATTTAACATCATAATCTTACCCCTTTTTCTATATTGTACATTTCCCTGCCCTCCGACTGTCTGACCACTTTGTAGGTGCTTTCAGCACGTCTAAAACGTATTTGAGGCAAGTTTTGTGCCCGCATAATGTGACATTCTCCTCGACTAGTCGTGTTCTTGCAGAATGTTGCGTTATTTATGTGTGCGCCTGTTGCAGCTCCAGTTGCAGCAACTTCAGCTGCAATTTGTGTGTTGTTTTGTTTCTGCCATTTGCGGAGGTGTGAGTCGCTCTCCCCGGCTCCGGCTCTGTTTGGCAACTTTGGCGTGGCTTTGCCAGTTGTGTATAGCCCTATATTCAGTTACCCAGACCAGACCAGCAGCAGTTGGAGCAGTTGGTGCAGCATCTGGATGGTAAATAAATCACGTATTTAAACAAGTTGCCGAGTGGGCCCCAAACTTCGGAGTGTAAACACTGCACGTACTACACAAGTTTGGTTTATGACAAATGTTCACAGCATTTTCAAATAAAGAACAACACGAAAAGAGAAGAGAAGCAAGACAATCCGGGGAATATGGCTCACGAATAGAGCAGCGCGCCCTCCTTGTCCTCCTCGAGCTTGCGCTCCCATAGCAGCTTGAACGATATGTCGCCGCACAGCGAGCCGTACTTCTCCGAGTGGGTGAGATAGCCGTTGCGGAACTGCGCCAGGATCGGCAGGATGCCGGCGATGGCGGCGCGGGTCTCGCTGTGCTGCTTGGAGTGTAGCACGAGGACGTAGCCGTTGGGGAAGACGGCGAACCGGATGGCGGTGCCCTCGATCTTGTAGGTGATGAAGGGTCGCGTCTCCCGGTTGCCAGAGATGTGCTCGCCGTGCAGCTCCGTCAGCATCTCCAGGTCGATCTTGAAGGGCAGAGAGAAGGAGGCGTGCACGCTGTTCTTGCTGAAGTTCGTGATGTCCGTCTTGTAGTCCAGCTCCTCGACCATCTGGATGATCTTCAGCAGCGCCGTGCGCGCCGAGTTGGCCGTCAAGGCCGTGGCATGGATCTTGCCACCGGCATAGATCTTGATCTCGGCACTGGGATTGCGCAGGCGGACGAACAGCGCCGGATGATGGGCGGGCTCATAGCGAGAGTCGTCCAAGAGAATCGCCAGCTCGTACAGGCTGAAGCGGCAGGTGACGTCCACGAAGCACGTGAAGGGGCGATAGAGCAGCTCCAGCTGCCTCTCCATCTCGCTGGCATTCTCAACATTCTCGTAAATATTATCGTAATCGATTTCGAAGTCGGGAATTATCAGTGCATCGTCCTCAACTTGGGACTCTTCAAATTCATTTGGAGCAACTATGGGCGGATCATCCAAGCTGCTCATGGTTTGCTTCAAGGCGTGTATCTCCGAGGTGTCGAAGAGCTTCTCCAATTTCGATAGGTCTACGGAGCCGTTGCACACGCCAGTTGCACTCGTATCCTCCGGCTTGGGAAACTCTACTTTGACATAGTCCCCGATGATGTCGTCGTCGCTCTTGACATTGCCGAAGCTAAAGTCCCAGTCCAAGTCGTAGTACTCCGACTCCACTTGCTTCGGGTTGTCCACCTTGAAGACTTTCTCCTCCTCCACGTACCAGGGACTGTCTGAGCCGCCGACCCTATTCAAATTCTTATCTTCTTCCTCTACCTCTTTAGTATCGTAGAGGTTCGAAAAGTCCACATCGTCTTGCAGCCCGATGCTAAAGAAGTCTTCCATCGGCTCGAACTGAGCGGAGTCTTGGAAGACAACTGGAGCCTTCTTCAGTTTAAAAGAGGTAACTGTTGCCTCTTCGGGTACAGTCATATCGATAGTATCGTAGAGCTTTTCCCTGAGTAGAGCCTGTTAGGATCAAGCCGTCAACTCTTAAGGGCGATGCGTAACTTACGTGTTGTCATTACAATCCATAATGATTTATATATTATGACAGCTTCTAGTTTGAAAAAAAATATGACTAGAAAATTTTTAAATTTCTATAATATATGTCATTGTGAATGAAAAATCTAGGATAAGGAGTAAGAGTTATATGAGCAACCCACTTTTAATGTAATATATAATACCTTATGCTTAGAATTATTTTAAAGAATTTATAAATATATATATTTTTTAAATAATTATTATAAAGTATTCATTTTTAAGAAACTTTAAATACAAATAATTATTTATATAAATTAATTGCAAATATATATATTATATAATTTATAGTTTTAAAGTTCCTTAAAAATTAATACTTTATAATAATTATTTAAAAAATATATATTTATAAATTCTTTAAAATAATTCTAAGCATATTACGTAGTCTTAGATTAATTGAGCTCTTTAAAAGCTTTGATTTGCCGAGTCTAATTCATTGCAATTAGTTTTTATAAAAAATATATATTTTTTGAAATAGTTAAGCATAATCTTAAAATTTTCTGAATCCTTTGATTTATCGAGCTCTTTGATTTGCCGCCTCTACTTCATTTCAAAAGAGTTTTCAGTTCCCGGTTCGCAGGTCTTGACAAACTATAACAAATTGCATTTGAGCAGCGATGGAGAAAAAAAGCGAATGATTTCTCTTTATATCACTTATGTCCTTTTATGTCCTTGTCATGTTCAAATTTACACACTGTTGACCATATTTTATGTCCATTCTGGTTATGAAATTTACAGAGCTGTCAAAAAGAGTTCAGCGACATTTTAGTAAATATTGAAATTTAATCAAGCAAAGTGCAAAACACACACAGATAGAGACAGAGGGAGAGAGAGAGAAAGAGAGAGAGAATGAAAGAGAGGGAGCTGAATAAAGGCCGGCAAAGGACAACAATATTGAACACATTCGCCCCTCAGACACCTGTCACCGTTGCTGGCACTTGCTTCCTGCAGGATGCCATCCAAGGCACACACAATGCCACACACACACACACAGAGAGACACACATGGGTGTGCGCGCGTGTGTGTGTGTGTGTTTGGCGAAGTCAACAATCAATTGAATCGATTTCATTTTACAAATTGCGTTGAATTTTGTGGTGCAGTCAGCTGCAATTGACGGCGAAGCCAGTGGCAACAATAACGAGCTAACCTCAGACTATCCACGCCGCTGATATAGGTAAAAGGAGACGCTCGGTGCGAGAATGGAATATGTCTCTTACACTGCACTGATTCTGCTGGTCAGCTGCAGCACGCAACAGCTTCTAATTGGCAGTTCACTTTGAAAGGGGACCCCAACCGCAGCACAAGACTCAAACATCATCGGCCAGAATATCGATTGGGTGTGCCATGAAAAGCTGAATTATTTCCGTACCTGAAGGAAGGGTGCGAAACGAGCTGCTGAAAATTGAAATAAATACAGTTTAATGGAGCTAAATAGTTGATGAAATGTGATATGTAAGTGTTTGTGGAATTTGATAAGCATTTTGATGGCATTTAGAAATGGAATAGAGTGATGTAAGGATAGCTGCAGAGTAAGCTCTCATAGATTTCTGAAAAGGTGTACAACTAAAAATCAATCTAAATAATGATAATGTTTTACAAATGGAATATTTAGCTCTAGGGATATCTTCAGAGGAAGCTCTCATGTATATCTGAAAACTTCTATAACCTCATGATACAGATATTCACTTTTAAGGATAGCTTCAGGATAACCTCATTATAAAAGAAAAAATATATAAAAATTCTACAATATATATGCTATAACCCCATGATATAAGAAAAAATATATATAAAAATTCTACAACTATAATATTCAGTTCTAGTAATACCTGCCTCCACAATATATCCTCAAAGTAATCTCTCGTGCATATCTGAAAACTTCTATAGCCCCATGATAAAGATATTCACTTTAAGGGACAGCTGCAGAATAAACTCTCATAATAAGAATATATATAAATTCTACTATAAAAATATTCAGTTGTAGGGATATCTTCACAATAGCCTTCTAGGAATCCTTGATAATGATATTGTACACCTGGAATATTCACTTTTAAGGACAACTGCAGAGTAATAAAATATAAAATTTTTACAGCTGGAATATTCAATCCCAGGAATACCTTCACAGTAACCTTCTACAACTCCATGACAATGATGCTTTACACATGGAATATTCACTTCTAAGGCTACCTCCACAGTAACCTGTCACAGATATCCGAAAAGTTCTACAACTAAATCCCATTTGTCATAGTCGAAAATGCAATTTGGAGAGCGCCATCATAATGGCGCTGCTTAAATCGATTATAAACCATTACAGGACGACGACGAGGACTTCTCCCTCTCCCCACACCACCCCCACCACTGGCAATTAATAGATTTTTTCGTGGCTGAACTGTGCGCGGTAATTTTGTGTAGGCGGTAATTAAAAACTGTGGCGCCAGCTGTGACCCACCACGGCCATGGCGGTGGTGCTGTGGTGCTGCGGTGCTCTGCTGCCCACTCATTTTAATTCAAATTGAAGTGGCGTTTTTGTGTTGTGCTAGTAATTAGGACGTAAAGTCGAATCGAAGCTCGCTTTGCCAACTCAAATGACATTTCGGCCAGCCCCACAGTTCGAGCTGAGTAATCCGAGTCGCCGGCTCCGCGGCCAGCCACGACCCAACTGGGCGTGATGAACAATTGGAGATAAGTGCAGGCAGGCATGAAATATAGCAAATAAAGCGTCGCCCGAGCCACTCACATACAAAAATGTCGCTGGCACGCAATGTTTTCATTTACCTAATCGCCATTAGGCGGGGGCGCTTTGGGCGGGGGGAGGAGCATTTCGAGGAATTACTCCGCACTCGGTTGCGGCGCTGCGGCTGATTTCCACTGGGGGTACGAGTCATGTAATCGTTTTGTGCTCCGACTTTTGCTTTTATAATTTGTTCGAATATTTGATGAACACTCGCTGGGCATTAAAGTTGCACCGAGTCCCTCGCCGTAGCCGACAATGTCACCCAGACATTAGAATATTACATAACGCAAAGTTGGAGCGCAACTTTGATGTCAATGTGATTAAAGCTTGTGGGAGTTACGCAAATTAGTTTGTTTTTAAATAAACGTATTTATTTTGGTTGAAGTTGAGTAATTTTATACTTGAATCAATTATTTAGAAATATATATTTTATTTTAAGGCTCTAAATGCTGTGAAGGCGTTTCAACTTTTCTTAGAATTTATGTAAAAGACTTTCTATTATTTTTAGATTTTATATTTAGCTTTTTCTTTGCTATGCTTCTTTATTTATGTATATATTTAATATTTGTATAAAAATATAATAGCGTTTTTTAATTGTTTTTTAAATTTTTCTACAAAAAATCTTATAAAATTTAAAATAATAAAATATATTTCTAAAATCTAAAGAAATGTTGTAAAACTTATTAATATTTATTTTTAGTATTTTACATACTTCTAGCATTAAATTATATATTGTTTAAATAGCTTATATATATATTGTTTTAATAGCTTATATATATTTTTTAATATATTAAATATTTTCAATATTTTTAGTAATTTTTGTATGGCTTTAATAATTGTCTAACTTTATATACGTAGAAGCTTTGAGGATTATTTTTAATATTTTTTTTTTGTTTTATGTTTATATTGACTCTACATTCATTTAGCTATTAGTATTAAAAGTATTTTTAATTGTTTTAGCAGATAATGCTTATCAAACATTTATCTCAGCCAATTAGAGATTTTTCTGTATACTTTCCGACTTATTAAACTTTAACAATATTTTTATCGTAATTTCCAATTGCAATTTTATATTTGAAGGATTCTTTTATTAGAAATTTCATACTTCACATGTTGTCTGGCCTGGGCATGGAAGACTTCAATCCGATTGACACATTAATAAATGTTGCGAAATGCCATTGACAGTTTTTGGCTGGGAAATAGAGTGTTAAGTGCATTAGAAAGTTTCTCTCCATCTCTCAAGTTTTCCTTTACTATTTCATTTTTTTTTTGCGTGTTTGTTTTGTTTTCTTTTAAATTGTGCATTTCCACGCATGGTCAACACGAACGAAGGAGCTGTCGATGCAGCTGGAGCTGCAGCCTGGCAATCCCATTCGCTCGCAACTTAAATTGAGTGCTCGTCCTTTGGCCTCGCCCTCGGTCCTCGGCGCTCGTCCACATTGAAGAAGTTCGCAAGTTGCTGTCTTCGAATCGCCCGCATTCACATCCGTTCGCATCCATCGGCAGGACTCGTAATAGCAATTGCTGTCGTCATCGGCGCTGTTGCTGAAGGTGTTCATGCGTGCCATGGAATCAATAGAAAAAGTTTGAAATTACAAAATTGGAAAGAAAACAAATAGTGGGGCGAACGTAAAATAAACAAACAAACAAAAACAAAACTACGACCGAACCAGCGGACCAGCCAGCAAAATTGTTGGCTTTGGCTTTGGCCAGCCCCCAAAGGCAAACAAATCCTCTGACTCTCTGACAAATGCTGAAAAGTTCAACTGCAACTTTTATTCTGTATTTCTCTTCTTTTTTACTTATTCCAACTCTCACACATATTAACACACACACACGCACGCACGCACACACACATGACACGCAAGGCAGAAAAACTTGGAGTATATAAAATATTTCATGTACACATAGTAGATGGTATATAGTATATAGATTTACTGCTGCCAATGGGAGAGCTGCCAACTTACTCTAAGATTGCAACATGCAATTGAAACAATGGAAGAAAAATCCTTTTACTTGCGAGCACATATCGTTGAAGTTTTTTATTTGTTGTACTTTAAAATAAGTGTATATAAAATTAAGGAGTTTTTAGTTGAGCAGAAAATTAGATTTTATTTACTTATAATTGGTCAATGAATCGGTGTGTTTAATGAAGAAAAAAATGAACTGTCTTCATAATACAAAATTAATTTTTTATAGATATAAGCTCCGCTTAAATAACATTAGATACTCTTATTAAATTATATATATATTTTTTGTACTTATTTATTTCACATTATTCTCAAATTTGTTTTCTATTAATCAGTATCGTTCGATGGAATGCGACTTGTCAGCTTGCTTTTAACATATGTTTGGCAATTAAAAAAAAAGCTTATATCTATAATGAAAAACATATATCAATTGTTTATTTAATAAAATGTAGAGAATTTGTATAAAGCAAAAGCTTATTATTTTGTCCACTTTCGCAGTAGGCATACACCATACACAATCTAGCCTTGTGCAAGCCCAAGATTTTCTTTACCAGTTTTAATATATTATGTCATGTACCTTTTGCCTAAAACCTTATTTATTACTATTGTAGGTATATCTATATATAAGTATACATTCCTTCTATCCTATGCTTTCTATATATTTTGCCTATATTTCAATCCTTAATCCTTGTGCCATATATGGATATCATATCTTTACATATAATACAGTCCACTCTCATTTATTATTCATTTTTAAACTTTTCATCAATTTCTTCAACAAAAACTTACCTAAAATTCCTTGCATAAAAATTTATATTAATTCTCTTTACAATTTAATTACATAAAACTTGTTTGCTTAAAGCGACTTCATTTATTTGCAAATATATATTTGCAATCAAACCTTGAAGCGCACTTAATTCTGTCATGTAAATGTAAAGTTGAAAGTGACATCATGTTTCGAGCGGCCAGAGCCGATAAACAGCCTATAAATCACTCACTTTGATCTCATCGATATTTTCCCATTGTAACAAATTTTATTTCGTTGCATTTTACTGCGCATAAATCAAGCTGCGAGTGTGAGTGTGTGTGCGCTCGTGTGTGTGTGTGTGGCGCGAGGGGCGTTGTGCGCTGTAACCCAATCAGCCAAGTTGCAACAATGCCAGCTTTAAATACCAGCGGCATAATTTATGATAGCACACAGATTCCACAGGGCCGCATCGAGAGCGACCGGAGACAGATGTGACGTCAACAATGAACACGGCGCTGGGGCGCGAAACGAGTGTCGAATTTTGAAAGGACCTGTCGGAATAAGAGAAACATTAATAATGTGCAGAGTTGTTTAATTAGCGGAGCTGCATGAATAGTTAAAGCCTCAAAAATGTTGATAAAACTAAGAGAATCTATTGGGAGTATATGGAAATATTTAAGGCAATGAAAAAATTCTTGATGCATGCAGTATTTGATATATGAGCAAGGGATACCTATTAAAATTTGACTGCTGGAGAATATCATGTAACTTACGACCATTTTTTATATGCAAAAATGATCTATTAGTATCATTATTAAAAAATTAATTAATATAAAAAATAAATACAACTTCTATAAAGCTTCTAAAAATAAATATAAATTTTCAATACATTTCTATAAATATCTGGAATTTTCTAAAGACAATTATATTAATGTCTCTAAATTTATGCAAGCTTTTATCATTAGAAATAAGTTTCTATGAATTTGTTTACATTTTTATACACTTCTTATAAACTTCTCTTAATTTATATAATTTCTACAATTTTCTAGAAATTTCTATATAATTTTATATCAATTCAACTTATTTCTTAGTCCTCCAAATATACTATTCTCTCCTTCATGCTACTCAAAACCGTACTCAACAGCTCTAACAAACCTCAAATTTGTATTCATGCTGAGATCCCGATCTGTCAGGCTGTAAATGAACGTCTTTCAATCCCGTTTAGGCTGTCGGTCTCCATTGCTGCTGGGCGCGCGCTTCCTGCTGCCACTCGCTCAGCTGCTCGGCTCTGCTCCATCTTCAGTTTACGACGCACACCTTAAAAATGTGCAAATGTTGCTGATTGCGCAACGCTCCCCCAAGTCCTGCCACAATGAAAGACATTTAAGCGAGCGTTGACGTTGCCGTTAAAACGTACCGTTAATTTCCCAAAGGCATCCGCATTGCATATCTAAAACATGCGCCAGCTGCCAGCAGGGACCACGGCACGGCGCCGTTGAGGTAAATTGCGTAGGTGTTGAGCGAAAAAAAAAAGGTTTCAATTCATGCTAAGGCTTGATTCCAAGTGCTCGGCCAGGGAGTGGGACGCGAGCAAGTCTTAGCCGAAGCTATCCCTACCCGTGACGTGAGTTAATACAAAGTCTGACGAAGGCGAATCAATGCAGCACAAAATGTCAACATTTACTCACCAAGAAATGGAAGGAAAATAAAAAGGGTATATATATAGGTAAAGTCCTCACTGTTACTATTCGATTCATATCCTGTTACCGATGCAAATTATTTCAAGCCCAACTGATGCTAATTGTAAGTGCCAGACAACTGGCACTGACATCATCAATGCATGTCAAGGATTCCTCGTGAGCTGCCTGTGCCACTCGACGAGAGCGCCCACTCGAGTCGAGGGCTGTTCAGAGCTGATCAAAGCAATACGCTGAGAGCTCAATTCATAAATTGCGCATACGCCGTGTGGCACGGCGTTGGAGGAGTTGTTAATGCAATAGACTCACAGTTGATATGGCTAAGTGGCAAAACTAGCTGCCCGAATGCTGCTGATGCTCGGCCCACTCAGCAACTGTTGCCAGATAAAAATGCATAATTAAAAAGCCAAAGGCAGAGCGAGAGACACAGACTGAGACAGAGATGGAGAGAGCTGGGGCATTTTATGGCCGTTGGAGGGGCTATGAGTCGCATAAATTCGCATTCACCGCATCATAATGTCCGCAAATCCTGGCTCTGGTCCCCTGCAATATTAATAAGCACTCGAAAATGAAAAGGAGTCGAGCCAAGGCGAGCGCTGGCTCGGTCTTTAAGGAATTTTAATGGGCTTCGGTCAGGTCCGAGTGAAGGCGGAACGGGGCGGGGCGGGGCCGGCTGAGTCGGGGTTGCCGCAGTTTACCTTTTGCATGTTTAATGCCTGAATTTTAATGAAAATTAAATCGAAATGTGCGACACCTGAGCTACACTTGCGATTTATATACTTTAATCCTTCTTCGGCTAGCAGATGTACAAAGACTTTTGTTGACCAGCGAGTGGGGGAGTGGCGGGAGTGGGCGTGGCTGTACATAACTACAAATGGCAAACGGCGAATGGCAACTGGCAAATGGCAAATGGCCACGAGCGGCAAATAAAACATGGCCCGCTGATTGATGACTTTGACTTTTGGCCATAATTTATCATAGATATCAGGCGGCTCGCACTTATTGTCCTTGTTGCCGCCGTTGTTTGGCTTTTGTCAATGGCGGCGAGAAAAACAGCAGCAGCCCGGCGGCAACAGATGACGCTCATTCGCTTGAAAAATGCGCACAAAAGTGTCATAAAAGCCGAGCCAGACAAAAGGGGCCCTGTCGAGGCCGTAAACTAATTGCAACAAATAATAAAAACTAATAGGCTGTCGAAAAAGGCGGTCGGCGGGCGAGGCGGACAAACACTGCTATCAGCTGAGGAATACATTCCACAGTCAGCCCCCCTCCCCCCTCCCCCCACACACTCACACGACATTTGCCAGTGAAAAATGACAACGGCCATGGCCACGGCCTGGGCAGAGCAAAAAAAGTGCAAGCAGTGGCAAAGGCAAAGATCATCATCATGAATCATCATCAGAGCAGTCATATGACACACACAGAGAGAGAGAGAGAGAGAGAGACAGTTCTTCCACTTGAACTTATCCATGTGCAAGTTAATGTCCTGTCAAGAAGTCGCTGCCTCCCAGTTAAACGTCACAAATTGCTGCCATGTCTTGGCTGTGAATGCCGCGCTTAATAGCAGACAGAGAGAGAGGGAGGAAACGAGAGAGGGAGAGAGAGAGGGGGAGAGTCAACATAGTGGCTGGCAGGTCTTACAAGCGCATTATCTAAGCGCTCAGTTGAGTGAGAAACGAAAAGTTTTCAAGTATTTTTCATAAGGTGCGAGAAACGCATTAATTTACCCAAAGTACCTCAAAGCAGTCGAGCTCAAATTTGTTTGCATTGTAAGTAGATGCTTCAACGTATGTCTGTCTCTCTTCAGGCATGAATCAACGAAGTTTAGCTGGTTCAGGAAAACTTACACAGAAGTAGATTTCAGATTGGGCTTAGCATTTGTTTAGGCAGTTTGGCAGTGGATCTCTGTAGAAGTTTTTATGCTGATTGATTGAAAAATTGACTGGGGGAAATATACAATAAAATAAAATAAAAATAAAATAAAAATAAAATAAAAATAAAATTAAAATAAAATAAATATTTGAATATAAATTAAAATAAGTAAATAGTGAGCTATAAGATGGCCATGCTTATAAATTGTATTCTCTAACTGATAAAGCTTTCGAATTCCAAGAATTCTTACTTGAGAATAAACAAATGGTTGAACAAACTAATGAGCAGACGGAGATAAATCGACTCGGAATATATTATACATAAGTATATATACTTCATGAGGTTGCGCTGGGTTCCTTCTATCTGCGTGTAGCTCTCAAAACCCATTACATATTCCCATTTTCAATAGATTTTGATTATTAGAGCTAATATACCTCTCTATGTGATTCTCATACTTTCAAATGACCTATAATTTCAGGATATTTATCTATTCTGTCTGTACTATATTATCTATACTATCTATACTATCTATACTATCTATACTATCTATACTATCTATACTATCTATACTATCTATACTATCTATACTATCTATACTATCTATACTATCTATACTATCTATACTATCTATACTATCTATACTATCTATACTATCTATACTATGTATACTATCTATACTATCTATACTATGTATACTATCTATACTTTGTATACTATGTATACTATCTATACTATCTATACTATCTATACTATCTATACTATCTATACGATCTATACTATCTATACTATCTATACCATCTATACTATCTATACCATCTATACCATCTATACCATCTATACTATCCATACTGCCTATACTATTTATTTACTATCTATAATATCTATTTCTTATCTATACTATCTATACTATTTCAATCTCATTTACTTTTATATACTTACTTTACTCCCTCTCAATCCCTCGCCCACTCTATTTGATTGCTTTCTCTCTCTCTCTCTCCCCGTATCTGTTGTATGCTCAAATCATTTGGGATTTTCGTATTTTCTATTCGATTAGTTACACTGGTTTCATATAAAGCTCTCTGGCTGATATGTTTGTCATGTCTCTTAGCCAACTCTGGCTGTATTTGCAGATCCTTTTTTTCGCTTTTATTTCCATGGTTCATTTTTCCATTTCTATGCAGCGAGTCAGTTCTCGCCGAGTGACACTTTGGCATGTGCGGCCAATTAGTGATGGCAACGACGGCTGCAAACAAATAAAAATCGCTGACGGCCAATTCCTGGCAGCCCAAGCACTTCAGCGGCAACAATGCCACACGCAGACGTTGCGCTGCCACTGCATTTTGTTGCAAGCTGCGCACATTTTTATGAGTTTTTGCCGTCTGTCCGACTGCATGACTGACTGCTGTGTTCAAATGGGGAAATAGAGACATGTTGGCTTTTCTGCTTCCGATTTGCAATAGTTGACGTTACCATGTGCCACAACACACACACACATAGATCTCTATATATATGTTGCTCTATGTGCAACTTTGGCCATTGTTGCACAAACAAATCCTCATAGTGGCAGGCAGTCAGGCCACATATGCTAATACATGAGCGCAGCCAACCGTAGAATGTTCTCTTGTCATACCACCACGCCCACTCAATCCAGCTAATCCCTTTAAGCTTTAAAACAGGAGCCGAAACCACCAAAAGTTTTAATCGATAAAAGTTAAGCAGCATTAAATGCCAAAGACATTCGGCTGCACATAACCATAGATAGCCTATATATTGATGTAGTTAAGGCTGACTGATTGGAAATCAGCTCATAATGCAGAACAGAAAACTAGGAAAGATGACATTTTCCATACTAAATCTAGACGCAGCGAAGCTTTTTTTATTGTAATTCAATTTGAAGCTATTATTTGGAAATTCTTTTTGTTTCAAGCAAAATTAAGTTTTATAGTCGAGGTATCAAAATCTGAATATCTAGGAGTTTTAGTATAGCTTTTTATTATTGTTCTATGATATTATGTATTATTATGATATTATTGTATGTTTTTTTTTTTTTTGCTTTATTACTAATGGGGTTTCATGGTTCTAAGAGGTCAGCTTTTTTATTATTTTTTATTCGAATCGGATCTAAAATCATGTTTAGGAATTTCTTTTAATTCTATCCCTACAATCTCTAGTTCTAGAAGGTTTAAGAGCTCAAGATCTATGAATACTCGCCTGTTTCCCATTTGTTTAACCAAGTCAACGACATTCATTGACTAAACTAGACTATGACTAAATTAATGCTTAGAAGTTTACATAACTTACGTCTCTCTACTCTATCTACAGTTATGTCCTTTAGGGTTTCTCCAAAGACTTAAAAGGAGTGAACTTTACTTAGCTACTGCTCCTCTACTCTATCTTTAGATTAGCTCATTTCCTCCTTACTTTTCAAGACTTCACTCATCTAAAACTGCCCTTTAGCTCAGTCATTTTAGTTCTCTGAGCACATCAATGCCTTTCACTGCAATCGACTCCATAAGACTCCAATACATAAGCCCCAAACTCCCATTATTTTTTTTCCTTTCTACTTCAACGATTTTCTATTATAATTTTGTATACTACTAGAGAGCGACAGACATAGCATGTCGGCGTCGAATGAAGCTGGATTGATCGACTCCAGCTGACTCGTTCCGTTCCTGTTCACGACGAACACATCGAAGTTGCGTAGATTGATGACCAGACGCTTCTGGATCTCGGCCACGCACATTCGCAGTATGTTGTAGGCCTGCACCTGTTTCAGGTCGTTCGTCCAGTAGCGCTGGAAGATGCTGCCGCAGAACAGGCTGCCCAGGCCGTGGCCGGCGTGATTGATGGGCATGGCGGCGCCATATGAGTCGATGAAGTGCAGATCGGGTCCCTCGACGTTGTCGTAGCCGGCCAGCAGCATCGACACCTGATACCTGGTATTGGTCCTTATGTAATCCGCCAGGTTCTTGCGCGTGAAGTGCGCTGCGCCACGCGGACTCAAATGATAGCCATTCGCTATATGATACAGTTTCAGATGCTTGGCAATATAATCTGTGAACTGCAGAGTGTCGCCGCCATCGCCTACTGCGGCCAGCATTGCAAACTCGGAGAGCCGATGAATTTTCGGCTGATCTGCAGTCAAATTTAGAGAATAAAAGCAAATAATCATAGAGGAGTCTCTACTGTACCATCTCTCATAAAGATCACAGACTTGGCCTGCATTGTATCGCAGGCAAGCATCACACAGTCCTCGCCTTTGATGCCCAAGATCGTTTCCATTGCCATCTTGAAATTGAATTTAGACAGTTGGCCGAAAATTGAAGTATTAACTTAGTCTGTGACTTTGAATGAAATCAGCCTGATGACTTGATACGATTAAGCTTACATGGGATTAGTGTTTCTATATAATATATGTTGTAGATAAAGGGAATAACTTTAAAGGTAAGTTTAAATAGTTTAAAACTTAATTTATATCTAATATGTATTAATTTTATTGCCTTTATTTTGATATATATTTTAATATTTTTTTTAAGCATTCATATATATATTTATAATATATATATTTATATATCTATTTACTTCGATAATTATAAAGATATTATTATTTTTATAAATGTGAGATTTTTATTGAATATTATTTCTGCAATTTATTGAATATTATTTCTGCAAAAACACGCTTGATATAATTTGTGTTAGTTAAGGCATTAAAAATAAAATAAAAATATATTTTTATATATTATATTTTCATATTAATTTAAATTTTAGGACATTGTACATAAGGTGCTCTAATGTGCTTTCAAAACTAAATTGAAGCTTTCAAGAACTATAAATATTTAAAGCTTCTTACGAGCTATTCGCTATATTTTTTAATCAAATGTATTTTCTATTTCTTTCAACTATTACCAAACCTCTTATTCCTTCGATCCAGTATCTGCGAGGAGCGTGCAGAAGGAGTAGGCCGCCTTGCAGTTGGCCAGAAAAGTGGTCAGGGCAATGGGTATGAAGTTGCCAGCAATCTGCTTGGGCAGGCGCTGAGTGCGCTCCGCGAAGATCAGCAGACTCTTGCGATAGGAAACGCTCTGATCGACCCAGTTGCTGCTGTAGACGGCATAGTGCAGATAGCCAAAATAATATTCCACCATGGTGCCATAGTAGCAAATGGGAAATATCTGCATGCTCATGGCGAAAATGAAGGTGCTGAAGTAGACTTTGTCGTTCATGTTCTCGGCGTAGAAGAGCAGGGCGCACAGGGCAGTGCCCACATCGATGGAGATCACAACGAACTGCACCAGCAGCGGCCACGAGATGATGTCCATGGTGAGCTGGTGTAGCCTGGGAGCGAGAGATTAGGAGAGAGTGAGAGATATATAAAATCAGGGAGTGATGTGACTCACCCGAAGAGCTTCTGGTGATCACGAATGCACTCGATCAGCTTGCGCTCATTGGCCAGCTGATCGCATTGGTCGTAGCCGATGAGCGAGAGGCGCAGGACGAGCAGCTCGCACTGGCCCATAATGATCAGGAAGATCATGGGCGGAAACAGGTCGTCCACAAAGTTCTGCAGCACCTGGATGACAATTACGAGAATCTGATGCAGCACGGCGACCAGGTAGGCACTCAGCGACGTCTTCCAGTCCAATGGGAACCAGGCCGGGAAGGGCAAAGTGCGCTCCGAGCGAAAGAGAAACGAGGCGCAGGAGGTGACAACGACAACGCCATAGATGTACTTGTAAGCCGTGGACATGATGCCCAACTTTCTGGTCATCTCGCCCTGGTACGCTCGTTGCTCCATCGTGTCCGCGCGCCTGTCCAGCTCCGCCACCAGCTGCTCGATCTCGACAATCTTCTTCAGCCGCACCACATACACCACGAACTTGATGGAGGCGGCCGCTGAGGTGAGCGATATATTGAAGTTGATCAGGTTGTCCAGCGGCAGCTCGAAGCTAAACATGGTCATGAACAGCATTATCGGAAACGCCAGAGTCACGCTGACGTTCAGGAGCACAGCCGCCCAGTAGCGCAAGGTTCCATAATTCTGGTCATATAGCTCCACTCCGCCCAAGGCGACAAATGACCGCCACACCACGCCAAAGTAGACGCTTCCCGCGTTGAAAATTGTCGCCATAACCGGTTGGGTTCTTGTGCCGCACAAGTGTTGAGCCGATGAGCACACAGCTCGTGGCTTTTATACCTGGACAGTGGCAAGGACGGCGATTCAAGGCAATTTGCGCAATTAGCGACATCAAAGCGACGACTAATTGCAGCGCGTAAATTGATTTGAGAAACGCTCGAAAAGACTGTTCATACTCTTTTTTCAGGGAGAGTATTTGCCAGGTGTATACTGATCTGGCAGGAGTCAGAATTCGCAAAGGTAAATATACTTAGGAGTTGGATGAGACTGACTAAAGCTAGATTAGACCAATATACAAGTGGCTTTTAATAATTGAAGATTGACTTAGATTTTTTATAGATTTAATTTGATATCCTAAGATCCCTTTTATCAATTTGGTTTACGCCTTCTACTTTATATATATATATAAAGCATTTTCTTTTCAGAGATTTGTATTTTATGTTGCAATGGTCTGAATTAGCTACAAGAGTCATTAGCTTAATAGCAAATATCTGCTACTACCGAAGCTGTGATGAGCTGCAACATAATTTTTACTCTATATATAAATCGCCTATCTGCTCTACCTATTACTGTCAATGTATTTTTTCTACAGAGTTCGTAATTTCCGCGAAAATAACTAATAGTTTTCCCACGTCTTTTATATAATGATTTTTGGCCCAGTTAGTCGAGAATCAAAGTTTGTTTCAATCTTTGATTTTTCGTCAACAAAAAAATTATAACTTTTTTCTTAAAGAAGATACATTTTGTGGCCTAGAGTATATGTAGAGCTACGAGGCGATTGCAATCATTCTCTCGCTTCATAGACATCCTATCATAGAAAGCCTTACCACTTTTTATAAATTTAGAGTTTGATTTTTTCTCTTAATAACCAGCAATATATGAGTCGATTTTAATCAATCTCACGCTTCATCGATGCTGTTGCTGATCTAGAATTTTTATTTATACCTAATTCTACATATATTAAAAACTAATCCGATTTGTTTAAATATTATTTATTTTTTAAAATATATATTGTTTATTTTATATATATTATATATTACATTTTTTTTATATATATTCTTTATTTTGATAGTTTAGTATAAATATTTTAAATTTTAAACAGTCTATGAATCTATATCTAACTTATTATCATAAGGGCATGCCAGTAGGCAGTAGAAAAATCATTCAGAGTATTCAATTTTCGCAGTACTCATAGCTCTGTTAATTGGCGAAATTAATGCCATATGACGCAGTTCAGCAGGTGCGATGCAATCGACAAACGTGCAGCTGGCGCATTCAGTCACTCGACAAAATGAATTATTTCGTATACAATATATTTGAGAGTCCAACCTATCTTACATGTGGTTCTTATTGGTAGACAGTCGATTACAAATCTTAAAACAACTTCAAAATTTCGACGGCCTTTACGACTCAAGTTCAGGGCAGTACAATGGGTACACAGCGTTTTGGAATAAAATGATCTAATTGCCTGCCGCCGACTGAGTCCAGCTTGCGAATGCCGTCCTTGTCTACTAGAAAAACCTCGAAGTGCCGTAAATTGAGGATCAAACGATTCTGGATCTCGGTAACACACTTGCGAATTATGCTGAGCCCGTCTTCGACGGTGAGGTCGGGCCTCCAGAGCATGTGGAAGATGCTCATACATATCGCGGTGCCTAGGCCGTGGCCGGAAAAGTTGAGGGACTGCGAGGCGCCTTGAGAGTCGATGAAACATAAATCTGGCCCCCCTATCGGATTGAAGCAGGCCAACAGCATCGCCACCGTATACTGGGCCTTGCTGGCCACATTCGCCAGCAGATGATTGCGCGTGAAGTGCAGGATTGTCTGGGTCTCCATGGGGTAGCCGTTCTGGATCTCGTACAGCGAGATGCGCGTTGATAAAAAATCCGTGAACTGCTTCGTGTCGCTGTCGTTGCCAATCACACCCATCAGGCAGTTGCTTGAGAGGACGCGAATCTTTGAACTATCTGCCGAAAGAGGAGCTGCAATGCTGTCTCTGAGCACACCCCATCCGAATGGCGATACTTACTGTCCCTCAAGAAGAATATGGACTTGGCCAGCATTGTATCAGCCGCGAGCATTACAAAGTCAGTCCCCTTCAAGCCGATTACTGTTTCCATTGAAAATTTCAATAGAAGTAAAAAAAAAAGAAATAAATAAATAAAAAAATTTAAATGAATCCGATAAAGGTAGGCTATGGACTGAGACTTGACACGTATAACGAAACTTACTATAATTAACTATAATTAAATAGCTATAAAGGCTTAGTAGTAATTAATATTAAGGAGAATAAATATTCAATTATCTAAATTAGAAATTAAATATCCTGATATATAATCAAATGACGGTAGAAGCCTGTGACTCAAATATAATATTCGCAAATGAAAAATATATCCAAATACATATTTTATTTGGGACAGCAAGTAATACCTTGACTTAAATGTCATTATAAATACAACGCTCTAGAAGCTATTCAAAGTGATATAGAACCCATGCTTAGATTCCAACTATAAACTATACTTAACTTACATGATTTCTAGCTATAAATCTGTAGGCAAGACTTAATTGTATTAAACAAATTTTATTATTATTATTTTTTATTTTTATTTAGCTGTATTATATTATTTATTATTTGACTATTACACAATTATTATTATTATTTTTTTATTACTATTATTTTTAATTTTATTTATTTTATTTGTTGTGCTTTATTTCCCTGAAACATTTTTACGATTTTATACAGCTTTTGAATTAATTTCTTTTTAATATTTTCAGAGGCTGGCTATCGCGTATCAATTGAGATATTTACAACTTTTGTTAGTATTATTATTATTATTTTTCATCTCTTTTCACACCTGTGGACAAGGCTTAATTGTAATAAAATTTTTTTTATATTATTTATAATTATTTTACATTTTTATATATTTTATTATAATTATTTATATATTTTACTATTATTTCATTACAATAATTTTTTATTATTTTATTATAATTTGTTCTCTTTTCTAGCTTAGCTAAATAAACGCTTCAACGTCTCTATATAATTTGGAATTTAATCTTACACAGTTTGAATATACGATTAATCAAATAAAGTCTATAATTTTGGCTATATAATAGCTATGTTAACTGATTCGTTCTGGTCATTGCCATCGGGCGACTGTGGCATGAATTGCATTGCGCCTGGCTGAGGCAGTTGGACGAGTGGCTCATTCTGGAGCTCGTTAGAGCAGGAGGTACTTAAAAAGCACTTTCGCTTCACAATAATTTTCAGCTTTTCCGCACTTGAACACGCTTTCAGGCATTCGGCGTTCGGCATTCGGCTTTCGGAATTGGGATTGGGTTTCGCCCATTATCCGGGCGCTGCATTTTACTGTCTCTATTGTGTGAAATTTTAATGTGATGGAAATGCGCGCGTATTCTGCATAATTATCGCATCTATTTTTTAAATGGAAATATATTTCCGCAATTAAGAGCATATTTTCTAGCACTCTTGAAATAATAATGACGTCCGACGGCCGCCTTTGTTGTTTCCATCTCAATCATTATAAAATAATTACCGCTGCAATTAAAAGCGAGAATAATAAGGCCACAGTTGGAGAAATCCCCAACCAAACTTTAATCTTGACTTAAGAGAGACTATTATTATTATATTTTTTTTTTTAATATTTATTTATAAGTTTTACTTATTTCTAAAGCGCTTCGTGCTGGCCGTATCCGCGCACTTCACGGAAATAATTTTCCGTATGGATTTTTCGTCGACTTTGCACTTTTGCTTTACTATCTGCACGATATCGTTAACCTTCAGCGGATCGAGTATATAGTCCAGTGACCGCTTGCGCCCAGCTGAGTTGGTCTTCACGCCCGACAGATTCTTCGTGGCGAGCGTCTCCTTGTCGAAGACGGCGTCCAGCAGGGCGCGCGTCGCCAGCGAATAGCAGCTCCAATCGATGCGCCGCAAGAAGCTCCGCTCGACCATTGTCTGGTTGGCGCCTAAGGCGACTGTAGATTTGCCTGCCTTGGGTCTGGTTTCAACATTTGGATGTTGCGTATATTTGACTAAGTCAGCTGCTGGCTCAGCCGTGTCTTGGCCGGACAAGACGCTCCTCAGCTGCTCCAAGCGCATTATTATGGCCTCCAAGCGATCCGCGCGCTCCGTTTGAGTAGCTTCCGATATGCCCGGCATGGTAAAAGTGTGAATTCCTCCGAGAAATATGTATACAAAAGAAAGTCACATGGAGTCACATCTGAGGGCTTTGGTTCCGGCCAAGTCTGGTTCACATGGAACGGAATGAAGCGGAATCAAATCAATCGATGAATCGATTAGTGTTGCTAGGCTTTCAAAGCGTGTTAATCGAACATCGAAAAACAATTAATTATGATTTAAAATTGTTAGTTAATGTGAGGATTGAGGTTTTGTTCTAACGGGCACATGAGGCTGGGCAGCTGCATTTAGCATGGACATATGCAGCGGCATGAGCCACATTCATCCGGATAACGAGCGGCACGAGGACTATTTGCGGCGGGTATCTGTGTGTCTTAGCATTGACATATCGGAGATGACGCGAAGGGGCTTCAACAGCTTTGCCAATATCTTTGGATCGAATCGAGAGCGTGGGTAAAAATTCTAGTCGGCGCAATAAAACCTTATTGATCTTTTGAGTCTATTTCAGATCGGAATCCTGGCGGAGGTCTATTTGGATCCATAAAAGACAAACACAATAAGGCTAGTTCATTGTCTCTTACGGTTCCAAATAAATTCTACGTCAAGCAACGAAGCGGAGATAAGTGTCGCCAAAAGATAAGTCAATATGGCAACGATGGAGAGGTCTTTAGGCCCGATCGTTACAATGCAGACATAGCGTATCCAAGCAATGCCTATAAGCCCGATCGTTATGCGAGATATAATGATAGACGTATGGGTGCCGTGCCGCCCAGGCCTAACCGCGTGGGCCCACGTGAACCAGACTTCGATCCTCATGAACAACATTACGAACCTCCAAGCTATAGGCAAGGCCATGCCAACTCACAAGGAATTCATTATAGGCGAAAGGCAATTCAGGAAGCGGTTGGAAAACCATGTGTCGATCGCGACTATGATGGGGACAATCCTCAGGAAAGGGACCGTCGATATGGAACGTGGCATGAGAAACCCTATAGAGCTCTGGAAAACCGGAATTTGTCCAATTCGTACTATAAAAGCGATTTGCCCCACAAGCTTCACAATAGTAGATCATATGACTCTCAGTTGAGTGAATACCAGGATAACAGATCACACAGATACAAAAAGAAGAAGTTCAGGCAGCCCTCCGGCTATGATATCGATTATATCGATTATATGAATGTTCCCTACCATAATCCGCGGGACTGCTATTCAGATTATAGGAGCTGCACACCATATTTGCCCGAATACGATTCAGAGATTCAGATGTACGACCTGAGAAATAATAATGATTCAGAGCCAAGTTTGAGTTCCGACTTCCAGTATGATGACTACCGAGAGATGGACAGAAGGTCGCCCTATCGGAAGAAATCGGTTGACTTTGTTGACGTCGACTGCGAGATACCATATAATATATTAAATTCAACGCGGAAAGTGAAATATCCAGAAAGCTGCTCACGTTATGATGACCTGTACGTTGATATTCCCTTCAAGGAAAGGAAGCTGAGGAGCTTACATCGCTTTGACTATGAGCGTCCAGAATCGGGCTACGACTGCTATTGCTTGACCAAGCCTGTGTCCCGACATAGATTCAACGATTCGGAGTGTTGCCTGCCAAGAAAGCACCGCAAGTCACTGAGAGAAAAAATATCTGGACTTTTCAAGAAAAGTAATTCCAAGAGTCGACTACAAAGGAAGCTGAAGGGGCAGTGTACAGAACGCTCCAATTTCAATAACATTTTAAGCTGTAAGAGGAATGTTCACTGCCGCAAGTCCGTGAGTAATGCATCCCGCGTAACTGTGAGCTGCAAGCGTCCGAGAAGCATGGTGAACAGATCTGAATACCGTCCTTGCTCGAAAAGGAAAACCAGATGCAACGTCTATCCGACGGTCTACAGAGCTATGAGCGGAAAGCTACATAATCCTAGCCTTCACTCTGCAAACCATAAACCATGCAAGAAAAGCTATGGACGATGTTGCAAGAGAAAGGAGAATTCACTGCTTGCTGCATCGAGTCAATATCAGAATGCATCTATTGCCGAAGAGACACGATCCTGTTGTTGCACTGCCCAGGCAAAGAACAGTCAGAGCTTTTTATCAGTGAACAATCGGAACTCTTACAGCGACACAGACGCCTTTGAGACAAATCTCAGTGTGGCGAACATTGTAATTCACTGCTGTCCCTGTGGCTGCGACAAAACCTCGATGCGCGAACCTCTGCCCCAGGACAGGCATGAATCAAGAATAACTTTTGCCGAACCATGTCCGCCATGCTGCTTATCAAACACCCAGCAACAGAAGACATCGGAACGCCCAACATATTGTCTGCCATCTCATGCCGAATCATGTCTGCCATGCTGCCCATCAAATACCCAGCAACAGAAGACATCGGAGTGCCCAACATGTTGTCTGCCATCTCATGCCGAATCATGTCCGCCATGCTGCCCATCAAATACCCAGCAACACAAGACATGCGAATACCCAAAATGTTGTCGTCTGTCATCTCAGTTGGCGGGAGGAATAGCAAAGTCCGTCCGCTATTTCAAAGAAGCGCTCAAGCCACCGCCTCGAGAGCCTAGTTGTTCGGACTGCCAGCAATACACAGACTCTTCTCATTCCAAAGAAGAAGTCCATTCCCGAGTGCCTAGAACTTCAAGTTGCCGATGCACATGCGATCCAAAAATACTAAAGCATTCCCGTTCGAAAAAAGAAGTTCCTCCCAGAGTGCCTAGAACTTCGGGCTGCCAATGCACTTGCGATCCAACAATACTAAAGCATTCCCGTTCGAAAGAAGAAGTTCCTCCTCGAGGGCCTAGAACTTCAAGTTGTCAATGCACATGCGATCCAAAAATACTAAAGCATTCCCATTCCACAGAAGAAGTCGCTCCTCGAGTGCCTAGAACTTCGGGCTGTCAATGCACATGCGATCCAACAATACTAAAGCATTCCTGTTCCAAAGAAGACACGAGGCGACCTCATCGAGTGGTTTGCACTTCGGACTACCAGCAAAACCAAGGCAATCCACCGAGAGTAGAGTATTCCTATTCCACAGAAGAAGTCCCTTCTCGATTGCCTAGAACTTTAGGCTGCCAATGCAGATGCGATTCAACGAAACTGAAGAATTCCCGTTCCAAAGAGGAAATGAGGCGACATCATCAGCAAAACCCAGGTAATCCAACGATATTGGAGTATTCCCATTCCACAGAAGAAGTCCCTCGAGTGCCTAGAACTTCGGGCTGTCAATACACATGCGATCCAACAATACTAAAGTATTCCTGTTCCAAAGAAGACACGAGGCGACCTCATCGAGTGGTTTGCACTTCGGACTACCAGCAAAACCAAGGCAATTCACCGAGAGTAGAGTTTTCCTATTCCACAGAAGAAATCCCTTCTCGAGAGCCTAGAACTTCAGGTTGCCAATGCAGATGCGATTCAACGAAACTGAAGAATTCCCGTTCCAAAGAAGAAATGAGACTACCTCATCGAGTGGTTTGCACTTCGGACTACCAGCAAAACCAAGGCAATTCACCGAGAGTAGAGTTTTCCTATTCCACAGAAGAAATCCCTTCTCGAGAGCCTAGAACTGCAAGCTGCCAATGCACATGCGATCCAACAATACTAAAGTATTCCCATTCGAAAGAAGAAACGCGGCGACCTGCTCGAGTTCCTCGGAAGAAACATGCTCTTGAAAACGACTACTCCAGCGTGCGAAACTGTGCATACTGCATTGCGCCCGAGACTGCGCCTCATTGCAATAACAGCAGTGAAAAGCTTCCGACATGTAAGCCCTTTAAGAATTTGAAAGTTTTGCTTAAGAATTCTGCTCTGAATTTGGGAGCGAAGCTAGTGCGAGCCAGCTCGAAATCGCAATTGAAAGGACAAAAGGAATGCTGCAAGGCGGTTCAGCCAAAGGACGAGGGTCCATCATATCTGGAGGAGCTGAAAAAGGAGCTGATGGATCAAATGGAGTTCGATCAGAGACAGAATGCTCAGGCATGCTGTCCAAATCCTCTGCTGCCTGTGATGGGCCCCTATTGCCCGGTCAATCCCACCTGGCCCGTTTACCCCTTTCCAGATCCCAACTATGTCTGCAGCAAGAAGTGCTGGACGCCGCTTTGAAACCAGAAAATATACATTTGTATTTATAACAGAAACATATTGTAAAATAAAAACACAAGCACATATAACTATGTACGATCGAAGCAATTTGTCTGCATTCCGGTCAGCGGAGCCTGTAGGGTCAATATGCCCGTGATACCCAGCTTGGCACTTATGTCGTTGCCAGCGTGATCGGGCAGCCGGAACTGTCTGTAGACCTCCATGAACTGATCGTGCTGCTGGCGATAGGCGTGCAGATGTACCCACCGATCCCTCCGCTCGACCTTGATGTTCTTCACTGGGAACTCGGTCATGTCGAATTGCCAGCTGAGGTGCCTGTCCGTCTGCACGTATTTGATGAACTTCTTCTGGTCGCGCGACTCCGTGCTGCGACGACTCTCACTCAACTTGCCCAGCAGCCGGGAGCAGTCCAGCACCTGCTGCTCCAGCTCCTTGATACGCTTCTCGTATTGGCGACGCATAACGTCGAAATGCAGCGGCATCTCGTCAAATGTGCGCAGTGACAAACACAATGATTTCGCATACAATATAAATCGATAATTTTGAAAAGTTTCAAACGAGGCGTAAGACGAACTGAAAATTCGATAGGAAAATCAGCTGCGTCTACGTCAAAGAGCGAGAGTCGAGAAAAAAATCGAGGAAAATTGAAGTCAGCAAATTGAAGGAAGAAAAAACTTGGAAAATCGACTTCTGCTCTGCCAAGCTTAGTCAGGCCAATAAAAGTGCAATGGCTTCCTTAAAGGATTATCGCGTCGTCGCCAAGATTGGCAGCGGCACCTTCGGCGACATCTTCATGGCCGAGCACGTGGCGAGCGGCCAGCGCGTCGCCCTCAAGCTGGAGGCCACCGGCGTGCCTCGCCCCCAGCTGATGTTCGAGTTCAAGTTGTACAAGACGCTGATGCCGGGCGTGGGCATACCGCGCGTCCACCAGTTCTTCGAGGACCCCAAGTACAATGTGATGGTGATGGATCTGCTGGGGCCCTCGCTGGAGGACCTGTTCAACTTCTGCTCGCGCCGCTTCTCGCTCAAGACGGTGCTCATGCTGGCCTCCCAGATGATCGAGCGCATCGAGTTCTTGCACACGAAGCACTTTCTGCACCGCGACATCAAGCCCGACAACTTCGCCGTGGGCGTCGACAGCAATCAGGTGTATCTGTTCGACTTTGGGCTAGCGAAGCGCTACTACGATACCGCGCGGCACAAGCACATACCCTTTAAGTGGGGCAACCGGATGACGGGCACCGCACGCTACGCATCCATCAACGCGCTGCTGGGCTTCGAGCTGGGCCGCCGCGACGACATGGAGGCGCTGGGCTACGTGCTCATGTACTTTCTGCGCGGCAGCCTGCCCTGGCAGGGCATGACGGGGCCGCGCCACCAGAAGTACGAGAAGCTGGCCGAGAAGAAGCAGTCGACCAAGCCGGAGGATCTCTGCAGCGGCTACCCCGAGGAGTTCGCCGCCTACATGATCTACTGCCGCAACATTCGCTTCGAAAAGCGGCCCAACTACCTGGGCTTGCGCCGCAGCTTCAACGACCTATTCCATCGCCTCAAATACGTTCAGGACGACATCTACGACTGGCGCACCACCAAGGATCACAGCAAGATCAAGCGAAAGGTCGATGCCAACTCCGAGGAAGACGCCAACAACGCCGTGAACCAAGTAGTTTGAATACGCTCTGTGCATTTCCTGTACATCCGAGTCCTGCAATAAATAAGCCATTTTCCTTATGGCCAGCAATCTCTGATTGCGAATCCATTTTGCAGCGTGTCAACTGTCCGAGCTGCCAATTGCAACTTTTCTAAAATGAGTCCAATTAACACAGAGCTCAGATTTGTGCAACGTTTGCATTCTCCACTCGCTTCTCCCTCTCTCTCTCTCTCTCTGTGTGTGTGTGGGTGTCCTGTAGTCGAAGCATCTGGCAGAAATGTCTGTCAGAGGCAACATTGCAGCTGGAGCAAATGAAAACGTTGTAAATGGCAGCATCCAATTTACGTTTGCAATTAAACTGACACCGAACAGACACTTCTGATTTAGCCCGCAGAGCTGCTGGCCAGACCCACCCACACGGGCTCCCAGCAGCTCCCCTGACAACCATATAACATGACATAATAACAGATCTGCTTATGCCCATGCCCAACCCCAACCCCAACTCGAACATAAAACGTCAATTGGTCTAACTGTCGCTCTATGAAGATTTATTAATATGTATGAATGCAGACGCAGGCGGACATCAGTTGCAGCTATGATAGGGCTTCTTCAGCTGGCCACGGCGGCCGCAACTCCTGCAGGCCGGCATGGTCATCTCCATCACAACGACCATGCGGCGGCACCTAAATATGTTGGTATAATCAGCCATATCGCAATTGGCTCAGAGACTTTCCCGTTTCTGGCGAGAACAATTTTATCGTGTTTTAAGTTGTCAGCCGACTCACTAGGTCTAAAAAAAAAAACTGTGTACCTACAGCGTACAGCTCATGGCCAACTCAGGAATCGTGTCAGGAGTTCAAAAATTCAGCATCAACTTGCTCTGTCTGCAGTTGCGCTCCGACAGCGACTCGAGCGCTGCCACAACAATTGCGCTCGGAAAATTGGGTGTAAAGCGCTGGGAAAAGAAACAATTGCATGCAGCGCGAGAGCAACGCGTTATATACCCTGTAAGTGTGTAAGAGAGGTGGGTGGATTGAATGAGAGATGGGTTGTTATGATATGATGTATTAAATATATATATATTACTTTTAGCTTTTAAGCTATGAAACATTTGGTAGATTAGCAATATTTGACCCTATTAAATTCTTTTACATATTTTAAATATAAAATATTTATTTTCATATATATTTAAAAATATATTTAAAAATAAATAATATTAATTATAATTTAATTATTTTTAATTAAGTATAAATAATTTTAATATTATTAAAATATATACATATATATATATATATAAATTGTCTACATTTATTAAGTGTTTAATTTAATTAAATCGTAGGAATATAAATGCATTATAAATTGGTATTATACGTTGAATTTAAAGAAGGCATTTTCAGAATTTGTTGATGAATTAATTATATATTTTTTATAAAAATGTATATATATTATTATAATGAGCACAGCCTATTAATTTTTATAATTTCTTGTAATTTATATTAATTAATAAATTATTTGTATACTTTAAAACATTTATATTCTAATGTAGGGCATAAAGTTGTTATTCAATTTTGTCTCTTATTTAATTTTGTCTCTTAGTCTTATATATATTTAAATTATATTATATTCGTTATTCAATAATTTCACATATATGTGCTTAAATAATTTATAGAAACAATTTAAGACAGGACGTTGGGTAGTCAATAATTCTCTACTTGGGTAAAATTTCATTTGTCGTATATTCTTCAAACATAAATAATTCAGTAATCCTCTATACTTCCTTGATATATAATGATTTTTCTTATAATCAACATGCACTAAAAATTTTCTTTTGTATGTCTTATATTTTAAGTATATGCTAACTAACATTTGTATACAAGATATTTTCAAAAATTTATCTTATATTTTATACATAAATTATATATTCACAGGGTATTAGCTCGTCTTACACTCTTGCTCGAACTTCCGTCACTTTTTGTTGCTGCACATAATTACATGAAAAAGAAAATTAGTGTCGAGATTTGCGCTTTTGAGCATCTCGCCAGGTGAAAACTTTTAATGAGCAATTTTCTTACAAATTTCCAAGTGTTGCCGCATTTAATTTTTTAATTAAAAATTTTCGTCTGACGCTCGGCAAAGTTAACGTGCAACCACATCCCTTGACAACACAACGACATCCCACCTACAAGCAGCAACAGCAACAGCGAAGAAAACCCTTCAGCTCAAAGATTTTTCAAGCTGACCGGAGGACGGAACTTAGGCCAGGTGCCCCCAGCGAGCCAGCACTCTTAGCATCAATCAGGCCACGGCCTGCTCGGCCAGGCACCTGGTTTTTTCTTTCCCACTGCTTATATTTATCGGGCTGAACTCCATGTTAATGGCCAATTGACACGCCACTTGGCTTTGACGGGTGTCAGCCCGCCGCTAACTCCCCCTTTGCCCCTTGCCAGCTGCAGCTGCAAAAGAAATGCCACGATTAACGTGTGTGTGTGTGTGTGTGAGCGGATGTGTGTGTGAGTGTATGGGTTGGTCAGCCATAAGCTCGACGGCCGCGCACCCTGCCCGCCTCTCCAGCCTGTAATGAGGTGCTAACTGAGCGTGCTGATTGCTGCCATTTTTGATAAGGTGTCCGCATTAATAATTCTCTTGCGTTTATTTACACCGTTTGCAGCGCTCCGAATCGCTTAACATTTGCCTAAAGGTGTGCCGAATAGATATGCCAAAGAGCTTATCTGTTAATTTACGGGGTTTGTGTTGAGTGAGAGAGGGTCAGGTTTAGACTCTTAAGAGTTCTGATAATTTTTGTAGAATTATTTATTGTATATATTATTTAACTATTATTTTTTTATGTATTTAAAAATCAATTTGTTGTCTATAGGTCTTACAAAATTTATAGATCACAGCTGCATATAATTTTACGATTTTTAACTGACCCCCAAAGACCCATTTCACTTCTCTCAAAAACAATTCTCTTTCAAACTTTGATCACTTTCAAGAATTGAAACCATCTTGTCCCCCTTTTCTCTCACTGCTTCAGATTATCAAGTGAAATTTGCAATCAAGACTTTTCAATGATATTTCCACTTGTATTCTTTGGGGGGTCGAGGGGGGCGTGGCGCATCAAGAAGTGCCCTCAAACAGCCGTTGCCATTTGCGTTTCTTATTTTATTTGATTCTCAGCTATGCTTTGCATTTGATTTCAATTTTTATTTGCGCATTGGCATCAAAATATATTACAGACTTTGCAAATTGAATTGCCTGTCGTCAATAAAACATTGCATTTCCCTGCAGTCGCAGGACCACACCCCATTCCGAATATAAGTATGTGTGCGCTAGAGCTCAAAAGGCAGAGAGTTGTGCAAAAGAAATGCGCACAAATTGCACTTATAAATAAATCAAATAGAAATATCTTGTTATTATGGGTAGAGGGACACACATTTGCCGTCCTCCATGCTGTCCTGTGCATCCTTATTGTGGCAGTGGTTTCCAGCGCGCACCAAATTGAGTTACATTTAAATATTTTGCCATTTGCAACTCAAGTGCCGTAGAGTGTTCGAGGATGCGGGTCCAGCTGCTGCTTGGATATGCATGTGTGCTCAGTATTCAAACAGTTTTCCTGGCCGATTCTCATCTTTGATTTGGAATGGACACCGAACTGAATACAGACGCTGAGTTAAGTATGCTAATTGATTGAACTTTTCCGAGAAGAGCATGTCTTCATTTAACAAAACAATTTCTTTGGACTTAAATAGCAAATCAAATTCAATATCCCCAGAGCTTGTAGCTGCAGCTCTTGCTATGCTTAATCGTTTTCATTTAATTCGTATAATTTCGATTTCCTTTCGTGCATCGAATGGCCAACAGGGCGTATAATTGATTTCATTTCCGCGCCTGCCATGAAAGCTTAAGCAATAAATTCAAAACTACACAATGCACTGCCCACCCTGTCCCCACTTCCCCCCTCTCCATGGCTGAGAACTTGAAAATTGTGCGATAAGATCAGAAATAAATTTGCATAAAACTGCATTTAGATTGCCCGCAAAACAAGCCACAAGACCAAGCGCACTCCCTCACTCAGCCCCTCCCTCTCTCTGCCCAATTCGCGCTTCAACTGGAACACAAATCCGAAACGCAAACGCAAAAGCGAGTCAAACTTTTCCAGGGATAGGAAAATGCAAAAAGCGGTCGCAAATAACTCGCAGAAAATTGTTAGCAGTGCCCAGTGATTAATTATCTACATGAAAGCGCGCTATTTACAGCTTTACCTGATGGCCCACCCCCCTCCCTCCTTCCTCCCCGCTACCATTCATGTGGGTGTTTATGGAGTGTTTAGTTTTGTGCTACTGATTGGAGCTTGGATAAACCGAGTGGAGCTACGCGAAATGCCATTGCTGCTGATTTCCATAGCGCACTTTATCTAAATTAAAATCAGACCTCCGAAAACCGAGCACAAGTTAGAACTGATTTAGTAACCATTCGTGATACCCTGTAGCAATTTAAATGGGTTGTATAGGCATTGAAGTTGCGCTTGATTGGAAGTGATTAAGAAAAGGGTGAAGTTTTAGGTCTGTCTATTAAAAACAGTCTAACGAAAATGGAAGATATGTATAATAATCAACAATCTTAGTTAAATCAATTAAAAAATTCTGATCAACAATTTAGTTTAGTGAAATATATATACCCAGACCTATAAAAAAGGGGAAAACGGGGTATAAAGGTTATGTAATATGTAGAAGGAGGCATGACAGACCCTATAAAGTGTATATATTATGGATCAGGACGACAATTATTCGATCCCATGACACGCGTGGTTTTTATTTTTTACTTATAGAAAAAAAATGTTATTAGTTTTTATTTTATTTTTTTGACCAAAATGCTACTTGGCTGTAAAAGTACGAGGCCGAAAATTTGTATGAGATTACGCTCATTTGAAACTATGGAGTATATTTAAAAACACAGCTTCGACGGGGTTCAGGGTATGTCCTAGTCGGACTAGAGTTATCTTACTTCTTTTAAAAATAATTTAGGTAAATGACTATATGCAGCTCAGCAAAAAGTAAACTCATTTTTTGATTGGTTCATAAATAATGAAATTTTAATCATATAAAATGAAATTTTACAGACCAGAAACTCTTCTTAAATATAACTTAATTTTTTTTTATTTACCAAAAATTTATTTAGTTCAAATCGGAGTTTTCATTAAAGAAATACAACTTTTCAAACATTTGAAGTAGTCAAACTTATTCAGTAGTTTAATGTATGAACAAGTAACAAGAAATAGGATCTAAGAAGCAGTTGAGTATATCTTCCAACACCTCTCCAAAATCTCCTTTCTACTAAGTTAGCAGTTACCATTCTCAAGTGAAGCACGCTCCTCTAGCCTTCTGCCCTACCTCACTTAACAAGATCATCGAAGGCTAACGTGGTCTGGCCCCAAACTTCAGTTGCTGCTCAGCTCATGGAATGCTGACCCGAAATGACTTTTGTCTGCGCCAGCTGATGATGTCACTGTCACAGTCGGCACCGCACCACACTCGCCGGGCGCTGTGGCAGGGACAGCGCCGTCACGGCGTCTGCAGGTAAATTGTGTGTATTTCAATTTAGCCGGCGAATAAATTGCCGGCAATAAAGTAGGAAAAAAGTGTAATTTGTTTGGCTCGTTTGTTCTGTGTGTCATATCTGTTAGAATGTATCTGGCGAGGCACTGCTGCTCCCCAGCTGTCTCTGTCTCTGTGTCTGCGTCTGCGTCTGAGCGATGAGATTCTTATTTTAATTTTGATTATGTGCCTGAGCTGCCACTGCCACTGCCGCCTGTCGGAAATGAACGCATTCTCAGTGGATTTCTATCTGCCAGTTACATTTACAAATTGCCCAACACATTACCCCAGCCCATGCCCCTTTCAGCTGCCACACACACACCCACAGATTGAGTTGTACACACACCCACCCACACCCACACATTGAAGCGCATTTCTTGAGTTCTTTTTTTTTCGAGTTGCTTTTGGGCCACACACAAATAAATGGCCACTTAGCTCAATACAAATGCAACGTGATGCCGTTAAGTCGATGCTTTTAGCATTTGATTGACACGTGAATACCCCAAGCAGGAGCCGAAACAACAACGAGAGGAAATACTTGAAGTCGCCTGGCACTTAGCAACGCATAAATACCGAAAATCTATTTGGGCCCGAGCACAGGCGCAGGCAAAAATGCGAAAATGTTTTCGTAATATTTGACAACTTGTATTGGATTCAATTAGTGCAAGGATCACATAGGATTTGTCTTCATTCAGCCTTAAATTAAGGAAAGAAATTATGAAAGTGAGGACATGGTGGATAATTACAATATATGGATAGAGTTGAGAATTTTAAAGAAATCACTATTAATTTTAATAAATGCATGAAAAGTGATTAAGTTAAATATAAATACTTATGTGTGAAGGTGTATGGAAGCCCTTTATTTAATAATAAATAAATAAAAATTGCATGTATTCCTTATTATTATTATTATAAAGTTGTTGCGATTAAATTGTATTGAAAATCCTTAATATTATATTAATATTAAATCATCAATGATTTGGTTGAACAGTTTTAGTCTAATAGGAATTTTTGTATAATATTTTTTTAATATATAAAAACTAATATATATTCAATAATTAATTTATATTGCTATAGGTATAGGTATAGGTATAGGTATAGGTATAGGTATAGGTATAGGTATAGGTATAGGTATAGGTATAGGTATAGGTATAGGTATAGGTATAGGTATAGGTATAGGTATAGGTATAGGTATAGGTATAGGTATAGGTATAGGTATAGGTATAGGTATAGGTATAGGTATAGGTATAGGTAAGAACTAATATTATATCATGAGAGCAATGTAAAATATTTAAAAGTAGATTGCAGATTAATGAACGATCTTAAATTGCTCTGAACGTGTTATACTGACTCCTGAATAAACTACAGAACATGCTTGGCCATATCCTGATTCATAAATTAATTTTTTTTTTCATAAATTAACATTGCCTAAAACTGATTCATAAGCAAATACACAATAGTTTCTAATTTAGTTCTTAACTGAACTACAAATCTAAATCATATATATACTGCATGATTAATGAAGCAGCCATAAGGTAATTAATTATTGAATTTGGACTAAATTTGGACTGAAAGAAAATGATAAATGAATATTTAATCTATAGTTAATTTATAAAAAAATATTAAGACTAATACTGTTCTATAAATAAATGGTTAGTCATCTACTGGTTTATATATGAACCAATCGTTCAGTCTGCTAGAGTTTCCATCACAAATTTATTCAAGTTCACTTTCAATTGACTAATGAATTTCAATCTGAGCTGAGAACAGTTAACTCAAGCATACAAAGCCCGAGTTAAGTTTAACAGCTTGTTAAGGTGCTTGTCAAAAAGTCATTCCCCTATACTTAACCTATATCTGCAGATCCTTCCTGCACATTCCTTCCAAGAACTCCAAATTCAAAAGGCTATTCATGGCCTGAGTAGCTGCTCTTAAGTGCGAGCCCAAAAAATTGATAACTCACTAAACATGCGTTTGCTTTAGTCATTTCCAGTTCATGAATACACTGAAATATCATGGGGGCACAACATATTGCTCTATAGAATATAAGCACATACTCAAAAAACATTAAATACACACGCACACACACACCCACACACACAGACTGGCAGATACTCTACCCAAGGCATGGGCACTTAAACAGCATGTGGGAGCATGGACGGGTCGTTTGAACGGTCATTTCCTGGCTGAAAAGGTTTGGGGTTAGCATCTGATGGGCCAAAATGGGAAGCAGTTAGCATAATGTCGGCAACGCAGCCAACTTTACAATGGCCAACTTGTGGGCCATTAACCGAAGAGTGAAAACAAGCGCAAGACATGCGAAACGCTTATTAAAACGATACTTCAGACGACGACGGCGCGCCATCTCCTGCGGCAGGATATGCGACACATCCTGCAGGGATGGTGCGAGCGGGAAGAAGCGCTAGGTAATTTAGATTGTGACTCTCGAAGCCTGAAGACCCCGAGTTGACATACAGGTTAAATAGATTAGGGATATCGCTTACCGCTAAGTGCTGGGGCACCTGACGCCAACTAAGCGAAACTGAAAGTAATTGCCAAATATTGAGACAACAACAGCTCAACACTCTGCGTGGGCCAACCTTCTCCTCCTCCGCCTCCTCCTCCAACAACAACAACAAATTGAATTATTAATGGTGTTGTCATTGGCATTGGATTCGGCCCCACCGAAAGTTGGCCGCGACTTTAACCTGCTCGTTAAGCGCGCGATGCCCCCCAAAATGGAAACTTGTTTGTCCAGCAATACAATTAAGTTGTCAGTCATCGCCAGCGCTGCCGCCCACGCACACACACACACACCAACACACCTACACACACACACACAGAGGGCGAAAGAGGCTGACTTTCGACTATGCCCATAAGCATTTATAATGTTGTTCTTTGTGGGCGTGGCGGTTGCTTTTTGCGCTGATGATGCGCCACGAAAGTGATTTCAGCTGAGCAAATAGAAATGTGAAGCCAACAAAATACGCGCCAAGGTGAAATTATAAGCCTGAGTTTGGTCTTTGACTAGGTGAGCGGAGGTAAAGCAGAAAAGTAGATTACAAACAGAAAAAAAAGAAATAAACACAAAAAAGGCGTTGAAAATGGAAGTAAACTAAGTCAGGGAAGATCTAAGTATTAAATCACATAAAATCATTTAATATTAAAAATCTGCCGGGCATTAAACAAATCATGGAGATAGATGGAGCTGTTCCAATTGGGGTTGTTCTCTAGTTGAAGCTCTAATTATTTTTTTTGGTAAGATAGATTGATTTGGAATTAAATTTTACATTCCTATTAAATTACTTAAAAACATTCATGTGTGTCACTCTTCTGATGAATTTCTTTATCTAAACATTTGAATCGCTGTAGATTTATATGAAACTGTCTTAGATAACATGAGCTTAACATAGAAAGGGCTAGAGCTAGCAGCTCAGTGTTACTCAAATGTAACTTTTACCCATTTTATTATATTTCAAAATGAATAATCAAATAAATAATAAAATATATTTATTTATATTATTGATATATTTGATATATTTGATCTTTTTCTTAGATCCAAAAAAACCGACATAAAGTCTTCCACTAAATAAATCTTCTTGTATAAAAGCTTAAATTCATAAAGGCTTTGAAGCATTTTCTAAATGAATATTTCCAATTCTAGCTCAAAATCACTTTTATTTTGCTTGCATATTTATTGATGCCAGCAAAAGACTATAGGAACAGTGTTGTTAATCAGGTATATGAAATATACTTGACTTTATTGAACTATTCCCTTTAGAGCACATGCTAAAGCGAGAGCGTTAATACGCATTTCATTTCGTGTTAAAATAATTACATTTAAAACCTGTTATTCTAAAGATTAAGATATAATATATAAGACTTTATACGTGCCCAAGTGTATAATAGTTGTAATCTTAGCCAAACGTATGACTCTAAAATAACATTTGGCTAATAGAATACTAGATTTATATATAAAGCAGACATTTTTATCTGCATAATCGGCTTAGAAACTGAACTTATAAAAACTTGAGGGAAAAGTAATCATCAGAATTTTTTTTCTATAATTCTTAATATATAATTACCCAACTAAAAATGATAAATAAATGCAAAATACAAGTCGATCAATCATGAATGAATGACATTTAGCAAATTATATTTGCATTTGTTATAGGTTGACAAAATTGATAAACATCTACAATGACTACAATACTAGGTCTATAAATATATAAAAATATATATAAATATAAACTACTTGACTATGTTTATGTATCTAGCTAAGATCAGCTCACCTCCTGCAAATTTCTCTCATCATCTACTTCACTTTAGCCTCCATTTTCTCTACAACCTATACTAAAACCTTAATTTGCTTCAAGTTTCCAGCTGTCGTTGGCGTCATTTCATTAATTAATAGATTCAATATTTATGTTCGTCAAATGTGATAAACAAATTGCCAGACGATACGAGGGTACGACTTGCCTGGGCTGCTAACCATTTGAATGCCACGCCCAGTGGGCGGGCCATGTGTCTGGTGTGTCTGTTTTCAGTGTTATGGCCCAATGGCCATCATCGATTGGCGTTTTTATGTGGCCCAACACTTAACTTTATTAATTTTTGCTGCACTGCGTCTAAGTTTTAATCACTTTTGGCCATGTCTCGCTGCGGCTGTGGCTCGTGGCCGCTGGCAAATGACGTGACATAAAAATTTTTATTTAACGGCAGAGTCGGCTTCTGGTTTTGGCCAGGTTTATGGGCGCACATTTGTCGCTGGGCCGCATAAAATAGGAATTTAATTACGCAACAAGGGAAACCAATTAACGTATAGTTGCAGGCGTCCATTGAAAGTCAAGTCGAAGCTGCATGCATAAATCGAGCGACTTTATATAGCCATTGGGGTTATTTGTGTTGTCGTTTCATTAAAAATGCAAATTTTAAGCACAGCTTGAAGCGCTCTACACAGGCGCGATTACGCAGTTCAAGAGGCCATTGTCGTCGTTGTCGTCGTCGTTGTCGTTGGGGCAGACTCCGCCCGAGGGGCCACAACTGCTGGGGCGACAGAAGTTATCTTCAAGTGGCTGCATGTTGCCAAACAGGCGCACAAAGACGAACGTGCCGAGTGTGTGCATGGGCGGGTGTGGATGGGGCCGTGGGAGCAGTAGCTGCAGGAGCGAACCCCAAACACTTGACAAAATGCACCTTGGGCAAACAATGGACAAATGTGCGGCAGGCGAGAGATGCTACAATGCACTCACACACTCACACCCGCACACACACCTCCATTCAGAGCCACATCCTTGAGGGGCAAACACATTTAGCTGATGCGTGTGTCACCTGTACAGGTGTGTGCGTGTGTCCGTGTGACTGGGACTGTTGTAATGCGTTGGCCATGTGCTTGCAGTTGCTATTAACCTAATGTCAACGCCACAGCTGCGATTATGTTTGCACTGTTTTTCATCAGGCAGCAGCAGCAGCAGCAGGCTCTGCTAATCTGACAAAGCCGACGATACATGCGAAGCACCCATATTCATAGCTATCCAAACCTTAAGCCGTGCAGAGGCCTTAAATAGCTGCCGTCAAGGGTCTTAGGTAATGGAATCTGCCTAAGAGTGTTTGGAATTTGATCCCATTAAACGATTGACTGCACTGCAAAACTGTCGAAAGCTGCCTTAATGCAAATTAATTATTTTCCAAGATTAACGCAGAGTCGAGCGAAATGCTTGGGCAGTCAGCAATCACTAGATGAATGAAAGGAAAATTATATAAATCTTATAAAATGAAAGAAAATTAAAAAATAATAATAATATAAAATATTAATCTAAAATATATTAAAAAAAATTAAATTAATAAAATCATATAAATAATCATTGATTTTATTTTTTATTTTAAATATTTGATACATAATAAATCATTTCATAAATGCATAATTATTTAATTTTAAAAAAAAATAAATATATTTGGCTTTCAAGTAAGTCAATAAAGTAGATTCGATTTCTTAATCTTTCTAAAAAGACGTAAAGGAAATTCTGACTTAAAATAAATTCTTACATGAATCAATTATATGACCTACGCGTCCGCCTGATATACAACAAATAAATAAATTAGTATATTATTTATTTATAATTTTTTTTCTCACTCAAAGTATTAAGTTTAACTCTGAAATATATAGGAAAATTCAGACAAAATATTTAATGCAAATAAAAATTCATTTTAAATTTATAATGAAATAACTAACAAATGTTTTAATATATATCGTTCTGACATATAAAAATATAATTAAATAAATATTATATTTTTCTATAGCACGTGAAATATTTACTATTCATTTTAGGAAAAAAAAACTCTAAAATATATTGACGCTGACAAATTAAATATTTAATTTAAATTAACATTTTTTACTCCTCCAACACCCACACACTCAATATATACTATAAACCTTATTCAAATTCGTTAATGTACAGGGTATTGAAAAGCCAATAGCAAAAAAACTCGATTCCATATCAACTATATTTATTGCTTTATAATACTTTGAGCTATGCTTATTACTTTATAATACTTTGAAGTACCATTTGCTGCGCCCCAAACTCCGTTGGCTGAGCCGTTGAGCTAAATGCCAATATTGCTCATCTGTCGATTCGCTAGGCTTGTGATGGCCCGGCACATGTCGAGCAGTAAATTATGAATTTGAGAAATAGGCGAATGCAGCGCAATATTAAAATTGAACACGTACCGAACGTGAGCTCGGCTGACAGCAGTCGAGGCGTGAGACAAGATTGGGGAATAGTTTTTGCCTGCTCAGCAAATGTCGCTCGCTGCGAGCACTTTGTAAGAGTGAATACTAAATGTGAATCGAGATGACTAACTAGATGATATATTTGCAAGATGAATGCATGGACTTAGTGAAGAGATATATCTATCCATAACTCTTCACTCACTGCTCACTCACTCATAAACATTTCATTGCTCTACGAAGAGCATCTGTTAGTCAACTAGTTGCTGTTTTCTCTTCTTCGTTTCTGTGTGTGTATTTTTGTGGCCCCATTTTATTAATAAACATACTTATTTGTGCTCGCAATTCGTGTGCAGTTGAGGTCAAAAGCAGGCCAAATGAAATATTAAAAGGCCACGACGCAAATGTGGATTATGTGAGGCTCTCAGTGCTCGGTTCGTTTAGTTTAGTTTTAGTTTTTTTTCGGCCGGCATGCACAATAAATTGTATTTAAAATGAAAGAAGCAGCAGCTACAGCTAGAGCTACTCCATATTCCAGGCACGTGCGAATTCATTCTGATCTCCTGACATGGCAGCCGGCAGTCAGCCAAGAGGCAGTCAGCCAACAGGCAGCAGGCAGCAGGACACGATGTTTGCCTTTTGACGTTTACAAATTACCCACAGCTGGCACAGCAAATGCCAAAGCATTGTGTGTGTGTGTGCTGGGTGCTATATTAAACGTACATATGTTTAAAGCCATCTAAGACAGCCAAAACACCTTCCCGCCCCGGCTTCCCCCCCTCCACACATGCAGCCCACCCAACCTACTTTGCCTTATGTCAAAACAAGTACAAACATGTGGCACTTACATTTGTCAGTGTATTTCTCTCTCCCTCTCTCCTTCTGCATGGATGTTGGCCTGGCCCCCAGTCCGCCCCGCAGTTAGTTTGGGGTTTTTTTCTGCATGCATAATTCATCGGGCTGTGGATCTCATCAAATTGAGCGACCTCGTTAGACACGTAAAACGATGTCAAAATTGTCTACAGGCAAAACATTTGTTATTTCAATTATTTAAATGTAATTTCGCAAATTGTGCTTTTCCGCTCAAAATTCTAAACAATCAGAAATATTCGCATGCAAATGCTCGCTTGCCATATGATGACATGCGTGGGCTGTCTGAAAAGTTCGCATGGAAACTTTTAGTTTTAGCTCGAGTTTAAATAGAGTTTAAATGGGGGCGTGGTTTAATTTATAATAAATATTTTATATTCTTTATATATAGAATATATGCATTTAAATTTTTATTTTAATAATATATATTGCAATATATTTTTGTTTTAATATTAATAAAATATATAAAATATAATGGAATTAATTTAAATATTAATAATATAATAATTATATTTATTTTCAATATATTAATAATAGATAATATGTAAAATATTTAAAATTAATATTAATATTAATTATTCAATATATTAATATTTTATTATAAAAAATTTATAAAATAAAATAATATTTATAATATAAAATATATATAAAATAAATAATATATTTATATAATAAATACATTTATATTTTATATTAATACTATCAAAATATTATAATATTTTATAATAATACTGTTAAAATATAATAATATTTATTTTTTTATTTTATTTATTTTTATTTAAAGAGTTCACCTTCTACTTTTACTCGCTTCGCTTCCACAACTTCCCAGCTGGCCCTCGCGCTGCTCTATATCTTATTTAAAACTTTCAATTGATTCCGTAATTGTCTTGAGAGTGCATTTGCCCTGCTTTGTTCTTAAGTGTTTAATGGCCTCAACTTGCAAATGCGGCCAATTAGCCGCAATTTGAGAAACGTGGCAAATAAAATAATAAATAAATTAAATGCTTTGTTGCTGCGCGCGCGCCGTGTGAAAGTCCTCTTTAATGTTTCAGATATTTTAATTGCGAGTCAACTCTTTTGATTTTTCACTGCAGCAAAGAAACATTCCTCAAGGACTTGCGCCAAGTGGCAATTATGTCCTCCAGCTAGTCGTTGAGTGTGCACTCCAATTGGCAAAAGGAGCGCAGCTCGCTTGCCCCTCGCTTGCTGTTGCTGCTGTTGTTGTTGTCGGTTGTCGTTTGTCGGTTGTTGCCAGTTGGTGTTGCATGTTGACAAGGCCCAAATGCATTTAATTTTCTTAAAGAGGCGCGTAATTAGTTTGCCCGACGAGCACTCAGCACACACACATGCACACTCCCTACACTCTCACACACATTTGCTCGGGCTCACGCCTTGGCACTCAACTTTATACTTATATATTATATGGCATAATTCGAGGCGCCTGTGCAGGTTTGGGGCACGGCGCGCTGCCTCGTTGCAACAGCGGCCACTAATGTGCCTCTTTGAGGTTTCGTAATTAATGTTTAATTGCTGCGAAACTTTGCTCCGGGTTAGCCTTGCGGCTCCCAACACAAATATGCAGTTTTTCGCCGCCAGCCAAGCGCAGCGCCGCATGATTAAAAAATGTTCTGAAAATCTGCACTAATTAAGGCCAACAATGGATGTTAGATGATCATATGAGGACTGTTACTACGTGAGAGAAGGCTTAACTAAAGTCTAGCATATCATTGTTACAATTCAGTTCGATTTTGTTATTAATAGTTCGATTTCACATACTAAATTTAAATCAGCTTTGATAATGTACAGCAAATTGTAATCAAATATGCGTCACACGTGTCGTATGATTGATATTTGAAATGAACAGAAATTTGACAGCATTTGATATTAAATATATTCCATATCAATTTGCCTTTGAATTGTCATTAAAATTTAAATATAATAAGCGCAAGTGTAATATTTGACATCAAAGACAATTTTGTTTTATTAAATTTACAAAATTTTATAATATTTTCTAGTTTTTATATTTTAATTTATTTTTCATAATTTACAGCATGGAAATTCGAATGAAATTTATTGAAAGTGGAGTACCAAGTATCGTGTGTGCAAAATTTAGTAATGAACCAAATTTAGTGCAAGTTATTTGCTATGGTGTTCATATATTTTGAAGCTTCCCTAATCAAAAATTCATTTTATTATAAATGAAAAATTTATTTTTGCAGCATTTAAATTGTAATCAAAACTTTAATTAAAAACTCGTCACAGTGTTGTATGTTTGATATTTCGAAATCAGCTGAATATTGGATAATTCACTGAACTACACATAATATAATAATATTTAAAACATTTTCTCTAGGCGTAATTGTAAACATTTTTAGGTTCAATACGCATCAAAGAAGTCATATGAGTAATAATTTGTATCAACATATCCGAAATTAAAGCAATTCGCATGGTGTTCAAAAATTCTTAAATTTTCTTCTTCAATTTAAAATTTTTTTAAAATATTTTTAAGAATTTTAAATTGTATAATTATAAATTTAGAAATTTTATGGAATCGAAATTCAAAACGTTCCCAATAATTTAAAGATATTTAGCTGCAATCAAAAATATTTCAAGCTAATTTAATTTTAATTTAAATGCTGAAATATTTCAAAATTTGTCTAATCAAAATCTGAAATTTCTTAAGCTTTTTTACAGCGCTTAAATCGTAAATGTAAAAGTTAAATGAACAGCGCGTCACACGCGTCGTATGTGTGATATTTGGAGTCACAAGCGAAATGTTATATAATTTATTTATGGGGCACGCCTGGGGCGCGGTCATAACGTTTATGCAAAAAGTTTAATCAACAAATTTAAATCGCTTAGAACGTAACTAATTTACGCTGCGGTGCATAGCGCAAAGTTTTGCCCATTTGCGCATCGTAATGATAAAAGTTGAGTTGCTCGCGGCCAAACGCGAGGTGTTGCCAGGTGCGAAGCTGACGTGAAACACTCCGAGCAAAGGTTGCTAAATATGTATAAAATAGTGATGCAGCACAATTGATTAGTGGTCGGAGCAGTGCTGTGGTCAAGTGGGGATACAGCCGATAGAGAGAAAAATTTCAATGGATTTTTTGTTTGGTTTTGCTACGTTGTGAATTGAGCTGAGAGCTGCACACTTGAATGGCAACAGTGAATGATCAGCCATACGAGTCAGAGTTCACGTAATTAAATAGAAAGCCCAAACAGCAGGCGTACCACAGTGCGTATGCGTGATGCAAGGCACTCGAAACTCGGCTCAAGTTGAGTTGAGGCAAGCGCCGACAGGGACAAAAGAAAAATACGAGAGAACGAGTGCGCCAGAGCCTTTCACATCAATTTGTTTGGCCTGCGTATTGAATTGCGGTTTATGGATAAGCACAAGAGAAGAGTTGCAGCTGAGTTGCGGCAGCGGCAATGGCAACGCCAACTGCATCGACAACGGCATCGACAACGGCATCGGCATCCGACAGATACATAGATAGACTGTGTGGAAATGTGGAAAGGGGGCCAATGGCAGTTGCAGTGCGTTTGAGATTGTGGGGAGTGCTTCGAGTGCCACTCAAAATTTGTAGAATTCATTTATGCAAATGAAGTGGCTTCTATGACGCCGTCTCTCAGCTTGCCACGCCCGCAAAGCAAGCAAAAAATCCAAATGGGTAGCAAGAAGATGAAGAAGAAGAAGCCAATGCTGAGGCAAGTAATGAATGAAATTTGAGCAGATTATTCAGTTCCTTTTACGCAACAATTAAACAATTTACGTACATTTTCGAGTGCTCTAACATTTTGCTAACTAATTAAGCCAGGGAGCCCAGAGAGAGCTGCAGGGCTTGCGCCCAGCATGGCTGCCCAACGGATAGTCTCTCTCCCATTCTCTCTCTCTCTATCTCTCTCTGTGTCGGCTAGCCTTTGAGCGGGTCGAGTTAATTTGCACTGATGAACCTGAACACAATGCCCGGGGGAGCCGAGCACCAGAAATGAATACAAAAAGCTTTTAATTGAGGCGCCGCTGCCCACTGCAGCTCAGCCAAATTAAGTGTGATCTTTGAGAAAACTGATTTTGATGGCTCCAAGGGATCGGAAATTGTGAGTGGCAAGCAAAATATGTGAGATGGCAGTAGGTTATGGGAGAAATAGGTTTGATTTAATGATTTGAAGTAGAATGATAAACTCATAGCATTTTTAATCTTTAAATTAAACTAAATTTAATTTAATTTAATTCAATACATCCAATTATTATTTAGAATAGAATTGTTATCCTGTCCATAAATTATTTAGCTATTGCAATTTGTATAAATCTCTTATTATTTTAAAAATCTTTTTTAGAATTTTTTGTTTACTTAGAATTTATTTGTATTTAGCTTTAACTGTTTGTCTGGAGTAGATAAATGTTGGAGATCATTCTAAGAGCTCAATTTATATAATATAATTTTCAAGTCGGAATGGCCGACAGTGCGCTGGATTGAAATCAAAGAGGCTCACAGGTTCACAAGGATTTCTATTGCCTTCCAGACTAGTCATTTGACGCTCAGTCGCATGCTAAATCTTATTGCATAATTCTTTGTAGGCCATTTTCGATAGGAATTCCAGTATAATTATGCTGTGGAAACCCTTTAGCGTATGGCCGCTTGCGATTTATTTCTTGATCGTCTCAAGATTATAGTCAAGGCAAAAGTGATTATAGCATACCAAAACGAGTTGATTCTGAATTGATTTTGGAATTTTTCCACATATTCTGTACCTCGAAATAAATCATTATGTAGTATGTAGTCTGAAATAAATAAAATAAAATAAATTTAATTTCCCAAGTTTTATAGCTTAAAATAAAATAAAGTAATAATCCAAATCTATGAAATCCTTAAAGGCTAACCCCTCAAATGTTTAAAATAAATTAAAATAAATAATAATAATAATTATCTAAGCCAAATTCATGAAATTCTTAATAACTAAAAAATGTTTAAAAATGAATATAAAATGAAAATAATTATCTGATTTTATTTATGAAATTCCTTTTCAAATATTTAAAATAAATAAAAATGATTAGCTAAGCCAAAATTGTGAAATTCTGAACAGCTACCCCCTTAAATGCCGAACTCTGTCTATGCACATATTATAGATTTATCATCCACATTCAATGCAATTCTCAACATACGATTTAAATATATATATCCATTACTCCAAAGGCAACTTATTAATTAGTTCAGCTTGGTTCGATTGAACTGTGAAACCGGCTGGCGAGCTGCACTTTGCTTAAGTGTGCTTAAGACCTCAAGGATTGCCGCTTGTCAACGGCGAGTCGGAACAAATGCTAATATAAGCTCCCAGTTCCCAAATCACTTTCAAACCTGTGCAGCGCACTAAATTCGAATGGCTGCCAAACGGAGATACCACACAGATATAAATATATATATATGTGTTATATATATGTATGTATAATGCAACAAATCTACGTATAATATGCATGTGAATCTGCGGAGCTTTTACGATTCGGCCAGCGGGGATTATGTGCTCAACGGTTGTGCAACTGTCACCAGTATTGAAAAGGCTGTGGCGACGGGGGCGGGGCGGGGCGGGGCGGAGCCCACACGGGCGCACTGCGGGGCCGTCACACGAGCGGACAGCGACAGCAGCGATGTCAGTTGTTGATTAAATAAAAGAGAAACCGGCCAAAAAAAAAAAGAGAAGAAGCAGAGAAATGTAGAGGAGAGTGAATAAAAAAAAGCGAAGCTGAACAAAGGCAAATTCAAAATGAAAACTAAACTAGAAAAAGTTTACTTTTAACATCGATTCCCAGGGCATTTTTTAGTGCACTGCAACAAATAGTAAAAGACTAAAGAGACAGAGAGAGAGGGAGAGGGAGGGAGAGGGCGGCAAGTGGATAGAGAGAGAGCAAGAGTTGAGACCTGCCAGAGTGCAGCAAATAAATAATTCAGGCCGAAATGTCAAACAGCGTCGTCTAAGGATGATTTTTGCGGAAGTTGTTGGCAGCCTCGACTCCTCGCAGCATCTACAACTTTGCAGCATGAATAAGTAAACCATTGTCTGGGCCAGCCCAACCCCCCCCCCCCCCTTCTCCAGCGTCGTCCTTGCCACTCGGCTCCATTGTTAAAAAGTTGTTGACGTTGATGCTCGCTACGTGTAAAAAGGTGAACAACATTTGTAGACTCGCAATTGAAGTGACATTTCACACGGCAGTCGCCGTTGCCTCTCGCTCTCTCTCACTCTTTCTCTCTCTCTCACACTCTTTCTTTTGCCTTTCCCTCTTACCCAACGCATCACGTCATCTGTCTGCCAAACTGACTTCTGGTGACTTGTGCCGCTCACGTCGTAATTATTTGCAGCAAGTTGAAATTTATACCCGCAAAACTTTTGCCCGAATACACACTCACACACACTCACACACACACACACACACACACACACACACACACACACACACACACACACACACACACACACACACACACACACACACACACACACACACACACACACACACACACACACAGAAAGTGAATGAATACATCAAACAGCGATAACCATCCCCTGGACCACAACAAAGCCAAAACAAATAATTTCCATCAGGCGCAATTGCTCGGGCGTTGCCCCACGCTCGCTCGCGGGGGGTGTTTGGCATTTTCTTACCCTCTTCTCTCGAGGGTTGCTTTGTTTCATTACTGGCATGGCAGTTTATTAAAAAATTTGTGCCCGAAATTTAATAAAAACATCAGCCAGCGACTACGCAAGAAATCACAGCACTTGACGCACCACATTTCACGAACCCCCAAACCCAAACCACCCGCTGGCCAGACGCACATCCTTGGCCATCCCTTTGCCAGGAAAGGTCAATCTCTGTGCAACGGCTGTGGTATATAAATATATATATATATAAACATATATATAAATATATATATACATATAGATTTGCTCAGCTTTTGCCACGCTTCGGCATCCCTCAATGTGTCGCCGCGCTGGGGTTCGCATCCGTTTTGCCAACCCCAATAGCCCCATCCCCCCCAATGAGCTACCGTTTATTGCCTTTTCTTTGGTTTTTTCTCTCATTTCTTGCTGCTTTTGTTGTCGTGCAACTGTTGCTTCTGTTGCTGGCCTTTGTTTTTGCTGTTGCAGCGTGTCGCATCATTAATTTTCTACAGCTATTTGCTTGCAACCCCCGCTCGGACCCCCGCTCAACCCCCCTCCCCCCCTTTCCTGCATGTAACTCATATCACGCCTCTGTATCTGCGCCTCTGCCTCCATAAATTTTGATAATGTGTCAATTTATGAATGGCCCCATCGGCGTCTGCTTGTCTATTTGACCGAGGGGATTGTCTGCTGTCAGCATATTGATTGTTTTTATTGATAGCCCGAAACTCTGCGTTTATGGATTGACAAGTGTCTAGACTGCTCAGCACAATTCGATTCTTAGTTGTCTATCACAAGCGATTAGCACCTACCAATGGGCCGGCACACACGACAAGTGCTTAATAGCTCCCGGAATATCATTAGACTAAATATATGTGTATAGAAATATGGTAGTTAAATTATTGGAATTTAGAGAAATTGTTGATGGTCTTAGAATACCAAATGAAAAGTAATCTTGAAAGTGAATTATTGATGAGATTAAAGCTTGGTATGTTAACTACTGTACTACCCTTTAACTACTCTGATTCCAATCGGGGTGCCCACTAATATTACTATTATACAGTCATGTTACTCCTATACCTATTCTTATACGTTAACTTATACCACTTATATATACTTATATATTCCAAGGATAATATTAACTTATACCACTCTTCTACATTTTAATTATAAGGCTTACTTATATTACTCTTAAGCATTTAAATGATAATATAAACTCATACCACTCTTATACATTTCAATGAGAATGCCAACTTAATCTACTATTCTACCTACCTATTATTAAGCTACTTATACTACGCTTATACCATCCAATCAATATTATTGCCTAAACTACTTTTCTCAATTCCAATTAGTCTACATGGACGACCCCCAAAAAACCTTCACAAATACTTTCAATAGAGCATACCTCAACAAACCTTTTATTAAACTTATATTAAAGTCCTTTCTAAAGCTAAAATACCTGAGCAGCATTATGTAAGCTTGTCCGCCCTTATCCGGGGCTAAATTCGTGAAGTGTCGTATTAATTTGAACACTCAGGCTCATTTAATTATTCATAGTCAATGTTTGTTCAATTAGAGCAAAAGCCGATGCCAGTGACTAATTAATGGATAGACAGTATAATCATCATCATCATCATCATCAACTTCATTAGCTATATGCATGACACACATGGCATTCCTGAGTATTTGTTTCAATCAGACTAATTAGGAAGTAATTTTCATTCGAGTCGGCGAAGAAACTGATGCAAAGGTTTTTAGCAATTTATTAAAGTGCGTCGGCTTAGGGTTTGAGCCTTGAGACTATACTCCCGACTCTATATATATATATGAATGAAATTATGCATAATATTTTCTTTCTCTATCACGTAAGTGTGACGCCCCATTTAAATACATTTCGATGGGTGTGCGTGGGTGTATGAGTGTGTGTGGCAATGAATCCCACGCATATGTCGAATGTATTCATTTGTTTGTAATTAGGGATTAAGTAAGATTACAGCCATCAATATCAATTATTTGTAGGCTCCAGCACATGCCAATGTATTTGTTGCCCTACATGTGTTTATTACAATTTACGCACAAATGAAGCCCAAAAAAATGGAACAACAGAAAGGAATAAGAAAGAAGTGTGGAACTAAAGATATCCTAGAGTAGAGTAGAGTTGGGAGTCATTTTATTGATTAAGACAGAGATATAAAAAGGAAAAATAAATAAATATAAAAAGGAAAAATATATTTGGAATTTATTTATAGAATTGAGTACTTTAATTGACTTAAAAGCAAATAGAAAATATAAAATAAAAGAAAAATTTTCTTTAATAATTTTGTATAACATTTTTTTATAATTTTGGATACTTTTTTTGATTATTATAAATTTATAAAATGGAAAAATAAATATAAAATGAATTATTTTATTTTTATTATTGTATACAATATATTTATTCAAAGTTAAAAATGTTTATAGAATTTATAAGACATAAAAAAAAGGTAAATTAAAAAAAAATTAAATATGTATAAAAAATACTTAACGTTTTTATTTTAAAAGAATTCTAGAGATCTCTGCAATCTGCATTCACTTATAAATTGTTCAGTCAGATTCATTATTCTGTCTAATAAAAACACAAACTACCCCATCTAACATCCACAGGGTATGCGCACGAGTTCCATTTCCATTTCATTTACTAAGGAGCAACAAAAAAGAAGCGAATAAACCCCCACAATAGTTGGGGCACAATACATTATATAAATTAATGCTGATCTAATGGAATGCATATTCAGTGGGCTCCTCCGAAGTACAGTTTATGCGCGTTTAGTTAATTGCAATTGAGCTCCGCCGTGGATTGTGGGGCATATGCGCGTTCGCCCGCTCCACTCGACCGCTGGCTATTTATGGCTGACAGCTGGAGGAGAGTCTGGTGCGCTGCCATTTGATAAATCCGCTTATGTTCTGACCGCATGTGTATTAGAAATTGTAAGTAGCTGTACTGCGGGACAGGGAGCTGACAGCTGTCAGCTGATTTTTGTAATCAAAAAGCAAATAAATATATACAAATGACAGTTAATGGTAATCGCGGGATTAGAGTTACTTAAAGACAAAGGAAAGAGCAGGAGTTGAGACGGAATTGAGAGAAAGAGGCGTGAAAATGAAATTAGAATTTCCTTTTATTATAAAAGGCAAATGGAAATTGTTGATAATTTATCTAGGTGCAGGATTTTCATATACAGCTAAAATTTATTTATTTATTTTATTTATTATAAGTTGAGACTGAATTGAGTGAAAGGGGCGTGAAAATGAAATTATTATAGAGTTTTCTTTTAGTATAATATGCAAATGGGAATTGTTGATAATTTATCTAGGGGCAGGATTTTCATATACAGCTAAAAATAATTTTCATTTCATTGTTTTAATAACCTTTGTTCTGTCATTCTCTGCCTTTTCCTAATCATAAATGCCCACCCATATATATATATACAATTTTCTAAAAGTCTCTACAAGTCGCCGCTGCCTTTCACTTTGTGCTAAAGGGAATTACAAATTACATGTGTCTCTCGTTCTCTCTCTGTAATTATATTTGCCGCAAGTTTCGAGTCGGTTGTGAATATATTTCGGCTGCATTGCATAAAGTCATTCACGATTCTCTTTCATTTTCTTCTCTAATTTAACAAAATTAGCAAATAAAAAAGTTTCTTTTCCGCAAAATTACACAAATGTAATTCAAATGCCATCGGGACGGGCCGACACGAAGGACGCAGGACGCAGGACGCCGACTCAGTTGGCCCTCCCCAACGAAAGAGGGCAAAAGTCAAGCAGCAGGCGGCCATAATGGGGGGCGAAACTTTTTGAAAATTATATGATAATTTAAATATACAAACAAATTGTGTGGCACTTTCAATAAAACTTTGGCCATTTCTTGCCCGGGCTTTCAGCTGTTGTCCGGGCCAGTTGAGTTATTAGCGTATTAAGTGTAGAAATTTACGGACACAATTTCGGATCGCCGGCCTGGAGCTGGGGCATGCAACGCATCTATGGCTCGCTCAAGTGACTGTCATGCGGTCATGATTGATGGAACTGACAATTGCGGCAACATCCGCACAACAATGAGCCAGGGAAAGCGCAACGCAACGCAACGCAGCGCACCAAGCCAAATCAATCTCCGAACAACCGAAAAACCCATTGCCAAATCTATCCGCCCTCTCTCTCTCCCACACTCTCTCCCTCTCCCTCTTCCTCCCTCGCTGAAAGCATTTCCATGCCGATGTATGCAGCAATTTTGACGCTGTCAACTTCAAAAACAGAAATGGCACATTTGCATGACAGCTCAATTCGTGAAATATTCGACAATGAACCGTACGTCGTGTGTGGAGGGCTCTGCATGGATGTGGGTGTATATTTAGCTTTCATATGGACTTCTCCGCGTTTTGCAACTGTTTGGCATTCGCATATCAGAGGTAGATCATTCGATTTGAGCTCGATAATGTGCGGCTTGTGCATGAACTCTGCAACTACCTAATTATCTATTATGAAATTCGTAAATTTCTATATTTGGATACGAAAACATTATAGCTCCAAGGTTTATTGAGTCTGGAAATTTGGGAATTTATGATTTAAAATGATAATTTCTATAGTGTTGAATGAACACCAAAGAGTTCAGAAAAAATATAAATAAAATATATAAAATATTATAATATATAATATATATGTGAAATATTATAATATATAATATAAATACTGTCAAAATATTATAGAAAATTTATTATTTCATTTTAAATAATAAATTATAAAAGAAATTTAGTATTTAAATATTGAATATCTGAAAGAAATCAAGATTTGAATCAGAAGCATAAATCGAAAGAAAGAATCGATAATAAAAATTAAAAATAGTAAAAAAAAAAATTTTGTTTAAATAAATGAATGTTAATAATATCAAAATATAATAGAAAAATTATTATTAAATTTTAAATAATAAATAATAAATTAAATGTAGTAATTTATTATTTATTATTTATGAAAGAAATCAAGATTTGAATCAACGGCGTTCGATTCATTGACATAAATGGAAAGAAAAAGCAGTTGATTCAAGTCGTATGGGCCACAAATTGTGCAAAGATTCATGTCTACAATAAAACTACATATATGTTAATAATATAATTTGAGTGCCTATAACAGTTTAATGGTGCGCAGGTGTGCGTTCACTGCTGTTGCTGCTGCTGTCTATATGTCGGTCGGGCCGCGGGCATTTGTAATAAATATTTGACGCAAGGCACTTTTTTTATGGTTTAACTGCAGCGCAGTGACACCAAGCCGCACTTAAAATGCCAATTTTCGACAGACAAAACCACAATTAATACGCCGTAGTCCGCTGTCCATCGGTCGCTGTCGGGCTTCTGTCGCCTGTCCGCCACAGTTGCAGTTGCAGTCGGAGTCGGAGTTGGGGCTGGAGTCGGAGTCGGAGCTGACTGTGGCTGGCAGTTGGCAGCGCAATTTCAGTGCGGGCCAATGCAATCAAAAAGGATTCACATCCGCAATATCGGCGATGACCTCAAAATCAACATCGGGCCTGAACAGCCCAGCACAGACTGTCCACTGTCCACTGTCCGATGTCCACCTTCCCATCCTCCTCTGTCCAGTGCTGGGCAGCCAATTTATTTGTTGACCCGTGGGCAATGCAGTCAATTTTTCGACTGCCTGACCAACTGACGGACGGACGCTACGCTTCCCTCAACTCTCGGCGACTGAATCAGTTCACAGTTGCAATCTGTGCCAGCTGAACGTCTGACCCTCCGACCCTCCGTCCCTCCGTCCTTCCGTCCGTCCGTTGTGTTGGGCTGTTTGTTCGGTTTTGCTGGAAATAAACCTTTGAGTCGCAATTTTTACGTTCGACTGCGGAAGACCACAAAATAATGACAGGAAATTATCTGAGAGTAAGAATATGGTAGGTCGAATGGGCCGACTGCCTGCCATCCAACCGGCCAGTTGGCTGACATCCAAAACAATTTCGCTCTGTTGTGATTACGAATTTCGTCCGGTAGTTCGCTGACAACTGCATCCACGCCTGACTTGCCCGTCTTTATTGGCTTTCCGTAAGCCGTTTGTAGGCTGGCCTCAGTCGTTCTCTGCTCTCTGCTCTCGCAGTTCATTGTCACTAATTTGCTGCAATTTGACAACTTACAGCATTTATTGGAGCTGATCTGCTGCCCCCTCCTGCCCTCCCCACCCGAGTTGCTGTTGCCAACAATTTTTAATTGAAAAATTGGGTGTGTGTGAGCGAGTCTGCAAAAACTTTGTGCAGCAACTTTTTACACCTGTAAGGTGTAAATGTCGGGTGGGCGGGGCTGGCACGAGAAACTGCCCAAGTTTTATAATTTTGTTAACAGTGCAAAAAAGCAAAATAAAATAAAATGAAAGAAGCAGAAAACACTTTGTGAATAGTGCACAAAGTTCTGTATCGTGTTTTGGTTTCTCGTTAAAAGGCATTCGTGTTCCTCCAGCCTTTTTGTTAATAACCAATTTGCAAAGTGCGCTTAACTTTGCAACAGCAACAAAAAGGCCGCCGAGATGGCAATAACTTTCATTATGCAAATATTGTAAAACAAAAAGTTTATAGAGCAGAATGCACATCGAAGGCTATTGGAAATTGCAGAGGCAAAGTTGAAGTGGGTTGAAATGGTATGATATGATATGATGTGAGATGGTGTATTATATAATATTATATTATAATACATGATATGGTATGATATGACATGATATGAGATGGTATATAATATGGTATTATATGGTATGCTATGATATGATGTGAGATGATATATTAAATGATATGATATGATATGATATGATATGATGTGAGCCGATGTATTAAATGGTATGATATGGTATGATATGAAATGATGTGAGATGATATGATATGGTATGAAATGATATGATGTGAGATATGATCTGATATAGTTTATAACAAAACATACTATACGATGTGGTGTGATATGGTATATGATAATAATGATATGATATCATAATATTTTATACGCTATATCATATGGTATTGTATATAATATGGTATTGCATATGATATATGATATGTGATACGATATGATGATATGAAATGATATTATATTACGATATTCTGACATATTACGAAATGATTTGTTATGATATAAGATTTGGTATGAGAAAGTATATGTTATAATATGATACGAAATGAGATATTATGATATGATATACTATGAAATAATAAGGTATTATATGATATGATGTGATATAATACATTATATATGATAGAAAATCATATGATCTTATATGGGTTATATAAATTATATGATATGATGTGGTGCGACCAGGCAATTAAGGTAGCTGAAAAGATTTTATGATATTAAATTTGCGTATACGAAAAGATTCTTGAGATTTTTAATTGGTATCAGGCAAAGAACTCTTGAATTCAGTATCTAAAGATGTTGGACTATGAAGCTCATTTTTTTTAGTCTATCCCTTAACTATATATTTTATACATTCTTTATCTACATACATGTCATTCATCCATCCATTTAAATATTTATTATTTTCAGCAGACGCTGTCAAGGACTTTTGTTACATACAAACTTTATTAATGTAAAAAATCTTCTAGGCATAAAAACTAACCTGCCCGAAGACAAATTATGCTCCGATTTCAGTTATTCACATGAGCTAAAAATAGCAGAGGTCTTCAATCCTACAAAGGGGCAGGCAGAAATCTAGCTAAATACATTTAAATCCAGGCAACACACTCACGTGTGTGTGTGTGTATGTGTGAGATGGTTTAGTAGCTGTTGCTTCGGCGGACGTGCGACTTTTATCCTGCTGAAAGGTGTTAATTGAGTGGCTTCATTTGTTCAACGGAAATGCCCATCAATTAAGGTAATCACGCAACCAAGTCACACCGCACGGCCACGCCCCCGAGAAGCGGCTGTCCACAGAGCACAGAGCCAGCCAGTGAGCCAGTCAGCCAGATTCAGGGTCCTGTCTGTGCTGTGTGGTCGTTGGCATTAACGACGGCCGTCTAAAAAACTGCGTGACTGACACGCCACGTTCACAAGTCCATGTCCAAGACCAAGTCGCACTAGCCCAAAGGGATTGGGTGTGTACGAGTGTGTATGAGTGTGTGTGTGTGTGTGTGGGTGTTGACTTTCTGCTTGGCTTTGTTAGACGAGCACAAAGGCAAAAAGCGCTCCTAATTGGCCGGCTAACTGAAAGTGGCTGCGGCGTTCTCCATTCACATGTCAATCAAAGCAAGACACACACACACACATTCACACACACACACTCCTGCACAACCCATTTGGCCATATCAAATTCAAAGAAAATTTGCCTCCCACTGTGCAAATCAATTCATTACAAACGCCAGTTGACAAATTTTCCAAATGCCAAACACAGAGAGCTGAAGCCAGGCGGCAGCAAAATGAAAATGGAAAATGGCGAATATTTACATCACACACACACACACACACACTTACAGCCACACACACAATGCAAATATATGAGAGAGCATAAAATGAGCGGTGGAACGTGCTGCAACATCAAATGATGAGATTATCGTAAACTCGCCGAGACCATAAAGCAGCAGCAGCGACAGCAGCAGCAGCGACAGCATTCGTCTCTGAGCGACGGCTAGAACGGCCTGGGCTGGCCGTAAAAAACGCTTAATAGTCCATTAAAGGGATTAAACACACAGGCGAGCGAGGGCCAAATAGCTGAACAAATTCCTCGACATGGCCCATGTCAGTCGTTAGTCTCGCTCCTGTCCAGGCCCAGCGATAGACACGCTGCTAAAAATCATACGGCCAGACGATTCCCACACGGCCACCGCTGCGTATGAGCGATATTGAAAAGTGGGCACAATCGAATTGAGAGAATTCTTTATGGCCAGGCGAGTCCGGAGCCCGGAGTCCGGAGTCTAGCTGGTTGGTTCGTTGGTCGATGGCTTAATATAGGCAAATTAAACTAAGCTTGGCAAATTGCGTTTCAGTCACGTTCCAAGCAATACACAAAACAGCTCCATTTCCATTTCCATTTCGTTGCGAAGCACAAGCAAACCAAAGCCCGAATACGAATCTAAACACATGCAATGTCTAGAAAAGAGATTTGTGCGGCAGACAATCGACGAGTGAATACCCTTATTATTCAATCTGATTTATTAAAGAGTGAATTAAGCTGAACGAGCTGACTAAGCTAACTAACTAACTAAAGTAAATCACGCAATGAATAAAGACTTTTATGAAAAAGACTTTCAATGCCAATAAAATATTTAATAAAAATTTTAAAAAGTATATAATAATAATAATAAAAAAATATTAAATAAAAATAAATAAAATATTATACATTAAATAATTATATCAAGCCAATTTAAAAAGTTATATATTTTATATAAAATATATAATCAAATTTTTAAAATTATTTATTCTATATTTAAAGAAAAAATAGTTATATATTATTTTAATTATTTTATTATATAATTTATTTATTTTTTTTTTATTATTTTTTTTTAATTTTTTAAAATTATATTTGATATTTTTTTTATTATTATTTTTATAAAATTTGTACATTTTTTATTGAATTTGTTATTACTAAAAATTTGTTTATACATTTTTTTTTTATTTCAAATTAAAAATTCTATAAAATTTTGTTTACAAAACTCTGAAATCTGTCAATTTGATGCACTTTCCATCAAGATGATTCCACAAGTATCAACTGCATATAATTTACATTTCTCTTCAAGCCCAAAACTGTCTCTATTCATGAACCTTTCGGCATACCCTCTTGAAGGGTACTAGAGCTCAGAGCACTCTGAAAATAATGCAATAAAAGTGGCATAAAAATAAAAACCTCCACACACACAAAAAAGGAGCCCAGACACACGCATTCGCACAGCATTTGCAATAACATAACAGGCAAATCTTAGCGCAGAAAAAAAAGAGAGAAGGCAGCAAGAAATCATAAATGTAATTGGGAAATTTTATGCGTCAACGCGGGGGAGCGAGGCGCGGCTGGTGAAATAGAAATGCCTGCCATGCCCATTGTGCCCACCCTCAGCAATGTTGTGCAAATAAAAGTTGAAATTGTCGCAAATTCTAAGAATAAAACAAGAAAATTTTCCACAAAAGCGCGCAAGCTGGAAAAGCCTTCCCCCAACTGCGACGCTTGCCCCTTTCCAAAAGTTTGAACGATACGCGTATGACGTTGACGCTTTCGCCATTTAAACTTCCTGCGACAGCTGTGAGCTCAGTTAGACACACACACCCTAACACACACACACACCCAAACACACACACACACACACACACACACTCGCACAATGGGCGCCTGTTCGGTTTATTGCCAGCAATCAATTAAAACGGCAAGTCATTTGTGACAAAAACATTCGCAGACATTTGACTTTACGTACGGAATTTGGTATATACGCCGCAGAAAATCGATATATGCACATATGTGTGTATATGGCACATACATATGCAGACATATGTAACATGATATGCATAGATGTGCGTGTGTAACATTTCCATATCATGCAACAAAGGCAAATGTCAAGGGGAAAAGTTTCAAGTAATTCGTTTAATACAATTACCGCATCAAGTGTGAGACGCAGACAAATGAATTATTTAAAAACTTAGCCAAGTAAAGTTAGGTATTACAGACAAGTTAACAAAAAACAAAGGCTTTTGTTGTAGCTTAATATAATATTTTATGCTTGGCCCGAGGGAAAAGATTTGCTATGTAATTTGTAATAATAAATTTCAAGCTAATAAGTCCATAAATTATTGATAGAAAAGCAAATTGAAGATGAATTATGAAATTTTTTAATTAAAAACTAAGAAGCAAATATATATAAATATAAGAAAAAATCAATTCAAAAATATTTGAGACTTTTTTAATTTGAAATAATTTTAAATTAAAAAAAAAATTAAATAACTTTAAAAAAATACTAACAACATACAATATATTTGAAAATTATATTTATAAATTTTAAAATTATATATTAATATTTAAAAAATTGTTTTTAAGCACAAAAAAATATGTAAAAATATTCAAAAATATTTAATACAGCAAAAGCAAAGAGTTTACTTAAAATGTATTTTTTTTCTATTTAAAAACATTGAATAAAGCTTAGCTTAAAGCCTGACTCTAGGCAATGACTCTTACGTTGTACTAATACCACTTAATCCACAACAATTCCTTTATTTCAATAAAGATTTGCATTTTTAAGTATTTGCATCTTTAATCCTTAAATATGTGTATGCTAAGCATGCTTTTACTTACATTTTCTGCTTCCATTATATTATGTTTATAATTCATAATTTTCCCCAATAATCTATCAGAACTTGCCCCTTGCCAAAGTGAGTGAACTCGTCGAAATGTTGGGAAATAAACTCGAGCAGCATCGAGTGCACACCCCATTAACAAAAATGTTTGCTCAATAAATTGAACCTACACAGACTTTAGTAATTTTCAAATCCAAAATAAACACATTGCAGCTGCAGGGGAGGGAACTGACTGACTGACTGACTGAGTGGGTGACTCGATGGGTGACTGGATGGGTGACTGGGTGACTGGTCAGCCAGAGCATGGCCAACGCCACAGCCAATGCCACAGCCACAGCCAAAGCCAAATCCAAATCAAATGTGCAGCTGCTAATATTAAATGTACACAGATGGAAGAGTTAATCCTTATCGACAATTTGACATCAGCAATTTTCGATGCTTTTGCTTTCAAATAACGGAAACCATTAAGTTGTCACATGCACATGCAGTTGCCCAACACAGAAAAAGAAATAAAAATGCCATTCGACTTGTTTACGCAGAGCTTATCGAATTGTAGATTCCCTGGAGAGAAGATAAAATAAAGTGGATTGACAGAAGTTGAACTTGAACTTGATGAAGATGGAATCTGAGAAGATTCTGATGAGTTGAACATGGATATAATAAAATTGATATAATAATAATAATGATATATATAATAATGATAATAATAATATAATAATAATAATAATAATAATAATAATAATAATAATATAATAATATTAATAATAATAATATAATAATAATATTAATATAATAATAATAAGAATAAAATAATAAGAATAATAGTATATGGTTCAGATAAGACTCTGAATTGATAAATGCGATGAAGATGGATTCCGATAAGATTCTGGAAGATTTTATATAAAAAGTGATGTATATGATGAAAGTAGATGCTGGTAAGAGTGATAAGTTATTGAATATGATGAATAAATATTCTGAATGATTGAATATGTTCAAGATAGATTCGAATTATGATTCAGAATGATTGTATATACATTAGATGACTTCGCATAATATTCTGAATAATTAAAGATAGATTCTGATTGGATTATGTCTGATTAAATTAGATATAACTAGATTCTGTAGATTCTGATGAGATCTTGAATGATCGAATATGATGAAAATGGATTCTGATACATTTTTGAATGATTGAAAATTTTTAAAGCCAATTCTGATTTGAATAAAGATTCTGATGCGTTTGTGAAAGGAATTCATGAAGTAGCTTTCAGTGATATCTGCCTAAATTATTGTATATTCATATTTATATATATCTAATAGTATATATGTCTAATCTAATATCTAATAGATACCCTACCCTCTGACTTCTCTACTCCTTCTTCAATTCGGCCTCTCATATATCAGCTGTGAGGGGACAGAGACTAAAGGAGATTCGCTGAACTGGCGGCAGGGCTGTGTCCACTTTCAAATGTTGTGGCCAGCATGTATTTGTGGGTGCAGTGTGTGTGTGTGTGTATGGATGGTGTGTGGGGGGCTCTAGCGAATGCCACAAGTGGTCATTCAGACAAATGGCCAAATGGCGGCGCTCATGAATAATTCAGATTTTAAATTGCATTTATGCAAATGCCATGCGGATGCTTGCAGATTTTCGCCACTGGCTGTCGCGAAACGGAGGCGTCACTAGCACCATGCACCCAGTGCCCGGCCAGCAGCAGCGGTGGCAACGGCGGCGGCAGCGGCTCCTGGTGACGCATTTGCAACTAAATGCCCCAAAAGCTGCGAGTTTTTCGCTAATGCACAATTTGTATGCGTCAACACTTTCGTCAGAACCCACCGAGCAGACAAAGGGGAGAGAGAGGGAGGCAGGGAGGAGAGAGAGATAGAGATGCATTAATTTTTATCAACCCAAATATCAAAACGGCGTTGATAGTGCCCAGCCAGGAGCAGCTGCTGGAGCTGCGTTCGTTAAAGCCACCTTAAAAGCTGCTGCTGCTGCTGCTGCTCGGCCCGAAATGGAGGCCAAGTGAATCAGTGACCCGGCAGGAAATAAAATGGTCGTCAGTTCGAGGGCCACCTGTTTTGTGCTCAACTCTTTTGCCATCTGTGTGTGTGTGTGTGTGTGTGCAGAGTGCCAACTGCAGATGTTTTTCCCCCAGCCTCCGCCCCACTCGGAGTCTCGGTCCAGAAACTTGCAGATTTATTGCGCAGAAACTTTTATTGCCTTATAGAATATGTACGAGCATGGCCCAAGATAAAGATGCAATCTGCAACTTGTTCCACCGAGGAGACGGCAGGAAGGAGTGGAAAAACGAAGCCATTTGGCCAGCTGTTTCGAATAGTGCGGGCAATTGTAGTACACCGGATGCCATTTGCTTATCCGGACGGAACACGAGTATCTGCTATCTGTCGCTGCCAAAGGCATTTAATTGTTCCAAGTCCGCTCCTCTAATTAGCAGTTAGTTTGCCATTAGCAGCTCCAAAGGCGATTAAAGACAGTCCAGATGTTGAGCTGACGACATTCATTATTGCTCGTTTATTGCATAGTTTTTTACCGGGAGGAGAGAGAGAGAGATGTGCGTGGAAGTAGAATGAGAGAAAGAGAAGCAAATTATATAGTTTATATCATTTTATATTTTGGTTTATTGGTTTTTAATAATATATAATATAATAAAATATTAATGCACATAAAAAATAATTGTCAAGTCTCCAGTTGAGCTTTTTGCTCTATTCATCAAAGTTTCGCTAAAAAAAATAGTTGTTCAAATAGGAAATTTGTTTTTCGCTCACTTTGAACTATTTGAAAACAAACACAAATCAAAGCCAAAACCAAATAGCTCTACTGATTTAATGGTTATGCAAACATTAAATATTTGTTGAAGGTAAATTGTAACAATTAAGGGTGTAGGGGTAAAGGGTAGGGGAATACACCACTAGCAAATACCCTGCATGAATTTATGCAGGTGAGTTTTTAGCTGGGAAAAGAGGAAAGATAAGCAAAAGTTGGAGTTCGACTTTATAGGAATTTATACTTTATAAGAGTTTATACAAATTTTTGGAAATTACAGATGTGTAGATATGTAGAATATAGAGTAAAAATGATAGAATTTCCCAACTCAAGCATGATATTCAAGCATGACTGGGACAAAGAGTTGTCTTAGTTCTATCGACTTGCCTATTTGTATGTCACCAGGAATGAATATGCTTTATACAGCTAGCCAAGGCTACTTATAGCCACTCTCTCTTAATTTAAATTTTAAAAATTCCTAAACAAAAACAATTATAAATGTAGCTGTTATTAAAGTCAAGTCTATTTATCTTAAGTCTATTTATCAATAATATTTCAATGCAGTTTAAAGCTGCGCTGTTGCCACAATAAATGTTCCTTCTCTCTGAACGACGTTCGTCAAACGATCATACGACACAAAACTATCGATAGAATATCGATGACTATCGGTCTATAAGCTGTGAGAAATTGTACGGCAACTCATTAGTTGCCCATCGCTAGAGACTTGAGAGAATGTACTGAAAGACAAAAGTTTCCTTATATCAAATTTGTGAGCAGATCTGAAATGGATGTAGCAACTCAAACACCTCAGCATTTTTATACAACAGAAACAGATACAGTTATGCAATTTTTGGCAAAGCAGCTGGAAAGCCTTGAGAAGGAGCTGAAGGAACAAAACTCAGATCAAAAGAGTAAACCAACTGGCGGCAATCAGGCAACACCAAGACTTGCTGCGACATCAAATGTGAACCACGATTTCTATAGAGTTCACCTCGAGCCCAATGGCACGGTGTTAAGCAAAGAGGATTACGAGAGAATCGATCTAACCTCCTATCAGACCGCCGTGCGCGACTTGTGCTATATAATCTTCGGCAAGAAAGTGCTGGCCACCCACACGCTGTCCGGCCGCGTTGGTCCCGGCGCTGTGAGCCACAATAGGCAGGCCAAGCAGCAGCTGGATCCCGAACTGGTCGAGGATGTCGTGAATCATGTGCACAAAGTGTTTTTGGTACACCGGAGTCAGGTGCTGAACGGAATACGCGCAATCTGTCGCAGCGCGGCCAGGGCTCTGCGTAGCACCAGCTCCACCAAGGTCAAGAAGACTTGAATTGTTAGCCATATTTTGCTTGCAATAAATTATTGATGGAGCATAAGTTCTTGGAAAGTCAATTTCTTCGATAATCTAGCTCTTCGTTTCCCTTCGTCCTCTCCATTTGATAAGAATCAATCAAATGGATCTAATGGACCCTTCGACAATAACTGTGTGGCCTCAACTTAATGATGCTAATCGGATTTGAGAATACGCAGAAAGATATCGAGAACGACGAAGTGCGTATCACTTGCCATAACAACGAGTTGGGTGCGCACAGAAAAGGCAGAGACTGCTCAACGCTGGAACACCCGCACTTCGGGTAAGGGTCGAGTCTCGTTAGTGTAAACAAGCGTCAACCGCATGGAAATGGGCGCCGCTTTGTTGCCCGTCATTTGATGCGAATAAATTCGAATGCGATGCGACTCGACTCGACTCGAGTCGCCTCCGACTCGATTTGATATTCATTTATGCGCCTCGAAGATAAGCACTAAATAAATAAATCCCCACGCCTTGCCGGCGGGGGATAAAATGTAAATAAATGAGTGGAAAAATATGGTAAAAATTGAAGACGAACGCCTCGGGCTGATTCATCGATGGCATCAAAATGATTTGCTCTCAATTTGCATGGCCGCCCCAAATTAAAAATGTCAATCGAAACGGGTCCTAAATGCTTTGCTCTGCTTGCTTTTTGTTGGCTGTTTTATTTCCCATCAGCGATTGTTTATGTTTATGCACATATGTTGTTGCGAAATCAAAAAACATCATGAAATTGTTTTGCCAACATAATTTCCATGTTCTGCTGTTGCTGCTGCTGCCTGTTGTTTTTTCGTCCTGGATATTTCCGTGCGTTTACAAAAAGGATATGAACAACATCCGGCGCTTGGGCCCATAATTTCTAACAACATTTTACTACTCATTGCATTTGACCATGGCCGACCAGCCAGGCAGCCAACCGATTTGGTTATTACAAACTCATATCTTGTGCGCCTCTAACCAAACTGACCGCAGGGGCGTGGCATGGGGCCGGCAGCCAGGCAGGCAGGGTATTTGACCAATTTTTGGGGCGCGCTGCTAAAAATGCTCAAAATTTGCATTTTATATTAACGGAAACAGTTGTTGCCTTTGAGCGCACACACACACGCATAGAACTAGCAGCTGCCCCCTGCCCCGCCCCTGCCCCCGTCACGCCCCCCTTTCGGCCTTCGTTTTGGCTTATTGCTACAGCCGGGTGCACATTTCCCAAACAAATTTGACGCGTTTATGCATGTAAATTAAACAAATTTGATTTTAAATATCTTTTGGCAAAAGGCAGCCAACCAGCAGACCGAGCCGAGCCGAACCGACCCGACCCACCGGCCTAGAGCTGCCCCACCCACCCACGCACCACACACACGCAAGCGTTGCCTTCGCCGGACCCGGCCATATGCCAAGGCCAGCGTCATAAATATAAATCCAGCAATTTCTGTCCGGCCAAAGGAAATGCGAAATGCGAGCCAGCTGAGACGCATTTACTCAGCGGTTTTTCAATTTCGCCCTGGTGCGAGTATATTAATGTTGATATGTAGGGAAAGACCACTTAAGAGCTACCCCACATGCCATATGCACTTGAAGTGCTCGAAGGAAGTGAACGACTGGAGATACCCGGCTATGCGCCTTATAGAATATGCAAAAAATAAGGCAGAGGCCAACATGAGATGTGTAATCGAAAGTGAGAAAGATATAGGGTTGATTAGAGAGAGAAAGATAGAAAAAGAGAGAAGAAAGATAGAGAGAGATACCTTACACTAGGTATAACACCACAAAAGGAGAATGAAATAAGCAAAGTTTTAAAAGGAAGAACCAATGACATATGACAGTTCCAGAAAGGAACGCAAGTTGACAGCGAGAGATTCGCTTCGATTATAAAAGTCAACGATCGTGAAACTAGCAGAGGCAGTGCGAGCGAGAAATTTGGTAGATATAAGAAAAGACTTATCTTAACACAAAATTTCGACTCGATGCGTTTTACCTGTGATTAAATAATAGAAACTGAAATTGAGACTGAAATGTCTAATAGAGTTGCGCTAGAATCAACCCCATCTTCGATATAATTATCCTATATGAAAAGCTAGAAAAAATATGAGATGAGGTAATTGATATCGATGATAATTATTCTGGGTAGACTTACGGAATTCAATAACTTCTTATATACATGCTGCTTGGCATATGTCAGTACTTGAGCAAAGTCAAAGTCAAGACTCATATAACAAAGGTCCACAAGTTTTTAATATAATAAAGCTGCTAGATTATCTATATAACTAAAATTGCTTTAAGAATGTTTCACATAGCTATAGATTCATGACTCTAGCTCTCTAACTCATTCAATTATTGCCAGCTTTAGCCCGACTCACTAAGCCATTGCTGTTTTTCAATAATTTCCTCCATCTTCTCTCAAAATTCCCATGAACTGATATCCTTATATCCACTCCTATACACACCTCCCCTCCGTCCTACTCCTATGCAACTCGCATTTATATTCCACGCTACATCTTAAATACCTTCCACACTTGTAACTATTTTTAGTCCATTCAAACTAAGGAGTGGAAATTCCTTTTAAAAATTGCGAAAACAGCGAGACGAGGTATTTAACTAAGCTCCAGCATCGCTCTGCTGTTCGGGGCGAGGCTTAAAGCTAAGCAGCTCTCGAAAAGTTTTCTATTTGTCACTAATAAATACTTTTCGCTCACCTTATTTACCTTGCCAGAAATAGAAGTGGAAATAGAATCGAAAGCTGGCACGTGTTGTCGCATTCACTAAACGGATTATGAGGGCGAAACCGAAGCTATCGCTCGAAAATCGAAGAGCATTTTAACAATAAAGTCAAACATACTGGGAGCATTGTTGGCTGCACTTAAAAGTCCATTAATGGGCAGCACTAAGTGAGCATTTTGTGAGTGTGTGAGGAGTGTGAGTGCTTAAAGCTCATTCGGCTTCAATGTTTGCTCTGATCTGATTCCGGACAAGTCTGGGATTAGCAGGTGCTGGCAAAATGAATGCCTGACACGACTCTCAAATGACCTGTAGACTAGGCAAATGAAGTCGCATTTATTTAGGCACGTTCACGTTATACGTACGTGAAAGCTTTGCGAGCTTAAAGCTCTGCATGCGTGGCGTAGGCCGTGCGTAGCCTCAGGCAGGGTATGCCTGGCCTGGCCTTGGCTGGCGAAATTAATTTCAAGAGGCAATTGACTGCATATTTGTCGCCTTTTCGAGTTGCCCATTTGAGAAGTTGCCCCCAAAAAAGAAGAGTGAAAAAAAAACTATAATTTCGTTGAAGCTGTTGTTCAGTTTCTCTCCCTCTCTCTATCTCTCTCTCTCTCTCTGTCGCTTTTATGCTGTGGCATTTTGCATGGCACGCAAAAAACTTGACAATTGCAGCGGGATTTCAATGGCTGAAAAGAGCTAGCGGGTCGCCGTTGCCGTTGCCACTGCTGTTATGGCCATTTCAGTTGCCGCTGCTGTTACTTGTTCGATTTTGCGCCGCTGGCTTTGAATTTACAGTTTGGCTGGGAATAAAACGCACGAATGCGCCGCCGCGCATACAAAAATGACAATGGCAGGCAACAAATTTTGGAATTCCCAGCAGCACTTCAACTTCCGGCTCGGCCACTATTTTTCCCTTTTTTTCTCTGTGTGTGTGTTTCTGTTGACAAAAGTCCATTGAAAATGTGACTCCATTTGAGATTTGCCACAGTCAATGGGTGGAGAAAAAAAGGGGCTAAGGGGAGCGCACAATGATAAATACCTGCAACATTTTTGCATTGTCTATGTCGCTCTCTTAAAGCGCAACAAACTGAAATTGGTGAATGCAGTTGGCCTGGTTAAATCTCCAGTTGCCATCGCCATCGAAATGCTAAACTGACAATCTGTCAATCTGCTGAGCACGTGCAGTGACTCTCAGACTCTCACTCCGCCTTGGCCAATGCATTTGCATTTGCATTTTCGCCTCGCCTCTCAATCAATTCTCTGCGTGTGTGTGTGACGTAAAGTGCTCGCCAAAAGTAGTTGGACAGCACACGAATGTGGGGGGAGGGGGAGGCGAGTTGCGCACAAACTACTTCTCGGTCATCAATCAAATCCTCGATAAGGACCAAATTCAATTTTGACAAATCACAAATAGGCTTTTGTTAACTCAAATTAATGACAATCCAGTGTCCATTCTATATTGTACTTAATTACACACACACACACACACACACACACACACACCCACTTCATATGCATTAAATTGAAGTGCTCGCCTATGTATTTATACATGATCATTTAATTACCTTGACATGTCGTTTGGCCAGGTCCTTTTTGATGGATTATTTGAGCTGCATTTCATTTGCCTGCTTCAAGTGCACCAAAGGTGGACAACAGCCTGAAAGCTGAGAGGTAAAAGGGCATAAGCTCGGCAGGTTTAAGCACTTGTGCAATTATCTTCACTTTACTTTGCAGTTGGCTTATTATACAAAGTTGCTTTTGGTAGAGATAACTGGGAGCTATCAACATTCATTCATTATATATCAATATCTTATATATAATATAAGAATAATTTTGATTTATTTTTTAAAGATCAGAAGCGGAACTTTATTTCACAAACAAATATAGATTTAGTAAAAAAATAAAAAGAGATTTTGAAGAGAAACACTAATACGAGGATTGTCTGATAAAAAAGGGGTTCTCACTTCTAAATCCTTCTTTAATATAAATTTTGAAGAACTTAGTATTATTTAGCATCAACTTACATACATATAAGGCTCTCCACTTACAAGCTTAATATAATTTTTTTTTTTTTGAGTCAGTAGAAAACTTGAGCTAGTCCAATATATATAATCAACTGAACAACATTTTGTATGGGCTGCTTTTTTACGACTTTTAACCTGGTTTATCACAGAGACAGACACAAAAGGAGTGAGAATGCTGTAATTCATGACTTGTCAATGTAAATTCAGCGTTTGTTTACTTCACAAATAGCAAAACCGAATTGAATTCAATATTGAATTGAATGTATATGATAAATACATATATAAAAAAAATTAAAAAAATATATATGTATATAATTTAAAAAAATATACAAATATACAAATAAAATAAAAAATATATATAAATATTAAAAAAAATATATATATAAATAAATCCAAACTATATTTCAATATATATATATATATAAAAATATATATTGAATCCTCAAAAATGTGAGTTTCCATTGTCCAACGCATTGATTGTTTGCTAATTATCTCATGCGTGATTAATTATATTTTTATTAATTAAGTCAAAGACCTTAACAACAAGTGATTTAGACTAAGTCAGCATTTTTTAATAATTAAATTTTGATTAAAATACATAAAGAAGTTTATATAATTAAACAAAGTTCCTTTAGTCTCCTAAAGGAGACTCTTTTTCTTTGTCCCTTCCACATCTCTCTTTTTCTCTCGCTTTTTCTCTCTCTATCTATCTCTAATTATATTTATATATATCTCATATCTCATTCTCTTCCACCCTCCCCTCTCTCTCTCACTAACTCTCACCCTATATCTATTTCTTTATCTCCCTCACTATCCACCGTCCTCACTTCGGTACCCTTTCCTTCCCTTCCCCCCCTCACGGTCAGCTAAAATATATCAAGCAACAAGAAAGAAAGAAAGAAAGAAAGAAACTGTTCAACCTAATTAGACTTTAACATATTTACTTACAATTTGGCGGAGTTAACTTTTTCCGTATTCCGTCTCGGCGGGGCCAACTGACTTTGTGTCTGACTTTTTGTAGGTGTTGAATTTACGTCGCTTTCTTTGTTTTACGATAACAAATTGCACGCAAGCACGCGAATGCCCACAGTGGGTCTCCGGCGGCGGCGAGGAGGATATGATATGTACATAAATATGTTCTCCGAGTGCTGATATTAATTTTTCATAGACACGAAGCTCGTCCCAGTCGAGAGCTTAATGAAATAATTAGTGGACTCTGCGCTTATTTAAGTCATTATTCGTTTAGCTCGCTAAGTCCCGGCTCAATATGACAATTCCCCCTTTAAAATTATAATCAGTTTTTAATACTCTTGCCAAATGTATATAGGTTTTGTTTCATTTAATATTATTTTTATAATTTTTTTCACATCAAATTTTATTCAACATTTTTTTGTTTGCAGTTCAACGCCCACAATTAGTTCCACTTAAATAAATCAAAAGAAATGTTTGTAAACATTTGCCCACACAGTGACTGACATACATACACGCACACATAGAGAGCTGTATTTTATATGAAATTACTGCTGTTGTTGTTGCTGCTGCTGTTTTGCAAAAACCACAATTGTTTTTGCTTTATTCGAGTGTACGCTTTTAATGAATAATGCATTCATATTTACCGAGATGTACAAATTGCATGCGGCTGAGTATTAAAAATTAAAGTAGCTTCAAGTTTTGCCCAGTTGAAAACATCAGTTGAACGCGCCCAAACAAATTTGATGTGATTTTTAAAGCAATGGAAGTGGATATGTTGAAGATTATGTAATGTAATATAAATATAAGTATGAAATATAATTATATACAGTGAAGGTTTGAGTTTATCAAAAGATTCTTCAACGAAAACTCCCATTTAAATTAAATATGTTTTGCTATATAAAGAAAATCATCCTGTATATATGATATCACAAATATATGAGACTATGATAATAACAGAGTCTATTTTCTAATTCACTCAATTCCATGATTGCCTTCTAATTGTTGGCTTTCCTGCCTTTTACAAATCAAAATCAATAAATGAAGAAGCTTTACAGCTCCTCTGCATAGAAATTTCTAGAGCCACACGGTCCACTCACCAGCAGACTTCGCCATCGACTGACTGCTGGCTCGTCTTCGCCTAGCTAGAGCTAGAGCAGTAATCGTTTGAGAGCTTACTCAATCGACTTATAACTCTCTTGGAGGCGGAGAGCGCTCATAAGTAACTGCGCTACTTATGATCGCTCTCCTTCTTCAATAGGGCGAGCAAGCATATGAAGAACGATCAGTGGGAGAGCGAACAGAAGTAGAGCGCGCATCGTGAGAGCTTGATAGGTAGAGTCACACATTCCCTCTCACAACTACAACCTTAATTGCTGCTGCTAGTTAGAGTTGATTTATAATATATAATTTAATATGGCTGCGCGTCAAATATTGACATAAAATGTTTGGGCATATATATTTTCAGCTACTTTTACAAGTTTCTCTTCTACAATTTTTTTTTTAATATAACCTAAAATGATACACAATATATATAATTTATTTTTTTTTATATTTTATTTTATTTTATTTTATTTTAAAACTAATAAAATTATGTCAAAAAAAAAATATTGTAGAACTTTAGCTCAAAAATATAGAATAATTTCAGAATATATAGAATATTTTCTGTGTATATAAAAAAATTTATTTTAAGCTCAGTTCACATAACAGCTGACTCGGTGTCTCAGAGCCATTTAAAGTTTCGACTTACAATTCTTATAATTAATTAATCATTAAACCAAATTTAAATCTTCTTCCTATCTATATGAAATCTCGCCAAAAAGCAACGTAATATATATTATTATCAACTGCATTCGAAATGTTTGTCTAAAATATATAAATGAGCCTGTTTCTAGTTATTTGTTAATCATGGTTTTGCTCTGGTTTCCTTTGTTTTTCTTTTGTTTCTCTCTTAGTCATGCCCTGAGGGATAAGGATGAGCGCCCCACACGCGCTGGCGCCATCAACTTTTGTCTTTATGGGCGCCCAAAATCCAATTAACACATGCTGCCATATTTCCGGGCTAATCCTTCCCAGAGGCGGCTGCGCAAATTACAATTTAAAAAATAATTACGAAAATGTCTGCAATGAAAATTCGCTCGAAGGCATCGCAGACGCTGCTCCCATTCCCGTTCCCGCTCGCATTCCCATTTCCATTCCCATTCCCATTTCGCTGCAATTTCTGAAAAGGCGCTAAATGTTAATGAACATTATAAAAACAATTGCAAGTAATTATAATTTGAATGATAATAGCGAAACTTCTTAATCCCCGCAACGGTAATTTTTATGCCACACTTCGCTCTCTCTCTCTCTCTTTCTCTCTCACCCAGCGACTCATCTCTTGGTCTCTTTCACGCTTACATCGAAGACAATTCACAAAGGCTTTGGCGACGTTTCGCACAAAACGTGAAAATGCATAATAAAGGGGGCGTGCCACTGGAACTGGCACATCAAATGACAAAGAGAGGGAGAGAGAGAGAGAGGGAGAGAGAGAGACTGCTTGTAATTAAATTCTTTTTAATGAAACCTCAAAACAAACACAAAAGCTTTCTGCAAAGGAAAATCTGAAAAAATAACTCGCAACAATAACGCGAAAAAACCAATTGCAAAAAATGAATGGAAATGTGTTTGAGGCACAAGTGACAAAGAGACGCAATAATAAACAAAAGAGTTAAAATGCGGATTAAAAAAGAAAAAAACCTTAACAATTCTTGGGATTTACGGAAAGCAAAGCAGGAATCATGAAAATGTGGATAAAGGAGATTTATACTATCTGAAAATGTATTTTTATTATAAAATTAAATTAAGTTTTTAATGTCATATGTAAATGCTTTGCCGGTTGGCTGTAAGTAGAAATTTGTGCTAGAGTAGTGGATGATATGTGAGGACAAACTGATTTTTTTTCATTGCATTAAGAAATTGGAAAAAAATTGGTATAGGTAAAATAAATGTACTATTTTATAGAGATTAAGTTTCGTCTGAGCTAATAATTAATAAATAACTAATTTTAGAGAGAACAACAAATCTCTTGATACTTTTTTGCTTTATGAAAAAAAAAACTTTAAATAATTTAACAAGAAAATATATAAATTTCTTTATTCAAAATAAAAAAGGAAAATACATACCTGTGATCAAAATATTGAGTATTTAAATAAAATTATTTAAGACTAAATAAAAATATTTAGGAGTAAAAAATTCTATTTTAATATCAGAATTAATAGCAAATATACATGATCAAAAGCATTCAATCATTTTATTATCAAAATGTTTCAAGAATAAATTATGTCAGTTACCATTGTCAAACCATAAATAAAATAAATATATATGATTAAAATACAAAATTTAATATCTAATTTAAATAGTTTAGGAATAAATTATTTAAAATTCCATACTCTACAATCAAAACTCTTGATTAAATTCATTATTAACGTGATTTAAGAATAAATTATAAAATTTCTAATCATTTTTACGTGATCCAAAAAATAGTTATTCAATAATTAAATCCATTTTGCGGTCACAAATATTTGTTATATCAATGCATATTTTCACTCTTTCAAAAGCTGCCTTCAAGCTTATTTTAATTGCTCAGTTAAGTAACTTCCAGTCAGTCTTATTGACAGTGCTGCACAGTACTCAAAAGATAGCCTTGGCCTTTCGTTGTGCCTCTGATCATTGACCATTGTCTTGGCCCTCATAAACAGGCAAATATAAAGCAGCATCAAGAAAATTAATTCTAATTTGTAGTTAGCCAGAAAGGAAACTACCCGCAACTGTGTTGGGGGCCAAGAAGCCTCCTCTGCTCCACTCCCATTACAGCCTTGGCAGACTGAGTACTTTGCACACTTTGCAGCTAATTATTCAGATGAAAGAGGCCGAGGAGAGTCCAGACAGAGAGAGAATGGGAGAGAGAGAGAGAGAGAGAGTGAGGTACGTTGCTCAGCGAAAAATCAAACAACGAAATTGCTACTTGCAATTTCTCGTCACGTTCAAAACTTAATTAGTACATCAGGACATCATCAGAGATGCTGCTTCAGTTGCTTCCGCTCCTGCTCCAGCTGCTGACGCCTTTGCGGCCAGCGCCAAGACAGTCTCGCTGGCTTGGCCAGTGCAGAGCTTAAGAGTCGGGCGCTAGAAGGGGTCTTAATGGGGGGAGTCGCGCCTGTCATAAGGACGTCATGTTTCTTAATTAGTTCTTTGTTATCATAACTTTTTGGCGAAGCGCTGCGTCCACCGCAGCTCAGCAGCCCAGCAGCCCAGTTGGCGCAGCTCTGGACTTTATCGAATTTTCTCCGTCTTGGCGCTTCATTAGCGTCATGTACCACGACAGCCTAGTCGCATTTTAGATTCCAGCCATGCCCGTATCCACAGGGAGACGCGTATCATCGACATCAACGGATTTGCTAAGGCAACTGGTGGAATACGACAATGCGCTCTGACAGAGCTGCGAGGTAAATAAACACACGAACACAGAGAGAGGGAGAGAGAGAGAGAGAGAGGGGGGGCAGTGTGAGGGAGAGGGAGGTAAAGAGATTTTGGCATGCCGCACACGTAGAAGATTTCCGCACGAATTCGCAAAGCAACTCTTGATCCCTTTGACTCGTGGACATGTTTTCTCTGGCATTCTCTTTGATGTTTACAAATTACACCAAAAGTTGGCAAACAAATTTTCTTATTCACTTTTACCGACTGCACACACAATAAAATGGCCAAGCCCCAAGCCCCAAGCCCCAGTGCTCCAACCCCCAACTTGAGCAATGCTTGTAAATGTGCCAAGTGAAATTGCGACCAGGAGACAAAAATTTTGTTTGTGTGTGAAATACATTTGGAATGCATTCTTGAGCCCTGGCCAAAATAATCGAAAAGTTTCAGTTGGGCTTTTAGATCGATTTAGCAATTGGATTTACCAAGATTAGCAGTGAGGCCGATTCGAGTGGGCAGAGAACGACTGGCAAATACCCTGTGTTTTGCAGTTGGGTAAGATTTTTGTTCTTGGATTAAAAATGAATGAGGAATATCGTAAAGGAAAAACTTTCTTTACAGACTGTAACTAAAATAAGAGGAAATTGAAAGCATATTGGAATAAGTTTGATTTGAAATTTGAAAATTATAGTGGCTTGAAGACATCAGTAATATAACCTAAAGTAAGAAGAAACTAAAGAAAAAATTAAATTATTTCACTTTGAATGATTTTTAATCTGAACAGGAGAGTTCCTAAGGATTTTAAGCGCTCGCTTAGATAACTCCCAAGCCAGATGAGTTACTTGGATAGTCTCTTATTTGCATATCATACAAGTATATATAATCCAAGTAGATATACTCCATCAAATGATTATGATAACAGGGTATATCCTTGTATATACTTGTTTTATATTATTATAATGGGTATCCATCCCATAATGTCAGCATTATTATATTATATACACTCGATATAAATTTATTTGAATATTTATTTATCAAAATATATATATATATATTATGTCACCTGCATATACCCCACAATATGACAACAATACCACGGCATTTTCACAATTAATACATCTATTTTATATATTTCTGAAATATTTGTGAGCTGTTGCGTAAAAATAACATTTGACAGCCTTGTAAGAGTAGCAAAATTCAAAAACAAACTGAAAATAACTTTTATTTTTTAAAAATTTATCCAATTATATTTTTACGCTGTAAAAACTTTGTGCTTTTCTAGTGTGTGGAAAAATCTGCACATAGTTTTCATATGCTGATCTCCAGCATGCCCAAACAGACGCTTAACTTTCTCCCTCCTTGTCTCTCTCTCTCTCTCTCTCTCTCACTCTCTGCATGTATGTGTGCGTACAAAATTCATTTGTGCAAACAACAACGATAAAAACATCTTCAAGTCGAAGGATGTGCAAAAAGTTTTTTGTTCACTCATTCATAAGTTTTTAATTAAATTGCCGTCACATATTTCTCTGAGCTCAAACAAAGTCGCTTTTGATGACGGTCTCCGACATGGGCTGGCTTAACTGACAGCGCAGCACGTTCTTAACTTTTTTTTATGAACAACTATTTTATTTCATTTCTGCTAATTAGGCTTTGTTCGCTATGAGCATTCAGACCGCAGTCGGAGTTGCTTTTAATAATCTGTTAGTTGAATTTACTGATTGTTTAGAGTAGTCCCTGAGAGGATTAGCTAATTATAGTTTACAATTAATTGCATTCTATCAATGGAATTCAGTTAGAGTGCGCTAGCTGGGAGTGCTTGACTATGAAATACCATCACCGTCTCACTTTAATACAAATATTTTGCTATAGTTGCATGACTCGGGGAGGTTATATATATATTTTTTTGCTAAGTTTAGGTCATAAGTCCTTGAAATATATACAATAATTCAAGTTTGATTAGATAATTTCAAACTAACCACAAATTTATTCAGTTATTTATAGTTAAGTATTTTTTGCTTCGAATTTCTAGTTAGAGAATTTTAGTTGGGAGTGCCTGACTATAAAAATACCCTCACCCTAGGTCCTTGCCTTTCAAAAAGATGTTTTGTGCTGCATTTGCATAACTGTTAAAGGTTTTATATTATTTTGGATAGTTTAAAGTGATCAAATTTAATTTAATTTTAGTCAAACAATAATTACCTAATAAATTAACCCAAACTGCATTAAATTAAATAAAAAATACCATAAATTTATTTAAAAAAAACATCCCAATTGTATATACAGTCCAAGTTCTTGTACTAATTTAAAACAATAAAATTCTTGAGATCTCGCTTGTTAAATATTTCCTCAACATCGTCTTCCTCGCGCCTGGGCGGCAGCATTTTCTTCTTGACCTCAGCCATTTGCTTTCGCATCGTGGCCACATGGTAATCGCAGCTCTTGACCGGCTTCAGCACTGGCTGCGAGATAAGTTTCAGGTCGTTGAGTCGTAGGAGTCGCCGGCAGAGCAGCTCCAGCGGCGCCTCCAAGTTCCAGGCAGCGCGCGACGACAGCTCGCAGTAGTCGAAGTTGGGCTGCTGATGGTAGCGCAGGGCGGGGCTCATGCGCGGCAGCTCCGCCTTGTTGCCGCACACGACCACCGGCAGCTGCTTGCCGCAAATCTGCGTCAAGTGTCGCCGCCAGCGCGTCACGCTCGCCGCCGAGCTGGCCGAGCTCAGGTCGAACATGATGATGGCGCACGCCGCATAGAAGTAGTAACCGTTGTGCAGTCCCCCATGCCGGGCATCGCCCGCCATGTCCCACAGCTCCAGAGCAACGGCCCGGTAGCTCGTCTCCAGCAGCAGCGTGTGCACGTTCAGTCCATAGGTGGGCACATGCTCCTCCTCGAACTGGCCGGTGGCATGCCGTCGCAGAAACGTGGACTTGCCCACGCCCGAGTCGCCGAGGATGAGGCACTTGTAGGTGTCCTGTCTGCGCAGGCAGGGTTCGAACTCCATCTATGTATGTATGTGTGTGTAGGTGTGTGATAAAAAATTATATATAAATATGTATGTATGTCTCAGCTAGTGTAATGCCATATGAAAAGGCTTGCTTTAATTGTTTTTTTTTGCTGAATTTGTCTATAGCTTGATGACATAGATTCAAGTGGGGCGTGTGGTAAAAAAGTAAATAGAGTTAGGATATTTTTTAGAAGCATTGATCGTCATGCTTAGAAAATGTCTATTATCTCCAGTCCCTTTTGCAAAGTCTTTCTGAAAAGTGAACAGATCTTCTGTAATTTCTAAAGTATTTTGTCCTATTAAGATATATTAAAAGGGTCCAGACTAGAAAGCAACTTGTGGACTTCAATACAAATGCAGCGATCATAGCGAGATCATAGGAAGACAGACAGACATAAGAAGATCGAACATAGAGAGAGCAAGCATAGTAAGAGTAATCAAAAAAAAAAAAGTGAAAGCGATCGTAGTGGAGAGCGAACATAGAGCACAGCCATCATAGGGCAGAGCTAGCATAGGAAGAGCGATCATAAAATGCGATCAATGCTCAATAGATTCTCCCTCTCTCACAAACCCCAACTCCAAATATTGCTCTTTACAGTGATGTTTGCCTGTAATATCTGAGAAGGTACTATTCAAAACTATTTCACATGGATATATTTATACGTCAAAAGACAGTTTTGATATAACATGTAGATAGGCCATATAATCAGTCAGCTCAAGTAACAAGAACAAACTTCTATGAGCTCCTCAATTTTTTACAAGTTCAAGTACCACAAGACCTTAGTTCGCGGGTGTCGCTGCCTGCTGCCCATTTAATAACCTTAATAGTTTTGTTTCAGTTGTTGATTTTTGGAGTGTTTTGATAAACATTCGTTTTGCTCAGTTGAATGGGAGTTGGGAGCACTCAGACGAACGAGCTAGTTAAATATTTGTAATTGCACGCGATGTTTACACGAAATGGGGAAAAACAAATTCAATTGGCCAACTTGGTGACGGTAACGCTGACTACGATTGCCTTGGCCAACGGCAACAGGAACAACAGCGGCATGCCAGCAATGAAAATAAACGTGCAACTGTTTTTAGCACCTGCCCTCAGCCCATTTTTACTACCTATCCCATGAGCGGGCGGGCGGGCCGATCAAATGAGGCGTTAATTGTATTTACACAGCAGTTATGAGGGCCATTTGAATGCACATTAAACCACAAGACAGCTCGTTAATTCATTCCGCACTTCTACTCGATGGACAGCTTATCCATCACTCTTTCGAATTAACTGCCTGTCAATTTTTATAACAATCTAGCCAGGATCAATTGTCAGTTGTCATTGAAGTGAAGTGCAAATATGTACATAACAATTTATATAAAAGATAAGATAATCAAGAATTATTGGAAAAAAGTTTCTGTAATTCAAAAATAGTTTGTGGAGTCCATATATATATATTCATATATATATTCCCTTTCTTGAAACGAGAAATTAATTTTTTATTGATCGAATTGGGCTGAAAGCAAAAAATATATGATATCGATATTTATCGAAAGATTCAAAAGGAATCAGGATTTTAAAAAAGGCTTCATCTAAGATTCATAGAGACAAAAGCAACGACATTTATTGAATACTACAAAATAGACTAACATTTTTCTATGAATTCTTTTGGGCGAAACTCGCAGATAAATGTTAATCCATTTGTCAATAATCGATTTATATCGATTCTTTTTAACAGAAAATTATATCAGATATGATAATAATCTATAAATAAACACAAATTATTCAAAATCATTCAGAAATCTGATCTTAAATTGTTTGAGAATTAGTAAATGTCATAGTCAATGTAAAGTTCGAACATTGAGAAAATTATTCCCACCTATCTTAGATGGGTTCCAAGTCATCAATAGGTATCATGGTGTATGAAAATTTGGAATGGAAAATCGAATGAAACAGCCAAATCGAATCAGCACAAAGTATCTAAGTTTTATAGCTAAAAAGTTACTTTCTTCAATACTCCACATCAATTCCAATAGCTGCATCATGCACTTACTAAACAACTTCCTTGCAACACTCCACAAATGTATATCCAAACTAATATGTGCACAAGAGAACTGTCCTTAGCTCAGCTCACTTAAAGTGGAGTCCTTCTTGGGTGCTTTAACATTCTCGATTGGTATTTCCAATGGCCTAATTGAGCTGCCGTTGCCAGACAAATGTTACTCGGATTGACAGCGGGAAAACGCAACGCTTGACATGACATAGGAACTGCTCTGGAGCTGCTGGTGACTGCTGACTGCGGACAGCTGACTGCCGGCTGGGGTTACTGCCGACTGCCGACTGCCGACCGGGCACGGCACTGCGAGCCGTGTCTGCTCGAGCCGAATTCATTCATCTACGGTTATGCGTTGGCGGCGCAATTGTCAATTCCATCAATCAGCAGGATTGACATTTGGGTTACCATTGCGAATCGAGGGAGCTACACTCTGCACGCTCGGGCTCTAGCTCCAGATCTGACTGTGGCTAAAGCTCCAGCTCTGGCTCTGGCTCTGGCGCTGGCGCTGGCTGTTGTAATTGATGTTGAATAGCTACCGCCCGGAAGCAGCTAAATGGATAAAGCATTACACCAGAGAGAACAAGTAGGAATGATATAGTCGAGACGGCTCGACTAGGAGATACCCTGAACGCAATCAAATCTCTGTTTCTAAGTATATTGCATAGCTGGTATTTGACGTTAGGGGACCAGAAAGTCTTACAGGCTTTGATATGGACGCATAAAGACATACGGACGGACAGACGGTCGGACGGACGGACGGACAGACGGGCGGACAGATAGATGGGCGGACGGACGGACAGATGGGAGGACGAACAGATGGGAGGACGAACAGATGGACGGACGAACAGACAGAAGGACGGACAGACGGAAGGATGGACAGACGGAAGGACGAACAGACAGACAAAGGACGGATGGATAGTCGAACAGGGATATAACTATTCAACTCATCGTCCTGATCACGAATATATATATTTTATGGCGTCTGCCACGCCTTCTTCTGCCTATTACATACATATCAGGAAACCAATATACCCCGATCTCCCATTTTCAATGGGTTCAGGGTATAAAAATCAAGAGAGAGAAAGAGGAAAAAAAAGAAATACAGAGTGAGAGAGAGACACAAATTAGTAACCTAACCGGATTTCGCATTTTCAAATGCAAAGTATTTTCATTTGCGGAGTAGAAAGAGCCTGGCCAGCTACTTCCGCAAAAGCCATTTGACAAAAGCGAAAAGCCAAAAGAAAGGCGAGCCCAAACAAAGAAAAACAAGCAAAGCGAATCAAGGAGAATGAAATAATATAAGCCCGACTCAAAGGAAGGGAAAAAACGTATGGCCAAAATGGATAAGCTTCCCCTGGGTAATCGTCGTGAGGGGTGGGGTGGGGTGTGGGGAGGAACCATAGCAAATGGCATTACTTTTTTTCAGCTTCCACAGTCTCCGACATCCGACATCCGACAGCTTCTCGGGCTGGGCTGGGCTGGGCTGGGGCAGGTCGGCGAGGCGCTTAAATAAAATTTGTTGATTTTATTGAAAAGTGATGATGTGTCAAATTTTTTATCGCATTACCAGCGCGTAGTAGCTCTTATTTTGCTTTTAACCTTGTCATTTGCATAAAATTCGCATTGAATAGACACATTAGCATTTTTAATGGCCCGCTGCCCGCTCTATGCGGGGGCGGGGCACGGCCTGAGCTACGGTCAGCGCCAGTCACGCCGCACGCCTCCGAGAATTTATCAATGCCAAACACGTTTGGGGTTGAAGGTTGTCAGAAAAAAACGTAGAACAAAAAGCCATAAGGAAGCCATTGAAAAGACGCATTCACTGAAGTGACAAGTGAGCAATATTTCGGGCGCAGTCCTACGGGAAGGCACAGCCCCCCGAGCACAGATTCCAGATTCCAGAGACAAATTGAGCAGCTTAATGCATGTCAAATTGTCAATTGCTTGCGATGCACTCACACCTGGACTTTAAGCTAGTTGAATGAATCATGTGCAAATATTATTGAAGAGGAGCTATGAAAACTTATTAGGGACTTGGAGAATTGAAAGTTATTATATAAGTTAAATGTATTTTATAATATAAATCAAATCAGAATTTATAAAATTTATAAAAATTTATTTATATTTATATTTATTTATACAAATTATCATATACATATTAATAACTCAACACTCTTTATTGTAGTAACAGAAATTTCTAGGCCTAGCAGACACACAGTGCTAGTCAAAAGTATATCCACAACTAGCCTGTTGTTATGCACATTCAACTGGGCAAACAGGCACAAAAAGCTCGTTATATACTTTTGACTACTACTGTATAGGTTAAGGCAGCGCTAGGCTCAGCATTTGCTTCTCAACAGCAGAAAGCGCATGCAAAAGGTAAACAAGATCAAATTTGACACGCATCTTCGCTTTAGTCGTCATTTTCGCACCGTTAGTTAACGGCACTCAGCAATGCCAGCAGCAGCAAAGCTCAACAAAAAACTTTCGTCAAAGTGTGAAGAGATTACGCTCAATTGTGTCGTTTATCGCTTTCCTCTTTACATATTCCTTTCGCTCTTGCAGCGCAGCGGCTTGATCGTGTTAAGCCGACGATCGTCGTTCGTCGCTCGGGTCAATTAGAAACGAGCTGTCGGCTGATGAGTGCAGACGTTCGTAGATTGACAGCTCTGCAATTTCTACGTATAGTGAAGACTGCCAACGTCGCTTGCTTTTGACGTTGTTCTCTCTGTAGAGAGCATTAACTTTAAAAGCTCAAACATAAAAGCACAAAGTGTGTCTTATAGATATTTGTTTTTGTATTTAGTTGAGCTTAAGCTTATTTATTTGCATTTGCATTTGCTTGAGCTTAAGCTGGGGCTAAATAAAAAATATCATGAGATCAATCAACTTAGAATTATACTAAAATAAAAAAAAATAATAAATTAAAAAAAAAATAATAAAATAAAATAAAATAGTAGTATAACGTCTTATAGTTAGTTTAGTTGAGCTTAAGTTTATTTATTTGCATTAACCGGATCTTAAGTTTTAGCTTGGGCTATATAAAAAATCTCATTATCTCAATCCACTTAGAATTATACTAAAATAAAAATAATAATAAATAATAAAAATAATAAAATAAAATAAAATAGTAGTATAACGTCTTATAGTCCATTAATCACTCCGATTTTAGTACTAATTGATCAAAATAAATATCAAATTATTCTTAATGCGTCAGTCAATCCATTCAAGGTCTTCATTAATATCGTAATCAACATAAATCGTGACCGATCTATATCATCCTTAGACAATCTAATACCTCAATAACTTCTTAATATAGAACGTAATGCATTCGTCTTGCTTTACAAAGATCCTCCAGCTACGCACCTGGTGATGCCTCAGCATCTGTCAGTCCGGCTCAACTCTTGGCCTAAGCCGTGTGCCCAAATGCTCGCTCGGCCATTCCATTTGTTGCGCAATCAGAGCGAGCTTTTCCGGAACGCTCCCCGCCGGACGCCGTGTAATCCGTGGAGTGAAATTGTATTCGTGCTGGCCCAGTTTGGCGCAGATGTAAAGCAATGTCTTTGCATTAGAGCGCATCTCGGCCATAAATAACATGACGTTTCATTAGGCGGCCAAAATGAAAAGCTATGATCACCTGGCCAGGCCCCCGGCTCCAGGCGCCAACTGGTGGCTGTCGGCGCAGGTGTTTTAATCACGGGAACGCGGCGCATTTGTACGCCCGGCCGTTGCTTGGCACGCATAAATTTTCATTTCCATTTTCATGGCTCAACGCACAAAACGCAGAGGACCTCGGGGCCAGCTAGGACGACGTTTTGCCATTTGCCTTTGTCGCCTTTTATTGCCTGCACTTCATTTGTTGACGCTATTTCGTTGGCGAGTGCTCATAAACTGGCTCCAGTCTCCGGGCGCCAGGCCGAGCTCCCTTTTTGGCTTGATGAGCTAACCGCAAAAAGTTAATTAGAATTAATGCGTGGGGCGTTACCAGAAGCACACACAGAGAGAGAGAGAGAAAGACAAAACAGGTCAGATCGCATTTAACTGCAGCAACTGTGCTGCGGCCCATTAATATTTCCACACGTTGCCGCTGGGTGGGCTGAGGGGGGGGAGGGGGGTATGGGGCCATTTGGCCAAAATGACGCGCAATAATCATTTCAATATATGCCACGAGTGGAGATCATGTACTCGGGACACTTTAGAACAAATACGCGTATCAAAATGTAACATCACACCCAAGCGCCGGCATCAGCATGCAGCCCACAGCGAAGCCGCGACGCAGTCACGCAACGGCACCACAGCCGCACCACAGCCGCACCACAGCAAATAGAAGCCGTAATGAAAGGGCAAAGGCAGCAGTTCACAGGGCAGCAGCAGCGACAGCCTTTTATGCCCCGCAGAGTTGTGATGATGGAAGCTGCCGGCAGCTGCAGAAAATCTGATTAATTCTTTGCAGATTGTTGATGCTCCATAGATTTTATGAATAAATAAAAATAATATTTCTCTCAAGAGTTAACCCAGTTGGACCAGGCGGCAATTGATAGCAGTTGCTTTTCAACTGGGTCTTACGATAAGTCTTCATCTATGCTAAATGATAAATATATTTGTTAGCTAAGTTAATTAAGCTAAGCTGCTTGAATTATAAATACGAGCTTGTAGCATTGGACTTCTTTGATTTCATTGATTTCTTTTGAGCTTGGAGTTAAGCATTTTCTGAATTTCCATTGTGTAATCTGTTCACAGAAGAGCATACAAATTTCAGATCTTCTCAGATATATTCTTTTATATATTTTTTTTTTAATATATAAATATAATAATGCTATATTATCTTTTATATTTTAATATTTTATAATGTTGCTATAATATCTTTAATATTTTAATACTTTATAATGTTCAAATATATTTTTATATATATATATTTTTTTTTTGATAAGTTAGTTTTAATAATTTAAAATGTTCTTATATTATATAAATTTAAGCATAAAAATATAAACTTTTAATATCTTTTTATATTTGTATATTTTCTAAAGCTTAAATATAGATTTCTATTTTTTTCATTTAATTTTAATAATTAAATAATAATTTAATTAAATTAATTTTAAGAATAAAATAATTTTTAATAATTTTAATAAATATTATTTTATATATTAATATAATAATAATATATATATTTTTATTTTTTTCTCTTTATTTTATTTTAATAATTTAAAATATTGGTTTTTTATATTAAATAAAAAAAAAAATATTAAATTTAAGTATTTCTAAATTTATATGTGGACATTTATATATTTATATTATGATATTCTTTAATTTTAATAATAAAACTTTTTTATTTATGTATATTTTTATTTTTAAATATTTTTTATATAGCGTTTTTTTTTAAGATAAAGTGCAATTGCTTTCATTTAAGAATATTTAAAAATAAATTAAAAAAAGAGCATCTAGCAGAAAATAAAAATCACCCAATACAAACTTATCAATCGTCTGCTTCATTTTAAACATCAAAGAATTGCATGCATATTCCTAATTATATATTTAAAAAATATAACATTTTTAATATGTAACGTCAAATAACCAAAGTTCAATCCACTGTCAAAATAAAAAAATGTCTTTAAAATAGTTTGCATACAGGGCTGCTGCCAGAAGCACATCTGTGGGTAGTATTAAGTTACGCAAGCCGATACGCCTGGGTAATCACACGCACACACACACACTCAAACAGACACAGACACACGCACAACCACAGAGACAAGGCAAATACACAGAAACAACAGAAAAGTTTTACTTGCAGGACAACGTGGAACATGGAAAAAAAAAACAATCAACATAAAAAAAAAAGGAAACAAGAAAAAACAAAACTCATCAGACAAAATGGAGGTCGCCACGGGTGCAGTAAACGTGGCTAATGAATGCTTTTGGCCCCAGCGCTGATGGCAGCTCTGTGTTTAATTTAATAACACACGCACACACACACACACAGACACACCTACACAGCCACACGTACAGTCAACATATGCTCATCGTTTGTCTTTGTCTGTGTGCGTTTATAAGTATATTGAACAAATAAATTTCGAAATGTTGACAACATTTTGCTGTTTGTTCATAAACGAGGCCATCGTCACCTGTGGGAGCAGCACACGTGCCCCACCACATGCCCACGCCCAACCACAACACACACAGAGAAAGAGAGAGAGAGATAGAGAGTGAGAGAGAGAGACCCATCCCGGGAGTAGACCACGTTCAGGTTCACGTCAAACAGCGCCCGGCAATAAAAACTTGAAGCCGCAGTCATCAGCCGGAGTAACATCCACGAGGGGCCCAGACGCGCATAAAAAAATAAACTTTTATAATAGCCACACATAGTTGTGCCATGTACCTAGCAGCAGTACATGGTACATGGTACATGGTACATGGCATATATGGCGTGCCCTCCTACGGCTAGTTACCATTCCCACTGCAACTGTCATGTTTAATCCGTAAAACTTTCACGCAATTCGCTCAGAACTCTATGAAATACACGCACCGCAATAAAAGAGACCAAGTCCTTAAACAGGATGGTCCATAAACCGAAGTACTATAAGGTTTCATAAAAAAAAGCAAAAACAAATAAGGAATACCTTACTTAAAAGTGAACTAAGACTTTTAAGTTAGTATCAATCGATCAAGCCATATATGACTTTTCCTTAAAGTCAATACATAAAAAAACATATAAAGAAACATATATTATATTATAAGCTTATGGAGATACATTTTATGTGAAATTTCTTTGGAGAATAGGTATTATATATATTATATTATATTATATTATTATATTATAGCTATATATATATTCCCCCAAATGTTAAAGTTAATACATAAAAAAAACAGATAAAGAAAAATATATTATATTATATTATATTTAGTTGCAAAAATGCAACTAAGAGCACTGACTATAGGGCCCTCTTATTGGGATCCCCAATTCCTAATGTCTAAGGCAGTCAAGGCTTTATTCAAGGTGCGCTAGGGAGTCGTAATCTTTGACTTACGCTGTCTAAAGCTGTCTAAAAATTAAAAAATTATATGTAACTCTTAAAAAAAACGGTTTCAAATATTATGAATATGAATAATCTAAAAAATATATAGAAATTTATATAAAAGTATATTTAAAGGAAGGCTATACCTCATTGAATAATTTTTGTACTTTGTCTAGCTTGTTTTCCTACAAATTAAAACAATAAATATGGAGTCAACAATTCTCAAATGCTTGTTATAATCAAATATAAAAATATAATATAAAATAAAAGAAAAATATATTAAAATAAAAAATAAATAAATTTTGTAGCATACTTTTTGGGGCAAGAAAAAATTTTTAGCTCTCAGCTTTTCATCTCTCAAGCTGAAGATTAAATTCGTTTTGTGGCTAACTCTCTAAGGCGCGAGACTTCCACATATTTTTAACAACAAGAACTATTTCCTAAGCCACACCAGCACTCATAAATATAGCCGAATCACATCACTAAACGAATCATAATTTTGCTTATTTTTCATTTTTATTTCATTTCACTTTTAGCTATTTTGCTCTTCATTCAGCCCATCAAAATCGTCTACATTTTTAAGCTACCCCCAGCCCAATGGAGCACAAGACTCAAATGTAAATCGAAGCTATCAATAATAAAAATAAATAAAGCCGAAAACTTGATGGCTTTTCACTTATACAAATAATCTATAAACTTGCGCTTTTATGGGGCCTGGCGGCATTTAAGCCAGCGAATGATTATTTGATGTCAGTTTACTTATTATTGGGCGATTTTTAGCGATTATATGACATAGTTATGTGCAGGCACTGATGTTGGCTGTGCGCTCAGCTGTAGCGCAGCTTTATGGAGCATATAAAATCGCGGGCTTCCAATCAATTGCCAAGTCATTTATTACAAATTTTAAGTGCACTTCTAATGGTAATAAAAATTAAGACTCTGCTAAACAAAAAAAAAATGGGAGAGGGGAGGCAGAATGGCAAAGCACACTTCTTATCGGCTAAGGCCAAGCACAGTTAACAGACGCGCTTGGCTGCCCCCACAGAGAGGGGGGCTCTCAGCAAAAAAAGCCAATCATTGCAGGCCCTCATGGAAAGGGCTCCAACTGCTGCTCCAACTGCTGCTCCTGCCGCAGCCTTGCCGTAGGTAATGTCGCTTCATATTTCAACGTCACTCGCATCGTCATCATTTTTGTGTAGGCAAAGGGGTGGGGGCTGGGGCAGTGGTGGGGGCGATGACATCAACAGTTCTGCATAAATTTGCACCCGATAAAAATTTCAAATGTTTTCATCAAATCATTTCTTTTTCTCCTTTTCTTTTTTTTTTTTTGGTGGCGCAACAGTCGGGACTCGGGACTTGGAGCTCCTCGGTTAAACCATCCATCATTAATGGCGCGCCTGCTAGCGAAGGAGTTGAGAGGCAATTCCAGGACACGGGGGCGTGGCTGGCTGACGACTTGGCATTACTTTTTAATGACTTTGACTTGCTGCAGTCAAATGCGTTCGTCTGCGTCTACCTTGCCGCGCTTTGATGTCGCAATTCGGCAACTTTTTTTTAGAGCTTTTTTTACTTTTTTTGCTGTTTTATTCTGTCGGCGATTGATTTAATGCAGTATTTGGCGTTTCAATTAAAGTGGAGCACACAACAATCCCCACTTTTTATACCCTGCGCCCATTGAAAATGGGAAATCCGGGTATATTGGTTTTGTTGGATGTATGTAACAGGTAGAATGAGGCGTGGCAGACCCCATAAAGTATATATATTCTTGATCAGGACGACAAGAGAAATCGAATTGGGCATGTCCCTCTGTCTGTCCGTCCGTCCGTCCGTCTGTCCGTATAGCACGCGCTGATCATGTTTATTTTCAAAAATCGATAACGACCCCCAATTAATTGTTATCGATTAAAAACAAAATCGAAATTCAGCTAAAAAATTATATCTCGCCCATCTTTTAAGCTAGAGACACCAAATTTTATATTTAGCTTTATATGTATTTTCTGCAATTTCGAATTTTGTCATATTTTGGATACCGGCCCCAAATTCCCCCAAATCCTATGAAAAACACAGATTCGACGGGGCGCAGGGTATTTCCTAGTCGGTTACTTACTTGTTTTTTTTTGTTGCTTCTCTTTCGGGGCCAAGGGGCTTCGACTGATGGCTGCCAATATGCGCATCATATTTTCACAGCGAAATATTTTGCGCTCATAAAGGAAAATTGACTGCGAAAATTGTTTTACTGCAGCTACTGAAGCTCTCACAGCAGCCGCACTCCACTCCTCTCTTTCTCTCCCAGTCTCTCCCAACCCATTTATTTTGTTGTGGTTGTGCGTGCGTGCGTCTGTGTGTGTGGTGTAATTTGTTTGCCCCTTTTCTTTTTTTTTTTTTGCGTGTGCATTTTTATGTTTTTATGCGTTATTTTGCATGCATCAGCGCGTTATTAAATTCCACTGTGCCAAGCCGCAAACAAAAAGCCAGCGAAACTCTGCAGATTGTCGGCGAGTCGCCAACGCATTCGAATCCCAGCCAGCCGACCACCCCTGTGCCCCCACACCCCCTCCCTTGTCAGCGCCAGAAAGCGTCTTATTTAACCCGCCACCCACGCATAAAAACTGAACGTAAATTCATACCACTCCCCATACACTCAAACACACACGCACACACACTCACACACACACACACACACACTCACGCACACACACACACTCTTATCAAATTTGGCACATTGTTCCCTGTTGCTGTATTTTATGCTTCAAGTGCAAGCTGCCTTTATATACTAATATTATTTATAAATTTAAAAATATACACATTTTCATTTATAACACATCTTATGCTATTTATATACATTTTTTTTATTTTTATATATTTTTTTTATATGCTCATATCATATTTATTAATATTTTCTCTAAAATTTCAGCTCTCATTTCGTCTGCAATGTTAACTTAACATATTCTGTTAGCGCAACACTCCGCCACCTATTGACAACAGCGCCAAGGTAAGCTGTTATACTGTTAACCGTTAGCACAGTTCTGAGCTTAACCGTTAGCGGGGAGGCTAAAAATGTTGTGTTAACATTTGAAGAGCAGCAGTTTTTGCAAGTTCAATACAAATATTATATATATTATTATTTTGCATTGAAAAATTTTAATTTAAATTTTAAAAATAATATAAATAGACCAACAAAAAATTTAAAAATGAATATGTATGCTTTTAATATTTTATATAGAAATAATATAAATGTTAAATAAAATAGGTTTATATTTAATATTTTCTCACTTTTAAAAATAATAATTTAAAAATTGATATATGTTTATTTATATGATAATAAAAAAAATAGTGAATTAAAAAAATATATATTTTATATTATTCATTAAATATATAAGTAAGAAAATTTTAAAAAATTAAATATAAATATATAATATATTGAAAGAAATTGTTAGGAACAAAATTTAATTACTTTAATGTTTTTTAACAAAATGCAAATGAAAACTATTGAAGGAATTGAAATATATAGCTTAAATATGATAAATAAAAATAACATAAATATTTAAAAAAAAATATATATATTTCTAATTTAAATTAAGATTAAAATATATATTCATAATATATATAGTATAATAAATAAAAATAACATAAAAAACTATTGAATGGATTGAAATATATAGCTTCAATATGATAAATAAAAATAACATAAATATTAAAAAAAAAGTATATCTAATTTAAATTAAGATTAAAATGTATATTTATAAGCCGATTAATGCCAATCATTAAAGAAAAAAACTTTTTAAAAAGATATTTTTTTATTCTACTTCAGTATAAATTAAATATTTAAAGTAGTTAAATTATATTTTTACACGCATATGCGCTGAATACTAATTATTGATATATTTTACTTAAAAAAATGGAATATTTACAATTGTTATAAAAAGCCGCCGCCCCCTTTCCACATTTATGCGGCTCGGATTAAATTGCAAACTAAATTTAATAAAAAAAAATGCAAAGCTTTTTCATAAATGTATTAAAATTATATAAAAAAAAAATATTAGCAACATTTGATAAAAACAAATCGTGAAATGACAGATTTCAACACTTGTGATAATGTATATATATACATATACATATACATGTATATATTTATAAAAAAAAGTATTTAATGAACAAATATTTTTTGTCAGATATTTGCATTAATTTTAATGCCGATTAAATGGAAGCTCAGCTTTAAACTGAGTCAGAAGAATTTGCAATAAATACAAATTTTCACTCGACCTCGCTGCAGTGCAATTCATCATTCAACCGAAAGGCAGGTGAAAACGTTGTGTGGGTAGGGGTGTGGGGGGGGGGAGTGGCTGGGGCCGCTGTATAGAATCGCCAAACGTCCCATTAACAGAATTCAATGCACAAAAACTCACGAGCTGCCAGCTGAAGCCAAAAAGCGAATGTCAACACTATCAATCATTGCTTTGACAGTTTGAGTGCTTGTTTTAGTATTTGTGCTTTTGATTATGTGACGTACACACATGCGGGCCACACACACACCCCACACACACCCCCACTCACACACACATACATATATGTGGAGCGCATCAATTGATACACTTACAACAAATTGTTTGTACTGAAACACGTGGGCGGGCATTGGGCGAGGTGGGAGCTGATGGCAAGCGTTTGATTGATGGAGCCTCGACCTGAGCCATTTTAAATGAACAAATTGAATGTGCGCACATGTGTGCAAATGATTATTGAAATTTAAGAGCGCCTTCTCTACAAAAAGGGATTTAATTATCCCAGCTCGCAGCTTGCGTTCAATTATGTCTAGCATAAGTTATCAAAGGCAATTCTTAAGCCAAAGGCTGTCGAGTCAAACAAGGTTGTTGCCCTCTCACATCAAAGTGGAAAATATGCCTCAAGTCGAATAGGTTTTTCGGGGGGGCATTGAAGTTGGGCGAAGTATGTAAAGGAAAAAGCTTTTAAGTAAAGATTTTCACATATTTTTGAAGTAGTGTGAAATAACTTGTAAGTGAATTTGTTAATTTTCTTGAAGAGTATCGTGTGTGTAAATTAAAATTTAAGTAATTTAATTTAAGTAGTTGCTGCCTGCTTGGGAAATATTCTAATCTGAATCACATATTGCAGTATATGTATCTAAATATATAAATCTAAATGATAGTATATTATATAAATACTTTTTTATATTCCAAAAAATGAATGAAAAATTGGTCAAGAAAAAAAGAACAGCTAGTATTAATTTTAAAAAAATATTTATATATAAATTATATATTTAAAAAAATATATATATATTAATTATCTAAATATATAAATATTAATATATTTTAAAAATATTTTGGCTTCATAGAAATTTAATAAATAAATAAAGTTGAAGCACAAATTGCATAGATAATAATGCTTAGATAAATACAAAATTTGATTTCTTTTAGAGCCTTTCAATTTTGAGTTGACTACACTGATTTATTTGGCAATTCATTTAATATCTTTTAAATGCATTTTGTTTAGTTTAGCTTGACATTTTAATATATATTTTTGTTCAATATAATAAACAGTAAATTGTTCAACATTTTATCAAAATAATGGGTCTGTTCGTGTAACTTATCACGCACTTTTCCATAATTTTTACAGAATTGTCGCATTTTGAGGGATCTAGGAGCTTTTATCTAAACTCTATTAAATCTCCAGAAAATTACTGTATCGTGTGTTTTTATCTAAAATATAATAAAATTCAAAATTGAATAAAATACATGTAAGGTTGAATATAAAATTTGGTGTCTCTAGCTTAAAAGATGGGCGAGGTATAATTTTTTAGCTGAATTTCGATTTTTGGGCTCAGGGTATAAAAATAATAAAAAAATGTTGATAATAGTTAAAATTGATATTCTTATTATACGCGCCATGGTATCCACATGGTCGAATTCGCATTAAAAAATCTTATTCAATTAAATGTCATCAAATTTTCTTTCCAATAAAACCCAATTTAATAATACTAAAGGCATATATATTTATTTTATCAGAATTTATTTTTGTATAGCTCTAAAAAAAACAGACGATACTTTCGTACTCTTAAATATATTAGTTCAAATTAAAATAAATTTTTAGTCTACCCACATTATATTCTTTAACTCTTCCAAAGCAAAATTCCATTAAAAACTCTTCTATTAACTCAATTTTATTAAATTTAACACATTAACAAGGAAATGAAACTCAACTCATAAAAAAAAAAAAAAAAAACAATTTAAACATTTGCAATAAACCCGTCAAAAGGAAAGAAAGCGAGAAACTACTCGGGCTTGGCACCTCGGGCAAACTGGAGCTTGAAGGGATTGGGTCGGGCGCGAAACGTGGCCAATTGGCGCTGCTTTAGGAGCTCCTGCTGCTCGAGCCGCTTGCGCTGCTCCTCCAGCTCGCGGCGCTTCGCCTCCTGCGCCTGGTGCGACTGGGCGTTGAAGATCTTGCGCTGCTCGGCGCGCAGCTCCGTGGACAGGCGGAAGGGCTTGACCTCCAGCTGCACCTGAAAGTTGGCCGGCTTGAGGGGCGCCGGCTTGAACTTGGGCACCGGCCGCGACTTGGGGCACATGTGCTGCTTCATCAGCTGCTCCTGCTCGCGCTGCATCTGCTCGATTCTCTGCTTGCGCCGGAGCAGCATCTGGCGCGACGACTTCAGCACGTTGGGCGTGATGGCCGAGGTGATGCGATGCACGACCTGCCGGTTGGCCAGCTGGCGATGGGCCTGGCTGAAGTTGGGCATGGGCCGGCTGTGGAACTGGCGCTGCGCACGATCCTGCTCGAGGTGCTGCTGCACCAGCTGCTGCTTGCGGCGCTCGTAGATGTCCTTGAAGCGATAGGCCTGCGGCGGCGGCACCTCCTTCTCCACGGCCTTCTGCCAGTCCGGCTCCACGGTCTTCAGCAGATTCTCGAGCACAGCCACCTGCTTCTGGGCGTTCTCGTAGACGACGCTCTGGCGACGCTGCAGCTGCTCCAGGTCCTGCTCCAGCTGCTGTTGCTTCAGCGTCTTCTCGCCGTCCTCCACCGACACCAGCGTCGCCTCGTCGTCCTCCGCCTGCAGGCTCATGCCCTCGAACAGCTTCTCCGTCGCCTCCAGGGCAAACTCGCTGCAAGTCGCCTCGAAATTCAGCTCCGACATTTTACTTTGAAATCTTTTTGCTGCTGCTGCTCGGACTCGAACACGTTTGTGAATGTCTCTCGAGCTGTTGCCCCGACTCCCCCCTGTGCGGCTCATTAACAGCCTACTTGGAGCCGGGGGCTCAGGAAATTTGTGTATTGGGGCATTAGTGAAAATTTCATTTGCATTATTCAGCCAGACACTCGGCACACGCCTCCGCATATAGATAATGCATAAAGTCCTGACTGTCCATCAAAGTTGAAGTCCTTCTTCAACTCTCTCTCTCCGTCTCTCTCTTTCTGCAATTGCATACGTCGCATTTACTTTGCGCCGTCTGTTTCCTGCTTGTCCAGGTGTCCACCTGTCCAGCTGTCCACCTGTCCGGCTGTCTGTCCCTGTCAGTCCGCCGTCCATGACGGTACGTCCATGTGGTGTCAATTTGATTGCAAAGGTAATTCAAATAATCTCATCATACACAATCTAGCTGTCTATTCACCTGCCCCACAGCCCAGCTAGAAGCCAACTTATAGCCACGCACACACACACACATTTAAATTCATACTTATATGTATTTATCATAGTTGTATGTATATATGAATGCATATTTCCGGCCTCTGTCAGACAGTTTCAATTTTCCAGCTGCTGATTAAAATTTTATTTTAAAGCTGTTGTAAATGCGAATCAAGCTGAAAATTATTGAAAAATTAAATTGATTTAAATTATTAAAAAAATAAATATAGTTTAACGAATCATGGCTCTTGCTTAATTATAACGAATAATGCAAGCAATAGTAAAATTATATAAGTAAACTTGTATAAGTAAAATTGTATAAGTATAGTAAAGTTGTATTGAGCTTTGTAGAGAAGAAGTAGTAAATACAGAGAGGATCTTTGGTAGTAAATAGAAGTAGTAGTATATAATATATGTAAATAGTAGTAGACAAAGGTAATAATATATAATAATAAAATAAAATATAATATAATAATAAAATATATATAGTAGTATAGTAGTAGTTACGACTAGTAGATTATATAGTACTACTATCTACATCGATAAAATTTTTAGAAAATAGTAGTAAATAGTAGTAGTAATAGACCAGTAGAATAGAGTAGTAGTAGTAGTATACATCGAAAATAGTAGTAGTATTAGTAGTAGAATTGTTAGTATTCACAGAAAATAGTAATAGTAGTAGACTTCATAGAAAATAGTAGTATTAGTAGTAATAGTAGTAGACTAACTAGTATTCATAGAAAATTGTAGTAGTCGTAGTAGTAGTAGACTAATACAAAAGAGTAGTAGTAGTAGTAGACCAATAGAAAATTGTAGTAGTGGTAGTAGTAGACCAATAGAAAAGAGGAGTAGAATCGAAGACCAATAGAAAATTGTAGTAGTATTAGTAGTAGACTAACTAGTATTCATAGAAAATAGTAGTAGTAGTAGATTTGTTAGTATTCATAGAAAATAGTAGTAGTAGTATTAGTAGTAGACTAACTAGTATTCTTAGAAATAGTAGTAGTAGTATTAGTAGTAGAATTGTTAGTATTCATAGAAAATGGTGGTAGTAGTAGTGGACTAACTAGTATTCATAAAAAAAATAGTAGTAGTATTAGTAGTAGACTTGTTAGTATTCATAGAAAATAGTAGTAGTAGTAGAGCAACAAGTACTGAATGTAAATAAGTTATAGCAACAATTAATAGCAGACTTAGTAGGCCTTACTTTCACCTAGTATTTTGGGTAATTCTACATTAAATGCCTTTCTCTCTAAGCCCCAACAGCAAAGTGTGCAAATTCGTTAATCTAACACATTTTGCTGATTAGCGCAACATACAATAAGTCAGAGAGCACGCAGGTGGCATGCTACAAGTTGCAAATCAAGCCGACAAACTACATACAAATGCACTTGATTAGCACTATGTTATGTGTGTGTGTGTGTGACGTGTGTGTGTGTGTGTGTGACGTGTGTGTGTGTGTGTGTGTGTGAGTGTGTGTGTGTGAGTAACATGTGTTGGTTAGCATGTGTCTTAGCTGAAGACTCGTATCTCTGACTGAGCGCTTGTTGATAACTTTTTAAAAGCCCTCGTCGCCCACAGCCCCTGACCGTGGCACGCCCCCTTCCCCTCCTCCTGCCCGCTCCTCGACACATACTCGACAGATTAACAACGTTGCTTACAAAATAAAAGTTTGGCCTGTAGTCGAACTTATCTCTGATAGCCATTAGTAAGGCAGAAAAGTTAACAATGAACAGACGCGGGCCAGAGCCAGTAGTAAAAACTTGGCCACTGATAAACGTGCTTCACAAACAGAATCCTGGCGCAGGGATTGGGGTTGGGGGGGGGGGGGCAAAAGTTATCCCAAAAAACTTGCCGCAAAACAAGCGGAAAAACTCTTTTCCTATCTGCGATAATTGCTTCTTAGCCCTCGTCTATGAGTTCGTATGTCTAAGACAAAGCGCGCCTCGTGATTAGTTTGTGAGTGCAGCTGAAGGGCGTTAGATGGCGGCTCACAGAGCTCGCTCGCTCGCCTCTGATTATCCTGCACAGTTTCGCAATTAGTGGACGCATTTAAAAGAGATTTTCCTGATTAGGAATCAAAAGGCATTCGAAGCTTTCAGCCTGATTGAAAAGTCAGCTCAATGAACTCCAAACACATTTCAAGAGCAGCCGAACAGAGATACGAGAGACACACACACACATACACACACGCTCAGACGTGACAACAATGGGGTAGTTGGGGGCGGGGGTCCGTTGGTTACGCTCGACGAAAACGAACGAAAAAAAAAAGAGAGACATAAAATGCTACGAGTTTTGCTTCCTCGCATTCTTCTCGAATCATTTAACCCGAGCGCAATTTTCATAAAACGAAATTATTAAAATTGTTGATTCCAGCAGCAAGCGCCAGATGTTTGCTATCCATATCCACATGGGCATGCATGTGCCCTTGCGGCTGTGTGTTTGTGTTTAAAGTGCTCAGTCCAAGCATTTTGAATCTCGCTAACTTTATTATTTCGCCTGCTAAATATGAAAATTTTAAATAACTTCGATAAATTCTTACAGATTCATTAAGCCTGCAGAAGTAATTTAAATGTCTGCTGGAAATAGCTGTATTTTTAACTTTGAATACCCCTCTAATAAAATTGATTTTAGGAACGGATATTTGCGACTATTTCATATGTTTTAAGCATATTTATAATTATTTGTCTATATTTATTATGCTTAACATAGATATATTATATGATTTTTTTATAATTTTTTAACAGCTTCCTTCATAGATTTAAGTCTCTTTTTATTATAGGTAATCTCATATATCTCATATTTTTATATTATATTTGGGATATATTTGCGACTATTTCATATGCTTCAAGCATATTAATTATTATTTTCTTCATCAGAATTTCAAAGTTATTTGACTATTTTTATTATGCCTAACATATATCTATTATATATTTTTGTATAATCTTTTAACAGCTTCCTTCTTAGATCTAAGTCTCTTTTTATTACAGCCAATCTCATATTTTTATATTATATAAAAATGATTTATAAATCTTAGGACTTAAGAATCTACTACTCCTCCGACATTCTTCGTCTGCTAGCATATTTTCCTCTGAATTATTCTCAAGTGCAGTATATATAACATATATGTATATCTATAATACAATATTTCTATATTTTTCTATAATATTTGATTATATATCACCTTATTACAGGGTACTTTCTGGCACATCACTTCAAACTCTCATACAACTCTTACCTGTCAAAAGCAAGCATTTGAACAAAATGTAACAAAAACTTAATCGAAAATTCTTATTGAATTTTGGCTATAACAAATGTAATTTGATTCTCAGATATTTCAAAAATATTTCATGTCTATTTGTATGCATATACACACACACATTTGTAGCTGCATTGTAAATAATTGCGGTAAATACTTTTGGCAAAAATTCACAATCAGAATTTGTAAGAACTTAGTTAAATGAGAAACTGAAATTGCAAAAACGAGTCTGGAAATCGTATTTAAATGTATTAAAGTTTGTGAATTGCAATTTAATTTACAAGGGGAAACAATTGCAAGCGATTCCCATTCAAGTGGTCGACAGAAAATACATTATGAACGCATAATCAATCAACATTGAGTATTATTAAGAGTAATTCGTGTATTATTGAAGAGCTAGTGACATGTTAATACACTGTTGGCAAATCGAAAAAGAGTATATTGGCTTTGGAAATTTGACTTAATCAGAATATATTTCTCTCACAAAGTCGGTTCGATTGATAGTTTGTCTCAGAGCGAGTATTAGCCTGACGTTGACACCCGCTTCAGGCAATCCTGACAATTTTAAAATAGTGTTGGTAAATGAGTTCATTTATATGCGAATGCGAACGCATACACTGTCAATCATAATTATTGATTCTCCATTAGTAACTCACTTGTAATTTATGCATGACAACAAAAAGTTTGTCGTGTTGAAAGGCGATAAAAAATCAATTTAAGTGTCGCCCAGTGCCATAAATTCAGCTTTATACATCACCAGATAGATAGACAATACTATTAATGAATAAATCGAAAAGGAATAATGGTTGAGAACGAAATGACGCAAGGTGAATACACTACAAGAAATTGTTATACAGAGTATAATTGTTTATATTTCTTAGATATGTTATACAATTTTTTTCAATTTAATTTTTAAGATTTTTCATTTTACTATAAATTTATTTTTTTTTTTTTTTTAATTCTAAAAATTTTATGAAATCTTGTAATAAAAAAATATATATAACAAATATATTATAAATGTTCTCATTATTTATTCCTATATCACGAATAATAGTCCCAATAATTAGAAATAAATAAATTAAATCATTAAAACTAAATTAATTGAATGAAATAATAAAATAAAATAAAATAAAACATAAAATAAAAAATGCTTCGATAAAATAAATAAGCAAAATTAAATAAATAAAATAAAAGAGAACTAAAAAGAAGAATAGAAATATTTTTTTAAGAGCTTATTAAATAATTTTAATATATATTTTTTTAAATATTTGAAATATATTTTTATAAATTATAAAATTATATTTGAGTTATTAAAACACATGCCTTAACATTATTCCATAAAGCCTAATCAAATCTTGTTGATTCCCAAAATTCCATTTCTACAGCTTGAGTGAAGCATAAAGAGACACACAAAGAAAATTTCTCCTTTTCTCCTAATGCTTATAGATATTTCTACACTTTTTCGCCCACACACTTGACTTTGCAAGCCAATGGCATTAGCAGTTCGATATATATCTGAATAGCCAAAAATATGCTTTGTAGAAGTGGAAATGGCAGTCGTGCTAAGCTGCCATTAGGCTGGGAGTGCGGCATTTGTCAGTCAGCTGCTATCAATATTTATGACATTGCTTTGCTTTTATTATTTGCCAATTAATAATTGTGTGTGGGCTGAAATGAAATTTGAGTTTAATTTACGGCTGGCACAAAGGAAAAGCTAAAAGTCAAATGCCAGGCGAAATGCATTTTCTTGTCAAATGTCAAAAGCAGAAATGCAGCTGCCCAGCTCTGGGCAGCCAGAGGGCCTGGGCTGCTGGGTGCTGCTTGGGAGTCCTTCGGCTCTGTGTGCAACCGCAGACCAATAAACAAAAGCATTAAACCCATAAAACAGGGAACATGGCACTCACGAGAATTAACACTACATTATTCACAATGCAATTTCGAAAAAAATGTTTCAACCCGAAACGGATGCGACTCGGCGAATGTGAATGCGAATGTGAATGTGAATGCGAATGTGAATGTGAGTACGTATGCAATGGCTCACATGGGTGCCTTACGTTGCCTGCGGCCCTGCTCTCTGCGGGCTCTGCGCCGTCTGGCTGCACCTTTCGCAGAACTTTTATTGTTTTTCACTTTTATTTTGTTTTTGCCGGCGAAAAATGTGAAAAATTAAAAATATCGTACTATATGCGTGCATTTATATATGTATATACAAATTTCGCTGGTTTCATCTCTATTTTTTTAGCGGTGCTGCTTTTATGCATATTTCCCACAACACATTTGGAGGCGAGCGGCAGCGCTTAAATCATCCGAAAAGGGGGAGCGGCAGGAAGGGCCGGACAGGCACAAGCCCGTTTGCAGTTAGTTTGCCACTGAAGTTGGGCTTAACCCATCAGCGGCAGCGGCAGCATCACAGCCCTGCCTGAGGTGCATCTGGAGCCCAGCCGTGCCCCAACATGCAGTTCATCTACCAACCTATACCAGCCCGTGTTGATTTATGTTCAGAGTTTGCGTTCATTTATCATTACACTTGAAAGCATTTCCGCTTTGTTCCTTTTATTATGTATATATGTTCATGCATAGATGACGGCTGAGCGTGGGCAGCTGTAGCAGATGAAAAAAGGTAATACCCTTAATGCAAGCCATGTTTTATATTTTGCTGATTGTTGTTTTTTATTGCAGCCGCCAAATGGGCTGCTTATCATCAATGTAACCGCTTCGCGGCACTGCAACAAGTAAAGAGAGAGAGAGAGAGCTTAAATATTAATACGCTTGATGCAGCTATCAATTCCTTTTCAATAATTTTCATAAAATAAATGGTAAGTTTTCAGCTGTATAAAATTCAAATTGAAAATGCATGAACAACATTTTTTGCCATACAAGAGTATTAATCTCTTCGATAATTATATTTCGGCAGTTGTTTGAGTTATCAATAATATTATATTTTTTAAATACGCATGAATAAGTTACATTTAGCAATAAATTATCTTAAGCGTATTAAATGTTTAAAATAAATTATGTAATTTTATTGAAATTCAAGGTGAAACACAGTATCAAATCTTTTTTCTATGAATATGCTATAAATATGCTATGAACATGCTATGAATATAAAAATTATAAAATCCTTGAACTACTTTTCTATTCTATTCTACTATTTTATAATTTTTATAATTATTAATTATTTAATTTGAACTACTTTTCTCTGCTAAGAAAACTTCAACAAAATATATATTTTTTAGGTTTTTTTACTGGTACTTATTTTTTTCAATTTTAAATAATTATAAATTATTTCATTTGAACTACTTTTTTCTTCTGAACATAAATCAATAAAATATATATTTTTTAGGGGGTTTTTACTAGTACTTAATTTTTTTTATTTTTAAATATTAAAAATTATTATATTTGAACTACTTTTCGTTTCTATGACAACTTTAACAAAATATATATTTTTTAGGCTTTTTTTAATTTTTAATAATTATGAATTTTTCATTTATTATTGTAATAAAGATAGTTAAAAAATATTTCTCTGAAGTCCTGAAATATGTCGATTGAAGCCAGCTCTCTTGCTGTTAATGTTAGGTGTTTGGTCCAATCAAATATTGTAACTTAAATATATATAATTTTTCTCTGATAGAAGACGACTTAAGATCTCTCTAAATGTCATAGTTTCATAAGTTTAATCTAAACTAAAGACTTCTTGCTCTGCTTACAAATCAAATGAAATCAAATCGAAGTGAGTCAAAAACACTTTCAATTTAAATTTAATATGAAACTAATTTGTGAGTCATAATTTGTGCTTATTTAATTTAAATATTTGACAAAAAAAGAAGAAGAAGAGGAAGAGCATAAATAGATAGATAATAGATAATTCGCATATTTGCTTTTAATTAAAGGCAACATTTTAAGGCAATTCCGTAGGCAGGTGAGAATTTATCAGGGGAAAATTTAATGTGAGGAAAACATGAAAATTTCTAATATTCATAACTAATAAATTGCCTCAGGCATTTTTGATGCAGTTCTTGGTTACATTTCGGGCCAGGTGCAAAATTAATATACGTTATCTTTGCATAAGTTGTGTGCATGTGACAAATAATTCCCACTGATTTACAGCCATGCAGCAGCAGGCAGCAGCAGCAGGCAGCAGGCGGCATTTGGCATGCGGCTTGCAACATGATGCATGCAGCTACGGGGAACGCTCGGCAGGCTTAGGAGGCCCAAAATGCCAAATGCAGCTGCAGTAAAATGCCCACAGGCCAAAGAGGAAGCGAGACAGAAGCGGAGCCGGAAAATTCATGGCCAAATGCGATTACCGTAAAGATGAAAATTGAATTTATGTTTGGGCGAACAAATAAGCCAAATTCAGGGCAACACGTTGCTTTTGATTAGTTAATTAAAATGTCGGCTTATATTTGCGCAATGAACTCAACATTTATTAATATCATATAACGTGCGACATTGACAAACGTCTGCACTTAAATCACAAAGCCCGACACAGATATTTAATTACCTAATTGAACGAGCTCCAGCTACAGGCGATTGCTGTCTAGCAATTTTACAGAAATTCTACTCTGTAAATTTCGTCGTCTCATTTCGCATTTACATAACACGACGCTCGCTCTCTCGCTCGCTGGCCAATCTAAATTAAAATCAACGACCAGCTAGCATTTGCATTAATTAAGCTCATCCGCCTCGCCCCAGAAGGTATTGATTGCGATCATTTCTTTTCACCGGCCAGCAGCCAAAATGGACTTTGTTATATCATATCAAAAGCGAAAAAATGCAGAACGAAAAGCGCCCGAAAACGAAGCGGGAAGAACTTGAAGTGGACGCTGCACTGCCACATACCCATTGAGGACATCTTTTGTTACTTGTGGCAAGAGGTGAGGTGGAAGACAGTACTTTTAAGAGATTTTTACAGATAAAATGACACAGCACAAAATTCATTCAAACAAAAGAAATATATTATTTAAATACATATTTTCTAGATATGATGGCTAAATAAAAAGTTTATTCAAATAAAATAAATATATTCTTTAAATACATCTAAGAACAATTTTATGGCAAATGAACTTCATTTCTTTTAAAGGTGGTCTTTTTTAGAGCATTACAGCTTTGAATTGGCCCCATTGCTTTATTTGACAATTAATTACACAGTTAATAGTTGTCTCTTGTTGGATTTGGTTTGACATATTATAAAGGATAGATAAAATTAAAGGAGAGCAACTCTAGGAGGAATTTTGAAAATTTTATCAAAAAAGTGGCTCCTCGCACTTCGTTAATTTTATGGCAGAATCGTCAAATTTGGGGTGATCAGAATTTCTAAGCTATTGTGTCAACTCTCAGCTGGCGACCTCATTGCTGAATTGTATATTGAAAAATTAATGTCAAGCAATTTTCTGTTCAATAAAATCCATTTCGTCGTTATTAAAAATATATAAAATATATAAAACAAAATTATTTAAAATAATTAAAACTGAAACAAAATTGTTTAAAATAATTTCAATACAAATTTTTTTATAATACTTTAAAATAAATAATAATAAAAAAAATTTCAAATAAAATAAAATTATTTAAAAAAATTTGTAAACTTATTAAAATAGGGCAATAAATCATTTTAAATATAAAGAAAAATACAATTTTAGCTATTGAATTACTATTAATTTATTTATTATATACAAATTAAATGAAAAACTTCATTCTTTATAGAATCATATGGTCAGCTTCAAATTTTATATATTATATTTATTTACCTACCAGTCCACATACTATATTACCTCACATACCCCTTCAATGCGCTTTCGATTACAGGGTATTAAGAGCAAATGCTCTCAACAAGTTCATTTTCCATGCTATGTAATGGCTCAGGTAATAAACATAAAAACTAATTTCCCCCCAAAATGCCAAGAATGTTAATCAAAAGATTGTCCTGTTAGATTGCGGCATAGCAACAACAACAACAACAAAAACATTTGTGTGTATGAGTGTGTGTGTGTGTGCGAGGGGTGTATGGTAGGGTCTGTGGTTTCTATTTTGTGGTAATTTCCGTTTATGTTTTTGAATTTTTTACTCACGGCTGCGCAAACACAACTGACTGCTGATGGCTTCTGTGCCCCAACAACAACAACAACAATTTTCCCCAGCATTTGGCCGGCTACCCAGCATTTAGCCCGGCTGCCAGCAAACATGGCCAAATTGTTGTCTCTGCTACATGTTGTTTGTTGGCATTACTCGTATTTGCGTTTGCGCAATTTAAATTTCTGCTGAAATTGACTTTAATTAACACCCGGACAAAAGGTCAGCTTACGCCCTAGTAGTTGATGGGTAAATGGGTGTGGCAGGCAAGAGAAGGAGCAGCAGCAGCAGCATGTCAACATTCGATCAGGCTTGAAGGAAAAAAGCTTACATTTCAAATTGAAATTTTTCCATTTGAACATGAGCTCTAAAAAGTCAATCTATTTATGCTACATTTCATATACTTTTTTTTTTTTCTTTATTTAATTTAACCTAAAATATAAAATCTAAGATATTAATAATAATTTAAATTATGAATTATTTAATCAGAATCTACAGTATTTAGTCTTAATAAAAATAAAATTGTAATTATAAATTTGTTTATTCTTTACTTCTATATTTTTTATTTATTAATTCAATTGTTGTAGTTTTTGTCTCAGACTCTTTAGCGCATTTATCTCTGAGCATTAACTAATAAATTAATCTACAATTACTCAGCATATTATTAGACTTATTAATTGACAAAAATGTCGAAATTAATCAGTTTTGGAATTTTATAGTATTTTTTAGCCAAATATTATTTAATAGTATTTTTTTAAGACCATTAAATAACTGTAGACCTATTTCTCGGACTATATTAAATACTTATGTTTAAATATTTATTAATGAATAATTTTAAATTTCGTTAGAATCTTATTATTTGCATATTTATTTATATTTTTTTAACACAGTATTAAATAATATAAACATTTTTATAATACCTGGGATAACTAAACAGCATGACAGCCAAATAAGGCACTCGCTGATCAGTTACTCTTGATGGTATAATTCCAAGACATAAATTGATTTTATAGCTAGTGTTATTTTCTGTCCATAAATTGATTCTATAGACAGATTAATAGACACACTAGCAGATATAGTGATAGACTGATTAGCCGCCGCAGCAGACTTGGCGAGGCCACTAAGGCGACTAAATCGCTTGGGTTTTGCCAAAAAATATTAGATAACTTTAAACTACTGATATTTTGAATACTTATATGTCCTCCTGTGCATATCAGAAGGTTTGGCTATTTTTTTTATATATCTATAAGTGCTGTTAAGCTACCATTGTAAGGATTCAACACTTAAAATAAAGAAAATGATACAAAAAAATAGGCATATTTTCTGTCTAAGCCATCTTCAAGTTAAACTCAAAAGCGAATTAAAGTTTCAATCGACTGCGACTTCTCTGAAGAAACTGAAGAAAATTGCATTTGCAATTAGGTGTGAGCAGCGAGGCGTCCGCTAGAGTTTTGCCGGGTATTGAAAATAAATTCAGAAACTTAAACATTTTTAGCGACTTTGTTTCAAGCTGGCCGAAAGCAGGGGTGTGGCTGGGCTGGGCTGGGCTGATAAAATGCCTTGTATTTCATTTTCAGCGTTTAGTGCATTATTCTGTGCACTGCGTGTGTGTGGGTGTGCGGGTGTGTGTGGGGTGTGTGCGTGGCAGCTGGCTGCCAGGTAAAGTTAGTGTTACCTTGTTTGCCGCCAGTGAAGAAGTTTTGCAAGTTGTCGGCAGGCGCTCGTGTTGCCTAAACAGATTAAACTCTGAACACATGTGCGCCTGCAATTTTACGCGCCGTCGCTGCGCAGGCTTCCGCATCCGTTGCCGTTGCCGTTGGTGCTGGTGGTGCTGGCGGTGCTGGTGGTGTTGGCGGTGTCGGTTGTTCAGCAGCCGCAGCCAGTGCCGTGGGGCTTCACATAACCGCCACATTAATTCCTAGTGCCAGACACCTTTCTCGTTAGCGGTTGGCCCCAACTTATTTAATTTCACAAGCAGCGCCAGCTTTAACACTCTCTCTCTCTTACTCGCTCTCCCTCTCTCTCTTAAATAGCATTCAAATTCAAATTGTTGTATTTGCTTGGTTTATTTAATTATCGAATATGCTGCCCCGGCAACAGTTTGCTCACTTCGTGGACGGCATTTGCTCAAACGGGCTCACGTTCCACCAGACCCAATCCGACCCGGACCCGGCCCTGGTCACTGGGGACACTTTTCTCCATTCTTTATTCTTAATTCTTTCTTCTTCTTCTTTCTTTTTTTTGGGAAAATTTATGTCCCTTGTAGGATTTGCACGCAAGGCTAACGAATGCGCATACGTGCGATCACGTAAGCCCAGATAAGGTACAAACTATGCTGGATGAATGTTATCGAGATATCTCTCGAATGCTTGCTCCACTTTATAGCCCGGTGAATTATTTAGCAAAGAGCAAAGAGATAGTTGATGGCCGAAGTTGGTGAACTGCCTTTAAAAGTTGCAAAAGAAATTTGATAATATTTTTGCCAGAAGAGTTAAGGCGTTGAGGAGGTTAAAAAAAATAGGAGGGGATTGTGAAAATTTTAGAATATGTCAAATTTCAAATCTAGATGATATATTTGTCGTTCAGATTGCAAATAAAATACATATATATAAAAAAATATATATATATTTGTCGTGAATGAAATAAGTAAAAAAGATAAGATTTTAAATTCGAAAATTTATTGAAAAATTAACTATTTTAATCAAGAATATTTTTTTATAATTGTACAGTTTAATATCTATTTTTTATATATTTTATTTTTTAATTTATATATTTTTTTTTTATTTTATTATATAAATTTTATATATATTGTTTTTATATATAACTACAAAGTATTTATATATTCATGTTTTTTTATAAATTCTTTATAAATTATAGATATAATAGATAAATATTTATTTATTTATTTTTTTTTAGATGAATTATATATATATTTTTTATTGCAAATAAATATATGTATAAATTAGTAAATAGCTTGGGGTCTCTATTATATTAATAAAAGTCTGATTCACTTACAATGACTATGATCTTATAAAATATATAAGAATAAGCATAAACTAATATAATGCCAAAAAAAAAACTTTAATGTTCAATACTAAAAAGATCAAAAGTTCAATTTCCTTTACATAAATACATATTGAACATTCTTTTGTTTTAAGTTATACTATTTATATATTAAAATATATATAAATAGTCATTTGCTGGCACTGCAACTTTAAAGCTTCATCTATATTGAGAATTTTAATCCTTGAATGCGACACAAAATGTATTTATTTAAACTGAAATCGAGCGGCAGCCACAACTTTGATGCCCCGCCCACCTCCCACCTTCCCCACTCCAGCAACAAATTATTTTAGTGCTATGCAAATTTCAACTAAACTGCAATAATACAAAAAGACGCACAAAGAATAGTTCGGAATGCCAGCATCGAAGGCGAAATGCGACTTTTGACTGAAATGCCTTCGGCATAATTAAACTCTGTGTGGAATTTCATTATAAAATTCGCAGACATTTTGCCAGATGCGAACGATTTGACGCTCGTCTTGGCTCGTCTTCGGGCTGGCAAAAGTTTTCCAATGCAGCGGCCTCAACTGGAGCGGCAGCTCCTTATGTAGTTGTAGTGCAATATTTTTGGCTTAAGTTGAATTTACATTGAAATCGGCTCGTTAAGCGATAATTCTCCTTATGAAACTCAATTTGGCCGACGGTTCAATATGCGAGAGAGAGAGAGAGAGAGGGAGAGTGTGTGTGTGTGGCCTTTGACCGAGTTGATTTTTCACAATTTCCGGCCAAGCGAGAGCTGCGCTGTCGACGGGGCGGAAACGTAATTTGGCTTGTGGCCATTATTTTCGGCACTGACCACAAAGCCAGAGTCCGCTGCAGCGCACGACGGCTTGGCGCCTCATCATAATCGAAGCCACGAAATTGAAGTACTGCGGCACACAATGCGGTTTCCGTTGACTGCTGATTGGCTTCCGTTTCCGCTAATTTTTGAAAGTCGGCATCGGCAGCGGCATCGATTCACGGCCCGCATTGTTTCAGCCACGTCCAGCAGCAACTGTTGTTATTGTCCCAACCAGGCGAGCAACAAAGCACCGCCAGCTTAGCTGATTACACACTCCGTTCAGTCGCCCCATAAACCGGCAACTGCTTATGCCCGACCGAGAACTGTAACAAAGGTAATCCGAAAGCAATATCGAGTTCTCGCCATACGCAAAATGTTGAAGCAGAACTATCGAGGCTGAAGAGGGCAGAGTAGAACTGGAAATACCCTTATGTAACTGTAAGAAAGAATCAATGCTCTTTTTGACTTGTTAGAATGAGCTTTTACATGAAGTTCCAGTAACAAAAAATCTCGAGATATAAAAGTTAAGTATTATGAATATTAAATGAATTACACTAATGAGAATACTAATCGGAGACAGAGATATCTATATTAAATAGGATATGCGTACCAAACTTTTTAACCAGCTTTCATGTGCTTTTAAAACAAGAGCATACAAGAGCTTTAAAATTTGTACTACATTTAGGTAGTATAAATGCAAAAATAGTAGTATATGGATGAATTAATAAACTTATAAGCTTATTATAAAGAGCTTTTATATGAATCACAAAAACAAATCAAAAGCTGACAAAGGTAAAGCTGAACCTCAAAGCTTTTGACAATAAACTTTAATATACTTTTACAAGACATATGCTTATAAAAATAGTTGTAGAATACTAATGAAAAATATAAATTGATTTAATAAATTATCCACTTAACTTTTATAAGTTTTGTATTTAAATTTGTTGTATAAAAATACTTTTTGGAATATTTCATAAGTTCTTTGAAAACCTAAAAAAAAACTTTTTTAACCTAAACCAATGGAAAAAGTTTTTTTTTTGGGTTGTAGTTTCATAAATAATTCAGATTAAGCTTAGTCACAGACTCCAATTGTCTCCAACTATAGCTGTCTTCAATCACTATTTGCAGTTTTCCCCCAAATCGAGCAAAATGTGGGTGAAGAGTGAAGCGAGATACAAACTGGGCTCGAGGCAATCGTTGCGATTCGGTTGGTTCATTTTATTGCTGCATATTCTTTATGTAAGCATATCAAAAATGTGTTTCCAAATAGAAATTTAAAACCTTATTACACGGAAGGCAAAGGGAAAAAATGAAGAATATATATAAATATATATATATATCTATATATCTATATGTATATAAATATTTTATGGCGAAAATATTGCAGCTGGAAAAGGGACAATATATGTAGATACATTTAGCCAAACTGACCCCATGGCCGGGCACACAGCTGGGTCAGGCTCGGACCTGGGCCAAATCTAGACGCCTGCACGTCGGTCCGACCGCTCGAGCACACACTTGAAGTCCAAACTCGGCGCATCGCCTTTTATTCTCTTGGTTTTTTTTTTTTTTGTTCTGCTCTCCTTTCTTTCTTTTAAATTGTGTAACAAATTGTTCCCCGAGGACGAATTTGGATTAAGTAAAAAAAGGGTTTATTTACGATGCCATACATAACACGGGGCCGCATCGACCGGCTGCAGGGCCTGTCTGCTGTGCCTTAGCCCGAGCTGGCCTTCACTCAATGCTCTTCCTTCTTTTTTCTCCCGTCCTTTTCTTATTTTATTTTCCCCCATTCTTTTTTTTTTATTACGTGCCCAATACTCAATTTGGGGCATATTTAAATTCATCGTCTATTGACGGCAGCCGGCGGGCATTTCGTATGCACATGAAATGCGAAAGTTGGCAGCGTTTCGGTTAGATCTATTGAGTGGTTATTTGAACTGAACTTTGAGGTTGAATTCGCTTCATTTTTATGTTATTTATATGTGAGCGGCCGTGCGGGCCCACGGACCAAAGCAAGGCCAAAGTGTTGAAGCGAAATGAAATACAAGCTAACCGAAAGGCAAATTTGCCAGGCCAATATTATACAACATAAATTTCGCACACTCCCACATGAATATTATATAAATGTACATAAACTTATCTGCGATACTTACATATGTATCTTATGTAGGTAAAAACTTGTTTACCAAAACGCTTAACTGCCTTTCTCGCAGATATTTGCCCCGATAATCAAGAGAGAAAAGGGGAGGGCGTGGGTGCGGGAGAACAATTTAGCAGCAGTTGAGCAGTTGAGATGCGCGACCCGGCGGCATCTTGATAATATTTCGATTTATACCCACGCGCTATCCAGCCACCCCGAACACAGCGCCCGGGTTCGGGTATTCGTTGTCATTGTTTTTAGCAAAACAGTTTTAACTTTTTGCCACACAACCGAAACTGTCAAACAGCGTAAACTTCAAACTGAAACGAGTCGGAACTGATGGCACCTGAGCTCCCAGTTGAGCGCCACGAGCCACGACCTATCCGAGAGCTGGTAACTGCCGGTCCCCCCTTAGTACCAGGTTCATTTAGTTGGGCTGTCAAGGCTTTTGCGCTCAATTTGGCAGACAACAACGCAATCATTGCGAATAAGTTTTGAACTGTGACGTCAGCAAACGTTCATTGACTGCAAGCTAAGATAGATATAGATATAGATATAGATATAGATATAGATATAGATATAGATATAGATATAGATATAGATATAGATATAGATATAGATATAGATATAGATATAGATATAGATATAGATATAGATATAGATATAGATATAGATATAGATATAGATATAGATATAGATATAGATATAGATATAGATATAGATATAGATATAGATATAGATATAGATATAGATATAGATATAGATATAGATATAGATATAGATATAGATATAGATATAGATATAGATATAGATATAGATATAGATATAGATATAGATATAGATATAGATATAGATATAGATATAGATATAGATATAGATATAGATATAGATATAGATATAGATATAGATATAGATATAGATATAGATATAGATATAGATAAAGATATAGATATAGATATAGATATAGATATAGATATAGATATAGATATAGATATAGATATAGATATAGATATAGATATAGATATAGATATAGATATAGATATAGATATAGATATAGATATAGATATAGATATAGATATAGATATAGATATAGATATAGATATAGATATAGATATAGATATAGATATAGATATAGATATAGATATAGATATAGATATAGATATAGATATAGATATAGATATAGATATAGATATAGATATAGATATAGATATAGATATAGATATAGATATAGATATAGATATAGATATAGATATAGATATAGATATAGATATAGATATAGATATAGATATAGATATAGATATAGATATAGATATAGATATAGATATAGATATAGATATAGATATAGATAAAGATATAGATATAGATATAGATATAGATATAGATATAGATATAGATATAGATATAGATATAGATATAGATATAGATATAGATATAGATATAGATATAGATATAGATATAGATATAGATATAGATATAGATATAGATATAGATATAGATATAGATATAGATATAGATATAGATATAGATATAGATATAGATATAGATATAGATATAGATATAGATATAGATATAGATATAGATATAGATATAGATATAGATATAGATATAGATATAGATATAGATATAGATATAGATATAGATATAGATATAGATATAGATATAGATATAGATATAGATATAGATATAGATATAGATATAGATATAGATATAGATATAGATATAGATATAGATATAGATATAGATATAGATATAGATATAGATATAGATATAGATATAGATATAGATATAGATATAGATATAGATATAGATATAGATATAGATATAGATATAGATATAGATATAGATATAGATATAGATATAGATATAGATATAGATATAGATATAGATATAGATATAGATATAGATATAGATATAGATATAGATATAGATATAGATATAGATTTAGATAGGGAAACACTTTCAAATCTTCCCAATTTCCACAAATAAACAATTTTTAATTATAGATAAGATTGTTGTATTTAATTAACCAATAATATATGTTATCTTTATACGCCTATGGGTTCTCCATAAATACAAGACCCGAGTGAAGATCAGTTCAGTCAGTTCAAGTGCTCGGTTGGTTATGGTCCACAGGATGTATCTTCACTCGATTTGTGTTGCCATTGCAATCGTTATACATAGTCTTCACTGTGACGGTAGTCAGGGTCTCAATGAGACTAAGGCGTTAATCGAAATAAAGTCGCAGTTGGCAGAGCTGCGGTGAGCTCCTTAAGGCGTAATATCAACTTACGAGTACCTAAATACTAAATTCCACTTGGCTTTTAGATTGGAAGAAGATAAACAGGGAAAGCAACTGGAAGAGATCTTGTGGAGACTCAATCCTCTCAATGTAGGCACTTATAAGCGCAATTGTCTCGAAGCAGCTCCGTCTTCTAGTGGTATATATATGGTGCGAATACCCGGATATAGCAACAAGCCCTTCAAAGTCGTCTGTGACGAAAACGATCACGGCTCTGGTTGGACAGTCATTCTACGGCGCCAGGACGGCAGTGTTGACTTTTATAGGAATTGGAATGACTACAAAAACGGCTTTGGCGACTTGCATGGAGAATTTTTCCTGGGCCTCGACAAGATACATGCATTAACGGCCGATCAAAGTCAACAGTTACTGGTGCTACTAGTGGATGGCGATGGTCAAAAAAGGTATGAGAAGTACGACAGATTCGCTGTGGGTGATGAGCTGGAGTCCTATGCCTTGCACACGGTGGGAAAGGCCGAAGGTGATGCTGGCGACTCGCTCAAGGTACACGCAGGTTATCGATTTTCGACCTATGATAAGCCGAACGGTGTGGACACTCGAAACTGTGCCACCCTTTACACTGGTGCTTGGTGGTATACAAAGTGTCATCAAAGGTTTGTATTATTCAAATGTTTCTGTTTTTTTTTTATTCCTAACTAAATGAGTTATTTTTCTAGCCATCTTACAGGAAAATATGGAGACAATACCCATGGAAAGGGTATAAATTGGTACTCTTTTCGGGGACATGTGCACTCATTGAAATATGCCGCTATGATGATACGTCCGATTAAGTAATTGATTGAATTGCTCATTTTCGGATTTTAAGAGAGGAGTACTCAACCATTGAATACCTTAAATTCTTTTTAAAATTCTAATGCCATTCTACATATTTCATTTCCGACATACTTACGAAAATATATTACAAGATTAATACATTAATAATGAACAAAACTTTAAATAAAGCAAAACGAGTGCTCGACTATAAAATACTCTGCCTTTTTCTACATATTCCTATGTCATTCCATATAGACTATTTCGGACATACCTACGAGAATGTATCACACAATAGTAAATTAATATATGAAACTTTAAATTAAACGAGTGTTCGACTATAGAATACTCTGCCTTCTTCTAAATATTCTAAAGACATTCCATACAGACTATTTCTGGAAAGAGTTGTACCCATCGTACTGCCCTCGTACACCATTGATAATTTCTCTAATATATCTTTAACTTTTGGAGTAAACTCCAGCACCTTCTGTCGTTGATTTTTATTACCCCAATTGAAAATGCATATTCGGTAAACTTATTATGAAATACGCAAACGAAGCCAATTAGCTGAGCCGAGCGGAAATTAAAAAGACAAAAAAAGGGGAAAAAAGCAAAGCCTTGATCAAGCTGAGCTGTAGCGTACATCTGCTCACCTGGCGTGCCCTCCTGCGAGTCGGCACCTATTTGGCTTGGCAATTAGCACGCTCCCGTGCACTTGTGCAATCAGTTGAGGCCACATTCGCAATACCATTGAACCGCAATGGAGGCACATAAAGCGCGCATTGAAAATTAATTGCGGCTCTCTGGCTGAGTGTGTGTGTGAGTGTGTGGGCCCCATGTGCCAATGCGAGTGCGTGAGCTTGACGGCGCTCCTCCTTTTCGCATTGATGATGATGACGATGATGCCAAAACAGGAGCTGGCAACGGTAACCAGCGGCGGGGCAGGCAGCGCTTCGCGGTTTGCCTTTTATGAAAAATTAATTTGCTTTTTGTGTTCAGCAATAATATTTTACTTGTTTTTTTTCCTTGGCGGCGCCGCTGCACTCCAAGCCAACCCCTTGACTGTGCTGCCAATCAGAGCGTATGATTAATTTTTCGTCGCAGCGCCCACCGAAATTTGTTTAATGTGTGAGTGTGTGTGTGTAGTACATGCTCTTTTCAAGAGCTCAAATGTCTTAAGCTTAAAGCTTAACATTTGTTTTTTCAGCTCGCCCTTTTAATGCTAATTAGCATTTGAGCGAAATTTGCGTAATAATATTTGATAAATATTTGTGGGGCACATAAAGCACTGTTTACCAACACCTATTAATACTTTTTTCAACACTGTTTACCAACACTGAATAATCAGTTATTAAAACTTTTTTTTCAACACTATTGATATTTAGTTGCCTGCAGTGCTTAGCTGAATTATTCATATTAATTTTATTTTAATTAGAAATAAACACTAAAACTCTCTGTGTTTAAAGATGTAACTATGGTGGATGAGCATGCCTATTGGATAGATGCTCTGTATAGAGCATACAAGGTATATACTGTGTAGGGAATATAGTATGATTGTATGATGATATATGCTCTGTATATGCCTATAGATACTCTGTATACGCCTGTAGATACTCTGTATATGCCTATAGATACTCTGTATATGCCTGTAGATACTCTGCATATGCCTGTAGATACTCTGTATATGCCTATAGATACTCTGTATACGCCTGTAGATACTCTGTATATGCCTATAGATACTCTGTATATACCCTGTAGATACTCTGTATATACCCTGTATACAGTGTTTTATATCTATACTGGGTTTATACGGATGCTTGTGAATAATCTATCTACTCTATATACCCTATATACATTATACAGATTATCTATTCTTGGTCATCTTCCCAGCAGGCATGCTCGACTAAAGTACACCAGACGCTGAGTATATTGCTCTGTATCTAGCGTTCAGATGCAATAATCACAATTTGAAATTATATTCATATATAAACCAATATTTTTATATAAAATGTCGAAGGGAAAAAAGAAATGAACTTGAGCTAAGGAACTCAACTACGACTCTTTACTTACCATAAGAGCACAGACTAGAGTCAGTCAATTGGTACTTCAATTTCCTCTCACACAGCTGCATATGCCCACTCATCTTCATCACTTTCATGCAGGGTATATGAGCGAGTCAGCCGCAGCATCATCAGCAGCAGCAGCAGCAGCTTGAGCAACACCCGGCAACACTTTCCATGGTCATGCACAGTTATTTGCAACACAAGAGACAACAGACAATGCATATTTCTGCAATGCCACAACGAGGACGCAAACTTGGTGGCAAGTTCTTGGCAAAGTTTTGCGAGTGCCGCGACGTCTGCTCGCGTTCTTCCTCATTTTTGTGCCGCTCGCACACATTTCACATTAGAAAAACCACAAAATTATGCAACACAATATGAAATGCATTTGAGAGACAAGTGAATCTTGTCAAGTGCCACAGTGGCAAGCACGAAGCGACTCCGTCTCCGGCTCCGGCTCCAGTCCGGAACCGGGGCCAGGATAGCCGACTACGACTATGGCTCCAGCGTCAGAGCAGAACACTTGAGTTGGCGCTTTAATCAAAAGTCAAATATTTCATGCAATGCGACAAGCATTCGTGAATGTGTGTGGATGGCTGGATCCGCTGGGTGGGGTGGGGTTTGGGTCGTTGCTGCATCTGCTTTAACAGCAGGCAGCTGCTGTCAGCATACAAATGCAATGCTGCTAACCCACACAATAGACGCCAACGAAGACGACGACGGCATTCACCCCGCCTACAAATTTGAGTGGCTGAAAAATCTGGGAAGCGGGATGCAGTGGCTCGACGGCTGCCTCGCATGCCTGTGCACTTGCAGCCACTTTGAATTCGGATGGCAATGGGCTGCGCTGCGCTGCGCTGCACTGCACTGCGCTCGGCACGGCTCTTTCATGGAAATTACATTTTTGCATTCTGGCGTCGCTGCTACTCAAGTAAATGCAAATATTTCTCATTTCTCTTACAATACACAAAAAAATAAGAAGAAGGAAAAGAGAAAAACTTATAAAAAGCAAGAAATTGTCAAATGTATTCAAAATGTGCGCCGCATGCGAAATCTTTTTGAATATTTATACACACACACGCATTTCATTTAAATTCCAGAGCAAATGATTCGCTCGGCAGTGCTGGGATTACAGCTACAACATTTCATGGCCAATTCCAACAAATAGGTTTAAGCTTCGAATGCTCGAGCAAATTGCATTTGATTTATTCTAAATAGATTGTCCATGTCGAGTCAGTTGCAATTAAAAAATTGTCTAGATTCAATTATTGCAATTAAGGAGATTTAAGCCTTTATTAAAAATACGTAAATAATCAAATTTGATAGATGAATATCGAATAATTTAAAGAAAATATACGACTAAATGAAAGGCTTTCCATGTGAGCGAGCAGTCGAGCATGCTTTAGGTAATTTGTTTGAAATTTAAGCTGTGGCAACAACAGGCCAACAATATTCTATGAAATGTGGATCATTGATTAGCACACTTTCGAAGAGCAGGAGAAAGTCTCACGAGAGAGAAAGTCAAGAGAGCTGGGTAAAGAAGGGCTTTAGCAGGAGAGAGCAGGCGCGTGGTTGTATTTGTTATCTATGGTTGAAGTGTATTTCATCTAATAACAAGTTAGAAACCTCTAGTCGGGCGTGACCGACTATGGGATACCCTGAGCCCCGTCGAATCTGTATTTTCGGGGGAATTTGGAGCCGGTATACAAAATATAACAAAATTCAAAATTGCATAAAATACATATAAGGCTAAATATAAAATTTGCTGTTTCTAGCTTAAAGGATGGGCGAGATATAATTTTTTCGATTTTGTTTTTAATCGATAGCAATTAATTGGGGATAGTTATCGATTATTTAAAACAAACTTGATCTTCGTAATGTAATTTCCTCTCTTCTCTTCATAACTAAATCAAATGCAGTCCAGCTCTTGCTCAACCGCTCAACCCTTCTCCACACCACTCCACTCTAATCCACACTTGAATCGCTCGCATAGCTGAACCACGTAAAGCCGCACTAGCCGAATCTAATCTGCATCGGCTTAGCCGTAAATTCGCTTAAAATTTTTGCGCTTTTTTTTTTTTGTAAATTGTGACAATGCTGTGGGCAGCGCGGCCTGCACACAATGCCGAGGCAATTAATTACCAATGCATTTATAATTCCAAATTGTGGCTTTGGCTGAGCGGCTTTTGTGTGCAGTTCATATAGAATTTTTAAAAGGTTTTTCTTTTTTGTTATTTTAATTAAACTAATTGTGCCCACAAAAATGAAAAAAAAAAAAAACAATTGTGCAAAGAACAAAAGAAAAATATTTTCAAAAAGTTCGTATTTATATGTATATATTTTTAATACAATTATAATAACAAATACTGTTGCATTAGATGTATTACACACGCACACACACAGAGAAAGGCAAAATGAGTGCGCGCACGTGGCGTATGCGTAATGCCATCAAGCAAACGCCCCGCACTTAAATAATGAAAGGGTTTAGGTCATAAAAGAGAATACGAATAAGAAGATACCAGAAGCCTTTGACGCACTTCATTTACGTTTTTATGACCAAATTTTATTGCTTTTGTCTTAAACCTTTCTTCTTCTTTTCTTGTTTTTAATGCTAAAAGCCGGCATTAGCCTGAAGTAACTTGGGCTTAGTTCTTAAAGCGTATTTTTTATGGCCGGCGCCTTTGGCTGCTATCAAATTGCATAATTGGCGCAATTAAAATTATTAAATTTCCCCAATCTGGCCTTTTGTTGTATTATTTACAGAGATTATTCTTCTCATATGCGAAATTGTATTTAATTTAATTCGCAAGTTGCGCAGCTTGAAATCTGAATGATACTTCATTTAAAACTCAATTTATGATTATTTCCACACAATTTAATTCCGTAATTGATTTATGCATTTCATTTTGCTGCTTATCAGCAGCCATGGGAGTGACAATCAAAGCAAGTAAATGTATTCAGGGAGAGAGGGAAAGGGAGCAATGCATACAAATGTGTTTTTTTATGCGTGTATTCTTTTTTTTTGTGCACTATAATATGTAAAGCCAGGTATTTTTAAAAAACACTCACGCTAACTAACAATTCTTTTGAAATACTGCGTGGAATTCGTAGAAGAGTTTGCCAAGCCGAGAGTATAAAAGCTCGAGGAAAAAAAATATTCTTTTTATTGAAATCGATTTAATATATTTGATAACATATTACAAATTTCACCTCAAGACAAACTCCCAAAAAATATTATATATACTCAAAAAATACTTCAAAAGCGTATAAAAACTGGACAACAAATACTCAAGCTAGAATTATACAAAGAAGTTCAAGATTTTTTTTAGTTCTATATGAATATTTTTAAAAATATTTCAGCTATGGAAAGTCTAAGGACAGACATCGACAGGACGTTTTCATAAGCCTTTAGTATTTAAGCTGCAGATCAGCTTCGCTAGGTTATTCAATTGTTTTTTTTTTTTTTTAGAATATAAAATCTTCTTCAATAAACTTTTAATGGTATAAAAGTTAGTCGATTATGTATATCAGCAATATAGTAAACTTTATAGTATTTAGCCTAGTTACAGATAATTTTCTTTTACATTTTTCAGTCTGCCTCTGCCAAGAACTAATTACAGAAAGACAGCGAATCGTGACAAGGAATTTAGAGCTTTATGCCAAGTTAGACCTAGTTTTTTTTTTTAGATTTTAAAATTCTCTTCAACAAACCACAGGACATACAGCTAGTCAATCAAGTCTTGAAATTCAACTTTATGCTTACAGATTTTCCTTTAAACTTTTCAGTCCTTCAGTCTTCTACAAATTACAGGATAACTCACAGTCTATCATCTGCATCGAGTCACGCTTAAAGCTGTTCGGCTTTTTTGGGCTTTGTTGCTGTTGGAAAATAAACAGTTGCGTTTTTCATATGATTAAATGTTGAATGGGCAGCAGAGATGCTGAATTACAAACTGATTAAAAATGTATGCAAATGTGTACGTAATTAAATAAATTAATTAAGCGCCGCCAACGCTGGGCAGGCGCAAGTGTCAGATGCACGGGGGCACGAGGCGGCCCCAGTCACTTGACAACCGACCAACAAACAACCAACAACAACAATAGCAACAGCAGCGGCAACAGCAACAGCAACAGAAATGGCCACAACTGAAATAACAAAGCAGCTGTTTAAAAAGCAAATTGAAATTGTTCGCCATTTGTATCAGGTCTTTACTGTGGTTGTTGTTGCTGCTGCTGTCGCTGCTGTTGCTGTTGCTGTAATTGTGCAGTTTATTTTACCATTTCCCATTCAAGTGCAAATTAAATGCACAGCAACGGCGACGGCAACGGCGACGGCGACAGCGACAGCGACAGCGACATCGACGACCTTTGTCCTTTGACACGCCACAGCAGCTGCAGTTCATTTAACCCTCGGGGACAACTCGCCGTTCACTTCGCCCTCGCACTTCATTCTGCGCTCTTGTCATGTCATCCGTGTCACATAATTGTTACCGGATAACTGGCCCCGCAGCCATAACTACTGCTGTTGTCCTAGTCTCCCTGCCTCCCTTGGCCACTGCAATAACAGTTCAAACTCTTTGCCAAATTATCAATTACAATTGCGGCCCTGCATCGGGATTTACGATTTCTTATTTATGATATTTTCCTACATTATTTATTATATTTTTGGCCAACACCAAAGCCGAAATTTATTGCACAACAATTCCGATTGCAGCTAGCCAAAAAAAAAATATGCAAATGGAAAGAGACTGTCGAGTCGACTAGTAGGGTCATCTATTAAACAAATATTTTTATTACCATAAAAAAAAATATTAAAATCAAATTTGAATTTGGAATTTATATAAAATGAAAAGATAAATTTGGCAGGGAAAATATATTTAGACAGAGACTGAACTAAACTAAAAAAAAAAAAATCAATTCTTTTATTATTTTTCATAGTGCTTAAAATTTGAACTTAAAAAAAAAATTTATAAAGATAATTTTAAATATATATATAAATGTAAAAATAAAAAAAAATATTAAATATATTATAATATATATACAGCTGTATTAAAAAAAATGATAGTGCTGCATTGCAAATTTTGATTTATTATATATAATTAATAAAAATTTTAAACAAGGTATTATTAATTTTAATTTAATGTAAAATATTTAGTTAAAATTTTTATATGTATGTTAAAATAAAAAAATATATATAATAATATTTTTTTTTTCATATATATACTTAAATTATATAAAATATATATAAATAAAAATATATTTTATTTTAATATATACATAAATTCCTCTTTGTTTTCCTTACATTTTCCATTACCACATTTCCTTTTAAATAATTCCACGAATATAAATATTAACAGCAATCATTTTTACTTTTCCTTTCTTACATCTGAGCACATAAATATCTTAGGTAATAATCTAAAAATTATAACGTAAATCATGCTGTTAACATTAGCGCATGTTTGTCTGCTTACAAACGCGACATGGCTAAGGTTTCAATTGCTACCCAAACCAAACAGCGCAGCGCAAAGTCTTATACAACCACCCTTGCTTGGCACAACAGCAACCCCCGCCATGCCACCGCACCGCGCGCCCAGCAACGTTTACATTCCACACGGCGACAATTTTGTCGCTTTGCTCTGGCCTCTGTTACGAGCCGTCGTGGTGGCTAAACTCGTTTGAATTCGAACTGCTAACCGTCTGTGGAGACTTCTAACAGAGGCTGTTAATAACAGCGCATGTTAACAGACATGGCTGTTGCATGCCAAATGGGGTGGCTGATGATGTGGTATGAGTTTAGGCTGGCTTTCTTTTTAGTGGAAGTTGCACTGATATATGTACATATATTCCTGTTCAGATCAAGAGTGATTATATAATAAAAAATATATTCTACTATTATTTTAAATGTGTTTATTGATTGCAATTATTGATCTAGCTGGTTTATTGAATTTTGGGTTGGAGGAAGCATGCTTAGCCGATTTCGACAATATTTGAATCAATATGCAAAGGACAACACATTTTGATTAAGCAAAAGCCTGAGCATTCGATGCAAGTCGGGCCAGCAGCAGACCAAGCCCGAACATCATGTTCACCATCAAATTGGATTGACATGTGAGATTCAGCTTGCATTTTGTCAGGCCAGTTCTTGGTATGTTTGTGTGTGTGTGTGTGTGTTTGTGTCTATTCATGTGCATGAATCATGTAGCCGAAGCCATGTGAACGAACTTCGGCCGCAATAAATTCTAAATTGAACTAAACTAAGGACCTCACAGCACTTACATTTCCAGCCAGTCCTTTGAATCAACACACAACTAGCCGTCTCTCTCTGTGTGTGCGTGTGTGTGTATCCCTGGCGATTGTAAGTTCAGATTGCATTGCGTTTATTTGCAAAGACTTCACTACGAAAGTCAATTGACTCAATAAATTATTTTTAAAGCAATCAAAGCAGCTTTGGCGACAAAAAACCAATTCGAACAATTTTCAGTTTGCATGCACATGTTTGGACTATATGCACAATTACACTGCACGAAATTAATTGGTGAAAACAATATTTATAAATAATAAAATAGCATCATATATTGTGGGAGTTATATTTATCTAACTAATTTTATTAAAATTAATATTAAAATTAAATTATTGAGAATATTTAAGTAATATAATAATATATAAATATTAAAATTAAATTATTGAGAATTCATATTAATTATCAAGATAACAAACAAAATTATACATTTACATATTTTTTATATAATATATATACAATTTAGGGTCATTTCTATTTATGCTTAAAACTAACTGGATTAATTCAAATTTTTTTAGAAATTATTATAAAATAATTAAATTTATTTAATAATATTTTCTGTGTAAGTTGAACATTTTTTATTTACATATTTTGCATACAATCTTTAGTCAATGTATGTTATTTTTTTTTATAAAGAACGAAAACTAAAATAATTTAAGTTTTAAAAGGGGTTTTTTGTATTTTAATATATTTTTTTATTAATAATGATTAATATATTTTTAAAAGTTTTCAAAAATAATATGTCGAGCAGTTTTCATATTCCTTTTAATTTTTTTAACAAACATATTTTTTATATAAACCTTAAAATGTATGTTTTTTTTTATCGAACAATTCACATTTATTTACAATTAAATATAAGGTTAAAAAAAATATATTCATTTATACTTCCTCTGCATTTTTTACATATACAGAGATAACTAAAAAAAGCTGACTAAATTTTACATAAGAAATATATTCAGTCAAGTAAAATGATAAATTGATCCTATCAAAATTCAAGTTTTCCATTTTATGCCCAATTAAAACTTCCTGTAATTTAATCCAAGTGGGCGCAACTAACGCTCAAATTATTTTCCTATTTGGCTTTGACACGTGAGAGATGTTGTCTATTCATTCGAGCCAAAAGCCGCACGAGCAGCGCCACAGACAATGTCTCGCAGCCAGATATGTACGTATTTTAATTGTGTTTGAGCAGCAGGTAGATGGGATAAGCACTTTGATATATATTCAATTAATATGTGCAACATGACAATTGGGGCGTGTGGGCGTATGGGCGTGTGTACAGTGGGGCAATGCGTCAGTTGTGAAATTAGCCAAATTATTGGAGTAAACAGGGCGAGTCGACAAGTCGTCTTGTTTGCGCTTAAAATTTAATTTCACGCACAATTGAGTCCATGCATAATTTTGACCGGGGTGATAAATTATTGCTGTTATTGCACACGGAGGCAGGCGCACGCACAAAACAAGAAACAGACCCCAGAATCGACCGCAGGCAGACCCGGGCAACCGGCAACCGGCAACCGGCGACCGGCGCCCGAGCAGGCGCTGCAAAATAATGACCCCACCTAACGGCGCCTACCGCCACCCAAAGCTCTTCGGCTGCAGTCCTGCTGCACTCTGAGCGTCGCACAGTGGGGCAAGTATATGCAGTATATGCAGAAAAGTTAGGTAAATGGGTGGTAATTTGAATTGTATGTTGGGATTCTATTCTATTCTATTCTGTACTCTTTTTCTTTTCTTTTCCCTTTTTCCTTCTCTTCTGTCTTATATTTTCTATATATATATCATCTATATATATTTATCATCTTCCCTCTATCTTCTTATATTTGCATCTTATGTCTCTACAATTCTGTCTGTATTCTTTCTTCTCTCTATGTTTTTCTTTTCTCTTTGCACTCTTGGAACTTCTCTTTTCTCTCTTCCTTTTGGTCTCCACTATCTCTATCTATATCTACTATCCTCTATCTAATCTTTGCATTCGCCTTTCTTTATTCTATTATATTCTCTGCTTTCTCGTCTCTGTTCCTACTTTTCTTTCATCCATTGTTTCTATCCAGTCTTTTCTCTTCTATCTCTTATTCTGCTCTCTCTCTCTCTCTCTCTCTCTCTCTCTCTCTCTCGCGTCGCTCTTCTTTTTTATGTCTTCTCCATTCTCTTTTAACATTTGTCTCTTCTCTCTGCACTCTCTTTTACCTTCTTCTATCTTCCCTCAGCTCTCTTCTCTCTTCTTTCTTATATTTTTCTTTCTTCTCTCATTTCTGTTACTTCCTCTCTCTTTATTATCTTTTATTCTTTTTTTTTCTCTTCTCAGTATTATCTTCTCTACTCTCCCTTCCGTCTCTCCTCTTTCCTTTTCATTCTTTCCAGCTCTCTCTTTTCTTTAAGTTACTTCTCGTCTTTTAAAATAAAATAATAAAACTTTTTGTTTGTTTTGTAATTTTTTTTTTGTAAATTAATTTATATGTTTTTCCAACCAAGGTAAAAGAAACTTCCACTGTGCGTCGTGGTGCCTTGTCGCCTCTGCGGCTGCTCGTTTGCTGCGTTCATTAATTCGCTGCCATAAAATAGCCAGCGGGAGGGGTAGCATATTTTGCTTTGCTTGCATTTGCATACTTTCAGGGAGTAGGCACCTGTTACCGCGAGCAGGACGTGGCGCTCGTCCTGGTGCCAGCCGCAGTTCAAACTCCGCATACGCCTACAACACATGTCTGCTCATAATTAATGTGTAAATTGTAAAGCTGCGCTCGCCCGCCTTGCCTTCGCTGCGGCTATGTACGACCAGCTCGACGACAAGCCAGGACGCGCCCGGTTGTGGAGGGGGCCAAGCTGTAGGCAGCCCTATTCTAGTTAATACAAAAACAACAACAACAACAGCAGCAACAACAACATCAATAAACGACTCTGACCTGCTGTACATGCTGGGGCCAAAATGCGTTTTGACGTTGCGCAAAGCTTAATTGCATTTGGCTCTGCGCTCCATGGCCAGATCGGTGCACCTGGACCCAGGTGGGCCAAAGCGATTTGGCGCATGGACAACGACAATTTATTTATGCTTTCCACGAGCTTAAATTGTTTTACCTTGACTACGTTAAATTAATGAACTTGCAAAGCGAACTACAATTTGATATTAAATCAACAAAGCAACAAAGAAAAGCTGAGGCAGGTGGGGGGAAAAATGCATTTGCTGTATATATGAATGCATATATGAATATATGAAAATAAGTACGGCAAATTTATTAAAATTTGCTGATGAGTATAGTCGGGCTTCAGAGAATAATAAAAAAAAAATCCAATAAATTTATTATTATCAAATAAATATATATATATATATATATTTTTTATATGCCAGAAGGCCTTTGTCGCTCTGGCCTTAAAAATTGTTATTTAGAATTAATTCTTGGTAACAATAAATAAATAAATAAAATCAATAAATATATTTTTTTTATGACTAAATTTAATTTTTTTTAAGATTAATTTTTACAAACTTTAAATCTAATAAATAAATTCAACACATACTCTATAAAATACCCTTTTCATTTGAATATCTTGCCTTTTCGCTATTTAGCTGAAATTGCTAATCATAAAAACTCAAATTGGTTTTCAAAATCTCATAGGGCAGAACTGGATCATTGTAGCCCAGCGAACGGGATTCCGAAATTGTTGCGAAAAGCTTGCAATATTTTCGAAGCACAAAATGCGTGGACAAAGCGCTCGACATGTCGAAAATCATTTGATTTGGCAATATCCGAACGCGATTTATGGCAAATGCCAACTGAAACAGTCCTAGATCATCGGTCAATATATTCCTCAGATACTCAACCGGATCTCTGGGCTGAACGGCGCCATACCAGACCAGGAGTAATCGTAAATTCGTCAATTCGTCAATGGACTGTGGCGCAGAACATCTTTCGAGCTGATCCTCTACGCTGGTTGGCTCCAGCTGGCGGTGTTGATCAGCTGCTGCTGATCGAATTAGATCGGATTTATAATATATAAATCTTTAGTTAGACTTATCTCTTCACTTACCCAAATTGCAAGTGCTTAACGCCAATAGGGCAAACAACGTAGCCGCAATCATTATGCCCCACTGCATGGCTAAAACCTGTTTATGGTCCAAGCGGTCAGCCTCGACTGTGGGACTCTGAGTAAGCCCTGGCGCTCATATACTTTACCAGCGAATGACGTCACGACTTAAGTAACATTCCAAGACAAAATATATCAACAAACAAAATTCTCGCTAAGTCTCGTATAGTCATCCTTAGTCATGCACAAGTGCCAACTCTGGTAAGCGAAACCAAATATGACTAACCCATAAGAGGTATACTAATCAAGATCAATTCGACTGTAAAATAGTGTAAAGCTGAGAAAATGAAAGTAGAAAAGTGAAATATGTCATAGTATTTTGTAGCTTCTCCCGTTTGGCCAGGCACTACATAAAAGAGAGTGCTTACCTCTCCCTTCAAATGGAGAGCATGATGAATGCCTTTATTAGCTCATAAATGTATTATCAAGCAAATATAATATTTTCTAGAAATTTTTTTCTATTGCAGCTTGAATGGGAAATGCCACCACTTCCACCATGTTCACCAGGCTTGGCACCTTCAGACAAGTACTTGTTCCAGTCTCTGCAAAAATTTTTGGATGGAAAAATTTTAGTCTCAAATCAAGGCCTCAAAATCGAGTTAGCTCCGTTTTTTGCCAGTAAGGATAAAAAAATGTATGAGCATGGAATTCATCTCTTGCCGGAAAGAAGGTATAAGGTATTGGATCAAAATGGAGACAACAAACATTTTTGTAATGTTTTGTATATTAAAAAAAATGGTGTTTAAATTGCTCTAAAAAAAGCGAAATTACTTCATGAACAACCCAATATATCTTACAAAAATTTCTAAGGCCTTAGCAAGGCAAAACTAGATTTGTAGCTTACGATTTTTACCTTTTTCCCATTGCCTTGTTCATGTAGATTTCATTTTTTTAAATAAAATTTCAGCTGTCTTTGTTGTGCGCATCTTTTCAGCTAAAATGCAAGCCGTAGTTGTTGACTTTTCGACCTGGGCACAGGGACAAGTTCCATTTGAGGCTGACGGAATGCGCGTAATTCTTTTGATTTGGCAGCACAAATCCGAACAATTGCTGGCCTCCTGCTGCTGCACTGGACTGGAACTACAGCCGCTGCCATTAGTGAGATTAAAACTATGGCCAAGTCGTTGCAGAGAGAGACAAAGAGAGAAGAGAGAGAGAGAGAGAGAGATGTACTGTAGTGGCACTGGGACATTGCTTTGTTTTAGCTTGAACAATGGGCATATCTCTCGTAATGACGCAATGCGTACTCATATACATTGTGCACTATGGCACAATTGCCACAGTGCCCCCCCCCCCCTGTCTCCCTGCCACCATATAGATGTCTATATGTAGTATGAGATGTATTGCTGTGCGATGCAGGCATCCATAACAAAACAGTTGACACAAATGCAACGAGCAGTGCACTCGGAATGGAACTCCATTGGGTCGGTGGCCGGAGGGTGGCCTTACAATTTGTTGTCTCTCTAATCTAGCTTTGATGGCTTGACAGCCATTCATACAATTTAGCAGTATAAAATACAGTTCAATTTGTTTAATTCAGCATATTGTCTCATGTCCACAAATCATGAGCGGACCGGGCCAGACCCATTGCAGTTGCAGTTGCTCTGGCAATTCTGTAATTGACAGTTGAAATGCTGAAATCCCATTTGACATAAGCTCGCCTTGGACAAGCGTAATTTGTAAATTAAACAAGCAGCCATTAATAGTCATCGCAATAGAAATAATGCGGGTGAGCTCGAATTAAATTTACTGTCCACTCTAATCCAGGCAACAACTCTGCAAAATTTCCGACTGATTCATTTGGCAAAAGTTATCTCTCGGCACATTCGGCTTTTACTATTTTAATCAAATTAGGCTCGTTGCGACGACTTAAGCTCATTAAAAGCTTAATTTTGATTTTCCAAAGCTATTAAACACAATCCGTGCACTTGATTAATCTAATGGGCTTGTCGAAGGCTTAAATTTGGATTTGCAGCACTTTTTCTCTTAGCTGATAGTTGGCACAGGTGTAGTTGTATGGGGAGTATACGACTAGGAATACTTGTATGTGATAAAAATTGTTGAAATGTGTCGGAGGATAACTATTTATATACACAAATATAGATGTGGATATGAAAGAGGTATTCATGAATTTGATTTTGATTTGTTTAAGGCTTGAGGAGAATCTACTTAGCAAATGAGTCTCAAAAAATTGGTATTTATTATACCCTGCTTTTCATACGCGATACACTCTGTAACGTCAGAGTAAAGTCTTGAGAATCTAAAGATCTCTTAAAATAATATATGGGAAATTTTTACAGCTTTTGAAATGAAACTAAAAATTATGAAAGCTTCAAGTAAATATATAAGGAATATTTGTATTAATATAGATATATAAATAACACATAATTCAAATATACATCATTTTGTCTAACATTAATATATACTAAATATATCAAATATGCCGCTAAGTAAGTTTGGTATTTTGAAAATTAAATTAAATGAAATTTTCCGCGCATTTGCCACAGAGAAAGTTTCGCTGCACGACATCCAAGCACTTGAGATCCTTTCTTGTGGTGGGCGTGTGCCGTCAAGGTGGGCGGGGTAGCCAACGAAGTAGAAGAAGCAGAAGAGAAATGTGCGCAATGCGCGGTTACAAATTGCTTTGGCTGACTTTGTTGTGGCTTTTGGCCAAGTTGGCTTATTCTTAACGTATTACCTGATTCAATTTGATTACGTACACGTAACGGGCAACGCGGCGCATGAGTTATGAATCAAATTTAAGTTCCATTTTTGCGTTTGACATTGGCAAAACGTCTCACAAGCCAGCCAACAGCACAATCAAATGGAGCTCATATATCTTGGGGCAGTGTACAGGGCGAGTGCACGAGGTAAGCTGCCAATAAATGGCCCTGGCCCTGGCCCATAGTTGGGGCGGTGGGGTGGTGGGTCGGTGGGGCGTCGAGGCGGAGAAATTGGTTGAAATTGTTTGGCTTGAGCATTGTGCATTTGTTTGCCAGGCAATATGGTCGCCAGCAGTTTTATTAAATTCTTACAAAGGCTTCGCCTTCGCGTCCAAAAGAAAAGGCAATAAAAATCATTTAACAAAGTCAAACAACAATAAAAATTAAACTTTGCCGTCAACACAGCAAAAAAAAAGGCAACTTGAACGGGCATGCACGACTAGGCAATGCGCTGTAGGCAGTTGAGGAGGGGTTATAGATAGATATTGTAGTAGGATATAATAAAGTGAATAGTAAACTATATAGAGTCGATCACTGAGTGCTAAACTATATATAGTAGGGTATAACTGACTGCATAATACACTGTAAATGTTTCAGTAATGCACTGTAATAGCTCTGTAGGCAATTGAGGAGAGTTTGAAAATATAGATTCGACTAGGATATGTTAAAGTGAAAAGCTATATTATATATAGTCGGCATAACTGACTGCATAATACACTATAAATAGTATAAAAATACACTAAAAATGCTTCAGAGACAATTGAGGAGTCTCTGAAGATATATTTTCTTTAAGATTATTATAAAATTGTATCCCAAATTAAATAAAAGCGGTCACAACTGACTGCATAATACACTATTTTAAAAATATAAGCATATCTTTATCCATATCGAAAAATTCCTTTTCCTATTCCATTTACATAATTTAAAACAAAATCAAGTTAATCTTCCACTACAAACTACAACCAATATACCCCACATTAATTGCCAAAAAAACAGTGTATATTAAAGTAAAAGTGGAGGCAAAGTTGGCAGCAGCCAAGCATAAAAAGACGCTGAGCAAAGCGCACAGAGCAAAAGGCAAAAGTACATAACAAAAAGAAAATTAAATAATAAATATAAAATATAAATAACGCATAGAATGCGAACTGTTGTGAGTGGAGCACAACACAACGGCTCAGCAGGGGCACACCAAGGCACACCGAAAAATAAAGAAAAAAAAAAACGAAAAGTTTTGCGAAATTAATTTCGAAAATCTGCTGCAACTCCTAAGAGTCATGTGTGTGTTGTGTGTTGTCATCGTCGTCGGGGGACAGAGGACAGAGGACGGCAATTTATTATGTCATGCCTCGTCAGGCAGCGCCTGATGAAAAGGCAAAGGCAGAATGGCACAAGGCAGAGGCAGAGGCAGAGGCAATGCCAAAGGCAACGGCATCATCATAAATCAATCCATTTGACGACCTCAAGCCGGAGCAGTGCGACGAATTTAATTACACTTAAGCGAATCGTTGGCCAAAATGAAAATCGTCATACATTCGGCCAGTGCCTGTGCGAGGGGTTTCATTCACCTCTTGCCAAAATATAATTCAATTCAATCGATGCAATAATCCTAAGTGCTATACGGAACGTAGCACGACTCCAACAAAAGGCCAACAACGGCACAACGACTCTTGGCTAACCAAAGAAGCCAACACGTGTGTGCTCCGCCAGCAGCTGCTGATGGGATTCAGCTCGATAAGAGAGTCGCGCGAGACGAGGGAGCAGATATGCACAATGCACAGAGATTTTAATTAACTTTAAAGTTTCAAGCTCGTCAACAAAATCTGAACTGAGTCTCATTTGAAATCAGATTCGATTAGCTGATTTAAAGCTCGTCTTTTAAGGTCTAAGGAGGAATATAGGTAGTATCATATCCAGTTGTTTTCTAGCTCTTTTCACATACATTTAGTTGTCATCTCATTTGCATAACTAAAGACATTAAAATCTGATTTATATCTGTCTATATAAAATTCAAATTTATTCATATAAAATTTCACTGAATTTGACGTATAACGTCAGACTTTGACTGCAGACTTTGATTTTTTTTTCTAACTTATTCAAACTAAAGCCTATCGATTCTTAAATTTTTGCCATATATTATTAGTTTTTTAGAGTTTTCCATTTGTGAGCTGACAACGCTACTAAATTTAATAGCTCATTTGAAAGCTGATAGTTGCTTTTGATAGAATTTAAGCTGACATTTACTTATAGATAGATTTATATCAAGGAAACTCTTATAAATTATTGCAACTAAAGACATTAAATCAGATTTATATCTATCTATATAAAATTCAAATTATTTATATAAAATTTCACTGAACCTTACGTACGTTATAGCTGCAGACTTTGATATTTTTTTTACCTCATTCAAACTAAAGCCTATCAATTCTCAAATTATTGCCATATATTATAAGCCATTCCATTTCAAAGAGTTTTTTTAGAGTTTTCCAATTGTGAGCAAACAACAATATTATATTTAATAGCTATGCCTGAAGGCCTTTGTCGCTCTGGCTTAAAGAATTGTTATTTAGAATTAATTCTTGGTAACAATAAATAAATAAATAAATAATTTAATAGCTAATTTAAAAGCTGATAGTTGGCTTTGATTGCATTTGAGCTGACATTTACTTATAGATAGATTATCAGAGTAACTCTTCAAAATTATGGCAATTTGTATCATAATAAAGATTCTATTCATAAAAGCTTAAATGATTGTGGGCAAGAATACCAAATTCTCTTCAGTTTTAATTCAATCCCAAAGCTAAAGCGAAATTCCAACGGCTTCAATTAAGTCTGTGCTCCTTAGTAAAGAAATATATTAAGAGACTAGCGATATTGCAAGAGAAAATATATATTTTTAGTGAATGAATGAGAGCAGTGATCTGAACGAGCTACAGCGATCAGCACTCCGAAACTGACTTACAACACTTTATGCTGAGCTGAACTGGAAAAGAGTTGAGCTTTTGTACATTAAACAAACTCGATCCGATTAATGCTAAACAGCTGAGTCGCGCATATATACCCCTTGCCTCTAGCGTATTCCAGCCCGAGTCAAGATTCCCGCTCGTTCGCTTAGCCAAAATCAACGTTGACATCTGGAGGAGACAACGTGCTTCAAATGTCAGCTAGATGTCATTCGTCACATTCAGCAAATGATTTCGCAGGTAAAATTCAGCGGGAAACTATGCCGTGCTCTTGGCTGGCGATGCCTCACCTGTACGCCCACTCGCTAACTCGTGAATTTTACTTTGATTCTTGCCGGGAAAGCCGCCTCATCAGCTATTCGCCTCGGGGTGGCGCCGCACAAACTATTTTACCAGCTTCTGATGAAACATGTAAAATGCAAACGAATTTTTTAGCACGCACAAAACTTTGGTTTTTTGCGTTTTTTATGAGGGGGTCGTGGCAGGCGCTGCTCCAATTACATTTTGAAGGAAGTAAATACTGTGGAAGAGGAAGCGGCACTCAGTTCTCGGCTAGATGGGAAGAAGTTTCAAGTTTGTCATGCGAAAATCATACAAAACTTGGGTTTTCGTGCGCTCACGAAAAGTAATTGAGGCGGAAATCCCTAATTGGCACCTTCAAGTCAGCCCCGACGACGACGTCGCAGCTGAAAAAGAAATCAGAGCAATAGAGCCGAAAAAGGAAAAGACGACGACGGCATGGAAACTTGCATACCAAACACACTCACACACAGACAAACACCCAGGCAGCCACTCTATAGAGTGTATTATTTTCTGGCCTGGTGTGTGTGTGTGTGGGTAGGGGGCGTGGCTTTGGCCGCACACGTAGTCACATGCAAATGGGAAAACTTTGCTCATCAGCGCGCACAAATTGAGTGAAATTATCAGTTCAAGTGAAATTTACACTTGAATGTCGGTCGCAGCTCTTAACGCACAGCTCGCAACTTGCTCCACTGCCTCTGGTTATACATTATGCGTTTTACTTCGCCCACCAATATCTCGAACACAACTAATGAGCCGAGCGTGCTCGACGAGTAGATACCCTCTAAGTGGAGTGTATTTTAAAAATTATAATATATACGTAAATATATAAATATAAACTGCGATTAAGGATGCAGCTATATAGATCATAGTAGCTCTATAGGTTATTTTTTAAGCATTGGATCAAAACTGTTTTACTGCATACTATGCATATCTATAAGGTTATTTATATACCCTAGTTTTATGACAAAAAAAAATTTCTATATGGCAAATACATTGGGAAAAAACCTCTAATATAAATTAATTTCAAATTTATTGAGCTCAACTGAATTAGAATTTTTTTTAGATATCAAGTGCCGTATAGCTTCTATACATTCAATGTCTATTCAGTAAAAATAAAATATAAAAATTAATAAATATTATGCCTACATATAATTTAAAAAAATTCAACTTGTTATGATTTCTAAAAAGCTTTTTGAAACTACTGAGCTGTGAAGCATCTATAAAATTAAATTTGAAATATATTTTTTTTTTAAATATAAATTCTTTAAAACTATTTTAAATATAGTTGAAAAACGAATAAAATTAAAAACTATAAAAATTTAAAAATAAAATAGAATGGATTAATAAAATATCAAAGGAAGCTAGAATATATTCACAAAAATATATAACAATATATATACATACACAAATTTCTATAAAGTTTCAATACTCAACAAACAGACTTAAGGAAAATTAAAATAAATCACTCAATCAGAGAAATATCAACTACAATCTCTATTGTTCCCATTACAAAACTAGTCTCACGTCTATCATACCTCATTCGCACATCAGATCATCATCAGCATCAGATATATTCATGCTGCTAATTTCGTTTCGCTCCACGCGTTTATTTCTGGAAATTCAATTAAACACATGAAAAGCGAGGAAAAACATGTGTGACACGTCCCGATAATTTTCCAGCTGGCATTTTGGCACAGCCTCTTGGCCCAGTTAATTGTGAACTACGACTTGGCAGCGACATTTGCAAACTTCACAGATACTTTTTGCCTCGCCTTGGTGCGCGTCGAGCAAGTTCCAATAGAGTTGAGGCCAAACACCACATCGACTCATATTCCAGATGCTAGATAGTAGTTAGCTCGAGCTGCTAATTGCCATAAATTGGTTCGGGCTGGACGTTTTAATGACTTGCCTAATGTGCGATAATTTTTGCTATTAAGAATGTTGCCAAAGCTGCTTGGGTGCAATATGAAAAAGCAATCTAACTCATGCTACTTACTCTCGCCATTATGATTTTAAATTACTTTGCTTCGTTCTGCTTTGCTGTGACAATTTTTTTTTTTTTTTGTTTCTCTTTGTATAAGAACTTAAGTTTGTGGAAGAAGTGTCTTCTGTGAACTAGTTGAAATTTCTTAGTAAAGTATTTGATTTTTGTGAGAGATCATCAAACATATTCCTTTAAAATTTTAAGACATACATTTATGATCACACCTTATGATCTCTAACGTTCTAAGAGCAAAGATCATAAGGTTTATATATATATGTATGGATGTTTATATGTATATAGCAACACATATTGGATGAGCTGTTTAAAGAAATGTCTAAGAAATTTTCTATATTTATTCAATTTGAGAACATTTTCTACAATTTTTACATTTTTAAACATTTTGTAATATTTTTTTAAATTAAAGAAATTTTTCTATATTTTTTCAATTTCAAGAATTTTTTTTATCTGTTTCGAAAAGTTCATTCAAATTTATTTAATTAAAAGAATTTTCAAAAAATTTTAGGACTCTAAGAAATGTTTTATAATATTTCAATTTTAAATAAAATTAAAAATTGAATCAAGGTAAGATGTGAACAACTCTTCATATCATGTAAATATAATCTGGAAGCTAGATCTATATAAAGAAAAATAAACTAAAATTTGGTCATATTTCTTATTACATTTTCGGTTGATTAATACTAATAAAATGATCTAACTTGTTAATAAAATTATTATCTTCCATTATATATATATTTATCATATCAAATTTTGGAATATGAATAATCTGTGACAAGGAAAATACAGACCTCCAGTAAGCACACATTATAGAGCTAATATCAACCTAAAAGCCACAGCTATCAGAGCTCGTCTCATCTATCCAACTCCATTTCCTCATGTTCCCTTGTTCAAACACGAAAAAAAAACTCAAGTAATCAACTGTGTTCGATCATCTCGAGTTAACGAAGTGAAATTATCGTAACTCTTGCCGCAAATGTGAAATGCCCGCCAGGCTGCCCACCCCAACCCGGCTGGAGTGGCATGCCACCGACTGTGCAACAGTCATTAGTGCGGCACACACAATACAAAGCCAAGTGCAGTGGGCCAAAATCAAAGTTCATTATTGCTGCAAATTGTGGGCAAGCACAATCAAACCGACTCTGCCAGGCCGTTGCACATATCGTATACGTAATATTTATACGCAACACTGCACCGAACCGAGCTGAACTGAGCTGAATCGTTGGGCGATTGATCAACTCGCTGCGCAAAGATGTTATTTACGAAAGAGCCAAGAAAATGAGCAATGCATGGCACATAAATCACGCGGAGCATGCGGCCTCTGGGGCGCAGCGGGAGGGGCAAGGAGCCACAGGCTGAAGGCGAGCTCATCAACTAAATGCAAAAGCTGCTGCGACTGCTACCCAGAGAGCAGCAGCTCGACAAGTGCTGTACTACAAGAATAATTGACGACGACAATGGATAATGAGCACACACAGACACACACACAACCATAGCAAGGCAGGGCAAGGCAGCGCAGACTGGCTGAGCTTGTTGTTGTTGTCTTGGCTGCAGGATGCAGGACTCTGGCACGCTGACTCTATGGCTCTGGCTGTGTGCACGCTGTCTATCTGGCTATTATAATCCTGCGGAAACACTTGAAAATGATGGATGAAAATTATCGTTTTCTGCAACGCATGCAAATCCGTTGAATTACTTTCGAATGATTAATGCACTGACATTGGCGAAATTTTCTACAGCTAAATGCAGCGACTATCGCTTACCTCATCATCATCATCAGCAGCAGCAACAGCAGCATCAAAAAACCAACCCAAACATAATTAAGCTCAGACAGGCTAAATATTGTGTGTGAGTGTGCTAGCAGAACGCGCGCGACTAGGAGGTATCCTGGACTTATGGAGGAAAATGAAAGGAAAAATTACTCCGAATTAGTTGGTTATTTTTTGGGATTGGGGGAAAAGATCCCAAAAAGGAAATCTTTTTTATATGTTATTACTTTACAAGAGCATGCATACCAAATTTGGTATCTGTAGTTCCTATGGTCTACGAGATATGCTTAAGAAATGAGTTTTTCTTTTTATATATATATATGTCTATCGTTTAACATAGTAAGTAACAGAGCAAATTGAGAGTGTGAAGTAAAGGACGTAAATTCGACGTATAAAGTGTATTCTAAGCTCTGGAAACCACCAATCAAGACTTTATTACTCAACGTTAGTTGCTTTTCGATACTGTGAAGAGGCATCCATTAAATACAAAATATTTTCTATGTTTTATATCTTACAAAAATCCACATATTAAATTTGGTGTCTTTAGCTCTTATAGTTTTCGAGATATGCTTTTCAAACAATTATTTTTTATCGATATATATCCAAATATATACTATAAATTCTATGCATACCAATGTTCTAGTTTCTATGTAGGCAGGGGAGCTAGGGAATACAAAATAATAGACAGGAACATGATATACTATAAAAACAGACGAACAGAACGAGCTTGATTTTGCTTTCTATACATATTATCATATAATATATACCCTATACCCCATAAGCCCATCTTCTTCTCCGCTTCACAGTTTTCGACAAAATGAGAAAAGAAGTCACACAGCATGAAGGACCGAGTATATGCGACAGAGGACAGTTGTTGAGCTTCATTTGAAATTCATATTTTAAATATTCGTCAGTCAATTAGAGAGCAAAAGACTCGACACCGAATTTGCATTCGAGCGTAAAATTATCAAATTAATATTCAGTCACCTCGAGAATGGCTGGAATGTATTTAGCATCATAGTCTGCTGGCATAGAGCATAAGGGCAAAGGACAATGGCTGGGGCTGGTGCTGCGGCTACGACTGAGGCTGAGCCTGACGCACAGGACATTCTCATTTCTAGGCAATAAATGTCGAGAAGTTTTCGGATGTAGATGTCGTCAGCATTGCGCATATTTCGGCAAGTTGTCAACGCAAATGGAAAACTTGCTCCAACAATGTCAATTTGATGAGATATTTAAATATGCTCACTCCACAGTTTCTCTCTGTTTGTGTGTGTGTGTGTGTGTGGGTGTTTGTTTGTTTGTGTGTGTTTGTCCAACCTGTGCTAATTGGAAGCTTTAAGTTCATCAGGGCACAAGTCATGCGCTTAGGCAACAGCAGCTGGAAATGTTTAATGATATAAGCTTAGTGCTTAAGCACTCGGATGAATGCTATAAATTTAGAATATTTATTAAAATTAATCTGATAAGTGAAGTCAAATAAATACAGAAACTTGAATTATTCATAAATTGAAAGAGGTTTTCAGGCAGCTTTTAAAATAACTTAAACGAGTTAGAAAGTGTGAAGTAAATATATATCATTTTTACTAAATTTCTCATATATATCAATTAAAATAATTTAAGCTAATTTATCAATTTAAATAATTTAAGCTAAACGTTAGATTATATATATATATTATCATATATATATTACTCTAATACATAAATATTTATGTCTGCAATCAATCTAGCAAAGATTCAAGTAAATTTGCCAATTAAGAAAAAAACTTCCTGCATTTATATTCCATTCAAGGCATAAATATATATATCCTACTAAAACAATTTCAATATCCGAGTCTTAGCAAGTTCTTAAAAGTTACTTAATTATGAAAATGCACAGAAAACTCATAAAAAATTTTTAAATTTTATACAAATTTGCAACCAAGGTTATATTTTCTATGCCTAAGAATATTTAGCTTGCGACTTCGTCGTTCAAAATCTCCTATTTTGATTGAGCTTCCATCACTCTTATTAAGTTTCAACAACTTTTAAATCTCTTAAAATAGATTCACCCATTTTTTTATGATAAATTTTATATGACAAATGAATAAATAATTTAAAATTTGTTTCAGTATTATCTAAATGAAATTATACATTTTACTTTCAGTCATTTTCTTCTTTAGCTAAAGCTTTCATAAAGCTCTTTTAACATTGAAGTGTTGCTGTCTGTTTTAAGCACAATTTCTTACAATTAAACTCAAAGTATGAAATATTTTCATTTGTAATAAAATTGTATATTCAAATAAATTTTTAATATAAAAGTCTATATTTTTAAAAAATTTGTGAGTTTTTAAAGGTTTAATATTAAGAATTGCTTGTCGAATTTAAATAAAATTCGATAAAAAAAAATCGGAAAACTCTAAGAACTTTAAGCTGAAGTACCTAAATTTTAATGTACATATTATTTTTAATAATTAAATAATTTCCTTGTATACATTTAATATATGTAAATACTAAAATCTCTCCAACATCAACAAAAGCTCAGCCTAAAGAGCTTATTGTTCGTTAAGCTGCTTAGCCAATTCTAATATTCTTCATCAAAAAGCTCAATACACAGCCTAATTCAAGCTTAGCTTGGGCTCATTGAACGTGTATTTATCGATTCAATTAATTAGTTTACCCCAAACGAGCTAACAATGTGAATTGCTAACAAATAGGCCGAATCAACGTCAAAATGCGTGCTATTGAGTGAAGGAAACCATTTTGGGCTATTATCAAATTTTAAACGCACTGGGCCTAGCGACGAGTATCCTGGAGTATCCTTCGATATGCATACAACAATAAAATCGACAGATGAGAGTTGCTCACACACACACACACACACACACACACACACACACACATACACATCGGTTGCCTGCCAACTAAATCGGGGCCACGCCCACTGGCAGCCACCACATGCAAATCTAAGGCACTTGTGGGGCAAGCTCGATTGTCCCTTTTCTATTTTCTATTTGCTATTTGCTGTTTGCATGCAATGCCTCTGACCACTTGGCTGCCTGCTGCTGCTGCTGCCTCCAGTCCGGCAGTAGCTCAAGTTCCTGCTCCTAGCTCATGCACAGTTTTTTATCTAAAGCCAAAGTGGAATATATTGAGATGGGCCGACAATGCGCTGTGAATTGTGGTGTGTGGCGATGTGTGTGTGGGTATCGGACATGGACATGACCATGGACATGGTACCAGCTCTAGCTGGGCCCATATCATTAAGTTTGCACAATGAAGCACACATACACACATTTTGTTTGTCAGTCTGAAGCCAACAAAAAGAAGAAAAAAAGAAAAAAAGTGGAGAGAAGAAAGAAAACTAAAATCCATAAAAGCGTAGAACGGATAAGTACCGGGGTATTGAATGAAGCATGGAGATTGGTGCAATCTATTGTTGCCTGCCACTTTGTTAAATTTTTCAATCGAACATTGAGGCTTCGACGGATGTCTTTGTGGTTGCGGCTATTGCAAACTCAATTCAGTTTGGTTTTCACTTAAAGAATAAACTCAAGACGAAATTTAAGGCACTCCAATGCAATTTAATTTAAAATGATAAAATATTTTGAAACACCACGATTTCGTCACTTGAATACCTACTTTCCTATTTATATTAATCAGTTTGTAGAATGCAATAAGCTAGACGCTTATGATAAGATAAGCATTTCAATTTCAAACTATTTCATAACGCGGGCTCTGTATTGCTATCGTTGTTATCGATTACTTTTTAAAGCGCGCGCGCAATTCAAACAGTGTTGTAAAATGCTAGAGTTACACGCTTAAGCACATAGAAATTGGCATAACTTAGGCGCAAAGTAAAGCAGTTAATGCCATTATTATATAATTAATATCTATTTTTTATTAAAATATGTATTCGACTAAATTTACAAATTATGCTGCACTTATTCAGTTTATCGGTGCTGTTTGAAAATCACAATATATAATTTCATTGATCTGGCAACACTCGAAGGGGGTCAACGCTTGTTCAGCCCTGTCAAAATTTGCAAAAATAAATTTTTACCACCTTCTCGCGTCAATCACATCCCCAACAACGCGCAGTATTAATGTGTAGGAATTTAAATAGGCTCTAAATAAATAGTTGTGCAACTTGTGACAGAGACAGCGAGCGTGCTTACTACTGCCAGCTGACTGAAAAATGGAAGCGCTTATTCCAGTGATCAACAAATTGCAAGATGTCTTCAACACCGTCGGCTCTGACTCAATACAATTGCCTCAGATCGTTGTGCTCGGCAGTCAGGTAAGCCCAACTGGGGGCGTCCAAGCGCCAAATATCATTAAGTAATGCTCGAATAGCGGCAACAGCGACACAGCTGGCCAAAAATGGAACTCCTCGAATTTTTGCACGCACGCAAAACGCTATTCCCATTATATAACGGGGCCCGCGTCGATGCCGGCGCGTAACAACAAATTGTTTTCAATTGCTGAGCCATGCACATTGCCTCGCATCTCTGATTTTGTTTATATAATTAAGCTGCAAGCGCAGCTGCTGCTGTGGGCCAGAAGAAAAATCGATATGGTGCACAGTAAATGGAACAAAAGCAGCTGCTCTGACACATGCGAATACAACAGCAACAACAAGCACACACACATGGGCACATGACGCACACACAAACACACACGCATACTCTCTCACACACACACACGCATTGTTATATATAGTTTGAATTTGTTGGTTTTGTTAATCGCTTAAAAGCCGCAATTCGAGCTTAATTGGCATATTAAAGTTTTTGTTTGGATTATAGAACTTCACTCTTATGACATTTAATACTAATTAATATTTATTTATATAATATATAATCCAGCTAGATCAGCTGTAATCCCATATATGTTTATAGATTGTTTTTAAAGCCGACCTTTGGATTTGAGTAGAGATCAGAGTGAACCTTTATGGAATAATCCTGAAAACTCAGCTTGAGCTAAAACTGATTTAAGATTAATTGTATTTCAATTTGTTATTATATATTCAAAGTTTACAAGTCCTTTTTATCCAAGTATATATTGTATATATATAATATATAGTAGATACATCTAAACTATTAGGAAAAAATATAGAAATTATATCTTCTTTATATACCTTGGTCTAACAATATTTTCAAATATTTAAGAAAAATCGAAAAAGTTATCCAATTGTTAACTGATTTTAGATCAATTATAATAGATTTATTAATAGTTTAGAGGTCTTATATATATTTCATCTTATGTATATGCCTTAGCTTAACCACAATTGCAAATATTTAGGAAAAATCGAAAATTGAATTAAAACTGTTTCCAATCTTGAGCTAAAACTGATTTTAGATCAATAATTTTATTATTGTTTAATAGACTAGACATCTTATATACGATACTTTCTATACTCTATACTCTTCTTTATATGCATAGGTCTAACTATATTCGAAAATAGTTAAGAAAAATCGGAACTGGGAATTGGGAGTTTTCCAATTGTGAGCTAAAACTGATTTTAGATCAATTATAGTGAAATTTTAAATTAATATATCTTCTTTGTATTCTCTGATCTAACAATATTTGAAAATATTTAAGCTCCAAAAAATTTCCATTTTCCTTCAACTCAGTCAAGTTCATATAGAAATTCTATACTTTTCCGAAGGAATTTGATATATGACATCTGAATCTAGAAACAGATTTAACTCATAAGGTCAAGTACTTTTAGTTTAATAGTCTTTAGAAGAAGGTTTGAAGAAAGACTTGTATAAGAAGGGAGAAAAGAGAGAGGGAGAGCTCAACAAAGCTAAAGTCATTAACTTCATTCTGAGTGTAATCTAATAGCGTAATATCGTGACTCAAGGGCTACAGACCTCAATGAACTTCACCTTTTAGCAAAGGCGAAGATTTTAGCACTTAAAAAACGCTGCTTAAATAATATCCAAATATAATTCAAATGCTTTTTCGACTGATCTAGTTATGTCAACTCCCGCACAGCGCTTGTCCAGATCGAGTGGTCAACGTGTATAGATTGCAGATAAGCTAATCGTAGCATTGGGTGCCTGGCTGCACTAGAAGATATAATACTATATATATTAGATTATACACACTCTAACAAATCGAATCGATTTGCCTTCCTCTTTGATTGCAGAGTTCGGGCAAAAGTTCTGTAATCGAGAGCGTTGTGGGGCGCTCGTTTCTGCCACGAGGCACGGGCATCGTCACGCGTCGCCCGCTGGTGCTGCAGCTGATCTACTGTCCACTCGACGATCGAGAGAATCGCTCGGCGGAGAATGGTAAGAGGAAGAAGGTATATATATTTTGAGAGATATTTAAAATTCTTTCTCTTATAGGCACTGTCAATGCGGAGGAGTGGGGACGCTTCCTGCACACAAAGAAATGCTTCACGGACTTCAACGAGATCCGTCGCGAGATCGAGAACGAGACGGAGCGTGTGGCGGGCAACAACAAGGGCATCTGCCCGGAGCCCATCAATCTGAAGATATTCTCGACACGCGTTGTCAACCTGACCCTGGTCGATCTGCCGGGCATCACCAAAGTGCCCGTCGGCGATCAGCCCGAGGATATTGAAGCCCAGATCAAGGATTTGGTTGTCAAGTACATTGAGAATCCCAACTCGATTATACTGGCTGTGACGGCGGCCAATACGGACATGGCCACCAGCGAGGCGCTCAAGCTGGCCAAGGACGTGGATCCCGATGGCAGGCGCACACTGGCCGTGGTCACCAAACTGGATCTCATGGACGCCGGCACCGATGCCATTGACATACTGTGCGGCAGGGTGATACCAGTCAAGCTAGGCATCATCGGTGTGATGAATCGCTCGCAACAGGACATCATCGATAAGAAGGACATTGATGAGCAGATGAAGGACGAGGCGGCGTTCCTACAGCGCAAATACCCCACGCTGGCCACGCGCAACGGCACACCCTATCTGGCCAAGACGCTGAACCGCCTGCTGATGCATCACATACGCGACTGCCTGCCCGATCTTAAGGTGCAGCCCACCTCACCTCATCTATTATTCTGTATTTGAGTATTAATTGTATTCTTCTGCTGTTTTAGACACGTGTGAATATCATGTCCACACAATTCCAATCGCTGCTCAACTCCTACGGCGAGGACGTGTCGGACAAGAGCCAAACGCTGCTGCACATCATAACAAAGTTCTCCAGCGCCTACTGCTCCACGATCGAGGGCACGGCGCGCAACATCGAGACGACGGAGCTGTGCGGCGGCGCACGTCTCTGCTACATTTTTCACGAGATCTTTGGACGCACACTGGACTCGATACACCCGCTCGCGGGTCTGACCAAAATGGACATTCTGACGGCCATACGCAACGCAACGGGTCCACGGCCAGCGCTCTTCGTGCCCGAGGTGTCGTTCGAGCTGCTGGTGAAGCGCCAAATTCGCCGCCTGGAGGAGCCGTCGCTGCGCTGCGTGGAGCTGATACACGAGGAGATGCAGCGCATTGTGCAGCACTGCGGCAACGAGGTGCAACAAGAGATGCTGCGGTTGGTTCACTCAGTTGCTTAAACGAGTCAGTTACTCAACTTATACTTTTCCACTCTGCAGCTTCCCCAAGCTGCACGAAAAGATCGTGGACGTGGTGACGCAGCTGCTGCGTTGTCGTCTGCCCGCCACAAACGTCATGGTCGAGAACATTGTGGCCATCGAGCTGGCGTATATCAACACCAAGCATCCCGACTTCCACAAGGAGGCCGCCCTGGTGCCCAGTCTACTTAAGACCGACAGCGATCCCTTTGCGCAGTCGCGTCGCACGAATACGCCACGCAACACCATGTCGCCGCAGGTCTCCGCCCACAGCTCGGTTACGCAGGGCCAGCAACAGTCGCAGCAGCAGCTGCAACAACAACAACAGCAGCAACAACAACAGCAGCAGCAACAACAGCATCAGCAGCAAAATGATGCGCATGATCAGGTAAATATATATTATAAGAGATTATTTATTGAAGTGATTGTATATATAGGGGGATAACTATATATATCATGAGCAGAAATTAATTTAGCTCAAACTAAAATAATTTAAATATGTATATAAAATATGTTATATAGATATCTTTGCCAAAGGAAAACTTATTATAGAAAACTCACGCTCTTATAAATTTAAACTGTCTAAGATAAGATTGTAATACCTCATGCCTTCATATATTCATATTTTCAATGCTTCTTCACTGATCAAATATCAGTTAGTTAATTTTGTTTGGATCAATTTTTATTTTCATAGATTTCGACAACGTTCTATGGGCTGCTTTTGTCAAGGGTATGTAAGCGTCGGTGTGAATGCTTTCCCTCGTGTTACAGTTAAACAAAAACTCTTCTGCTCGAGTATCGCAATCATCATAAAGCTCTCAAAATTCCATGTTGACTGTTAACAAAGCACGCCACAGCTGCAGCCCCTGGACATATTAACTTAAGCTACAATTTAAATTTTAAAATATTAATTATTATTAATCATTTCCAGAATCACAATGGCGACAACTCGACGGCGGGCTCTTGGCTATCGAACATTTTGCCACCCGCGCCCAATCGGCCCGACAGCATGGAGAACTCGGCCAGCAATACGCCGGTGCATAACAACATAACGCCACTGAAGCCAGTGAATCTGCTGCCCGATGTGCCGGCTCTGGCCAATCCACGTCGACTCACCGACAAGGAGCAAAGGGATTGCGATGTCATTGGTTAGTTTCCACTCCACTTAATCTGTTATCCCCTAGCTAATCTCTTGCCTTCCTTACAGAGCGGCTGATCAAATCGTACTTCTACATTGTGCGCAAATCCATACAAGACTCTGTACCAAAGGCGATCATGCACTTTTTGGTCAACTACGTTAAGGACAACCTGCAGAGTGAGCTAGTCACACATCTGTACAAGTCGGATAAGGCTGAGACGCTGCTGAACGAGTCCGATCACATTGCAGTGCGCCGAAAAGAGGCGGCGGACATGCTGAAGGTGAGCTTAATATTTCTATTTAATTTGATTTGATTATTAATTAAATTATATTCTGTTTCGCAGGCGCTCACTCGTGCGAATCACATTATTAGCGAAATACGAGAGACTCACATGTGGTAGAGTGCTGCAGCCAGAGATGTGACACTGGAGCCCGCCGCGGCTGGCATATCCCGAGAAATTATAACGCACTATTTATTGAAAACAGAACTACAGATACGGATACGGTTAAGGATACGGCTACGGCTACGGCTGTATCTACTAGCAGATGTTCTCCGCTTTGTTGCATGTGTTTAACCCAGAGAATTGGCACACTTCATGCGTAGCACCAAATTCTGAATGCGGGCTAAGCAACCAGACCATATTATAATAGATTTAAGTATATATATACACACATTTCAAACATTTCTCTTCGTTTTCTTATCGCTGCATTTGGAGCGTAGTCATCCGCAGCATCCGCATTTGCTAGCATTTCTCCTTCATCAGCCTTGTTGAAACCCATCTGACCATTTGCATGTGAGACGACGCCTACCCGGGCACCGCCATCGTGATCGATTTGTTTTTAATTAAGTTAATCAAAGCACCTATTACATTTTCGAGTAGTCAAATAAAATCAGAAACGGTTGATTAAATAACTAATGCAATTTGTACTTCTTAAACTAAGCTCGTGGATTGCGCCACCAAGTGTTTGTGTTCATCCAAGTTGATCCAGGTTTTAAGCATGTTTTTATTTACTTGTAATCCTTGTTTGCCTCGCCTACGAGCTAGAGGAATACACTCCGCGGTTTTGTAATAAAAACTTTAATACTTGAATACGAGTTAAAATCTAATTTGGAAAACTTTTGTCGTTATAATTGTGGCATAAAGTCAAACTAGCGCTCGGGTGGACTTTCCTTGGGCAAAAACTACAACAGTTATGACTAATTTATATATTTGTGGTTGTGTGTCCCTGTAACATGGTGTCCTCCTCCTAAGCCCGGTTCGTGTCGGAGAGCACGCGGACGATGCAGCCAACGCCGCCCTTGGCGAACGCCTTCTCGTGCCACTGCAGCAGGTGCCCGCTGGAGCCCTCCGACGGCGTTTCGAATCCCCGATATATATATTTCATGAGCACGTCGATCAGATCGTTCTGCTCCACCGAATCGATCGCCTGGTCGATTTGCGTTGACTTGATTGATAAGAGCACGCGCAGCGTTATGTTCAGGGCGTTGTCCTGAAATGGGAATCAATTTGATAAGCACTCGATATGCCGCATGTTGACGCAATGCTGCTCTACCTTGACGTTTTGGTTCTTACACCGCAGCGGCGCATTCTGGAGCGCGCTGAGCAGCGCCTCGACACCTTTGCCTTTGGTCAGCAACGACGTGATTTCGTTCTCATCTGGGCCAACGGCGGCGCTGTCGACGCCGTCGTCTTCCCGAAAGTTATCCTCGTTGTACTGATCTACATCGATTTTCCGAAATGCATTGCTCGAAGTATTTTTAGCCATTCTGAATGTGAGTTTATTCACAGAATCGTAGTTTTTTTACTTTTTTTATCCAGCGAAATGATTCACGAAACAAAAAATCGCCGAACAGATGTGAAGGCAGGGCTGCAATATGTTGGCTGTTAACCAACACCGGCTAGAAATGTGCGTGCAGCCCTGGCAGCACAACAATAACATAGACATTTTAACGTAGTGGCAACTCTGCTCTGCTCCGAACGTAAGTTTTTCAATCACAAATGTAGAAAATAATTTAAATTTATTCCAAATGGCAGGCAGAATGGCAAAATTTCTAGGCATTAATCGCCTGGGCAGACTCTTCCAGGCTATACGCGAAGCTGGCGGACTCAAGCAAGCCTATTTGAAGCTATACAGGTGAGCCTATGCGCGCCTCGGTCTCTTATATAAGAAAAATTCCTAAAGATTCTCAATTTCCTAAATTGCCAACAGAAATGATGACCTGAAGACGGGCAAGCTGATTGGCATAGACAAGTACGGCAACAGGTACTACGAGAATCCCTACTATTTCTATGGCAGGAACCGCTGGGTCGAGTACTCGCCCCATGTCAACATGGACTACGACGGCTCCCAGATACCCGCCGAGTGGTACGGCTGGATGCACTATAAGGTGGGGGGCTGTTGTTGGTGGGGAATTATTAATAATTGAATATTAATGTTGTATTACCCGTAGACCGATCTACCGCCCATTCGCGATGGCTGCCGACCCAAACACAAATGGATTGCGGATCACAGCGAGAATCTGTCGGGCACCAAGGGTAAGTCTGAAGGGGGAACAACTCTTCACGTCGAGAATTCATTACATATTCTTTCAGAGGCGTATATGCCATACAGCACGACGCCCCCAAAGATAGAGGCTTGGCAGCCGAAGAAAAAGTAGACTATTGTTAAAGAGAGGATAGGCGGAGAGCTGTGGCTGTGGCTGTGGCTGGCATGGCACCAATAAAATTTGCGTTTTCTTGAGCAACTTTATTCGCATTGGGAAGTCTTTACAATCTTAAATCTACGTCTTGACCTGGCTGGATCATATCCATATCATACATATATATCAATATTATTCGTCTATGACATTGTTCTTGAGCGCCTTCTTGGCGCGTCGCTTGTATTTCTTCGCCGTGTCGGCGCATTTGGTGGTAATGGTGGCTCTTATGTGCCGCTCCTTGCAGCCGGTGCGATTGCGCACACTGACAACGATGTCGTCGACGCGATTCTGGTCCAGCATCTTCTTGGCCGGACGCTCACGTCCGTAGAAGGCGGGCGACGGCTTGCCGGTCAGCGTGTGCGTGGCCAGGTCATCGTTGCTGAAGACGGCGGCCAGCAGACAGCGCGTCGCCACGGGTGCACTCGTCCAGCAGATGAGGCTGTATGCCTTGGCATTGATGCGCGTGCCGTTGGGGCCCAGCACGTACTCCGAGCTGCCGTCTGGCAGCTGCACACGCTGCGGATAGTGCAAGAGGCCTGAGATATGCTCCGTCTCCTGGTGCGATTCGCTCGAGCTGCTGGAGATGTGGCGTGCGCGTTTAGTGGGTGGCGGCGGTGCCTCATCGATCTCAGCCGCTGGCTTCGGCTCCGGCTCGTTGCCATCGTAGCGTCTGTTCAGTGTTTGCAGCATGCTCGTCAGTCGATCGAAGAGCTGCGTATAATGATGTTGGCTCTTGCTAATCTTTGCCACGCGCTCCTTGAACGACGCCTCAACGGGCGGCAGTGGCTCCACGTCGGGTTTACGCTCCCGTGAGCCGGCAGCCGACATGGACATCACCTGCACGTTGATGATGCGCCGCTCCTGTGGCTCCTTTTTGGGCACCAACAATGGTCGCAGCGCGGGCAACTGAAGCTGCCCAAGCGGCTGCGATCGTCCGCTCTGTTTCCGCATCATGGTCTGCTGCTTGCACAGCTCATAGTTGATATACTTCTCGACGTCCATCCTGGGAGCCACGCTCTGTTGCTGGTAGGCCAAGTTTAGGTTATAGTTCAGAGGCGGAGTCACTAGGGTATAATAGTAGGGCACCAGATTCGGTGCGAATTGAGCTAGGAACTGTTGATATGCAAACGTATAGGGCGCAGGTGCAAATGGCCCAACTGGCAGGAAATTAATTGGCTGAATACTCAGATGATTTATATTTGGATTCGTATAAGCTGCTGCTGCTGCTGGCGCTTGTTGCGGCCACGTCTGTGTGCTGTCTTGAACTGGTGTGCGATTGGGCTCGACGCTGCCATTTTTATTTGCAAAATTATGAAAATTATGCATCCTTCTTGATCCAGTTGCGGCAGGTACGAGCACAGGTAGGGCGAATCGTTTGCGCAGCTGCAAAGGTGTTTCCTTTTCCTTTGCGAAAAATCTATTAATTTTTACAATCGGCCAGATTTTATGATCCAGGATTAACAGTTATTTCAATTTTGACAGATGGCCGCTAGGGCTGCCAGAGTGCAAAAATGCATTTTAATGCGACTGGAAAATTCGCCCAGGCAAAAGTGAAAAGAAATTTACATAAATAAGGAGATTCTTCTAAAAATTGAAGACTGTTGAATGTCTTTACAAAAGGTGATTTTTCTTAAAAATTAACAACATTAAACGTAACAATTTACATATTAATATCTTTTTATATATCCCATTTAACTATATAAGTTAGAAATATATATAAATCTTGTAAAAAAACCCAATTGCATTTCCATTAACCAAAAATATATATATATATATTTGCAAAGCATTCAATGTATTCCTGCTCAACCGTGACCAAATTTGCTGCCTTAAAAGATAAAAAAAAATGGTTCGTCTTCAAGGTTTTCCATGGAAAAACGTCTAGAATTTTGCGAATTCCGCTTACAGACGTTACACAAAAAAGAGCGCAACAATAGACCCATTCTACCTGGCAAGAGGATTCTACTTAAGAATTCCATTATACTTCATGCTCTAATGGCTGCAACAGCTGCAGCCATTAGGGATGTTTTTCTCATATTCCGATCAGAGAGCCCCTAACGTATTCCTAAAGGGAGACTTATTTTTATAGCTGACAACTGGTCCCATTGCGCTCGATCGAAAGAAACCGGTTTGGAAAAGCGAATGCTTGCAGTTGATTAGATTATTTTAAATATTTATTATAAAATGCAATCAGTCATAATTGTTAGAAATTCATTTTCCAGTGGGAACACCGCCATTAGCCAAATCGCGCAGGCTGGCAACTCTGCTTGTCTTTGAAAGAAGACAATTCTGCTCCCGCACGGACAGAATACGTGCGGCGTGCTGCAGGCAGGCATAAAATCAAGAAGAAGAGAGGAAGGATAAAAAATGCAACTTGCTCGCACGCCAGTTGGGATATAGAGTGGAAAGTCTCATTCCAGAGAGCAGCGAGCACACAAATACCTGAGGCCACAACGACTGCGGGAGAGCAAGCAGTACTCTAGTACACTAATACACTTACATATATTCTGCGACTGTATTGGTGACCAGGTAGCATGGGTAAGTAGTTGGAATGCATTGTGCTTGTTGTTGTTGCTGTTGCCGTTGCCATTGCTAAATAGCACAAACTACCCCTCTGTGCCGCTCTCTCACTCGACTCTCTCTCTCTCGTTCTCTCTGCCTGTCCGCATGCATTCTCTGTGTTTTCTTTTCGCGCGTTGTTTGATATTCTGCCGCCAATTTCGTAGCGCTTCGCACAGTTGACGCTCATCCTGCAAGACGCACGCAACGCAGGACAGCCTACAGGATCATAGAAATGGATGCACATGTAAGTTGCCCGAAATTCCTTTGTCTCATATTATTTCTATTTCATATTTGTCTGCCCCCCCCTAGATACTGCCTGCAAACGGCTCGAATTTCATAAATATTCACGATGATTCGCATTGGCAGGGCAGGAAGAATCAGCCCATGATGCTCACTGCCTGGACACAGACGACCAGCGAGGACTTCGGGCTGCTGCACTCGCTCGACCACGATCCCCATGTCGAGGCCGAGAATCGGGCGCTGCGCGAGAAGGTGCGCTATCTGGAGAGCAAGCTGCAGGAGCACACGGATCTGCTCTCCCAAATCCATGCGACATCGGCGCGCATGCAGCAGGTCACGGGCATGGCGGCCTCGCCGCCCGCGCACCAGCCCCAGATACTGACGCCGCCCAGCTCGGTGATATGCGCGCCCAGCTCGGCGCAGCCGCAGCGCAGCGAGGTGATCGACTATAAGATCATAGCTGCCGCCGATGGCAACGATGCGGATGCCATTGAGATACGCCTGGCCGCCGAGAGCCTGAACAGCCTGAGCACCTCCGCCGACTCGGATCGCCTGGAGATCTGCCTGGGCAGCGAGGAGCAGCAGCAGCTGCAGCAGCATCAGATCAAGCGCGAAGCCGCGACACCGCTGCAGCTGATCAAGCGCCGCAAGCTGGAGCTGCACGAGCACAACAACATGGCTGCAGCACAGTCCAAGCCCCAGCCTCAGCCGCTGCAGCCCCAGCAGCTGCACAACGTGCAATACAAGCTGCCGTCGCGCAAGAGCAATGGGAACGGGAAGCCATCTATGGAAGACTGGAAGCCGGATATGAAGCTGGGTCAGCTGATGGCGGACAATGTGATGGTCTCCATTGGGCCGAACAACACCTGTGTGCCGGCCAGTGTCTTCGAGAACATCAACTGGTCCGTCTCCTCGCTGGCCACGCGCAAGCTGCTGGTGGCGATCTTCGATCGCGAGACCCTGGCCACCCACTCGATGACCGGCAAGCCGTCGCCGGCCTTCAAGGATCAGCAGAAGCCGCTCAAGCAGATGCTCGATCCGCTCAAGATTCAGGACATCATCTTTGCCGTCACACGCAAGTCGAACGCCAGCGAGAAGGAGGTGCGCAACGCCATCACCACCAAGTGCGCCGACGAGAACAAAATGATGAAGATCCAGAAGGGCAAGCGCTGCAGCATCGGCGACAAGGAGAACATGCTATAGAGTCTAAGCTACTTCGATATAGTCTAGAGATAAGTAAGTCTGAGTCTGGGGCACCCAACTAAAGTACCAAAAAAAAAAGAAAAAGAGAAAGGAAAGGAACACACAGAGTCTCCGGCTGCTGAGCTCACGAAATAGTCCTGGGAGAGAAACGAATCCTTTGTACAAACGCATACAAATGCAGATCTCGCAGTTCGCACAGAATTGTAAATCAAATACCAACTAACAACAATAACAACAACAACAAGAACAACAATCCCTGCATGAGGGCAACTGGAAAACAGCGAGGATTTCAAATTGGCATGATTAGAGACGGATAAGTCTCTATAGAGAAACGACTTGTCAGTGTTTCCATGCCTCTTGTATCACATTTTCCAAGTATTATAACAAGTAGTTAGATTTAGAGCAAAAAGTTTAATAAATTATTATATATCCAAATCGAATATAGTTTTTAGTTCTAGTTTCCGTTTTTTTTTCTTTTCTTTTTTATTTACCTTAGCAAAATTTCTAGCCGAGGGCAATTCAAATCGGCGCGCCATGTTCTGATTCCAGTATGTACACATTGTTGCAGCGCGCACGTTTCGATTCCATTTCGTGTGCGTGCGTGTGCGACAGCTGAAACGGAACGCGCTCACCGCTACGGCTGCTCCGCTGATCAGCTGTTCGCTAATCGAGCAATTTCTGTTCGTCGTGGAAAAATTGTGTGCACACCGAAGCTAGGAAGAAAAACTGCAAAAACTCTAGAAATATTTGATTTATATACATAAATATTTTGACAAGTTTGCCAAGACAATTGTTATTTGCGTCATTTTGGTTCTTTTCGTTTTTTCTTTCTCTCTACATCAAATTTACAACAACAAAAAAAGTAAAAAAGAAAAGCGTTCAGCATTTTCTGCCAGCTTATTAAATCAAGGGAAAATAACAACAACAGCAACAACAACAACGTAAAGCCGCCATGGACATACTGAAGAAAATGTTCCAATCGGAGTTCGAGCAGCAGCAGCAGCAGCAGGAGCCAGAGTAAGTTCTTTTTTCTGCCATTTGCGGCTTTTTTTCTTCAATGAAATGGATCGATAAACCAGGCACCTGCTATGATAGATACACTTTTCACCAGGATACAACACAGGCGCAAATGTCTCTGTGTGTGTGTGCGGGTGTGCATGTATGTGTGTGTGTGTTGTGCGGAGGCTGCGTATTGAAGTGAACTTCCAGCGGGCCCTGCTGGGGTTGCTATTGCAGCATATACGTGTGTGCATGTGTGTGTGTGTGTCATAACTCTTTATATGCATGTGTGTGTGTGTGCGTGCGTGTGTTTGTGTTTGGGCTTTTCATTAAGCCGCCTACGCTCTTTGCAGTGCTTCCGCCTCCGCCTCCAACAAGGATGAGTTCCGCAAGCCCCAGTGGTTCGAGGAGGCCGAAACGGACGACGAGCTCTTCGACGACGATCGCAAGTTCGCCTTTCAGGTCTTCACGAGTCCGCTGGAGATGCAGAAGCACTTCGAGCGTCAGCTGCAGCGTCTGCTGGAGTCGGTGCAGGATAACGACGAAGGTGAGTTCCGCTCACATCCTGCAAGCTAATCCCTGAATGAGGCCAATTTCGATGCAGATGCTGGGCTGGAGCGTAACTTGAGGGAGGACTTCATGAAGCCGGGCTTCGAGAGCAAGATACTCAAGGAGTTCCAGAAAAAGAACAACGCGCTGGACACCGATTTGGATGGAGAGTGGGTGACCAGTATATACATCTATATAGACACTAGACTAGCTCATCTTTTCCTTGCTCTCTCTAGAATCTATCCCGATCAGTTGTACTCGCTGATCCAGCGCTTGAATCCGGAGGAGGGGCACGACAACATTTTGAAGTCCAATCAGCGCGGCTTGCGCCGAGCCGTGCCGCGCCTGCGGCTGTCCGACGAGGAGATCATCATGGGCCGGCTGCACGGCACCCTCAACGCCGATGGCGAAATGAAGCCGGCGGTGCTGATGCCGTCGCGTCCGCCGCTGCCGCCGAACGCCAAGCCGAACATCATGACGCCGATGACGCCCTTTGGCGGGGTCTTCGACGGCACCTACCAGGGCCCCAAGATGTTCAGCCAGAGCGTCATGACCAAGACGGTGCGCAAGCCCGACGGCAGCTACGAGACCACCAAGGTGACCCAGGACTCCAGCGGCCAGCGGACAACGACCGTGACGCGCATCGTGGACGGACGCAAGGAGACGACCGTCAAGCAGGAGGGCGTCGCAGCTGGCGCTGGTGCTGGGTCGATAACCGCCGCTGGCGCTGGAGCTGGCGGGGATCGCAAGGCGTACCTGAGTCGCAACATATTTGTGACAAAAGAAGGCTACGCCATGCCACGGAACCTCTGGTGACCAGTGGTGAACAACTATTGCCCCAATCAAGATAAGCGAACATTGCTGCTCCTACGCCAACGTCAACAGCAGCAGCAGCAGCAGCAGCAGCAGCAGCAGTATGAAGATAAGCTAAAGCGATTCGTCGGCAACATAGTCCCACACAACATCCAAATTAGAACCTATTACATTTTAGTTTACATTCTCCTAAGTGTTTGTTGGTGTTTTAGATGAAACGCACTTGAGACAACAGATGACGACGATTATTGACCATTGATGATTATTTGAGCAGGCGGCGCACCCGTCGCCGTCTCGCGTGAGTCACGCACTCACGCACTCCTTCAGTTCCAGAGCACACCGCGCTGCTGGGAGTCGCCAGGCAAGCGACGCTCGTGCGGCTCCTCGTGCAGGACGCGTCGCGGCAGCCGTGTGAACATGATTCTTTTCAGTTTAGGCCAGTTGGGCACCGCTCACGGGCACGGTCCGGCCATGGCGCATGCCGGCGGCCCCTGCGGCCCACTCGATTTATTTTACAATTGTATTCTCTTCGTGGTACTATCTGTGTCTCAATGGAGCGTGCAGCATCTAAAGTGCCCGTAGTAAAAAAAACCAACTGAAAAAATCAACAAAAAAAGTCTCGCAAAAGGCATATGACAAACAATTATCGTAAACAAGCATACTTATGATCTATATATATATACATTTGATTTTGTTTTTGATATACTATATCTATATATATATATATATTTGCACTTCCCATATATGTTCCGGTATAAACGGATCAGTTCTTATATTGTTTATATATACATTTATATTATTTTTCCCCTACTTATTTTTTGATAATTATTGTTTTGCATTCATATATTTGTATCGCTCTATATATCATATATATATATATACATATATTTTAGTTACTAATTTCCATACTACAAATAGACCATAATGCAAACACGCATACATTTAACATTGTATTAGATATCATTCAAGCGAAATGCAGTGAATAAAAAGTGTTGTGCAATAAAAACCAAGAAGCAACAAACTAAGGATCGTTTCATGCCATATGCCATAGACTATATATATATATGTATGTCTGACTATGTGATTGTTTATATAAATATCATTTGGTTTGCCTATCTCTATTATGCCAGCTGCATATACGGGTCGCCGCAAGATAATACTAGGCGAACAGTTCCAAATATACGCTGGCAATGGGATTTTTATTATATTCAGAGAACGGTTTGAGTTATTTAAATGTAAATTCAATTTTTAATTTAATTAGCGAGGGTAGTGTGAAAAGTTCTTGATAGAAAGATTAAAGAGTAATTAATATGAAAATTTTGTTTTTGAATTAAAATTGAGGTATTGATATACGGGATTTTTTGTAGTTATCTTCTGTACATTCTATTGTAAACAAAAAGTTTTTAATTCGGTTTATATTTTAAGTAATGAACAACTGTATATTATATATTATATAATACAATATATTATAGATTTAACCCTCGATTTGCTTTAGTAAAACGTTTTATATTAATACATTTATTTGCTTCAGTTTGACTTCAGAGTCAGAAGCTTGTCGAATTCCAAATATGCTTTAAAATCCTTGGGTTTGCGCAGAAAATATTTCATATAATGGATTTACATGAAATCAATTTGAGATATTTTATTTAGGATCTGTTGGCCCTTATTATGTCTAGAAGGATAGATCATTTGTAATCTTCTAATTTGGACCATTAAAAGAGATGTAGAATAGAATTTGTATCAAGTTATTAGATAGATTAGTTGGAATCTTCGAATTTAGACTATTCCAAAAGGAGAAAAGAGTTTGTATCAAATTTAAAGCCAAACGCTGTTCACATCCCTTGATAGGAGGTAAATGATACAAGCATAAAATAATAGAAAATTCTATATAATACATCAGACACATTTAGATAGAGATCTAGTCATGCATAGCAGATTCTTTGCCTATAAAATCTGTCCTTATTCTTAGTTTCTATCATATAAGACAAGAGATTAATGTAGCTTAAACTTTTCTCAAAAATGCTTGCTTGCAAGATATCCAAAGCAAGAGAGCTTCCCATAAAAAAACTCTCTTGCCACTAACCTATCTCAACCACATAATAAAAGTGGTCTAATCAGGGAAAAGGCTTAGAAGAATTCAATTCCAATTGGTTAAATTTGCATATTTATCTGCTTTACCCATCCTCAAGAGAGTGGATTCCTTTTAATGCCGCCACTAATCCAATTGTCTTCACAGCAAACACACATGTTTAAGTTTCGTCTTCACAAGTTGTTTCTTTTTTATATTTATATTAATTCAACTAGTTCAAGGATAAAAAGTTTGATCTTAATGATGATGATCCTTCTTCACGAAGCGCAGGCCGCAGTAGTTGCACACGTGATTGCCGGGCTTATCCTGCAATAAACACAGATATATATACATAAAACACATATCATATATGGCAATCTCCTCCACCTACCAGATTAATGTAGACCTTTGGGTGTCCGAGGGGACCGTTGCCGCCGTCGCAGTAAACGACGCGCTCCTCGCACTCCTTGGGCGGAATCTCGTCAATCAGCTTGATGCCCCAGTTCTCGTTCACGTAGCGCTTGGCATTCGTGAAGCGCACATTGCGATAGTCGTCCTTGTCGAATACCTAAAACACAATATTAGCCAAAGCGTATCAATAACAATTTTGTTTGCGTAATCGCGGAACAGCTGAGCGCGCGGCACTTGCCTGGCCCGTGTGTGTGACTTTTTCGATGTCCTTGCGTGTGCTGGACCAGCGCACGCTGGACAGAGGCACCAGTTTGTTCTGGTTGCAGCGCCCGAGGGAGCTGGCACGATTCATCAACTGTTTGCAGGCCATTTTTTGTTAAAACCTCTACAAAATTTGTTACTGAAATTTAGTTACGTTTTAGAGATGACAATTTACGCACATACCCGTTGCTCGTGACAAATAGCTAGAGTGACAGTTGAAGCAAATAGCTATCGATTGCTACATTGTGCAGTTTTATATGTATGTATATTATTTTAGGTGGTATTTGATATTTTATAAGATTATAATATGTAATGTATTTTGCTGTTATTATTGGTATTCTTATCAAACCTAAGATTTTTCTCATTTTCATATGTCCTTACCTTTCATCGATATATCGATAGCACTTTTCACTATATTCACCACCACAAACTCATCTAGTGGCAGCCTCTGTTTTCGGTGATACCATTTTTAACAGTGTGGCAGCCTTTTAGCTGCATGGCAGTTGAAATTTTCTTGACTTTAATTGGAGATAATATGATTTGTTATATTGGTTTGTAATACTTGGTTTAATGATTGTAGCTAAAGAACTTTGGACTTTATTGATATATTTTTATATATTTATTTTCGCTAGTTTTTTACAAAAATGCATTGTATATTTAAGCATAGCTGTTCTAATAGTTTTCATTTATATAAACGTCAGTTGAATATCTCAGAAGCAAAACGTCTTTAGTGCTGCCAGATGTTTTGAAATTGGTCCGTTAATTGGATTTAAATTCAAATATTGTAACGTGCGTTACTTCAAATATAAAAAATAGTTTTGTGTTATACAAACAATTTTTTAGTTTTAAAATTGAGTTTGTTTCAATATAAAATTAAAAATTTCTAAAAAAAAATTAATAAATATATTTATATTTATTTATAAGTATAAAAAGCAACATCAACATCGCAGCTGCAAAACTGAAACTAAAAACAAATATTTTAAAAATAATTAATAACTTTCATAATTTATTTAATGTAAAACTCTACTCCAGCAAAAATCTGAGTTATGTAGCTGCACTTTATGTCATTTCCCTTTTCGTTGCAACTCTCTGCTCAGTTCTATTGACTGCCTGACTGTAGTTAAGGGTTGGGGGTTGTTTCATAATTTAGTTGACAATATTTATTATTATGGGCTGTCATGTAACTGGCCATGTACATGTAACTGTTGCCCCTAACTATAACAACGCCAGCAGCAGCATCCTAAGCAAATAATCGATGAGCGCACGACTAATAAAATTACATGACCAGAGGCAAAGGCAGACGCAGAGTTAGAAGGGGAGAGGTTGTCCGAGAGGGTCAGCTAGCTAGAGATATCCTGTTGTGTTTGATTGTGCGCAATTGTTTCAGAGCGCTGCAATTATGCGAGTCGCCCCTTAGAAACGCCGCAACTGACCGCTGGCCGGCGACTAACAATATATAATTTACAGCGCTTTTGTGTAGCGAGGCGTGAATTTACCGAAAAACTGAGCTTGCTGGATTTCGAAAATTTTTAAACGCATTTGTTTGGTCGTGTAATTAAATGCAATTTTCCGTGTCGCCCGAAATGATTTTGCTATTTCAATTTGTCCGGCAACCGCAGGCGGACGCCAGGCGCCTGCGCAGCTGCCAATAAGTCAACGTGTGCGCGCAGCAGGCGGCCAGCAGCAGCGGTTGGTCCTGGCCAGCCAAAGGATATTATTATTTTTAGTTTTTTGCTTTTTGTTTTTGGACAAATTTCACCTTTTGAGTGGCAATTTCATTGGGTTGTTTTTACAAAAAGGATTAAGCCGAAAGCCTGCCGTTTGCCTCTACTCCTTTCGTCCTTTTGTCCTTAAGCAATTTAGCGTAAAACTCAGCGCCCATATATTGTCATATATATATTGTTTTTCTCTCTTTTTTTTTGTGTTTTTTGTATAGAATTTAACGCATTTGTCAATTGTTTTTTTTTCTGTTTCGTGGTGAAAGTGACAAATTTTTGGTTATCTTTTTTTGAAGATTTATTGCCATTGCATTCACTTTTCAAGTGGTTGAGTGGTTGCGTGTGTGTCCGTTGTGTGTGTGTGTGGTGCATGCCACAAGGGTTGACACTCGAGGGGCGTTCCCGAATAGATCAAAGCATCTGAGATTTATGGCACTGCGATCGAAAGCGTGCCCAGCGTTACATGCCTGATATATAGGTCCATGTCGGAGGTAGCTTAGCAGCTGTGACTTGGCGGAATTTCGATTTTTGAATGGCATTCAATTGTACAATAATATACAATTACTAATGTAATTTGGTATATTGTTAGATTGAATTTAAAATTTACAGAATAATTTTTAGTCTTAAATTAAAATTCTAATGGTTCAATTATCTTTAATCTTAACATTTTATTATCAGTAATAATCAATTTTTGACTATAATAATTTTATTGAATTTATGTATTTTCATTTATTTCTATATATAAATTATATAATTTAAATTTTAATCATATAATTTATGTATTGTATTATATTTTACAATTTTTTCCTATTTTGATCATTTTTAATAAAATTTGGTACACATTTTATCGGATTATTATTTATATATATATACAAAATTGGGAATAGCTTAAACTGGTACTGGTTATATGAGAAATAGTTCTAAGAATTGTATATACTATTTTAATTATTCTACAATATATAAAGTATAATGTAATACCAATATGTTATAATAAAGAAATGGTCGTTAAAAGCTTTTCTTATATAAATATGTATAAAAGTTCCTAAGGCGTTATGGCTATATGTTATATATTATATGATCAATTAGATCGATGTAAATATAATTTTCTTTTCAGCTTAAATTTTTCCCTTACATTCTCTCTCTCACTCTCTTTCCCCAATTTCTTCTAGCATTACACTAACTTACATCACAAACATTTCCCTTCCTAATCTAGTTCCAAAAACAAATCCCTTTCAATCTATTCACAATGGTTTGTGTCGCGGCTCTTTAATGCTAATGTACTGTGAACTCTTGTAACTCAGCACAGCGGCAATTAATTTGGTTTTCCTGCTGTTTTGCCAATCATTTAGCCAATTTCAAATAACCTTTCAAAAAATAAACAACAACAACAACAGCAGTTCCAAAATGCAATGCAGCAGCAGCTGCTGCTCACCTGCTCGCCAGCTCACCTGTGCTTCAAGTGCCATTGAGGACGGGGGGTCCGCATGGTCAATGCCACAGCTTGTTAGCTGTCCGGGGTTCGAGCTCCACTGGCCATTGGCTATTTTCACAGTGGCAAAAAAAGAAGAAAAAAAAGTTAACAAAAAGCAACAACAATGTAACTATACCCTGTACATATTGAAAGTGTGTGAAAGGCAGGGTATAATGAGTCAGATTAGCTGCTGAGAGATGAGTATATTTCCGGGAGGAAAAATGTCTCTGTGACTGTCTCTCTCTCTCTCTCATTGTCTTTTGACTCCGTCTCAGCTTGCTGCCTTGGGCGTTCCCTGTGCCTCTGCTTCTTGCCCTTTTTGTTTCTATGTCCATCTTTCTCTACGTGCCTCTGCCTCTCTATCACTCCATCTATAGCCTCGCCTTGTCTTAATTTGTCTCTCTATCTCCTCTGTCTGTCTTTTTCTTTATATTTCTCTCTGTTTCTCTTCCTCTATTTATCTTTTACTGCTTCTCTGCATGTCTCTCTCTCCCTCTCTCAATCATTAACCCTCTCTCTCTCTCTCTCTCTTTCCATCTATGCCTCCTGCTCTCTCTCTCTCTCTCTGTCTCTTTTTATCTTTCTTCGTGCTTCTCTGCCTCCTTTTCATTTTCTCTACCTCTACAGGGCATCTGCTAGTCAGTCATTGCCCGCCGCTGCACTCACTTGTTATTTGTTGGTCTTTTATGATTTTTTTTGTTGTTGTCCCAGCGTTTTTCCGCCATTCAAAATTATTCTGGCATGAAAATTAAAAACATGTTCTCTGGAAATTCAATATGCGTGTGCACTGGACGCACGCAGAAACAACGGCAACGGCAACAGCAACAACAGCAGCGGAGCAGCAACTGTGAATTGTCATTCGCTCAGTTATTCATTTACTCACTCCTCGCGTCAAACACTCGCTCTGGCACTCACTCACTTATTCATTCAATGCACAACAAATTGCTTGCCAACAGCTTTTTTTTAAAGCGACAATTTGCCGTTGTTGTTGTTGTTGTTGCTGCTATTAACAATCATGTTGCTAGCTTAATTAAAAAATCTGCCATTGGCCATTGGCAAATGCTGATCGAGCCGAGGCGAAATTAGCCTCAAGTGCTTTTTTATGACACGCTGTGCGCCTGCGCAGCAGCGAGCGAGAAAGAGCGAGTGAGACAGCAATAGTGCCCAGGCAGCTGTCTATCTTAACGATAGTTATTTCTATATATAAATTTATATGCATGCATATATCATCATTTAGTCATCCAACTAGAAATCCATGTTACGCTGATTTTATATATATGTTTTTTATGTTCCTTTTTATCGAGTGACCTCAGCAGAGTCCGCCCTGTTGACCCCCCGACGGACAAGGGCCGGGTGTGCGTGCGTCGGGTGGGTTCGGTGGTTTGTTTTTACTCAGCCCAACTCGACTTCGCTTGTTGTTTGACAATTTTTATGTTGTTTGCTTGGATAAAACTCAAGTGTTTGTTGTGCCGTTGTCAGGGCGGGGCGGAGGAGTTTTATGGATATTTTTCAATATTTTATGGGCAGTATTGGAAATGTGAGCTTAAGGGATTAATGTACTTGAAGAAATTTGAATAAATGCTATATACAAAATTTGTATAAATTTTATAGTAATTTATATAAAAAGTTTTGTTTCAGCTTCAATATTTTTCATTCCTCTCTTTGCTATGTCAAAATTAGAGCAAATGTTAAATATTTTTGTCTAAAATATTTTTTTAAATATAGAAAAATATCTAAAAATATATTTAGTCTATACAAATCTAAAAACTCTTGGCAAAATACTCAAACATGAAAATGAGATTTGATTTATATATATTTTATTTATCTATACATTATATATTTCTCGACTTTATTATTAAAAACTTTGCCAAATTTTAAGCTAAATATCCAACATTATTCAAGTCGCTCAAACATGTTCATTTAATTAAGTTTATATTTATTTTATTTATATTATATTTTATTCCTCTAATTCGCAAATTGAAAAATATTGATAAATTTCAAACTAATTCCCAAACATTATTCAAACAGTTTAAACATGCAAATTTGCTGTGATTTATATTAATCTCATTGAGCTTCAATTTATCTTCGGCTTGACAAACACCCAACTATGCTGTCAAATTTGATTTGTATGAATCGGCTTCTTAATTATTGAAATCGTGTTGAGCTGTTTGGCTCGAGGCCTGCTTTTTGGTCATAAATAACCAATCGACAACAAATTATATTTCATTATGCAGATATCTCTTACTTTTACTTAGCTCGACACTCACTTAAATATGCATTATTCAATAAGTTTTTGCTGCCCAATTTCAATCTTGTTGACAGCTTGTCACAATTTAACAGCAAGTTAAGCTCGGGACTTGAAGCGGCGCCTGTACTTAAACGTATTTGCTAATTTGTTTGTCAAATGTGATTTAGGTTTTTGATTTTTTAACTAACTTTTTTCTAGGTCAGTTTTAAAGAGTTGAAGTTCAACTGAGAATTGCTTTCTGATTTCTACGTTAGATATATTTGTTCTTTGGACAGTTAGACTGCATGCTAAATATTTGACAAGCAGATGTAGAGATAGAGCAGACAGTGTTGGTAAGCAGTGTAAAAAGTGTTAGTAAACATGGTTGGTAAATTAAAAATTAAAGTGTTAGGAACCCGTGTTGATAAGCATTGCGTATTCATATGCATAAAACAAATTGTTCTTAAACAGTATTACTAAACACTGTTAAAAGGTGTTGGTAAACACTGTTGACAAGTAATATTTGCTAGCAGTGTTGGTATGCGATGAGAGAACAGTATTAGCAGTGTTGGCAAATTGAATGACTTGACGATTGAATGAATCCACTGTTCGCTGGTCAAACAGCTGCTGTTAACATTGTTTGACTACTTGATAGGCACTTGGGAAAATAAGTGATAAGTGCTTTACTTCACTTCGCTTTTTCAATTTCATCTTAACTCTTTTGTTACCATTATGCATTTCTTAATTTATTTTCAGTCTCGCACTTCTTCCTGCTGCTCCATTTAAAATTGTCTTCATTATATGACATAATCGAAGTTATTTATTTTTTCAATACGAAATTGTTTGCTCAATTTTGTCTGTCGAAAAAAAAAACTTTCTTTTGTGCTCTGTGCCGCATGCTGTGCAATTATGTGGAAGAGACACACACTGAGTCTTACACACACTCGCACACTCACTCTTACACACACACTTGCTCAGACACTCACGCGCAACGAGCTTCGATGATTTGCTTTGATAGACATATCAAGTGTCCTCAGTCTACAGCAACACGATTATCATCGTCGTCATCGTAATGATATATAATATTAATGTTCATTGACAATAATTCGTCGACTTTTACCTCGACAGCCTCAATTTCGCCGTCAAATTGTCTGGCAATAGACGCGGGTCTAGAGCCAGGTGACATTTTCGACTCGATTTTCGTCTTCGATCGAATTTCAATTTCAATGCACGTGCAAACGATTAATTTTAGTTTAATTTTCTCCTCTTTTTATTCGCTCTCCTTTTTTTTTTGTATGATAGTCCTTATCTGTGTGCCTGGCAGGGGCCACATTTTCACATTTTCCGCGCGCGCTGACATTTTCATTTTAATTTTTTGTAATCCTGTGCGTGTTTTTTATTTCGCACAGCTATCCTGTGGTGCGCGTTGATTGTCTCGCTTTCAATTTCTTCAGCTCTTCGTTTTTTTTTTTACACATTTTACGATTTACAATTTTTGCGGTTTTGTCGTTCGGCGAGCGGATGAGTGCGCCTGTCACCTGGGGTGCCTCAATAAAGCGCAGCGCGCCAATCTCTGGCAATCGCCTGCCTTCGCGGCGTAATTAAAACACGATAATTGTCAGATGTGGTTTATGGAGAGGCGACAAAAAAAGGCCGCATTGAAGAGAATGCCAGAGGAGAATGAAGAAAAAAATGCGTTTGCGCTTCAATTTCGTTAATAAATAATTTATTCTTTTCAAAGGTTTATGAAAGTGGAAATTCAGCAGAGCCTGAGAAAGCTGAAAAAGAGTTCATTAATTTTCTTTTAAATATAGATTTTTTATATGATTGTTCGGATTTGTATTTATTTATTTTATTTTTTATTTGAAAAACAAGTTTTTAGTAGTTTTTTTACATCGTTTTTTAATTAACTTTGCTTTTTGTGGAGCAGAATTTGAACTGAGATTTATTCTTTTAGAGGTGAACCATTTTGTTAAAGAGTAAAGTTGTTTATTTTAACTTTTATTACACTTTTTTATTTTTACTAAATTAAAAATTAAATAAATAATATTTAAATAAATAATACTCATTACATTACAATTATTTTATATATATATATATAAATTTATTTAGAAACACACTTTTCTTTTTAAAAATAAATAATATTTAAATAAATAATACTCAAAGTACTATAATTTTTTATATTTTTAAAAAGAAAAATGTGTTTTTAAATAAATTTATTTATTTTACTTAATTTATTTAATGAGTTCAGTGTTGGGATAAAATATAAAAAACTCTTGATAATCTAAACATATATATTTTTTATATTATATTTAATTTTTAATAATGTCTAATATAATATAATATTCCATTTTTTTTTTCAACAGAAACAATTTCATGACTTTTGGTCTATGCCATAAGCCTTACCTACATTTGCTATTTGTTTCTGCGCTAATTATAGATATTTCACCTTGGGCAAAGCCTACAAAACCCCATTTCATGACATTCGAAACCCCTCGCGGATTAGTTTCAGTTTAATGGTGAGTTTTTGCGATTTTCTCGCTTTAGTCTAACCTCAAATTACGCATTGCAGTTGCTGCCCCGCCCCACCTCACCCACCTCAACCCTTTTCCGCCCGCCACGCACGGCGTGCAAATCCTGACAATTATGCGGGTTTTAAAATGATTGCAAAACAGGCGAACGTCGCGTCGTGCCAGGGCTGGCCGGCTGCCCGCCTCAATGCCTGCCCTTTGGCTATTTGCGTAACTCTTCTGGACGTCTACTCTGATATTAAACGGAATTGCCATGTACATTACATTTTCACGGCTCAACTAAGCGGCCACACCTCGACATCATCATCATCGTCGCCGTCAGTGGCAGCGGCAGCGGCAGCATCCGCCTCGAGGCCAGCTTCTGACAGCGGCGGACCATCGAGCGGTCGCTCGCGCGTCCAGCCTATAAATGCAATCAACCACTCGACGAACAACTGAGCAGCTACAAAAAAAAAAATCCGTTTCTTTTTTACCTTAAACAAAAACGTAGAATGAGTCCAAGTGCTCGCATGCATGTTTTCTAGTGCCAGCCTGGGTGTCTGTACAATTGCAACAGAGGAGAGGAGGGTATGGGAGGGGCAGTTGAGCTATGGGGCAGTGTTTGACTGGGCATGGCTTGGGGTGATATGATATGTAGGTATATTATTTTAAAATTACATTTCAGATGAATATCTGATCTAGATATAAATTATAAAATAATATAAATATAAATATATAATAAATAATATTTTATATAATTTCTTTTGATTAATTTGTAATTTCTTTTAATTTTTAGATTCGTGTTTAATTTATTTCAAATCAATTATAGAAAAAAAATAAATAAAAAGTAATGTTAATGGAAATATATAATATTAAATATTATATAAAATTTATTGAAGTTTTTAGAATTCATGTCTAATGAAAATAATATTTATAATAAAATATATTATATAAAATTAATTTTAGTTTTCTTAAATTCATGTCTAATGACAATCTGACCTGAAATATAAAGAAAAATAATTTTATTTAAATATATTTATATAATATTAAATATTTTAAAAATTAATTTTAGCTTTAAAAATGTATATCTAATGAAAATCTTATCTATTGTAGATATAAAAAAAAAAAAACATTTAATAAAAATTTTATTTATATTTTCAGAATTAAGTTGAAAAACTCTCTACAAAATGTCAGCTAAAAGCCAAGCTCAGATCAGTTAACTTGACACTCAAAGTCTCCGATATACCCCCAAAAAGAAAGCGCATTTCAAGTTCGTTGCGTCTGTGTCTCTACTGTACTTTTTTGCTTGTTTTTTTTTTTTTCAAGTGCAGCCTCTTGAACACTGAGCGCCGAACACTCGGCCGAGTGGGCCTGTCGAGCGGGCGGCAGGCGCGCAGCCTCGCAACCCTTTGTGCCTGCATCCTTTTGGCTTAGATGCTGTAGCTGTTGGCGTAATTTATGCAAATTAAAGCGCACTCCATTTCGCGCCATCGGAAATATTTCCGTTTCTTTTTGTTTATTTTTTTTTGTTTTTTATGTTGTTTGATTTGTTGTTTGTTGTTGCGCAGGCGCAGCTCGTGTGCATTGTCGGAGCGACAACAATTGTTAATTGTTACGTTTCGCAAGACTCGAAACGTGCCCTTGCAGCTATAAATTGCCGTTAATTGACGGCTGCAATCGCCGGAACGGCTGCAATCGCCCTGACCACAGCGCACTCATCCTGCTCTCTCTCTTTTTAGATTATCGTAACTATATTTTGACCAGAAACTGATCTTATCTCAAGTCTTACGCCCTTTTCTTTCCCTGTCAAAATATGACAACAAAAATATTGTGAAAATTCCCTAAATTTCAAGCATCAACATTAGATCGTCATCAGCATCACCGAAGATCATCATCTGAGTGCCATGTGTGTTGTTCTTTAATCTCTAATGCGGCACTTCAGATTTTTGGGCTCGGGTCAAAGTGTTTCAGATTTTTAGCACGGATGCTGTCGGCTAACCCCTCGCATCAACTAAAGCCTCGTGTTTGTTGTTGATGTTTTTTTTTTTTAAAACCGTTTTTAATGTGGAAACGTCACAAAATATTTCAGGCAATGCACGCGAAACGGGTTCACATTTGAATGACAATTGAAGGGCTGCTGGTCCAGCCTAGACTCTAAATAAAATCTAAATAAAAAAAAAACGAATCCTAAACGTTGATGAGCTTGTAATGCCTCTCGATGTTTTGGTGGATTGGCGGGTTGTCGAGCCCTCGGCTTGGGGGTTGTGTTTATTGTGCAGCTGTCCAGGCTGAAGCAGCGATTGTTGTTGTTATCAGTTGCTGTTGTTGTTGTTGCTCGTGTTTTGCCTGTCTGAGGTTTGCTTTGCATCTCTGCGGGGCGTGTCCATTCGGCTGCTCACTTATGTTTCGCTGCCCCGAATTCGCCTTTGATGCTAAGCTGACGTTTGCTCTATTCAATTTTGCATGCTACATTTAACAATTCAACAGAGATACAAAAAATGTTAAAAAAAGGAGCTTAAATTTGATACTATGATACTTTGACAACTTACTAAGGAAAGTTTGTGGTGATGGGTCTTTGGTCTGTTTCTCTTCCTTGTCAACTGTTGTACTGCTGGATAATGTAGGTATGTTTTAGCATATAGCTAGGTATATATAGTTTCATAATTGTGGAGCTATTATGTATTAATGCAAAACATAATTCCTCTGCTTCTAAATTGCTTAAGTCTCAAGTATATCCTACAAGTCTATCCTTAAGTCAGTTGAGACATCCTTAAAGAACATTCGCTTTCATCTATGTAATCTTGAAAAACATGCTATGCTTCCGCTTTTTCAAGGCTAGCTTTTCCATCTCTTACCATCCTACATCAAATTGTAGCTACGCAGTCGGCAATATTCAGCTTTCACTTTGATTCAGACTTTCGTAGGATATACGACTAAGGAGTTCTGACTGAGGAGTTCTGACAGAGGACAACTGACTAAGGAGTTCTGATTAAAGATTTCTGCTTAAGTAGTTTATATTCACATCTTCTGACTGAGGGGTTCTGATTGAGGAGCTTTTATTTTCAAATTCTTCTAAGTTCTTTCCAACAAAAAATGTTCTATTAAGGACTTCTAACTATAGCTTTTTGACTTAGGTGTTTTGCTGTCGGATATCTGACGAAAGTATTTTTGCAAAAGATTTTTGACAAAAGAGCTCCACGATTATGATTATCTGAAGTTAGGTAACTGAATGCGTTCTTAAAAGCTAACGATTTTTGACTAAAGATTTGTGAACGAGTTCCGAAGAAGGAATCCTGAATAGGAAGTTCTGAAGAAGGATTTCTAATGAAGGAGTTTCGAATAAAGAGTTCCGAGGAGGAAATTCTGAAATTCTGAACAAGGGCTTCAGTCAAAATGTAACCTAACTAACATAATATGCCCTCAGCTCTCAACTTCTACATCAACCAATAGTTAGATAGTCATGTCAAATATGCACTAGGGCAATTCTCGCCTTTTTGGTGTTTTCTTTATATAATTTAACAAAGCAGAGACATAATTTCCGCGGCAGCTGCAGCTGCAGTTCCATGTTGTGTGGGCTTCCTTTGTCCTGGCTCAACTGGCGACTTCTGCATAGACATTTAAATGCTTTTGATATGTCTGCCTGCTCCACTCTACTCTGTTTGTCTTTGTCGCTTTTATCTTAATTACAAAAATGCTAAGCTCGCGCCCGCACTGATGGCAAAGAAACGGAGTCATTTGCAATGCGGAAATGCGACAGTTCCGTCGCACCCCACGAAGTTGGTCGCCAACGTCGTCAGGACTCGCCAACGTTTTAGTCCTTAAATGCGATTGCAGCGGCCTGCGATGACGCTGACGCTGACGCTTTAAGTGTCGCATATTCCAGGGCCAACGAGCAGCCAACACCCAGCTGCACGATGACGTGCCACACACACTGTGTGTGCGAGTGTGCGAGTGTGTGTGTGTGCCGTGTCTGCTGGCCTGTCACTTGTCAAGCAGCGCACAGTGGGCCTAATATATAGGCGCTATTACTCACAAGCTTTCAGTGCAGCGACCACATTAAATGAATTTATTTAACTAAATTAAGTTGGTGAAAGCTTGACAAACAAAAGAAATAAAGAAATTGTCTGTTTATGGCAGAGTTTTTAGAGCAACAAATAATTTTAAACTGCTCTATGAATTTGATTAAGTTGTGGAATAAATTATGCCATGAACTGCAGCGCTAAGATTTTTGTTTTGACTTTCAACATAATAAAACTAAAGTGCAATGAAATATGATATAAATATAATCTATTCTATAAGTTGAATATATCAGAGTGTTTTATTCTAGAAGAGTAAAGAGTGAAGAGTTCATCATTTTTGATTAGTTGGATTATATTTATTTTGTCGCAGAAATAAGTATTATGCATGATTTTTTTAAAGGTTGTATGCTATAAAATATTTTTAAAGTCGAAAAATGTTAAGAAATCTCACTAAAAAATATTTTTAAGGTAGAAATATTCCAAGATATAATTAATTTAAATTATAATTCTTTTTTAATAATTTACATCAATTAGCCAAAAAAATAAACAAGCAAAAAACATATTTGTTGACCCAAGGTATTCGATCAAACATGTATAATGATGATATTGACGCCCACCTCCTGCCACCATAAAGAGCATTGCGAGCATTGAGCAATGAGAGCATTGAGGAATTTGCGACCATGCCCAACATCAAACCATCGACATACGAAAAATGCTAGTGCTCGACGCTTTAGTTGCATGCCATGAACGAGCATAAAGGTTTACAGCTCATACAGCGGAGCTTCGCATAGATCACCGGGGCTCACTCTTCTCAGTTCCGCACAGGCCGCTGCAGCTCTCACATCAGAGCTCAGCATTGCTGGCTGTGACTTCAGAAGAATTGCCAAAAACACTTTTCCTTTTGGATTTGAGTAGCTGACTTCGTTTGGTAAGGTTCAATTATTCTTTTCGTATATTTCTATTCAAACTGCACTCGTTTATATACTCATATTTTAAGGGAATTTAAGGGAAATAAAACACAAAATATATAAATAAAAATAAAATATTTTATATATATATACTCATATTTTAGTTATTATTCCCAAATATATGTGAGCCTAAAGTCAACACACCATCAGAAGAAGTGGGGACGAAGACTGGCTTCAAAGTTGAGCAAGTTAAGGCACTATGGCCTGAGCTCTAATTTTCAACGTGTTCAGGGCATAAAAAACCATATTCTTTTTCTTCCTCTTGTCCTTCTTCATCTCCTTTTTTCACCATTCAATCAATTTGCACTTGAATCATTATCCATGTCGCGCTTGAGCTCAATTCAAAGCACCAGCTTTTGCATTCAATCATAGTAAGTAATCAGAGTAAGCGTATACAGCTTAGGCAAAGCCTCATTTAATATTAATAATAATCAAATACATTTAAAAATATTTTATTTATAATATTTTTTTCAAAGACTATACCAAAATATAGTGCCAATATTATACGCTTCAAATCAAATCTAATTTAATCTAATCAGCTGAATTGCTAAGACTGTATCCGAAGCTCTTTCTGTTGCCTTATACTCATCCTTAAGTCTCATTCAAGCCCCTTTTCACCCACTTCTTTCCACATCTCAACCACTGTGCCTACTTGTTTACATCTCGCGCTGCTCAAAATGCCGACACATTTTAATTTTCACTTGCTGCTGCTGTCCAGAGTTCACGGCTGTCCTTTCAGCTACCAAGTGCAATTATACTAAACTGCAACGGCAAACAACAGCGGCAAAAAAAAGGTGGAAAAATTAAAATTATAATTATTATTGTGTGTGTTACCTGGGCTGGTCCTTTGCCAATATATTCCGCGCTGAAATATGTTTTGTTGTTGTTGTTGTTGTTCGCTATTGTTGAACATGAAAACAGTTTTGGCTAATTCTGCTGCGCCACTCACAACAAATGCAGCCAAACAACAATTGAAAAGTAATCGAAAATAAATACTACGAACTACAACAAGGACAACAACAACAAGGACAACAAGGACAACAACAACAGCAATGGCAATGGCAGCCCTGTGCATTGGTTAAGTAAACAAAGTTGCAATTTCTGCAACAATAAATACAAGAGAAAATAGAAAACGTGGAAAATGTTGTGGGTAGCGTTGCGGGAAAAGCCGCGCGTGTAAAAATCGAAAACGCATCACAAATTCAAGCGACCCACGTGCCACGAGCCACAGCTCGCCCCGAGTCCCAGACCCAAACCCCGACCAGGACCCCGACCAAGTGTCGACATATTTACCTACATTTCTCTATTTGCGCTGTCCTGGCCCGGGCGCTCGTTCTGCTCCTGTTACCCTGACTTGAGCTTCACGCTTCGAGCTGTTAGTTATATTTTTTTTTTGCTCCTTTGCTCCCTGGAACTTTGCTCTGTTTGTTCGCCGCGGGCTGTGCCCGTTGCAGCTCTTGCGTGTTGCCTTCTGGTTAACTGAGCTCTTGTTTTCCTTTCCTCAGAATGGGGTAGAGGGGAGGGCTGCTTGGGGCTGCTTGTCTATGTCTAGGTGGCTGCTCTGCTTCTTCAGAATCCGATTGCATGTTGCTCGTAACGCATTCAATTTGAAGTTTTATGCGTGCAGCTACTTAGGCAGCTGAAGGCAACCGCAGCAGCAGCAACAACAACAGCTGAAACAACATCGGAAGCAACTACAATGTCGAGTGATTGAAAATTAAATTGAATTCTAACTGACAAAGCTATAAATCGGAAATGTGCAAAAGTTTTTTTCCTTCTCTAAAGTGCACTCGTTAAGATTAGCTTGAGTTGTCCCAGTTAGGATATAGCATTTCTAACTCAAATACATTTCTGACAGGTGCTTGTGGGCGATAAAGTGGTTGAGTTAATGAGGTAGAGTTTAGGTTTGTATAGTAGAGAGAGAATATAAATATAAATGGGTTGTTGGCTTGCTTCATGATGCTTTATGATCTGCGACTCCTTTTCATATTTCTTTCAGCATTTGAAATTAATTGAAAAATGCTGGGAAATTAATCTCTATAGGTGCCTAAATGGAACTTCACTATACGAAATTTTCATATCTAGCTTAAATACATTTTTTATATTTTTTTTTAATTTTAAAAATATATTTTTTTCAGCATTTTTATTTTTAAGTATGTTTGCGACATAAAAATAGCAGTTTAATACATCGGATAATAAAGGTTGTTTTAATTATATTATAGAAAATATGTCAGAAAAGTAAATTCAACATCCAAGTGCCTAAATATCAACTACAGTATGACTTCCCCATAATGACCTATAATATGAAATTTAACACCATTTTTTGATATATTTCTAATATTTCTTTCAGCACTTAAACTGCGAGACATCAAAAGATGAATTCTGATATATTTTATATATTGATATATTGATTTAAAATATCTCTCTCAGCTTCTTACCTAATTTATTTATTCTAAATATTTTTTAAATTTCAATATATTTACTAGCTAATATAAGCTTCATCTTTTGCTTTATCTTAAAAATATCTTTTCCTAACTACCTTTCTTGAATTACTTTAGATTATCTGCAGTCCCGTCATATTAATTAAATCTATTAATTTTCTCCTCTATATAATAACTTTACTTAATATCGACATTTATTTATGTATAATAATTTGCCTTCGCAATTGCTAATTGCATTATTGTTTATTTTCTCAACTAACTGGCGCTGGTCGCTGGCAGTCCACTCATATCCATGTCCATAACTTAATGAATGCGGCTTTTGTCTGTGCCATTTGCTGCATTTGTCGAGTAAACACATATCGATTGCCGCCTGCTAGCTAGTCCTGGCACAGGCTGTGGCTCGACCAACGGCTAAGCTTCTCTATTGTGTTTACTCAGCTGAGTGCCTTGTTTTGCATATTGGTAACAATAGCAAATGGCCAAGCAATTTGCCCAGCAAATGCATTTAAAGCGGCACGAGCACAATAATACGGCACTAGTTAAACTGTTTATAGAAGAGCACTTAGGCTGCTGAGATTTAAAAGGCGAGTTAGAACAGGCAATTTCTTTTAGATTGATATTGGCTAATAGATAAATCGAAAAAATTTATGGAGTGGCTTGTAGATATACTGAAAGAGTTCTAGGAAGTTACCTAGCTTTGCAAGGAATCGTGCTTGTAATATTTATATAAATATATATAAAATATAATTTAAATATATTTTAATTTTTTATTTATTTTTTTATTTTTTTTTAATTAAATAGACTATACAAATTTTAAAAAAATTTTAGAGAAAATAAAATGAGTTCTTATAAAACTCATTAACATATTCAAGGAGCAAAGCCTATCGGTATTGTCTTCCGATTTCCTCTTAAAAAAAAAAGAAAGAAAATATATAAAAAAAACTGTAAACACATTAACTATAAGAGTGTTAAGAGAATTTTTGAATATATCAATAAGATATACTGATATCATCATGCATACGTATCACACATTAAATTAAATATTCTTTCTAAATTTTAAATTTCAATTTGCAGTCAAGGAATACCCTTAATTTCGTCCAAATCCTTGTTGGTATATTGCAAATCTAATTAGTATATGACAGGCGCATTCTCCCACTCTGCCCACAATTATATCTAGTTCACAATGCCATCTACTAGTGACAGCTACTTGTTGAACAATGCATTAGCTCTAATATGCACTCTCTACGCCAGCCAACCGAAATGCATGCAAATGACGCATGTTGGGAATACTCACGCCACACACAATTGTAACTCTTACTGGGCAGAGCAGTTGATTAATGTATGTGTGTGTATCTGTGTGTGGATAATACAAGAGTTGCGAGTGCTATATGCAATTGTCAGCCTGCATCTCTCGGTGCCCTTCTATGCAAATGATGAATGGATTCGAGCAAATGTTCAGCTGCCAAAAAATGCGTAACCCTTTGTCAACCCCCCTTGGCTGTCCCGTCGAGGGGTTGTTGTTTTACCGTTTTGCTTAGCTAATCAAAAAAAAAAAAAAAAAAAGGAAAGCCGAAAAAACGATACAATTTTCCATACATTTTTTCACTTAATTTTTATTTGTTTTCCTAGTTGATAACAAAAGTGGAAAAACGTAATGTGCGAGCTCATTAAAAATGCAAATTATGCAAAAACCACTTGAATGTGTAAACACGGGGCATTATGAGTGCGCGGCGAGAGCATTCGATAACGATAACAAATGAAAAGCTATCGAGTCGGGGCGAGAGCTCTTACCTCACTCGCAACTGTACCCAAGTCGAACTAGTTCTGTTCACTAATTACGCTTAGCACGTAAATCCTATTAAGTCCACACGCAACTGGCGGCCACTTCACAATCCCTGCCCAGAGGTAACCTTTTGTTTTAATTCAATTTCCCCTGGTCAGCAGCGGGTCGCAGTTGCAGTCAGCCCAGCCAGCGGCTGTTGACGTCCGCTGACCGCTGGTCACACGTCACTCATCGAGAGCAGGGTAGACGAACCGGTTAGCGGCTGTCCACTGAGATGCCCATACCTATCCTAATGTCGGACAGCGCCTGCGGCTTATCGGCCCCGGATCGCCGTGTAATTGTCGGCCAATGTTAATTGAACAATTTTCTCCGAGCTCCGAACAGTTTTTTGATTGACATTATCGCGTGGGTGCGATATGGATCGGGGCAGCGAGCCATGCGATATGAGCAGTTTTCAGACAGTTGGTCGACAGGCCTTCCATGAACTGTCAGCCAAGAGCCCTTAATTTCCACACACACACACACACACACATGTTAAGGGTAGCAACCCCTAGGCAACTCTGTAGGGAAAACCCTTTTGTTCCATCTTCTTCAGTCATTGCGAATTTTTGAATATAGCGAAAATGTTCGAATTTTACACGCTTTCAAAATTATAATTAAATTATTATGGAACGTGCCAGCCCACTGGCAGTGCCCCAGTTGCACTAGATCCATTGTTTACCTTTCTGCACGGCCGCGAATGTTTTGTCATAAATTTGCATGGCACAATGCGAACCATTTTCACTCGACCTAGACCCGCTTTTCCTGGAGCCAGAAATCACAGATTTGTTTTGTTATGTTTTTCATTTCTTTCCTTTTCGCTTTTTTTTGGGTTCGGCTAATAAATAGATTTCGCTGGCGAAATGTTCGAGCTGTCATAATTTGCGCTCTCATAATTTTAGCATTTTACTATGGGGCGTGGCTGTGACCCCGGCAGGGGGTAAGTGAGCAGCTGCCAGGCGAGATTTCTGCAGTTATGCCTAATTAGGCACATGACTAAGCAAATGGAAGATGAGTTGATGTATTACTCATCTATATATATAATTAGTATACGCTTTTAGTTAAATAATAATCAAACAAGACGAATGTGCTAATGCCAAATATATTGACTTGGGCCATTATATCTTTTAAGTCAAGATAAATCTCGATTATGGGCACACTTTAATGATATCCAAAGCGAAATCCGTTTCGGCTTGGCTCACAATGCGCTTTGTGTGCGCCGCCAAAGCAAATAAAACAAATTTAAAAGACTTAATTAACCGAGCTGGCCGGCAAAACAAAAGGCGCTCTTGTTACGGCTATTCATTACATAAAGCAGAGCAAACAGATCGACGAGAGATGTGGGTTCGAGTTCCCAAAAAAAAAGAGAAGCAAAACCTCAAAAACATTTCACCTTAATTTGCTCGAAGAAAAAACTTGAATATGCTTAGTGGAGCATGAGTGGGATGGGGGCTACTGCTGCTGTTTGGCGGAAGTGTACCTGGGCACATTAGCTCTACCTATCTTGGGTCCGCTATAAATTGTCAAATTATCCGAAATGTGTGGAGACACTTTTGCGCGACATTTATGGGCCACAACTGTCGCTGGTCGCTCCCGGAGAGTCTTCGGCGAGGCATCTCATAAATATTCGATTCAAATGCAAAAGCGAAAAAGCGAGGAGAAATGTTTATTTATGCCGCATATATAACCATTATAATCGAATTAATACACTCCCTAAGTGCAATCAAAATAACATAAATAACTGTTCGGCTGCGTTGGTTAAACTAAAAAAAAGAAATCAAAGAGTTATGCGTTTATAATTTGGACTTTAGAATGCGCTACGAATGGCAAGGCCTTTGGGTTTGCGAGATGAATTCGTTAGCAAAGAAAGAAAATATTTAGACAATGTATATTAATATAATAAATATATCTATCTGTGTATCTATAGGTGGAAAAATAATCGATAAATAAATAAATAAAAATTATTTAGTACCAGATGTAGATAATTTATGATATATGTATATATTATATGATCGATCTACAACAGTTGACTTATGATATTTTCATTCAAATATCAATTATTACTTAATACTTTTTTTTTTAAGCCGTTCTCAGGCTCCGTCTTAGTTTCCATCTCAGTCTCAGTCTGCAGACTTTTTTCTAATCTAAAAAAAAAATGAAAAAAGTAAAAAAAAACCAAAAATTTTAGCTTTGTTATTAGAGATTCATCTCGATTGTAAAAAAAGTTAATTATATAATATACTTACTTAATTACGCATTATAATATTTTTTATCGGACATTTGACAATGACTGTAGCTGACTTTGATAGAGACTTGTGGTCACGTCATCTCCCTTTCTCAAATTGCCTTAAAATTTGGTCAAAACTAAATTGCATTTAGTTTTTTTAATAAGCTTGAGCTAGAAGAAGTTTAAGTCCAAGCCAAGGCCTTTTGAGAATCTTAAGAAGATAAGAAAATATTTTGAGTAAAGTCAAAGATCATTTCGTCGCCTTGTGAACAACTTAAGTTATTAATATTTATTTTTTTTTTCTAAAATAAATTAAATATATTCTAACCATAATGACCTGCTGTCAGCTTATCTTGGATTCATATATTATATGAATATTATGTTTGTTTTGAAAATAAAAGCTGCTAACTAGGTTATGCTGACTGAGAGGATGAAGAAGATCTATATGAGCTTAATATAAAATGTGGGTCTTAAATTATATAAAAAATATATATATGAAATATATTATATTAAAATATAAAAAATATTGAATTGAATTTTACTTTCCCTTGAATTAGAATTATATATAAATATATTCATATATTAATTCTAATTTTATATTTTAAATTTAATATAATCACATTTCCCCTTAAAAAATTTGTAATAATGTATTTTAAAATTTTTAAATGATGTATGAATATTTCTAAAAATTTTGATTTGTAGCTAAATCTAGTTTCGGCCTAGACCGAATCTGTTTTAAATTGCTTTGAATTTGTTTGCAACTTTTTTTCAGTTTTATGACGCGTGCGGGCAATTTGATGACGCTGCCATTTACAACGTTTGCCAGAGCGCCATCCGCATCAGCAGCAACAGCAGCAGCAGCAGCAGCAACATGAACGATGAAGTCGGCCCACGCACAACAGGAAGACATTTTGGCATAGTGGCACGCATTGCTCTGCTTGCGAGAGTTGTTTGGTTTTTTGGCAACTTTAAAATGAATTAAAGCAATTGCAATAGCAGCAGCAGCAACTTTCATGTGTGTTACAAGCGCTTGTTTGTTGCTGTTGTTGCCTCTGTTTTGGCAGCAATTAATCGGCATTAAAATTTATAACGTTATGATAATTAATGGTCTGCTAATATGCCATAAAATTAGTTTGCCAGCAACGTTCAATTAAGGATTACTTGTAACAGACTGTATCTATTTATCTTTCTAAACAGCAAAGTGTGTGAGTGTGTGTATTATTTCCTCAATGGCATAAATCAAAATGCTTATCACGCACTTATGAGTGCGACGATGGCAGCGAAAGACTGACTCAGCAGCAGCAACAGCTCCTCACAGCTTCACAGCAATTGAGAATGTGAATGTGACGCGTAATTGCATAACCTGCGCAGCTTGAGTAGGGGGAGGTGGAGGGTGGGGGGTTGGCTGCTTGGGGCTGCTAAAGGTCAAGAGGAAGCGCCATAATTCGCCATATTGTGTTCAGTTTGATTGCAGCAGCAGCAGCAGCCGCTGGCCGCAGAGGCCGCACCTAATGCCTGCCCAGCGCCTCTGGCACGACAGCTGCTGTCGTGTGAAGTGAGCAACAAGAAACACGGTGAGGGAGGGGGGGGGGGGGGTGCGAGGGGGCAGGTGCAGGCGAATCTAAAGTCAATAACGAGCCGACAGGAAGTCAAGTCCTTGCAAGGAGCAACCAGTTTCCTCGGCGTCGCCGAGTCTCTCCGGCTGCCCTTATTTATGTTTATTGTTGTCGGCGACTCCTCGGTGGATTGCTCTTTTAAAAAAATACTACTTGGCTCATAATAGAGGCTAGAGGGTGTTATAAATTTCAGAAGAAAGCTGTAACACTAGAGATATATAGCATATATATATAAGTATTTTTTAAGCCTCGGCAAACTCTCAGCCAATTTCTTAGGGTATTTCATGTACGTAGCCAATTTCGTATTTATTTTGTTCCCTCTGCTGCTGACCTTTTGGCATGGGAGCAGCAACAAATTGCCAAGTAATACGAAACTCAGCTTTGTGTATAACATTTGAAGTCGCCAGATGGAAATGCCGTCATCGTCATCATCGTCAACAGCAGCAACAACAACAACAACAGCAATAACAACATCGGCGAATAAAATCGCATTGGCCATGTCGTGTTTGGTTTAAGTTTGGTTTAAAGCTTTGGCTTTTTAAATTCCCGCCGCCAATATGATTTATGTAAATGCTAATGCCAAAATGTCAAGTGTGTTTGGCTCTGCTCGAGTGGGAAATTTCATTTCATTTCATTTTACTGATGGCTCTGCTGTCGATGCTGATGCTGATGGCTCCATTGTCTGCCTGAGACAATTAGCCAATTGGCCGTATTTTTGGGCAGGAAAGTAGGCCAACAAAGTAATGCTAGCGAGCGTCTTAAAATGGGTTTAATAATAGGGGGGGTAGCGGGTAAAGTTTAAGAAATTGTAATTATATAGCAGGAGCAGCAGAGTCGAAGTGGGTTGAGTGTCTTAAGTTTGGGTTATCAATGCAACTAGATAGAGGTAGTATTGTAGCTGCTTTAAATAGTTGAATGATAATGAAGAAGAAAATATATGCATATATATATTGAATTTTAAGTCCGCTTTCAAATAAGCTTAAATTTGAATATATGATTCTTTAGCTTATAATTTGCATTTATATTCTCATATCACTTTTATTTTATATGTCAATAAAAATATATGTTTGACTTAGTTTTTATCATATTTTAAAGCTGCTTTAAGAGCTGCACTCATTATACCCTGAACCCATTGAAAATGGGAAATCAGGGTATAATGTTTTTGTTGGATGTATGTAACAGGCAGAAGGAGGCGTGGCAGACCCCATAAAGTATATATATTCTTGATCAGGACGACAAGGGAAATCGATTTGGCCCTGTCCGTCTGTCTGTCCGTCCGTCCGTCCGTCCGTCTGTCCGTATGTATGAACGCGTCGATCTCAGCTCTCAGAAGAGCTAGAGACTTGAATTTTTTTTTGTAGATCCCTATATACAGCGCGCATATCAAGTTTATTTTCGATAATCGATAAATATATTCGTTTTTTTGTTATCGAATAAAAACATTATCGAAATTCAGTTATAAAATTCTATCTCGCCCATCTTTTAAGCTAGAGATACCAAATTTTATATTTAGCTTTATATGTATTTTATGCAATTTCGAATTTTGTTATATTTTGGATACCGGCCCCAAATTTTCCCCAATTGAAGTTCAGTCTCAAATATAGCCAAAATGCGAATGAGTTGGCACTTTTACTAAACTGACAAATATGCCCATAGAATATGTTGATCATATGCCGAAAATTTCATTGAAATCCGTTAAATAGCAAAAAAGTTATTAAACAAAACGTTTGGCTACTATGCAAACTCACGTGGCAGCAGCGCCAAGCGAACGCACTTGCACACATACATACAAACGCTCGCATTCTAGTCGCTTCGAAGAATCGCAAACTACGTTTGAATTTTGTTGAATTATTAGCTGCTGCTTTAGTTTACATTTGCCACAAATGCTTTAAACTTGAAATTTTTTTATAATCTTACGCTAAATATAAGTGTATTGGAAAACACAGGTTCGACGAGGCTCAGGGTATCTCCTAGTCGGTTACGCCCGACTAGAGTTTTCTTACTTGTTTTTATTTTATTTATTTTTTATTTATATTATATATTATATTATATATTATATTATTAAATTATTATTAATTAAAAACATACTAATAATAATAAACAAAATTATTTATATTTAATATATAAGAGCTATCTTTAACAATTAATTTACCGGCTGACATAATTATTATCCCATGATTAGATCATTCTACCTGCTTTCTGAAACTCAATTAGCAAGGTTTAAGCTCTAAGTGTTCAACTTTCACTAGCATTTTTTTTTTTTGACATGCATGGCTAAGCAGAAATAAGTTGCATGAAATGTTGTTCTGGTTAACGTTAAAGAAGCTTAAGCTTTCAGTTTCAGCTTAAATTTACTGAAAATATTTTAGGAAGAAATAAATACTTAAAATTCTTAACCAGGAACTAGTTATGATCTGACTAATGAAAACTTAGAGCATGTTTCAATTTCTTCTTTTATTGATCTATAAATCATTTATATTAATTCAACAGATTTAACGATAGATCTTTTAACGTCATTCAAAATATCTCTCTATCAATTCAAACATTCTTTAAGTTTGTATTAGTCAGACCATACCTAGTTCCTAGTTAAAGCTTTTATTTCATATGCAAACACAAATCTTTAATGTATTTTTAATTTATAGAATTTCAATTGATAGATAATCTATTGTATTATAATTCCAAAGGTTCATCGATCAATTGAATTTCTATAAAAAAAAATGAAATCCAAGATTTGTGTTTGTATATAAAATATTAAACCATATTTTTAATACTTAATATATAATTTAAAACAAATATGTAGACTGAATAGCTCAAAGATCATTGCAGTTAATTTTAGAGCTCAGTGAGATATGTGACTCAAAAGCACATTTCTTAATCTCAGAACTTTTAGTTCTGCTCGCCGAGAACTTTTAGCAATTTGCAGAAAATATTTTAAGTCTTTCTCACGCATTTACCCAAATTCATGGACTGCAACTGAAAAGCTATTAAAATTGTTTTCCTTAAAAATTTGTTATACTTTTCTATAACTTTTATTCTTTTCTTGAGAATATGAATGGGCTTTGCTCACAGTATTTACAAATAACTCATTTTTCAGCAAGCTAAACCCCAGCTTTTCTTTAGCAAATTTACCTATGTCGACCCGTAGCTCAAAGGCTTGTCTACCTTTTATCTAAGCCCAAAACCCAAAAATAAAGACTCCGCTCAGCTCCGTCGGGTGCTTTAAAGCCTCTACGATTTGTTCTGTTTTGTGGGGCTCTAATCAGTTTTCGTGTTTATGCATTCTATAGTGGCTGCAAGTCAAGGCTCCGCTTGGGTCGCCCCTTTGTGTCTGTTTTGGCCAATTATTTATTTACGCATTTGCTCGGCGGCCCGGAGAGTGACTTCAAGGCTGGCCCGGACTATCTAATGCCGTGATAAATTAGTTTATGTGAACTTAAATAAACTAAACGCACGGCCGTAGATAAACGCGCACATGTTCCCTTTCATATTTCGAATGCACATTGATAAAGTAGAAAATTGAATTTGTTAACTTCTTGAACCGGCTGCCCTCCCTCCTGCGTAACTGAGAAATCACAATTCAGCATTCAGAATCGAGAACTGAGCATTTGGAATTTAGAATTTAGACTTCTAAAGGCATTAATCATGAGCGCATTTGACACTTTGGTGGGCACCGAAAAAATAACAAGTGAATACGATTGCGAGTATGCAACTGACTTCGGAATGCTCTGTAAACGGTTGGGGAAATTTTGAGAGATAAAGAATATTTGGATTTATTTTTAATGAATGTGAAAAGAGATACACTGCGCGTCATAAGGATAGCGCACCCTTCAATTTTTCCGTCAATATTGAATATTTTCTATATCGTTCGAGATATCGTTTTAAATTTTTTTCCCATTGGACTCTGTTTTATTCTCTTTAAAGTGAAAATTTGAGCTCTGAAAAATTACAGTAAATATTTTTAAAAATTCGTTGAAAAAAAGCTTACAGAAAACGGTTGCTAAAAGTTTGTCAACAGGATAGCGCATTTAAATCCTTACTATATGTGGCCTGCCTTATCATAATTATTTTTAAACAATCTAATCAATGATAAAAACCTTCTGTTATGCTGGAGCTCCCATTTGTTCTTCCGCTCTTTCGGCAGGAGGTCGAATAGCAGGTCAGTGCAGCTATTACTACAGCTCTAGATACTGCGCTGTGATAGGCCCGAGGCTGGCCTCAGGCTACTGTTTTGTGCACTGATAACATCGGTTTTCGCATTATCTCTGGTTTTAGACCGTCCGCCCATACTAAAATATATTCAGTTTGCTGCTTCTATTCCAAGTCTTCGATGTCTCACACTCAACATTTGACATCAGTCTACTAGAAGACTATGTTTCTATCGCAGATATCTGTTAGGGCTGAACTTTTTTGTAAAGCCAAATATATCTAGGAGAATTGCATAATATATTATATTTATAAAAAAGCTCCATATTTTCCATTCCTAAAATAACACTTCCCACCATCTTAAATGGGTTACATATTTACATATTGCTCGATATATGCTATATATTTATTATATTATTATTATATGAAACTCGATATATGCTATATATTTATTATATTGTTATTATTTTATTATATTTTATTTATTGTGCTATATTTCTCATAAACATTTTTTTACAATCTTTTAGAGCTTTTGATACAAGTTTAATCTGTATATAGATATATTGTTATTATATGACAAATGAATATTATATAAATATATAAAATATTATTATATTATTGTATTATATCATTATTATATGAATATTCCAAATACTTAAGTCTCTAGCTTCAGCCACATAAATTTCCATTCCATCAAACTCTATCCCACTCAATACAATAAATATGCCAAAATATGCAAATTCTTGAGCAAACTCTTGCACGCAACCAATATGCTCCCTTAGTTCACTTGCTGAGCGCGCTCAAAAATTGATAAAGGCGTCAACTGTGGGTCGACTTGAATGCAGTTTATCAAACCGTTGTCACGTCCAAGTCGGGCGGCACATTCTGTGCGGCGTGCAGTGAGTCAGTTGCAGTTGCAGTTGTTGTCGCAGTTGGCTGCTGGCATAGCTGGAGTAGCTGCCGCGCCTCGGCTGCTGTTGCAATTAAGAGAAATTGCCAAAGAGACATAAATAGAAATTAAAAGCGCAATGCGCACAAATGATATTACACCATTAAATGCGCCATTTAAGTGCAAGGCGAGACTTGGACGAGCAGTTCAGGCCGATTGCGACTCGGGAGTTAATTACAGCAAATTGCTAGTTGTTGTCGCTGCCGGCCGCTAGGTGGCGTCCCCTTGCATTGGCAATGTGTTAATCCAATTTAATGTGGCCATTAGATGGCCCCCCTGACCCAATTGAAGCAGCCAGACTTAGGCAAACTCTAAGTCAGGCAATCAGACAATCAGCCAGTCAGTCAGTCAGTCGGTCAGCGCATGAAGCTGCGGCATAAATGCGATTCGCAGCCGTTGCAAGGGGCAATGTCAAGGTAACCAGTTTTGATTACAGCTCGACGCGTGTCGTGTCTCTCTGCATGTGTGTGCGTGTGTGTGTGTGTGTGTCTCAGCATGACATAATTGGCAATGACTAGCTTCTCTGCTCACCTGGTTCGTCGTTTTCACTGCAGGATGTCCGTCTCACAGAATTTCATAATTTTCCCAATATGCGCCTCCGCTTGGAGGCCTGTGCCACTTGAATTGATTGATTGCCAAAGACCAAGTCGAAGTCGAAGTCGAAGGCGAAGGCGGCAGACCAAGAGAGCGAGAGACAGACTCTGGCCTGAGCAATTTCCACTTGAGCAGCTTCACTTCGTCGTATGTGGGTCGACTCACAATTCGCAAAGTGCAAATTTGCACAAGGCGAACATTTTGCATGCATCGTAATCGAACTGAGAGTAGTTCTGCCAGGCAATGGCATAAAACAGATTGGGTATGGCGAATAGATGAATGGGCATGACGAATTGAAAAGTGTGGGGAAGATGGAAGGTGGAAGACTAAGGAGAGAAGATGGAATATGGCAAATGGAAAATAGAAGATGTATGATAGAAAATATAAGATAATAAATTTATGAAGGAAGGTAGAGAAGATGGAAAATGGAAGGTGTAAGAAAGAATATAGAAGATAGAAGATAGAAATAGAAGATAGCAGATAGAAGATAGAAGATTGAAGATTGAAGATAGAAGATTCCAGAAAGAAGATAAAATATAGCAAATAGAATATACAAGATAGAAGATAAAAGATGGAATGTAATAAATGGAATGGAATAAATGCTGGAAGCTAAAAAATAGATATAGAAAAAATGTAGCATTGCTTGTCTTCTGATCAAAACTAACTGATAGATTGAACTTAGTAAAGTGCTATTAAAAATCTGCAAACTCTTTTCAAAACAACAAATTTTGTAATTTTATTTTTATTTGTATTTAATAAATGCTGTAAATAATAAGCACTATTTATATACCTAGCATCTATTGGAAATAAACATGTATGCTTATTCAATATATCTATGGCATGTAGGCCTTGACCTCGTTGCATCTTATAATTATTTGATTTGTAGTGATGTCAAAAATGTTTATACTCATATTAAATCCAATAAGACGGTAGCTTATATGAATTTAATAGTAAAGTCAATATTCACCTTAAGCATCTTCACTCATATCATCTTCTTAAATTTCAACATATCATATATATTTAGATATATTTGCTTCTAATTATATGATTATATATTATATGATAATATAATATTGTGTTATAAAATAATGGTTATATTTATGTCACTCACATTATTACTATATTATACTATAAAATATTATTATATTATAAAATAAAGTTTATATTTATGTCATTCATATTAAATTGTAAAATACTTTTATTCGCATGTGTCTTTAATTTTTTACAATTTTAAAGTACAGATATTCTCCTCTTTTCTGCTATGATAAATAAATTTTATACGTGTTTAACTAAAGTTATTTATTGAAATTATCTTTAACCTATTTTTTTTTTATAAATTATTTTAGTTTTAGTTATCACAATTTGCCTGTAGCTTTTTTTTTGTGTGACTGCATTTTATTTTATCTTTAAGAGCTGAGCTACTGGATAAACATGTTAAATCGTTGACTGTCTAACTGTCATAATTAATCATATAAATATTTTATGAATTAGAAGTTTGCTAAAAGTATCAACTTTTCAATCAAAATAAACTTTGAAATGAATCTGTTTTCCAGCATTTTTTTTTTGAAGCGAGAAAAATATTTGACATATATATTCCTTCTATAGAATACATAATCTTACCTAATTTGTTATACATTGGCTTAGCACAATATATGGAGAACAACTTTCTATTATTATAAAACTTCAATTTTAATAGTTTTGGATTCACACTGTGATAAAAAAAAAATAAATAAATAAATAATTACAAGCAAGGCAAAGCAATTTAACTTAATTGCAGCTCAAATGAACTTTGACATGAAGCCGTCAGCTAGAGTCAGCAAGTTGAAGATGTTATATATCTGCATGACAATTATGTGAATTTTGTAATTAATATATATTTTTCAAAGCGCATTTAACTGGCGGCGCAACGAATTAGTGGCAGCTTTCTTGTGCTTCAAGCAGATGGGGCGCCCTCTATCCCGCTCTCCCTCTCTCTCAGTCTGTCTCTATCTGCCTCTGCTTGTCACACTCTAAAGCTTCGCATCTGCTGCTGCTGCGAGTGTCGACGGGTAAATGACTCCAATTTGATTTGTTTGGGTTGTTGTTGTCGGCTTGGCTGCCCCATGACTTCCCTGTGTGCCGCACCAGCACCAGATTATTGATGTCTGCTGCAGTTGCTGTCGTTGTTGTTGTTGTTGTTGCTGTTGTTGTTTGCGTTGTTAAATTGAAATTGTTTTTGGGGTCTTGGGCTGGCAGGCGCCCATGCATATTGTAAATTGTCTTTATCAATTTGAAGTGCTAGGCGGATTATTTATGCAACTTGCCATGCATAGTTCCAATAGATAAAGTGCACGGCTTACGACTTGACTGGCGCAACTCGACGCGACTTGGCTTGGCTTGGCTTGACTTAGTCTTGGGTCTCTGGGTTCGCCTTGCATTCTGCGTTCACATGGTGCGTGTCTTTTATTTTTGGGTCAATTTGGGCTTAAATAACGCCAGCGATTGGCGATTTGCTGAAATATTTAAATGATCGCAGGCGTCGCTGACAACTTTATTACGAACTCGCCCCGCTCCCAGCTCTATTGATTCATAAATGCATACAAGCAACAAAATTAGAGCACACAATGGGCCGGGATTAAAATGAGAAGCCATTCCGGCTGCACAATGGGACTGCAATCAGCGCGCTCTCTGGGATGAGGCCTGACCTGCCGCCCGCCCTAATTGCATGCCCTTTGTGTGGTGTGCGGCGTGGGGCGTGTGTGAGCGGGCGGCGTGTTTTTGACATGCCGGCAAACAGGATTTTCAATTTTGTGGCCCAGCGCTGGTCACTTCCTGAGGCCTTGCTTTGCTTTACTTTCGCATTAGCGCAGACAACGTAATCGCTTTAGAGTTTGGGCAACACACAACATTACCAGCTGCTGTCCAGAGTGGCCAACCCCTAGACTCCCTCTCACCACCTCTCACCCCTCCCTCTCAAATGAAGCGCATCTAAGCCTTTGCAGCAGTCAATGCTTGCGATTTTCACGCATTTTCGTCATGTTTTTCACGCCCAAATCTCTTGGCCTCTCATTGGAATTGCTTTATTTTCATTCGAATCGCATCCCATTGAACTTTCACTTCATGCATTCAGCGCGTCTTTAATTAATTTTTCGATACCTGAACGAGAACTGGCTTCACATATTTTATGTATCCCTTTTAGTAACCCTTTTTACCTTTTTTTACCTTCCTTTTTTTTTGGTGTCGTTCAAAGGGTGGAGAAAGGTTTATTATCGGGTTACCCGGTTAGTCGTTCGCGTTGATAACGAAAGCAACGCTTAATTCGTGCTGATTGATTTATTTGCTTTATTGAAAATGTGCCGCGTTTTTTTGCCATCATTTTTTTTGCGGCTGCGAAATCGAAACCAGAAGCCTGATGGGCAATCATAATTTCATATTTACTTTGTGAAATTATATTTGCTTTTGCTTGGGGCGTGCACGCAGCTCCGGCAGAGATAAACAGAGGAGCGGAGCGGACAGGATATATTGGATATACAATTTGCCGTATGTGTGTGTGTATTGCATGTGATTGCAGCGGAAAGTGTTAAGCAAAAGATAAAAGAGAATCAGGAATTGGGAGTTGAATGTGCTGGAATATGGCTAAAGGTTTTTACATTAATTTCTGTGTGATGCTAGTGAGCATGTGGGTTGAGAGTGAGGTTTTAAGATATTTAAATATATGAATAAACAAGTAAGAAAACTGTAGTCGGGAGTGACTGACTAGGAGCTACCCTGAAACCCGTTGAATCTGTGTTTTTCAATTAATTCCTCAGCAATTATGGTCTTTTGAGCGTAATTTCAACTTCATAATACTTCAACTCTTATCTTAATAACTCACTTACTTTGCGCAAGATTTCAGTATATGGTCTTTTAAAAATAATCTTAACTTTTATCAAAAAGTGCTGGGACTTGATATACGTAAGGCGCATGAGTACTAAAATAACGCCACAAAATTATCCAATATCAGCTCGGAACGTCTTACTTCTAGAGCAAACCTCGCATCTCAAGCAAAAAAAAAGCCTTTCCATCCAAAATCAATATATAACCCTCTTAAATCCAACATTCCCCATACTTTTCAAGCACACCTCGCAATACACACTCACTGAGCCACTTCAAACTCTTCTAATCTTTATATCTCTTCGATTTTCTACACAAGTAACATAGATAGACAACTTAATTAGACCCTCAACATACAAATTTTAATGTTAAAATATTAACAACAAAACAGAAACAAATGTTTTTTATTAAGAAAACGCTTAAAAACCAATATCTCAGAGTAAAGCAGATTGAAACTAAAAGCTATTAATGTGAAATTTATGTAAATATGTTTTTAACACTTTTAATAATCGTACGGTTCGATCGAATGGCTCAAGGTCACGGCGTGGTGGTGGTGGTGGCAACCCTAGCCACACATATATTTATATTTATATTTATTTGTTGAAGTTTTTGTTTTTAAAATTATGATTAACGACTCATCCCACATGTAAATGGCGACGTTTTTGACCGACTTACGGTAGCGCGCTGCTTTGACTAATGCTAATCATGAGCATCGTAATGATGATCAATCAACTTAATCATGCTTATGAATTGGACGTCGCTGCAGCTTTTTTTTTTTGCACTGTTTGAACAGGTATTCCCCAGATTGCTTTACGACCATGCTAAGTGCTTCATCACATACAGCTGCTCATTGTTTAGCGACTGTACTGAGAGAGGGAGAGGGAGGGAGAAAGAGAGAGGGCAGGGGAGGGAGAGGGCGAGACGTAAGATGTCTGTCTACTGTTTCAATGAAGTGTCAGTGCTGTTGCCTCGCCCAATTGCTGTTGAAGCGCGACGCGACTTTCGCTCTCGAGATGAAAAGCAAAAACAAAAAAAAAAACTACTTTAAACTATGCAACTGGGTTAGGCGCTGGCCAGGGGCAAGGGCAACGGGAAGCAGCTAGAGCAGCGTTAAATCTGTCGTCCGTCATGCACGTCCGCCTGTCAGCCACGCAGATAGCTCTAATGACAGTTGACAGATAGCGGCACACGCCCCGGAAAGGTGTTGCCGCCGCTGTTGTTGTTGATGAATGTGTTGTGCCAGCGTCGCGACACTTTCAAGTGCAACGCGCAGTCGCAGCGATGCGTCCTGCGCCTGCCACGCATGTCACAGACAATTTGTCACAAATCAGAAGTAAGGCAAAAGGGGTGTCCTGGCAGGAGCAAGAGAGAGAGAGAGAGAGAGAGAGAGCATTGTTGTAATCCATCAGGCAGCATTTGCAACGCCGCTACGCTTCAATGTTGCATGTTGTTGTCGAAGCGTGTCAGGGACACGCCTCCTAAGCAGCTGCCCAGCGTGCCTCACACAGCCTGGCGTTGCTCCACGGCTGCATAATTGCTCGTAAAAATGCTCGTGCCATAAAAATCATTGACCGAACGACCCGAAAACCCAGTCGCTCGCATACTCCTTTTCTGTTGTGACACACAGGATGGGATTTTGTGTGCATGTGTGTCGCTGCTCGTCTTCGGTTTACAACTTGGCGTAATTAAATGCAATTAGTTGAACTTGCAGCAGCAGCAGCTGTTGCCCCAGTTCCATCATAAAGGACAATCCAGGGCAGTAAATTAGTTGGAAAATGCATAAAATTTTCTGTCACAAATATCATAAAAAAAGTAGTAAAATAATGTCGCATATAGCTCAGACTCAACTGAACAGTTACACTGATTTCATTTCGGGCTTACATTGTTATTGTTATCCCTGCCGTTGCTGCTGCTCCTGGCGGGGTGGCGCAGCTGACCCCTCGGGCCACGTCGAGCCTCTTCAAATGCATTTTTTATGCAAAATCATATAAAAAATATTCTATATACATTTTTCATACATTTCATATACGTTTTTTATACATATCCCTAATGAGCAGCGCCACACCCCTCAGCGTGCTTATGGAAAAATAATGTAAAAACTATATTCTCGCCCAAGGGTAGAGTTTCTAATGTAATTTATAAAATATGTAGATATGCGATGGACTGTAGAACAACATAAAGAGACTAGGCTGAAGTTATTTAAAACTATATTTATGTATTTGAAATGAAAGTTTTAGTATGTAATTTTGGAGTACAAAATCTAGAAAGTTAAACTAGAAAATAGAGAAAAATATTTTGAAGTAGTTAAAATGCTACTTTAAAATATTTTTCTATATTTTCTAATTCAACTTCTAAATAAATCTAGTGAATAATTTTATTTATTAAAATAAAGATTACCAAATACATCATTTATTTATAAAATAATAAATTATTTGAATTAAGAAATTTAATAAATAGTTTTATTCAGTACAATAAATATAAATAATAATAAAAAAAGATACAATAAAATGTAGTTATTAATAAATAAATTATTTTGCGAAGTATGATTTTTGGTTTATAATAATTATATTATATATAATAATTTGTATGCTCATATTCTGAAGGCTTTCACAATAGTCAAGCTTTTAATATAAATTAGGAATTAAGAACTAACAAGTTTTTGTTGGTAGCAAAAACAGCATTAAATACAGGAAATCATAAAAATTTAAGGTTTAAGCCTAATTAAATTTTAAATAAAAAATATAAGACTCAAATTTAATCTAATTTCATAAAATAAATTTAGGCTCAAGCTCATTTAAATGTAAATTAAAAATCTTTATTCAAGAGCCTAAAGACTTTTCACAATTTGCACAGAGAAATTCAAGGAAATTCACACTGAAGCTATGCCAAAAAATAACACAAGCAAACAAAATTTACTCAATTAGCAATTCAATAATTTTGAGCAACTTTTCAAAAAGTTTCTATTCATTAAAAAAAAAAACACCTCAACTCTGATTTGCATTACACCAAAGTTGCAAAATGGAGTTGCAAAGCAAGAAATTATTTGTGAAATGCAAATACTTGCCGTTGCCACGCCCAACAAATCAAGCTTAAATTGCAGATTTCCTGACTCACTTCCTATTTAGCATATGATAACATTGCGTACGTTTCCCAATTTGTTGTTCTTGGCGTTGCGCAACCCGAAAACCGAGCAACCCACGCGTCTGCATATGCAAATCAAATTTCATTCAGATTTTGTGCTCTATCTTCATCTGCAGACCTGCCCCAATCGAAAGTTCATGCGAGTTCATTTGGCTTAGCCTTGAGTTGCTCTTGTTGTTTGTTGTCATTGCCGTTGCTGTTGTTGTTGTTTTGTTGTTATCGTAACGCCAACATATTCTATTACAGAGAACTGGGAGCGAGCGCCATCTTCAGTTAATTACGCAGAGAGTCTAAAAGCTCCCCACACAGCTCTGCTTGAATTCAAACAAATTAATGACATTTATTTTTGACTAAGGTAGCAAATGCCTAGCAACAACATTTTTAATTCTCTACTTGTTGCTAATTAATTAAAAGGTGTGTCTAGGTGTGCTCAGGTGTGTAGCGCATTGCTCAGCTTTTCAGCGTTTGCCTACTTTTTGTCTTCAAAGTAAGTCAAGGCTCGATTCTCGTCGCTGCAAGATGAGGCAGCAAAAGTCTCTGCGACACAGGCTTTCAGGCATTGTCTCCAATAATTTATAAAGCCTGTCAAGCGAAATGGTTAAAGAGCTAAAGGTTAATACTTGTAGAAGACGTGAAAAACTATGTAGTCTATGGTATTTGTCATTTGGGTTGGCTTTTTGAACTGCACTGAATCTAAGGTATTTTTGAAGCTGGCAAATGGAAAAAGTTAGATAACAGAGATGGTTAACTGGCTAGATTCAGGGATAGACGAGTTAATTCTTTCAAAGTTATATACAAAATATTATCTGAACAGCTTTACATATATATACTGCTAAGAGAAAATTTGACCTTTCCCAATAGTAGAAAAATAAAATATAAAATTAGAGTTTGTATAAGACATTAAATAAATAAAAAAAATTATTTAAATATTAAATGTATTAAGTTTATTAAATATATATTTATATTGTAGATATAGATATATAAATATGTTTTGTTTTGATACCTATTTTATTTATTTAAATTATAATAAATATATTTCAATTGCATTACAAATATATTAAAATTTTTATGTTTTATTAATTTTTTAACTTAATTAATTAAATTTATTGATAGTTAACATTGTATAAAATATGAATATTTAGGAACTTTTTTGGTAAGCATTTTTTTTAATATTTTCAAAAAATATATTCTGAACTGATTTAGACCCGAATTTTGTTTCGTTTCAGAAAAGGATAAAGCAGAGTTTAAAAGAAAACTAATATTAGAACGATAGCTCACTTATATAATTATTTATAAGTAGATATCTACAATCTTTTATATAGTATTTAAATACCCTTAAGTCACTTCAATATCCTGCCCAATTGAAGACTTTCCGTTCAGCTCTCCCTAGCTCAGATCTTACCCCTTTGAGCACTTCTTTTTCTCTGAAGCTGCTGAGCTAACATAGTGCAAAATGAATTACTTTTCGTTCTCTGGCGATTTCAGCTGTCATTTTGGTTCAACAAATGTTTGCGAAATGCAAAGCGAGTTGTTCGCTTCTGTCTCTGAACTGCATTATTCATATGCCAGTCACGTGTGCGAGTGCAGAGATTCGTTTAGATATGCGAGTCCATTCGATTTCTATATGACGGGCGGATTTCTAATTGAAAGTGTGTGCCATGGCACATAGAATCTAAATTAATGAAGCATTAAGTTTGGCAGAGATTTGCGAGAGATAAGTGAAAAGCAACCGCAGAGATAATAGAGCTGAGCGCTACTTGATTGCAATCACAGAGTGTGTGTGAGTGTGTGTGGTTGTGTCTGGCCCTGATTAAGGCTTGTGGGGAGGGTTCGCTATTGAGCCGCGGGGGGTTGCAAATTGCGTTTTGCAATTGAGAGATAAATTTACGCACCACAGCGCCCGGGACACGCTGACCCAATCAGCCCGACTGCCGAACAGCCCATAAATAACCTCGGTGCATAAAGTCTTACTATCGATCAGTACATGCAAAACAATTTAAATGCTTTTGCTCTCGATTTATATATATATATATATGCCTTCATTAGACTTAAACGTGGGAGCTCCAAGTGGGCGCCATATATCAATCGACGGCCCCAACCCAAGCCCCAGCCGCATTTTCAATAATCCAAAGCGCGCCTGTGTCGGCGAAACAACAAATAACAAATGAAATGAATGAAAATGGTGCAATTTTGATTGATTTATAATTGAATGTGAATTGTTGATAAGATTATGATAAACGACATTCATATGTGGCCGCCAGTACCAGCTCGCAGCTCCCAGCTCAACCACCCATCCCCCATCACCTTCCCCCAAAATTGACAGTCGACAGTTGCCCAGTTTTCCAGTTGGCAGTTGCCAGTTGCCAGTTCGCTCTGTAGTTGACGTTGACGTTGATCGGCGTTGACTGGCCGAAAAAAATCAAAACAGGTTAACGAACCATAATTATAAGCCAAGTCAGCACCAGCAGCAGCAGCAGCAGCAGCAACTGATGCATGAATATTGTCAAAAGCAATGGCTGAGGTGAGGGGCTTGAGGGGAGCCTGGCAGACGGCATGAATCTGTTTACCGCTCGCCTTTGGCGTCGGCGGCATGGCCAAAACGCTGGCAGCCGCTTCAGTTGATGCCATAAACCAGATGCTAATCAGCTAACGCAGTGCCGAACAATAAATGCTCTAAATACTTGAAATGCACAGCTGAGCAGGCACGATAAGGAATTCGAACAGTTGAGAGCGTTTGCTTGATAGGCATATATGGAGTTATTTAAAGGAATGTTGAGATGCAGTGAGAAATAGTGAGGTAAGGTTGAAGGTACATATAGAGAGAGAGAGAGAGTGAAACAGAAAGAGAGGGAGAGATAAGGAAAGACAAAAAGAGTCCATCAAGAAAGAATGAAAAGCAAAGCAAAAGTAAAACGTCTTAGAGTACTTTGTCAGAGGCTCATATTTGATTTATAATTTATTATTATTAAAATTAAAATGTATATATATTTCTTGCATTGATCGATAAATTGATAAATTATTTATTTTGAATATGAAAAAATATATTTTTTTGTAATATGATAAAATTTATATATATTTTTTAATATTTAATATAATTGATAAATAATGTTTTAACGCCACAAATGTTCTATCTGTGTTATCAATTACTTTTTGGGAAAATTGACTAAGTTGATGCAACAATCTAATTGAACTGAATATATTATGTTAATTATATATATAAATGAATTATATAAATATAAATAAATATAGAAAATAATAAATATATACTAAAAAGTATGAGAATAAATGAATTTATATAAATATAAATAAAAATAAAAAATTATAGATACATACGATAGAGTATATATGAAAGTTACATCAGTTGCAGTGGCTCCACTTTAATGTGAATATAATTTAAAAATAATCAAAATATTATTAGAAAACTCCACAGTCAACGGAACCCATCAGCTTAGTTAACAACACAAATTCCAAGACTCATAGCTGCCAAATACAAACGTCTTATACGCAAAGCTCTTCTGTCTATATGTTAGAATGTAAAAAATATAAAAATATATATAAATAATATAAAATATATTTAAATAAATAAATATATATTAAAATGTAGTCATATTGTAGTCATATGTAACTATAAAAGAAACAAGTTAAAAGTAATGAAAGCAAGGACAAAATTGTATATACATTATTAGTAGTAGACCAAACTACAACAATTAGTTTAAGCAGTAAGCTTCAACCATTTTATCTGATCTATAAATATTCATATAAAAACACTTAAGCCTACATCATCATCATAGCTAATATGCCTCCATTGTCTGCCGCAACGTGTAGGTCATAGAAACGTATCGGCAAATCGTCAAATTGGCATCAAATGCATAATTTTCGGTCGTCGTATCGATATCGATTTACATTTTCGTCGTTGGCTTTTGTGGCTAATAATAAAATCAATAAACGCACATTGGAAATTGCATATTTGCAAATAGTTGGAGTCGATAGATCGCCTGCTGTGGCCACCGACCGGGTTTCGCTGTGTTGTCGAAGGCGACATTTAATTGCCAGCCTTTGAGATTTTGTGCGTGGTCTTGGGCCAGTCTCTGTCTCCCTCCACCCCCCCCCCCCCCCTGCCACCATCTCTGTCTGTTGACTGTAATTTTTTGTCACTAGGAAATGGTTTATGTGACTAGTGCCGAGCGGCGGTCTCTCGGTTGGTCTCTCTGGCCGACTTTTAATTTAAACAGGAAATTATGAATGTTGACTGCAATTTGTTTATGCAGCTGCTGAGTCACATGGCCACGACGGCCGCAAGATTGGCCCCCTCAGATATGGCTAGCAGGCGCACAAATATGCCCCGACAAAAGTTAATTTACTTCGCCAGCATTGTTGCCGTTGCCGTTCTGGTTGCAGTTGTGTATCTTATGGGTCTATATGTTTTGTATCTATTTGATGGCAAATATTTTACGCTACCTGGCCAACTTATAAGGTGCTTCGTGCCGCGTCGGTGTCTGTCAGGCATCATTAGCTCTGGCCAAAAGGAGTTCGACTCGACTCAAGTCAACTTCGGTCATGGACAAGCTGCAATCCATAATTAGTCATGTGCAGCGACTGTCACAGGCTGAGCGTATTGAATGGCTTGAATGGGCTGAATGTGTTGAATGAGTTGACTGACAGATGTCCTGTTCTTATCCACAATTTTGTTGCCTGTCCCCCAACTCGCCCTCCCTCCGACTCTTTGTTAGTCGAGGCCTTGGCTTGGCTATTAGTCATTGATATGCGGGGCTTTTGTAGCTGCCGCACCTTTGAGGCCATTCAGGAGCACTCCAAAGTATCTGTATCTGTATCTCTTGTAGCTGCAATTGTATCTCAAGCTGTAGCTGCCAACTTGTCATCGTCAGAGGGCGAACAGCTGCTTAACAATTGTCTTCATTAGCTCTGGCCATATTTGGCCTAATATCCTTCTAGGGTAATACAATTGCTATTGATTTATACGAGCCAATGGCTGCGGTTAGGCAATATTTGCTCAATTCATTAATTTATCTAATCATTTGAGCACATTTGATATTCATGTGAAATATGAATCGATTAAATGCTAAGCACGCAAACTAAACTTATTTAAATAATATGTGAGCATATGTATTTCCACATAGTTTTAGGTCTACCTTCATCAATTTCTGTTGACATTCATCATTAAAAATGGTTTTGAAGTTGATTGAAGAGTTTTGATTTCACAGTTGATTTTTGTATTTTGAAATACAGCTTTGTTTTAATGCCGCATTCCATGCGGATTTTTAATATTTGTAAATATATATTTTAATATAAACAAACAACACATTTTATGTTTTTTTGAAAGTGGAAACTAAAAAAAAATTGAAATATGTAAATTTAAGGAATTATTTTTAGTTTTTTAACTTATGTTTCTAAAAGTTCAATTCTTATTTCTTACTCTTTCACTTCCAATATTAACCACAATAAATACAAAAGTTTCATTAGTCTATCTATTTAATATAAGCAAACAATTCTTTGTAATAAATTTTTAATACCCATTGAAAATGGGAAACCCTGGAATAATTTAGTAGAATTTAAAGTAGCTAAAAGCTATAAATGTTTAAAAATCATATTTCTAAAGGTATAAGTAGTTGACTTCTACTTTACACTGTTTCGTTTCCATTCAATAATTTTTTTACTACAATCAATATAAAATTTCATTATACTTTCTCTGAGAAGAGCTGGCAACAATAAGTCGTAAACATATATTTTAATATAAACAAACAATTCTTTGTTATGTTCTTAAAAGAGGAACTTAAAGTATAATACAATATTCAACATATAAAAATTTTTAAGAATTATTTTCAGCTTTCACTCATATTTCCATTAGCTCAATTACTCCTTCTAAATCTTTCTCTTTCAATCAGGACAATAAATTGTATTTTCAGAGCACAATCAATACAAAAATTGCATTAGATTTTCACTAGGCTGACAAGAGGTCGTAAAAATATATTTTAAAAATATATCTTTGAAGTGGAACTAAGAGTAGATAAATTATATAAATTAGTAAAGATTACAGCTCAATTTTTACTCTCAATCATTTCTCCTCCAATCAGGACAACAAATTTTAATTTTGACCACAATCAATACAAAAATTTCATTAGACTTTCTCTGGGCAGACAGAGCGGACAACAATAGGTCGTGTTTTTGGCACTAATGAGTGATTAGCTGCTGTTTGGCCAAAGTGGATGCTCATTAGGGCCAAAATCAGCATATGCGAGTGTTCGGATGACTATAAAAAAAACATTCACTTGTTTTATCTCTTGCTTCAGCATATTTGTTTGTTTGTCTTCGACGTTGGCTGAAACCCTGCCCAAACCCCTTTTTTTTTTGCTCTCTGCTGTGGCAGCTACAGCTCCAGCTGGCCAATTAATTACCGCTGAGCAGGCCAGCGGGGCGAAGCGACAAAATAGTCAGTAAATCATTTTGAACTTGACATTCATGCAAATGGTTGTTGTTGCTGTTGTAATCGCTCCATGTGAGGCACGGCAACAAACGGGGGAAGCCTCTCTGTGTTTTTCTCTGCAACTGGACAGGAACAACTTTTCGAACATGACAACAACTATTGGCCAGCCACATGATTTAATGAGCATTTATGCAAATCACTCGACAAACGCATCCTGCAGCCTGCAGCCTGCCCATCCTTTTTTCTGATTTGCTTTTTTTTTCGGTGGTGCTCGGCTCGACCACTCGTAAATCATTCAACTTTTGGTGCTTTGCCTGTTTTTTTCGACACATTTTGTTTGCATTTGCAGTGCGTGGAGTGAGCGGGCCATTAGGACTCTGTGTGTGTGTGGGGGAGGAGGCAGCCATAGAAAAACCCCCTAGGTAAGAACACACATCACACACTTCAAATACATCACAGACATTGCCTCTGTGTGTGCTTCGGCCGCAGTCCAAACACTTTTGAGTTCCAATCAGGCGTAAAAAGATGCTGCCCAAAAGCAATTTTCACTTTGTATGCGAAATTTTTTCGGGCACTTTATACCCTAGAACTGAGGTAGCTAGGTGATGTTGTGAGAGAGGTAACACTTGAAGGATATTTGAGTTTATGTAGAGTTACGAGATGTGTCTTGATCAGTTTCATTTACTTAAATTATAGGTCTATAACTTTATATATATGTTGTGCCGTCTTTTTCAAAGGGCTGAAAACAAATATTTCATTGACGAAAGCTAAGATTTGAACGAAATAAACTTTTTTTAATATAATGAATTCGATCGGTTATGAATAGAAATATTTCTGGTCTATAAATGTACATTTTATATGATATGTTTCATATTTTTTTCAGGAACATCAGCTTAGGATTATATACGAAAACGAAGCCTGGTCTGGAAATTGTATTTTATAAGATTTTTATGATTTTTTTTTTTTTTAATTTTCAGTGACTTTTGAATAGGCTTAGATAACAGAACTTTTTTTATAAATTATATAAAAGAAGCACATATTTTAAGACAATATTTCAAATTTTATTTGTCCTTCCTTATTTATATTAGCTATAAGTTATCTTTACTCTCAAGGTATAAGTTATATTTACTCTCAGCGTTAACTATAATCTATCTAAATTTTTACTCTCTACTTTTTTAAAATTCTATATATTATATTTATTCTCAACGTTAACTATAATGTATCTTTATTTTTATTCTCTATATTTTTAATATCCTATATATCACTCTCCCTTTCTTTGTCGCCCTATCTCGCTCATATATATCTGCCTGCAAGAGCATTCAATATTCGTCATATTTATTTATAATTCTTTGCCTAATTCTTTCAGTAGCTGCCGCTGCCGTTTGAGCAATCGGCTAGGGATGGCTGGATAACTGGGATGGCATCATCGACGGGTCTCAGCTGAGGCACGGGCATACCAAATCCATTGCGCCTCATCAATTTTGCAACAATGCGACAGGAGACACGACAAACGCAGCCAGCCAACTGCCTTTCCCTACAGCTACGGCTACAGCTACGTGACAAGCTGGTCACAATGAAACAATTGTCTGCTTGTCTGATGGGGTCTGGTCTGGCCTGGTCGGCTAGGGTCCGGGCATGGCTGGCTCTGTGCAATCTGAGTGTGCCTCGTGTTGCGGTCGCCTCTTCTCTCGGCGTGTTGTTTGGTTGCCTTTTGCTGCTTATTGATTTTGGTTGCTTTGTTTTCCTTTTGTTATTATTTTATTTTGCATTTTTTTTTTGCTTTGCTTTGTTTCTTCTTGTGGTTAGCGCGTGAAATCAATTGGAAAATGCACCTAATGATTTTCCAGATTTCGCTTTGCTCAAGTGGCCCAACTGTACTGCGAGCGGAATTTGAGTAGTTTCGTTTGACAGCTATGCAAATCGCTGTAGCAATGGGGGGCGTGCCACTCCCATTTCCTTAAGTAACAGTTGCAACTGTCGCAATGGAATGTCGTTGCATCGGAATCGTCATTATCATCATCATTACCATTACGATTGGCACCCCGAGTAGCGCGATATTCTGCCGCCTGCATCCGATAGGCCTCAAGGGTTGCCGCGACTCCTTAGGGCGTCCAGGGCGCAGCACAATCAACGATAAACGTCCCGATGGTGTCTCGCTGCTGGCATAATTATGTCAACTTCTTGAAGTGCCGACACGGCCGTCGCCCATTAAATCCTCCGCTGGGCGGAAGTGCGTTGCTCGCAATTTAAAAACGATCAAGCGTAACTATGCGCACGATATGATGAGCTCGTAATTATGGGTGTGTATTTAGAGCACACGACGGGACATGCCTGAAGGTTTCGCGCCACGACTCGAGGGTCTCAAGGCATACGTGTAAGAGGTCAGTCAAGGGTTAAAGTGAGACGGGTTTCTGCTCCTGCGGGACGTTTAGCTCAAGAGCTCTGTACTTGAGGTTAAGAGCTCACAGCCAGACAAATGGGGCACTAAAATTACGAGCGGAGTTGAGCAAGAGCTTAGGCCTAATGCTCAAGGTTTGGGCTGTTGTCTAGGACTCAGTGCGACTGAGAGGCTCAGACAGGCCTTTTTGGTCAGCCCAGTCAAAAAGGGTTGTGTGCCCAAGGTTAAGAGCTGAAGTTACTTGAGAATGCCTTTGTTTATGTGTGTTTGAAGGATAAAAATTTGTCTGAAATTCTGGTAATGTAGTGGAATTATAATTGAAGAAGAGTTGAGGAGTTGAGAGGATTTTAAGTCTGAATTTAAGTTGAGATAGAGATGAGCAGATGCTATAAATAATTATATTTAATATAAATATATTAATGATATGATTAGAACTAATTTGTATACTAATTTTAAGGTTATTTAATGCAGCTTAAAAATTTGGATTAGGCATTAACTTTTTTATGACAAATCCCAGTATTTGATTATATATCCTGAATTAAGGTTTTGGCTTATGAATGAGAAATAAATAAGTCAAATTAAACATATGAAATGATATGATTATATTCAGGCTCGACATATTTTGTATGAGTTCTGCTCCCATCTCCAAATACTATTCAATGCCTTTAAAGGATTTAAAACCTCAAGATCCTTTGCTTTAACCCACTTAAATTTAATTTTAAGTTTCATAAATATTATCTAGTAGTTACAGAGAACAAATCGTGTCAGAAAAAGAAATTCTTCAAACATCAATCCTAATTAATCATATATCAAAACGAAGCTAATTCAACTACTTTATATAGATTAATTTCAACACCTAACCTCGTCGAATTGTTTCAATATTTTCTACAAATTTTTCTACCTTTTTCTACTCCCATCTCCATGCACAAAACAATTTCTCTTAAATACTTAAAGCCTTCTCAAGACGCAATCCACTTAAGTTGAATTTCGAGTTTCCCTTACTAATTCGTTGCTGGAAAAAAGGGACAAAGGTTAGTGGGTCAGGGCACTATATGACAGTGCGCTAGCTATTAAATTTATGGTCTGGGCGAGCATAGATAAAAACACCTTCGTATGCGCACATATGGCATGTGGCCGCCCACACAGCCCCCATGCCCAGTTGGGCCATTACAATCGGCTCCATTAACAATATTGGCAAGGGTCGAGCCGAGGCGGGGGGGGGGAAGAATCATAATAAAAGGGTACACAAAAGGGGCACTAAATGAAAATTATGCGTGTGGCCGGAGCACTCGAACGGGGCGAGCCTATGCCAAGGCAAGTGAAATTGTGAAAAGCTTTTAATGCCCACAAAATGACTGTTGCTTTTCCCTTTTTTGGCCCGGCTGCTGCTGGCTGTCAGCTAACGGATTAAGGTCAACGCCCCACGCCCACACGCTAAACCGTTTGCGCCCCTTTTTTAAAGGAGCGTGTTGAAAAATTGTTGTTAGGGTTCAAATTCAGCTTCTTTTTTTCGCTTCTCTTCTCTCTTTTTTTGTATTTAGGCAAAACGATTAATATCACTTAATTAAGGTGAAAATTCAGACGAGCGACAGCTGTCAGAAATGGACGCCGAATCAGACGTATCAAATGGCCAAACTGGAATGAAAAAAAAAACGAGGAAAAAGGAGGAAAAACTTTCATTTTTTATCCCATTTCGCGCTGCAATTTTCGGGCAACTGGGGCTGAAACCGATGATGCAATTGCGCATGAAAGTTGTTGCACCGGATTAGGGATTGTCGAAAACATATATTAATAGTTATTGTCAGGCACACGACGGCAATCAAATCGCATTTGCCGTTATGCCAAAAGCGGATTCTTTTCCCTTTTGATGGCAATCAATCAGAGGGCCGCAGCCCAAAAAAAAGGTCGTTTCATCTCAGTTTTTTGCCCAATTCTATGTTGTTCGGGGGTGAAATCAAAATGCATTTAACTCCTGTGGTAGCCATTCGGGTGCGAGCTCCGGCTCCGGTTACCAGGGGCTGTGCCAAAAAGTGCTCTGCATCTCTGCAGAGACAATCGGCAGCGACTGCGGATTTGTGCTTGGCTCTGGCCGCATATCACATTAACTGAGTGCTCAAACGAATCAGCACTGAAGCACGACCAACACAACTTCACAGTGGCTCACTTGACAGACTTAGCAATGTTTGCATGCTAGAGATGGGAGCGTGATGCAGATTGGGAGATGGCAGAGAGTATAATGGTGCTGAGAAAAGTTTGATGGAATTAGAGAGTTGATAGGTGAATGTTGTAGTAAATGAGGAAACTTAATATGGCATTTATATATATTTTATATAAATTATATTCTTATTTTATTTTATGTATTGTATGTCATATATATTTTATATGAATATATATTTTTATTTTATTTTATATATAGCGTAGCATTCATATATATTATATGAATATATATTTTTTTATTTTATTTTATATATTTGCATATATGTTTTTTAATTATTTATTATATTTATATATTATTTTTTTAATGGTGCTGAGAAAAGTTTGAACGAATTGGAAAATGTATAATTGGATATTGTGGTATGGGAGGAAACTGAAAACATATAAATATATTATAGAAATTTATATCATTGTACTACTTTATTTTATATATGTGGTATTCATATATATTTTATATTTATATATATTTAATCTTAATTTAGGAAGGAAAGCAGAGCTGGCGATATTGACTAAACTGTGAGGATTAGTAAGAACAGATTGAACTATCAGTCGATAGTAAATTCAGCTGATCATAGAGCAAAGAGATTCTTGATATTGATATATAAGATATACACATAACCTGCTTTAATTTGTATTAAACCAAGTTCATTTGTCGATTAGTCAGAATCAATTCAAATTCACCCTATTTTCTAAGCACATATACAAACATCCATGTATATTCATACCACATATATTCGCCCACATTGATTAGAAGAGATATTTATATATATCTTCATAAGATATATAAATTTATATAGATACATATATATGTAAATATCTCTTCTAATCATATAAATATCTCTTCCACAATCCGCAGCTTACACACTTTACTTCTTGAATCTTTTAAGCTGCGGAGGCGCTCAACCGCATTAAGTTTGACTATATCTCAGCTTTAACACACGCCAACGCAACCGATAAATTGTCATAAAATATCCGAAAACCATTAACATTTATACGCGCCCGATAACCCCATAAAAAGCAAGCATTTTAAGTAATTATCGAGGCTAAGACGACAAGTTTTGATGGCTTCAAAAAAATAAAGGCAGATTTTTGTAATGAATATTCAGGTTTCCGCCACCTCGAATTATTCAAATTAATCATTCACGCATTTAAAATAAATTAGTTACTTTTTGCTATGAGCATAGAAAGAGCATCTGATCTAAAGAGATTCATGGCAAACTTACCTTGCTCTACATCTAGATTTCCACTCATCTAGATATATATATCGTTCTTCAGTGGAAGAGTTCCATCTCCAAATTGGTCTGGGCCTCGACTGGAATTTAATCGGCTTGGCGCTTGCAGATTTGCCTGCTGTGCGCTCATTTGACAAGTGCTCAAAGGCGACTGCTGTCGCCCCGTTGTCACGTTTGTCTTCCCGCTTCGTTTCCGTGTTGGTCATGTGGTGCAGTCCGAGCCCGAGTGGCCATATTATGTTACATAGCCACTCTCGCTTTGTGTGAGTGGGTGAGTGTCATGTGGCTGTCCGGCTGTCTGTCCTTAATGCACTCGCAGCAATCAGTCGCAGATAATGAATGAGCCAGCCCCTCAGCCCCCAGCTCCACTCCGATCGATGACAATGGGCACGTTAATTGAATGTTTTGAATGACTTTCGGTGCGTGGGCCGAAGGTCGCCGTGAAATTGTAATGCCGTCCCGAATTTAATTGTCTTTTGCGCTTACGAAATTCGGAGTCTAAGGCGGGAAAGACCCTCGAGGTCTCGTTTTTTTTTATGGTCAGACAATGCTCCTGGCAAGGTTGGCACAGATAATGCATTAGACAATCCATTGAGTGAGTCCACTACTGTTTCATGCCCTTTTCACTTTTCTTTTTTTGATTATCTACAATCTTAACTTTATTATTGCTAAGAGACACAGACATACCATATTCAATTGGCAGTTGGTACATAAAAATAGTCAAACAATCTACTAACAACTTAGGATCTAGCCAATTATCATATATATAAGTATATATCATACATTTAGCGAGCGATAAGAAAGAGATGTATATATATAAGAAAGATATTTATAAATAATAATAATATACGTATAAAATTTCATACAATGTACAGCGGCCTAGGACTTGGGCTTTCGACTTCGATTGGGACTGGTTCGCACCGAGCGTCTCGTTGTGGTCATTGCAGCCGTTGTTGTAGGCGCTGCTGCTGCTGTTGTTGTTGTGGGTGTTGTTGTTGTGGGTATTGTTGGTGTTGTCTTTGTGGCTGTTGTTGTTGTTGTGCTGGATACACCGCGCACACTGGACCTCTCACGATAGACACACATGATCTCATCCGCCGCATCGGGACAGTCTATTTGCTGTGGGAATTTATTTATGGATTTATTTCTATAAATTTATTTAAGGATTTTTATACCCTGAGCCCATTGAAAAAGGGAAATTAGGGTATAATGTTTTTGTTGGATGTATGTAACGGGCAGAAGGAGGCATGGCAGACCCCATAAAGTATATATATTCTTGATCAGGACGACAAAAGAAATCGATTTGGCCCTGTCCGTCTGTCTGTCCGTCCGTCCGCCTGTCCGTATAAGAGCTAAAGACTCGAAATTTTTTGTGTAGGTCCGTGTATAGCACGCGCAGATCCACAATTAATTGTTAACGATTAAAAAAATCGAAATTCAGTTAAAAAATTATATCCCGCCCATCTTTTAAGCTAGAGACACCAAATTTTATATTTAGCTTTTTATGTATTTTATGCAATTTTGAATTTTGTTATATTTTGGATACCGGCCCCAAATTCCTCCGAATTCTATGAAAAGCACAGATCCGACGGGGCCCAGGATATCCCCTAGTCGGTCACGCCCGACTAGAGATTTCTTACTTGTTTTGTTTAAATTTATTAAGGGATTTATTTCTTTAAATTTCCCCTGGTTTATTTACCTTATCGCAGAGCTGATTTACTGTGATGCACTTGCCACTCACGCAGCGCAGCTCGTGCGGCAGACAGCGTCCAGGCGTTCGTGTGGGCGTGGCCAAGGTAGTCGATGTGCTGCTGCTCGTGCTGCTACTGCTGCTGCTGCTTGTGCTGCTGCTGCTCATGATCGTGATGCGCTCGCGTTCGCGCTGCTGCGCTAGGGTTGAAGGAGGAATCGCACTGGCACTGCGAGTCGGCGCTGTGGCCGTGGAGATGCTGAATTTGTTGCTGGTGCGATTGGTGCGCTGGGCGGAGTACTTGAACTTGGTCTCCGAGTCGCTGGTCATCATGATCTCCTTGCTGTCCCGAAAGTTGACTAGAGTTGAGTCTGAGTTAAAGTCGCATGTCAGGAAGATCTCGAATTGAAAGCTTACCAAAGCCCTTGGGTCCGCCTGCTGGCTCCTCCGCGCTGCCATTGGCGGCCTGGGCGGGCGCTGCGACCTGATGCAGCTGGAACTTGGTCTCCGTGCCCGCCTCCTCGTCCGTGGTGGCCGTGATGTATGTGTAGAGCTTCTCGTTGGTCTCGTTGGGCGAGAGGAAGCTGGCGTAGGAGAAGATGCGCGGAAAGGCGTTCAGCTCGGCCTCGTCAAAGGGCGCCGCCTCGCCCGAGCCGTAATCGTCGCAGTCCTCCTCGTCGCTGCCGTCGAAGCAATCGTCGTTGAGGTCACAGCGCAGAGTCTCCGCTATGCACTTCTCGTTGGAGCGACAGCGGAACTCCTCGTGCTCGCACACCAGGCACTGCTCGTCCTCGTCCTCGCCGCCCGCACAGTCCTTGATGTTGTCGCACTGCCACTGCTGGGGGATGCAGCTGCCGTCGTGGCACTGGAACTCGTTGCCGTAGCAGAAGTCGCGCCGGCGCGTCGGATCCTCGCACTTGTGCGGCTCGTGCGCGTCCGGATACTGGCTGCAGTCGAACAGCTCGCTCAGCTCGTCCGAGTTGGCAATCACAATCGAGCAGGCCTCCAGTATGGCTAAAGCAAGACAAAGCAGCTGATTAATGAAGCAACTCCTCAGGCTCCCCCCTGGCGTTACCTTTGCAAATGCGCCTGCATGGCGGCAGCTGTCCGATGTGCAGGGGTCGGCATTCGGGCTCCAGGGCGGCGCAGACGAACTCGACGCCGCGTGCCGAACAGTTGGCGCTGATGAGCTGAGCGTAGGCCTCCATGGAGGCAGCGTCCCGTGGCGCGCCGTTTCCATTGTTGTAGGTCAGATCATAGTCCAGGATGCCGCGACACATGGGCAGCGCCGTCGAGATGCAGCCGCTGCCAATGCTGCTCGACGGCGTCGTGGTCATCGCCTCAGTCGGTCGGCCGCTGACGCCCGAGGGCGGCGGCAGCGTTGGCGACACGCGCGTCAACAGATGCACATTGGCAGGCGGTGTGGACGTGGGCTGAGGCAATAGCTGGTGGGGGTGAGAGATGGTAGAGAGTTGAGAGGGAGTTTAAAGGAAATGATGAATAGGAATTGGGATTTAATTTTTTTTCTATATATACATATATATTATTTAATTAATTATTATATTACTAATTTAATTTAAATTATTTTTTTGTAGATTTATTCCTACGAACCTTTAATCTAAGCGTGAGAATTGGCTTGTATATAAATGGGAATGGAAGCAGAGAACACAAATTTCGTCATTTTTATTGTAATGAGAAGCGAATAGAGCGGCAGCATTTGATAATTATATTAAAGAGTACAGATAAAATTGATGCGAGCAATTATTCAAATGAATTTATTTTTTTGTAAAACTTAAATTTATTTTAGTAAAAAAAAATGTAGTTCATTAAGTGTTTAAAGCTTAAAATTTGTATAGAATAATTCATTGATGACCGAAAATTTTAAATAAAAATTATGATTAGAAACCCTAGTATTTAAAATGTAAATGTTAATATTTAAGTAGCATTCTAAGTTAAGAAAAAATTTAATTTAGTTAAACAAAAAAAGAAAAAGAAAATTCATGTTAACAACTCCTAAGTTAAGAACAAATTTAATTTAGTTAAATAAAAAAAAAAAGTAAAATAAAATGCGTTGACATGCATTTTATTTTACTTTTTTTTTATTTAACTCGAAGTTAGACCAATTTTACGAATGCATTGTTTTTAGTGAAAGTTAAATTAGTTTCACTTAAAATAAAATCTATTTATATAGTGAAATTTTCAAATTAAAATTTTTATAAAGTAGCTCGAAAATGTGAAATAAAATTTAAAATTAGAAACCCTATTATCTAAAATGTAAATGTTAATACTAATCGTAGTATTCTAAGTCTTTTGTTAACTCATTTAATTCTATTTGTTCCAAACTAGGTTAACGAGCAATAAAAAAAAAAGAATTTGTATTAAGATTTCTGTATATCTATCTCGACTCTATCTATAGAGGTCAAGCAGAGCTCGCTAAAGTAAAAGTTGCATTTATTTATTCTATTCACTGTCCACTCACCTCCTTGAGCAGCTGCAGCATGCGCTTGTCGTGTTCGATGGGCACTCCGAAGCTATTCTGGTGGCCGGAGGTGAAGCGAATGCTGTCAGCAGGCAGCAGCACGTCATCGTAGTCATCATCCCCCTCTGGATTGTTGGCCTCCGTCACCGACATCGCCGTCGTCTGTTCCCTGTGTATTTCGATCGCTCTCAGTCGCGTCGACTCCTGCATAGCTCTGGCATTTTCCGTCGTGGTTGTTAGCACCTCCATGGTGCCGTCGTCGAGCAGGGCGTCCCATTCGGTGGTGCTGGAGCTGGACGTGGTCACCTCGTAGCGTCGCTGTAGGAAGCGGGCGCGCGCCACGCTGACGTCGTGCAGCCAGAGGCAGTAGGTGATCAGGCCGAAGAAGAGCAGCACGCTGGCCACGAAGATGATGGGCCAGCGCAGGTATTTCCAGCGGCAGGCGCGCCGCGCATAGCCCAGCAGCATCAGCGGCGTGGGCTTCTCCTGCGGCTGGCCGGCGCCGGGCCCGGCGCGGTTCATATAATAGTTGGCCGTCAGCGGATACTTGTAGCGGCGCACCTGGAGCTCGGCCAGGGTCTCGGGGCTGCCCATCATGCCGATGCGATACTTCTGCGTGTCGGTCCAGCAGGATTCGATGTCGCTGTTGCCGCCGCCGCTGCTGCTGCTCCTCAGTGTGGAGGCGCGCGAATAGTCGTCCGTCTTCTCGTCGTCGACTGTCTGCACTGTGATGTTCAGGCCATGTGGATACTTTGTCGGCTGGCGACGCAGACCTGCCGACCCATTGACACTGCCTGCTGCTGCTGCAGCTGCTGCCTCATTAGCTCTGCCCGCGGCATCATCCATGGCGCGATTCACCTTTTGTGCAGCTCCAAATGTCAATTGCTGTCAGCGAAAATTACATAAGCAATCGCCGGGGCTCTGTGGCTGGGGTAATTGCTATTGTCTCTCAAAGCAGACGTCGGCTCAGCTCTGTGCCATTTGCTAATGTCAGTGCGATCACAAGGAATCAGCAGCCGATCCAAATCTAATTGCGATTGCAGCAGGGCTCCAAGAGTCGAGGCTGGATTGGTGCGGCTTCTGTAAGTGGATTTTTGGGAAAGGAAATCGAATTGCAAATGTACCACAAAATGAAAGTGCTGCCAATAATTCATTTCCATTTGAAAGTTGTCACTCGAGTCGGCTCGAGGCAGCTTCTTCAATTACGCGCATTTTTCAGGCGCCTAATTTCCCAGTCTATTAAAAGCAACAAAGCCCCTTCCAGCAACAACAACAACAACAGCAGCAGCAGCAGCAGCAACTATTAATGACCACAAAGCCACGTTTAGCTTCTTCAAATTGCTGCAATTTTTTGATTTCTCGCAACTGCCGCAGATAATCGCATATTGGCCTGGCCCCCAGATGCCCCGAAACTATTGCCCAATAGTTTAGAAAGATTGAAATGCGAATGGCTTTAACAAGTACTCGCACATTGAGCAACCCGACCGAGGCGAGAGCCTGAGCCAGCAACTGGCTGCAAATGCTTTGCCTGCCTTTGGGCCAAGACGGGGCGCATGCGCAACTTGTTGGCCGGAAAACGGCTAACAGAAACGGGCAATAACGGGCGCCAACAAAAAAAGACAGACCCATAAAAAAAAGGTATACACTAACATTAGAAAATGGGGTATATAATATAGCAATAAAGAGAAAATTAAAGTAAAATGTTATATAAGTAGTGTTAGCTAAGGTTCTCTATTTTTGGCATAGCTATAAAAGTTGTTCAAATGGAAATTTCTGTAGAGCAGTTTTAATGATCTTTTAGAATTTATATAAGCTATTTAATTTTCTTTAGATTTTCTTAGAATTAATGTCTGAAATGTGTGGCTATAGTATAAGTATTATTTTGGGCATGTTTTTAAAGTAGATAATAGAAAATGTATATACTTCAGCTTAGCTTAAGCTTACAGTTTTGTTCTGGTAACTGTTAGCTGTTTAGATCTTTAGTATAACAGTATATCATTATTTATAGATGCGCTAAGAGAGTTAGAAATTATTAAGTAAGAATTCATTCATTAAATTCTTGTATTTATTAATCCATTAAATTAATAGAGAAAGAGAAAAAAGAGTTAAAAACCTTTATAGTAACTTTTCGCCTGGCATGCTTGTTATATAGTTATTGAATCACAAGAACAACGAACTGGTTTGTAATGAAAAAAACTAGAAGACATAAATATAAAATAAATATAAATATAAAATATGCATAAAAATTATGAAAATCGTATAGAGTAAACTCAGACAGTAATCAATACCTCCGCATATTCAAAATGCTGCTGAAGTGTTTTTGATCAATCAATCAAAATCACTTAATAGATATTTTTTCTAATAAAGTTTACCTATTGCATAAAAAAAATATAAAAATATATGATATAATATATTTAAGTTGCGATTTATATAAATTAATTTTAATATTCATTTATATTCAGAAATATCCCTATACAAAGAGCTGCCGAAGTATATGAATCAATTAATCAAAAACACTAAACAGTTATTTTTATCTATTGCATAAATACATATAAAATATGATTAAATATATTTTTTGAGCGATTCATTTAAATGAATTTTAATTTTAAATTATATTCAGCAAAAATTCCATATAAGCTTTGACTGATTCAAATTGGCATAAGATACTTAAAGTTTATATTATTGATATTGAATTTTTATTTATAATATTATCATATTTATTTTATAAATATTTATTATATATTTATCTGCATGTATAAGACATTTAAAGACTTTTTTTTAAATTAAAGTTTTATGTCTTTTTATTTATTTTATATATTTATGTATATATATTTTAAATTGAAGTAGGAAACACTTCTCTCTCATAAAGAACTAAAAATGTTATTTTTAAATATTTATGATATTATTAATATAATTTTATGATTTTTATTTATAGATATTTATGCTGATATATGCTGTTAACAATTCAAAATTGAATACAAGTTACGACACAGAGCTAAGATACTTTCGGTTAGTGTGCAGCGGGCAAATCGCTTGAGCTTGGCGGCTACACTTGGCTGAGTGTTGGCGCTTCAAACTGTGGAGCTGCGTTTTGCGTCTGGCACTTCTTGAGCTGCGACTCCCTGCCTGGGTGCTGACCTTTTCACTTTTGTTTTCATTTAGAGTCGCGTCTTGGCTGGTTGCCTGTCTGCCCTGGCGTTGCAAAGTGCCCCCAACTAGCTGCAACGTGAGCTGGGGCAGCAACAACAGCGAACAGCAAACAGCGAACATCGAACAGCGAGCAGCGAACAGACACATCAACAGCTGTTGCCCGTTCGTTGCTCGCTTAATGAGCTGCAGCAGAGCTCTCGAATCTCGGCTCTGTTCCACTCAGCCAATCTCTGGGGGTCTCTCTTCTTCTCCCCTTTCGGGCTGCACTGTGCAAAATTCGCTGGGCAGTTATTAATAGCATCGCTTGCAGCTTTTTAATTTTGGCTTGAAGATCTGCTGAGGTCAGTTGTGTGGCGGGAAAACAGCTGTTGTTAGCCAAATGCAAAAGGTCAAAGCAGCAATTGACGGAGCTCCGAAGAACCTTGCCTTAGGGTCTCGCCTTGAGGCACGAATGGGCGTGTAGCCCATCGACTGCAATTACGTGTGCTTCACTGGCCCGAACCATAAAGCTGTTAATAGTCGGCCAAATGGGTTCCGCAATTGCCACACAGGCCAGCGCTTAACTAATGCATGATGCGCGTGATCAGGGAAAAACTTTGCGGCTGCGCAAGTTAAGTCATCTGGGAAATGTGCTCTGATGTGAAAAAATTACACACAAATTACAAAACTAAATGCTGCTGCTGCTGCTTAAGTGGATCATGCAATGGCTAATGATGGGCATTTTATTATATTTAATTTCTTCATTTTCCAATTGTAAGTATATTTCTTGAACATTTTTAAAAGGGAATTCAGAGTGCTTGATTTTTGTATGAGCTGAGCATAATAAAGTATTAACTATATATTATAATATATATGATATAAAAATAAAAAATATAAAATATAAAATATATTAAAATTGCTATAGATCTATATATATATCTATATATATTTTTTAAAGTAATTCTATATAAAAGGAAATATAATTTTACTATGAGAAATTGATTGAAAATGGTCAGACTTAAGAAAAGATTTGAAAAAATGAACTGAAAATTGTTTATAAGACATTGGCAGAAAATTATATTTGAAATTTAAAAAAAATAAATGAATGCAAACAAGTAAAAATTGGGCCTTAAAGAGACTTCAAGAAGGGATCAACAAATCGCTAATAAGTAAATTATATTAAATATTGAGACTTATGTTGTAAAGATATTTCTAAAAGTGAAGCAGAATTCTCTTATAAAGAAATTGATTGGCAATGGTAAGTCCTAACTTTTGAAGAATTTCAAGAAGAAGAACAACAACTCAAAATTTCTATTACAAAAAAATTATTTAAAATATTAAGAATTAATCTGTGCAGAGGCTTGTTAAGTTATGAAGCGATTAAGGAAAGGGAAATGCCAATTTCTGATAAGATATTTGTAGAAAATTGTTTGACTTCAGCTATGAAGAGATTTTTTGAAAGGGAATCAAGAAAAAAATAAATAAATAAAATTTAAGATATGGAGATATTTCTTAAAAGAAATTGCAAATTTCTATTAAGAAATTGATTAAAAATAGTAAGACTTCAGCTTAAAAAGGTATTGCAAATTTCTAGTAAGAGATCGATTGAAGATAGTAAAACTTCAGCTTAGAAGAGCGCTCAAGTAATAAATTCTATTGATATTAAAAATCTAACCACCAGTTAAATATATGTATACATAAATATATATATTATATACTTATATATGCATGTGCTAAGTGCCAAACTTTATATGTATATAAAGCCAGGTGAGCACAAGAAGATGATGGAATGGCAACAGTGTAAAACGAAATTAACGAAAAAACAATATATATAATTTGTCTGCCCCTCGATTCTATTATATTGATCTAACACCTGAAACAAGTTTCTCTAGGCTGTCTATAAATTCTTGGGTATTGGCAAACGTAACTTGTTTAGCGCCTCTCACCGCTAGTTAGTAACTGTTGCAGCCGCGTCTAATGGGCAGGTAGGTTGTATCGGTATTGTAATATCTAAGCCAGCAATATATGCACGGATTGTGCGCTACAATGGGCCATCGGGGGCTCATTTGGGCAACCATTAGAACACCTTTGAGCAATGAATTTACGCCTGAATGCGCCACAAAGTGGGCACCACGACGGCCTGGCCGGTGCAATCTTCAATCTAAGCTCGATCTATTGCAAAACTCTATTCTGGCCGTCTCTATTCGCACGTCAGACAGCGTCTGAGAGCGGACGAGACGTGTTTTCGTATAGTGGCTAACTGGCAGTCGACCTATGCACCACATTCCTGACATGGCTAGCGACTAAATTGCATTGATTACACGAACTTGTTGCGGCATCAGCAGCAGCAACAACAACAAGAGCGACTGCATCTGCAACTGCGACTGCAAATGCCAGGCAGGCATTGAGCTGCTTATAAGTTAAGTCATTTTGTGGCTTTAATCTGCGCCAGAAGCGAAGCTCTAGCCAAAACAGATGCTGTGGCCGAGACGGTGCAACTGTGCAGTTCAAAGTTATTTTTCTTTATTTTGTAAAATGCATTTTGTATGCTTTTTGATTTTATTTTATTTGCCTGAGTCTGCTACAATAGTGGCCAGCCAAGATGTGCGAGGTGAACCAGCAGCTAGCCACAGTTGGCCAACACATCATCGGGCTGGACCAGGCTAACAGCGTGAGTGGCGGAGGGCGAGGAGCAGACTGAGACCAGCTGCGGGTGGATGTGGTTTTTGGTGTCGATATGGTTGCATTGCTCTGCGGATTATGGCAGCCGAACGACTCTATATATATATGCTCATATTTGTGCATGTTACAATTTTGTAAAGTAATTTGCTAGTTGTCTATATCTCCTCACAGTCTGTGTGTGCAACTGCATTTGCGATGCGTCATGGCAGTGAATAATCGATAATTGATAGAGTATGCCAAGGATGTTGCCGTGTTGGGGGTGAGAAAAGCGACCTACAATACGCATTACCTTCTGATAGTGTGATCGATCATTGTCGTGAACTATATGAAAAGTGACTGACGACGAGGTGAACTGCATTGCCAGCAATCAAATGAGCATTACCCAAGCCATAATCCATCAAAATGCGAGCAGAGCCTTGAGTGGTACTTAAACTCCTTCGTACCTCAAGAGTGCAATAAATGCATTCAACTAAAGCCGACAAAATCTAATTTATTAGCTCATGCGGTTCATTGACTCATGCCAAAAGCCAAACTCAATTTACATATTTTTTGTAGCAGGCACTTGGGAATAACAATTCATTTGAATTCTAATTAACTCGTGAGCACTGAAGGCGTAAATTTATTTTAAAGCTCGTTTTAGGGTACACCAAATTAAGAAAATTATTAATTCACTAATTTAAGCGCAATTACTTTCTATTTATTGCGCAATTGTATTGATTAATTAGGAAATTTTATACATTACATATATGATTGTAAATTCAGAATATAAGAAAAGGTAGAACAGATTTCATTCCAAACGTGTAACATTGATGTTGAATATATTAGGTTAATCAGCAGATTCGAATTCAAGGCTAAACTCTTTGATGAGATGTGAATTCAGGTTATTTTTATAGATCATGACGTGCTTAAACTATGAGCCTATGCCTTATACGGAATATGGCAAATATAGAAAAAAAATATATATATATATATGCATACATATATAAATTAGTTATTTATTTTTGGCTTATAAATTTACATGAATAAAAATTTCAATGAATATATATTTATAAATTTACATGAATAAAAATTTCAATGAATATATATTTCACTAAATATATATACATTTTTTGCTTTGTAAGTTTTCATTTTATACTTTTAATTATTTTTCGAGTACATACAAATATTTGCATATTTAATTTATTTAAATTTAAATTGATCAAACAGATTGTGGATATTCTTTTAATTTTAATTTAAATAGAGAACAAATATATATCTATATACACAAATATTTAAATAAACTTAATATGGATTCATTTAATTATTGATTTTTTTTTTGGTTTGCATTTCTAATTGTATAAACAAATAAATATTTTTAAAAGATTGGCAAAAAGGTATAAATAAGAGTATATATTTTATTTAATTGATTTTATTTATATAAATTAATTTTAAAAATAAATTTAATAGATATATGCATATATTTTATGTATTAATTTTTTTTTTTTTTTTGTGAATATTTATTTTTTGTATTTATTTTTAAAATTTTGTTTCTTTGCAAATTTGTAAAAATTATTCCTCTTCATTACCCATTACTCTAATGCGTTTTTAAATATCAATCAAATGATTCAGCAAGAAAATGTAATTCTATTATATAATTATAACAGCACTGCATTAATTTTCAATTATTAAATTCATTCCATATAAAAAAAACCCCTCAATTATTTGATATGAACCCAACAATTATACGAATGTGTGCATATCTATTTCTATTTCAGAAAAATATAACTGGATCTGGCAGACAATGAGTAGCAGAAATTGCTTCTTTATATGAAATAATTATCTAATTCTTTGCCACTTAACTGTGAATAAATTGAATAAGAAGCCAAGCGCTCAGACAAAATTTATTCAATATTAATTCGGGGATTCGCAAACTTTAAAAAGGTCAACTTTTATATAGATAAATTAAATATAAAAAAATGATTGCATTATATTTTTTATGGCTATAATTTCTTTAAATTCCTACTTAGATTGACATTCATATTTATTCAAGATATTTTTTTTTTTTCTGTTCAAAGTCACTTTCGATTGATCAACTCAAGCCAAACAACTTGTCTAAGTTTTTTACTCAGCCATCATATCTGATTATCATTTAAATATTTATGCCATTGCGATAAAAAAAATTGCGACATCACTTAAAATGATCATCTTTGGCACCTGCTGCTGCTGCTGCAGCTCACCTGAGCCGCGAGCTGTCAGACTCATTTAAATAGATTTGTAATTAATGCAGCCGCCAGATCTGCAGAGACCTGTTCGCTGCATGCATCGAGTGCTCATAAGCAATAATGATCGCAGATCACACGAGAACCTCACACTTGACGCTTTTCCACGGTTTTACTTTAGTTTTTCCATTTTATTTTTTCGGGTCTTGGTTCATCTGCGGTTTTGCCGTTGAATGAATGAGTGCTCAACAGCTTGAGTACTCACTAGATGTTGTTGTTGTTGTTGTTGCTGCTGTTGGTTTTAGCCATGTTTGTGGCCATGTTATATGTTAATCAAATTTGATTGCAAATTTTCGTTTATTTAAAAGCGCAAACTTCAGCTATTTACAGGTAGTTATAAAAATTATTAAGTTTTTATTTTTTCGCCGATTGCAGCCGCAATTTGTTGTGCGATAATTGCAAAAGTCCAAATTTGCATAAAAACTAAAATTCGAGTTGAGTTGAGCCAAGTCCGTTCGCCTTGCTAAACAGATGCCAACTGCGAGATACACATGCAACACACTTGAAGATACATTTGTATCTGCACTCTTGATATTCGCACGTTTTTTTACACTTCAAAATAATTGAGCTGATTTTAAGATAGACTCTGGTTTTTTTCTTCCATCATTTTAATAACTCACACTACGCACTTGTTGTAATTGGACTCGATGTTGTTGTTGTTGTTGTTGTTGTTGGGGAACGGCACGCGCGTCTGTTGGACGAAAAGCTCCGCACGTTCGGCTGCCAAAATTACGACTGAAACCTTTGCCAGTTGGGCCAAACGCTTGAAGACGCCAAAAACTGAGCATGCGCAGCCGACACAAGCAGCGACGCCGACGCTGACGCTGACAGCGACTGCAGCAGCAGTGATATCTCTTTGATATTTGTGATTCTGTCTGCTTCGGCGCCGTTAAGAGACGCTCGCCGTTGGCGCCCGTCTGAGCTCAGCTGCGTTTGACTTTCGGTTTCAGTTTGATTTCGTTTTCGCTCCACTCGTCGGACTGGAGTCCGGCTTAGCCGCCGCTGAATCTGTGGCTGGTTTTTCAGTCTCTTCGAGTCGACTCTTAACTGGTTCGCATTTGGTACCTCTCTCTCTCTCTCTCTTAAAGCGTCGTGCTTGAATGTGCTTCTATTGAATATGGGTTCGCTTCGGCGTCGCAGTCACTGGTGCAGTGTGTTAGCTACTTGAGTTACCTGTGTTTACCTGCGCCAGCGCCTTCGCCTGCGCCACTTGATGCCACTTTTGGGCATTGTTGCCAATTTTTTAATGGTGACGTTTATGTTTAAGTTATGATGCCATCTTTCTATCATGTGTTGCTTGTCGTTGTTGCTGTTGTTGCTGCGTGGTTGCCTGCCTGCTGAGTGGGTCATTACGGCATTGTTTATGTCTGGTCGATGCTGCTCGAAGCGTGCCTGTCTAAAGAACGTTTTATGTTTCGTTTTTTCTTCATCTCCTCATCTGCGAAAAATGTTGTCAATCGGGTGTGGTGGAAGGGGAGAATTGCGAAAAATGTGTGGAAATAATTGGAGGATGTTTGACAGCTTATTAGGAAGTTGTGCGATGGAGATTTTCGGTCACACGACCCATTTAATTTAATAAAAGTCAAATGTCAATGGGGGAGGATTTTGATTGGTTTATATCTATATCTATATCTATATCTATATCTATATCTATATCTATATCTATATCTATATCTATATCTATATCTATATCTATATCTATATCTATATCTATATCTATATCTATATCTATATCTATATCTATATCTATATCTATATCTATATCTATATCTATATCTATATCTATATCTATATCTATATCTATATCTATATCTATATCTATATCTATATCTATATCTATATCTATATCTATATCTATATCTATATCTATATCTATATCTATATCTATATCTATATCTATATCTATATCTATATCTATATCTATATCTATATCTATATCTATATCTATATCTATATCTATATCTATATCTATATCTATATCTATATCTATATCTATATCTATATCTATATCTATATCTATATCTATATCTATATCTATATCTATATCTATATCTATATCTATATCTATATCTATATCTATATCTATATCTATATCTATATCTATATCTATATCTATATCTATATCTATATCTATATCTATATCTATATCTATATCTATATCTATATCTATATCTATATCTATATCTATATCTATATCTATATCTATATCTATATCTATATCTATATCTATATCTATATCTATATCTATATCTATATCTATATCTATATCTATATCTATATCTATATCTATATCTATATCTATATCTATATCTATATCTATATCTATATCTATATCTATATCTATATCTATATCTATATCTATATCTATATCTATATCTATATCTATATCTATATCTATATCTATATCTATATCTATATCTATATCTATATCTATATCTATATCTATATCTATATCTATATCTATATCTATATCTATATCTATATCTATATCTATATCTATATCTATATCTATATCTATATCTATATCTATATCTATATCTATATCTATATCTATATCTATATCTATATCTATATCTATATCTATATCTATATCTATATCTATATCTATATCTATATCTATATCTATATCTATATCTATATCTATATCTATATCTATATCTATATCTATATCTATATCTATATCTATATCTATATCTATATCTATATCTATATCTATATCTATATCTATATCTATATCTATATCTATATCTATATCTATATCTATATCTATATCTATATCTATTTCTATCTATCAAACTGGATATCTTCGATATCTTAGCTACATTTAAGATACATTTTCTTTTCTATTACACTTCGATGCAAGATTTATTCATCCTTACGATTTATTTATTGATTTCAGTCGGTTGACTCCGCCAGGCCACAATCTGTTAACCCGCCGGCTCCCTTGTGTGGCACACCCGTCCGGGCCAACGTGCAGTGCCTCCCACCCAGCTACAGTTTCAATTTGCGGTCGTGGTCGGCATCTTGGCCCGATCCATGGGCAAGTGGCAAGTGCACTGTAATTGGCCCCGTCCAGTGCACGACTCGGGCTCGAATTCAGGCTCAGAGCACGACCGAAATCGCCAAATCGACCAAATCGACTAAAAAGACGTCAAAAACGACGGAATCGATACGCAATTTTTTATGGTCGGGGCCACAAGGTTAGTGGATTTGTGTGTGTCCGGTGCGTTTCAGCTATTGCTATTGATTTTCATAGCTTTTTATGGCAGAGACTTGCAATTATGAATGGTTCAGTGCGGCGCGAGCTGCATTCTAAATGTCAATGTTATTGCATAGCTACAGCGCGTATCTGTGAGATACTTTTCGCTGTATCTGTATCTATATATATCTCAGCCGACTGCAGTTGTTGTTGCTTGAAGTGCAACTGCAACTGTGACAGGCGGGCGGCTGTCTTTTTGGTGTGTGCTCATGTGGAATTTCCGCTATTCAAAACACGAATGCGACGCACCTTAAAAGCCACCGACTCCAGCGACTCCACACAGCGTCTGAGCGCAGATATATTGGAAAGAAAAATACTTGAGTTGTATTTAAAAGCGAGTGGAGAGAAAAATAAAAAAAAACTATAATAAAATAATAAAAGTGAATTCATGCACTTGGAGCTCATTGAGCGCCATAAATAATGTGCTTTGCCATTGTGCGTTGGCTGGGTTTGTTGCTTCGCAGCGCGTTTCTTGACTCTGACTGAGAAATCAAATCAATCATTTTGCACGGAACGAAACGAAAAAATGCAATTGTTTTTAGCTGGGTGGGTGTGCTGGTGTGTGTGTGTACTGTTATGACAGCGTCAACAAAGCGCAGCGATATTAAAGCGTTTAATTAACACAAAAGAGTTCAACAACAAGCAGAGACAGAGTAAAAATCGCTCATACGCTCCGTTGAACTTCAAGAAACACGCACAAGGAAAATCCAAAAAAGTGAATATATCCATGCACGTGTATGTGAGTGTGTGTGTGTGTGCCAAGTTGTGCCATGAGCATGATTAATTGTGCAATTGAAATGGTATTAAAAGCGTGTAAATAACACGAGAGGGCGCGGAAATCAAGAAAACAAAAGTCGCACAGATGCAAAAAAAATCGAAAGAGTGCTGTAAAAGCGCCGTAAAAGTGTTGTAAAATGGGCACTGGAAGCTGGAAGCTGCAAAGAAATAAATAAAATAAAATAAGATAGAAAAAAAAAAAAAGAAACAGACAGCGACGGGGCACTTTAATTGAATTTATGGTAAATGCAAATGAGTGGGAAACTGAAGTAAAAAATCAACTGCGAATTGATTGAGGCGAGAGAAATATGCAAAAAGGCAGCAGCTACAACAACAGCAACATATTGTGTGTGTAACAACAACAACGTTGTTCATATTGTGCGCGCTGCTGCGGCTGCGGCGCGATTACGATTAAACACGCTTGTAAATACTGGATCATAAAAATCGACGCAAAGAGAAAAAAATCATAAAAAAAATGAACATGAACAAAAAAAAAAGAAAAGAAAAGACACTGAACAGAAATTGAAACACAAACTGCAACCGTAACTTAAGCTAAAAAGTGCACAGCACGAGCTACGGCGACTCGAGATAATCTCTGCAAAGTTCAGAGCACAGGCGACCCAGGAAAGACGTTGCACGGACGAAGTCGATGCGCATTGCGGGCCATATTCATCAATGGAAATTGCGCGGCTTAAAGAAAACAATTATGTGTGGAGAGGAAACAGGAAGGATATAAAGATAATGGCTGAGGAAAGCACAAGAAAGAGCGAATTGCCAATTTGAGGTGTAAATTTGCAGCACAGAGAAATTAGAAAATGAAAAACCAAAGAAAATTGAAAAATGGGTATAAGACATGCACAGAAAATAATTAGTAAGTATATTATATTATTTATTTATGATACTAATTACTTCTCTAAGCGGAAAAAAATTGTAATATTAAAGCTAAAATATGAAATATTTAAAAAAAAAATTAATTAAATGTATTAAAAATAAGAAAGGAAATTAATAAATAAACAGGTAAATAAAAAAATAAATAAAAAATACTTAAGTGAATAAAAATAATTAAATTAATATACAAATTAACTAAAAATAAGTATATATATAAAATTATTAAGAGGGTAAATAAATAGGTGAATAAACAAATGAATAAAAAATACTTAAGTAAATAAAAATAATTGCATAAAAAAAGTAATATAAAAATGTAATAAAAATAATTGAATATATGAATAAATAAGAGAGTAAATAAATGAATAAGAAATTAAAGAAATGAATATGTAAATAAATAAAAAATACATAAATAAATAGTAAAAAGAATAAACTATTAAAAAAAAATTAAAAATGTTTATCTTCTATTAAAATTAGTTTCATTGAAATAAAATTTGAAAGAAAATTAAATCCACTGCGTTAAAATTAAAGTGAAATCAAAACAGAAATTGAATTTTCAATTAAATGCAATTAAATTCACAAACCAAACTTATTGTCTATTATTATACAATAGCTTCAATCATTCACCAAATAAGATATATTATATTGCACATCTCCTAAAAAAAAATCACAGCCCATTTAAAGATTTTAAAAACCATTTTCCCTAATTTCACTCCCACTTAAAAATCAATATGCCCTTTCGCGTGTAGCGCACCTCATGATAGTTGCACGATAAAATAAGATCTTTATTCGTTCGCCTTTGAATTGGCTCAACCGAATGAGTAATGTCCACATTGATGAGGGAGTTGGGAGTCGACGTCTGTCAGAGCCGAGGGGAGGCGGTGGTGTCAGTGTCATAGCAACAATTACATTAACGTTGCGCCCGGACTCGCATTGTCAAAGCCAATGCTAAAGCCAGAAACGGAGACCAAGTCCGAGACTGATACACTTACAAAGCCAATCATCCACACACACACACTCACACACACACAATCGTATTGACACACTTCAAGCCACACTCCACTGCCCACGAAGGTAATGAAGTGCCTTCGCTTTGGTCATATCCCACTTGGTGAGCGAATCAGAGTCTGTTGCTCGCATTCAGCTTGCCCGCAATTCGCATGCACGTTTTTTACATACCAATCTGTAATTTAAGTTTAAGTATCTGTGCATGTGGTTGTTGTCGCTCGTGTATTTTGTGGTCAAACGAGTTTAAGTTTATTTATGATTGCTTTTGATTTCATTTAATAAAAATAAATACAAGCACCACACAATGCCAGCGGGTGGTGCGCGTAATTGCACGACGCCCGCAACTATAGATGCCGAGAGGGGGGAGGGGGAGGGACTAGTGGGGGGCACTTGCGTTGGGGTTCCCATAACTGGGTGCAATTGACCCACCTCGCTGCCTAATACAGTTGTAAAACAAAGATACCATTTTGCCAAGCAACTTCCGCATTTGGCCAACACACGATCGACACTCACATCGCCATCGACGTCGCCATCGGCCCCCAGGCGCCCGCCAGCTGAGTTCCAATTTTTCTCCGCTCTGGGAGCCAACTACGGCTCTAGGTTTTTGGCCTAAGCACATGGCTCTTAGGTCTTGCCAGCCGAAGTGATCGCATGGTATTTGTGCTCTTTTCGTAATGCTCGTCGACGCTACTCTGTAATTGCCCTCCGATGACTGCGTCGGAGCTGGATTTGAATTGTTGAAGATTTTCTGTTGTTTGTTTCAATTAGAGATGGTCGTGCGGGTTTTTAATTGAAAATACAGCGAAGTTGTATTGAAAATTTAATGAATTTGTAGATATATTTTGGGCAAGTTTTGGTATTTGTATCAGTTTGACGTACTTGAGTGTAAAACTACTTCCTCAAGCTGAGTTATTCAGAAAGTAAATTAAACAATATTTTGTTTATTTTTGAATGATCCATGAATGATCCAAATGATTTTTAAAATATGTTATAATATTAGTAAGAAGAAATAATTGTTTATAATAAAATTAAGCTTCCCCTAAATAAAATATAAAATATATTTCATTGTTGAAAAGTATAAATTATGTATTAGTGAAGGACTTCCAATTTGTTCTGACGACTTAAAAAAAAAAACATATAATAAAATGCTTATTAAAGCATTAAATTAGTCTGCTATTATACTTCAGTAAAGTTTTATTAAATAATTTTTCAACAATCATTATATATGTTCTTATCATCAAAAAATGCTCGAAATACATCTACGAATTTCAGAAAAAGACTTGTAAGGCAAAAGACAGGCTAGACCGCGTATTAGCCGCAATCCAGTCCAGACAATATATGTTATTCTATATTAAAATTTATTCTAACAACTCATTCAATTTCAATCAACTCTATACACATTTCTTAGCCAGCTTCTAGTTAATCATTTTGACTCGGTTCCACTGTCTCATGCTCTTCTTAATTTCAATAATTTATGCTTTTAATTTTCAACTTAAAGCGTATTAAATCAAATTATTGCCATAGGTCAAAATTCTTCATGCTTGACGTGAGATTCTCGAGCTCTTACTTTGCTAAAGACGCAAACTCAAGGCTAAACTAATTTAATATATAATATTATATTATCATAATAAAAATAGAATAATATAATAAATACTAATTAAAACAGTTTCGTGCCTGTTACATCGTGCCCACTCAAGCCCAGGCCATCGCTAGCTCTAAGTCTTCGCTCTCAGCCTTTGGTCTGGAGACGTTTCGCCTGCATTTTGTCAGCTATTTGCACAATGTGCACGTAGCTCCGTACTCGTACACGTATCTACTATAATTTGGCTCGTTTTTATTTTATTTTTCTTGTTGTTGCCGTTTTTTTTTTTTTTTTTTTGTGGCTCGCCTTTGCTGTACATATTGTGTGAATCCATGGCACAGCCCGGCTGCTCCACCGCCTTCATCTGCACATGAAATTTCAACTCTTCGAAGTAGCTCGCTTTGTTTGGCAATTACAAAATTTGTAATTTTGTGCGATGCGCCACGGGATTCTGTTGACGTGAGTTGCGCAAAAAAAAAAACAAATTCCCCCACCTCACCTCACCCCGCCACAAGTTGGGGCCGACGCTTGTTAGTGCCTTCACATGGTAATCGGGTAATCAAAGTGATGTCGAGACTAGAAAGGCTTCGAATATCAAAGAGCTGCGAGGTAGTCATATGTTAAATAAAAATAATTAAATGAAAATAAATAAAAATAAACTATCGTCTATCGATTTTGGATTAATCAATATTTAAGCTGCACAAGTGTGAAGCTTGTTAGTGCCTGTTTATGTTGGGCAGTTCTGCTTTGGACTCTTTCCAATTAAGATAATTGTAAGGCTTTTGGCCAGCACTTACACAATTTTAACAGCTACCAGCTATCATTTATCGATTATCGGCGAATCAAAGAGTAACTCCTTCACTTCTCGCTTCAGTGTTGAGCAACTTGTTAGTGTCTGTGCCTATGGCTAGCTGCTAATCAAAGAAATCTCGACTAGAATGCGGCTCATTGTAATTGAAAGTCTGAAAATATATCGTCTATCGATAATCGATTAATCAATATTTAAGTCTCAAATGTGTGAAACTTAGTGCCTGCTTATAAGTAGTTCTCCTCTAAGCCTATTTCCAAATACGATAATTAAATGACTCGCGGCTTAGCGCTTACACAATTTTAGCAGCTACTGGCTATCATTTATCGATTATCAACCAATCACTTCCCACTTCAACTTGTTAGCGACTAATCAAAGAGATCTCGACTAGAATGCAGCTCTCTATAATTGAAAGCCTTTTGGCGTAGAATGTCAAATAGCTGCAAAACTTTCCCGAGTTGATGTTGCGCAAAAGAAAAAAAACATATCGTATATCGATTACTGAACTATGCAAAAGCATTTGAGATTTTGGCCACTCCTCAAATAGTTTTTTGTACTGCTGCGCTGCGGTAGCATATCATTTACGCCATGAAATTGCAAAAAAAAAAAATCCCTTTTGTTGTTGCTGTTGTTGTAGCTGTATATGACTTTAAAGTTTAGTCAAGTAACCGTTGTTGTTTTAGCTTCGACTATGATCTGCATACAATGCCCATTGGCCCATTGAAGGGGGGCCGCAGTTATTTTTGCGATACGCCAGCCATTGTTGGCTCACTTGAAATCTGTAGCATTGAGCCGCCGTCTGCGCCCCGAGCTGCCCCCCGCACCCCCCTCGCTGCCCCCTCGCACCCCCATCAAGTGCTTTAATGATACTAAACAACATGATATTGCGGTTTTCCAGTCCCATCGTCATCATCGTCATCCATCGCGTCATACTCAACTTTGGCTCTTCACTCAGCGTTTTTTTTTTTCTTCTCTTCTCTTTTTAAATGGGAATTGAATTTGGATTTGGCTGTGGCTACGGCTACGGCTGCGGCTGGTGCTGTGCACGTTGATGTGGAATTGGGCAGGTAGACATTGAATGCCGCTTCAGCTGATTCAATTGCCGGCTTTTGCCTGATGAGCTTTGGCTGCTGTTGTTAGCCATGAAATTTGCATAGCTTAGCCTAGCCTCCTCCGGGCGGGGTGAGTGCTGGTGCTTTGCGAGGCGGCAATTTGAAATCGGCGGCTGCTGAAAAGGTTAAATTTAAATGGCATTTGTGCAATGCGATGCGGCCAAAAAATTATCGAGCAAACAATTGAACTGAACAAACAATCAACGGGGGCCACGGATACCGCAACAATTGAATTTGACAGCCAAAAAATAAAAAATAAATTAAGCACCGCATTGAAAATCGTATTGGACAGGAGCAATAGATGAAGAGATACCCTGCAATGAGTTTAACTAGGCTGTGAAGGGGAGGAAGAAGCTACTGAAAGTAAAACTAAATATAATTTTTAAATGTAATATATTTTTAAAATATTTTAAATATGCGTAAGACGAACAATTACCTTGCTGGAGCTGTCCTAGGCAAATGCCCATTGAGCTTATAGCTATTATTCGATTATCGATAACACGCTTTGCTAGATTCATATCCTTATGATCGGAGAGTACTTCGATATATTTATGATCATATATTTATTATGCTATCGAACACTTTATCGATCTATAAATGATTATATCGTTACTCTGTTATTATTAAAGAGTATTTGATCTATTTATGATTATATCCATTAAATGTTAAAGAAGAATACATCAATATATTTCATATTTATATCAATATAGTATTATTGAGGACATGTGATCATATCGAAAACTACTTCAATATATATTATTATATCGTTATCTAAGATCTCTTCAATATATAGCCTGGCATCAAAGTCTGAAGCACACATTTTAAAACTAAATTATCTTTATTCACATCTTCCTCTGCCCGTTACATACCTTGCCATAATTTCAAAACACCCCTTAACCACCCAGTGTTAATCAGCATAGGGTATTCGCAAAACCGTAATTTTACCCAAATTGAACTCTGCAAACTTGTTTAACCTATAACTAAATGTTGCCTTTAATTAAATTATGTTTGACTGCTTTATTAAATCGTTTCTCTCTCTGCTCTCTGCCCGTGTTTTCTGTTCTGTTTTGCTTGCTTTCAGAATGCCCATTTATCATTTATTTTTGGCCTTGACTTGTGGCTCGACATTTGCAACGTTTCGTTTTGACCGTTTTTCTAAACACTTTATTTCCTTAACCGCTGCGCAAACAAATGATTTCTATCTCTTTATGAATCACAACAAAAAGCCGCCGAGAGGTGTCCACACTTAACCTTGAGTTGCCTGCCTTTTGGCACATGCCCTGATTAACGCCATCATCATTTCTCAAAGGCCCAAATCTCGATCGCCAGCGCCCAGCCACGGCGCAGATTGCCATGTGGGCTGGCTCTGGTATCCACCTCTCTCTCCAGGCGGGGCCTTAAGTAAGATTAATGAAAACATGTGCCAAACATATGCGAATGCGTAGATCGACTCCGAGTTACACACTTCAATACACACACACTCACATACACACACTTACACACATGCACACAAATACATTTGCATTTCGAGTGGCGTAATTGAACATAACTTGTTGTCGTTGTCCCTCGTTGATTACAGCGACTTTGAGATGGAAGCGTGTACGACACGAAGTCAATTACAGCAAAGCTTTGATATATTATGTTATATAATATAATATTATATTAGTGTATGATTTCACTTCTATCGAAATATGGTGAACTATATACATATATGAAATTAATTTCACTATATTAATATTTGGACATGTTCTACAAAAGTAAAATATTTGTATACAGCAAAAAAAAAATATATATATATATTAAATAGTCTATTATTAACCAGTCTTTGAGCTAAACTGAGATCTATTTTTAACTATCTTATTGTTGATAACTAATATTATACAGTTTCTAAAAGGTCAGAAACTAATATTATAAAGCGAAAATATATATTTTTGATGCACAACTATTGTCTAATTTATTTTAATTAAATCTTAATAATAATAAAAATAATTAAAATTAGTTTAATAATTTGAATACAAAAACGCAATATTAAGCTTATAATTATGATATAAACCAAAAAAATGTTGTGAGATAATATATTTTATTTTATTTATTTATTTATTTATTTTTTTTTTGATTGTGTTGTGTTGTATTTTGAATTGTTATTGTTTATTTTATAACTACATTTATATATAGTCTTATGTAAAGTATATTTTTTATTATAATAAATTAAAATATTTTTAAATATTACAACATACAATTTATTTTGAACAATTTTGTAGTATTTTTTTTTTTATTATTAAAAATTAAATTTTTTTCGTATATTAGTATAATTTCTATAGAAAATTATTTACAATATTATAATGCAATTTATTTACTTACAATATATTTAGAATAGTTTCTGTTAGTTATTAATATAAATTATATTTATACACTTTTTTTGTACTTTATATTGAATATCAACTTCAACGTATGAGGTTTGAAGTCCTTTATGAACTGCTCATAGGTTTGTATCTACAGTTTTCTTGATTTTGTATATTTTTTTAGCTAGAATTCATAGAAACTATAATTAACCCTTTAACATGATCCAAGTTTTTTAATCTCTGTCAGCTGAAGTACTCTTAAGTATTTGATTAGCAATTTAACTTCTAAACTTCCTACACTACTCGAAGTTGATTTGAACTATTGTTGAAGCCGCGTGACACGCTGCCAACTCTAGCCATGAAAACACTCCTCAGCCGCGAGGAGTGTACGAAGAGTTGTTAGCCCCGGGACTTGCAGTCAGATTAGCATAAATTCAACGGCTTGTAATTGTCAATTTATAAGTGTGTGTGCGTATGAGTGTGTGCGTGTGTTAAACTCTGTGTCTAGATGCCGGCAATGCGACTAATGAATACGTTCGCCTGACGCTCGCTGCGGCTTGGTGTGGGCAGCGGAGGGAGCGCTGGCTCCATGGGCTTGTCAATTGCCATTGCAGATTGAAGCGCTTTATATGCATCCATATATATATATATATATATATATAGAGATATGGGTGTGCGTGTGGGGGGCTAGCTATAAACACCAATCAGCTGTTCGAAAAAGCTTAAAGCTGCTCAGAGGGCGTGTCCAGGGCGGCGGGAAGGGGGCACTCCATGCGCTGTGACAGAGTTGCCAAAGTGCAGAGCCATAAAAAATGCACTTAGGCATGCGTGTTGCCGTCTCGCTTGCACAATTAGCTCTAATTGTTTTGTAGTCACATTTGTAATGCTCTCGGCTGCAGTTGCTGCCGCTGCCGCCGCTGCTGCTGCTGCCTGGAGTCACGAAATGCGCATTCAAAATGCGAAGCAGAGCAATCGCAATTATTTCGAAATAAACGCAACATAATATATATATATATACACATATATATATAGTATTATACAGATATACGCAGATATATATCTGGTGCATAAATATTTTTATTGTAGTTTTCGCTTTCGTGCTGGCTTCCGCGTTATTATTACATGGAAAGTGCGCAGCGGCGGCGGCGGCGTGGAGCGAGGAGCTATGAGGATACACGGGCAGCGGCGTCCACTTGTCGCCGCGCATCCTTCGTGGCCATTAAGCTGACAAATTGTTATCGTAAACGTCAGAGTCGTAAATTAAGACTGACTCGAGACGGCGGTGCAAATGTGCGCCGCATGATAGCAGCCTTTCACCCACTTTGGGCCACTGGGGCAATGCATCATGCAGTTGTCAAAAAAAACAAGAGGGAGAGAGAGGGGGGGGGGAGAGGCAGTTAGCCAGCGGGGGCAGCAGCAAAGAAAGCAGCATCAACAACAGCAGCCGTTGCTCCACTTTCGGCTGCGTTACGCAATAGCAACTCGAATCTTGTTGTTGTTGTTGTTATTGCCAGACTCGCATTGTTGGTGAAAAGCAGGCAAAGACACAGGCCACGTCTGCTGTGGCTGTGGCTGTGACTGACCAGCGCGCTGATTGGAGTTTCATTACCAGCGCCAGAGAAATGCGTCTGCCTCGCTCCGCTCTCTCCCCCTTGCTCCTCCAGTCAGTCTCCACAGTCTGCTGTGATATAAATCAAATGTCTTGAAACAATACATCAAGTGAAGGCGCTAGCCAAGACGTCGTCGTCGTCATCCACTCCGAGTGCATCTCACATCGCTAATGGCCTTTGGCTACAGCAACTCGAGTGGCTGGAACAAATGTCAATGGTATTGACATTTTCGTTACGTTTGCTCAACCGATTCCAAATCTTCAAATTGACATGAGAAACTTTTGAAATCACGTTGCATTTGGCTATGCCCGATTTAGATGCGGTTAGCTACATTTCTCCAAACCAAATGGGAGAAGGGCAAATACATACACACTCACACACACTCACAACACACACACACTCACACTCACACACTTTTACTCTATTTATTTTTTTGGACGGGTTTTCGCTTTGACATTTGTAAACACTTCCGCGTGCTCTCTTTATACATCTGATTGCTTTTTTGTCTCTCGACTGTAATTGATGGCTTCGCATTGTGAACTCTATATCTGTGTGTGTATTTGTGTGTATTTTTTGTTACATTTAACGAGAGTTATTAGCGGCTTTGGTTTGTGCTGTGTTTCTTTAAGTCGATCGCAATTTGTTATCTGCGCCAATTAGCCATCTGTTTTCAGCATTTAATCAGCTCTGGCTTGAGTTACATTGGCAGAGTGACTTAATTATTGAGGCACATGCTTAATAGAGTTGTTATTTTCCATTCATTTTAATTGTTTGACTTATAGATGCCTTTTTTGATTCGTAACTTCAAAAGCTTTCAATTAAAATTTGACATTTAACTTCTGCACCTGGCTTACCTTACCTTTTTTCTTGGCATCTTTTGCTGTCATTTAGCTATTTTATTTAGCTACAATTTTCATTTATTTATCTTCAAGAAACAGATACTTTTGCAAGCCTTTATTTACTTTGACTTTCATGCTGAGGTTTCAGGTGCTTTTGCTGTGTGTGTTTCCTAAACAAATTATTTTGTATCCTTGAGACTTTTTTACCCAGAGACTTTTGTATATTTTTGGCGCAGAAACTTTTTTATTTGTTGGAGACAGAGCGCTTAGTATATATACTTGGACTTAGTTAAAGATACTTTTGATTTTTTTCAGAGACTTTTGTTTGTCTTTGGCCCAGATACTGTTTTTATATATACTTGCCTCACTTGTTTTTGTGCTTGTTGAATACAGATACTTTTCTCTATACTCAGATATAGCTTGAGATACTTTTGAGTCTCTTCAGATACTTTTGTATCTTTTTGATGCCCCTAATCCTTTTTTTATACCCTGAGCCCATTGAAAATGGGAAATCAGGGTATAATGTTTTTGTTGGATGTATGTAACAGGCAGAAGGAGGCGTGGCAGACCCCATAAAGTATATATATTCTTGATCAGGACGACAAGATAAATCGATTTGGCCCTGTCCGTCTGTCCGTCCGTCCGTCCGTCCGTCCGTCTGTCCGTATGTTTGAACGCGCCGATTACAGTCCGCATAAGAGCTAGAGACTTGAAATTTTTTTTGTAGGTCCGTGTATAGCACGCGCAGATCGAGTTTTTTTTAAAAAATCGATAACTATCCCCAAATAATTGTTATCGATTAAAAACAAAATCGATAAAATTATATCTCGTCCATTTTTTAAGCTAGATACACCAAATTTTATATTTAGCTTTATATGTATTTTATGCAATTTTGAATTTTGTTATAGTTTGGATACCGGCCCCAAATTCCCCAAAATTCTATGAAAAACACAGATTCGACGGGGCTCAGGGTATCCCCTGATCACGCCCGACTAGAGTTTCTTACTTCTTACTTTCAAATAATAACGTGCGCTTCCAATGGGCAAGGTAGCGCTTAACTCTAGCTTTTCTACGACTTAATTTTGCTTTGGCTCAATTCTCCTGATATTTCTTGCTAGGCTTTCGTTGTAATCTAGTTGAGTCTACATAGCATAAACATTTATTCAAGCATACATGCATTCATATGCACAAATATGCACACGTACATGCACACACATATATAGGCAGGCTTAGTTAAAATACACTCAAATTTTGACAGAAATACCAGGCGAGCAGCAGTCAGCAGCAAGAAAACGATTTAAGTGCAAAAGTGACAACACTTTAAAATTATTTGCGCTCACCCTCTTTCTCTCTGCTCATTTTTTCGATGGCCTTGATGCACAGCCGTGAGCTGCTGCACTGATTGGCTGGTGTGTGAGTGTCCTCTCCACCGCCAGCTAGACTCTCGCTGAGTTCGTACTGGGCAGTGCATACGGGCATACACACATGCGCACACGCATTCACACACGCATGCGCACAAACATTCGCACGCATGCTGTGTAGGCTCATGATTTCTTCGCAAACTCTCCTACAATAGCAGGCGAGAAGTCAGCAGCAATAAAACGATTTAAATGAAAAAATTACTCTCCATAAAATGCCAAAATTATTTGCGCTCTCACTCTCCTGCTCATTTCTGTTCTTCTTGTTTTTCGGCTAGACTCTCGATGAGTTCTTACTGGGCAGGGCATACGGACATACATTTATACATGCATTTACATTTGTGCATACACACACGCACATACGCACAGTCTTCTTACTGCTCAATTCTGTCGAGTCTCGTTGATAGCATATACATTCATGCATACGTACATAAATATATACATACATACATACATGCTACATACATACATACATGCCTGCATGCACACACACACGTAAATGGTGCAGGCCCAGAAGAAATAGCATCAAAATATAGGAGAAATACCAGGCGAACATAACGCAGCAGCAACAAGACGATTTTGATGAAATTAGGAGTCTACTAAGTCTTTGTTTCTGCTCAGTTTCGGTCGCCCTTGGTTTCAGCTGGACTCTCAGTAAATTCTTGCTCTGAGCGTGCAGAGCATACAGGCGTGCAGCGAACAACCACACACACAGACGGCAGCGAACAACCACACACACAGACGGCAGCGAACAACCACACACACAGACGGCAGCGAACAACCACACACACAGACGTGAGTCTTTCTTGCTGCTCAATTTCGATCGCCCTTGGTTTCAGCTGGACTCTCAGTAAATTCTTGCTCTGAGCGTGCAGAGCATACAGGCGTGCAGCGAACAACCACACACACAGACGGCAGCGAACAACCACACATACAGAGGTGCAGCGAACAACCACACACACAGACGGCAGCGAACAACCACACATACAGACGGCAGCGAACAACCACACATACAATTATTTGATGCGGCTTCTTGCTGCTCATTTCTGGTCGCCTGGTATTCCAGCGAGATTTTCTATCAAAATTCGCCCAGTTCGCTCACATCAAAGACGTGCATACACACACATACATATTTGCACACACATTCACACGCACATACGCACAGTCTTCTTGCTGCTCAATTCTGTCGAGTCTCGTTGATAGCATATACATTCATGTATACGCAAATGGTGCAGGCCCAGCAGAAGTAGCATCAACATATAGGAGAAATACCAGGCGAACATAACGCAGCAGCAACAAGACGATTTTGATGAAATTAGGAGCGGGAGAGAGTCTACTTAGTCTTTCTTTCTGCTCAATTTCGATCGCCCTTGGTTTCAGCTGGACTCTCAGTAAATTCTTGCTCTGAGCGTGCAGAGCATACAGGCGTGCAGCGAACAACCACACACACAGACGGCAGCGAACAACCACACATACAGAGGTGCAGCGAACAACCACACACACTGACGGCAGCGAACAACCACACACACTGACGGCAGCGAACAACCACACACACTGACGGCAGCGAACAACCACACACACAGACGGCAGCGAACAACCACACATACAATTATTTGATGCGGCTTCTTGCTGCTCATTTCTGGTCGCCTGGTATTCCAGCGAGATTTTCTATCAAAATTCGCCCAGTTCGCTCACATCAAAGACGTGCATACACACACATACATATTTGGACACACATACACACACACAACATGTGCATATGCTCTCCAGAATGGTGGCAAAAATTTTCGGCAAAAATTTGACCTTGAGCGCCTTCAGTCGAAAAACTAAAAAATAATTCGCATAATTTGCTCGCTGCTGCTTTCTGTTCGCCTGGTAATTCAGTGCTATTTATACCCTGAGCCCATTGAAAATGGGAAATCAGGGTATAATGTTTTTGTTGGATGTATGTAACAGGCAGAAGGAGGCGTGGCAGACCCCATAAAGTATATATATTCTTGATCAGGACGACAAGAGAAATCGTTTGGGACACAGATACTTTTCTCAATGCTTAGTTTTACTTAAAGATTTTTTTAGAATTATTTCAAACACATTTGTATTTTTTTCTTGCAGCAACCTCTGCATCTGTTGGATAAAAAAAGTTTTGTATGCACTTAGTTTGAGCTAAAGATACTTTTGCATCTTGTGAGATACGCTTTTATGAACTCAGATATTTTTGTATATTTATATTTTTAGTTAAAGATAGTTTTGTATTAATGCCTTTCAGATTCAATACAATTATTCAGTGAAGACACTGAAGTTGAGATGCTTTTGAGAGTTGAAGATACTTTTGAATCTGGTGAGATACATTTTCATATACTCAGATATTGTTGTATATACATATGTATATTTAGTTATGGTTTTAATTCATATTACTTACTTTTATATCTTTCAGATTCAATAATATTATTCAATGTCTTCAGTTGAAGATATTTTTGTATTCATCAGGCAGCCTATGATCTTTCAACTAAGATCAATTTAAATATCTCATTAATTTATTTATACTATTATAAATACCTTTTCAGCTTGTTGATCTATTTCTGTCCTCCAAATCCCCATACTTAACTTAATAGCAGTGCCTATAAAAAGGAGTTCATAAATTCAGTAATATTCACACTCAATTCACATTCAGAACGCCTTCAGTCCAAGTTTTAAATCCATTTTTTAGCCAACCGCCGCCCCCTGACAGGCCTGGCGTAAATTAACTCACTCGCTGACAACGGGCTGACGATGGCCCCCTTGCGTCATCTATCTTCGGTGTCTGACAACAACCTACGACAACTGTAATTACATTAATCCATTGGCACGCTTCGCCGGCGCTCGCTTAGCTGTTCCGTCTTCCTCGCCCGCTGCTTCATGAATATCAAATAACCAATCAACGCATAAAAAATTTTCGCACTAATCCAGATGCAACAAAAAATGAAGGCAGGCAAATCAATCAATGAATCGGAGAACAGGACAAGGACGCACAGCAGCGGCAGCAGCGACCCAAATCAATCAAACTTTTTGTGTGCTCAACAATATTTTAAACTTTTTCAGCCGCTGTTGACTTAAGCCACGTGTAAGTTGCCATGTTTGTCGAGCCGCACAATGAGGCAGACGCACACACACAAAAAGGTGACAACAACACAAACAACAGCGGCAAGATCAACAATGTAGGCATATTCATAACCAGCTAAACCCACCCAGCTCAGCTGCCAGACAATAGCGCTAAATAAGCCCAACCCTCGGCCCGGCAGATTCGCAAGGCTCTCTCTCCCTCTCTCTCTCTCTCTCACCTTCCTGCTTCGCCGATTTTTTATACAAATTATGCAAATGCTCTGGTTTCTTATCAGCAAATTAGCAACAGCCGGAGCCGGCAGGCGCTGCCAGCGCAACGATTGATTATCCCAAATGCAAATTGAAGCGAAAAGTGAAAATGTGAAAAACTGAAATCTCAAATCTCAGATCTGAAATTCGTATATCATTTATCAAGCATGGCAACAACTTGCAGCGTTTGGCAAATCACATAGAACGATGATTAATTTGCACGTGATTTGAGCTGGAGCCGGCGGGATTAAGCAGCAGCAACAGCAGCAGTAGCAACAGCAGCAGTGGCAGCAACAGCATCGATGTCCACTAGCGGCTACTGTCTGCTAATGTTTGCATAAATGTTTAAGCTGTTGACTCAACACAGAGGGGGGGCAACTGCAGCTATATATGTAGATGCACACGAGCATATAGATATCGTGTGTTAGGGGAGCGAAGCTGACGCCTCGCAATAATTAATGATGAGCTGAAGGTATCGCAGTCATGCGACATTAGCATGATAAATGAGCAGATGACCAGTTGACCAGCTGACCAGATGACCAGTTGACCAGCTAACTGGATACTAATCCATGCTCCAGACACATTTATTAAAAAATTGTGAAATCTTCGCCACTTTTTCGCAGCTTGAAAAATTATTATGATTAAGGTGTAACAGCGAAATAAATATATTACATAAATTGAGGTAAACTGAAGCACTTAGTTTAAAAATCGCATTGATGTTTATATATATTTAAAATAATATAATAATAAAAGAGTTAATGATTAAATAAATGAATGAAGTTTTTGTTATTATTATATAAAATTATATTATAGGAATTATTATATTATATTATAATAATAAATGAATTAAAAAAATTCTGAATTATTATTATTATTATTATATTATTCATATTGAGTTAATGCGGACTAATCCTGAATTGAAAATTATTTTGAGCTCCGAAATTTGTTGTCCATTATATTGTATTATTTATTATAGCTATATATATATACAATTTCGCCTAGCTTACGATTTGTTCCTAACGTAATAACCTAAGTCAAGGCAAAAAAATGTCACATTAATGAAAGAGTGAAATATTTCTGAATTTCAGAGTTCAGAATAATCTAATTATAATTATAAAAGTGAATTTATTCACTTTTAGCATTTAATTTAATTTACATTAATTCACTGTAGAATATATAATGTATACATATTTGTTGCCTTGACTTAGGTTAGGAGATTGGGAAACGAATCGCAAACTATGCAAAAATGACTTATTGACGTGGCTTTGTTCAGCTTGACGCTTGTCAACTCCATTGAAATATATTTTATTATATATATATATATATATATATATATATATATATATATATATATATATATCATATTAATAATTCTTAGCTTAACTGTGTCAAAAAAGAAAACATTTTGAAGAAAAGTCCACAAAGATAGTTTGAGGAAAAAGGAAGTCTGCAGAGATGTGGAAATGATATAATCTACAGCAATCTGAGTATTGGATTAAAATATAGTATAGAATATATCAATTAAATATAAACCGGAGTAAAATCCATGTAAATATTTAAATGAAATAAGAATGATAAGTCGGAGTATATATGAGCTCAGAGCATATATGAATTTGGAGTAGAAATGTCAAGGACATTCCTTGGATGTCACATGGAGCACATAGACTTAATGGAGAGTAAATGGAGGTACTTGCTGATCCAAAATACTAAGATATAGTAAACATTTTATTTGTCAATTTCTCTCGGCTGCTCATTGCTTCTGCTTAGCAAAGGCATACAGTTGTTTTCTAAAAGTAGCGCCCAAAAATGTTTTAGCCAGGACATTGCGCGGCATGTTAGTGAAATTGGCGCCGATGGCGTAGGGCGCTTGATCATTGGTCGCCAGGAAGTAGGAGCCACGAGCCGAGGGCTGTGCATGGTAGCCAAGTAGCTCCACATTGTCGCTGGGCTGGCACTCGTTCGAGACGAAGCTGAACATGTCCTTGCAAGCGAAGCCATAGAAGCCAACGGGTGAGGCAATGGACTCGGAAAAGTAGTCCGCGGAGCGATTGTGATAGCATTCATAGGTAGTCACTATATAAATAGAGAACCAATAAGAAATAAGGACTAACATAGTCGAAGCTACTTACACTTGCTGTTGGTCCCACAGCCGGGCTGCATAATGCCCTCGTTGGGGAAAAAGTCCACATGGCCGATGGGCGACATGAGGCCGTGCAGGAATATCTCCGAATGAATCACATCCACAAAGTCGGCATCCGTTTTGTCCAGCCGATCCTCGGTTCGGTCTGTGAGAAACAGCGGCTTAGCCGGATCCAGCGCCGTAATGCGCTTCACTCGCACCTTCACGCTGGCCAACAATTTCGCTGCGAATCCAGCCACGTGGGCACCCAGATCGAAACCAATCAGATGCGTATTCGACACATTCGCGCCGCTGCTCAGCAACTTATGAGCCAAGCAGCGACCTACAAAATGTGAGTTATGCACAGCTTCGCGATAACAGGGCTCCGCGGCAAGAGGCGCATAATCTATGGAGAGGACATCCGCCTTGTCGTCGCTCAGCAATTGCGGCCGCACCTGACGATTCGGCACTGCATTCCGATCGCCTTCGAAGCCGTGTATCAGCACATGCAGCTTCCTCTCAGGGGAGATCTTAAGACTTTCGGTCACCTCAACGCCCTCAGTATTTGAACTTCTATTGAGAGTCTCAGATTAGCAAATTTGATAAAATAAATTTATAAAATGCGCTCACTGATATAACCAGAAGGTAATATTCGAATTGGGACACTCATCGTTCCGCAGCGCAAAGCAATAGGTCGCATGAGGCTTGATTTCAGCAAAAGCCAGCTGCAAGCTGGAACATCCTGTTGGATTATAGTTTATAAATTATATATATATATATTAATAGAGCTACAATTTTTGACTGCTCTATGGTTTTTCTTACCCAATATTATTAGCAGCTTCCACATCTTACTGCTTTGCCTGGTGACTAAAGTTGTAGCCTCAAGACTTTCAGTCTTTCAGAGCAAATAAAGCGCTTGATATCCATGACTTATTAGGTTAGTTGAGCTGTTTATATACAAATTATATATATATTGTTCTGAGCTGCTTTTAATTCGTTACATATGCTACTATCCCTACATCCTAAAAAGTAAATGAATAGCAGCATTCTTTTACAAATTTATTATTTGGAAATAAATATTTACCACATTTAGTTTGTTTGTTAAAGCAGAAAAAAAGGATAATAAAATATAAATTCTTATAAATATTCACATAAAAATAATAAATTCACTAAATCAACTAAAAAAGAATATAAATTTTTTTCACTTTAACAAACAAACTAAATATAGTAAATATTTTTTTTACATTTAAAAAATGTATTACCTACTAAAAACTAAATAAAAGAATCTATAAATAAAATTTTAAAATAAATCTACGTAACTTTTTGAACAGACCTTTTGCGGTCTAGATAAGGTTTATTCAAAAAGCTACGTATATTTTGTTATTTTCAAATATTATTAATACAAAATATTCATTTATTTATTTTTGTAAAGCTAAAAAATATAAATAAAAAAATTGATAAATAAATAAAAAATTATAAGTATAAATTCTTTGCTTTCTTTATTTAAATAGACATAAATCGAAGACAAGTCAAATCACCTTCAATTAAATAGCTGCAAAAAAACTAATTCATTCCATCCATTCGAAATGGTCGAAGTATAAGTGACCTACACATAAAATAAGAGAATAATATTTATATATATAAATATTATATAAATAAATTAATTAAACTACACAAACGGTCAGCTTGAGCTCAAGGAAGTTTTCGCATACCAATCTTATTTACCTATACTATTCAAGTCATTTCAACTAACATTTTCATATTTCCCAAAACTTTCTGAGAAAGCCTAATCCAAAATTCATAACAATATGGTATGCCTATTAATAGGTGTTTTTTTTAATTAAAATTTAGCTCATATGTGTTGCAATTGTTGTGTTGCTCTTAGAAAACAGGAAATTAGGTAATTTAAGGTAAAATTCAAAGAAAGAGCTTTCCTCACTCGACCATCGCTCGCTTACGTCGCGCTTTAACGCATCTTCCTCTCTATTTCACAAAAGACTAAAGCACTTTCACTCTGAAGGTCAAGCCATAAACTTGGCAACTTGACCCAATTCAGCTGAAAGCTGTTTGCTGCATTCTTCGGCGGCGGCAGCTGCTTGGGGTCCCCAGTGGCTGATTATGTGCCTTCGCACCTTAATGTGGTCGCATTTCGGGCACTCACTCATTCAGTCATTCCCTCACTCACCCAGTCACTCGATACCTGCCGGGCAGACACACGCTTGCCACATTGCCAGGCGTCTCACGTGCCGCGCTGATGGGAACGTTGTTCATTGAATTACGCACAAGTTGCCAAACGGCCGGGACACAACTTTTTACTACGGCCCAGTCAAGTTTTTGAACGATGCCATTTGAAAAGTGGCTGACAGGATACGTTGCGGCGGTCGGAGCAGATGGACAGCGAAACTGCTTAGGCTCGGCCGCAAATTGCTAGCAACTCTCCAGGGTCAACTTTTTGGGTTCCGCTAGTAATGGATTTTATTGATATAGTTGCTAAAACTTACACTGTGAAAAATCATAAGCGAAATGCTTTTTCAAGTCTCTAGCTCTTCTGAGAGCTGAGATCGACGCGTTCATACATACGGACAAACGGACGGACGGACGGACAGACAGACGGACAGGGCCAAATCGATTTCTCTTGTCGTCCTGATCAAGAATATATATACTTTATGGGGTCTGCCACGCCTCCTTCTGCCTGTTACATACATCCAACAAAAACATTATACCCTGATTTCCCATTTTCAATGGGCTCAGGGTATAAACATTATACCCTGATTTCCCATTTTCAATGGGCTCAGGGTATAAATAGCATTGAATTACCAGGCGAACAGAAAGCAGCAGCAAGCAAATTATGCGAATTATTTTTTAGTTTTTCGACTGAAGGCGCTCAAGGTCAAATTTTTGCCGAAAATTTTTGCCACCATTCTGGAGAGCATATGCACATGTTGTGTGTGTGTATGTGTGTCCAAATATGTATGTGTGTGTATGCACGTCTTTGATGTGAGCGAACTGGGCGAATTTTGATAGAAAATCTCGCTGGAATACCAGGCGACCAGAAATGAGCAGCAAGAAGCCGCATCAAATAATTGTATGTGTGGTTGTTCGCTGCCGTCTGTGTGTGTGGTTGTTCGCTGCACGCCTGTATGCTCTGCACGCTCAGAGCAAGAATTTACTGAGAGTCCAGCTGAAACCAAGGGCGATCGAAATTGAGCAGCAAGAAAGACTCACGTCTGTGTGTGTGGTTGTTCGCTGCACGCCTGTATGTGTGGTTGTTCGCTGCCGTCTGTGTGTGTGGTTGTTCGCTGCACCTCTGTATGTGTGGTTGTTCGCTGCCGTCTGTGTGTGTGGTTGTTCGCTGCACGCCTGTATGCTCTGCACGCTCAGAGCAAGAATTTACTGAGAGTCCAGCTGAAACCAAGGGCGATCGAAATTGAGCAGCAAGAAAGACTCACGTCTGTGTGTGTGGTTGTTCGCTGCCGTCAGTGTGTGTGGTTGTTCGCTGCACCTCTGTATGTGTGGTTGTTCGCTGCACGCCTGTATGCTCTGCACGCTCAGAGCAAGAATTTACTGAGAGTCCAGCTGAAACCAAGGGCGATCGAAATTGAGCAGCAAGAAAGACTCACGTCTGTGTGTGTGGTTGTTCGCTGCACGCCTGTATGTGTGGTTGTTCGCTGCCGTCTGTGTGTGTGGTTGTTCGCTGCACCTCTGTATGTGTGGTTGTTCGCTGCCGTCTGTGTGTGTGGTTGTTCGCTGCACGCCTGTATGCTCTGCACGCTCAGAGCAAGAATTTACTGAGAGTCCAGCTGAAACCAAGGGCGATCGAAATTGAGCAGCAAGAAAGACTCACGTCTGTGTGTGTGGTTGTTCGCTGCCGTCAGTGTGTGTGGTTGTTCGCTGCACCTCTGTATGTGTGGTTGTTCGCTGCACGCCTGTATGCTCTGCACGCTCAGAGCAAGAATTTACTGAGAGTCCAGCTGAAACCAAGGGCGATCGAAATTGAGCAGCAAGAAAGACTCACGTCTGTGTGTGTGGTTGTTCGCTGCCGTCAGTGCGTGTGGTTGTTCGCTGCACCTCTGTATGTGTGGTTGTTCGCTGCCGTCTGTGTGTGTGGTTGTTCGCTGCAGTCTGTGTGTGAGTGGTTGTTCGCTGCACGCCTGTATGCTCTGCACGCTCAGAGCAAGAATTTACTGAGAGTCCAGCTGAAACCAAGGGCGACCGAAACTGAGCAGAAACAAAGACTTAGTAGACTCCTAATTTCATCAAAATCGTCTTGTTGCTGCTGCGTTATGTTCGCCTGGTATTTCTCCTATATTTTGATGCTATTTCTGCTGGGCCTGCACCATTTACGTATGCATATGCTATCAACGAGACTCGACAGAATTGAGCAGCAAGAAGACTGTGCGTATGTGCGTGTGAATGTGTGTGCAAATATGTATGTGTGTGTATGCACGTCTTTGATGTGAGCAAACTGGTCGAATTTTGATAGAAAATCTCGCTGGAATACCAGGCGACCAGAAATGAGCAGCAAGAAGCCGCATCAAATAATTGTATGTGTGGTTGTTCGCTGCCGTCTGTGTGTGTGGTTGTTCGCTGCCGTCTGTGTGTGTGGTTGTTCGCTGCATGCCAGTATGCTCTGCACGCTCAGAGCAAGAATTTACTGAGAGTCCAGCTGAAACCAAGGGCGATCGAAATTGAGCAGCAAGAAAGACTCACGTCTGTGTGTGTGGTTGTTCGCTGCACCTCTGTATGTGTGGTTGTTCGCTGCCGTCTGTGTGTGTGGTTGTTCGCTGCCGTCTGTGTGTGTGGTTGTTCGCTGCACCTCTGTATGTGTGGTTGTTCGCTGCCGTCTGTATGTGTGGTTGTTCGCTGCCGTCTGTGTGTGTGGTTGTTCGCTGCCGTCTGTGTGTGTGGTTGTTCGCTGCCGTCTGTGTGTGTGGTTGTTCGCTGCCGTCTGTGTGTGTGGTTGTTCGCTGCCGTCTGTGTGTGTGGTTGTTCGCTGCCGTCTGTGTGTGTGGTTGTTCGCTGCATGCCAGTATGCTCTGCACGCTCAGAGCAAGAATTTACTGAGAGTCCAGCTGAAACCAAGGGCGACCGAAACTGAGCAGAAACAAAGACTTAGTAGACTCCTAATTTCATCAAAATCGTCTTGTTGCTGCTGCGTTATGTTCGCCTGGTATTTCTCCTATATTTTGATGCTATTTCTGCTGGGCCTGCACGATTTACGTGTGTGTGTGCATGCAGGCATGTATGTATGTATGTAGCATGTATGTATATATGTATATATTTATGTACGTATGCATGAATGTATATGCTATTAACGAGACTCGACAGAATTGAGCAGCAAGAAGACTGTGCGTATGTGCGTGTGAATGTGTGTGTATGCACGTCTTTGATGTGAGCAAACTCTTCGAATTTTGATAGAAAATCTCGCTGGAATACCAGGCGACCAGAAATGAGCAGCAAGAAGCCGCATCAAATAATTGTATGTGTGGTTGTTCGCTGCCGTCTGTGTGTGTGGTTGTTCGCTGCACCTCTGTATGTGTGGTTGTTCGCTGCCGTCTGTGTGTGTGGTTGTTCGCTGCCGTCTGTGTGTGTGGTTGTTCGCTGCACGCCTGTATGCTCTGCACGCTCAGAGCAAGAATTTACTGAGAGTCCAGCTGAAACCAAGGGCGATCGAAATTGAGCAGCAAGAAAGACTTACGTCTGTGTGTGTGGTTGTTCGCTGCCGTCTGTGTGTGTGGTTGTTCGCTGCACCTCTGTATGTGTGGTTGTTCGCTGCCGTCTGTGTGTGTGGTTGTTCGCTGCACGCCTGTATGCTCTGCACGCTCAGAGCAAGAATTTACTGAGAGTCCAGCTGAAACCAAGGGCGATCGAAATTGAGCAGCAAGAAAGACTCACGTCTGTGTGTGTGGTTGTTCGCTGCCGTCAGTGTGTGTGGTTGTTCGCTGCCGTCTGTGTGTGTGGTTGTTCGCTGCCGTCAGTGTGTGTGGTTGTTCGCTGCACCTCTGTATGTGTGGTTGTTCGCTGCCGTCTGTGTGTGTGGTTGTTCGCTGCCGTCTGTGTGTGTGGTTGTTCGCTGCACCTCTGTATGTGTGGTTGTTCGCTGCCGTCTGTGTGTGTGGTTGTTCGCTGCACGCCTGTATGCTCTGCACGCTCAGAGCAAGAATTTACTGAGAGTCCAGCTGAAACCAAGGGCGATCGAAATTGAGCAGCAAGAAAGACTCACGTCTGTGTGTGTGGTTGTTCGCTGCCGTCAGTGTGTGTGGTTGTTCGCTGCACCTCTGTGTGTGTGGTTGTTCGCTGCCGTCTGTGTGTGTGGTTGTTCGCTGCCGTCTGTGTGTGTGGTTGTTCGCTGCCGTCTGTGTGTGTGGTTGTTCGCTGCCGTCTGTGTGTGTGGTTGTTCGCTGCCGTCTGTGTGTGTGGTTGTTCGCTGCATGCCAGTATGCTCTGCACGCTCAGAGCAAGAATTTACTGAGAGTCCAGCTGAAACCAAGGGCGACCGAAACTGAGCAGAAACAAAGACTTAGTAGACTCCTAATTTCATCAAAATCGTCTTGTTGCTGCTGCGTTATGTTCGCCTGGTATTTCTCCTATATTTTGATGCTATTTCTGCTGGGCCTGCACGATTTACGTGTGTGTGTGCATGCAGGCATGTATGTATGTATGTAGCATGTATGTATATATGTATATATTTATGTACGTATGCATGAATGTATATGCTATCAACGAGACTCGACAGAATTGAGCAGCAAGAAGACTGTGCGTATGTGCGTGTGAATGTGTGTGCAAATATGTATGTGTGTGTATGCACGTCTTTGATGTGAGCAAACTGGTCGAATTTTGATAGAAAATCTCGCTGGAATACCAGGCGACCAGAAATGAGCAGCAAGAAGCCGCATCAAATAATTGTATGTGTGGTTGTTCGCTGCCGTCTGTGTGTGTGGTTGTTCGCTGCACCTCTGTATGTGTGGTTGTTCGCTGCCGTCTGTGTGTGTGGTTGTTCGCTGCCGTCTGTGCGTGTGGTTGTTCGCTGCACGCCTGTATGCTCTGCACGCTCAGAGCAAGAATTTACTGAGAGTCCAGCTGAAACCAAGGGCGATCGAAATTGAGCAGCAAGAAAGACTCACGTCTGTGTGTGTGGTTGTTCGCTGCCGTCAGTGTGTGTGGTTGTTCGCTGCACGCCTGTATGCTCTGCACGCTCAGAGCAAGAATTTACTGAGAGTCCAGCTGAAACCAAGGGCGATCGAAATTGAGCAGCAAGAAAGACTCACGTCTGTGTGTGTGGTTGTTCGCTGCCGTCAGTGCGTGTGGTTGTTCGCTGCCGACTGTGTGTGTGGTTGTTCGCTGCCGTCAGTGTGTGTGGTTGTTCGCTGCACCTCTGTATGTGTGGTTGTTCGCTGCCGTCTGTGTGTGTGGTTGTTCGCTGCCGTCTGTGTGTGTGGTTGTTCGCTGCCGTCTGTGTGTGTGGTTGTTCGCTGCCGTCTGTGTGTGTGGTTGTTCGCTGCACGCCTGTATGCTCTGCACGCTCAGAGCAAGAATTTACTGAGAGTCCAGCTGAAACCAAGGGCGATCGAAATTGAGCAGCAAGAAAGACTCACGTCTGTGTGTGTGGTTGTTCGCTGCCGTCAGTGTGTGTGGTTGTTCGCTGCCGTCTGTGTGTGTGGTTGTTCGCTGCCGTCAGTGTGTGTGGTTGTTCGCTGCACCTCTGTGTGTGTGGTTGTTCGCTGCCGTCTGTGTGTGTGGTTGTTCGCTGCCGTCTGTGTGTGTGGTTGTTCGCTGCCGTCTGTGTGTGTGGTTGTTCGCTGCCGTCTGTGTGTGTGGTTGTTCGCTGCCGTCTGTGTGTGTGGTTGTTCGCTGCATGCCAGTATGCTCTGCACGCTCAGAGCAAGAATTTACTGAGAGTCCAGCTGAAACCAAGGGCGACCGAAACTGAGCAGAAACGAAGACTTAGTAGACTCCTAATTTCATCAAAATCGTCTTGTTGCTGCTGCGTTATGTTCGCCTGGTATTTCTCCTATATTTTGATGCTATTTCTTCTGGGCCTGCACCATTTACGTGTGTGTGTGCATGCAGGCATGTATGTATGTATGTAGCATGTATGTATGTATGTATATATTTATGTACGTATGCATGAATGTATATGCTATTAACGAGACTCGACAGAATTGAGCAGCAAGAAGACTGTGCGTATGTGCGTGTGAATGTGTGTGTATGCACGTCTTTGATGTGAGTAAACTCTTCGAATTTTGATAGAAAATCTCGCTGGAATACCAGGCGACCAGAAATGAGCAGCAAGAAGCCGCATCAAATAATTGTATGTGTGGTTGTTCGCTGCCGTCTGTGTGTGTGGTTGTTCGCTGCACCTCTGTATGTGTGGTTGTTCGCTGCCGTCTGTGTGTGTGGTTGTTCGCTGCCGTCTGTGTGTGTGGTTGTTCGCTGCACGCCTGTATGCTCTGCACGCTCAGAGCAAGAATTTACTGAGAGTCCAGCTGAAACCAAGGGCGATCGAAATTGAGCAGCAAGAAAGACTCACGTCTGTGTGTGTGGTTGTTCGCTGCCGTCAGTGTGTGTGGTTGTTCGCTGCACCTCTGTATGTGTGGTTGTTCGCTGCCGTCTGTGTGTGTGGTTGTTCGCTGCACGCCTGTATGCTCTGCACGCTCAGAGCAAGAATTTACTGAGAGTCCAGCTGAAACCAAGGGCGATCGAAATTGAGCAGCAAGAAAGACTCACGTCTGTGTGTGTGGTTGTTCGCTGCCGTCAGTGTGTGTGGTTGTTCGCTGCCGTCTGTGTGTGTGGTTGTTCGCTGCCGTCAGTGTGTGTGGTTGTTCGCTGCACCTCTGTATGTGTGGTTGTTCGCTGCCGTCTGTGTGTGTGGTTGTTCGCTGCCGTCTGTGTGTGTGGTTGTTCGCTGCACCTCTGTATGTGTGGTTGTTCGCTGCCGTCTGTGTGTGTGGTTGTTCGCTGCACGCCTGTATGCTCTGCACGCTCAGAGCAAGAATTTACTGAGAGTCCAGCTGAAACCAAGGGCGATCGAAATTGAGCAGCAAGAAAGACTCACGTCTGTGTGTGTGGTTGTTCGCTGCCGTCAGTGTGTGTGGTTGTTCGCTGCACCTCTGTGTGTGTGGTTGTTCGCTGCCGTCTGTGTGTGTGGTTGTTCGCTGCCGTCTGTGTGTGTGGTTGTTCGCTGCCGTCTGTGTGTGTGGTTGTTCGCTGCACGCCTGTATGCTCTGCACGCTCAGAGCAAGAATTTACTGAGAGTCCAGCTGAAACCAAGGGCGATCGAAATTGAGCAGCAAGAAAGACTCACGTCTGTGTGTGTGGTTGTTCGCTGCCGTCAGTGTGTGTGGTTGTTCGCTGCACCTCTGTATGTGTGGTTGTTCGCTGCCGTCTGTGTGTGTGGTTGTTCGCTGCCGTCAGTGTGTGTGGTTGTTCGCTGCACGCCTGTATGCTCTGCACGCTCAGAGCAAGAATTTACTGAGAGTCCAGCTGAAACCAAGGGCGATCGAAATTGAGCAGCAAGAAAGACTCACGTCTGTGTGTGTGGTTGTTCGCTGCCGTCAGTGTGTGTGGTTGTTCGCTGCCGTCTGTGTGTGTGGTTGTTCGCTGCACCTCTGTATGTGTGGTTGTTCGCTGCCGTCTGTGTGTGTGGTTGTTCGCTGCCGTCTGTGTGTGTGGTTGTTCGCTGCACCTCTGTATGTGTGGTTGTTCGCTGCCGTCTGTGTGTGTGGTTGTTCGTTGCACGCCTGTATGCTCTGCACGCTCAGAGCAAGAATTTACTGAGAGTCCAGCTGAAACCAAGGGCGATCGAAATTGAGCAGCAAGAAAGACTCACGTCTGTGTGTGTGGTTGTTCGCTGCCGTCAGTGTGTGTGGTTGTTCGCTGCCGTCTGTGTGTGTGGTTGTTCGCTGCCGTCAGTGTGTGTGGTTGTTCGCTGCACCTCTGTGTGTGTGGTTGTTCGCTGCCGTCAGTGTGTGTGGTTGTTCGCTGCACCTCTGTATGTGTGGTTGTTCGCTGCCGTCTGTGTGTGTGGTTGTTCGCTGCCGTCTGTGTGTGTGGTTGTTCGCTGCCGTCTGTGTGTGTGGTTGTTCGCTGCCGTCTGTGTGTGTGGTTGTTCGCTGCATGCCAGTATGCTCTGCACGCTCAGAGCAAGAATTTACTGAGAGCTGAAACCAAGGGCGACCGAAACTGAGCAGAAACGAAGACTTAGTAGACTCCTAATTTCATCAAAATCGTCTTGTAGCTGCTGCGTTATGTTCGCCTGGTATTTCTCCTATATTTTGATGCTATTTCTTCTGGGCCTGCACCATTTACGTGTGTGTGTGCATGCAGGCATGTATGTATGTATGTAGCATGTATGTATGTATGTATATATTTATGTACGTATGCATGAATGTATATGCTATCAACGAGACTCGACAGAATTGAGCAGCAAGAAGACTGTGCGTATGTGCGTGTGTGTATGCACAAATGTAAATGAATGTATAAATGTATGTCCGTATGCCCTGCCCAGTAAGAACTCATCGAGAGTCTAGCCGAAAAACAAGAAGAACAGAAATGAGCAGGAGAATGAGAGCGCAAATAATTTTGGCATTTTATGGAGAGTAATTTTTTCATTTAAATCGTTTTATTGCTGCTGACTTCTCGCCTGCTATTGTAGGAGAGTTTGCGAAGAAATCATGAGCCTACACAGCATGCGTGCGAATGTTTGTGCGCATGCGTGTGTGAATGCGTGTGCGCATGTGTGTATGCCCGTATGCACTGCCCAGTACGAACTCAGCGAGAGTCTAGCTGGCGGTGGAGAGGACACTCACACACCAACCAATCAGTGCAGCAGCTCACGGCTGTGCATCAAGGCCATCGAAGAAATGAGCAGAGAGAAAGAGGGTGAGCGCAAATAATTTTAAAGTGTTGTCACTTTTGCACTTAAATCGTTTTCTTGCTGCTGACTGCTGCTCGCCTGGTATTTCTGTCAAAATTTGAGTGTATTTTAACTAAGCCTGCCTATATATGTGTGTGCATATTTGTGCATATGAATGCATGTATGCTTGAATAAATGTTTATGCTATGTAGACTCAACTAGATTACAACGAAAGCCTAGCAAGAAATATCAGGAGAATAGAATTGAGCCAAAGCAAAATTAAGTCGTAGAAAAGCTAGAGTTAAGCGCTACCTTGCCCATTGGAAGCGTACGTTATTATTTGAAAGTAAGAAGTAAGAAACTCTAGTCGGGCGTGATCGACTAGGGGATACCCTGAGCCCCGTCGAATCTGTGTTTTTCATAGAATTTTGGGGAATTTGGGGCCGGTATCCAAAATATAACAAAATTCATAATTGCATAAAATACATATAAAGATAAATATAAAATTTGGTGTCTCTAGCTTAAAAGATGGACGAGATATAATTTGATCGATTTTTTTTTTAATCGATAACAATTATTTGGGGAT